>CM062813.1:1000004096-1002404096 GCA_031772625.1 Pinus tabuliformis | reverse complement strand
ATAAAACACGCACCAATAATTTAGATCTAATCTATCCATGATCAAACCAAATAATGATAATGCATTCCATGCCTTATGATCCCAATCCATCATCCATCATCAACCACATAGGTGCATCGTTGGTTCAGATAAAGAAAAGCTTCACATACCCATAACCAGCATACTAGATCTCACACTTCATCAGATATTTATCACTTGCACACTTGCCATTTTTCCTAATGATCTTCTTCTACTTATATAGGTTTAGGCCTCTCTCAATACCATGGTCCAAAACCACATAGGACTGATACCTTGGACCCAATACCATGGATCAATACCTCAGACCAAATACCATGGATCAATACCAAAATACCATGGACCAAAACTTAGTTTTCCAACATGTACACACCTTTCCTTCTGTGAAAGTGCGTGTGTACGTTATATGCGCCTTTGTATATAGTGATCCTGCGTGTATACGTGACTTGGTATATAGTGAACCTGCGTATACCTTTCTTTCTTCATTCTTGTTGTTTACCTGATATACTGTGATCTTTCATCTAAGACAGTTGCCATCAAGGACAACACTTGTGTCATACCTTTATCATAATTCCAACACCACCCTCAGATCTGAACTTCCAATTGAAATGATCTTTAGGTAGGCCATCAGAAACTTTTGTTGTGCCATTCTGATAATATTCTCTACTTTGACTTCACCCCTGGTGAATTTGAAGAGGGATTAGGAATCCGTTGATCCTTTTGTCATTTCCCAACAGTCTTCGATGATTTCTATTTCACTCTTGCTTGGACATTGTATTCACCTCATCTCTAATACCATGTTAATTTTAGGTATGTTCTATTCATAGAGCAATTTATTTCAATTTTCATAGTTAGCTGAATATCTTTTCCAGATTAGCAATCACATCAACATTAAAGTAAACTATAGATAGAACATAAACTTAAATGGCAGAAGACAAGCCAAGACAAGAGGACACAAGATGTGGCGCTAGCCAAGGACAAACCCTAATGTGGGGGAACCCTTGATCAATTCTTCAATTCTTCTTATATGTTCTTTAATAGTTTAGCAAAGAGAGATTTAGTACATTTATAACACAAGTCAAGACTTTGACTTATCTAGATAAGAACATAGATCATCTTTAAGAAGATGATACATGAGATTAGTTGAAGAGATGCTACTTCAACTGATTCTCTAAGGTGACTCCTTCACCTGTCGTTGTGTTCCATTTCATCATCATGCTGCACCTCACCACATTACACCATGTGGCACCCATCATTACTATGCTACATCTCATCTCACTTCACTAATCATGACTTTACCCATCGTTGTATTGCATTATGTGCCATTGCTACACCATGTTGCCATACTGACCTATGTGTTGGCTGCATATTGGTTGCTTGTTGTCCCTAGCATGGTCGTTTTCCTTAGCATGCTTGATGTTGCATGATAACTCTCCCTTTCATGCTAGCTGTAACATTCCATGCTAGCTGTCCCTTGCATGCTAGCTGTAACATTCCATGCTAGCTGTCCCTTGCATGCTAGCTGTAACATTCCATGCTAGCTGTCCCTTGCATGCTAGCTGTAACATTCCATTTTTGGTGTATTTGCTGCTAAGTACCATACAACTATTCCAATGTTAGTTAGCTGTCCCTTGCATGCTGCTCTCCTTCAAAGGCAGATGCTCTCTCTGTTCTTGCAGTTCCGGTAGTTCCCGGTAGTTTTGGTAGTTCCAAGAATTCTAGCTATTCCCGGAAATTCCGATAGTTCTGATAGTTCCGAAAAGTCTAGTTGTTCCTGGTAGTTCCAGCTTCTGCCCTCTGCATTATCTTTCCCGCCTATTCTGATAGTTCTGATAGTTATGGAAATTATGGCTATTCCCAACAGTTCTGACTATTCCCAGTAGTTTCGGCTTTTCCAGCCAGTTTTGGCTTCTGCCCTCTGCATCATCTTTCCTGGTTATTCCAGAAGTTCCTGGAAATTTTGGCTATTCCCAGCAACATTGGCAGTTTCGGCTTCTACCCTCTGCGTCAGCTTTCTCGGCTATTCTGGCAGTTCTTGACAGTTCTGGCTATTCCCGACAATTCCAGCAGTTCCAGCAGTTCTGACTTTTTCCCTCTGCGTCATCTTTCCTAGCTATTATGGCAGTTTCAACTATTCCCCACAGTTCCAGCTTTTCCCAGCAGTTGTCGACAGTTCCAGCTTTTCTCGACAGTTCTGTCTTTTTCCCTATAGATTAGGGTAGCGTTATCCCTTAGGAAATATCCTCCTACTAAAACCCAAAGACAAGTAGCGAGGAACAGATCCCAAGTGTGTTGAAAATGACTTGAAGGCCACCTATATTTATACTAAAATGTTGAGCACAAGTGGGTTTATTTGGTTGTTAGTCAACCTTGATGAATTGTCCCATAACACAAATAAATTCATATCTCCATGAATACTTATAGGAATCGGATGATCTTTAGATCAATCCTACACATCTCGATGAGACGGATCCAAGAAAAATATCAGCTTCCATTAATAAGATTACCCACATGGATTTTGGACCTAGTTGCCATTTTAAGAGTGAGTGAGTGAGTGACAAGGGGGATAGATAAAGGAAGGTGGGAGAAAAAGGAAGAGAGAGAGGACTTGAGAGGGAGGGAGATAGAGAGATGGAGTTGGAGGGGGAGAGAGAGGGTGGTAATACTGAATACATATAGAGAGATAAATCTAGAGATAAAGAGAGAGTCAGTGACAAGGGAGATGAAGAGAGAGGGAGAGAGGAGAGTAGGAGGGAAGAGAGATAGAAGGGGAGACAGAGGGAGAGAAGGGGAAGAGAGAGAGATAGAGGGAGATGGAGAGGGAGGGAGATATAGATAGGTATGGAGAAACACTGTGTAGTTTTTGGGGTGATATAGAGAGATGAAGAAGGAGAGGCAAAGGGAGCTAGAGATATAGACGGAAGGGGTAGAGAGGGAAGAAGAGAGAGATAGAGAGAGGGAGGCAGGGAGAGATAGATAGATATGAAGAGAGGGAATGTGTTTGTCTCAAGGGTGAGATAGAGAGAGAAAGAAGGAGATATGGAGGGTGATATGAATATAGATGGAGGGGAGAGAGAAAGGGAAGAAAATTGCTTGCACTAGATGCATTGATTTTAGTGTAGATGTTGATTTCTAATCCTATTTGATTTTTTGCAATAATAGATGTGTTGATTTCAATGTAGATGTTGATTTATAATCCTTTTTATTGTTTTCATTAGATACATTGATTTCAGTGTAGATGTTGATTTCTCATCCTCTATGATTTCTTGCATTAGATGCATTGATTTTAATGAGGATGTTGATTTATGACTTTATGTAACTGTACATTAATTTCAAGGGAGTTAGTTTAACAATGTGCATTGATTTCAGTGTAAGCACAAAAACATTATTGACTACATGCATTATGACTAAGGTTTTCTATATAACCTCAAAAAAAATAAAGTAAAATAAAGCTTGTATTTGTAATTTTTACCTCTACACATCTTTTAAAATTGAATATAACTTATTTCAATCATATTTGGGTTTTTAAAAATAGAATGAAACTTATTTCAATCATAAAGAATTGATTGAAATACTTGGATAACTACTTGTAAATTTAAGAAATTGGATAACATTATATAAATTATAGAATTTTTTTTATATATTTTTTTCTTACCTATACATTAAATTTCAACACGATTGACTTATATCATGTTATGAATCAACTCATGTAGATAATCTCAAAAGAAATAATGTTGAATAAAACATATTGGTTGTTTACATGACATCTTCCAAAATTGAATAAAACTTATTTCATTCCTATTTGTGCTTTTTAATTGAAACTTGAGATAAGAAATTGATTGAAATTCTTAAAAAGGTTGTCAATGTAATGTTGTATGGGTGGGTCACAAAAAATTTCAAATATATATATATATATATATATATATATATATATATATATATATATATATATATATATATATTGTTGGCATTATGTTTCTGGTATTACTATATGTTACAGATGTTGTACTTGATGGCAACTCCCGTGGCAAGGCTCTCAATTTGTTTAAAATTAAGAAGTACGCAGCAAATCAGTTCAGAAGGTGCATACCCGCAGGTACACCATGCAGGGACCGCGTCCAGATACGCAGGCCAGCCGTTCAGGAGGTGCATACCCCCAATGCACACATTTCAAGGCAAAGAAATTCACATGTGGGGTTTTCTTATATGTTACTCTTGGTATTTAGCCAACGGTATTGGGTTATTATGGTGTCGGCTCGTGGTATTGTTCCATGATTTTAGGAGGAGCTTGCCTATATAAAGCAAAGGAGATCACTTGGCTAAGAATATTTTGAATTGAATATCTTTAGATCTGAAATATTGGGTTATGGTCTTAAAAGCTTGATCTATATGAAAGGGAAGTTGAAGGTGAATCTGTGAAGGGTGATCTCTCGAGCGCATGATCAGATCTGAGCAACTGTGCCACTCTGGTGGACTGCCTATTCAGCCCTAATCAGAAGGACGCAAGTGTTTAACAGGAGATCTGCGTGGCTACGCAGTGCAGAAACAGGAGATCTGCGTGGGGACGCAGAGCAGAAACAGGAGACCTGTGTCTGTACGCAGAGCAGAAGAAGGAGAACTGCATGGGTACGCAGAGCGACTAAGGTTCAGGTGCGTACGCATAGTAAAAGTACGCGACGTGATAATATTTCTGGGTGCGTACCTGCAGTAACAGTATGCGGTGCGATAATGTCTCTGGGTGCGTCCCTGCAGTAATAGTACGTAGTGCGGTTGAAGGAACAGTGCGTGGGCACGCAGTGCGGCAAAAGGATCTCTACGGGTATACGCAGGGAAGCAGAAGGTGAACTGCGTAGCGACGCAGGCCACAGAAGGGAAAACTGCGTATCTGTTCTGTTGATTGAATTTTTCTGTTGATAAGGTGTTTTGGGTTAGTTCTGTTATTGCTGATCTGATAACTGTAGTGGACTGTAACTTTTATGTACTTGATGATCATTTGATGCTTTATGAAAAGAAGTAGGGGGTTGTAGCTCCCTTCCAGGAGAGACTGGAAAACGAGAGAGAGAGAGAGAGAGTTGTAGCTCTCTGCAGATTGCAGCCTGCGTACTGGTAAAGGATTGCACTAGTACAAAACCATTGTAAAAGAAGTTTCTAATTTGAAAGAAGATAGAGACATATTGCAGTAGGTGGTTTTCACCCACACTGGGTTTCCACCTTACATCTTGTGTTCTTTGGTGTGACTATCTGTTTTTCCTTGTTCATGCTCATTATTTTATGATACTGACATGCAAAAATAATTCAAAGAACAAATAAGGAAGATTTATTAAAAGAATTAGATAATACTGATTCACCCCCCTCACAGTATTATTTTCAACAATTGGTATCAGAGCAGGTCCTTCAAAGAAGCTTGATCGCTTGAAGGTAGATCGTTCATCATGAGCAACTACGAGAGAGAAGCATCAATCAGGCCATCGGTTTTTGATGGGACAAACTTCAATTATTGGAAGGTAAGAGTTACTGCCTATCTTCAATCTCTTGGTACAGAAGTTTGGGACATCGTAGAGACAGGCTATGCTTTTCCTTCAACTACTCCTACAGATGCAGCCGAGAAAAAGAAGTATGAAACAAATGCGAAAGCAGTCAGTACTCTATTAGGATGTATATCTCAATCAAAATTCATGAAGGTAATGCACTATAAATCCGCAAAAGAGATATGGGACAAAATTGTCACGAGCTATGAAGGAGACGAACAGGTAAAACGTGTTAAACTTCAAACTCTCAGAATTCAGTATGAGACTCTCAAAATGTATAATGATGAAAGTGTGGCTAACTATTTTCTTCGGGTAGATGAGGTTGTTAATTGTATGAAAAATTTGGGTCAAGAAATAAAAGAGGCTATTGTGGTTGAAAAGGTCCTAAGATCATTGTCCCCCAAGTTTGAATCTAAAGTATCTGCAATAGAAGAAAAGGAAAATCTACGAATTCTTACTATGTCTCAGCTACATGGAATTCTAACTGCTTATGAAATGAGAAAGGGAGGTCCATCAGACAGAAGAGAAGCTACTCTCAAGGCATCTGGTAAAGGAGATTATTATGAAGCAAGCCACGTCCCAGAAGAAGAGGAAGAAGAATCAAATTTTGTTAGAAATCTTCAAAGGGGTTCTGGAAGGTTCAGAGGTAAGTTACCTTTTAAATGCTTTTCTTGTGGAAGAGTAGGTCATTATGCTGCAAAATGTCCTTATAAGGATAAAGGAAAGGAACCTGCTAGATGGAACAAGAAACAGAACGCAAATAAGAAAAGCTACTACACTCATGAAGATAGTGATGGTCTATCAAACAGTGATGAAGATGAACAAGGTAATGAATATAAGTTGTTAATGGCATTTGAAGATGATGATTATATGGATGCTATAGATGTGGATAACCTTTATGATGAAATTACTAGACTCAAGAGATGTATAGAAGGAAAGAACATGATCATTGATACTCTACAATTTCAAATTGATGAAAAGGAAAAACATCTTGAAAAATTAGAAGGTGAAATTGTTGGTCTTAGAAAAGAGATTGAGAAAACAAAAGCTATTAATCTCAAGTTTGTCAAAGGATCTGAAACTTTGGATGAGATTATCAATGTGCAGCGGTCTCCACTAAACAAGACAGGTCTGGGCTATAATGGAGAAACTTCTCAAGCATCCACCTCAAAAAGTTATCTTGATGCAGCAAGAAGAAATGAGCAAAAGCACAATGAAGATCATCAGGTAAAGCAGGGACGAATTACAAACAGAAACTATTAGGGGCAATCCATCTTAAGGGTGAACAAAAGCTACAACCAGCCACAGGTAAAATCTTCTCAATTTGGTTCAAAAATAGATGAAAATAGAAATTACAATCAGTTGGCTGGTAGATTCGATAACCACAGAAGTTTCTTCAATGGACAATGCTTTTCTTGCCATAACTTTGGTCACAAAGCAGCTCAATGTGTTGCATATAAAACGATCATGACTAGGGAAGCTCAAAAACAAAGAAGTATGACAGGAATTACAAAAAGGACCTATAACAACTTTTCGGTTCTTGAAAATGAAGTTGAATGTTCTATTTGCAATAAATTTGGTCATGAAGACTCTGAATGCAGGAGCAGGTTACAGCAGAAAAGGGAACAAGCCTCAAGCACCAAAACATGGAGAATAAAGGAACCAAAAACAGAAAGATGTGGGATAGCATTTTATGCAGAGGGACAGGAAAATCTATGGTACATTGACAGTGGATGTTCGAAGCATATGACAGGTGATAAAGAAAAACTTGAGTCTTATTCTGCTCTAGAAAAGGGAAAGAAAGTCTCTTTTGGAAATGATACTCCTGCAACTATAAAAGGAAAAGGCATTGCTCAGTTAAAAGAAAAGGTCAAGGCTGGAAATGTTTTGTATGTTGATGGATTGAAGCATAATCTTCTAAGTGTCAGCCAGATGTGTGATCAAAGAACCGAGGTTATATTCAGATCAAATGGATGTCTTGTTCGTGATCTTGATACAGGTAAAACAGTGATCAAAGGCAAAAGAACTCCAAATAATCTGTACATATTTGAAGAAGGACAACAACAATGCTATCTGAGCAAGGATGATGAGCACTGGTTATGGCATCGGAGGTTGGGGCATCTAAGCTTTTCACAAATAAGGAAAGCATGCAAATATCAGGCAGTTCGCGATCTTCCAGATATCAAAATTCCTGACAACACCATATGCAAATCATGTCAGTTTGGAAAACAAACCAGAACTAACTTTCCAGAGAAGGAAGGATCAGCTAGCATGCCTCTTGAGCTAGTTCATACAGATACATGCGATCCATTCAGGAAAAGAACACCTAGAGGAGAAGAATACTTGATATTATTCATTGACGATTTCTCCAGGTTTGTCTGGCTAGGACTTATGAAGCACAAAGATGAAGCATTCGAAAAAATCAAATCCTTCAAAGCCTTGGTGGAAAATGAATCAGGTCACAAAATTAAGTGCCTCAGATCCGACAGAGGTGGGGAGTTTACCTCAAATGAATTTTTCGATTTCTGTGAAGAACATGGGATAAGAAGAGAATTCTCTATAGCTAGAACTCCTCAGCAAAATGGAGTTATGGAAAGAATGAACAGAACAGTCCAACAAATGGCTCGTGCTATGCTTGATGAATCAGGAACTCCCGCAACTTTCTGGGGTGAAGCTGCACATGCTGCGGTTGTTATTCTCAACAAAACAAATGTCCAGGTGAACAGCACTCAAACTCCTCATGAGCTCTGGAGTGGTAAGGCTCCTTCGGTAAAGCACTTCAAAATCTTTGGGAGCAAATGTTATATCAAGAATACTGATGAGCAGCTTGGCAAACTTGAACCTAGAGCAGAAGAAGGCATTCTTCTTGGTTACTCTCCACATAGCAAAGCATACAAATGCTACAATAAAAGACTTGGCAGAATTGTGGACAGCATTGATATAGTGGTTGATGAGAAGGGATACATTCCTAGGCAAGTACATCATGAAAACATCGAAGAACATGAAGGCTACCCTCAAAGACAGAATGATGAAGAAGAAGAACCTCAAGAAGAACCTCAAGAAGAACTAGAGGAGCAGACAAGAATAGAAGAGAAAACCCCATCCAGATATGTTCAGAAGAATCATCCAGAATCTCAGATTGTGGGGTAGAAAGAAGCAGGTGTACAAACAAGAAGAACAGTTGCAGAAGCCTCAAGCTATTTGGCATTACTCTCCTCCACTAAACCAAAAAATGTGAAAGAGGCATGCGAAGATGAATGTTGGGTGAAAGCAATGGATGAAGAGCTTGAGCAAATCAAAAAGAACAACACTTGGGAGCTGGTTCCTAGACCAAAGAATAAGAATGTTATCGGAACAAAATGGGTCTTCAAAAACAAATTGAATGAAAATGGAGAAGTAATTAGAAACAAGGCCAGACTCGTTTGTAAAGGGTATGCACAGCAAGAAGGAATAGACTTTGAAGAAACCTTTGCTCCTGTTGCAAGACTTGAGGCCATCCAAATGTTCCTTGCTCTCTCAAGTTTTCAAAACTTCAAAGTATTTCAAATGGACGTGAAATCAGCCTTTCTGAATGGAGATTTGGAAGAAGAAGTGTACATTGAACAGCTAGATGGGTTCATTCTTGGAAATGATCCAAATCTTGTATGAAGATTGAAAAAGGCTCTCTATGGTCTCAAACAAGATCCAAGGGCTTGGTACTACCGTTTGGACAAATATCTTCATCAACAAGGTTTTTCAAAAGGATCGACAGATAGCAATCTTTATATAAAAGTTGAAAATGACAAATTGCTAATACTTGTTGTGTATGTAGATGACATCATTTTTGGGAGAAATGAAGAAGCTATGAGTCAAAACTTTGCCTTGGTCATGCAGAAAGAATTTGAAATGTCCTTGCTAGGAGAACTGACATATTTCCTTGGTTTTCAAATCCAACAAAAAGAAGGAGGAATCTTTTTATCTCAAACCAAGTATCTCAAACAGATTTTGAAGAAATATGGTATGGAAGATGCAAAACCAGTATGTACACCCATGGTCACAAGATGTAGCCTCAATGCAAATGATGAATCTGCAGCAGTACATCAACCAACCTACAGATCTATGATTGGAAGTTTACTTTATTTGACAGGTACCCGACCGGACATCATGCATGCAGTTGGAATAGTTGGAAGATTTCAGGCAAATCCGAAGGAGACTCATCTTCAGGCAGTGAAGAGAATTTTCAAATATCTTCAAGGGACTCAAAATTATGGCTTATGGTATCCTAGAGATACAAATCTTACACTTCATGCTTATACAGATGTAGATTGGGCCGGAAGCGTGGATGACAGGAAAAGCACAAGTGGTGGTGTGTTCTTTATGGGTTCTAGACTGGTATCTTGGTTCAGCAAGAAACAGAGTTCAATTGCCTTGTCTACAGCCGAAGCGGAATATGTTGCTGCTGCATCTTGTTGCACCCAACTCCTTTGGATGATGCAGACTTGGCAGGATTTTCAAATCACTTGTAAACCACCAATCCCCATCTTATGTGATAACACAAGTGCAATCAGCATCTCAAAGAATCCTGTTATGCATTCAAAAACCAAGCACATACCAATCAAGTACCATTTTCTCCGAGAACAAGTACTTGAACAGAAGGTCAAGTTGGAGTATGTTCCTTCTAAGGAACAAGTTGCTGATATTCTCACCAAACCATTGCCCAGGGACACTTTTGAATACCTCAGGCAAAAGCTGGGGGTTGTTGATGCATCATCTTATTGTTGAACCTTTTCTGATTGATGGTACAGGTTCAGGGGGAGCATATAATGCATTATTGGCATTATGGAGGATGGTCAGAAGGAGATCTTGGAAATAGCTGCAATATGTCTCTATCTCTTTCATGGTGGATTATGGTTCTTTGTTGCAGATCTGGTTCTTTTTCAGGGGGAGCATGATCTTAGGGGGAGCATACCCCTTTGCCCTTGATGTCAAAGGGGGAGAATGAAGCTGAAGTTTGTGAGGTTGCCATCAAGTCCAAATGGGGAGATTGTTGGCATTATGTTTCTGGTATGACTATATATTACAAATGTTGTACTTGATGGCAACTCCCGTGGCAAGGCTCTCAATTTGTTGAAAATTAAGAAGTATGCAGGAAATCAGTTCAGAAGGTGCATACCCGCAGGTACACCATGCAGGGACCGCGTCCAGATATGCAGGCCAGCCGTTCAGGAGGTGCGTACCCCCAGTGCACACATTTCAAGGCAAAGAAATTCACATGTGGGGTTTTCTTATATGTTACTCTTGGTATTTAGCCGACGGTATTGGGTTATTATGGTGTCGGCTCGTGGTATTGTTCCATGATTTTAGGAGGAGCTTGCCTATATAAAGCAAAGGAGATCACTTGGCTAAGAATCTTTTGAATTGAATATCTTTAGATCTGAAATATTGGGTTATGGTCTTAAAAGCTTGATCTATATGAAAGGGAAGTTGAAGGCGAATCTGTGAAGGGTGATATCTCGAGCGCATGATCAGATCTGAGCAACTGTGCCACTCTGGTGGACTGCCTATTCGGCCCTAATCAGAAGGACGCAGGTGTTTAACAGGAGATCTGCGTGGGTACGCAGTGCAGAAACAGGAGATCTGCGTGGGGACGCAGAGCAGAAACAGGAGACCTGCATCCGTACGCAGAGCAGAAGAAGGAGAACTGCATGGGTACACAGAGCGACTAAGGTTCAGGTGCGTACGCATAGTAAAAGTATGCGGCGCGATAGTATTTCTCAGTGCGTACCTGCAGTAACAGTATGCGGCGCGATAGTGTCTCTAGGTGCGTCCCTGCAATAATAGTACGCAGTGCGGTTGAAGGAACAGTGCGTGGGCATGCAGTGTGGCAGAAGGATCTCTGCGGGTATACTCAGGGAAGCAGAAGGTGAACTGCGTAGCGACGCAGGCCACAGAAGGGAAAACTGCGTATCTGTTCTATTGATTGAATTTTTCTGTTGATAAGGTGTTCTGGGTTAGTTCTGTCATTGCTGATCTGATAACTGTAGTGGACTGTAACTTTTATGTACTTGATGATCATTTGATGCTTTATGAAAATAAGTAGGGGGTTGTAGCTCCCTTCCAGGAGAGACTGGAAAATGAGAGAGAGAGAGAGAGAGTTGTAGCTCTCTGCAGGTTGCAGCCTACGTACTGGTAAAGGACTACACCAGTACAAAACCATTGTAAAAGAAGTTTCTAATTTGAAAGAAGATAGAGACATATTGCAGCAGGTGGTTTTCACCCACATTGGGTTTCCACCTTACATCTTGTGTTCTTTGGTGTGACTATCTGTTTTTCCTTGTTCATGCTCATTATTTTATGATACTGACATGCAAAAATAATTCAAAGAACAAATAAGGAATATTTATTAAAAGAATTAGATAATACTGATTCACCACCCCTCTCAGTATTATTTTCAACAATATATATATATATATATATATATATATATATATATATATATATATGGATGACTTTATAATTGAAATAATTTATTTTTAAAA
This sequence comes from Pinus tabuliformis, assembly GCA_031772625.1. NCBI lineage: Eukaryota > Viridiplantae > Streptophyta > Pinopsida > Pinales > Pinaceae > Pinus > Pinus tabuliformis. The sequence goes on along the minus strand of CM062813.1, from coordinate 1,002,392,035 downwards.
TTGAAATGTAATAACATACATGTTGATTGCACTAAAAGACACTTTCTACAAGTCAATATGAAGCATGATTGTAATTACGTCCATGTTCAATATTAAATTGACGCATGATATATTTTAGTTCATTTTAAGTATCAAAGTGACTTGAATCATAACTTAAGATTGTACTTATTTTCTTAGTCTATGAAATTCAAGATCAAAATTGTCATATTTTACTATTAAAATTATAGTATATAGAAGAAAATTAGATTAGAAAAATAATTTTAACAATTCGATAAAATTCAAAAATTAATGAGCATCCATAAACAAGATTAATACAAATACATAAACTGAAATAGTGAATACAAGTATCAATAAACTATCCATATAAAAATATGCATACAAATTACAAATATCACATCAACATGTTGACTGTGCTGTAGATTAGTCAACCAAGGGGTCTCCCCAATGTGATGTCCCAATTAGTCATCACAACATTTGGATTAGGATCCCCATCCAGAATATTGGCCTAGTTTCCATGTATTCTTAAAGATATGCCTTGGATCTGGCTATCAGCAAGAGAGAGAAGTGTGAATGCGCCTTCAAAAAGAAAGTGGGTGGTTCTGGTGAGTATTAAATCATATTTGTGTCAAAGTTCTTTCACTATGACGGGGGGAAAGTGAGCCTCTAAGAGAGAGGAAGTAATACAACCCTTGTAGAGACACACATAAATGAGACGGATCTGTACAACATCAACTGGAGTAGTCCAGAGGGGTGTGACAATTGCTACAACCAATATAATGATCAGGATCTATCTAATATCCAATAGAACAATACATGAGGATGCGACAATGGTAATAAAAATTACATCACATTCTCAATATGATGAGTACCAAGATGACTGAAACAATTCAACCACTTTAGCACAGATAAAAGAAAACATGAATTACAAACATTCACATAATAGTCTTATAAATATTCATAATCCATGCATGAAGAATGCGTTGGCCCATAAGGCTTCTTATATTAAGTGAAAGTTCCAAGAAACATTTATACAATGAACATCACTAGCTCCAATAGTGGAGCAGCGGAGCCACTCCTTTCTCTTCAAAAGAACTGATCTAACTATGTAATGCCTTGTGGGAGGTGCCAACGTGAAAATTCCTTTGTTCTTACAATGAGGGTGTATATATAACAATGAGGATGTAATTTTTCACCTTCCTTATGACTCCTCATCTACCCTCATGAATATTTGACTTCCTATGACTCTTCATATTCCATACATGTCCTTTGGACTTCCACTTTACAATACATTTCGAATAGGTAATTACGTAATCCACAATAATGATGTGGAATGTGATGACTGGTGATAGGACATGACATGACACTAATGACATGAACTGCATGATAATGTGATAGTGCCAAGTTGTCATTCTTGATACTTGTTTCTTTGTATCTTCTAAAAAATATGGTACATGTTCTTCTTCTTCCTCCTCCTTATGAGTTGAATATTACGAGTCTTCCATGTGATATTGATCTTCATCTTCTGTTAGATTTCAGTTTTCCTTCGTCTTCTCGCATGATGCTTATTTATTCAACTCCATACGTGTCTTCTATCATTACCTCCTTCTCCATATCCTTCTTCATAATCTTTCCATAGCATGATAGAGTACATATGTTTGCAATCCACTCATGTCAATATGATATCAATATGATAAACCCCTAATTTAAGATGGTGTATATTGATGCACTGACTGAGCCGAAAGAGGATGGTGGGCTGGGGAAGAGGCTCAGTAATTGCACAATTTCATAGTTCAGGTAGTCATACATGATCTTGAGCCTTCATACTATGCAGTGCACAATTTAGGCTTGGATGAGGAAGAAAATTGTGTAGACTGGGAGCTCAAGGTGACAGGCTGAAGGAATGGGCACTAGATTAGTATATTGTGCAAATTAGGAGGAGAGAGGAGCCCAAGTGATTATGCAATTACGTAGTTCAAGAGCTCAGGCAGAGGCTTGATCCTTGAGACTAGGGAGTGCATAGTTCAAGCATGACTGGGGAGAAAAACTACGCATTTTCTTGCCTTGGTGAGCTTAGTTGCGGGGTTTTTCACTCCTTGGGAAAACAACGCAGTTATGGGAGGTAGAGAAGGTTGTTCCATTTCCCAGTTGCATAGTTCAGGAGCTAAAGGATGAGATTGAGGCTAGCTACTACACACTTTGTAATTAAGGCTAGGATAGGAGGATGAATTGCGCAATTCTAGCAGGGAAGGTTGGGCTTGAGCACTAGAACTACATAGTTTAATAGTCCTAGGAAGTACGAACTGTGCATTGCGTAGTGTCAAGGAACAAGGATGTCGCTTGAGGGTTAGAACTGTGCAGTGAGCAGTTAAGGAAGGTCGGACGAGGCTAGGTTTCATGGGTAATTCTAAAAATTGGTTGTCAGTGGGACTGAAGGGACTGATGTGAACAGTGATATGACTTGACTATGATCACACACTTGAAATACTTTGGTGACACAACAACATAGATCATCTAGAACACTTTCATCAAAATATTTCTGTCAATGCGACAACCTTGTGAGGACTTTACAACAACTGTGACACTAAAGTTACACTTCATGCTAATCGTGACGACACTTGTGTGATAGTTCTAAGAACTTTGGGGATGAGTGAGATAGATGTTTGAATGGTTAGACCAACTCATTCACACAAATATAACCCCTTGAAACAACCAAAACAAGAATACATGCATTGTGTAATAGCTAACATGTGAAAAGACGCTAGTTGCTAAAGTGTGAATGACTCTTGCGACATGTGGATGACAATGAAAGTAACATGTGCCAAAGAAAAGATAACACGAAACAACACTAGTTAGAGTGAAATCAAGCGAAAATGACAGTCGAAATGAAATCCACACTTGTGAAAAAAATGGTGCATGAAAGCAACAGTTTGCAAAACTCACCGAAATGGAACTACGAACGCAACTAGAATGTGAGAAATTTTTTTTGTTAGTGCACATTGATTGTCAACATGGATTGGACATCACACATGCATAGTCTTGTTGTAATGTGATATGATTTTCCAAGCTTGTGTAAAAGGATGCACTCATGACCTTATTGTGGACTAAGCATGTGTGAGAAAGTAACTTCAACACTTCTTATCCAAGCAAGGAGCACAAAAGCATCAGCCAGTAAAGAAGTGCCTATGGAACGACCAATTGCAAGATACATAGTAGGCTCCAAAATTCGAGTGTACTCAAAATTTTGGAGGGTGTATGTTGCAGTGAAAACAATTCAAGACACACTAGTAGAACTCTAGCTTCTCTTCCTTGGTCAAGTCTTTCATGAAAGGTCTAGTTCTTCAGGAAGTATTGATTCATCATTTATGATATTGGTTTTCTCATTTAGATTTTCCTCTTGTCCTTCTCTACTTAACTGGATCAACTTGAAACATCAAAACATAAAAACCCAAGTGTAGGCATGAGGTTTCTAGAATAGACATGGAGTTCATGCTTCAACACAAGGTTTTCTTAACGCAAGGATCATATTTTGCATTGGAACACTTCGACCAAAAGATGTAACCCAAATAGGGAATAAGGTGAGAGAGTTAGCCAAATGTTGTAGTGTTACAAAGTCCTTTTCTATTTTTCCACATTCCCTTTTGTGCCAATAGAGCATCTCCATGCATGATCTTACTGATGGAACAAAAACTAAAATACACAATACAACAACAAAGAAAAACAGAAGCAAAAGCAAAAGAGGTTAAACATAATGCAAGACGTAAGTAAGAAGACAAGATAGACTAAAGAGAACAAGCACGGGATGAGTGAAAGAGAGGGAAAACTAGGATTTAGCTAATATTACTACTAACCTACTAGCCAAAAGGTCAAGGTCACATATAATGAAATTTCCAATGAAGCCACTATAGTTGTTCCTAACCTACAATGACAAAGATATGATTGATTAAAATAGGTATAAATCAATCTGAAATAGAAAATATAAGAACGTGAATAGCATGCACAAAAATGTTAAGGTCTCGCATGTCAGCAGAAAGATAGTCCATATCCACACCTTCTAACCAGTTTATATTCTTACCCTTTTTAGGAGAACCATCCTTCAACAAACCTCTTAAACTTAGTGTGTATATCTCTCCATGTTGGCTTCAAGGGCTTACACCGAGGTTCAGAGTTAACAAAGGTAAACAACAAAACCTCATACTACTAGCCCTTTTGGCAACGATCCGCGTAGCATAGATGGTAGTCTCACCCAAGGAAATATGGGGGGATGCTAGAACCATGTTTCTACTTCCAAAGTGGTTATGTAGTGTGGCTGTAAGATTTCTTTAGCTTAGGGCTTAATCCAACCCTCGGGAACCATTAATCTTATTGTTACAGTCATAGAGAATTTTCCTACTTAATAGACTTGTGAGCTGCATGTAACTAGTCTAACATGTATTATTCATCATATAAAATAGTAATTGAACCTTCGTGATGCAATTGCAGAATAATTGTACAAAAAAGAACCATAAATAGGCTAAAACACAAAAACTACGCAAACATAAGAAAATACTCAGATCTGTCTCAAATTATTCTTAATTAGTTCAAGTCTTCACATATACAATCTTTTTAACCCTATGCACATAGCTACAGGGGCTTGCACACATAGCTATAAACTTACCAAGGTCTCCGTGAACATAGATACAAGAGCCTTCCCCTTCATATGAATACAAAAATGTCTCAGAATTACAAACTCAAAAACATATCATCTCATCTATTAATTTCCTTCGACTTACTAAAGCATGCTTAAACTGAGGTTCAGAGTTAGTTGCACTAACCAACAAAACCCTATACTACTGACCATTTTGGAAACGATCTACATAGCGCAGACCATAATATCACCTGAGGAAATATTGGGGGATGCTAGAACCAAGTTTCTGCATCAAGAGGGGTTATGCAATGTGGCTGTAAGGTTTCTTCAATTTAGGGCTTAATCTGACCCTCGCAAACTATTAATCTTATTGTTACAGTCATGGAGAGTTTTCCGACTTCACAGACTTGTAAGTTGCGTGTAACTAGTCTAATCTGTATTACTCATCATATAAACAATAATTGATCATTTGGAATGAAATTGCAGAAGGATTGTACAACAACAAACCATAAATAGGCTAAAACACAGAAACTACATGAACATAAGAAAATACACAGATCTGTCTCAAATTCTTCTTTATTAGTTCAAGTCTTCATAGATACAATCTTTCTGACCCTGCGCACACAGCTGCAGGGGCCTACACACACAACTGCAAACTTACCAAAGTCTCTACACACACAGCTACAAGAGCCTTCCCCTTCACCCGAATATAGAAAGATCTTAAAATTACAGACTCAAAAATATATTATCTCATCCATTAATTTCCTTGGACTTGCTAAGACATCCCTTTATATATCCTTTACCCTTACAATACCATGATCCACAAACCATGGGTGGAGCTAAAAATATTATGAATAATCCCATCCCTTTACAAAATAAGGGGCTTTGACCTACCCTAAAATCCCTTTGACTCCTAGAACTTTGCATGAATCGCACTTCGTTCCTCAAAATGCATAGACTTTACATGACTTAGACAAAACTTGGACCTATGGGACCCCTACCCAACAGGCCCCCAACACAAAGATGTGACTCGTCCTCGAGTCACTTAGCTGGTACATCCTCAATATTTTCTTTGAGGACACCGTATGAAGACTTCAATGGATGAAGTGTCTCTATGCATTGTGTTGTGACTTGACGAACATTTTTTATGGGTTTCTCTTTTGTCGGTCCTTTTGTTGCTAGACCGATTGTTCCCTGTGTTTGCTACATTCTCTTCAACTTGCTCCCTACTTTTTGCGGGAGCTAGCATGCCTCATCTCACCAAGGATGTGTCCATGTGGAGATTATCTATGCCTTCGACCGCAACTCATGAATTTGCCCCTGCATAAGCATTCCTTCGTGAAGATGGGTGAATTGTTGCACAGGTTTTAATGCCACGCCGTGGCTTTGAGCTCATCAAATTGTAGTTGTTTGTCCCTAATTTCTACCTTAATCTTCTACACATGTGGGTTCTCCTACAATGAGGCCCATATTTCTATTAAATCCTCAAAATGTTGACCACAATCCTTGACTGCAGTGGCTATCTTATCCATATCAACTTTTATTGCAGCTTCGTGCTGCTCTCGAACTTCCGATGGTGTTGCAGGTTCATTTGGGTTCTGTAATTTACATTGGCAACTCAAACTAACTTTTCCCACCTCTTCCTTTGACTCCTTGACCACTGCTACTAGCTTCTGAAGTTTTTCTACTGAGGTTGCCTCTACCAGGATATAGAGCTCTCAAAGCTCACTACAAACTTTGGTTATAACCTCTTCCAGCTGTTGGCTACATGCAACTGCGTCATCGCAATCCTAAACCACTTTATTCTTTTCTTCGAATATTTTTGGTTGTCGTTTTTCACTTCTTTTATGACCAACAGAGCTTGTTTCTCCTGTATCTTCAATTCATCAGAGACTCCCTGGTGTAAATCGTGCAATGCTTGAATGGGGAATGCCGCAAGGTTGAGACTTAGATTTTTCCAGTACTATGCGTGCTCTTGTTCTTTGGCTGTCTCAAAATGGAGAGAGCCCCCTGGTAGTTGCACTACTCAGAGCTTTTATGCTAAAGGTCAAAATAAAAGTTTCCTTTAGATCATTCCAATCAGCGATTCCATGGCGCAACTCTGTTTCACGATACCAATTCATCAGTATCAGATCCAAAGTGTGAGCAAATACATGTACCCATTTTGGTCGAGGTTGTTCACCCCATACCTTAATCCAACGAGACAAATGATCTTGAGGAGCATCCTTGCCATTGTACTTTTCTGTGATCCTTAACATAGCTATCTATCAAACAAGAAAATTACCTAGTATCCATGTTTTAAGGTAGCAAAAAAAAACACCCGATTTTAAAAAGTGGTTATTCAGAATACACTTTTCTTTTGGAATATATTTTTGACACTAAAATTTTTCTTATGTAACATTTTTTTAAATGTTAGTGATTTTCATGTGATTTTGAAAAGTGTTGATGCAACATCAACACATTTTTTTAGAGGGCTTATTTTTGACACTTTAATTTTTTTATGTATCAAGTATGAATAGTTTCTTTAAAATGTTAGTGATTTTCATACTGATTTTGAAAAGTGTTGATGCAACATCAACCCTTTTTGTTTAAAGGGCTTATTTTATACACTTTAAATTTTGTAATGTATTAACTAAGGATATTTTTCTTTAAATGTTATCGATTTTGATGCCGATAATAAAACATAAAAATCAAATAAAAACATGACAAAAAAAATCAAATATATAAAATAAATAAATAAAACCATAAAAATAAAAATAAAAAAATTTGTAAAAATAAAAAATTAAACCAAAAATAAAAACAAAAAACAGAATAATGAATATAATAAAATAACAAATAATAAAACATGAAAAAAATCAAATATAAAAAACATATAAAAATGACTAAAAAACAAAATTAAGTCGTAAAAATTAAAAAAAAAAAAAAACACACACACTCACACACAAAAATTTAAAAATATGAACGAAAAAATATATATAAATCAAATATAAAAAACATATGTAAATGACCCAAAAAAACTGTAAGAAAAGGGAAAAAACAAAATTAAGTTGTAAAAATTAAAAATTTAAACAAAAAATAAAATTAAAAAACACCCACAATTTTTTTTTTTAAATATGAAATAAGTAGAAAAATATTAAAAAAAACATTAAAAACAACCCCATCATTAAAAATACAAATAAAATGAAAAAAAAAAAACAATTAAATTAAAAAATTAAAAAATAATAAAAACAATTTTAATTAAAAAAAATCAATTTTTTTTTACCCTCGGTTGCCTAGGTCAATTCTCGGAATCGACTTAGGCCGCCCTTGGCCATGGTCGCCCTGGCAGTCATGGTCGAGCTCGGCCTTGGTTGCCTATGGCCACAGGGCCTTTGGCTTACCCGAGGCGGTGCTATACAGTGGTCGCCCTTATCAAGCTTGAGGCCCCGTAGCCCTGGGTGGCCACGGTCAAGCTTGGCCTTGCTTGCTCGGGGTCGGGGGACTTGGGCTTGGCCGAGGCAGCCTACATAGGAGTTGCTCCCCAGCTAGGCCCAAGGTCCTGCAACGCTGGGTGACCATGGCCGAGCTTGGCCTTGGCCGCCCAAGGGTCGAGGCTAGAACCAACCTACGGCACCAATTTTTAAATTTTAAATTTTTTATGTTTAATTTGATGTTTGTTGTTTCTTATTTTTTGTTATTTTATAAATACCTTTTTATATAATATATTTTTAAAATTTTTTATTTTATTTTATTTTATTTTATTTTTAATTTAATTTAGAAAAAAAAAAAAAGCAAACAAATAAACAAAAACAAACCAAAAAACAAAAAAAAACTTCAATTTTTTTTTTTTTTTTTTACTTATTATTATTATTATTATTATTATTATTATTACTTTAAAAATAATTGTTTTTCATGTTTATTTATTTATTTTATTTCATCATTTATCTCCTTTTTTTTAAATATTGTTCTCATTTTTTTTCATATTTTTTAATCTTTTTGTCTATATTTTTAATTCTTACAAACAAATTTTGTTTTTTTTCATATATATATATGATTTTCTGTCATGTTTTTAAATGGTTTTTTTTTATGTTTTATTACTTGTTATTATTTTTTATATTTTTTGTGGTTTTTTATTATTTTTATTTTTTTCAATGTTTGAATTTTTTTTTTCATATATATATATAGGGTCCGTGTTGATGCTCAACTAGCAATCTCGTCCCATTATGTGAAATTTGATAGTTGATTTTTAATTTTTTGTTGCAATGTATCAAGTTGTCTTAGGCTGAGATTTTAAAATCGCTATACATTTAATATTTAAAAAATAAATTACTATTGATATAATAACTCTTTCATTCAGGTGTTCATTTTTATATTTTTAAGTCATAATATTTTTACATAATCTCATGCTTGAAATATGTTGAAAACTTAAGCTTTTTTATAGTCATCATCTTTGGTTTTAATTACATGGTTGAAAAATTGTCAAGATTTTAATGTTTTTATAAGCCATGATATTTTATTTTTAATGCTATGATTGAAAAAAATGACAAGTATTTTTTTTAGCACAATGACTAAAAATTGTTGTAATTTTAAGGTTTTTCAAAGACGTGATATTTTATCTTTAATGTTATGATTGAAAACGTTGGAAATATAAAGTTTTTTGGAGTCATGATATTTTATCGCTAACATCATTATTAAAAAGTATTTAAAATTTACCCTAAAAAAATGTTATTCTAGCATCAACACTTTTCATTTTCAGTGTCTTTTGCACAAAAAAAATAATTTTTCGTGTCATTTTTAAAAAATATTGAAAATTTACTCCGACTTTTTTTGTTATTCCAACATCAACACTTTTCATTTTCAACCTGTTTTTCATGTTTTTTGGGGTTTTTTGGCTACAGTTCTCGTTTTGAGGTAATATTTCTCGTCTCATCTATAACATTGTTCCTTGAGTTTGCATGATAAAACCTAAGCCTCATCAACCTTCGGCACTCCCTCCAATATCCTATATTATCCTTATGTGTGCCCCACTAGCATGCATGCATAGCGCTCAAAGCTATAACCAAGGCTTGGAATCGTAGTTTTTCTAGTACATACCTTTCAAATTCATCTAGAAATAAGATGACATCACCTATCCCATCATAATATGGAAAATTACGTACCTCGGTTGATATGCAGCTATTGGGCTCTTAATTTGTCATTATTTTTACCACTTCTTAACATTCATTTCATCTATTTCCGCTATTCTTTCAGCACATTATTTACCATAATTAGTTATATAATTCCATTTCATAGTCATTTATGCTCTCATGGATAAATAATATCTGATCTCATTTATTTTTAATAATTAAATATTATTATGCATAATTTTCGTTTATTCATTCATTATAACATGACTTATGATTTAAGTCTCCAAGATCTCTTCTAGATTGCAGATTTGGTCTTTAACATAAAATTAGATATTCCAACTCAGGAATTCGCTGGCATAAGAAGTGACGGTTTTGTGTTGGACGTTTTGGCAAATGAAAGAAAATCTGGAAAATCCGAGACATGGGTTTTGTTCAGAACGGACCAAATCAGTTTCTTAATGTGTAGTTTTCAAAAATTCGGTTTGTACTAGGAGAAAAGCAAGCTTCTTTGAAGCAATATTTGTAAATTTGTTGTTGCAGCTATTTTCTAGAATTGCCCAATTGTAATAACCAATTTTAACTTGTTCCAGCTGAATCATGATGGACAGATCTCTCAGATCTCATCTTGAATATTGAGATCAGTTTTTTGTAAGTTCCCTTTGGATGCTTGTATATTTAAAAGACACAATTCAGAGAGAAAGGGGAGCTAGCTAATGTAAGAATTGAGCCTTGTAACAGTGGAACTCTTATTAATGGAATTTCCAACCTTCTGATATTTTTCTCAAATATGTGAGTTAAGCACAACGCTGACTAGGGAGTTGGGCCCACTCTTTTGATCAGGTGTTGTGCGTGTGTCCTTTTTATGTATATTGTTTTACTTCTTGTATTTTCTTTATTGTTGTTACAAATTTTCATAGATTGTTGTGAATGCTTTTCTTTCTGCAAATTAATTTCCATTACTATTACAGCAATGCTTTAATTTCTATGTCACAAACCCTTGGTCAATGTATGATTGTAACCTTTCTCCTTCATATACCTTACGTGTTACCTTGAAAAGTGTATGCACCTGGATTGATGAATTAATGTAGGAAACGGGATTGAATAATTTGTTCATACTCGGAAACCAACATTTTGGCGTTGTTGCCAGGGAAGGCTAACAAGGTGCAAGACACGATCTGTATTCACCAAAGGGTCAATCTCTCATCCTAGGGAGGGAATCGTCCTTTGAGACCCCACTCCAAGTCCTGAGCATAGTTATTTCTCTTGCATTTTTCTTGCTTTTAATTTATAGGATCCACTCTCTCGTCCTAGGGAGGGAAAGAGTTCTCTCACACTACTCCAGGTCATGAGCTTAAATTTTTCCTATATTTCTTTTTGTTTTGATTTTGGAAAAACTAATCTCTCGTTCTACGGAGGGAATGGTTCTTTGACACCCTACTCTAGGTCCCAAGCTTTAGATTTCCTTATGTGCATTATTTTCTTGTTTGGTTTCTTATCCTAGGGAGGGAAGGGTCTTTTGACACCCTGCTCCAGGTCTTGAGCTTTAGATTTCCTTTCAAATTGTTTTTTTGAATAACTAGGAAGAAAAAGGTAGAAATTTGAAGAAATCTTATCATTTCCTTCAAGTGGTGATGTAAGCACCACCCATTCCACTACAAAATTGACAAGAATATTTGAAGGAGGAACCTCAAAGCAAAACATGAAGAACATCTTCTATTATGGTAAGAAATATGCTCACATTGTTACGTTTGAATTCCATGTCAGTGATCTAGGAGGAGTTACACAAATGCATATAATTCCTCCATATTTTGTACCAAATTCTCATGGTTTGGATAATGAGGACCCAGATACATTCTTATTTGAGTTTGAATTACTTTGTAGAGGATATGATTATTGTACTAATGATCAAAGGTTGAAAGTGTTTCCTTTTACTCTAAAAGGAGAAGCTCTCTGATGGTTCATGAGCCTTGGTGGGATCTACACCAAAACATGGGAGGACATGAAGAATGTATTATTGGAGAAGTACCAAGACTATTGCAAGGCCAATGAAGATATTTTCAGTATGATACAAGGGGAAGATGAAAGCTTGGAGGACTATTTGGAGCGATTTAAATACAACCTTCAAAAATCAAAGCATAAGCATTTGGAAAAAGAGATCTTAAAAACACTCATTCATAAAGGAATCAAAGATGAAATTTTAGAAATCTTAAATTTGTTAGGAAAATGTGACATTTTTCAACTATCATATGATGATGTTTGTGACTTATGCATAAGGTATTCAAGAGGAATATCCAAGGCTAGTAAGAATTCTAGAGAATTTTCTTCTTTCCTTTCCAAATCTGCTACAAGAACAGGAATATAAGAGATTAAATCAATGATTTATTTGAACATTTTAAATTTGATGTTATTAGCTCTCTAAATTCACAATTGCATGTTTTGTAGGCTAAGAAATGTCAAGAAGAATTTGAAGAAGTGATTTTTCCTCAATGCCAAAAGGAGCATCCCATGGATAGTTTCTCTTTTTTACCTGGGATGAAAAACAACATTTCCAAGAGATGGAGAAGCTGCAGTAGTTTCACAACCATTGAAACCTTGGCCTATATGTATGTTTCAAAACACTTCCTCTCCATTGTCTTACTTGCATAATATACTATGGAATACTCTTGTGTTAGGGCAGCCATGCCAATCTCAATATAACCCCCATCAATCTTGTCCACAAGTTTGGCATGGTTCATCCTATGATTACATGACTACTCTCCTTCATATTGTAGCACAAAAATATCATCCATATTCTTTTCCATCTTTTCAAGAACACCTCATTTGTGTATCAAAATCATCCACCACATCCTAATCAACTACATCATCAAAATCCTCCATGCCCTACACAATATCCTGCTCAACTCATTCTACACCCTCACCATAATAAACTAGTACAACATGCTTACAGTGTTGAAATGAAAAATTTACCTACCCTTCCCACCCAACCTATCTCGTATACGCAATTGCAGAAAACTAATATCAAGATTGGAAATGTTGCAAATTCAAAAATTGTAAAAGTTATGGAAGAAAAGGAGGTTTCTTTTAGTCTGCGTCAACAAGTTGTTTTAGAAACTCAAGAATTTCATGATATGACAACTATGGGAAATTAGGAAAGTAAAGGATATATTGAAGATTGGTTTCACTCCATCAGTTTTTCTCAGTGTCACTCCATACTTTAGCAATTTTTGATACGATATTTTCAAGGGAAGTTAGTTTCTCATACCCTAGTATTTATTGATAGACATTTCTCAAATTCAGGTGTGTATACATTTCAGGCCTTATTTCTAAAATGGCTACATTGGAAGTAATCTTATATGTAATTATGCTTTATTTTTCAAGGTAGAATAGGTTAGTGTAGAAAATAGAATAAATAAGTATATAAATAATTTTTGTTATATGTAGAACGAGTTGTGTTTGCTGCAACTTGCTGAGTATATCAATATCAATGGTAAATATTTGAATTTAATTCTGTATGTAGATGTATTATATTGAAAAACATATTTCTAAAAACACTCATCATCATTTTTTATCATATCTTAGGGCGTGTGGGCTTGATAAAACCACTAAAATCACAGTCAGTACAATCATGTTTTGAGAGACAAAATGGGCATATTTTCAAAACTTGTTTCCATCCTAAGTAGCCCTTTATTTCTAATTTCTAATACAATTTGAATCACTCAATTTGGATTTGAAATGAAAACGTTATGACCAAAACATTGACAGTATGTCGAGTAGGAAGCTTAGGAACAAAGTTGGGGCAGTCCATTTTTGGAGGCCTAAATGACTAGATTTTTGAAACATGTTTCTATGGAATATCACCCTATTAATATAGTTTAAAATTAAATTTGAATCACTTGATTTCAATATTTTATGAGAAAGTTATGACCAAAATATTGACTATCTATTGTAAATCAACACTTTTAAAACTTTGTTTTTCCAACTGTTCCTACGCACATTTGACCCATTAATTATTCATGATTTTAAAAAATGTTTCTATTGGATATATTTAAATGAATATACTTTAATATCCAATTTTAGTTGGTCCAATTAGTCATTAAACAAAAAAATTATGCTTAAAATATCAATTGATGGTCAAAGTTGGGAAATCGAAAATGACTCTGTTGTGCAGGTTGTTCTAAGTAGATTTGACATATCATATCATGGAATTTTTAAAACCTATTTCAATTTGAGATATATCTATTAATTCAATTTCATTTGGCTTTGGAATCACGCAAATCAGACGAAAAATAAAGAAGTTATGATTAAAATACTGTTGGCTAGTATGGTTGGCCACCGTTGTCCCGCAGGTAATAAATTAGCTCTACTTTGTTATTTGTTTTCCATGGATTTGTTTTACAGAGAAACTACTTGTTAATTTTTTTCATATTTACTGGATTTAGAGAGCTCGATCACCTCTCTTCTTCCATGATTACATGTTTTATTATAGGTAGACGCTCATTTTTTGCAAGTCCGAGGAGAATAAAGGAGGTCAATTTGTTTTTGAACAAGTGAATATTGAAAGCAATGATAATGAAATAATAGATTTTCATCCTAGCATCTATTAAGAAATATAATATCATATAATTTTGATTCTTATGAGGTGCCCTGGAAATTGATCATAACAGTTTGTTACAAATTATTCCTGTTATTTCTCACTAACAAAATGAAGACTTTTTCATTACCTAATGGATTCATAATAGGAGAAATGGAGAATTGATTTCCATTTGAAGATCCAAGTCATTTCTGCCAAAACATTTTTCCATTCATTTACCATTGATAGATTGTTGCTTCTGGAAACAGACTGATATTCCCTTAGTAAACAACATTTTTGCAGTCAAAATCATAGCCGTTGCAACTTAAGTTATTTATTTATTTATTGTTTTTCAATAAAATTGTTATTTCTGTTTTTATTCCTCTTATTTATTTTTTATTTTTTTCATGTGTTCAAAGTCACAAATTTTGTTCTTTCATCAAAATAAAATAAAGTTCTTAAGTTTCATGATGTTTCTCCATATTTATCCATTTGTTCCTGAGTCTTATCAGTATATGGTTTCCTCAGATCCATTGGGTGTTGTTACTCTGCCACTGCTGTTGCTACCGAAAATTTTCTAACTGTCAGATGCTGTTACTCCTTGGATGCTATTACTCCTTGAGTGTTGTTACTTTGTTGTTTTTGTTACTCCCAAAAATTTTCTGTGTCAGATGCTGTTACTCCTTGGATGTTGTTACTCCACTGGTGCTATTATTTTTCCAGTTATGTTACTCCATTGGTGTTGTTACTCCATAACTGTTATTACTCCACCGGTGTTGTTACTCCGCCAGTGTTGTTACTCCGCTGGTGCTGTTACTCCGCTGGTGTTGTTACTCCGCCAGTGCTATTACTCTGTCTGTGTTGTTACTTCGCCAGTGTTGTTACTTTTCCAGTGTTGTTGCTCCACTTGTGTTGTTACTCCGTCAATTCTATTACTCCATCACTGTTGTTACTCCACCGGTGTTGTTACCTCACAGTGTTGTTACTCCACCAGTGCTGTTACTCCATCACTATTGTTACTCTGTCAGTGTTGTTACTCCATGGTGAAATTTTTTCTAAGTGTTGTTACTCTACACATTTTGATACTCTGCGAAGGTAAGTCTTCAAGTACATCCCTAATCAACTCCATGTATTTGATTGATGTTTCAATTATGACCGAGGACGGTCACATCTTAGTTAGGGGGAGGCGTTGCTTTTGATAGAAAATGTATTATATTTAATATCAATGATGTCATGTCATCATTGCTATTAAAATTTCATGTCAACTCATACATGTCATGATTATTACCACCATAATCCATAACAATTCGTAAGCCCCACTTATCCACACACATTGTAACTTGAATCATGCATGACGACAATAACTTGGTGAATGGGGAAATACATTTAATTTTCTAGGTCCTCTTTGACATAGTGATTTTGTAGTCAATTTATCTTTGTTTATCTATAAACATAATTTTATTTTTTAAGGAATAATTATGAAAAGATGATTTCATCATAGCAACTTTCAACTTTGCTAATTTTTCAAGTCCCTGATCTTGTAAAATTTATGATGATGACCACAAAATTGTACTTAAATCTTTTCATCACCATCTAATGAATTATTCCTCAAACCCCAATCTTAAAAAAGCAAAATATTTTTATCAATAGTCATTTGAAGGTTATTAGTATTTGAGAAGCAAAATTACCCGAGTCGAAAATAGTTACTACGAAATGTTTTACACCATCCCTAGCTCTTAAGGAGCTAGATTTCCACCCTGTCTATTAAGTGATCTTTTGTTGATTAACAATAAACATAGTTAAATTTTAAACATAAATAGTCAACTGGAGGGTAGGAGGTCTCATCACGAGCCTACCTCCTATGCTCATAGGTCCTAATAAAGTGACATTACCACTACTGGTCACAAAGCTGGGGTAATGGCCTTCAGTCATAAAGCTAAAGGACAAGAGGTCTCATTACAAGCTGACTTGTTCACTTTTGTTAGTTCCCGTGAATGTAATTGTTATTAATTGATTACCAAGCCAGAACAATGATCTTCAGTATACATCTAATTAAATTGAAATGCTTTTGTTACTATGTACTTATTTCTAATGGATGGGACAATGGCATCTCAATGGGTTAAAAAGGCATCCCTGTCGAGGCTATGGATGCTTGTTAGCAGCAGTGGCCATGCATATGGTATAGAAGTTAATTCAATACTATGATCTACTTGGTTACCTTGTTTTCTCAAAACTAACTGTCGATAAAGCCACAGTTGCATATATAATGTTTACTAGAACGCATGGTTCATGGGGTAATATTTAATCAGTTCTTAGATAATGGAAGTTATGATTTATATCTATTATTGAGTTATAAATATTTAATCTACATGTTAGGGATGAAACTTTTAGGATATTTGATATTTGACATTTTATATCATCTAATCTATCATTCCTTTATTCTACAAATTTCATATCTTTAACCAAAGATAGTTGCTTTACCCAATCAAGCTCTATTTAATCCTAGCTTAACAACACTAATATTATTTTGGGGAAGGATGAAGTGGCCTAATTCTGATTTTTAATCCCGATGAATTACTGATTGAAGATACTCATGAGATGTGCTATAGAAATCTTGATGACAGGAACACTAACCAGTTTGGTGGAAGGAAATCCTGCTACACTTTTTGGTTACTTTCTTTAAGCTTGCATGACTTCCACCTTTCGCATCACTTACATAAGCTCAACCTACATTAGCTTCAACAAATGTTAATCGACATATGTCATTCCATGTTATTTTGTTGAAAGCAACAATTGAGGTAAAATAACATGAGTGTTTGATTATTAAAAGTTTAGGATAATGTTATTAAAAAAAAAACACTCAGCATTATTCACTCATATTTTTCAAACCATTATTCCCCCTACTTTATACATAGGCATTGGGTTGCATGTGGACATGTAACATATTCAGTTTTGGGGAATGTTGGACTCTTAATTTTTCATTATTATTACCACTTCTTAACATTCATGTCATCTATTTCCACTATTTTTTCATCACATTATTTACCATAATTTATTATATAATTCCATTTCATAATCATTTATGCTCTTGTGGATAAATAATATCTGATCTCATTTATTTTTAATAATTAATGATTATTATGCATAATTTTTGTTTATCCATTCATTATAACCTCACCCATGATTTTAGCCTCCAAGATCTCTTCCAAATTGCAGATTTGGTCTTCAATAGAAAATTAGATATTCCAACTCAGGAATTCGCTAGCATAAGAAGTAACAGTTTTTCTTTGGATGTTTTGGGAAATTAACGGAAATATGGAAAATCCGAGACATGGGTTTTGTTCACAATGAACCAAATCAATTTGCTAGCAAGCAGTTTTCAGAAATTCGATTTGTATTGGGAGAAAAGAAAGGTTATTCGAAGGATTTGCATATTCGCTGTTGTGGTTGTTTTCCAGAATTGCCCAATTGTAATAACCCAATTCGACTTGTTCCAGCTGAATCATGATGGATAGATCTCTCAGTTCTCATCTTGAATATTGATATCAATTTGTTGTAAGTTTCCTTTGGATGTTTGTAAATTTAAATGACATAATTCGGAGAGAAAGGGGAGCTAGTTGATGTAAGAATTGATCCTTGTAATAGTGGAACTCTTGTTAATGAAATTTCTAGCCTTCTAATATTTTTCTCAAATATGTGAGTCAAGCACAACACTGACTAGGGAGTTGGGCCCACTCTTCTGATCAGGTGTTGTGCGTGTGTCTTTTTTATGTATATTGTTTTACTTGTTGTATTTTATTTATTGTTGTTACAGATTTCCATAGATTGTTGTGAATGCTTTTCTTTCTACAATTTAATTTCCATTACTGCTATAGCGATGCTTTAATTTCTTAGTCACAAACCCTTTGCCAATGTAAGATTGTAACCTTTCTCTTTCATATACCTTGCGTGTTACCTTGAAAAGTATACGCACCGGGATTGATGAATTAATGTAGGAAACAAGATTGAATAATTTGTTCATACTCGGACACCAACAACAGCGAAGAGATTTTTTCATTCTATTACGACATAGAGTAGAAACTTCGTGCAACTGGTTCTTCCAGTTCTCCAATGCTTCATCTGAGTCTAAATGACATGAACTATCCTTCTCCCATCTTATCCCTCCATCTACAGTGGGGTTGATCCAATCCTCATCTCGCATAGTTAACTTGTAGTTGTTGTCAATATCTTCATCATTGTATTCTTCACAGATGGGCTTTGTATATCACGCTCCTTCAAAGGGATCTAAAGGAACAACGACCTTGGTACTATTCTTTTCAAATACCATACTTCTTCCTTTTAGATTGATTATGACATCTATATCAAACACCTAATCGATTCCAAGTAAATCTGAATACAAATTACTTTCATCCATAATCTCAATGACTTCAAAATCCATTATCACACTTGCTCCCTGTTTATCTACAAAGATGCCCTACAGTTAACCCATCGGGATAATCTTCTTTTGATTAGTCGTGCATAGCTGAATTGGTGACCATTGAAGCTTTGGTTTCCCCACCCGCTCCCAACTCTGCTTTGATTAGAAATTCACATTCGATCCCAAGTGTAGAATTACTTGATCCATTTCAAATTTGGCAATCTACGAAGTTAATCACATTTCCTGTCCATTTCTCTTCTTATTTTTGTTGACCTTTTTCACTACGCATTATTTAGGCTCTGGCTTCTCTTTACTGGCACAATTGTTGATAAATTATTGCAACCCTTCCACTGCTTTATGTTCCCTTAACAACTTCATACATGTATGTAGAAAGGACTTCAGAACAGTCAAATCAAGGTTCTCCGTCGCAGTAACTACTTCAGGAGTGTTCTTCCTTGCTACTAGTTGTGTTTGTGTCCTTGATGTCGAAGTTGTTGGGTCCATGGAACTATTCTTTGCCTCTATGAAATTTTACTTCTCTCTCTCTAGACCGAACCTAGTACTCTTCTCTCATGCCTTCCTAACCCAGGTATCTTCCACAATATTTTACACTCTTCTCTATCTTCTCTGGTAGCCACACCACTTCGTGTTACTATACTAATGCTTGGGTCATCCTCATGCGGTTCAAATCTCATCATTTGTAAATTATGTATAGGTTGCTAATTCATTTTTTCTTGCATATTAGCCATTAAAATAGGTAAACCTCTATCACGTGGTCAAACTGTCTACAATACTGATAGGAGGGGTGAGTGGGGTTCTGAAAATCCCACACAACGTTTCCATCTTCACCATAGTTATAACATATGATCTGACCCCAACCTTGTCCAACGCCCCATTCTCGACCACACCCTCGACCTTGAAATCCTTCGTGGGCCACAGGTGAACCATGATCTTCCTGCACATGGCCTTCATCTTGCACCCTCTATGCCAGAGTTTGATCCGTCATAAAATCATAGCTGCGACAATTCTTCTCGTCATGTCCTACTGATTGACAGAAGTTACAATATAATTGCCTTAGCGACTGCACATATTTTTGTAACAAATAACAGTGATCAGTTGAGTGTTGGCCTGCAACTCAGAAAATACTAGACCATAAGTTTGGCCTGGTACTTAGTCTAGCACTAGGATTTGGCCTAAAAGGATTAGGACCTCCGCCAACCAAATAATCAAGATAGACAGGACATTAGTCCTTATAGTGACCTTCTACTTTACACTTTAGACACCAAACTTCTGAGCATATCTCAGACTGAGCTTCCTTACCTTTCTTCAAATCTTGCAGTTCCATATGCAAGCTTGCTAACTGGGACTGTATCTATTGAACCCCTCTATGAGTATCTTTTACTGGTGAAGCTTCTAACTTCGTCGTGATTTCCAATGCTTCCACATGTGTCCCAATCTTTTGTTGTGATAGTGGTAATCTTAGGTGTGGAAATAGTGCAACTATATACCACTCCTTGTTGTTTTGGAAAATTTTGTATCTACGGATAAATACTAATTCCCTAGATAAGTACCCATATCTAGTGTTGTACCTTAAGAAACCAATTTCCTGGCTATATAGAAATTGTGCTTAATACATTAATGTTTATAGTTACTGTCACTTGTTTGTCACTTAATTGTATGTTATGTTCTCAAATGAAATACCTAGAGACTTGGTTTTTAACCCTCAACAGTTAAGTGACCAAAAAATATCAGAATTGAATTTGATTGTTGAATATAAATGATGAATGAAGAAAACTTGAATTAGTCATAGACAATATGATGTTTTACATTGGATCTACTATCTGTGACACTTGGAGAAGTTATAGATAATATGATGTTCTTACACAGAAACTACTATATGTAACATAGAAGAATTGTAGAGGTGTGAACTTCAAGTATAGGAGCACTCTTTTAAGGGATTTTAACTTCATTTACATAAGCAAATAAACACCTGTAACTTCATTACCATACTTAAAGGAAGAAAACATAAGATGACACATAACAGAGAAGTCAAAAAATTATACCCAACAATGTATGGAAAACTTCTCATTCTTTCATTAATCAATTAGTTGTATCAAGAATTCAGTGGCCTCATATTCAGGTTGTCCAAAATTCCAACCCATTCTTTGTAAATTTTCCTCTTTTTATACATTATGGAACAGTGGGTGGTCTCCGAAACTATCAAACTACTTAAATATTTCCCTAACTGTCTAAGTAAAAACTATTACAAAATGTTACACAAAAGGTAAAAGGCACCTCAAAGAACATAAAATAACAAGAAATAATGGAACTTAGAAGATTATGTTCGTTCTCTATTTGAAACTTCTTGAGCCTTAATGGAACAGTAGATGAAGGGTAGAAATCTTTGGAAGCACTGCAGGGGGTAAAGAGTATGTGAGAGCATCAATGAAGTTGAACCCCAGCAGTGATTCCTAGCCACACATTTTAGTCAACCATTCTAATGTCACGGTCAACTGTAGGGGTCGTGATCTGATTAACCCTCATGCTCATTGCTTCCTTGCATCAAACCTCAAAGTGCTTATCAAACTATCACTTGATCGCGCTTGTTGAACTTGTATGACATCTAAACGATGACGGGCCCATAGAACTTAAAAAGAATCAACATTGGTTCATAGAACCTGTTGCGTCCACCTTTTCCACCTTTTCAACGCACCTTGACTCCCTTACGGACCCGATATAACATAAAATTGTATTTAATAATTCATCGGGTCCGATATTAAAGAATGAACCCAATGATTTTCCAACCTGATCTCCGGACCCGATAGGAAATAAAAATGAATTTAACGATTCATCGGGTCCGATATTAAAGACTACACCCAATGACTTTGCTGACCCGATCTCCGGACCTGATAGGAAATAGAACATGATTTGATAATTTATTGGGTCTGATCAAAGGAGGAAAAATGATCACTTTTTGACTCGATATTGTGACCCGATATCTAACGGATCTCGCCTCTTTCGATGGACAGCTGATATTAGCCCAGACTTCAACAAATTTAAACTATTTTTGATACACCTTCACATTGGATCTCTGAAATGAACCCATTCTAGTTAATGATGCTATTGCTATTGGATATGTGGCCTGTTGATCAGACGACTTAGATCTTCTTGTGGGTTTGATACTTTCAAAATCATTAAAAATAAAAAATAAACCATTCCTTTCATATTTTTGATTTTTTTCTTCCATTTTGTAATAAGACTGAACATAAAACTTAAATAACAATGGACAATGGATGCTACAACATTTAGAACAACAATTTGAAGCACTTTGGCCTTTTGCTATAAGAAATATATAAGACAAAGAAGATGAGAAGACCTACTTGTAGTTCCACTCTCCTCTTGTCTCCTTTGTATCGATCCTGTCACTCCTTCCCGTACTTAACACGCTTGAGAAAAACATCAATAGAAGACAAAGAACCAATCAAAGCAAAAGATCTATTGAATACAAGTAAATGGAATTAGATAGATTCACACATTTAAGCATTATATAACAAGATAAGAATATGGGAAAAAGGTTCAAATACTTTATTGAAATAGAAGAAGGAATTACAACCATCAAGTCTGATTCGAAGTCACTCCTCTAGCTTGGATCCCATCCACATCACATCAAAAGCATGAAAAACTTGCAGCATAACAATACTTGTCTCAAAGTCAATTCTCATAGCAACATTATCTCCTTAGAATTCAACATAGTTTAGCCCTTGATCACTTAGATGAGTGCTCAATTTATAGGAGGATGAAGGAGGTTATGTCATAAATGAGGGTATTAAATGGCCTTCCATGCTTAGAATTAGTTCCATGGAGGAAGGTATGAGAGGATAGGATGCATCTTAACTCATTCCTCATCCATTTTCGAGCTCATAGGAGTTGATAAATGAGGGAAACTTCTTGATGACTCCAAGAGATAAGAATAATCTCCAAACCCTATGTGAATTTCGCTTAATCTTGCCCAGCACAGGTGAAAGAGGGCCTAAGTGCTCTACAGATCACTCTAGCATGGACTCAACTACTCTGCAGCACACCCTTACATGGGCCTACCTGCGCTAGTCCCTTTAGAGGTCATTTCAGGATGCCTTCATGTCATGAAACTGTCTAGGAAGGAGACGTTCAAAAGTGTGACTTGTTTAGGGCATGTAGAAACTGAAATTAGGGTTTGATGAGCCCTAAAACAATGATCTGGACGATGGGAGTGATGTGCCCAAATGGATCTATAACAGATGCCCCAAAAAGCATGAAGTCGAAAAATGTAAATGTCAAATGAAATACTTTACGATGTGATAAGGAGGATTCAAAATGAAAGGTGACCTGCATCAATTACAATACATATATCATGGTTTTTTATTTTAACATGAATTGTTGAGGGAAGGAATACTCATGCCAAGCATATAAAATTTCATTACATGTACATACACATTCGTCTACAGATATATACCCATGATCAGAATGACCATCAATGTAAAGCCATTGTAAATATGATTTAGTACTCCTGGAATCGCAACTCGGATGGATGAAACTAGATTTGGGGTCTTCTATCTCGCTCAATCATTCACTCAAGTACGATTCTAACCATGTGAATATGTGATCTGAAGACGAACATGGGAAGAAACCGTCTGATTGCTAGCCAATGATGTAAGTCGTTAACAGACGCGAGAGAAATCACCGATAATGATAATGATCCTCAAGGTACTGCAATAAATTTTGCATGGTGTGAATAGATGTTTTGATGTCAAACACCATACAAAGTATTTTGGTTGAAGGAAATTGATGTCAACCTATCGCTAGAAGTGAGAAACCTACCATTGATTTATGCAAGCCTCAAGGTACTGGAAGGGTGTTTCCAAGTCAACTTCTTGGATAATGTGCTGATGTTGACAAGAAGCGACTCGTCGCAGGAGCCTTGATGTATCCCAAATCAACGACACGAAACGAGTGTAATGATTTTAGAGATAGAATTTGACTGATGACACAAGGTTCAAGAATGGTGGTCATGAAAATGAAGGTTTATGGTATTGCAAAGGATGAATTTTAACTAGATGACTTCTCTTGAACATGTTGGCGACACTGAAATGAATTGGTAGCATTGACCCAAAACAAAGTGATGGATGGTATGATAGGCCAACAATGTGATAACCTTCAAGTTGATAACCCAACCCAAGTAGTCATGGTGATGAATTGAAAGTGCCACGTTCAAGAGCGACCTGCTACCATAAAGTGGTTTTTCCCTTTTTCCCTTTTCCCAAGTCATTGCTGACTAATACCTCTTTATTTTTCATCAAGTTTGAGGAGGATAACATATGCTTATTGTATAATTCCACCCTTTGGGTCAATCCATCACTATGTGATGTTTTAACGAGTCTAGCGAACGTGAAACTCGGTCTTGTCTAGCTGAACAATTTCGTTCACTATTTGATATTTTAACAAATTTAACAACAAAGATAACTCAGTCCTTTTCATGTTTAGAGAGTTTCAAAAGGGAAAAAAAAGAAAACTCCACAATTTATTTTTTGTTGATTTGTCTCTCAAGCCTGAAAAAGCATAAAACAATACGAGATAGAACCTATTGACCATGTTCAATCAACGTATTCCTTTTTCGTAGTTAATCTATATCAACCTGAAAAAGGGTTAAAATTATACTAAGTGAATGTCATTTCCAATCCATTAACAAGCTGAAAAGGACAAGTGCTCAACAATCTTTTCATGTTTAGATTCTGAAAAGAGCTTAAAGAGGACTCCAAGGGGGTTCCTTTTTCATTAATTAACAAAGCTCGAAAAGGGGATAAAAGTATGCTTTGTGGTCAAAGGTACAATTTACAATTGAGGACGTGAAATTCTATAAGTCAGCTACAAAACCTGCTCAAAACATCACCAAATGAATTAAAAATACCAGTTTCATAGGTAAAAATAGGCGAATACTAATGTTTACTCAATTAATTAACATAAACATAAAACACGTTTTTACCATGAAATTTTTACCAGTTGATACTTACGATTCAATTTTGTGCTCTGGGCTAGTTGTTTACCTCGAACTTCATCAGCGGATTTTGAGAGATTCTGTGGACCATTTCTTGTGATGTCTGGACCAAGTAGGAGATCTACCCCTTCTCTTCCTTTTCAAGTCATTCTTTGATCCATATTTAAATAGGAACGCAACAAATTACAGAGATAACCATATACACAAAGATGCAGTGGAAATAATACTTCATTTCATTAATGGAAAATACTGAAATATGCTTACAACCAGAAATCGAAATAAACCAGCTAGGGCGATGGTAGCTTATCTTTAAGAAGATATGTGGTGGCTAGATGCCTCTGAACTGTTCTGAACTATGTTACAATGAGGCTCGAAGGCCTATTTATTGTTGAGAAACAATGGAAAACCCTTAACATTCCGAAATCTAACCCTAGAAGATGAAACGCCAAATTGTGTGCCCCGTTTGTGTAAATTGGTACATCAATTTCCCAGGGTCGTAACTTTGGCATACGATCTCTGTTTGATGCGTACAATAGCTTGTTAGAAAGATCTATTTGAGCACTACCACAAATTCCAAAAAAAACATCGTTTAGGGCCTCAAAGCGTCTCCGGAAGTTCAGGACCCGAAAAACTGCTAAAAATAGTAAATTGTGCTGCAATTTAGGAAACTGAAAAGATTGAAAGAGACAGTTGTGGGGGTCCAAATGGGATAGGTGGGTGGCCACCAACATCCACCTGGATCATTCCTCTCCCCTTAGGAAGCAATGGTCCCCATTGCGTTGAGTTCCTCCATCTGCTAAACTTGTCCTGCAATCTTTGATGTGTCCAGTAATGGTGGGAAGCATGGTCAACGATGGTCCATATTGAACACTTGGTGTAGGCAAAGGAATGGAGGAATGATGTGCTCCAAAGCATTGTTCCCCACAACCTTGGTACTGCTGTAAGGACCATGTCGGAGTGGTCTGAGCTTCTGATGGGTTCTGGTAAGGCATTCTCTCTGCAGATGCAACCAGACTTTGTTGCCCACCTGAAACTTGTGTGGTATCTCTATGGGTGAGGAGAAGTTGTTCCTGTGTTTTGTCATGACAGTATCCCTTTGCTGCTACTGCTGCATGGAGGAACCCTTTGCAGGGGTCATGGATGTAGCAATGATCTTACCCTTACTTTGGGAGTGAACCAGATAGATAAATTTCCTGGTCTGGGGGATGAGCTTGCTGCCTTTCTTAGAAGTGATCAAAGATGTGGCAGTAGGTGGGGCTATCTCCGGTATCCTGTATAATGAATTATTTAAAGAAATAATGACAACACGAGGCCTTGACTCATACACATCATGTCGCCTCCACAAGTATGGTTGGCCTAATAATACATCACAAACATCCAGTGGTGTAACATCACACAATACCTCGTCTGTGAAGGGCTTGATGCTGTAGGGAAGGCGACACTGTTGGCAAACTTTGAGATCTTGTCCTTCATGAAGCCACCCGATATTGTACGGCTATGGGTGTGGTGTAGTAGGTAGGCCCAACCTCTTTACGACCTCTGCTGAAATGAGGTTCTTTTGGCTGCCACTGTCGACAACGAATTGTAGTGGCGAACCCTTCACCCACATCTGTGAGTGGAAAAGACGCTCCCCTTCCTCTGGATTTTCGGGCTCATCCTTCTGGATCTTGGCGGTGGCAACAGTGGCGCTGGGATCTGCATCAATGATCTGCTTCCCTTTGCCATTCCCCATGTCGGGTTCTGTCTCAGGGTCGAAACATGCATCTGATTCAGAAGCCTTCAACTCGGCCACCAGCGACTGCTTGGTCCGACATTCACTTGTGTTATGAGTGGGACTCTTGTGGAGCTCACACCACTTTCTTGTGTCATTCTTCGGATTCGTGGTGTTGTTCTTTTCTTGTGGCTTCAACGGGTTGTCTTGGGTCACCCCGCCCTGGCTTTGTCCTTTAGGCTTCGGATTTGCAGATCCAAAGTCTCGCTTCTTCTGTTTGAACTTTTGCTCGATTTTGACAGCGTATCGGTATGCTGTGCCGAGTGAGGAGATGTTCAAGAACCCCATCTCTTCTTGGATGTATCTGTGTAGGAAGCCACAGTATTTGAGTACCAAATGTAGCTCAGAACCTTTGATACCCAGCTGTGTGCGAAGGGTATGAAAAATGTTTGTGAACTCCGGCACATCTTGGTCTTGTCCCTGCCGCAGTGTGGTCCATTTGATGTATTTTTCCTCATAGCTTTTGACAAGGTAGTACTGCTCCTTGATGGCATCCCGGAAGTCATTCCAAGTGGTTGCGACTGAAAATAGTGAGCCTGTAATTTCATCCTTCTGCTCGCAGCAGGCTTCCCACCAGTCCTTGACGTGCGGGCTGCTTTGAGAAGAGCGAAAACAATCTTTTCCCGACTTGAAAATTCATGAACAGAAAAATAACACTCTAGCAGATTTAACCATTTATCTACGACATCTGCATTTATCTGACCCTCAAATATGGGGATTTCAAAATCAACTTGTACCTTAAAGGGCGTGGCGTTTCTATAGTAGCTGCTAGAAGCCGATGTGTCACTTTTGGGTAGCCGCTGAAGGATCTGGGCAAAGCTGTCCATCATCGCGTTCCTTTGTCGCTCGAGGGCTTCTTGAAGCAGGATTTTGATAGGATCTCCTGCTCCCTCATCTTTCTTCTCATCCGCCATGGGAGGCCGTCGGGATTTGTGAGGCTGGTATTGCAAAGGTTCGACCAGTTCAAGCCCTATATCCTGACCTCGTTGGGGACATGCAAAGAAAAACAGAGAAAAAGCAGACTGCTCTGATCCCACTGATCCAGATTTAAACAGGAACGCAACAAATTATAGAGATAACCATATACACAAAGATGCAGTGGAAATAATACTTCATTTCATTAATGGAAAATACTGAAATATGCTTACAACCAGAAATGGAAATAAACCAGCTAGGGCAATGGTAGCTTATCTCTGAGAAGAGATGTGGTGGCTACATGCCTCTGAACTGTTCTAAACTATGTTATAAAGAGGCTCAAAGGCCTATTTATTGTTGAGAAACAATGGAAAACCCTTAACATTCTGGAATCTAACCCTAGAAGATGAAACGCCAAATTGTGGGCCCCGTTTGGGTAAATTGGTACATCAATTTCCCGGGGTCGTAACTTTGGCATACAATCTCCGTTTGACGCGTACAATAGCTCGTTAGAAAGATCTATCCGAGCACTACCACTTTGGGAGGCAACATTCATCCATGGACCCATGTCGCTCCAGATTCCCAAAAAAACGTCGTTTAGGGCGTCAAAACGGCTTCGGAAGTTCAGGACCCGAAAAATTGCTAAAAATAGTAAATTGTGCTGCAATTTAGGAAACTGAAAAGACTGAAAGAGATAGTTGTGGGGGTCCAAATGGGATAGGTGGGTGGCCACCAACATCCACCTGGATCATTATTTTACTATTTCATCCAAGTTTTAGGGTTTTTTGGGGCCTCTGTGGTTTGATTTTTTCGCCCTAGGATCAGCACAAGCTTTCACATCGAAAATTTCACTGAAGATCACCCTAATAGAGGGTTTCCTACTCTTCAGTGCACTGTCTCTATGCATGGGCTGTGCTGGGTGAGTTTCCAAAATTTGATTTAGTTGTTTGCTCCAAAAAATTTCCTGTTTTTTGCATGGAAAGGATCCTAACTAAGCTTATGATTGGGTTTTAGGCTTTCATCGGATTAGAATGTTGATTACAATGGGGAGAGAGAGCATGAGGAATAATACATGGTTTCCCTAAACAATCCAGGTATAGTTGAGGCCCTAAAAAATTGTGGGTTATTCAAATACTTCAGGCTGTCTGGAATGAGGCAAAAAATAGAACTATTGCAGTTCCTTGTTCATGCATGGGATCTAATAGGTCAGAATTTTCACATAAAGGAAGAAATGGTCCCTATTACCATTGATGATATTTACATTCTTACCGGACTGTCTATGTGAGGTGCGCCCATCTCACTTTCTGTATTTGCCCGTGGAGGTGAAACGACGAGGGATTACATTTGACAATTTTGTCAGCTAGGTACATAGCCTAGAAAGGATAGGAAAATAAACATCAGGGATGTAGGTGATTTTACTTTAGGAACGATCCTCTTCACAATTTCACAGTTGGCTAGCAGTGTGACACTTCATTTGGAAAATAGATCATATATGCAGTATGAACTTGAGTGTCTAGTTCCAAAAGTATTCAACTGGTGTGAGGCCATACTTTCTTCATTGAAAGAACTAATGACCAAGGTAAAAAGTGGTAAGATGAAGAATTTATGATATGGTTCTATCTTAATCACTTTTACCTTAGAGAGAATCCCATTGATGCAACTACAACATGTATCACTGGGTGTAGCTAGTCCTAGAGATCCACGTATGCAGAGGTGGGTCGAATTAATGGATCGATATGTGGGTCAGTCAACAATCATTTTTTCCACTGCATTATTCAGTTGGCTCAATCGACAACACCTTGTCATCAAGGAGCATCCATACTTGGGATGGATTTCCATGGAGATCCAGACTTGATTCTACTAGTTGGAGCACAATGGGGTGCTATAAGTAAATTGTTTGACCAAAGTGTTTTTGATTTTTCAAGTTTCTACATGTTTTTTTATTTTTAATGTTTCCAAGACAAAAATAAAATCATTCTCATGCATGCAAGTGTGGTTACTCTTCAACATGTGGGACACCAACAGGGTGCAAGTGGGCCAGCATGGAGAAACATTGGGAGAGCGGTCCTCCAAGACTTGGATTTGGCTGAGACCTTAGCAGAGTTGCAGGATCACATAGAGGGATTAACCCTTGTTATTCTATATCTCTAGATCCAGGATTTACCTATGAGGCTGCAATGCCACAGTATTGGTGTTCCTAGCCATTGGATGAGGCTTTTGCACATGATAGCATAGGCTATGACCTATTATCATGAGCATCACTAGGTCTACATAGGATATTTGCATGGATTTTGAGTTTTTGGGTCAGATGACCAAACTTTTCTTGGACACAAATTTTGTAAAAACTTTTAAAACATCTATCTATTTTACTTTCAGAGTTTTATATGGTTATGTGAAATCCTATTCAACTAATGATGTGAATTGAAAATGTTACTTTTACATGCGTTCCAACTGTCTATTTAACACATAATTCACTAGAGAATCAGTTAATGTGTTAAAGTTTCTGTAAATATGTTGATAATGAATGTATTCAAATTGCCTTTACAAAATATGAACTCTAAGGAACATACGAAGAATTGTTGGGTTTCAGATGGTATATGCACTTGTAAGTTGTAGTATCACAAGTTGTGATACCAGCCTAATGATGATTCAGTGAATTCCAAGTGAAATGGCATCAGAGAGAAGTTCAATCAACGTGTTATACTCAACAATATTGTTCATCAATCAACTGATACAAATCCCTTGAAAACTCACTAACTCACCACTTTGAGCAAAAGTAGCCCATGTGTTATAGACATTTTTGGGCACTGCAACCCCAATCAAACATGTACATAAACCAAGGGATCCTAAGTCCCTAAAAGTGTTGTTCCATCCCCTAAAAGAACAAGGTCAGCTGATTACATCATCTCCCAGAAGTTCTCCATGAAAAACTACTCAAAACTGGTCAAAACTGGACCATCTCACCTGCTCCATGGTCAAAGTGTGATGCATCCCACCTAAATGAACACAGGAGGTACGATGCATATTGAAAATCCCTTCTATGGGGTGCGATGGGTGAGAGTGGACAAATGGCAGAGATGGTTTGCGAGGTGGATGATCATGGAATCTTCCAGAAACTTCTCCTGTGACACTTGCCTCTCTAAATTCGCCCAGGGATGAGTAAGAGATCATCAATATCCAAGTGTAATCAAGAACTATCAGAGAGAGGGCACTAATCAAATCCTAGAAACTGACTCACCCCCCTGCAATAATCTATATATGGATCCCTCATCCCAGAGATCCAGAGGCTGGAATTTTGTATCTTGTAAGGAAGTGTTGTTGGTTTCTTGTTGGAATATCATAGTGTTGGGTGATCTAAGCTTTTCATGAGGTGAAAGAAGGGCTTTCATGCTGGAGGATAACGCTGGGTGAGAATAATTGGTTGTAATCCTCTTTGCTATTCTTGATTATTAATAAAGCTATTCAAGTTTTCCTCCACATTCTTGTATGTTTGATGATATATGCATTTGTGTGGTCAATATATATCTGGTCATATATTGTTTATGATTGTAGATCTCTATTCTTCGATAGTACTATGCTGCTTTGATTCCACAAGTTCTCTTTGAAGCTGGCTAGATGAAGGAGAAGCGGCAAAGATCCATTAGAAAGGAGAGGAAGCGAGCAAGGAACCAAGTGCAAGACTGAGGTTGGTGTCCTTCATTCCACTCTTATCTACTTCTCATAAAGGAAAATGAAAACCGTTTTATTTTGTTTGTTTCTAAGATAGCTACTAGTCTTAGTGGGACTAGAAGATCCTAGTGGACACTAGATTTCCCGATAACAAAATGGCGACTCCACTAGGGATCAAATATATTGTTTGTTCGTCTAAATTTGTTCGTTTTATAAACTTACAGATGGAGCTTGAAGTCAAGCCAGCTAGCATTCGAACTGAATTTGCTATGCAAGTGCAAAGTAGATCAATGTTGCTTCAGTCTATCTCCAAGTTTTGTTTATGAACTTAACAATTGATTTGGAAACCTTCTAATTTCCCTAGTAGTGGCTCTAGTAACCTCATTAGATAAGCACCTGTGATTTCTATTTGTTGTACATCATTTGCTCGGCCTAGATCCCTTAATTGAGTTGCAAACTATGACCAAGAACCAAGTAACGTCTCGTCCTGGTACCATTGCACCCTCTCTTCAAGGAAATCTGGATGCATCGCACTTTTCGTGTGCAGTAGGTGGGATGCATCCCTGTTTCGCTGTGTTACAGGTACGATGATCAGAAAAGGCTAATTTTGCCTCCAGGTCTTGGTTTTTCTTCACTCTTTTCAGCTCTATTATAGAGTTTTTTTGTCTGTGATCAGTATACCACTGTGGAAACCCCCTTCCTTTCCATTATTCTACCTCCATTGTTCAAAGAACTGTGAATTTTTTAATGTATTTTCCACCATTTTCAGTTCTCCTTTGCAAAGTAGTAGCATAGTCGTACTGTCGTCTTTTGATTTGAAAGTGTCGAAAGTGTCGTTTTCAGTCAAAGGAAAGAATCCTATTTTTCTTGATGGTCGATTATACAGTTACTCTTGCATTTTATTTGAATTATTAGTTTTTCAAGTGTCGAAAGCAATTTTCAACTCAAAATAGTAAAGTGTGGTCATTATCTTCCTTTCGTTTTTGAAAAGAAATCTGTTAGTACTGTCGCTGTGAAAAGATAATTCAGATTTGTACTTAGAATTCTTCTTGTCATTCACACATTAAGAAGGATGAAAACAAATACATGCATGTGCATTTGCATTTAGATTGCTTGTTGGTTTGATTTAGGACAGTGCATCTAGTGTGTGCTCTCTGCTCTTTGTTGAAAGAATATCGTCTCTCTTTCTTTAGTAGCTAGGATTTTCATTGAAAAAAGAAGATTAAATGATTGTTTATCATCTTAGATTGCATTTTAGGAATTGTACATCTACATCACGCGGTGAACCTGAAAGGAAAATTTCTTAAGAAAGATCAACCGTAAAATAAATTTAATGAACCTAAAAACACTTTGGAACCTAAGGCACAACATCTAGAAGTCTAGGTTAGAGACGTATTGCGATGCCGTAAAACCTGGTAACTATCGCTTTCACTGTTGGTTGGGTGATTCCTCCTCTTTGAGATGACAAGTGCCAATACAAACTTGTGCTCCCACGTACCGTCGAGTATATATTGGGAGACCACAATAGGCTATATCCTTTATCCATAGGAAGCCATGTCTGTCGCCCTATCGATCGCAATGCAGTGAACAAAGCATTTGGGAAGATTGACTGTCATACCGTAAAAAGTATTCGGCAGTTTTGCAATTGGTTTGGTAATCCCTCTGTCTAGATTTCCAGAGTAGTCTCTTTCATTCCTTTTCAGAATCCTTAAAGGAAAAGGTCCATCTGAGCACTTGTCACTTTAGGCTCATTAAAAATTGAAGGTGACTAGAGTCATCCTTTGTTTTTTCTTGACTCTTAAAAATTGAAAAAACATTTGAATTATTGACCGGAGAATCCACAGTTTTAACATCTTTGTACCAACATTTCAAATCCCAAATGGGATCCATCATCAGGATAAGAGAATGATGATTACAGAAGAGCAGCAAACAATCAATAAAAATGTAAATCTGCTGCTCTTCTAGCTATCCTCACTCTCGATTTTTCGAGTAAAAGGATATCACTCCAAGTATCCCCTCCGTACTGGGACAAGATTATGGATTTCAGAGATCTGTGGTTTGAATCTTTTGAATTATTGACCGGAGAATCCACAGTTTTAACATCTTTGTACCAACGTTTCAAATCCCAAATGGGATCCATCATCAGGATAAGAGAATGATGATTACAGAAGAGAAGCAAACAATCAATAAAAATGTAAATCTGCTGCTCTTCTAGCTATCCTCACTCTCGATTTTTCGAGTAAAAGGATATCACTCCAAGTATCCCCTCCGTACTGGGACAAGATTATGGATTTCAAAGATCTGTGGTTTGAATCTTTTGAATTATTGATCGGAGAATCCACAGTTTTAACATCTTTGTACCAACGTTTCAAATCCCAAATGGGATCCATCATCAGGATAATGGATAATCATCATTCTCTTATCCTGATGATGGATCCCATTTGGGATTTGAAACGTTGGTACAAAGATGTTAAAACTGTGGATTCTCCGGTCAATAATTCAAAAGATTCAAACCACAGATCTCTGAAATCCATAATCTTGTCCCAGTACGGAGGGGATACTTGGAGTGATATCCTTTTACTCGAAAAATCGAGAGTGAGGATAGCTAGAAGAGCAGCAGATTTACATTTTTATTGATTGTTTGCTGCTCTTCTGTAATCATCATTCTCTTATCCTGATGATGGATCCCATTTGGGATTTGAAACGTTGGTACAAAGATGTTAAAACTGTGGATTCTCCGGTCAATAATTCAAAAGATTCAAACCACAGATCTCTGAAATCCATAATCTTGTCCCAGTACGGAGGGGATACTTGGAGTGATATCCTTTTACTCGAAAAATCGAGAGTGAGGATAGCTAGAAGAGCAACAGATTTACATTTGTATTGATTGTTTGTTGCTCTTCTGTAATCATCATTCTCTTATCCTGATGATGGATCCCATTTGGGATTTGAAACGTTGGTACAAAGATGTTAAAACTGTGGATTCTCCAGTCAATAATTCAAAATATTCAAACCACGGATCTCTGAAATCCATAATCTTGTCCCAGTACGGAGGGGATACTTGGAGTGATATCCTTTTACTCGAAAAATCGAGAGTGAGGATAGCTAGAAGAGCAGCAGATTTACATTTTTATTGATTGTTTGCTGCTCTTCTGTAATCATCATTCTCTTATCCTGATGATGGATCCCATTTGGGATTTGAAACGTTGGTACAAAGATGTTAAAACTGTGGATTCTCCGGTCAATAATTCAAAAGATTCAAACCACAGATCTCTGAAATCCATAATTGAAAAAACAATTTGTGTCAGAGTGTCTAAAATTCATTTAATTCGGAAACATTTTCCCCTTTATTTTTAGTTGATTGAGTAATCCACAATCGTGGAAGAAAGTCAATTGAAACCTCGTCATTTGTGGAGGCTTACGAGTCAACCATCTTTGACCCCAGAAACAAAACTATTCCCGACAAGGCAAACTCATTTAACCGGCTCAAAGTCCCCTGGTCGGGTTGGAACAAGTGTTCCGACACCCTCGGAGACTCTGGTTGCTCCAAACATTTCTGGTACCCCTGCCTTTACAGAAGAACTTCCGCAGCCACAATGGGACAGTAGAACTTAACCTAGTGTGAAGGTAAACACTTCTATACCGAAACCGGCTACATCCATAGATGATTTGGAAGGTGTTGTTCCCAACACATCAGTCGTTGTAGAATCTATACCTTCTTTGGCACCGAAAATATTTGACGGACTTGGCGGTCTACCTCTTCCACCCAGTTTGATTGCTATAGAAGAGATTGTGGAGGATCCACCATCTAGTAATCCATTGCAATTTGGATTAGGGGTCACTCTATATCCTTCTTCATCAGAAATTAGTCTACCATTATCGGAAGTTCCTGTAGAATTGCTAGGAAACCTTTTGGATAGACTAGATATGTCTAAACAACTGTCGGCATCTAGGACTGTGTCATCTGACACAGCAACGACAGAACTTCCTGCCACTACTCTGACAATGTTCGCTGGCATACCTTCTGTCGCAACTAGCTCACAATCACTAGAGGGGATCCATCTAGGGGTTGTTTCGACGATATGGTCTATTCCCGTTTGTTCGTCCGGAATAATATTTGGAATCTCTTATGTTGAGTCTCAGCAAATTGATCCTTTGCAATGTCAATTTGGGCAATCCAGTCCTCAAAGGCAAAAAATTCCCTTAAGCACCGGATTACCGCCTTATGGGGGGATATATGACCTTTCATTGTCTCCTACAGGAGGTCAAACATACGTGAGTTCCCAACAGAATTCAGGTTATGCTAGAATTACATCCAGTGGTTGGATGCCAATACTGCCTCAACAACCAGGAGTTGTATACTCAATGCAACAAAGTTTGCATATGTTAAATATCCCCACTACACCGGCTATTGTGATGGTGTCGCAAGTACAAACGCTACCTGTTGTATGCCAACCTCAAGTCTCTTAGGTCGCAATCCAATAGCCCCTTGTCCCTGCGACGCCACCACAATCATCAATTAGTGGCTCCTTAACTGGAATGACCCAGGCTCAAATGGGTACCATTACCCCTCATCTTGGTCAAACAACCAATATTGGACAATAACACATGGTCTCACAAACATGGCTAGTGCAATATCAACAACCACAATTCCAACAAGTTTACCAAGGATCTGAGCACCAGGTCTTTGCAAGTAATGGGCAGTCGTATATTCAAAACGATCAACATCAACCATTTCATAATGGTTATGCCCATCAACCTTATCAAAGTTATCAGCATCAAATGCACTATGCTGGTATGCAAAGACCCACTGCTCAAGCAATCCCATGTTATCCTGGGTATGCTTCGCCGAACTTGAATCAACAGTTTCCCTTTGTGGTGACTTTAGAGTTACCAGATCTAAATCGGTTAACAAACAATCTAATCACTTACGCCCCTTGGTGGCCAGCGATTCCTCACAAAATTCTGTCAGATATTCCTAAATTTAATGGATATCTGGGTGAAGACCCGTCGAATCATGTGATGACCTTTCACTTGTGGTGTTTGTCTAACACTCTAAATGATGATTCGATCAGGCTTTGTCTCTTTCAGTGAACGTTAACTGGTCCGGCAGCAAAATGGTATATGGAATTTCCTAGAGCTTCGTTTGATAACTTCAGCATCCTAGCCACAACCTTTTTAACCCATTTTCAGCTACCCATAAGGTACGAAATGGGAACAGAACTTCTGACCAATTTCAAGTAAACGAAGGCCACTCACATATCCAATCATATTCATGAGTGGCGATGTCGCCGTAGAATGGTAAAAACATATGTTCCTGATCAACTATTGGCTGAATGGTTTATTAAGTGATTGTTACCTTCTATTACGCAAGATGTGGCAAAGGGAGGAGTCGTCACTGAAGAGAAAGTAATTGCTCGTGCGCAATATCTAGACTTGATCTATACTCAGTCTGGCATGCTCTACGATAAAATCCCTAATGCTCCTAGACCGGAATTTTCCGTTCCTCCATCTCCTAAATCAAACAAAGACTCTCATGCCGGGGATGGCGTGATAGGAACGACCAGCACGAAAACCGCAAAGGCTAAGTCGAAAAAGGCCTGTACGGTTTCAGGTCAAAATGAAAATGAAGAACTTCTCGCCTCGGAAGTAAATGCCATATCGACTGACAAAGGCAAAGAAACCAAGAAACCAGGAGGCAAGAAGAAAAAATAGGAGGAGTCGTCCCCTGAAAAATCTTCTGCAAACCCTTCTGGAGATAGGAAATCAGAAATTCCATGCCTAATATGTGATGAGGATCATTGGACAAGAGAGTGTCAGTATAAAGCTGAGCTTAGAAAATTCTTCAAGAATTCAAAAACCTCGGCAGTATTGACTAATATGTTTCCAAATCTAAGAACAAATCTGGTTGCTAGTGACAATGCTTCCCCGTCCCAAGTGCTAATGTTGTCGGTTTCAACGTAGCGAAATGATGCTTTGATATCAACAAGGAATAAAGATTACGGGAATCCACAGCTGTCGGACTAGAAGGCCAATGATCAACCTAGTAGTTCAACAAAAACTTCGACCGAAGTTGTGCCACCCATCATTCCTGAACTAACGATAAAGCCAGCAAAGGGAGTAGTACACAAATCGACATTTAATCGTCATGCCAGAGCAGCAGAGCATTATAATATAGTGGAAGATTTGGCCCAATCACCATCCGCTATGTCAACACTTGAGGTACTGCAAAATTTCCCCTCCCAAAAACAAGCTCTATTATCAGCAATAGGTGGAATTGACCCAATGGATTCCAATCTGGTGTCCTTTAATCACAAAGGATATGACCCTCAGTGACCAGCTCAATTAGCTTTCCTCATTCAAGTGAAATCCCTCAACAAAACTATTCATCGAACCATTATTGATGAGGGGTAATCTACATGTATTATGTCGATGAGTTGCTGGAAAACTTTAGGATCTCCAACCTTGTCGCGATCTTCGACAACATTAAAATAATTTGATGGTCAAACATACACCCCTTACAGGATATTAAGTAACTTGCAAGTCGAACTAGGGGGTAAAACAGTAGAAATAGATGTTGAAGTAATTGACAGAAACCTCGATTACAACATCCTACTGGGAAGGCCCTGGATATATGCTATGGTAGCCATTGTGTCGACCTACTTCAGGAAGATTGCATTTCCCTTTCAAGGAGGAATTATAATCATTGACCAAAAAACTTTTCTCCCCAACAGTTCACAAGTTACAGGAAGCATTCTGATGATCCATGGAAGCCCTCATTCAATTCAAAATATTGGAGTAGGCATACTAAAAGACCCTATATTAATGGGGAATTTTGCCTTACCACCTCCAATAAATCTGGCGGAAGTGGCGACGGTGGCAACCTGCAATATGATATCTTCTATTCAAAAGATCTCTGAAAATGATATTAACATGGATCATCTGCAGGTATTGCCTCCAAGCCAAATAGAAATCTTGTAGCAATCAGTGTTTTCGGCATGGGAGGCAAACCCAAATCAATGCTCATCAAGCGTTTGGATAGATAGGTCTAAGGAATATGGTACCCCTTCAGATCCTTGGTCACAAGTACACTATACAGACGAAGGAATTGTTCAGTAAATGATGATTGATGGGGCACCATGGGAAGATTACCACCATCGTTCCCATCTTCTGGATTACAAAGAAGATACTCCTAGTGACCTTCATCATCCCTCAGTATTTTATTTTCTATCAAATACTGTAAACAAGTGGATTCCGAGCGAAACTTGTCCAATATTGAAGAGACTATTGCCATAAATATCTCGACCAAAACATATGTTGTAGAGAATATTCATGTCAGCAAATCTTGTTCTCCTTCAGAAATGAAAATATATAGCCCTCTTTTTCGCAAATTCAGAGATGTCTTTGCTTGGTCATATGATGAAATGCCAGGCATTGACTCGAGTATAGTTGAACACGAAATTAAGATGTATCCAGATGTCAAACCGGTACGACAACGACTACGGCAGGTGCACCCCAAGAAAGCCGCTGCCATCAAGGTAGAAGTTTAAAAACTTCTCCATACTAGTTTTATTTACCCAGTTCCTCTAACCGATTGGGTATCGAATATTGTTCCTGTGATGAAAAAACAAGGAACGATTAGAGTGTGTATTGTTTATAGGGATGTAAATCAAGCTTGTCTAAAAGACAACTACCCTACACCCTTCATGGCCCAGATAATTAATGAATGCGCCGGATGTGAAATCTTCTCATTTATGGATGGATTTTCTGAGTATAATAAAATAAATATCCGCCCATGGGACCAGTCAAAGACTACATTTATTTGTCTGTGGGGCACATTTGCATATCGCAAACTACCCTTTGGTTTAAAGAATGTAGGGGCAACATTTCAGAGGGCAATGAATTATGCCTTCCATGACATCAAAAACATTGTTCAGCCATATCTCAATTCGCGAAAGTGGACCGATCATCCGCAACATTTGAGAGCGATATTTCTACGTTGTCGACATTACAAGATACGACTCGATCCACACAAATGTGTATTCTGTGTCAGTTCTGGTCGTTTACTTGGCTTTATGGTCTCAAAGGACGGGATTCGTCTCGACCCATGTAAGGTTGAGGCAATCATCAATTTTCCTCCACCTTCAAATTTGCTTCAAATTCAGAAACTCCAAGGGAAAGCAAACTTTCTGAGAAGTTTCATTCCAAATTACGCCGAACTTGCTAAAGGTTATAGTTGTCTATTGAAAGAAGAAGTACCCTTCGTCTAGGATCAGGTCGCACAAGCTTCCTTTGATGCTTTAAAGGAATCCCTAATAAAAGCATCATTAATGTACGCTCCTGATTATCAAAAATACTTTAACCTGTATCTAGTTGCAGCGGACACAACCATCGCAATGGTTTTAGTTCAAGAAGACAATGGAATTGAACATCCTATATATTATTTAAGTAGAAACTTAAATGATATAGAAAGCAAGTACTCCTACATTGAAAAACTGGCTCTCGCAGCTCTTCAAGCGATACAAAGATTTTGACACTATATCCTCTTTCAAAAAACTACCATTCTATCAGATTGCAATCCCATGACTTATATATTGTCGCGACAGTTGCTGGGGGGAAAATATTCAAAATGGATAGAAATTCTACAAGAGTTTGATCTAGAATTTATAAAATCCAAATCGAAGAAATCCTTGGTTTTCACGGAGCTACTATGTGATCTCCCATCATCGTCTAATGATGTAACATCAGAAGAAGAAATCATGGACAAATCTTTGTTTCTGATATCTTCAAGCAATTTGTGGTATGCAGACATAATAATCTATCTCCAAACCCAAACATATAGGTCTAATACCTCCCGCTTGGAACAACAACGCATTTGATACCAAGCAAAAGCCTACATGATCGTCAGTGATACACTTTATTGTCGTGGTGTCGATACAGTTCTGAGGAGGTGCCTCACCCACGAGGAGGCCGAAAAAGTCTTGAATGATTTCCATTCAGGCGCGTGTGGGGGGCATCAATCTGGTTACGCTACGGTGCAAAATATTTTACGAGCAGGATACTTATGTCCAACAATGTTTAAAGATTGCATAACCGCAGTTAGGAGTTTCCATGCATGTCAAATCTTTGATCGGAAAACCAAAATACCACCCGCGCCGCTGCAACCAGTACTTGTTGTTGAGTATTTGAAAAATGGGGCATAAATTTCATGACATCTAACCCCACCTCGGCCGGGGGGCATGGGTAAATCATAGTCGAGGTAGACTATTTTACCAAATGGGCCGAGGCGATGCCTACATTAAACAACAGTGGCAAAATGGCTACCCTCTTCTTTTTCAATCATGTAGTCTCCAGATTCGGCGTTCCACAGGCCATAGTCACAGATCATGGATCGCATTTTCGCAATCACATGATGGTTGAGTTGGCTGCCAAGTTAGGGCTGTCCCATAATAGCTATACTCCGTATTATCTGCAGGCTAATGGACAAGTTGAGGCAATCAACAAGGTCCTAAAGTGGATGCTGCAAAGGATGATTGGAGTCCACAAAAGGAGTTGGCACCTAATATTGTACTCAACCTTGTGGGCATACCTGACATCGGTGAGAAATGCAACCGGGTTTACACCTTTTCAATTTGTGTATGGCCTGGAAGCAATCTTACCAATTCAATGTGAAATCGCGTCCCTCAAACTCGCAGTCAACCTTCTCCCCAGAACTTTTGAAGAAGAGGCTTGTTTCTTGGAACTAATCCAAATGGATGAAACCCATCGTGATGCCGCTTTGGCTAATGAAGCCTATAAGAAACGAGTCAATGCACAGTTCGACAAGAATGTCAAACCCCGTGTCTTCTCAGAAGGTGACCTGGTCTTACTTTATGACCAAGAATCTCACAAATTGGGAGCAGGTAAGTTCAAATCCTTATGGATCGGCCCCTATATTGTTAAACATGCATTAACAAAAGGAGCCTACGAGTTAGTAGATTATGATGGGATTCCACTGGCACAACCTCGCAACGGGTTGTACCTTAAGCGTTACTATGCTTGACTCAAGATAGTAACCCCTATGCTTTTGTTACATTTTCGTTTTCGCTAAGGGTAATTGTTTTGGTTAAGTGATCCGCTTTTACATTTGTTGCTGATCGTTCACCTCCATTTGATTGTTTACCGATTTTGAGGAATAGTTGTGAAGAGTGATCTTGTTAGCCATCCTTGTGACACTACCGTGATTGGGAAATTCCAAACCTTACCTGGAATTAGCTGCCACCCAAAATTATCACGCGTTCCTCAAAAACGAGTCTCCTTTAAGCTCTTTTCACCCGACTCATAAAATATGAAAATATTGCCAAGAAATTGGCCTCTCCAGCTCGTTAAAGTGACAGGAAGTGCTATCCCTCCTCTAGATTTTAATCATTTTGGACTTGAGGGATTATTACACAAAAAGATCAAGCGCTTGTTTTGTTCGGCGCGTTAAAATTATCACAAATTCATCCCTTTCATATTATTTTATACTTTTTTGGACTTAAGGGATTACATGATGAAAAAGGATTATTGGAGTTTCCTTTACATCCCTTTCAAAATCTCTAAAATTGAAAAGGACCGAGTTATCTTTGTTGTTAAACTTGTTAAAACCAAATAGCAACAAACTTGTCCATACAGACAAGAACGAGTTTCACTGTTGCTAGGCTCATTAAAATATAGCGACGGGTTTGCTCGAAGGGAAAATTATAGAACAAGCATATGTTATCCTCCTCAATCTTGACAAAAATAAAGAGGTACCGGTTAGCAATGACTGGGAAAAAATTGGGAACAAAACTTGAAGAAACTTTATTGGTAGCAAGTCGCTCTTGAACATGACACTTTCACTCCGCATCCAAGTCGGGTTGGGTTGTTCCTTTCACTGGTCATATCACCATTGGTCCATCACACCATCCACATTTGGGGTTAACGCTACCAATCCATCATGTCAGTGTCGCCGGTATGTTTAAGAGAAGTTGCTCAGAGAATTCACCTGTCTCATCCGCTGCAATACATTCACACTCCATTCTTTCATGACCGCCATGCTGAAACCTGTATCATTAGACCGTTTTCACCTCCAAAATAATTTACACCGTTCCGTGTCGTAGATGTGGGATTCATTAAGGCCCTCCTACGTGAGTCACTTCTTGTCTACATCAGCTCATTATCCAAGAAGTCGACTTAGGAACATCCCCTTCAGTACTTTGAAGCTTGCATACCTCAATGGAAAGTTTCTTACTTCCGGCGACAGGTTTACACCAATAGCCTTCGACCAAAAGATTTTGCATGGTGTTTGATGCCAAGTCCCTTATTCACACCATGCGAATTGTACTGTAGTACCTTAAGCGTCATCATCATTATCGGTGATTCCTCTCACGCCTGTTAACAACTTACATCATTGGCTGGTAATCAGGTGATGTCTTTCCATGTTCGACTCCAGAACATCTTTCACATGGATCAACTTGTACTGCGAGTGAATATTGAACGAATTTGAAGACCCCGGATCTAGTTTCATCCATCCGGGCTGCGATATATTCAGGAAAATAAAGACATCAAATGTACATTGCTGCTGCACAGATGATCATCCAAATCAAAGGATGATGACTCTATTAGAATCATCAGTCGCCCGCACAGACGGTTGTCTATCTTATGTACATGAAAATGAATTTATAAAGCTGAGCATGGGAATGCCCACCTTAGCTAGATCATGAAAAACATTATGAAGATAATGTATTGTATTGTATCTTATTACAGGTCGCCTTCCAGCTCGAAAAAACTTCAGATCCTCATGATAAAGCATTTCACCCGACAACAAAAGATTAACGACCTCATGCTTTAGGGGGAAACTGTTATAGACATTTTTGGGCACTGAAACCCCAATCAAACATGTCCATAAACCAAGGGATCCTAAGTCCCTAAAAGTTTTGTTCCATCCCCTAAAAGAACAAGGTCAGCTGATTACACCATCTCCCATAAGTTCTCCATGAAAAACTACTCAGAACTGGTCAAAACTGGACCATCTCACCTGCTCCATGGTCAAAGTGCGATGAATCCCACCTAAATGCACACGGGAGGTGTGATGCATACTGAAAATCCCTTCTATGGGGTGCGATGGGTGAGAGTGGACAAATGGCAGAGACAACTTGCAAGGTGGATGATCATGGAATCTTCTAGAAAATTCTCTTGTGACACTTGCCTCTTTGAATTCACCCAGGGATGAGTAAGAGATCATCAATCTCCAAGTGGAATCAAGAACTATCAAAGAGAGGACACTACTCAAATCCTAGAAACTGACTCACCCCCCTGCAATCATCTATATATGGATCCCTCATCCTAGAGATCCAGAGGCTATAATTTTGTGTCTTGTAAGGAAGTGTTGTTGGTTTCTCGTTGGAATATCATAGTGTTGGGTGATCTAAGCTTTTCATGAGGTGAAAGAAGGGATTTCATGCTGGAGGATGACACTGGGTCAGAACAATTGGTTGTAATCCTCTTTGCTATTCTTGATTATTAATAAAGCTATTCAAGTTTTCCTCCACATTCTTGTATGTTTGATGATATATGCATTTGTGTGGTCAATATATATCTGGCCCTATATTGTTTATGATTGTAGATCTCTGTTCTTCGATAGTACTATGCTGCTTTGATTCCACAGGTGCTCTTTGAAGCTGGGTAGACGAAGGAGAAGCAGCAAAGATCTGTCAGAAAGGAGAGGAAGCGAGCAAGGAACCAAGCGCAATACTGAGGTTGG
The DNA here is from genome assembly GCA_031772625.1 of Pinus tabuliformis. Classification (NCBI taxonomy): domain Eukaryota; kingdom Viridiplantae; phylum Streptophyta; class Pinopsida; order Pinales; family Pinaceae; genus Pinus; species Pinus tabuliformis. The sequence continues at coordinate 1,002,348,170 of CM062813.1, read as the reverse complement.
TGTCCTTCGTTCCACTCTTATCTACTTCTCATAAAGGAAAACGAAAGTGGTTGAGTTTGTTTGTTTCTAAGATAGCTACCAGTCTTAGTGGGACTAGCAGATTCGAGTGGACACTAGATTTCCTGATAACACCATGCTGCAAAGGATAGGTTATGCGTACGATTTAGGTTATATATACAGGCCCACAGGGGTTCAAGTCTCGTATTAACCTAAGGGTCATTCTTTTGGGCTGGGTAGTTCCTCCTAGTGGTTATAGTGGTAGCCAGTGGGATTCAACCCCATGTAAGACAAGTATGATACCACCGTCATTGCCGATTCCTCTAGATATCAAAAAAAAAAATGAAAGCATATATATAGTGAGTTTTACTACACCCAATAAAGCATAGTAACATTTGAGGTACATCCCATTTCGAGGTTGCGGCAATGGAATCCCATCATAGTCTACTAACTCGTAGGCACATTTTTCCAAAACATGCTTGAAAATATAAGGACCCATCCACATCAGTTCAAATTTCCCTGCTCCAATTTTATCAGCTTCCTGATCATAAAGCAAGACCGGGTCTCCTTTTGAGAAGATATGAGCCTTGAAATTTCTATTGTATTGGGCCTTGATTTGTTTCTTATGTGCTTCATTAGCCAATGCGGCATCACAACAAGTTTCATCTATTGAAGTGATCGGAGAATCCACAGTATGAACATTATTAAACCAACGTTTCAAATCCCAAGTGGGATCCATCATCAGGGTTGAAGAATGATGATAAAAGAAGAGCAGAAAGGCAGAATAAATACTTAATGAGGAGGAAATTTTCAATGAAGAACACACTGTCGGCTAGAATCTTTAATTTATAAAGTTTTATTTTATTTCATCTTAATAATTAACATTTAAAATAAATAATATAATTCATACAATAATTAATGAAATAACTATTATATAAATTAATATAATATTAATATAATAATAATCAATTTTTATATAATAAATAATTAATTATTATTATATAATAATAATTAAATATTATAATAATAATTATTGATTAATATATTTAAATCATATAGGTAATAATAAATGATTACGTTAACTAATATAATAATTAACTAAATACTATATGCTTAAATCATACTAACTAATTTAATATATTTATTTAAATCATATTAGAAAATATATAAGTAATCAATATTTAAATAAATTAATAAAATAATTCATATATTAATTAATAAATTAACTAATAAATAAATTGATATAGTATTAATATAATAATAATCAATTATTATATAATAATAATTAATTATTATTATTAAATATTATAATAATAATTAATTAATTAATAAAATAATTAATATATAAATTAATGAAATAATTATTAAATTAATATATTTTTATTTTTATTTCATAATGGTAATGGTAAATGATTAATATTTATAGATAGCTAATATAATAATACAAATGTTACTTAATATAATATTAATATAATAATAATCCATTATTCTAAAACAATTATTTAATAATTAATTAATTATTATTATATAATAATAATTAAATAATTAATATAATAATTATTAATTATTAATTATTAATTATTAATTAATATAATAATTATTATAAAAATTAAATTAATAAATTTAAATTATATTAGTGAACTAATATTTATAGTTAACTAATATGATAATAAATATATTAATTAATAGTTATATATAGATAGAAATTAAATTATTAAAGAAAAAGAGAGGGGATAACATACCTGAGGGATGCATTACCTGGGGATGGGTTGGCGACTTTTAATTTCTTTGATCAAGGGCAGCCAGCTTCCGCTAATTTCCAAACCATTGTCTCTATTCAGATTCTGAGGATGCTTAATAATTTCAAGAGCTTCATCTAGATGGATAAGTTCCAAGAAACGCGCTTCTTCTTCAGAAGTGTCGGGTAATAGGTCAATCACGAGTTTGAGAGATGAAATTTCACATTGTATCAGTAAGCTTGCTTCCAAAATGTACACCAACTGAAAGGGTGTGAATCTAGTTGCATTTCTCACCAAGGTTTGATATGCCCACAAGGCAAGTACAAGATTAAATGTCAGTTTCGTTTATGAACCCCTATCATTCTTTGCAACATTCGCTTCACGACTTTGTTGATGGCCTCAACCTATCCATTCGCTTGTGGATAATAAGGGGTAGAACTATCATGTGACAGTCCTAACTTAGTAGTCAACTCAGCCATCATGTGATTGTGAAAATGTGACCCATGATCTATAACTATGGCTTATGGTACACCAAATTGGGCAACCACATGGTTGAAAAATAAAAGAGCAGTTGTTTTGCCACTGTTTTTTAATGTTGCCATCGCCACGACACATTTGGTAAAATAGTCAACGGAGACTATAATATACCCATGCCCCATGGCCGAGGTGGGGTTACATGTCATGAATTCAATGCCCCATTTGGTGAATGGTCCAATAGCGACGATTCGATGCAATGGTGTAGGTGGAAATCTAACTTTACGGTCATAGATCTGGCATGAATGACAACTTTTGATGGAAATTATGCAATCTTTGAATATATTAAGCTAGAAGTAACCAGCATGGAGAATTCTTTGTGTAGTAGCATAACCAAATAAGTGTCCACCACAAGCACCTGAATGACAATAATTCAATGTCTTCACAACTTCCTCATGTGTGAGGCACCTTTATAAAACTGTATCGATACCATGATGGTAAAGAGTGTCGCAAATGATCAGATAATCTTTGGCTTGGTATCAGATACGTCATTGTTGTGAGCGATAGGTATCAAGTTGGAAAGTTTGGGTCTAGAGATAGATCAGTAAATCTCCATACCATGGGTCAGATGATGATATCAAGAATAGAGACTCATCCAAAATTGATGGTTCAGATGTTGAATCAATGGAGGTCGAGGGAAGGTCACAAAGTAGCTTAGCGAAAATTATAGATTTCTTCGATTTGGACTTGATAAATTCTAGATCAAACTCCTGCAAAATGACTATCCATTTTGAGTATTTCCCCCCAACAATTTACATGACAAAATATATGTCATAGGGTTCAAATCTGAAATGACAGTGGTCTTCCGGAATAGGATGTAGTGGCGAAATCTCTGAACAGCTAACACAGCTGCCAAAGCCAAATTTTCGACATAAGAATACTTATCTTCTGTATCATTGATATTGCTACTCAAATAATATATCGGATGTTCAATCCCATCTTCCTCTTGGACTAAAACCATGCCAATGGTTGTATTTGCAGCAGCGAGATATAGGTAATAGTCATTTTGATAATTCAAAGAATACATTAATGACACTCTAATAAAGGTTTCTTTAAGAGAATCAAAGGAAGCTTGCACAACCTGATCCCAATGGAAGGATGTCTCCTTTTTCGAAAGATGTGTAAAATCTTTATTGATTTCAGCATAATTGGGAATGAACCTCCTCAGAAAGTTAGCCTTCCCTTGGAGTCTCTGTAACTGTAAAAGATTTCAAGGTGGAGGCAAGTCAAGAATTGCCTAAACCTTTAATGGATCAAGTCGAATTCCATCTCTAGACACTACAAATCCAAGCAATCGACTGGAACCAACACAAAACACACATTTGTGTGGATTGATTCGTATCTTGTAGTGTCGGCACCATAAAAATATTGCTATCAAATGTTGCAAGTGATCAATCCGCTTTCATGAATGAGTAGGAAAATTGTCAAGGTAAGGTTGAACAATGTTCTTGATGTCATGGAAGGCATATTTCATTTCCCTTTGAAATGTGGTCCCTGCATTCTTCAAACCAAAAGAGAGTTTACTATAGGAGAATGTGCCCCATGGACAAATAAAAGTTGTTTTAGATTGGTCCTATGCGTGGATATTGATTTGATTGTAACTAGAAAACCCATCCATAAATGAGAAGATCTCGCATCCAGCACATTCATCAATTATCTGGTCGATAAAAGGAGTAGGATAATTGTCTTTTAGACATTCCTAATTCACATCCCTATAATCTATGCACACTCAAATTGTCCCTTGTTTTTTCATTATAGGAACAATGTTGGAAAGCTAGTCAGTAAGAGTTATAGGGTAAATGAAGCGAGCACGAAAAAGAGTTTCAACTTCTTCTTTAATGGCAGTAGCTTTCTTTGTATGAATAGGTAGAAGCCACTTTCGTACTAGTTTGACATCAGGATAAATTTTGATTTCATGTTCAACAATACTAGAGTCTATACCTGGCCTCTCCTCATATGACCATGGAAATATATCTCGAAATTCACAAAAGAGACTACGATAATTATCAAGTTCTGATGGAGAACAAGATTTGCTGACATGAATTTTTTCTACAACATTAGGTTTGGTTGAAATATTAATAGAAATTTTTCTTCAATATTTGACAGGTTTCTCTCAGAATCTACTATGTCTATGAAAATAAAATTCAAAAGAAAATCAACAAATGAAGGGTCGTTAAGTTCATTTGAATAATATTCAATGTCATCTAGAATATGGGAATGATGATGATAATCTTCCCAAGGTTCTTCTTCTATCATCATTGATTGGACGATTCCTTCATCCGTAGAAAATATACGTTAAAAAGGATCTGAAGAACTACCATATTCTAACAAACAGTCTATCCATACAATTAGTGAAAGTGAATTTGGGTTTGCCGCACAAGCCAAAAAAAATGATTGCTATGCAAGCTCAATGCGGCTTAGCGGCATAACTTCATTATTACTATCTATAGGTTTTAACCCCGTATAGATATTACCTACATACGAATTCTAAAACACAAAAAATAAACAATGCAAGAGAATAGAACATAAAACACATATACATAGAGATTTTCCCTTGGATCCAAAAACCGTGACTACCAGCTTGATTTTTCATTATGTTCCTTTCAATGATATAATACATATTTATACATGCTGAAGCATCCAATAACATGGACTGAAAACCATCGTGTCCAATACCATGGACCGAAAACCATCGTGTCCAAAAAAACATGTGTGAAAATCATGCACAAAACCATAGGTGGGTCCACCCAACCTAACATAGGGTCCAAAACCCCCTGTTAACTATGTGGAAAGAATATAACACAACCCAACAAACCCAACATTCTCCCACTTGTTGTTTTATTTCCACAGGGGGCCACAAGAGATCTTAGTCATTTTTCCAGCCCTGAAATGCCATTGTCTCTCTACACCAAGAGAACTTCTTAGAGCTCACAGATTTTGTTAATGCATCTGCAATATTCTTCAAAGTGTCCACCTTTACCAACAACACCCTTTTGTCTTCTATCATATCCCTCACAAAGTGATACTAAACATCAATGTGCTTTGTCTTTGACTGATATGCAAGGTTCTTTGCCAAGAAAATTTCACTTTGGTTGTCACAGTCTATCCTTATAGCTCCCTGTACTAACCCCATACTTGAACACAATCTCTGCAACCAAACTACTTCCTTGCTTGCATGAGTGGCTGCCATGTATTTTTCCTTTGTAGTTAACAGTGCCACTACAGATTGTTTCTTACTCATCCAATTGACTACACCTGCAAATAGGTTAACACATACCCACTTGTAGATCTTCTCTGATCCAGATCTCCAACCCAGTCTACATCAACAAAGCCATGAATATCCAATACTCCCTCCAATCCTAGTCTTCCTTGGTAGCACAAACCATAATCACTAGTGCCATGCAAATACCTAAAAACCCGCTTCACTACTGTCTAATGCTCCTTCCCTAGTTTTGACATAAACCTACTCAATACTCCCACTGCATGTGCAATGTCTGGTCTAGTACATACCATTACATACATTAGGCTACCGACTGCACTTGCATATGGATCATGGGACATGTCCTCTTCCTCTTCTTGTGTCTTGGGACACTGTTCAACAAATAACCTCACACCTACAGGAATAGGAACCTTCACCAGTTTACTATCCTGCATATTAAACCTCTGCAATATTGTCTCGACATACTTCCTCTGGTTTAACCAGAGCTTCCTCTTTGCCCGATCTCTTTTAATTTCCATGCCCAAAATATAGTTTGCAACACCAAAATCTTTCATTTCGAATTTGGAGGAAAATTTGGTCTTCAGATCCTGGATAACTTCTTTGTCATTTCCTTTCCAAACAGCAACATATCATCCATATACAAGACCAGATAAATAATATGGTCACCAATTAATTTAAAATACACACAATGACATGCTTTACTTCTAGTGAAGCCAAGTCCTCGTATAAATGTATCAGATTTCTGATACCACATCCTTGGTGGTTGTTTTAACCCATATAGAGACTTCTTTAACTTGCATACCAGTTCTTTCTTACCCTTCACCGCAAAGCCTTCAGGTTGCTTCATGTAGATCTCCTCTTCTAGATCCCCGTGAAGAAATTTTGTCTTCACATCCATCTATTCTACCTCAAAATCAAAAGCAGTAGCAACAGATAAAACTAATCTAATAGAAGTTACCTTGGCAACAAGAGAAAAAATATCCCCAAAATCAATTCCCGGCACCTGGGAATAACCTTTTGCTACCAACCGAGCTTTGCATTTCTCCACTTTACCTTTTGCATTTGTCTTTTTTTTGAACAGCCATTTGCTACCAATGGGTATCCTTCCAGCCGGAAACTCCACTAGATCCCAAACCTCATTTTTGTGCAAAGATGCAATTTCATCAACCATGGGCTCTTTCCAGAGTTTTCCATCCTCTGAATCTACTGCTTCCTTCAAAATTCTGGGATCATCATTAGTAACACACAAAGAAAAATTTGAATAGAAAGCAGATGGACTATACCTTTCTCGCTGCCTTCTTTCTTGAATTGATCTTCTCATAGCTGGAGTTTGTGGCTCTTCATCTTCTAATTCCTCCTCTATTGTAGAGTCTGATTCTTCCTTTTTTAGCTCAAACCCTCTCTTCGTAGGTTCCTTTCGTTGGACTTCATGTTTAATAACTTCTTTCACCTCTCTGAACACCACATCTTGGTTGTACAAAACCTTCCGTGTGACTAGGTTCCAAAGCTTATACCCTTTAAACCATCCTTATACCCAATAAACATGCACTTTTCAGATTGACTATCCAACTTGGTTCGTTTCTCCTTTGGAACATGTACATATGCATCACATCCAAATACCCTCAGATGTGAAAGAGAGGATTTCTTACCAGTCCATACCTCTTGTGGAGTCTTATCCTCCAACGCTGATGAAGGTGACCTGTTGACCAGGTAACATGCAGTATCCATTACCTCTGCCCAGAATTCCTGTCCTAACCCAGCACCACTGAGCATGCTTCTTGCCCTTTCCATCAACGTCTTGTTCATTCTTTCTCTAACTTCATTTTGTTGAGGTGTATATGGAGTAGTATTCTATCGTGCTATACCACACTTCTTATAGAATTCTTCAAATTCCTTGCTACAAAACTCTCTACCATTATCTATCCTCAACACCTTTATCTTCTTCTCTGTCTGATTTTCCACGAGAGCCTTAAATTCTTTAAACCTGTCAAAGACTTCTGATTTCTTCTTAAGGAAATATATCCATGTATTCCTTGAGAAGTTATCTATAAATGATACATAGTACATAGACTTACCCAGTGATGGATCCTTCACAGGTCCAAACACGTCACTGTGCACAAGTTCTAATATTTGTTTCGCCCTCTCACTAACAGAGGGGAAAATCACCCAATTCTGCTTCCCATATACACAATTTTCACAGAAATAAAAATCCAGAGAGCTATTACTCATACCTTTACCATGAAGTATTCGACGGCCCTTCTCTCCAATATCTCCAAGCCTTCGATGCCACAACATGGTCTTCTCTCCAAAGACCACTAGATTTTCTGCTATACTTTTAGGAACCACAGAACTGTTGCACCCATTAATAACAGTAGTACCTTGCAGCTTGTACAGATTTTCAATCCAAGCTCCCCACATCAATACCAATGCTCCTCGAACCATTTTGCAATTATCCTTCTCGAACACTATTTTTACACCTGCATCATTCAGCTTGCTTACAGAAATCAGATTTCTGGCTAATGCAAGAATATGTAGAACACCTGGAAGCATTCTAACCCTTTCACCTTGCAACTTCAACTTTACTTTTCTACGACCAATGATTCTAGCCTTCCTGTCATCCCCCAAGAAGACATCACCACCATCATATTTCTCATACTCGCAGAACCACTCTCTATGGGGAGTGAAGTGAAAGGATGCACCTGGGTCAATCAACCATGTCTCATGATCTACATGTGTACTTGAAGAAGCCAAGTACACATCCCCACCTTCATCTGAGGTGGTTTTTTCCTCTGCAGAAGGAGCCTCATTATATACCATTCCTTTATCATGACCTTTAGATTTATAATCCCTTTTAAAGTGGCCTTCCTTTCTACATTTCCAGCACACCACCTTTACAAGTTTTTTTTGGAGATTTAGATCTCCCTCTAGATTTAGATCTCCCACTCGATGACTTATTTTTTGTTTCTATTCTGGGACCGTCCTCATATAGACAAGGCATCACCATTCTGGCTCTCGATATTTTTCCATCTCATCTCCTCCGTCAGCAAGGCTGAGACTATTTCATCAAACTTCAAGGCAGTTGCATTGCTACCTATTGCAATAACCAAACTATCCCACGAATCTGGTAGAGAACACAACAAACTGATGCACTTATCTTCATTTGCAATTTTAATATCAATAGATGCTAACTGACTTACCACAGTATTAAATGCGTTCAAATGCTCTGTCATTGAGTCTCCATCTTTAATTCTCAGGTTATACAGATTTTTCCGCAAGAACAGTTTATTCACCAAAGACTTAGATTGGTACAAAGTCCCTAACTTGTCCCACAAAGCCTTCGTTGTAGCTTCCCCTGATACATTCAACAATAATGAATCTGAGACACACAATCGTATTGTGCTATTTACCTTTCAATCCAACTTCTTCCATTCTTCATTAGACACTCCCGTTGGTTTAGTGCCCGGATCTACCGCAATCCACTAATCTTTATCCACCAATAGATCCTCCATCTTCAGTTTCCACAACTCAAAACTCTGACCATTAAATTTCTCAATCTCTATCTTTCCACTGCTCACCATATTCTTTCACCACTAGAATCGATCTCATAGATCTCCGACTGAATAGGGCCTATCACAGGCCCAAGCAAAACCCCTTAGCAACAAAGGCGTCCCCTTGAAGCCAAATTTGCTTTGATACCAAATGTAGGCTTTAAGCCCGTACAGAAATTACTTGCATACGAATTCTAAAACAAAAAAAATAAACAATGCGAGAGCATAACACATAAAACACATATACACAGAGATTTTCCCCTGGATCCCAAAACCGAGACTACCACGTTGATTCTTCATTATGTTGCTTTCAATTTTATAATACATATTTGTACATGCCGAAGCATCCAATACCATGGACTGAAAACCATCGCATCCAATACCATGGACCGAAAACCATCGCGTCCAAAAAACATGTGCGAAAATCATGTACAAAACCATAGGTGGGTCCGCCCAACCTAACATAGGGTCCAAAGCCAAAAGTTTCTGAGGCACTACCCCGGACCACATAAAGTGGGGTTACTGTTTCCCCTCAAATCCCCTGTTAACTACGTGGAAAGAATATAACACAACCCAACAAACCCAACACTATCAACTTCAGAATTGCTGGTAATCCTCCTTAAATCAGATGAGATAGAGGGAATCATGTTGCAAGTCTTTACTCTTGCCACTTCTACCAAATCAAATGATGATGGTGGCATAAAAGTACCCATTAGGGAAGGATCTTTAAAGAGACCAACACCAACACTTCGAAGTGACAATAGGGGTCTGTGTACCAACGGAATGCTTCCAGTAGCTTGAGAACTAGATGCAAAGAAGGAAAGCTAATCAATAACTGTGATTCCACCTTTATGAGGGAGTGCAATCATACAAAAGTATGTGGAAACCACAACAACCATAGCATACACCCATGGCCTTCCTAGTAAAATGTTGTAGTCATGTGGTCCGTCAACTACCTCAACCTCAATAGTAATTGTTTTTCCCCCTAGTGTTCAATTTGCAGGTTACTCAAAATCCCACAACGCGTATATGTTCATCTGTCAAAAGCTTTTAACGTTGTTGGTGATCGTGAAAATGATGGTGAGCCAATTGTTTTCCACAAGCTCATTGACATAATGCTAGTAGATGCCCCCTCATCAATACTAGTTTGGTGAGAATTTTTATTGAGAGCCTTTACTTTAATTAGGAAAGCTAATTGTGCTGGTAACTGTGGTGTATATCTCACATGGTTAAAAACCACAATATTGGAAGTTGTAGGGTCTATTCCACCAATTGCTGACAGTAAAGGCTGCTTCTAGGAAGGACAATATTTTAACACCTCAAGCGTCAACATAGCAGAAGGTGATTAAGAAAGGTCTTCTACTATGTTATAGTTTTGCACTGCTCGAGGTCAAGGGTTAAATGTCGACTTATGCACAACTCCCTTTGGTGGTTTTATTGTCAATTCTGGCACAATAAGTGGTGGAATATTTTCCAATGAAGTCGAATTAAAAGGATTAGGTTGATTAGTGGCCTGATTATTCAACGATGATGGTGGATTTCCATAATCTTTATTTCGTGTCAACGCCAAAACTTGATTTTTAGGTTTTGCAATGGATATCATAAGTACTTGGGATGTGGAAGCATGGTCTGTCACAACCAAATGTGTCTCCAAGTTTGGAAATGGATCAGTTAACACTGCATATGTGTTAGAATTCTTTAAAATCTTAGAGACTTCTAAGCGGTGTGGACAATCTCTTGTAAAATGCTCGTCATTACAGATTAAACATGGATAACAAGGCTTCTTTGCTAAACTAGAGGAATCAGATGATTTCTCTTGAGGGGGATTATCTCGCTTCTTCTTGTTTTACCCATCTTCTTGCCTCCTAGTTTCTTTTGATTCTTGCCTTTGTCAGATGACAAAACATTGACATTGGAAGCAAGAGTTTTTTTTTTATGCATTGGAAGTTTGATTTGAAATGGCAAGTGTTTGACCAGATGGTCTACTTTCCATTTGTGTGCTCGAAGAACCAATAACACCATCACTAACATGAGAGTCCTTACTCAATTGTGGACGAGCAATAACAGTGAAATCTAGTCGAGGTGCATTCAGAATCTTTTCGTAGAAATCTTGTCATAGAGTGTGCGAGATTGTGTATAAATAAAATCCAAATATCGAGCACGAGCAATGATTCATGAACATTTTAGTGCTGCTTTTTCATATACGGGTCAGACTCTTGGAGTACAAGACAGACAGGGATTCACAGACAGAAACAGAGAGACAAGCAGATATTTCGGTACAGACAAAGCAAAGAATGGATTGCATGCAAATAAAGATGCGGGAGCATCTCATCCCATCCCTGCAGGAACATGCTATTAAGAAAAGGACAAATCCACCTTTTGCCACATCCTCGGTGATTGATGGCTGCAAGGATTTTATAAACCACTCAACCAAAATCTGATTAGGAACATAAGTCTTAACCATTCGAGGACAATGCCACCGCTCATGAATATGATCTAATATATGAGTAGCAGTAGTCTGTTTAAATTTTGTTAGGAGTTCCATTCCAGTATTGCATTTGATAGGTAACCTGAAGTGGGTCAAAAATGTGGTGGCTAGAGTCATAAAGTTGTCGAAATAATCTCATGGTAACTCAATGTACCACTTTGCAGCCGAACCAGTAAGCATTCTTTGGAAAAAACGGAGTCTAACTGAGTCATCATTTAAGGAGTCTGATGAACACCACAAATGAAAAGTCATGACATTATTTCATGGGTCTTCTCTAGGATTTCCATTGAATTTCAGAATGTCAGAAGATTTATGCGGAATCACTAGGCACCAAGGTGCATATAAGATTGGATCATTAGTGAGCCAGTTTAAATCAAGTACTTCAAGAGTTGCTACAAACGGAAACTATTGATTCAAGTCAGGTTGAGCATAACCAAGATATGATGGAATTTTCTGAGCAATAGGTCTTTGCATACTAGCATAGGGCATCTGTATCTAGTAACCTTTATAAGGTGGTTGTTGAACAAATCCTGTATAAGGTAGTTGTTCATAACCAGGTTGAATTTGCAGCTGTCATGTTGGCTTGTTGGGGCCCTAGCCTAGGTTCAAAGTTAATTATCCAAACAAATCCTGGTACTATTAGCCCTTTCGGCAACAGTCCGCAAAGTGCAGACTGAGGTCTCACCTGAAGTAGTATGCGAGGGTGCTAGAACTAGTTTTCCACACCTTGGAGATGTCTGATGAGTTTGACTAGTCTACAGTTTGTCCCTGCACGTAGGTTGCTTCGTGCACTTTCCCATTCCTCGCAGCCTGATGTACTACCTTCACGCAGCCCTACCCAGGGGTTATGCACCGCGCTCTACATTATTACCCAAAATCTTGCTTATATTCCAATATTACTTAATTATCTTTGCCCACTTGAGTGCTTTAAGTTATACTTAACAACATAGAAACTTCCTATAGGTGCACGTAGTAAATAAACAATATATTTTCCAACTATATCAATCATGTGTTAACCCAAGAATAGATACACAGAATTATAGAAAAAATTCTCTTTATTGATTCTTTCCACGGTTACAGACCTAACTCGCCCTACGCACTCACCTGCAGGGGTTCGCGCACTCAGCTGTGGACTACTAGGCCTCTACGCCCACAGCTGCAGAGGCTTCTCCTTCTCTATGACCCATAGACACACTCTACACTTTGACTCAACCACTTAGACTTCTTTATTCATTCATTATTAGTTAGTTGTATTTTACAATTAGATCATCGCTCTATCTATACAATCCCATGGTCCACTGACCATGGGTAGGTCCATCTAGCTGACATTAAATTACAAAACTAGGGCAAACAACCCTGTGACTCTATCATACTTTTGCGCCCCATGCCCACAATTCATGAACCTTTTACAACAAGATTTGGTCAAATTTTGGGCTTTAAGCCCCAAAACATGCCTTAGGTGGGATTCCATGCCCAACAGGCCCCCAACACAAACATCGTGACTCACCCTCGAGTCACCCTATTGGCACGGTGATCTGTGCGCAGAATCCCTCCAACTATTCTTGAACTGCGTGGAAGTCAACAACGCACCGAGCTGTTGCTTGTGTTAGTGTCGGTCTTTGCAGCCTTCCTCCTGTGATCAAACATGCTCTTAAAAAGTGATTTTAAGGTGTCAAGGTCAAATTTTGTCATTTCAGTGAGTCTTCAGGCAAAATTTGGTCACTAGGCATTAGGTCTAGGGTTTGATTTTACCCTTGTCAAAGCTGTCCAAATGTCGGTCCATGTCACTGTTCAGCTGGGTGTACCATCACTCAGAGAGTTTTCATTATCATGTCAAGTCCCACTGGGTCATTTTACACCTTGTTCATGCTTCAGTTGCACCTAGGTAAGGTCATTTCCCTCTCCTATGGTTTTGAAGGCAATTTCTCTTGGACGACCAAATCATTGGCAAAAATTGTATCCAGATGTTCATACACCTTCCCCTATTCTTAAAGTACCTTATCAAACACTTCCCATCACTGAGATCCCCCAAATTCCTCATTTTCGCACAAACCCTACTTTCTTGCTACAACCTGGCAATTTTCTAGGTTGGACCTGTGTTTTGCCTTTTTGGACCCCTTCCCTTTACTCAATCCCTGGGATTACACTTTTCCCTACTTCCTAACATCCCTCCCTACTTCCCAAAATTTCCTCAAGAATTTATAAACTCCCTATCCCCTTCATTTCACTTCATTTCGACAAATCCCTTGTTCCACACAAGGGTATAGGTTTCACTAAAATGAGGTTTCTAAGAAATGAAAGATGAATTTTGGAAAACTGAGAGAGGTTTCTATCCACAACATGCCAAGGACAAAAATCCTCCTTCAAGTTTTACACAGGTGTCATGGGTTTGGAGAAATGTCAAAAATATAGTTGTCTTGGGAAAATTGATGCACCTCTGAAGTGACCTTGGGAAAATCAAAATTTTTCCTATCTCAGTTGGCCAAATGACTTTCTTGATGAGTCACGTGATAATGATACACAAAGTTCTTTCCAATGAGCTATCATGAGCTCAATTTGAAGTTGAGGAAGGCATTCCAAAGTTGACTGTAACAGCACTCTGCCTTTAGGCAGCCTCATTTGGCACATTTCGACTAGTCTTGGGAGATTTGATTTTTGACAGGGCAAATGAAATCCAACTTTAAAAATTCTAGTTGGGTTGGAAAGTAGACTCAAAGAACCTACCAAATATCTATCCTATGCCCAATTTTGACACTGGGAAGGCCTCCAAAAGTCTCCTGCAAAAACTGCTACGCACAGGCCATATGCGTCGCACCTCAAGCCCATTGCGCGTGCCAAATGAGGAATGGTTTGGATTTTTGTATTCAACATGAAAAATCATGACTACTGGTGTACGGACAAGAAATTTGGAGCATTTTTGGGGCATTTTGGGTCACATGACAATTTTTGGGCGAAATACTGGGGCGCAACGCTAAAAATATAGAGCTCCAAATGAGGAATGGTTTACATTTTTGGATTCAGCATGGAACATCACGACTGCTGGTGCCTAGACAAGAAATTTGGGCAAGATCTGAGTCTCCAGGAAGTCAAAAACACCCAAAAAATGGCCTCTCTACCCCTTTTTTGACACACATGAAGCAGTCTTGGGAGAATGAAGATTTGGAGGGGAAAATGAGCACCAAATCTAGAATTTCTAATTGGGCTAGAAAGTAGACAGGACAGGCTTTCCAACAAGCCCAATTACGTACATTTCAGACACCTGAAAGTGCCCCAAAACATGCCCCAAATTAGCACGACGCACAGAGAAAATGGTGCAGCGCATAGAGGAAAAATTGCCAAATTTGCATCCGTTTTCGAATTTTCGATTCACGACTTCTCCAAGTGGGCCCGCTCATCTACACTTCGGTTTTTTGGCACCAAAGGCGGAATTTAAAGTATTTTTTCCCCATATTGGCTTCTATCCAAGTGTTGAAGGAAGGAAAACGGTCACCCAAGCCATTTGTCATGTTTGTAACGTTGCACCTGTAGCTGATGGTTGGCTCTTCATCTCCATTTTGTAATGATTCGAGTAACTCCCCAACCCTTGGGAATTCCATCTCTTCATGGCACATTCTATATATTGTATGCAAGCTATTTGCAAAGGGTTGGTTGGATTGTAACTTTTGGGAGACTGGGGGAAAGAATCTTTGTTTCTTCACTGTGTAATTTTGAGAGAGAATTAATGAAAGGCAACGGCTCTGTATCATGAGATTCCTGTGGTTGTGAGTGTAGAAAATGTGTCTCTTATGTTTTCATTTGTATTTCATTATGTTTCATAATTCAATTCATGTTCATTTCTAGTGAAATTTTCTGAGTGAGATTAGATAAAATTCAATTTTATTGCTCTGCCTGTGGGAAAATTTCATGTTCAGTGTTCTTCTCCTGTTGAAAAGGATTCATGTAACTATGCCCTTTTCACTTTCTTCAGCAATCTATTCATTCCGCGTTACCTCAAACTAAATTGCTACATTTTCTGCCTACCTTGCCTCACGGAATAATCTGTGCCTTTGTTTTAAATTCTCTGCTCTTTGCTGACTGTTGGTCCCATACCATCCCAGAAGCTCGGTCATTCATGAAAATGGTTTCTTGTATCCCTATTCACTTACTAGCCTAAGATCATATTTCACTGTAAGTCATCTCAGACCGTTTTTGCTTATCTATTCACTGAGTATGACTCGGAGAGAGCCCTCTCCTGTTCTGGTAGGGCTAGCTACCAGACTGAGCGTGGTTTGTGGTTACCCTAATTTTTGCCTTCCTTCAGCCTAAGGCAGATTTAGGTGCTAACAACTTGCTTGATCTGTTGTATACACTGTTGTGAGACATCTATGTCAAGAGTGCTTCTCTGCATCAGTACGTGCATCCCCTGCATGTGTGTGAGCTTACCTTTGATTTTTGTTGTGATGGTGAAGGCCTCATCAATCTAAGGTTGAATGACCACTAGCTCCTTCAGTGCTTTAGCCTCCTGCATCTGTGCAAGCCTCTGAGTGAGGACCACCGTCTGCGCAGTTCCTCAGACACTATCATACTGTTGTTGGAGTTCTCACGCCTCCGTCTCTAAGTGCTGGATGTTGGGGTCCACCTACAGATTTGAGAGGACCTCAACTGATTCTTCCAACATACTGGTGCAGTCTCGCACTACACCTCCAATCTTGTCCAATCCCACTATGATAGCGCTAGCGCACTGTTCTCTGACTTCTAGAGGGGTGGACGGTTGTGCCTTCAATCACATCTCAATGATCCGAAGGTTTAGCTCCAGCTAAACCTTCGACATTTCTTCCCTTGCCTCGCAGACCCCTATTGCTAACCTGTGGATCCACACCTCTGTTGTTATAACGGCCGGGATGGCCAGCTCCAGGAAACTTTGGCAAATGTCGTTTATCACCTATACTAGTTGTTGATTTTGCGACACCACTTCGTCACACTGCATACTTAGTTGTTCCATATTGATTTTCTGCTCACTCAAGACTTGCAGTGTGCGGCTCTCCCTACCGTGCAACTCTACAACTATCCCATCCTACAAAGCATATAAGGTGTCTTGCAAAAGTGCAGCCATATTGAGACTGAGGCCTTTCAATGCGCTAACCATAGGCCTGTCAGCCTCATTTTATGTCACTAATGCCCCTTCCGGTATCACTATGGTATTCGTCATTCACGTGCACAACATCTGCTTTGTTTCTATTGAGCCAACTACGAGGCTGGCCGAAAGGTTACCAGCATAAGGAGGGCATGCCTATAATTCCTGCAACTGTGCTTTGAGGGCCCCCAACACAATCTAGTTCTCCTGCATGAAATCTTGGAGAGCCTCATTGGTGACATCACGCATGGTCTCACCAATGTCATGCAGATCACCCTCAGTTAGGGTGATTAGGTCAGTCAATAGACAATTTCGATGCCTTGACCTTCTTACATGACCGTGCCTACTCTTTTGGGTGCTAGCGCTTCAGCTACGTTGACACAGTTTGTGGGTCCACGCCTCCCTCTTTTGCCTCTGCTTCCCCTGCTTCTTGCCCTTGCAATGGCATCATTTGGCCCTCACATGCCTTTACAACTGCCTCCTATGTTGTTGCTACTGATACGGCCTTTTCCTACTCAACTGCTTTCTGTGCCACATCTCGTGCCGCCTGCGCTTCTACTACCACTGCTTCCTTCCTTCGCCTTTTGGCCAATTGTGTGATGCGCATCTTGGTCTCTTCTTTCTTTCTTTGCACCACTAACTTCCCGATCTCTGCAACGTCTGGAGAATGCCACTCTAGTGGGCATGCCTTTAGTACATTGAAAATGACATCATCTATGGCTATGAAGGGTAGCTTTATACAATGCTTGGTCGGGCCCCTACGTGCCCTGATGTAAATGTTATGCATGTTCGCTTTGAATTCTTCAAACTCTGTAGACTGTTGTGGACAGTGGGTGACAACCATGGCTTCTGGTTGATCCCCATTCTGAGGATCATTTCCATGAACACCCAGAAGATTTTATTGTCGCGGATCCTCTTAACGTCCTTTGTGGCCCAGAGCAAAGCGTACTTCGCAGCCTCTGGCAGGTCTCTGTCAATTATGGGGAATTGACTATCCTCTAATAATTCCCCTGCCACGAGCACTATGGATAGTAGAATCCATGCATAGTGGAACATTTTTCCCTATTCTTGAGCTTCACGTCAATTTTATTAAAACTCCTTGCAGAGGAACTTAGACTAGTTAAATTGGACCTACTTTGCACACTGCTTAGCTAGTGCTACCACTGGCATGGGTACTTCATCTGCGTGGTACTTGTGCATGACCTTTCCTTCCAGGATTTGGGTCACCATGTGTATTACTTTTTCATTGATGCTAGAGATGGTGTAGCCCCTCTTCTTCTTTTATAGCTTGTACTTTTTCTTCATGGCCAAGTCACTGCACTTTCCTTCCGATATGTCCATGAGGTCCTCTCCTTTGCATGGAAGCTGGGATATGTAGTGAATCCTATTTTCCGTGATGAGGATGGGCTCCTCCAGCCACAAACACCCATCATGCACCAGGAAAAGCAGTTGCTTGATGATGAAAATGGTTATTGGGGCGCAGTGGAAGTGCGGTACCCAAAGCAGGTTCAGTAGCCCCACATTTTCCACTCTGCACAACCACTTCCACGGCTCTAATTTTTTCACCCCTACCACGGTGTTCTGCTTAGGCTTCATGAGGTTCCTTGTCTCAAGGTGAGGGAACTTCTCATGGTGAGCGAGGTCCCAATATTCAAATTTTAAGCTCAGCACCCACCCCAGGTGCATACCCTAAAAAATAATGTTGTCTAGGAGGAGTAAGGCCTAGAGCGAGCTCTTCGTCTCGTCCAGGTCCTTGGGAACTTTAGCCTTCCCTTTTCACAGGGGGACATAAGTGGGAAACTTTTTCGAGGGGTGCGCAGGATGAGTTTCCTCCTCCATACTTTCATCCTCATCCTCTACGATGATAAGATCCTCCAGCTATTCTTCTTCTTCATCGGTTTCTATGATGACATCTTCCCCTTCTCCTCCATTGACAGCTTGCTACGTAGCAGGTTCTGCGGGGACACACATACAAGAACCATCGCTTGTTTGTCCTTATTAGGTCTTGGTGTGCATGGTGATTTTTAGATTTTTGCCATAATCCTGACTCCTTTAGGAGAATTTCCCACAGCCACGACTTGCTGAGCTTCTCCGAAGGTCATTTCGGTTATCTCCATAACATCCTCAGTTGTTGCCATCATATCGGTCCAAAAATATAGCACTCAAGAACTCAGGGGCTCAATCAACTCTCATCTCACAATAATCAGGGCTCTGCTCAATCATTGAATTAACAAATGACTAAGTGTTGTTTGCTGGGTAGCCCTTTGTATTTTATAGCGCCTTTTGAATTTGAATTCGACCATTCCCCCCAAATCCGGTTCATTAATTCTCCCTTGGCAGCAGATTTTTCCAAATCTTGCCCACAAATTGCATCTTAAATGCCTGTCACCCACTCCATTTGGCCGCAAGTAGAGCATCCCCTCATGAATAGTGACTTCAACAGTTACTTTCTAGCCAACACATGCGGCAATGTAGCCCCCCATGCGCAGTCGCATACCTTGTGACTTTTTGTTTCTGCGTGCAGCTCCAACCTTGCCCAGCTTCTAGGAAAAGTAGTTTATAGTCCCACGGTTCATTTCAACTGCTTGGAGTGCTAAGACTGCTCCTCCCTCGACTAGTCAGGTGGTTGCACCACCTATGTGCATTTTGCTCTAGTCATCCAACATTCTTCTTGGGAAATACCTACCTTTTTCTATTACTGACAGTGTCGCGCACCTTATCATCTACAACACATCACCCTGGTTAATTCTCTTAGTAATATGCGGTCCAAGCTAAGGCATCAGACTGATCAATTCACGTCGATAGTGCTCACACTTGTCAGCATGATCATGCACACCCTATTTTATCACCTTGGTCTTCTTATTGAGAAAATCGTCCCTTAGCTCGTCTTCCAAGTTCTTGACTACCACTTCTACCAAAGCGCTTGTCTTCCTTAATCGCACCCTTTATTTTTCAAGTTCTTGAAGCCTAAAATTTCCCTGTTGGATTTTTGCTTCCAAGGTTCTGCGAACCGTCATATCTATTGGTGCGATCATGCATGGTCTAAGTTCTCCAAGTATTATAGGGCTTACTTCATTTGCTTCATACTCCAGCCTTAGCGGTGCTTGCACAGTCAGGATTTTGCACACAATCCTATATGCCCAAAGAATTGCTGGTATGCGTAGGTCCCGGTCAGCCCACCTCACATGGTGGATCATGTTCAGTACTTCGCGTACTTTATCAAAATCTTCTATGTGAATATGTTTTTGCGTTCTTTGTCTTACCATACTTGCTAGTCCATATGGAGGGGTCATTCGTGCCATTGTCGTGCCCGCACCTGCATCTCGATCATGTCTCCTACTGTGAGTATTGTGTGTATTCCTACAAGTTTCATACCATATGCTTGTACCCACCTAGAAATCTGGGCACGCGGGCCTTTTCATCCATCATACTTGTCTTTTAACCACATCCAAGGCTTCCCAATTCATAGGCGCATCATCCTTTGGCAGTCATGCTAGTCCTCAAAACTCTTCTAGTGTGTACCCCACCACCTTGTAGGCGTAGCGTGTAGTACCCATTTCAGAGCATCGAAATGTTGTTGTTCCAGCACTTATTTTTCAAATTCATTAAGGAAATCATCCACCTCACCCAACCTGTCATACGTAGGTAGATCTCTTACCTCTATTGCTACACAGCACAGTGATCTCGTCAATCATGTTAGAATTGAGCATGGTTACCTCATGTAACCAGTTCTGCCATCTTTCTATCTCTTCGTCAGAATCTGATGTATTGGAGCTTTCACGCTCCCACAAGATTCGGCCATCCGCAGTTGGATTTACCTAGTCTTGCTCACACACAGTTATCTTGTATATACAATCTACATCATCGTCATTGTTGTAGTTGCGCACTAGCTCCGTGTAGCACGATCCTTCCGTAGGGTCTACAGGTACCACTACGCACAATTAATTTTTCTAAAAAATCATATTGCACTTCTTTAGATTTATCACTTAATTCATGTTAGTGGCCCAATCTATTTTTAGTAGCATGAGATAGGGATTGTTGTCATCAAAAATCTCTATCACTTCAAAATCTAATAGCTTTCTCGCTCCTTCGATATCTACTGTGATTCCCTGCAATCTCCCCATAGGTAGGATCTTTTACTAGCTCACAATTCATAGTTGGATAGGAGACCATTGCAACGCAAGCCTACCCATGCACTCCCATGTCTGCTTTGGAAAGATATTCACGTCCGATCCTAGATCCAGAGTCACTTGATCCATCTCATATTCCCCAATTTGCATGGTCAATCTCATCTCCCTTCATGTTTGCGTCATGTGCTTCCTAAGCTTCTGGACCATGCACGGTTCTCCTAGTGCAGTCCGAGCACATCTAGTTTTGAGTTCTTGTTGCCCCTTCACAACCTTGCTATCGTGCAACAACTTCATGCATGTCTCCAAGAATGTAGTGAGCATCGATGGGTCCATTTCTGGCTCTAGTCTGTCTTTACTTCCTAAAGTGGAGGCATATGCGAAGCTCCTCTT
Source organism: Pinus tabuliformis (assembly GCA_031772625.1). Lineage (NCBI taxonomy): Eukaryota > Viridiplantae > Streptophyta > Pinopsida > Pinales > Pinaceae > Pinus > Pinus tabuliformis. The sequence goes on along the minus strand of CM062813.1, from coordinate 1,002,327,011 downwards.
AGCTTCCATGAATGTCTCCTTAGCACACTCCAAGTCAAATTATGGTTCCTTTGCTCGAGCCTTGCAAACCCAGGTACTTTCTTCAGGCTGCATTCCTTTTTCATTCCCTATTGTAATACCACTTAGGAGCACAATATTTACATTAGGATCTTCCTCGCGTGACTCTAACCTCATCATTTGCAGGTTCTGAGTCAAGGGAGGTTGGAGTGCTCCTTTATCGTGCAACCTCACTATCAGTGTGGGACAGTCCTTCATCTCATGATCAAACTGCATACAATATAAGCATGATGGTCTTGTTGGGTTTGTAGAGTTGCGGGCATAATTCCCTGACCCTCCACAATTGTAACATATCAACCATCCACGACCTCTTCCTAGTCCCATTCCACCTCGACCTTGTCCATGCCCCTGAAATCCAGTGCGTGCCATTCCCGCATTTTGATCGAGGGGCTGTGTTTTGGCCTAAACTCTATAGGTAGGAATTTGATCCATCATCAGTTCATAGCTTCTGTGGAGCACCTGGAAGGTATGCTTTTTGATAAGTAATCTAGTGGTTTTTCAATACTATTTCTAATCTTTTCTGCATATTGAGCCTAAAAACATAAGGGTTTTGGTAAATTGTGTAAAAATGGGCAAATAAAGCTTAATTACTAATAATCGATGTTTTCTATGCAGAAGGACGCGGAAATAGGGGATTATTGATTAAAAACGAGAAGCGCAAGGAAAGTAACTTCTGCCCCGTCGACAGGGAACCAGATGCGGACAAGATCAAGAAAAATTGGAGCCGAATAACCCAGGAAAAGGATGCAGGATATCGTGACGGAGAACGCAAGAAGGAAAGAGGAGACCTGAACGAATAGCGAATCCCTCAGGATCTTCGATCCTGAGGGATCGTTGCTTTAAGTTTATCTTTTGTATCTAGACATCTCCGTCATTTCTGTTATATAAAGGCACCACGCCACCGAGCGTGGGGGGAGGATTGTTAATTAATTAAAAACTCAAAACGATTTTGATCACTGAGCTTTTGTAAGATCTGATTTTGTACACTTTTGTTAATGCAATCAATATAAAGGATTTGGTGTTCACTTCGTTTCTACATCTGAAGTAACTCTAAGCAGTGTACCATCGTAGCCAAGGGCCCAGCTCCGACGGTCACTCGCTGTTGTATCATACGGTGATTTGTGTGGTTTGCATATTTCTTTCATTACAGTAATCCGATATCTCTTTGTTCTGATAGACTATGTTTCTTAATTAATATTTGAAATCCGAATAAGTTCTTTAATTCACGTCTCTGTATTACACAAACTGAATCTATTCGAATTGCATTTCTACAGCAAGATATTGGTATGAATGTTATCATTATTGGATTCATATGAAATAAGTATTTGTGAGGCTTGAAGATAATATTATCTTGTTCAGAAACACAGTCACATCACACATTACTCTCGGATCGCTGCAGTAGTATAGACCGTGTACATACTTCGAGGTTTGCTGTTCCTTTTAGGTTTGCTGTTCCATTTGGATCTGCTGTTCCTTTTGGGTTGCTGTTCCATTTGGGTTTGCCGTTCCATTTTATATGATTGACGTTTCCTGTTTATGATAGTTTGATGTTCCCTTTCATTACTGCTGTTCCATTTCTTTACTATTGTTCCATTTTAAGGATTGCTGTCCCAGTTTACTTTCGCCAATCTGCCTTTATTGCTTTTGCGTGATAGCAGGCCTAAGGCTGTCGTGAGCCCAACAAGACGCTGCCTAGCTCCCTGACCTATAAGCCCATGCTTTGGTTTTCTTTCTTTATCAGTTTCTAAAGGGAAGGGTTATTGGTTCCGTACCCTTGACTGATCATCTGCCTTGTGTGATTTCATTTCCTGAATTGATTTAGTTACAGCTTAGTGTTTGTTTCCTTTCAAGTTATTAGAACGCTATACTGCCGAGCACTACTTGGACAGAACAGCCTCGGATTGAGTTACTCCTTGCAAGAACAAAACGATCCCGGATTGACTTAATAATGTGGAATAATTGGTGGTGTGAGAGACCCTAGTTATAGCTCTACATTTTGGCGCCGTTGCCGGGGAAGGAGTAATAGCCATTTGTCCTTTATAGAGTAGTGCGCAAATCTGCTAGGAGGGAGTTGGATTTTAAAAACGGAAGGTAAGAACCTGCGTACGGAGCATGTAAAAGCCCTGCTCCACCGTCCGCTCTCTTAGTAGAATTGCCAGTTAAATAGGATTTAGTAGTTTAATTGGAGTGCATGACTAAGCAGAAAAAGTTAGAAAAAGATCAAAAGCCTCCATCCAAAGCCAAGGGGCCGGTGACCCTTGGACGAACGACCTTTATAGACGAAATCTACAAGAAAGCCGACTCTCAGCCATCAGTAGGATATAAGAAAGCTAATTCTAAACAGCCTACTAGTTCCCTTCAGGCCAAGGGATCACCATCCGAAGCTTTTGCTGAGGTGCACAGTTGAACAGAGGAGCAGGATTTTCAAGAAATTGAAAATTTGACTCCTGGACCATTGCACGAAGGGACCCAAAGTAACCTTTGTGAAGGAGAAGGAGAAACAGGGGAAATTGAGGAACCTAGATCTCCTATTGAATTAAACCAGTCTTTGAATAGCCCGGACAAGGGAAGCGCTGCGAAAATCCTTGTTGAAGGAATCCATTGACCGCAGATAGTTGGGGCCATTATCATCCCTGATCAAGGGAGTAGTGTCAAGACAATCCCTGTTAAGACTACCCCTCCTCAACCAAGGAACACTCTCTTGGAAATTCCTGAAGATTACTGGCATATATTTGATCCCATGGCACAGAATCAGCCAAACACCCAGACCTCCACATTGCAATATCCGATAGTAGATTCTGCAGCAAACGCACCCACGAAAGCCATCCCTCTCTAGAATATTCCCACATTTCATGGCCTCACATCAGAAGATCCGGATGCATTCTTGTTCGAATTTGATGTATTATGTAGAGGATATGACTACACCACCAATCCCCAGAAACTGAAACTGTTCCCCTCTACATTAAAAGGGGCTGCATTGAGATGTTTTATGGGCTTAGGTGGTGGGGTTATTAACAATTGGGACCAAATGAAAGAAGCCTTTTTAAAGAAATACCAAGATTACTGTAGGTCAAGGGAACTAAAAGATGAAATCTTTCAAATGTCAGCCAGACCAAACGAAACCTTAGAAGAATATGTGGAACGTTTCCAATATAACTTGCAAAGATCCCCTTATGCATCACTACCTCTGCCTGACAACGTGTTGAAAACTGCATTAATTAGAGGTATGAGAGAGAAATGGATCGAAACGTTAAACATCATGGGGAAAGGAGACATTTATCAGGAAAATTTTGCTGATATCATTGATCTGTGTATCAGGAGCTCAAGAGGCAGCACGAGGATAAAACCAGCGGAATATGATCGCTTCCCCAGAGATAACAGAACATTAACATAGGGAGTAACACGGGTGGAACTTGGAAATTTGCTAGAAAATTTTAAAACTGATATCCTGGGAACACGAACTACACAACTTGACATTGTGCAGGCCAAACAGAAGCAAGCCGAGGTAGAGCAGAATCTAGCCATATTTTTCCCACGATGCAGGAAGAAGCACAGCCACAAAGAATGCCCGCTGGATACAGTCCAAATATGTGCTATCTGCACCAAGGACCACCTGACCGAAAGCTGCCCTTCACTTCCTAGTCTGAAGGCAGTATACAAAGAAGCAGAAGAGGAGTCAGAACCAGCATATTTTGTTAACCAGCGTCGTCAATGGCAGCCTAGGCAACCAGGTATGTTTTCAGACCCCTCCTCTTCTTTTCAACTCCCGCAGTTCAACACTCAGCAACAGAACATGTGGCAAAATCAGTCCCAACCCCCGTTTTCAAATTGGTCACCTCAAATGTTTCCTACTCCAAATCCTTGGATGTCCCAATTTGGTTGGCCAAACTGCCCTTATCCTCCACCATATTGGCAGAATAGTTCCTATCCTCCACAGTGGACCCCTTCCACTTCGCAAGGCTCATCCTGGAAGACAAGCTGGCCAAGACCGACATATCAGCCAGCAGGATCAATCCCACTCCCTCAACCAACTCTGCCAGCCTTACCACAAAATTCCCAGTCTAATCTGAGACCGCAACTCCCAGCCCAACCTAACCCCAATCCTAATAATAGGCCAGTCCAATCCATTCAAATCATAGACACATCAGAGATTGAGTCTGACCTAAGGGAGTGCAACGATCTTCAGTTAAGATCGGGACGAATAGTAGAAACAGAGGGAGACAAAATGGTTCATATTGAAAATCAGTTACCTGTAGAACAACCCCCACAACGGAAGGATGAAAACAAAGAGAAAAACAATAAACAAGCAAGCACATCCTCTCCTCCTTTCCCAGAACGATTAGTCATATCTCGACCTATACAACCTCCAGACTTTGACATTCTGGGAGAATTACAAAATTTGTATATAAAGATTCCATTCCTCCAAGCTATACAAGATATTCCTATATATGCGAAAACCATAAAGGAATTATGCATCAAAAAATCAAGGAGGAATACAAATACTAACCCTAGAGTCCAAGTAGTTGGTACTTTATCCGACCTATTATCGGGAAAGGAAACACCTATCAAATATGAAGATCCCGGGAACCCAATTGTAACCGTTCAAATCTATGGCCAAACCCTGACTAACGCTCTACTCGACCTGGGAGTTGCAATCAACATTTTGACAACCTCCACTTGCCAAAAGCTTGGCATTATGTCAGTAGAACCTACCTCTACTCTGTTAGAATTGGCAGATCGATCTTTGGTTCGACCAGAAGGTACTCTGAATGATTTCATGGTTTCCGTAGATTCATGGGAGTATCCCACAGATTTCCTGGTAATTAATCCTAAAACCCGACTAGATGGACATCCGTTAATCCTAGGCAAACCCTGGCTTGCTACGACGGATGCCTACATTGGCTGCCGGCAGGGAAACATGACTATAGCTAAAGGACCCGATGTCAAAAATTTAATTTTGTACCCTCCAGCTCAGCCAAGCCTGCCAATGATTAAAACTAACCCTTATCCTGTATCATATCTCGCTAACAACATCAGATCTCCATTAACCATACAGAAGGCGTTAGACTTCAAGGATCAAACAGAAGACGACGCCATTAACAATTTTATTAGTCAAACTGAAGCTAGAAAACATATGCAGTGTCTTATGATAGAGGCAGCATTTGACAACGAGCTAGAAGAAGATCCCTTAAAATATCCGCATGATCAGACAATACCAGTAACTGTTGTTGCTAATACTAAAGTAGTGGAAATTGAACCTGGTAAAACTATGAATATTAACGCCAATCTTACACCAGATAAAGAGATAAAACTTGTTAATCTGTTACAAAAATACAAAGATGCATTTGCGTGGGATTACCCCGACATGAAGGGGATTGATCCTCAATTCTGCACCCATCACATTTATATAGAGAAAGACGCAAGACCTGTCCGTCAGCCACAAAGGAGACTCAACCCACACCTAAAAGAGATAGTGAAAGATGAACTTCAGAAGCTCTTATATGTTAACTTTATTTACCCTATCTCTGACAGTAAATGGGTCTCTCCCCTTGTGGTGGTACCAAAGAAAAACGGAAAATGGAGAATCTGCGTCGATTACAGGGAGTTAAACAAGGCTACACAAAAGGATCACTTTCCCCTCCCATTTATAGATCAAGTATTGGACACGTTAGCAGGGAAGAAATTTTTCTCCTTTTTGGATGGCTTCAGTGGATATAACCAAATCCAAATTGCCCCTGAAGACCAAGATAAAACTACCTTTACGTGCCCTTGGGGAACGTTTGCCTATCGTGTATTACCCTTCGGCCTATGTAACGCCCCTGCTACATTTCAAAGGGCTATTCTTAGTATTTTTGCAGATCTAATAAACGATGGACTTGAGGTGTATATGGACGACTTCACACTGTATGGGGATGAATTTGATCCAGCTCTGGATACCCTGGAAAAAGTTTTACAACACTGCATTGCTACCAGACTCTGCCTTAGCCACGAGAAGTGCTACATGATGATGATGGAAGGAATCATCCTAGGGCACTACATTTCAGCAGCTGGTATCCAGGTAGACCTTGCTAAAATTCAGATTCTTTTTCTCATCCCTACCCCCACTACTCAAACAGAGGTACGTAGTTTTCTTGGATTTTCCAGATATTACAGACGTTTTATAGAACATTATTCACGGATTGCAACACCTCTGTATGCTCTAACAGGTAATGTCAATTTTTTGTGGACAGATAAATGCGACCAGGCTTTTAGAGAATTGAAAAATTTGTTGTCAATTGCTCCAGTCCTTCGAGGACCAAACTGGAATCTGCCATTCCAGATCTCATCGGACGCCTCAGATACAGCAATCGGTGCAGTCCTAGGACAAGAAGAGGATAAGAAGCCATACGCTATTTACTATATTAGCAAGAATTTATCCTCTGCCGAACTCAATTATACTGTTACTGAAGAGGAATTTTTGGCCGTAATCCATGCTGTTAATAAATTTAGGCATTATATTACAGGTTACCCTGTTGTGTTATATACATATCACTCTGCTATTAAATATCTAGCAAACAAACCTGTCACGAATGCTAGAGTAACTCGATGGTTGATCTTGTTGCAGGAGTTTGACATCACAATTAAGGATCGACCCGGCAAGGAGAACCCTGTAGCCAACTTCCTCTCAAGAATACCCAAATCAAGCGAAGCAGCAGCCGTGGAAGATCAATTCCCTGACGAACATCTGTTTGCCATTGCCGTTCGCACACCCTGGTATGCTGACGTCGCCAATTACCTTGCAGTGGGTAAGTTACCCAAACACCTAACCCCTCAGGAACGAAAACAAATTGTTCAAAAAAGCACACGGTTTTCGTGGATTGGAGACCATTTATTCCATACAGGGGCAGACATGCAAATCAGAAGGTGTATTCGAGAGGACGAGATCCTAGACATCTTAAAGGCTTGTCACAGTGGACCATGCGGGGGGCACTTTGCCGACAAGAGAACAACACATAAGATACTACAGGCAGGGTACTATTGGCCCACAATCTTTAAGGACGCGAAAAAATTTTTGCAGGCCTGTGATAGCTGCCAGCGAGCAGGAAAACCTGGTCAAGCTGATGAAATGCCTCTGAGACCACAACTGGTTATTGAGCCATTTGAACGATGGGCTCTCGATTTCGTCAGACCCATTAATCCACCCTCAAACCAAAGGACATACATCTTGGTAGCAACAAACTATGTTACCAAATGGGTTGAGGCTGAATCATTAGCTAGGGCTACAGAAGATTCGGTAATACAATTTTTGTTCCATTTGTTTGTATGTTACGGACTTCCAAGAGAAGTGATTACAGATGGTGGACCACAATTTGTTGGAAACAAACTAGCTGCAACACTTAACAATTATCACATCCAACATAAGATTACTACCCCCTACCATCCGCAGGCAAATGGACAAGTAGAAAACAGTAACAAGATAATTGAGTCAATCTTAACAAAAACCATCGCATCACACAGGCGTGATTGGGCTGCTCGGCTACCTGAAGCTCTGTGGGCTTATAGAACCACATGGAGAAGTACGACAGGCTATTCACCTTATCAATTGGTGTTTGGGAAACAACCAATTTTTCCTATCGAATTTGAGATCCAAACACTACGAACTGCACAAGAGGTCGGCCTAGATCTGAATGAGGCACAGATCAATCGACTACGACAAATCAACGAATTGGATGAGGTTAGGCTCTCTGCATTACAAAACACAGCATTCATCCAACAGCAGCGAGCTAAGTGGCACGATGCACTTATAAAGAATAAAGTCTTCCATGAAGGAGACTGGGCTCTGTTATATGATTCTCGGTTCCAGGACTTCCCGGGGAAACTCCAGACTCGCTGGCTAGGACCATATGAGATCCAGAAGGTACACGACAATGGGACCCTCACTCTGACCACGATTGACGGTTCTGGACATACGTTCAAAGTAAATGGCCACCGAGTTCGTCTCTATCGAAGACCCCTTACTCGGGAATCCTTTTGTCAACAGCTTCAGCAAGATACTGATTTGGAGATCCTAGGAGAGGAAGTGAAATCTTCCTCACCCATAACTTAAGCAATTTGTTTTTCGTAATTTGTACATAACATCCTGTACATATGTTCTTTTCATCTTTTGTTTGCAGTATTTTGGTTAGGCACTGGTTTGATACAGCACCTGTTTGATTTTGCTGTTCCTCTTTAAAAGGAACAACACTTTTGGTGTTTTGCTGTTCCTTTGTAAAAAAAGGAACAACACTTGTTGTTTTTGCTGTTCCTTTGCGAAAAGGAACAACACTTTTTGCTTTGTTGTTCCTTTGCGAAAAGGAACCGCACTTTTTATTTTGCCGTTCCTTTGCGAAAAGGAACAACACTTTTTGCTTTGCTGTTCCTTTGCGAAAAGGAACAGCACTTTTTATTTTGCCGTTCCTTTGCGAAAAGGAACAACACGTTTGTGTTTTGGAATTTTTGCTGTTCCTTTGCAAAAAGGAACAGCACTTTGGCATTTTGGAATTTTTGCTGTTCCTTTGCGAAAAGGAACAGCACTTTTTCGTTCTGCTGTTCCTTTGCGAAAAGGAACAACACTTTTGGTTTTTGTTGTTCCTTTACGAAAAGGAACACCACTTTTTGGGCTTTGCTGTTCCTTTGCAAAAAGGAACAGCCCATCTGGATTTTTGCTGTTCCTTTGCAAAAAGGAACAGCCCGTGTGGATTTTTGCTATTCCTTTGCAAAAACGAACAGCCCGTGTGGATTTTTGCTGTTCCTTTGCAAAAAGGAACAGCCCGTGTGGATTTTTGCTGTTCCTTTGCGAAAAGGAACAGCCCGTGTGGATTTTTGCTGTTCCTTTGCAAAAAGGAACAACACTCTTTGTGCTTTGCTGTTCCTTTGCAAAAAGGAACAACACTCGCATATTCCTTTTTTTTCAAGATGCAAAATGTCTTTAATTCCGCTATTTTCCGCAAGACGAATCATCCACATGCTCAGACACCATCTATTTGGACGTCTTGCGATTATGCTCTCCTAAATCCTTTAGATATAGCAATGACATTATGCAATGAACTTAAAAGCATGTTATATCGAAACCTGCATATCATAAATCGCTATTGTTTTAACAGTCAGCAGATATAAGAAGATAAGAGGAGCGACACTAACTTTCGTCTTTACTGTCATTATCTTGTTCCTGAACCATGGTTTGGCAATTTTTATCATGTCGATTTCCCTAAAAACTTCCTTGATCATCATTGAGGAATATGAGCAAACATTTATATCTGTCTGTTGGGATTGTAAGACTTCTTCCACCATTCCCCGCTCTTAAGGAGTGCGGAGCCACCCTTATGTGTAATTGAACAAAGAAAAAGAAGTGTGCTGCAAAAGAAGAACAAAAGAAAAAAATAAAAATAAAGATATGAAATCGTCAAATGCAGGATAGGGGGTCTCATTCAGAGCCAGCCTACCATGATCATAAGGATGGAAGCGAAGTGGCATTCCCATTACGGCCACCACACCAGGGATATGGTCCAAAGGAAAAATAACAAGCAAACCTTGGAACAGGAGGTCTCATCACGAGCCGACCTGACCACGTTTCGTGCCTACCTTGTGAATGGCATTATGGTTTTTTGGTCACCAAGCCAGCATAATGGCCTGCATTTTGACGAAGCACTCTTCAGTACATACACAAAGGATAATGGTTCCGGAGGGTGAGATAAACAACTTTGCCAAGGTTATGAACACCTGTTGGCAGCAGAGCTCTGTTAATGGCATTGGAGTCGTAATATTTACACCAACAGGTATGATATTTAAGTCTGTTTGTCTTTTATTTCCTTTGCATGTATCATATGTCACACCCTGATATAATTATCGCATGAGTATTATCACCAATCATGGAAACGGAATTGACAATGACTACTAGAGACTTCGTACGGTTGACAGACGTCCAACCCTTGGTTCCTCATTATATCACACTGGCTTATCTTAAAAGCGATCCATTTTTCTGCCTCGATTTCGGTACTTCACTGTCTTTTTACAACATGGCATAATTTCCATCTGCTGTACTTTATGATTTGACTCCCGACTAGCTGCTGCTCCTCTCTTTGACGGCTGGGGGCAACCTATCAGATCGCGGGGGGGGAGGTGACCTCATTACTCCAATGGTTACGTGGCTGCACATCATTCGGGCAAAATAACAACATGATTTAACGGTATGATGATCTCATTCTACGGACTGCCACCCACGATCTTTCTCTTTGATGCATGCTCTGGGAAAATCCTTCCTAAAATAGCATCGAGTATCCTCCCTGTTCGGTAAATACTGCGGACAGTTGCTGTTCCATTCTCGAGTTCATTTCTGAGAGTAAGCTATGGGCGGGAAAACAATCCGAAGAGAACCGCACAAGCTGATCGCATCTGATGCTGCCCGCGAAATTCTGGAAAATGCAGGATGGTTGAATTACTTCAACCGCCTGCAAGAATCGAACGAGGCTGTAGCGTTGGAATTCCTGCAAAATCTGCAGGAAAACCACTCTATAGTCGGAGGAAAGCGGATAGAAGTCACGGAGGACATCATTGCAGAAACCTCAGGATTACCAGCTGTCGGACCCAGATGGGAGCTGAAGAAGGAAAGACTGCAGAAAGCAATGGAAATTTTCCAAAGCGAAGGCCAAAGTCTGATAGTCAAAGGGAAAGGAGTTCTGCCGACGACACTGGGGGAACCCTGGACCGAGCTGGCGAAAATAGTGCAGAGCTATATCACCTGCGAGGGGAGGAAAGATGTGGTAAGGGCTCGTCACTTAAAACTTCTAGCTGTTTTGAAGGGAAAATGCTCTGTAAATCTCCCTGCCTTTTTAAATTCATTATTACATGATGCGGCCCGAAGTTTGAAGAAAGCTCAGCACACAGAGACGGTTGTTAGCCACCACGGACTGATTCGGCTCATAATAAGCCACAGTCTTGCCCAACAACAAGACACTTGGGAGGAATTGGTTGAAACAGTCAAAATGGGACTGGCTTTACCTCAAACCTCCAGCACACTGGAACGTTCAGAAGAACACAAGGAGCCAACAGCAGAAAACAGGCTGTTTCAAAATGAAAGCAGTCCTCTAGCACGCCGGAACAACTAGAGAAACGTAAGAAGTCGGCGGCAGAAAAACAGCCTGTGTCGAAACGGAAGCGATCCTCCGATACGACGGAACGACCAGAGGAACCTAGAGAACCTGTTGGCACTACCAACCTGCCGGAAAGACCCAGGAAGTCAGCTCGATTGGTTCAAATAAGGGGAAGGTTGGAAAAGATTCAGAAAACTGTGACCCAACCAATCGAAATCGAGGACGAACCTTCGGAAGAGGAAGGTGAATTACCCGAAGGAAATGCTGAGCAATTAGAGGCTGGAACTAACCAGCCAGGAGAAGGAATTGAGGAAGAAAATGCACAATCTATGGGTAGCCCGTTGCAAGACCATCCAGGAGAAGAGGAATTGGCAGCAGTTCTGGCCAACATGGGAGAATACGGCCAAGCCTCCAGTCCAGGAGGCATCCCTGACGGTCCCGCAGAAGAAGAGTTACCTGAAGAAGGGCATGCAGAAGAAGCAGGGGAAGGAAACCTGCCCGGTAATGAAGCAGAAAACATCAATTCGGGACAATCTGTCCCCAGGGCACCGGAAGATGTTCCGGGAGAGGAAGAAGGAGTAAAATTAAAGGCCAAACCCTCTGCCGAGGCTAGGGAAATTGCAAAATTGAAGAAGAAGCACCAGAGGATGCTGGGCACGATAGCCAGACTTCGGCAACAAATCAGAATGTTGAAAGCCAGTCTGAGAATACAAAAAACTGCAAGGCAAAAGAAAAGGACCACGGCAGCAAGAACCCCGAGGGTTAGGGTTCGTTTTGAAGGACGAAACCCCATCAGGAGACCTACTGTTGAGGAACAGTCCGCTGTTCCGAATGTTAATGAGGAACAGGGTGCTGTTCCAATAGAAACTGCTGTTCCATCTGGCCCGGAGGAACGAATGGACATTCCAATGGAACAGCAAGAGGCTCCGGTGGTAGGAGGACCACACCAACCCTTTGTTCGCATCAAAAAGGAGACGGATAGCAAAGAGGTTCAAACGGAAACACCCCCCTCGGGTGTAATTCGGGTCCTAAATTCGAAACAACGCAATAGGAAGGTCCAGGTTAAACTTCCAGCTTCTACGGCTGCCTGGAAGAAAGACCCGAAAACCAGGACCTTGCATAAAATGATGAAGGAAGCCCAGCAGGAGGCCGAGCAGTTGCGAGAACAGACGGTCCCCAAGGAAAGATATGAGGAGCTCCAACAGCAACTTCGAAACATCAGTCAGTCTGAAAGCCAGGCCTTTGAAGGATGGCAGAAGGAGCAGGAAAAGGTTGCTAAGGTAACTCGTCGACTAGATAGTGTTGTTAAGCAGATGGACACCTTGTGTTCCTTGTATACTGATGTTTTGACTTGTAGAGCCCCTGCTAAAAATTATGCTTTGTTTTTGCTTGAACGTTATTTGAGATTAAAAATAAAAGTTGTTAGGGCAGGAGCACCCATCCATATCAACACTGTTAATGATTTTATAGATTGCTGCAAGCACTATGGAGTTAAAGTTCAAAGATTGTTATGTGAATTCTACTTGCACAACCTTGTCTTAGACCAGGAAACTGATTTGAATCCTGGCCCTTTCGTTGGCGATATACAATTTCAAGCCTTTATCTCATTTGGGGTGAATCAGTTAAAATGGTTTAAAGCTTACAACATCTTTCAGAGGCAAGAAAATAGTTTAGACCTTTGGGTACAAGCTGAACCTAGGGACCCAGCAGCATTATGGAGAGAGCATAGGAGTATGATGAGGATCCCAGGTGTCATGAAGATATTAGGTCCCATGCATGAAGACTTGATCTGAAATGGTCTGGAGTATTTCCTGACTATTAAAGACCAGGCCTTCCATGCTGCAAAGTTTCGATACCGAACCTCTAACCCAAACATCCAGCTCAGGGAACCCTTTAACTTTGAGAATTTTGAATTGGCTGCCAGTCGATTGAGTCTCTATGGGGAACGGATTCTGCGAGCAGGCCCATTTTGGTTGGGATATCGGTTTCGCAGTCCAATTGTTTGGCATCCTGCACCTGGATATCAGGCTCTATATGAGATGCCTGCAGATCAGTTAGACCAGTTCTTTGACCATCTAGTTGCTAATCATGGTTGTCAGCCTCTTTGAGAGATCCCTTCTCCGGCCTACTCTCTCACAGCCCTGCATGTCAATTACAACGTTTTCATGAGGACATGAAACAGGGTAAGCAGGGGGGTGTGTGGAGCACCTGGAAGGTATGCTTTTTGATAAGTAATCTAGTGGTTTTTCAATACTATTTCTAATCTTTTCTGCATATTGAGCCTAAAAACATAAGGGTTTTGGTAAATTGTGTAAAAATGGGCAAATAAAGCTTAATTACTAATAATCGATGTTTTCTATGTAGAAGGACGCAGAAATAGGGGATTATCGATTAAAAACGAGAAGCGCAAGGAAAGTAACTTTTTCCCCGTCGACAGGGAACCAGATGCGGACAAGATCAAGCAAAATTGGAGCCGAATAACCCAGGAAAAGGATGCAGGATATCGTGACGGAGAACGCAAGAAGGAAAGAGGAGACCCGAACGAATAGCGAATCCCTCAGGATCTTCGATCCTGAGGGATCGCTGCTTTAAGTTTATCTTTTGTATCTAGACATCTCCGTCATTTCTGTTATATAAAGGCACCACGCCACCGAGCGTGGGGGGAGGACTGTTAATTAATTAAAAACTCAGAACGATTTTGATCACTGAGCTTTTGTAAGATCTGATTTTGTACACTTTTGTTAATGCAATCAATATAAAGGATTTGGTGTTCACTTCGTTTCTACATCTGAAGTAACTCTAAGCAGTGTACCATCGTAGCCAAGGGCCTAGCTCCGACGGTCACTCGCTGTTGTATCATACGGTGATTTGTGTGGTTTGCATATTTCTTTCATTACAGTAATCCGATATCTCTTTGTTCTGATAGACTACGTTTCTTAATTAATATTTGAAATCCGAATAAGTTATTTAATTCACGTCTCTGTATTACACAAACTGAATCTATTCGAATTGCATTTCTACAGCAAGATATTGGTATGAATGTTATCATTATTGGATTCATATGAAATAAGTATTTGTGAGGCTTGAAGATAATATTATCTTGTTCAGAAACACAGTCACATCACACATTACTCTCGGATTGCTGCAGTAGTATAGACCGTGTACATACTTCGAGGTTTGTCGTTCCTTTTAGATCTGCTGTTCCTTTTAGGTTTGCTGTTCCATTTGGATCTGCTGCTCCTTTTGGGTTGCTGTTCCATTTGTGTTTTCCGTTCCATTTTATATGATTGACGTTTCCTGTTTATGATAGTTTGTTGTTCCCTTTCATTACTGCTGTTCCATTTCTTTACTGCTGTTCCATTTTAAGGATTGTTGTCCCAGTTTACTTTCGCCAATCTGCCTTTATTGCTTTTGCGTGATAGCAGGCCTAAGGCTGTCGTGAGCCCAGCAAGACGCTGCCTAGCTCCCTGACCTATAAGCCCATGCTTTGGTTTTCTTTCTTTATTAGTTTCTAAAGGGAAGGGTTATTGGTTCCGTACCCTTGACTGATCATCTGCCTTGTGTGATTTCATTTCCTGAATTGATTTAGTTACAGCTTAGTGTTTGTTTCCTTTCAAGTTATTAGAACACTATACTGCTGAGCACTACTTGGACAGAACAGCCTCGGATTGAGTTACTCCTTGCAAGAACAAAACGATCCCGGATTGACTTAATAATGTGGAATAATTGGTGGTGTGAGAGACCCTAGTTATAGCTCTACAGCTTCTACAAGTGTGCTCGTCATGGCCTACTGACCTGCAGAAATTACAGAACAACTGCTAGGAATTCTGCGTATACTTTTGTAGTAGATGGCAGTTATCTGTAGCATGTTTTCCTCCTATCTGACAAATCGTACACCATAATGTTGTCGTTGTGCTTGGTCATACTTGTGCCTCTAGTCTCAATGGCATTGGTCCTCCTCCCGCGAGGTAATTCTCGAAAAGTAGGCAGTGGTCCTTGTCGTGCCCCTGGCCCTTACATTTTACGCACATACATTGTCACGCACTTTTGGACAAACTGTCCTATCTTGTTTCAAACTTTGCATCTCAGGGCACAATTTTTTCAACTGTGCATGAATCTGTTGTACTGCCAGGTTAGGATCTTGTATCAGAGTCTCATGCAATCTCATCATGACATCCAAAGCCTTAGCCTGAGTGGTAAACCTTTGTTACGACAGCGCGTTTCGTAGATGTAGTGTTAATGAGGCAACAAACCATTTGCAGTGTTGCCCATCTATTAAGGTCATGTTCACTTCGCAAATTTTGCACTTCAGTCATTGATCCAACTCCCACAGGTTTCACCTAGTATCATGGTGATTTCCTTGAATCCAATGATCGACCGTGCCTCATATTTTTGCCTATTAAATTCCTTGTTTAGCGCACATTAGATATCCACTATCCCCCCATTCAGACTGTCATTGGAATGCTTAATGTACCAGGTCAACGCATGATCCTGCAGAGCGCTGAACACCGTTGCCTTCTTTATATTGCCATCCATGACACCCTATGCTTCCCATACAGCTTTTACCATGAACCAAAATTGGTCCAGATCTTCATTCCCTACTCCCTTGAACACTAGTAGCTTTATCAAGGAGGTGGTAAGGATGAATTCAGGGGTGCCGATGGTGAAACTGGTGGTGGTGTGGGTGGGGTGGTATGTGCAAAGTTCTCTTCTTTATCAAATTGATTGCACTTCTTGGTGAAACCTTCACGAGCTCCTCTTCACCTCCTCGTGGAGGTGAAATAAGGGGGCTAGTTTCTAGTTCTGTGCTACCTTCGTTTCTGTAGATCCCCCCACTCCGCGTAGCCCCAAACATCAATTTATTCACATAACTCGCTTTTCACACAATAGCATTTTAATCCAAGTGTTCAAAGATTTAATGTACTTACCTCACGGTCCCTTGAGGAAGTGTCATTCTACCTCACTATAGTTGACCGGGTTATCTACCACAAATTTAGTGATGAATCCCCCTATTATTCGATCCAGCCGATGATCAACAACACACACAATCTTATCTTCCGATGCTTCTAGTCTGCGCACCAATTCTGGAGTCCACACAATAGTTTTGTCGAGTTTACACCTTCCTTGGCTATCTGCTAGCTTCACGATCCACTTGTACAACTCAGTAGGGAACGATACAAAAAAAATTTCATGGGTTTCCATATATAAGTAGCAATCTAACCACTCTTCCTTTGATAATCGCAGATTCTTGTTTTCCTGCACCATGAACTCGTGAATCTTTCTATCCAATGACTCTTCAATTCCTTTCTTTTTTGGATTTCAGTGATATGACATCGGACATCTCTATGCAGATCTCGGTCCCGGCAATGGAACCATTTTTTGGCTTGTTGGGGCCCTGACCTAGGTTTGGAGTTAATTAGCCAAACAAATCCCAGTACTACTGGCCCTTTCAACACCAGTCCGCAGAGCGTGGACTGAGGTCTCACCTAAAGTAGTATGGTAGGTTGCTAGAACCAGGTTTTTGCACATTACGTTATGGGAATAAGTACCCTAGTGCTTTGGGTTGAAACCCCAATAGAGCAAGAGAAAAAATATAGTAAGAAACACTCATATAACTCAGGCAACATGCTTATATAAACAAACTATGCAATAGCGACCATACCCAGATGTCCTTCATTTGGGTAGTTCCAGCAGGGTTCAGACCCTCTGCAACTCCTAATGATCCTCGAATATGCAAATCAACTAATTCGAACATACATACAAGTATATAGATAAATCATTTTAATAAATCTAACTTTATATCATATAAGAAAATGATTAGTTATCCATCAAAATAACATTGATATATGAATTACAATAGTATCTAATGCATAAACAAAGTTAATCTCAAGAACAAGACAATGCTTCTTTTTATTGTAGAAAGCTATAAATAACATGGAGTGAATTAACCCGAGTCTTCTTCTTCTGGCTCCAAGTGGAACCGTCCTCCAGATCTATCCAGTCCCAGTCTTCAACAACGTCCTTCCATAACCAATACCATGATATCTCAAGCATGTGAGAGAATATCAACACTAAAGGAAACAAGGGTTTCATGAAACTTGGGGAAGTGCTTGAAGCACAGGGATACTTCAGACTCAGTCATGGATAATGTTATAGACATTTTTGTGCCTCGCAGCATGGAGCATGAAATGTCAATAATTACAGGGATCCTCAGTCCCTAAACATGTTGTTCTTACCCCTAGAAGAACAAGGTCAGCAAACCACAACACTTCCCATCAGTTCTCCACCTGAAAACACTCAAAAACAGGCTATTTTTGGATCATGACAGCTGCTCCACTGAGCATCTGCGCTGAATGTCAACTGCTCCTCCTTGTACCTGCGCTGAAAGTCAAAACCAATGAAGGCTACCTGCGCTGGGCGAGATTGGCCAAGTGGCACAGTCATTCTGCAAGGTGTCAACTGCCCAGGAAGCTTCCAAACTGACACTTGGTTCAAGGAATTCGCCCTATGATGAGTAAGAGGTACTTGATCTCCATGTGGAAGCAAGGATCTCCAAGTGGACTTAAGAACTAAAGATTAACTGAAGAGGGAAAGGACACAAGGCAGCTTTATGTCAGTCTCAAGCTGACTCATCCTTTCTTCTTCTATCTTATATATAGAGCTCTCTCATGAGGTCTAAGGAGGCTGGAATTTTGTGCAAAGTAAGGAAGTGCTGTTGGTTTACAGTTAGAGCTATTGGGTGATTGCTTTTATAGAGGGGAAGAGGAGATTTCTTGCTGCTAGGGAGGTGCTGCTGGATTGGAGCCATTTATGGTTGTAACCTTCTCAGAACCTTTTTCTTCTATCAATAAAGCTTTGATGTTATCCTATATACTTGTATTGCAATGATGTATTGTTTTTATCTGTATATTTGATTCATTCTAATCCATGCATCAGTTATGAGTACATGTTTCTTGTAGTTTCCCTCTCTTGTTTTTGCAGGATCTTTGTGTAGCTGGGCCGGCAAAGGGAACAAGGAGCTGGGAACAAGAGGCAAAGAGAGAAGACAGGATCGACAAAAGCGAAAGACATCGGTTGGTCAATCTTTTCTTCCTTCTCTGTACTTTCATAAAGGAAAAATATCAAAGCTTTACTTTCAGTTGTTGCTAAGGAACTATCACCCTTAGAGTAGGGATAGGGTCATTCCGAGTCGGATACTTTTCCCCACAACAAACTGGCGACTCCGCTGGGGAGCCTTGTATCTTGTTGGTTTATTGTGTTTCTTGCTATTCATCTCATAAACAAGGAGAGCACCAAATCGAACTGCAATTGAGTCCTTCAATTGCAAAGTAGAGGGCAGCTGCTCTGGCTCAGTTTCTGAGCAAGTTTATGATTTGAAGAGCTGATCCACAAGGACTCTTGTGCTCTTTGTGATAGCTTTTCATCCTCTTGATCATCCCTTAGCTTGTACTTGACCTATAGCTTTTTATTTCAGCAAAAACAGTGAATTTTTGAGCTTTTTATGACCCAGAAACCCTTGTAAACGCAACTCTCGTGTCTCAGTGCAGGCTGTCCAAAGGCAGTCTGCATTTCAGCGCAGGTACTCCCTTCGGGAACTGCGCTGAGAGTCAGTTTGACAGACCAGAGCCTGTGCTGAACCAGTTAGGCTATGTCTTCCTGAGGTTTCCCACTGAGTCTTGGACCTGTTTTCACTGTTATTTTGCTGCTCATTGCTTGTCATTTGTACTTGTTGTAAACCAACTTTCCTTGACATTATTCTGCCTCAGTTGTGTGATGAAACTGTGATTGTTCTTTCAGTATTTCTTGTTTCAGTTACAGTTTCCCATTGTGAAAAGCAAACCAGTATAGCTGTGGCCTCTTAGATCTTGAACTGTAAAAGTGTCGTCGTGATCTTAAGAGCTAGTTTTATTACTGTTCATGGCTGTTTGAGTTTGTTTGTTTTTCATTTTGTGGTTTGAATCTATACATTTCCAGTGTCTAAACAAGTCGATCTTAAGGTGTCTTTTGATTTTGGACAAGCTTGTTTACTTTCGCTTGAAATTAGATTCAAAGTTATACAACAGTTTCCTTTTTGTCTTACATCAACATTAAGGATAAAGAAAAGAAATATCTGCATTGTGCATGTGCATTATTGACAGTTTGCATGTTGATTTAAGAAAAAGTGCATTTAGTGTGTGTTCTATGATCTGTGTGAAAAGTTGATGTCTTTCTTTTCCCTCAGTAGATTAAGGTTTTCAAAGTTGAAAGATTGAAAAGTTTTGCTTCTCATCTTAGATTGCATTTAGGAAGTTGTATATATACATCACGTGGTGATCCTTAAAGGCAAACTGCTAAGCAAGATCAACATTAAAATGAATTGAATTTGCATAACAATGCATTGAAACATAACGCAAACACATAGAGGTCTAAGCTAGAGACGTGTTCCGGCATCGTTAAACGTGATATCTTAGCGTTGAGTGGTTGGGTGATTCCTCCACGGTGAAGCGATAAGTATCAATACGGACTTGTGCTCCCGCGTACCGTCGAGTATATTGGGAGACCCCTATAGGAATAAAGCCTTTATCCTTAGGAAGCCATGTCGGCCGCCCTACTGATCGCGATGCAGTGAACACAGCATTCACGAAGATCGACCACCCGTACCGTAAAACGTATTCTGTGGTTTCGCGAAAGGTTTGGCACACCCTCTGCCTAGATCTCCAGAGCAGTTTCTTTTGGCCTTTTTCAAACTCTATAACTGAAAAAGTCCAACCGAGCATTTGTCACTTCCGGCTCGTTAATACATCGAAGGCAACTAGAGTCATCTTTAGCTTTTTCTCGACTCTTAAAACATGAAAAAGCAAAATTGTGTCTAATAAAGCATCGTCATAAAATTCATTTTAAACGGAACATAATCACCTCTCATTCCTGCGTTGATCTGTAAGTTGAGAACATGGAACGCCCCAACCAAGGAAGTCCACAAGATGGAAGTCCTAGCCCTTTCTCCTCTTGGGGAGAAGTTGGTGCGCCCCATATGGCCACATTGTCGCTTCCAGGACTGACAATAGGCCTGCCAGTTTGGCTGTTCTCAACCAATGTAGTTCAGGCCACCATGGTTCCTGATCAATCGAGTCAACAGTTAGATCAGTCTAGAGCTGCCCACCAGCCTTCCACTTCCAAAAGTTCTTCCTCCGATCCTTCATCTTCGCAAGGTAGAGCCGGCAAAAGTCAGCCTCCCAAGGAGAAGAAGGAAAAGAAGAAGAAAGAAAAGAAGAAGAAGGAGCCTAAGGCGACTGGGGGTAAGCAAAAGACATCTGACAAAAACCCACCCACTGCACAGACCGGGCCTAAATCACCATGTGTCATATGTAGAGGAGACCATTTCCATAGAGATTATCCCTGTATTCCCCAAATACTAAGGGACTGGTCCCCTCGTCTGCACAATTCGGGGGCATCAACCTCTGACAATCAGGTTGATTGCTTTCCGTCAACCAGCGAAAGTGAAGGATCAAGACAAAAAGGGGGAGTAAGATTCCCCTGTAAGTTGTGTGAGGGCAGTCATGCCATCCACCGTTGTCCCTACTTAGATGAAGCGAAGAGAGTTTTGGAAGATCGTCCGGTTTCACCGGTAAAACTTCCTCCTGGATACAAAAAACTCGTGCCAAGTCCTTCGTTGGTTGAAAATACAGCTGGCCCGCTCAAGTGGTCGGCTGAAGCGTCAGTCACTAAAAATGAACCTACTGAATCCAGACTGGACGAAAGTCCAAAGGTCGATATGGCAGTTGACCCGGTTCTACCTTCAGAAGTTTCATCTTCAAATGACACCGTCGCCGAAGAGTCATCTTCATGCGACACCCTCACTGAAGAGAATAAGGATGACACCATCCAGGTTCTTTTCATTAGCACCGACTCTGATGAGCGTCAGGGCAATGCGCCCATTCCTTTATCGCAGGAAGGAACATCATCAGGGTCATACCCGGCCGTATATTCGGTCCCACCACCAAGCAACCTGGTTGTATCCTTTGATTGGAATCAACTAGGCAGACCCCGGTTACCAGCCAGTATACCATTCAGAATCATTGTCCAGATCTATAGAATGATTATGGCTGGTACTATCATTGATGAAGGGGCATCTGTGAGTATCCTTTCCTCTGTTGCTTGGAAAGTACTGGGTTCCCCGGCGCTTTTACCTGAGTTAAGAAATCTCTCAGGTTTTGATAAAGGAACCAGTCGACCATTAGGAATCCTCCCCAATGTGCCTGTTGCATTGAAAGGGAAGACCGTTAATTTGAACGTGATGGTCGTCCAAGGACCCTTGGATTATAACCTACTCCTTGGACGTGACTATATTTATTGCATGGGAGCGATAGTCTCCTCACTCTTTAGAGTAATGTGTTTTCCACACGAAGGAAGGATGGTCAAGCTCGTAGACCAACTTTCATTTCCGGGATCTCGCATCGCAAATAGTCAAATACCAATCCTAAATGGTCTGTTCACTCAAGATATGCCTCCACCCCCAGTCCTCCTTCCCGATGAGTGCGAGTGATTCAGAAAGAAAGACTGGAACCCAGGGGGCATGCACCCTGGTCTGCTTCGGGCAGAAGAAACCCTGGGTATAAGGTAGAATTTCCGCAGAAGAATATGACTAGTCCGTACCCCGTTCGTGGATGGAAGAGGGGTTGTTCTGGAATAGTATTCTTTTGTTAAAGTTATGTGTTTGGCAAAAGAGTCATTCACCTTTGTCTAAAGAAGTGGGCAATGCCCAAGTAGGAATTCCCTTATTGCGACAAGCAGTAACCATCTTTGGGGAAAAGCAAGCCTCACCCATTAAAACAAATGTTTTGAAGGATAAGTAGGGGCAGCCTCCAAAGAAAGAGATTCTATTGTTGTGATATAGGGTAACCATCTTTGAGTAACCTGATGATAGACATCGCCAAAGAAAGAGATTGATTTGCGGCAGCGAATAGAACCGTCTTTGGATAATAAGAAAGAGGCAAGCCTCCTTCAATAACACCAATGTTTTGTCTTTGAGAAGTGTTCTTCTCTTGTCACAAACAGTTGTTCGTTAAAAGTTGGGCCGATGGGAAGACAAGTACCGCGTAAGACCCCTAAAATAACGAGAAGACTAGTATCGTTAAACATTAGATTAGCAAGGTGACAAGTAGCTGGGAACACCCAAAGAAGAGCAGAAGTGGGGGAGAAGAGGGGCAGCCTCGAAATTCTATCCTATACCTGGGGGCATGCAAACCTTTTGGAGTGTAAGCTAGGGGCGGTTATTTATCTGGTTTTAAGATTAACCGTTTTCCGAACTTACATAAAGGAAGGATGAGTTGGAGCATAGCTTTGGTAAGGCGCAAGCTCTATAAAAAATAGAACCTTAGAGGAGACATTCTTATTTTATGACTGGTATTTCGAGCAGTTTTAGCACATGGTTCATGCTCGTTAAAAAATAAACGCAAGATCCGAGCAGTTTTAACGCGGTCTTCATGCTCGTTAAAAAATAAATAAAAGCAGTGAGCAATGTTCCCTCCAGAGTTTAAGCTCATTTTTATCTAAAAAAAGAACCTATCCTGGT
Source organism: Pinus tabuliformis (assembly GCA_031772625.1). Classification (NCBI taxonomy): domain Eukaryota; kingdom Viridiplantae; phylum Streptophyta; class Pinopsida; order Pinales; family Pinaceae; genus Pinus; species Pinus tabuliformis. The sequence goes on along the minus strand of CM062813.1, from coordinate 1,002,304,295 downwards.
AAATAACCTTCTGAGATCGTAAATTCATCAGCCATAAAAGCCTTGGTCGTGTTTGTGCACCGTCACCTCCACCGTCATTTGGCCGATCATTCACTTCCATTTGTGTGTTTACCCATTTTGAGGAACATCTACGAAGAGTGATTTCACCTAGCCATCCTTGTGACACTGCCGTGATTGGAGAATTCCAATTTGTACCTGGAATCAGTTGCTATCCCTGTTTATCACTCGTTCCTCAAAAGACGAGTCATCTTTGAGCTCTTTTCTGACTCGTAAAATATGAAAAGTTTGCCGAGTTCTGGCCTTCCAGCTCGTTAAAGGGACCGGAAGAGCTATCCCTCTTTTAGACTTTAATCTTTTTGGACCTGAGGGATTATTACACAAAAAGATCGAGCGCTTGTCTTGTTCGGCTCGTTAAAAGTACCGAACACCCATCCCTTCTGTATTGTTTTATACTTTTTCGGACTTAAGGGATTAGATGACGAAAAAGGAATTATGGAGTTAACTTTCTGTACCTTTTCAGACTCTCTAAAAATGAAAAGGACCGAGTTTTCCTTGTCGTTAGACTCGTTAAAATGATTAAATAGCGACAAACTTGTCTTTAGACGAGAACGAGTTTCCCTATCACTAAGCTCGTTAAATCATAGCGATGGGCTTGCCCGAAGGGCAGGTTATAGAACAAGCATATGTTATCCTCCTCAAGCTTGACAAAAATAAAGAGGTATTGGTCAGAAATGACTGGGGAAAAATTGGGAGAACATCAAAGCTTAATGGTAGCAAGTTGCTCTTGAACATGACACTTTTCTTCCGTACCACATCGGGTTGGGTTGTTTCATTCACCGGTCTCATCACCATGGTCCTCGCCAAACCATCCACATTTGGGGTAATGCTGCCGATCCATCGCATCTGTGTCGTTATATTTTCAAGAGAGGTCATTCTGAAAGTGTCAACCGTGTCCCATCCACTGCCATACATTATCCTTCATCCATTCATGATCGCCACCCTGAATCATATGTCACAGTTTGTTTTCACCTCCACTAAAATCATTAGCCCCGTTCCGTGTCATTAATGTGGGATTCATTAAGGCCCTCCTTTGACGGATCGCTTCTTGTCGACTTCAGCTCATTATCCAAGAAGTTGATCTAGGAACAACCCCATCAGTACTTTGAAGCTTGCATGCCTCAATGGCAAGTTTCTCACTTCCGGCGACAGGTATACATCAATGACCTTCGACCAGAAGATTTTGCGTGGCGTTCGACGCCAAGTCCTTTATTCACGCCACGTGAATTGTACTGCAGTACCTTGAGGGTCATTATCATTATCGGTGATTCCTCTCGCGCTTGTTAACGGTTTTTCATCATTGACCGGTAATCAAGCGATGTCTTTCCATGTTCGACTTCAGCGCAATTCTCACATGGATCGACTTGTACTTAGAGTGAAGATCGAACGAGTTTGAAGACCCCGGATCTAGTTTCATCCATCCGGGCTGCGATATATATTCAGGAAATATAAAGCATTTGTCATGTACATCATTGCAGCAGATGATCATCCTATTCAAAGGATGATAATTTCAGCAGAGAATTATCAGTCTACCATCAGACGATCGTCTGTTCTATGTACCAAAATGTATTTATAAAGTTGAGCATGGGAATGCCCGCCTCAGCTAGATCATGAAAACAAAATGAAAAATAATGTATTGTATTGTATTGTATTACAGGGCGCCTCCTCAGAACTGGAATGAACTTCGGACCCTCTAGATAAAGCATTTCACCCGATAAACGGCCTCATACTTTAGGGGGCAACTGTTATAGACATTTTTGTGTCTCGCAGCATGGAGCATGAAATGTCAATAATTACAGGGATCCTCAGTCCCTAAACATGTTGTTCTTACCCCTAGAAGAACAAGGTCAGCAAACCACAGCACTTCCCATCAGTTCTCCACCTGAAAACACTCAAAAACAGGCTATTTTTGGATCATGATAGCTGCTCCACTGAGCATCTGTGCTGAATGTCAACTGCTCCTCCTTGTACCTGCGCTGAAAGTCAAAACCAATGAAGGCTACCTGCGCTGGGCGAGATTGGCCAAGTGGCACAGTCATTCTACAAGGTGTCAACTGCCCAGGAAGCTTCCAAACTGACACTTGGTTCAAGGAATTCGCCCTATGATGAGTAAGAGGTACTTGATCTCCATGTGGAAGCAAGGATCTCCAAGTGGACTTAAGAACTGAAGATTAACTGAAGAGGGAAAGGACACAAGGCAGCTTTATGTCAGTCTCAAGCTGACTCATCCTTTCTTCTTCTATCCTATATATAGAGCTCTCTCATGAGGTCTAAGGAGGCTGGAATTTTGTGCAAAGTAAGGAAGTGCTGTTGGTTTACAGTTAGAGCTATTGGGTGATTGCTTTTATAGAGGGGAAGAGGAGATTTCTTGCTGCTGGGGAGGTGCTGCTGGATTGGAGCCATTTATGGTTGTAACCTTCTCAGATACTTTTTCTTCTATCAATAAAGCTTTGATGTTCTCCTATATACTTGCATTGCAATGATGTATTGTTTTTATCTGTATATTTGATTCATTCTAATCCATCCATCAGTTATGAGTACATGTTTCTTGTAGTTTCCCTCTCTTGTTTTTGCAGGATCTTTGTGTAGCTGGGCCGGCAAAGGGAGCAAGGAGCTGGGAACAAGAGGCAAAGAGAGAAGACAGGATCGACAAAAGCGAAAGACATCGGTTGGTCAATCTTTTCTTCCTTCTCTATACTTTCATAAAGGAAAAATATCAAAGCTTTACTTTCAGTTGTTGCTAAGGAACTATCACCCTTAGAGTAGGGATAGGGTCATTCCGAGTCTGATACTTTTCCCCACAACAGATAATCTCAGTATAATAATTCTATCTCTTCTCCTCCTTAAGGTCTTCCCATAGAAGTCTATTTATACTTCTCCCAATTAGTTTTTTAGTTGGGAAACAGTTGGGCCACGGGCACTAGGAGGTAATCATCTGGTAAAACTTGTGAACTCCACCCATAATTAAGGAAATTTACTTTTTTTAAGTGTTTTAACACATATACGCGGGTTGGGTATTGAGTAAACTACACGTACACGCTTTTATCTTAGGGAAAAGTAGCATACATGGAATAAAACACTATTTTTAAAATATTTGGACCATGTTTGGAAAGAGGGGTCGCCCTAGGCCATAAACCAAGCATCAAAAATACCAAGGGTGGTAAATGGAGCTATAATATATGCCCCCTAATATATGAGGTTAGAAGGGGTACATGATGGCCAAAATGTATTAAGTATATGGAAAGGAATACTGTCAAGACTGAGAAGGACTTCACCAGAATTCAGCCTGCCAAGCCATCAAAAAGAGATTAGTAAGAAACTATTGTCTGAGGCAAGCATACCCATGCTCAAAGAAAGTAAAGCATGTTCACATATCAAGTACAAGTGGATCCACTATGTATACAAGTATAAAGAACTGAAAGTACATAATGGATCATCTAATCGTGATCAAAAAATTACATGTCACATATAAGAAGATGATCACTGAAGCTGAAAGATGAAGTTGATAACTGATGTCAAAAACTGATCCCAATAGTACCAAATGAACATGAGGGAATAAAATGATACTACATCACAACTCAGATGCCAACATATAAGATGTCGATGTGAAGGACTGCAACATATAGAGTGGATGGTGTCAACTAGCAATAACAGGAGCAATTGAAAAGTGAACCAAAACATGTTGATGCAACCCAAGGTCTTCACCGACCACCGTGGTACATTTCTACACAATGGGAATAAATGATTTGAGGTTGACCATGTCAGAAATCATTTGATTACCGGTCATTGATGTATACTATTAACAAATGTGAGACTACCCATCGCAATGATAATGAGAGTCAAGGTACCCAATATAATCTAACAAGTGTGAATGAATGAGCTGAAGTCGAACACCTGGAAGAATCTATCAATCAGGGGACAATGATGGTTTTCCACTATCGATAACAAAGGAATCTGCCACTGATGACTCCAAAATCCAAGGTACTTCCAAATGGACTCTAGATCTTTGTCCTAGAGCAATGAGCCGTAGTCGATAGGAAAAGATCCACTAGAAGGAAGGCATTAAAGCATCCTTCATCAATCTAGTGTGAGTGTAACCCGTAGGCCAATAATGTGGAAGGAATCAGATGAAAAATATGTAGTAACCCAACTGAAGCATGTTTTCAGCGTACACAAGATGTAGCTAGTGCATGATAAAAACCCTCTGAACCAACCAATAATGAAAGCTGACACAGAGGTGAGGAATCAACCAATAGGGTAAAATGGAAACCAAGGCACTGCAAAAATCCCAATGTGTGATAATGAAAGCTGATGTCGAACACGAGGGAAACCACTCAGTCAAAGACCCATGATATTGATCGACGTTGAGCAGAAGGTGACCTATCAATAATGCAAATAGGGCCATGGTGCGGCTCTAGGCCTGCCCTCAAAGCAATATGTCATCATCGATAAGGACAATACCTGCCAATAAGAAGTCAATGGAGACCTTCTGAAACCGGCATGAGCAAAGGACCAATATTACTGATGTGATGATAAACATGAAACTGAAAACTAGGGATGGCCGACTGAAAAATAGGTCAAGAGACACCATAGGGAGACTGACTTAGGCTTACTTCCCTTGAACAAAAGCACGACTCAATGATGACTATCTAGCAGCACATGATAACTTTGTATAAGTTCATCATGTAGGAGGCACAAGCGAACTCTCCATATGATTGGAAGAGGTAACCAATGAGAGGAGAAGTGACTCAATAACAAGGTTAAAGCATACCTTAGTCAAACTAAATCCCTCCCAAAATGGAGGAGAGACTTTCTTTTGGGTGCTTTGTTCAAGGGCGACATGACTAACTCTAGGTTCCAACAATATACGGGAATGTTGTCCCGTTCTTGCTCTTTTTGGAATATATAGATTCTTTTTCTTTTTCTTTAAGCTAGAAAAAGAATAAAAGAATGCTATAGTACAGTGGAAAGAATGAGTGTCAAAGAAACAGATGATCTAGTTCCTAGGATGGGAACAATCCTATGCTCAATGCAGGGAGGAAAAACTGGTCAGGGACACTCAAAGGGATGTTCCTTCCATGGGTCAAAGGATGTGTCAAGTTGTAGAATCTAAGTGATTGCATGGTTGATTTTGCAGAAGACATGGTCAAATAAGTGGCTTAAACACGAGTCCATGTGAAGCCGGCTCAAGGCCAAAAGGTGCAAATAATCAAAATTCAATGTAGTAGTATAACTCAACACAAAGGAGCCTCTAGGGTGTAAGGCCAGAAATAAGCATAGAAGTAAGGAGAATGTGTCTTCAATGCACAAGCCATGGCAGGACTAAAGGGGACTCCCAAGCCTACTCAGTATAATAGCATGGGCAACCAATGTCAGTGAGGTTCTAACTAAGATGCCCATGTAAAGGATGGCTCTACCATCGCATCATGATTTAAAAAATCGGTGAGTGAACATGGTTTGCTAACCAAGACATGATGGGGTCGACCCTATGGCCAATGTATCGCTGAATGGCAGCTAGTATGCAAGATGCAATGGAAAAAATGGTTTTCCCTAACCTATATGCAGTGAATGAACAATACCTGCCAGAATGGATCAACCACAAAAATTCCAAAGGAGAAGTGCTCCAAGCTCTGTAGACATCAATAGGAACACTAGATAAGAAGTTAGTACATCCCACATATAAACTTCAGATAAAATCTTGTGTTATAGAATACAAAAGTTGAAAATGCATACCTTATATGTACAATATAGTACAAGGAACCACACAGCCTTGCGTATTATGCATAATAGTTCTTCTGGACAAACCCCTTGTATAGTTTAGGCCAAGGACTCCTTTGGTAGTCAAAACTCATGGCTTCAAAGAGGTCCTCCTGTGAAGGAGAATCAAGTTCTAAGAAATCATGAGAACTACAAGGATCAAAATAGGGAATCAAGGGGTCCCATGTCCCTATAGGAAGAATCCCTCGGTCAATTGCCAGAACCAAGTCTGAAGAAGGAAAATAATAGGTCAAAGGATCCTTCTTATAAGCAATTGAACATTGAGGATTCAATTCCACATAATTCACCCATGGCGGTGTAGAGTCTACTTGAACACTTGGAACAAACCAAGGGGTATCCTGTAGTAAATTCAATTTAGGATGGTGATTATTAGATGCAAGTTGATCAATAGTGATAATATTCACTTTATGAGGAAAACACATCGCTCAAAAGAGTGAAGACACCACAACATTCATATCATAGACATAATCATGCCCAAGTAGCATATTAAAGTCTAAAGGGATATCAACCACCATCATATCAATTAAGATAGTCTTCCCACCTAAAGTAATTGGCAATTGTGGAAGTACACCCATAAATTCACTAGGTCTTCTATCATAGTTTAAAAATTGACTATGAGCTATCAACAACTTTGGGGAACCCAAAGCTTTCCAAGTCAAAGAGGATATAATTCTTGTAGAGGATCCTTCATCCACCATACATCGATAGAATTTTATGGAATTGACTCTGACCTTTATTTGGAAAGGTACAACAGAAGGAAGATGAGGCTCAACCAGACTATCCCAATCAAAGGAGACACTCTTAGAACTTGGAGGGGGAACATTCGAAACAATCAGAATGCCCCCTATACCAGAAGACTCTATACTAGAAATCAAGCAGACCCTATTGTTAGGCAATTCACTCGCCAAAAGAGGAGTGTAATCAGCGAGAGATTTCACTGGCTCAACCACATTTTCAACCAATGGTTGATGGGACTGTTGATAAACCATATCAGATCTAGGAGTAGAAGAACTTTTAGACTCAGACCGTATCCTTTGTACCTCTAGAATACCAAGTCACAAATGAGTAAGATAGTCTCCCTTGCATATCTTACAAGGGAACTTAGGTTTAAAACTTCTACTCCCAGGTTTCTTATCAACATCCATTTTGCCAACATGACTAGCAGTGGTTTGTGGAGAGTCCCAAACATGACTTGCAGAGGTTAGTGACTCTTTGCTAGTATAACTTGTAGTGACTAGACTTGTCTCCCCAACATGACTTGCAGTTGCTAAAGGCTCATCTTCAGCATGACTTGCATAGGTTGCTGGTGAATGGATAGAATTATTCTTCTTCTAGGATAGGCAACTATGGACACCAACTCGTATCAGAAGCTGGGCGAAACAATCGTGAGGTAGGATCCGACAAGTCATGCAGCTTTCCCGGTCTCACTAACACTATTGGATTTCGCTCTTTAATCAAATTTCTATGTTTTACAATTTAGAGCAACTTTGGAGAGTTAACTCTCCTCTCACCTAATTGAAGGCCCTAAATAAACCTAAACTTGTTGGTGTATTTTAATGACAACACAAAAGTTCTAGTTTATTTTATTAAGCGCTTTATTTTTAAATTGTTGTTCTTTTAAGTCAAGGGATAAATGGGAGTGAAACCAATGATGTGTGTATGACTGAACCGAAATCAATGAAAAAGTAACTACATGAATGCAATCATTTTTTCTTTGATGAAAATATATCTCTACGTGGGTCCTACGAAACTTCTATAAAGAAAAATAATTTTTCTTTTATTTTCTTGCAACACACTTCACACACACAAAAAAGATTACTAATGCTTTAAGAGTGCAAACTATCCTAATGCAAAGTGTAATGAAGATGAAAGATCTTAAATCACTCTAGAAACGAAAGCAATTGTTTATAACCATTAATAATCCAACTTACGTATTGAAGATAACATAAATTTTGAATGCAAAAATTCTCTCCAAACAACTGAAGGATAGATCGCAAAATATCACAATTCACTTTCAAAAAATGAAAATGAACCGAAATCAAACTTGGAAAAAAGAAAACAAAAACAATGTTTCTTAAGATGTTTTCTTTTTCAAGAAACAATCAAAACAACCTTTTGAAAGCACTCTAAATGCCACTTAAAACTCAAAGACCGAAAGAAGAACACAAGGAAACTTTGAAGTTACAAATTTGACAACAAATGAAAATTTGAACAAAAAGGCTTCAACTTGTACTAAACGACCCAAATAGTAGCAAAGAGCTTTGATAAACTGACCAAGAGGTTAGGAAAGAAACACTTTCAAATTTTTCAAAAGGAAACTTTCAAAAAGCAAGAAAATGTATAAGGCCACAAAATGATGGAAAGCAAAGCAAGTAGACCAATAACTGAGTTTGACACTAAGATTGAAAACAATCTGTTGTTCCGGAGGACCAGAACAATCAAGAACCTCTATAAGAAGTATTGTGTGCCAAAACACAAATCATAAAACTCACTCAAAAGCAAACCTAGGCCAAAAAATTTCAAAGCGGAAGAGAGTTCAAAACAGTAAGCTCACGGAATAATAAAATTCTAAGGACAGAAGTTGACCACTCAGAGACCAAAGAGACCAAGAAACAAATATTTCTAGGCAAAGAGACTTGAAAAAACAATGTAGAAAATGGTATACGCGACTCTGTTCAAGCACATAGGTGTGTACACACGCTTTTGATAAAGGAAACTCACATATACGTGGGTTCACTTCATAGAAACTAGCTTGTGTATGCTACTATAAACAAACAAAAGTGTGTATACAAAGCTTTGCAAGAAAAATAAAAAATAAAGCCAAATCAGAAAGATCAGACCTATGGTCTGAGATTCTGTTGGACCAAACAATACTATCACAACAAGCGAACCAAGAACTAAGCCTTGATTGACACTGAAAAACCCAAACTAGGAATAACAATATTGTTATCCCCAACGGAGTTGCCAATTATGTTACAGGAATAAGTACCTTAGGGATTTGGGTTGAAACTCCAACAGAGAAAGAGCAAATTATAGTAAGAAACACTCATACAACTCAGGCAATGTGCTTATATAAACTAACTATGTGATAGTGATCATACCTGGATGTCCTTCATTTGGGTAGTTCTAGCAGGGTTTAGACCCTCTGCAACTCTTGATGATCTTCGAATCTACAAATCAACTAATTGGAACATACATAGCATCATATAGATAAAGAATTTTAATGAAACTAACTTTATATCATATAAGCAAATGATTAGTTATACATCAAAATAACATTCATATATGAATTACAATAGTATCTTATGCATAAACAAAGTTAATCTCAGGAATAAGACATCGCTTCTTTTTAATGTAGAAATCTATACATAACATGGAGAGAATTCACCTGAGTCTTCTTCTTCCAGGTCCAAGCGGAACCATCCTCTAGATCCATCTAGTCCCAATCTTCAGTAGCCTCCTTCCATAACCAATACCATGATATCTCAAGAAAGTGGGAGAATATCAACACTCAAGGAAACAAGGGTTTCTTCAAACTTGAGGAAGTGCTTGAAGCACAAGGATACTTCAGACTCATTCAGGGATAATCTCAATATAATAATTCTATCTCTTCTCCTCCTTAAGTCCTTCCCATGGAATTCTATTTAAACTTCTCCCAATTAGTTTTTTAGTTGGGAAATAGTTGGGCCACGGGCACTAGGAGGTCATCAATAGGTAAAACTCGTTAACTCTGCCCATAATTAAGGAATTTTTTTTTTTTTTAAGTGTTTTAACACATATACGTGGGTTGGGTATTGACTAACCCATGTGTACATGCTTTTATCTCAGAGAAAAGTAGTGTATAGGGAATAAAACACTATTTGTAAAATATTTGAACCAATTCTGGAAGGAGGGGTTGCCCTAGGCCATAAACCAAGCATCACAAATACCAAGGGTGGTAAATGGAGCTATAACACCTTGGACATGTTTGATGAGTTTGACTGGTCCCTATGTGTAGGTTTATTCATGCACTTTCCCATTCCTCATGGCCTGATATACTGCCTACGCGCAACCCTACCCGGGGGTTGTACACCACGCTCTACGTTATTACCGAAAACCTTGCTTATATTCCAATATTAGTTAATTATCTTTGCCCATTTGAGTGCTTTAAGTTATACTTAACAACATAGAACCTTCCTACACATGCGTGCAGTAAATAAACAATATATTTTCCAATTATATCAATCATGCATTAACCCAAGAACAGATACACAGAATTATAGAAAAATTTCTCTTTATTGATTCTTTCCATGGTTATAGACTCGACTTGCCCTATGCACTCAGCTGAAGGGGTCTGTGAACTCAGCTATAGGGATCCATGCACTCAGCTACAGGGGTCCACACACTCAGCTGTAGACTACTAGGCCTCTATGCACACAGCTGCAAAGCATTCTCCTACTCTACGACCCACAGATACACTCTACACTTTGACTCAACCACTTAGACTTCCTTATTCGTTCATTATTACTTAGTTGTATTTTACACTTAGAGCCTCGCTCTATTTATACAATCCCATGGTCCACGGACCATGGGTAGGTCTATCCAGCCAACATTACATTACAAAACTAGGGCGGACAACCCCATGACTCTATCATACTTTTGCACCCCGATCCTACAATTCGTGAAGCTTTTACAACAATATTTGGTCAAAACTTGGGCTTTAAGCCGCAAAACATGCCTTACGGGGGATTCCATGCCCAACATGTCCATAACCAGCAAAGCCTTGTTAACCAGTACCTTGGCAAGCTTGGTATTTTCCAAATCCAAGTTGAGCTTGTAGGGCATGTCCAAATCGGGGTTGGAATTTCCAGAATTGAGGTTGCTGATATTGGGGCTGCCATGGTTGTTGAATCAACTGTTGTTGATTTAATGATTGTTGCTACCCCACAATGTAAGGTTGACCAGGTTGTGAATAAACTATACCAGTGTAAGACTGAGTCACTCTGGATAAAGGTACACTAACTTGAGGTTGTTGGACCCCATACACAAGCGGTTGTTGTATAACAGCCCGAGAAACTTGGGCCTCTTGACCCAAAACTTGTGGTTGTGAGGTAGAAGGACGAGCTTGTATAAGTTGGGATACAACCGTTTGAGCTTCTGACCGTGGTACAGTGGCAACAATAGGTGTAGTAGGAACAACTTACATAGTTTGCACTGGTTGTGTTGGATACACAAGCCTTCATTGAATTGGCATTATTTTTTGCCATTGATAGACTCACATTCCAGACTGACCTGAATATGATGGGATACTACCATATGATGGTCCTTTAGGATATGGAGGATAAGGTGAATAAGCATATTGCTCTCCATATCGTGGTAATCCATTATTTAATGGATACATAGGATGTTGTTGACTAGATTTCCGAGTTTGATATTGATATGCAAGATCAAACTGTTGAATTTCCATAAATGAAGAACCAGGTAAAATTCTAGTTGAGGACATGGGTGATGACCATGTTGTAGAAGAATCACCTGAGTGGATTCTAGATAAAGATTGGTAACTGTTACACAGTAATTTGTCACCATCCCTGTTACTCCTCTTGTCGTACCTTAGAGGACTCATTCCGGGAGTTATAAGAAGTGACAAGGGCTAAAAACACTTGCATTATGTTCCCCTGAGTATGTACTCCATGTTCCCTGAAGACACCTTCTGCAGATCATCCCTAAAAAGTGCTCTTTTTCCATTGGCGCAAGTCCACATTATCCTACCCGCGCCAATGATGGAGATCCTCAAAAGAGGGCGCGACCATTGGCGCTCTATCTTAGAGCAAGAGTCGCGCCAACCAAATTTAGTCGTGCTTTTTGCCTTAATGCACGTCCGACTATTGTTTCCTTCATTACATGGAGCTTTTCTGAGGATAGAAAATCAGTTTTTTGTCGAGCTTTATCCATATTTATGGCTTTTGCTAATTCCACGAAAGGTGTCCCGGTTCATCGCATCCTCCTCCCTTCTTCATCTATATAAGCTTGTCATTATGCATTGGACAAGCTAGAGAGAGTGTTGGTGTTAGTGTTATGCTAGTGATTTGGTGAGTGAGTGATGATTATTGGTCATGGAGTGTTAGATGTTGAGCTCTTGGAGGAATGCTAGTGAGTGCTAGAGAGGTTATGCTGCTGGAGAAGAGATGCATGTCAAGACACATATAGTTACCTGCCCAGCCAGGAGAAGGGTCGACGTCAGAACAATGGTTGTAACTTTTCTGTTTATTAATTGATGAGCGACTGCTATTATAGTTCCAATCTCATTATCTATCATGGTGATATGTTGATTTATTTCCTTTCTGACTAAAATATAGTTGTGCCTTGGTAGTTTTTATGTTGGTATCTGTCTCTTCCTTTGCATGTGCAGGTATTCGTTATGATCTGTTGGAGCAAGGGAGCGAGGATATCAACTCTGCTTCAATCATAACGTTGGACTCTAGGTTAGTCTTCTTGATTCACCTTTGATGCATAACTAGGAACTTGCGTAGCAGTGTGGTTTGTTTGTGGCTAGTTCTGTGATAGGCTAGTGGGATCGCCTCTGTCTGCAGAGGGGATTTACCTTACCAACAAATTGGCGACTCCACTGGGGAGTAACTCTTTGATTTCTGTCTTGCATGTTAATTTTCTTCTGCTTGCTTGAGTGCATGAGCTTCCTGAGTCAGTTTTGAGTTGATTCTTTACTGTTTGACCCATCTGAGCACTGTCAACCCGACCTGAGGTCGTATCATTTATCTTTTAGTTGGCAAGCTTAATTGGCGCGGTTATTTCTCTGACAGTCGCGCCAGTTGGCGCACGTTGCTCAAAAGCAACTCGCGCCAATTCTGTGGTAGCGCAAGTTGCAGGCTGACAGTCGCGCTAGCTCTGTAAATTTTGCCTGTGTGTGGGTGGAAAGCTCATTCAGTCTCTTTATATATCTCTTTCAGCCTCTAGAACTGTGTTGAACCTCTGCTTGACTGGTTTTAGCCTGTATCCCTCAGCTATTTTCTTATTTCCAGTGACTTTGCATGTCTAGCCTTCTGTGGGAAGTTTCGGTCTCTTGATCATCCAGTCAGCTTGTTGATTGTTCTACACCTATCCAGTGCTTTGTTAAAGCTTGATCTTCTATACTCTGAATACTTCACTTCTAGCCTCTTTGAAGTTCACTAGTTTTTGTGTTTTTCCTTGCTTGCATGGTTCATTTTGTGTTTTAGAGTTGGTTCTATTTCATTGACTAAACTTGGATTGTGCATATCTCTTAGAATTTGTTTACATGCATCATGCCATCTTAAAGGAAAGAAAAACAAAAAATCTCTTGCATTATAGTAGTTAGCATTTATTGTTATTTGTTGCTATTGAAAAGAAAAAAGACAAAATTTCGTTTCTTGTTATTAGCTGCATTAGGATCTTTGTTCTTTGTTGAAGTGATCATTTCGTTTGTGAAAAAGATCTCAACCCTCCTGTAGATAGAATTCATCGAATCAAATGATTTAACTTCGGCATATAGTTTGAATGTAAGAAGTTTTCGAGATATCACATACGGTAGGACCAAAAAAAAAAAAACTGAAACATAATCAAAGATAAACTTTAAAATGAACTCAATGAACATAACAACGCATCGGAACATAACGCAAACACTCTAGAGGTCTAGGTTAGAGACATGTTCCGGCGTCGTTAAACCTGGTAGTTTATCGTCGAGTGGTTGGGTGATTCCTCCACGGTGAAACGGTAGCTGCCAATACGGACTGTGCTCCCACGTACCATCGAGTATATATTGGGAGACCCCTATAGGAATAAAGCCTTTATCCATAGGAAGCCGTGTCAGCCGCCCTACGATTCGCAATGCAGTGAACACAGCATTCACGAAGATCGACCACCCGTACCCTAAAAAGTATTCTGTGGTTTTGCGAAAAGTTTGGCACACCCTCTACCTAGAATTCCAGAGCAGTCACTTTTGATCCTTTTCGGACTCCCTAAACGAAAAGGTGCCTATGAGCGTCTTGTCACTTCGTGCTCATTAAATATTCGAAGGAGACTAGAGTCATATTTTACCCTTTTCTCGACTCATAAAAAATGAAAAGGTTAAGTTCAGTTTCTTAAAATTTATTGGCCACGATAACATCTACCCAATTAGCTTTCGTTTGTATCAGTCTGAAGTAGGAGTTATCTTGATAAACTTCTCAAGTTTCATCCTGGCAGAATTACTAGTTTCGTCTTCTACCGAAACACCGGTGGTGAGTCTTCCTGTGGTTTTAAGTATACAACCACTTAGTTCTCGTGCCCCGGGTGACGAGACTTACCAGTATCATTGGAACCCTACGTGGGAACCTTTTGAGGATGGTATCCCTTTTTGGGACCATCCTTCCCCTCGTGGGTCAGTCCCACAAGTTTCATCCGACATGGATGAATTATCCCCTACTACAACCGATGAGTCCGTTGCAACGAGCGGTGAAATTCCCACCTCAACGGACCCTATACATGTTAGTAGTATGCCTACTACTACAAATTTACCACTGGGTTATAAAGCTTTGAGAGATGCTACACCTTTTGGAACTCCGTTCACAGGTCCCATGTGGTCATCACACACTTTTCCTGCTATGGAGCCTTTTACTCCACAAAGTCGCGGTCTATCTGTTACCTCCATCACAACCGCTCCAACGGTATGTGCAGCCCCCTTGACTTCTATTTATAGTCGTCCCTCAGCTTCTTTGTTTGGAGTCTTTGACCCCATGACAAATGTCTCAATGCAGGAGCCATATGATCCATATTTGTCATCTCAACCGGTTGTTGAGGTATCGGTCCCATTGTCAATTGATTGGACCTCCACCTCTTTCCATGGTGGTCAAGTTTTATCTGCGCAATCTCCAATACAACCCCCTCAAGACCAACTAGGGCAATCCATTTATGGAAACCCTTTCGTTACTACTGCTCCTTTTTCCTCTTTGCAACCTTCTAGTAACTCAGGTCAGTCGTCTTTTCAACAAGTCCAACCTGGTATCCAGCAAGTCTATCCCACTGGACAAAGTGGTCAACAAACTGTTAACCCGAACCAATCCAATGTCCAGTATAGTCCAATGTCTGGACAAGGTACTCAACCACTCGGTCAACCTACTGTCCAGTATTCACAACCCTCTGGGCAGATTGGTCAGCCCCAAACACAATTGGGCCAACCAACTGCCCAATCTCCTCAACCATCTAGTCTGCTAGGACAACCTTCAACTGCGCAACAACCGTTCCAGCAGGTAGGCCAACCTCAATATCAGCAGGTCCAACCTTCTGGACAGATCGGCCAACCTCACCATCAACAAGGTTTTTCTTCTGGCCAGATAGCCCAACCTATAGGACAGTTCATTGGTACTGCTCAATCTGGTCCATGGCCCCAAATGGGACCCCAACACCCATCTGGCCTTCAAATGCAGGCTGGGTCTCAATCACAAACTTTTCATCCAACCCAGCCTGGTCCTTCAACTCAATTTGGAGCCCCACCACTGTATGGCTACCAACAACCTCAAGGGCAATTTCTGTTTGCCCCATACCAGAATTACCAACAACCGCAAGCAAATCCCTCACAAACTCACCAACCGCAATACGGCACGCCTGCAACATCATTTGGTAATCCTTATGCTGGGGGGCACTATACAAATCCTCACGGCCAATCCACTATGGGGCCAAATCCTTCCGGACAAACTCTATGGGGGCAACCACCACCTGGGTGGAACCCTGGTGCTCCACCCTACCAACAGCCCCAGATGCCTTTCAATCCTCAATTACCATTCTTAGCGACTTTAGAATTACCAGATGTATCCAAATTAACCAATGATCCTCTCTTTCATAATCCTTATTGGCCTCCAGTTCCAACTAAAATACCTGGTGACTGTCCAAAATTCGATGGTAAAGCCAATGAAGACCCACAAGCCCATATTATGACCTATCATTTGTGGTGTTCGTCTAATTCATGGCTTGACGATTCAATTCGGCTTCGCCTTTTTCAAAGGACTCTCACTGGCTCTGCCGCTAAGTGGTATATCGAAATTCATCGCGGGTCCTTTCAAGATTTCAATTCCTTGGCTATGGCATTTCTCACTCACTTCCAATTGCCCATTCGATACGAAACGGGTACGCACCTCCTCACTTCCTTAAGAAAAACGAAAACTACGCATATCTCTGATCATATTC
The DNA here is from genome assembly GCA_031772625.1 of Pinus tabuliformis. Classification (NCBI taxonomy): domain Eukaryota; kingdom Viridiplantae; phylum Streptophyta; class Pinopsida; order Pinales; family Pinaceae; genus Pinus; species Pinus tabuliformis. The sequence continues at coordinate 1,002,288,287 of CM062813.1, read as the reverse complement.
ATGAATGGAGATGGCGTAGACGTATGATCAAATTTTGGATTCCCGACCAGCTTCTTACCGATTGGTTTACGACTTCGTTCGTACCTCCAATAGCTCGGGATATCGCCATGGGGGCGTGTGTCACTTAAGAGCAAGCTATTGCTCGAGCTCAGTACCTTGACTTGGTTTATTCTCAGTCAGGTACGTTATAGGATTATCTGCCTGATGTCCCAAGACAAGGAACATCTAAAGCCCCGCCAACACCCACTGTTGACGGTATCATCGGTTCGGTTAATTCACCCTCTAAGAAAAATACGAACCCTGCAAAGCAAAAAACATCTGCTTCGAATGGACAACCTTCCTAGGCATCGTCGGGTTCGAATGTTACTTCTGAGGTTAATGCCATCCAATCTAATACGGCAAGCAAGGCTTTGAAAGAGAAGAAAAGAGGGAAAGCGAAAAATTAGATGGAGCAACCTAAGCAGGAAACCCCAAAACCTCAACCTGAGGACGGCACTAAACGCAAACCGAGATATCCTTGTCTTATTTGCGATGAAAATCACTTTACCAAGGATTGCCCGAGGCGGTCCGAAGTTAGTCGTTTATTAAAAGGCACCTCTGGGACTCCTGCGGTGCTCAAGGAGCCCTTTCCCACCCAACACACTCAAAAAACTCAAATGGTGGCTGACCCTACTCAGCCTCCCTCTTCCTTTGGTTCTCAAGTGTTTATGGCTGGTACAATACCCATTAATATCAATACTCGAACGAAGGATTATTCGTCATCTGCCGGGAAAGAGCTTGAGGTTCCCCCAAGTGCTCCCCCGTTCAGTTCCGGTCCACTCCACATTGAGAGACCTACCACCGAAATGCCTCTTCGACCCCCTCCAAAAGGAGTACTCCGTAAATCCTCGAATAAACTGAATGCTCGTGCTACACAGCACTACAACATCGTTGAGGACTTAGCACAGACTCCGTCAGCTATGTCCACTTTAGAGGTTCTCCAGAGCTGCCCTTCTCAGAGGAAGTCCATGCTATCTGCCATTGGTGGCATAGATCCGGCCGATTCAAATTTAATAACTTTTGACTTAGAACGCCACACTCTAAGACTACCTCCTCAAATCGCCTTCCTTATACAGGTAATTATTGATTCCAAGACAATTCATCGTACGGTTAGTGATGAAGGTGCCTCAACTTGCATCATGTCCGTTGCCTGTTGGAAAGCGATTGGATCTCCGGAGTTGAGCCAATCTCCCACCACCTTGGAAGCTTTTGATGGAAGAGCATCCCGTCCTTACGGTATACTCCAATGTTTACCAATCTCTTTGGAAGGGAAGACGGTCGAGATGGAAGTTGAAGTTGTCGATGCTACTCTAACCTACAACCTCCTTCTCGGACGTAGCTGGATATATGCAATGAAAGCTGTTGCTTCATCTTTCTTCCGAATTATTCGTTTTCCTCATCAAGGGAAGATCGTTACCGTTGACCAGCTCTCCTTTTTTTCTTCTTCTTCCAAAGGCACCATCCCATTCGTGGACCATACTTCCAAATTACCTAAGACTTTGGGAGCTGGACTTTTCAAAGATCCTGATCTTATGGGTGTTTTTCCACTCCCTCCTATAAATGTCGCCTCTGTCAATATGATCGCTACTGGCTCTGATCCGTGGCTCGTACACCCTACAGACCAAGTAGATTCCTGGGGCGACCAGATGCTGTTGAGTCCTGCCGAGTTTAATTATGTTGAAATCATTGCTGCCTCGGCTCCCTCTTCTGCGCTTACTCCATCCTCAGGACTTCTAGATGAGGCTTCTTCGGATTCTCTAGGAGAAATATTCCTCTCCGACGAAGCTATTATTGAGACCATGTCTCCAGAGGAACCTCCCTGGTACAGTTCTCACCATCATTCCTCATTTCTCCCTGCCTCGCAGCATTTCCTGACCTGCCTCGAGCGGTTCTCTCCTTATCTCCCATCACAAATCCTTCAAACGCCTATTCAAATTGATCAGGTTTTTTCTGAAGGAAATATGGCAAACATTACACGAACCCAACCCCTCGACATCTCTGTTAAACCCGGGATAGTCGAGCATCTTCATATCGGAGTCACTTATACTCCAGAGGAGATTCAACTTTATTCTGAACTTTTTCGCGAATTTCGTGATGTTTTCGCTTGGTCCTATGAAGAAATGCCTGGCATTTATTCTAGTATAGTGATGCATGAAATAATCAAGTATCCAGATGCTAAGCCTGTTCGTCAACGTCTACGCCCTGTACATCCTAGGAAGGCTGCGGCGATTAAGGCCGAAGTAGAAAAGCTTCTTAACGCCGGTTTTATTTACCCTATTCCTCTTATGGATTGGGTATCTAACATTGTCCCTGTAACTAAAAAACAAGGTACAATCCGGGTTTGTGTCGATTACCGTGATATAAACAAAGCCTGTCCTAAAGATAATTTTCCCACACCATTCATTGATCAGATCATTGACGAGTGTGCCGGCAGTGAAATGTATTCTTTTATGGACGGTTTCTCCGGTTATAACCAGATCAATATTGATCCTGTTGATCAACACAAAACGGCCTTTATTTGCCCATGGGGGACTTTTGCCTATAAAAAGCTCCCTTTCGGTCTTAAAAATTCCGGTGCTACCTTCCAGCGCGCAATGTCGTATGCATTTCATGACATTCGGCATATTGTGCAACCTTATCTGGATGATCTTCCTGCTCATTCAGCTAAATGTCAGGACCACCCTAAACACCTTCGCGAAATCTTTCTTCGCTGTCGGTACTACCGAATCCGGCTAAATCCCCACAAATGTGTCTTCTGCGTTGAACCTGGCAGACTTCTCGGTTTTATCGTTTCTAAAGAAGGCATCCGTTTGGATCCCCTTAAAGTCGAAGCTATCGTCAATCTCCCTCCCCCAAATTCTTTGCATCAGTTACAAAGTTTACAGGGGAAAGCCAATTTTTTACGCCGTTTTGTTCCCAACTATGCCGAAGTAGCTAAAGGTTTTACACGATTACTGAAGCGTGATATCCCTTTCCATTGGGATACCATAGCTCAGGAATCTTTTGAACGTCTCAAGAGTTTACTTGTTTCTGCTCCATTGCTTCGTCCTCCGAATTATTATCGCGACTACACCTTGTATTTGGCTGCCGCCGATACCACTATCAGCATGGTTCTTGTCCAAACTGATGATGATAACACTGAACATGTTATTTACTATCTCAGTCGCAACCTGTTAGACACGGAAACTTGATATGCTTATATCGAAAAGTTGGCACTAGCCGCAGTTTGTGCTGTACAACGCTTCCGTCATTATATTCTTCTGTGTACTACTACTGTGATTTCTGATTGCAACCCCATGACGTATATATTGTCACGCCAGTTACTAGGGGGCAAATACTCAAAGTGGATTGTTATCCTCCAAGAGTTTGACTTGGAATTTACCACTGCCAATTCTAAGAAATCTCTTGTGTTTGCTGAGTTAATTTGTTCTTTGCCATCGTCTTCCTCAACCTCGCCAGCAGAAGACCAAATACCAGATGAAACACTGTTCCTAATTAGCACCCTCGATCCATGGTACAGAGATATAATCACATATCTGCAAATGTCCTCCTTCTGTCCGGGTGTGTCTAAAGACGCTCGGCGGAGGATTTGTCATCAATCTCAACCCTACCGTATCATCGGAGATACATTATATCGTCTTGGTGCAGACTCTGTTCTTCGCCGTTGTCTTACTCTAGAGGAAGCTGAACGGGTTCTCAATGACTGCCACGCTGACGCTTGTGGCGGACATATGTCTGGATATGCTACAGCCCAAAAAATCCTTCGTGCTGGCTATTTTTGGCCCTCTATTTTCAAGGATTGCATTCTTGCCGTCCGGTCTTGTCATGAGTGCCAGATATACCAGCGGAAAATGCGAGCGCCTTCTGCTCCGTTGCACCCTGTGGTTTCCGTCGGCCCTTTTACAAAATGGGGAATTGATTATATGACCTATAACCCTCGCTCGGCCGGGGGGCATGGGTTTATCATCGTTGCTGTCGATTACTTTACTAAATGGGCCGAGGCGATGCCTACATTAACTGAAGACGGTCACACTGCGACGCAATTTTTATTCAATCATGTTATTTCATGATTCGGTGTCCCTCAAGCCATTGTCACTGATCACGGAAAGCATTTCCGTAATCATATGATGTCGGAGTTAACAACCCAGCTAGGCTTGCAACACGATAGTTCAACTCCATACTACCCTCAGTCCAATGGTCAAGTTGAAGCTGTCAATAAAATCTTGGTCACAATGCTTCAACGTATCGTTGGTGTGCATAAATCTAACTGGCATTTGATGTTATTCCCTGCCTTATGGGCTTACCAAACTGCCGTGAAGGATGCCACTGGTTTCACTCCCTTTCAACTAGTTTATGGACTAGAGGCTACCCTTCCAATTGAATGTGAAATCCCTTCATTGAAATTAGCCATCGAACTGCTTTCCAACACTACCCCGTTAGAAGAATGCCTTCTTTACCTAGAACGGTTAGATGAGACTCGTCGCCTGGCCTCTTTGGCCATCGAAACACAAAAGAAGCGAGTCAAGACTCACTTCGATCAGACCGTCCATCCGCGTTCTTTTGTTGAGGGAGACTTGGTCCTACTCTATGATCAAGCGAAAGATAAGCTAGGCGCAGGAAAACTCGAGTCTATGTGGCTAGGCCCTTATATTGTCAAGAGAGTCCTGCAGAAAGGGGCCTACGAGATGACTGATTATGAAGGAAACCCTCTTGGGAAGCCCCGAAATGGGCTTTACTTGAAAAAGTACTATGCGTGATGCTAGTACATTTTATCATGTACATACATGCACTTTGGTGTGTTGTGTGTCGGTTTTCGAGACATAGCTGCCACTTATTGTGTTTTTCACTTCTTGTGCAGATGCCGGATGCACCTTATGTTGGTTTCGCTGATGGTGCCTACCGCAGTACCCGCAGTTTGTCTTCTGCGGCATGGGTAATCTACGATCCTCATAACAAGCTAATAGATTGCCAGGGTGTGTGTTTAGGCCATACTACTAACAATGTTGCCGAATATTGTGTTGTAATCGAGTTACTTGCTAGAGCAATTAATTTCGGTATTCACGCATTGATAGTAAACCTGGACTCTCAACTTGTTGTCCACCAGCTCAACAGGCAATATTCCGTCAGAAACCATCATATACTAAGGTTGTATTTACTTGTAAGGTTGTTGGAAAGACATTTTAGTTTTATTACATATCAACATGTTCCGAGACAATTAAACACATTATCTGATGCATTGGCCAATCATGTATTAGATAGACATCTGCATAATTTGTAATTAAAACATTATGTAAGCAAGCACATGAAAACACAATAATGAACCATGAACATATGTATATATATATACGTGAGTGTCAAAATGTTTGCGCCCCGCGCATTACATAATCCAAAAAATAATACATGTCCAAAACTCATACAGCCGTCGACAACATGTCTCTCAAAAAACGTGCAAAAAATGAAACCTAGGCGTCTAATCGTGGTGATGCTCATGATAGCATGTCACCGCCCGCACCACACGTCTCAACAGACGATGGACGCGAGTAGACACTCCCACCGTATGCCTCTGGTACACTCTAGGCACGTCCGCCAGTCTGCCATAATCTGGGATCCCTCGAGTAAGTGCCTCGAGGTTCTGTACTAGGTCATCATCGTCACCCTCTGCCCGAGGGTCCGCTGCAGGTTGTACTCTCCGTACATTGTGAGGCAAGTCGGCTGGTCGTTCTGCACCAACGTCTGCATACATATATAGATGTTGTAAGAAACAGACATAAATTATAAAAACTCGAATATGCTAAAGTATTGAAAACATAAAAGGTCCTTACCTAGCTCCTCGTCCCAGTCCTCTCCCTCAGGCAACGGGAGGTCTGGATCTCCAGTAAAATCAGTGCCCGCATAGGGCCAGTCCTCCACGACGATCAACTGGTGTTGGAGCCAAATGAAGAACTCGGGCCTCCAGGACATCTGCTGGCCCCCACCTCCTCTGGGCATAAGTGGTGCCCATCGAGCCAATCTCGGCTCCCATGGCACTGGATCTGCCACTATACCTCCTGGGATCCGGAATATCGGTAGCCGCTCCAGAAAAAATGATACTATGATGGATCCATATCCGAACTGTTTATTGCCATCACGCTTACATTTGGTAAGCTGCCTCTTTATATTTGTTGTTACTGCTGTGGCCCAATCAAATAATGTAGGGTGTAGGCACTCAGTTGCCAGCAGCAAATGATTCTTGCTGGCCTTGTGGGGTTCCTGTACCCTAGCCGTCCGAGTGATAGTGAATAGTACCACTCGTAGCACCAAATCTGGGATAGTGACAATGTCCACTTTGGCACTATTGGATCCAAAATGGGCCCCAGGACAAACTCTGGCCATTACCTCCCCCATATTTTCCCCAGAAGGTCTACTACCAGTCAATATGGGCCGTGCGCCCCGCCGAGATAGTCCAGTAATAAAATAAACATCAGAGACATCCAACTCCAATGTCTGGTCTTTCAGGCGAAATACTTGATCCTCAATATCCCAGGCATCCACAATAAACCTTAGTAACTCGGGTTGTGCATGTAGATATGAGGTAAGGAAGAATCTTTTCAAACCACAATCTTGCAAAGCATCCATGCATGCGTCATCTTCCAATGCCAAAGCATCTATGGCCTAATGTTCCCTTTCTCTCCATTCTATAGCCATTTTGACCAATTCCTGCAACCAAAACACCAAAATGTCATCATAAGATCAATGGTGGAACCAAAAATCAAAGAAAATTGCATTTTCAACGGTCAAAATTATGTGTAAATTGGTTCTCGCAATTGGCGCGACTGTTTTACAAACAGTCGCGAAAATGGCGCGACCCTTTTTAGAAAAACAGCCCATTGGCGCGAACCCGCGTGGGAAACTCGCGCCAATGGGCGCAACCCTATTTTTTGCAATACCCCTTACAGAGGATAATTCTGTGGATAGAAAACTGACAGAATGGAATAAAAATGAAGCTAAGGATGAGGCCTCTTACCTGTTTCAAATGGTGGCTCGAATGGTCTCCTGGATTGGTCGCAATCAGCAGTTGAAATTTGCACCCAAAACCCTCCAACGGTAAACTCACAAGGTAAAAAGTGAAAAGTAATTTTATTTTTTACTATTTCACTATTTATAACTTCTTTTGGCTTAAAAAAAAACACATTAAAATCATTTATTTGTGAATATTTTTATGTCAAAGTAGGATTTTACGCTGTTTTTGTGTGTTGACAGGGATTAGTGCCACTCGAGCAACATAATGAACTCTTTTTTTCGGTTTTTGAGCTCGGTAAAACACGAGAAAAGGTTACTTCAAGGTCTGCTTTCAGCTCTTTTCTAACCATTTAAAGAGGAAAATATTGTCGAGTCGCTCCTCTTGACTCGTTAAATGGTGATAAGGGGCGGTCGTGTTAAGTTCTTTTTGTCGAACGTTAAAACATAAAAAGATTACCGGGTTTTTGTCGTTTCAAACTCGTTAGTGGTTACGAAACGACGTGGTTTTGGCCGCTTTATTACTTTTTCAGGTCGAAGTCACTAATCATGAAAAGTACTCCTCGATCGTAATGATCGGGCGGTTCTTTCGGGTATTATTTTATACTTTTTCGGACCCAAGAGACACAACTTTACGAAAGAGGACATCCCTGGAGTTTCCTTTTCTGCTGTCTTTTCAAACTCTCTAAACAAGAAAAGACGCTGAGTTCTTCCTTTGTCAACTCGTTAAAACTTAATGACATCAGATTTTGTCACAACACAAGCATATGCTATCCCCATCAAGCTTGTTAAAAATAACTGGGGTACTCGCCAGAAATGGTGGGGGAAAATAAAATTTTTTGAACCATAATTATTACCATAACGGCAGTATGTCGCTCTTGAACATGGCACTTTTTGCTTTTGTGTCCAGGGTGGGGATATTTCATCTCATATCTTTCACTTGCTTCCATGGATTTGGGTACCCTATTTGACCTCTCATTCACTCATTGCCTCGTCATAATGACCTTTGATACATTGATGTCAAATACTGCCAATTTCGTTAATGTGCCGCCGATATGTTCAAGAGAAGTTGACCTCTGCAAATAAACGACCTCCCTCTGATAGTTCGCACAATCTTGATTCACGACATTATCTCTTTGTCTCGTGTCGATGATGTGGGAAACATTATGGCCCACCTTCGATCAAGGTCACTCCCTGTCGACTTCAGCTCATTATCCAGGAAGTAGACCTAGAGACTCCCTTCCGGTGCCTTGGAGCCTGCATGCCTCAATGGCAGGTTCTTCGTGTTCGACGTGAGGTTTTCATCATTGGCCTCCGATCGAATGATTCTACGGGTGTTCGACTTCAGCTCATTAATTCACACGCCGTAGATTGTACCTATAGTACCTTGAGGGCCATTGTCATTATTGGTGGTACCTCTCGCGTCTGTTAACAGTTTCCATTATTGACTGGTAATCAGGCGATGTTCATGCATGTTCGACTTCAGCTCATATATTCACATGCTTGGACTTGTACTCTTGTTCGGGTCAAGATGGAGCGCAAGACCCTGGATTGTGTCTATTGTAATCCAGGCGTGATTCTTGGTACTTGACTCATTCACTGGATGGCTGCGACCATACCTGAGTCAGTTCATTGATCCTAACCAGATGGCTGCGTCCATACTATGGATCTAGATTATTTATGTACTCTCTTATGGATGGCTGCGACCATGCCACGTACATCATGTAATTGAACTATCAGTCATGTCTCTTGATACAGCTCCTCGACGGCAGTAACTATATGTGCTCTTGTGTGCTCTTATGTGCGTTCTGGTAAAGCATTTCACCCCTCTCCACCTCTCGGACTTCATGCTTTAGGGGGCATCTGTTACACAGTAATTTGTCACCATCCCTGTTACTCCTCTTGTCATACCTTAGAAGACTCATTCCGGGAGTTATAAGAAGTGACAAGGGCTAAAAACACTTGCATTATGTTCCCCTGAGTATGTACTCCATGTTCCCTGAAGACACCTTCTGCAGATCATCCCTAAAAAGTGCTCTTTTTCCATTGGCGCAAGTCCACAGTATCCTACCCGCACCAATGATGGAGATCCTCAAAAGAGGGCGCAACCATTGGCGCTCTATCTTAGAGCAACAGTCGCGCCAACCAAATTTAGTCATGCTTTTTGGCTTAATGCACGTCCGACTGTTGTTTCCTTCATTACATGGAGCTTTTCTGAGGATAGAAAATCAGTTTTTTGTCGAGCTTTATCCATCTTTATGGCTTTTTCTAATTCCATGAAAGGTGTCCCGGTTCATCGCATCCTCCTCCCTTCTTCATCTATATAAGCTTGTCATTATGCATTGGACAAGCTAGAGAGAGTGTTGGTGTTAGTGTTATGCTAGTGATTTGGTGAGTGAGTGATGATTATTGGTCATGGAGTGTTAGATGTTGAGCTCTTGGAGGAATGCTAGTGAGTGATAGAGAGGTTATGCTGCTGGAGAAGAGATGCATGTCAAGACACATATAGTTACCCGCCCAGCCAGGAGAAGGGTCGACGTCAGAACAATGGTTGTAACTTTTCTGTTTATTAATTGATGAGCGACTGCTATTATAGTTCCAATCTCATTATCTATCATGGTGATATGTTGATTTATTTCCTTTCTGACCGAAATATAGTTGTGCCTTGGTAGTTTTTATGTTGGTATCTGTCTCTTCCTTTGCATGTGCATTAACCAACATGGATGGACGATTCACCATATAGGTGTGACTTAGGAGTAGTAGAAAACATCAAAGAGGTTGTGACAGAAGATTTTTCTGCAGCTACATCAGATGATACAGTCTGGGATGTTGACGCTTGTTCAGCCATAGTTAACTGACCCAGTAGATGTCCTAAAGAATCAACGGGTACTTGAAAAGAAGAAATATCAAAAGGAGCAGTAAAATGAGGAGTATAAGGATAAAGATAGAGCTCGGTTCCAAAATGGAATGGGGTTCCAAGTTTGGTATCTTCTTCAAATTCTTCCTCAACAACAATTAGACCATTCAGAAGAACTTCAGTGTCAGGTCCGTAATAGACTTCTGGTGTTGGTAAAGTGGAAGTATCAGTAGTTACTGATGTTTGAGGGTTAACCAGTTGGTCATCTTCCAATAAAGTAACAACTTATTAATGTTCAAATTCAAAGTCCAGATGTTCTGGTAAAAGAACAACGATTTCAGGGAGAGGTTCCTGAACAACTTCAAGTTCAAAAGTTATTATGTTTGAACTATGATAGGTTCTGGATTAACTTCGGGTTGAACTGATTCAAGTTTAGAAGTAATTTCTTGTTGAGAAATTTCAAGTTGAGGATCAACTTGTTGTTGAACAACTTCAGTGACTATTTCACTAGTATCCATTATAGTGTCCTCAGGTAATTGTGAAACTTCTTCTTCAGTAACGGATGTACTAGAAAGTAACTGGAGTCTCAGTACTTATCGAAATAGATGATTATGGTAATTCATATGAAGAACCAAGAGTTCTTGATGTACTTGACTCAGTTAAGCGAGACCGCTTTGACCAAATAGGTGTAGCTTCAGGTGGAAAAGGCAGCTTACTCACTGTTCTCTGCGAATGACAGGGTAAGGGTTGATGTTCCTCCACGATTTTTGATTCATTTTATTACAAAACCAAAAATAAACAAAAGGGGTAAGCTAGGAAAAATGTTTACCAAGCAATTTTTAACTGCAGAATACCTCCTAGCAAACCAAGAAGTACAAGCAGACAATCACCGCGAATGTTGTGTTCAGTGTATCACAGTGTACGAGGTGGCCAACTCGGTTACCTAAGGATGAATAGAAACCTATTTTTGTCCTCCCATATATAGCCAAAAGTACGTGGAGGCCCAAGCCATATAAGCATTGTCTAATGCCAAACTGCACAGTGAGAGCATTCCCGTATTCTTTATGTATTGTAACACCATCCTATATACCCGAAGGTACGTGGACGAGCTATGATACACTCATGTATGTGAAATGAGGTATCACACTTGAGATGTATTGCAGATAGGTTAGCGACATCTGCTTTGTTTTACGAAGTCGGAACACGTCTCTAGCCTAGAACCACTAAATGTTTTTCGTTAGGTGGCAATGCTCCATTAGGTAAATTGATGTTAATTTTAAGTTGATATTGCTTAGGAATTTTCCTTTCAAGTTCACAATGTGAGGTATTCTGAAATTCCTAGGAATGAAAATATTATGATAAGCATTATTTCCATTCAATTTAACAATGAAAATCTTAGCTAATAGGGATAGACCAATCATATTTCTTTTGATCAAAAAGCAAATAGCACAATCTAATGCAATTTCCCTAAACTATTCCTATGAGCACACACAAACTTTTCAATGAAAAATGCATGTATTTATTTTTCGATTTCCTTAATTTGAATATGAACAAAAGGAAACTAATGCACATACAATCAATAAATCTTTAACAAGAACAAATACTTTATGATAGTTTTGTTTCGAAGGAAAAGAAGACTTTTACGACACTTTCTTTCGAACAAAGATTAATTGACTATAATCTAACTTTGACTATGGATCGATAATGACAAAGAAAACATTTAAGAAACATTAATCAACCAAGTCAAAGTAGGGCTAGAAAAGGAGATAAAAACTTGTTTTCTGAGACATGACATTCATTGAACAATCAACAAGCAATCAAATAGAGGAAATTTGGTAAAAACTCAATCCAATGGTAGGAAACTAATAGTAGGAGGATCAGCGTAGCCCTGAATGGGAGACAGTGCACTTCAGAGCACTGTCCCTAAGCCAAGGGTGATCTACAGTGCACTCTGTCCCTCACAAGCCTGTGCTGGTGATAGTAAGCTATTTCAAGAGGCAATTTGACATAGTTTTAACCAAAATTTAGTGCAAAAGAGCTAAAATACAATCAATGAACACAAGTAGGGTCTGCAAGAGTGTCTTAGGAGGTGGATAAGATACTACGAAGGATGATATTTCCCCAGTATGGTCGCCAATTTGTTTTGGATAATTTGGTATCTAGATATAAATATTAACTCCCTAGATAAGTAGCCATATCTAGAACAACAATTTAAATCACTTTAGCCTTTTCCTATAAGCAATAGATAAGACAAAGAAGATGAGAAGACCTACTTGTAGTTCCGCTTTCCTCTTGTCTCCCTTGTATTGATCCTGTTGCTCCTTCTCGTACTTAACATGCTTGAGAAGTAACTATAAACATCAACAGAAGACAAAGAACTGATCAAAGCAAAAGATCTATTGAACACAAGTAAATGGAATCAGATACATTCACACATACAAGAATTATATAACAAGATAAGCATATGGGAAAAAGGTTCAAATACTTTATTGAAATAGAAGAAGGAATTACAACCATAAAGTCTAATTTGAAGTCACTCCTATAGCTTGGATCCCATCCACATCACATCAAAAGCATGACAAACTTGCAGCATAATAATACTTGTCTCAAAGTCAATTCTCATAGCAACATTATCTCCTTACAATTCAACATATTCTAGCCCCTGATCACTTAGATGAGTGTTCAATTTATAGGAGGATGAAGGAGGTTATGTCATAAATGGGGGTATTGATTGGCCTTCCATACTTAGAATTAGTTCCATGGAGGAATGGATGAGATGATACGATGCATCTTAACTCATTCCTCATCCATTTTCAAGCTCATAGGAGTTGATAAGTGAGGGAAACTTGTAGATGAATCCAAGAGATAAGAATATTCCCCAAACCCTATGTGAATTTCACTCAATCACGCATAATGCAGGTGAAAGAGGGCCTAAGTGCTCTGCAGAACACCCTGGCATGGACTCAAGTGCACCCTTACATGGGCCTGCCCACGCTGTCCCTTTAGAGGTCATTTCAGGATGTCTTCAAGTCATGAAACTTTCTAGGAAGGATGCATTCAAAAGGGTGACTTGTTTAGGGCATGTAGCAACTAAAATTATGGTTTGATGAGCCCTAAAACATTGATCCAGATGATGGGTGTGATGTGCCCAAATGGATCTATAAAACTTGTGTTGCTCATCACACATCTGGAAATTGACTTATCCTAGAAAAAAATTTAACCTCTGATCTACATCCCAAGAAGTCTCATTGACAACTTGATTAATTTCATTTATTTATGTAATGCATTGTAACTACAAATGGGCTTCTTAAACTCCGTGTCCAATGTGTTCTTCGTCATATATAGTGAAGCAGCTAGATTCGTCCTATTGTACTTGATATACCATGACAATGCTTTGTCCTATAATTCTATAACAAGCTGTGATTTCTTCATATCATCATCATTGATCTGCAACACTTTCCACACAAATTCTGTGACAAACAAAAATTGATCAGGATCATCTAATCCTTTACCCTTAAAAATAGGCATATTTACTTCGTTAGCCATGTCGAATAGTGGTGTTGGAGGTGGAGGTGGAGGTGAAGGTGGGGGTGGACTAGATATATGAGGAATCCTAGAAGTGCCTTGAGTTTTTGAATGTGTCACACCTCTAGGTGTACTAAGGTTTCTCTTTTCTTCTTCACTTTCTGATTCACCAAATATTGGACTATACTCACCCTCAATAAATGTTTCATGGTCTACTCTAAATATTTTTCCACTTCGTGTAGATCCAATTTGATGTCTTTTAAACATCAATCTATATTCATAACACCCTTTTCACATAACGAAATATTAATCTAGAGCTTTAAGGAACTCATATACTTACCTCATGGACCTTTAAAAATCGGTGCTCTACTTCACTGTGGGATATTGTTGTGTCAATTTCAAATTTAGTAAGAAAGCCTTTGAGGATACTATCGATCCAGTAATCAATAGGTCTTACGACCTTATTTTCAGACTCCTTAAGTGGTTTAATCAACTTTGGGATCCACACAAAAGGATCATCGTGTTTCCAACAAGGCTCATTTTCAGCTAGCTTTGAAAGCCACTCGTGGATCTCGTTAGAGAAAAATGCGAAAAAATCTCGTGCTCTTTTGTATAAATATACCTGTGTAACCACCTTTCTGTTGACTAGCTCAGATATCTTCTTTCTTGTGCTTCAAATTCGTGCAACTTCTGATCTACCCAATTTTGGATCTCTTTTCTAGTCATTTGCCACATCACACAACCCTCAGATAGATCTCAGTCCTGGGAATATAACCATTTGTTGGTCTTAGGGGCTTAGACCCAAGTTCAGAGTTAGCTGGGATAACCAACAAAACCCTATACTACTGGCCCTTTCAGCAATGATTTTCATAGCACAGACCACAACCTCACCCAAGGCAATATTGTGGGATGCTAGAACCAATTTTTTGCATCCAAAAGGGTTGTGCATTGTGGTTGTAAGGTTTATACAGTTTAGAGCTTAACCGAACCCTCACGAATCGTTAATCTTATTGTTATAGTCGTAGAGATTTTTCCTACTTAACGGACTTGTGAGTTGCACATAACTAGTCTAACATGTATTAGTCATCATATAAATAGTATTTAAACCTTCATGATGTAATTGCAGAATAATTGTACAAAAATGAACCATAAACAATTTAAAACACAAAAACTACGTGAACATAATAAAATACACAGATTTGTCTCAAATTCTTCTTTATTAGTTCAAGTCTTCACGGATGCAATCTTTCTAACCCTGCACACACAGCTATAGACTTACTAAGGTCTCCACAGACATAGCTACAGGAACCTTCCCCTTCACCCAAATATATAAAGATCTCACAATTACAGACTCAAGGACATATCATCTCATCCATTAATTGCCTTAGACTTGCTAAGACATCCCTTTATATATCATTTACCCTTACAATACCATGGTCCACAAACCATGGGTGGAGCTCAAAATATTCTGAATAATCACATCCCTTTACAAAACAAGGGGCTTTGACCTACCCTAAAACCCCTTTGACTCCTATAACTCTATGTGAATCGCACTTCGCTCCTCAAAATGTGGAGGCTTTACATGACTTAAACAAAACTTGGACCTAGGGGACACCTATCCAACACTCCATCTGCACCAAAATCCTTAGAAAGCGTGATAAAATAGCAAAAATTGTTATTTTTGAGAGAGCTTGCTAGGTAAGATTGTTCCAACCATTTAGTGATTGGATCATAAAATTCATGATAATTTTCTTGAAAACCATGAAATATTTGAAAAGATGAATTTTTCAATTAGAGGCATGAGATTAAAATGGGAATCTTGTGGGGGGGAATACATATGATCATATTCATCATTCATGTTGATATGGTGAGGACCTAACATTACCATCATTTAAGGCTGAAGCGCCTTCACTGCTTGACAAAAATCTGAATAGTGAGATGTTGAACAATGAAAATTGAAGGATGTAAAACAACTGTAATTGGACATACTAGTGGGAAAATGGTAAAACAATGACAATCATCAAAGAAAAAATAATGATCATATGGTCTGATTAAAGCATCAGATTCCCATTTTGTAATAAACAAGATAAATCGAATATTAAATAGTATCGCAATTATTTGCACAATAGAATCAACTTCCTCACGTGACAAATGTAACAAACCATTTTCTTATAATTGGTTACACACAATGCTAGCATCGTAATCATCTAAAGGAGTAAAAATAAATTCTAGTATAATAAACACATGCAACCAATCAGTGTAAAACAAGTGAAGAAGAATTGTATTCATTAAAAAATCCATTCATTCACTGACACTCAAGAGGATTTCAGGTGTGATGAAGAAAAATATTATCCTCATAATGTTCACAAGAAGGATTAGGAGTTGATTCTTTTCAAAAGAGTTCAACATGTATGACTCCTTTGGCCAAAGATAATCTTTAGAATAATCAACTTCACAATTCTATCATTCTATGAGAGATACAAATTCCAAACACGAGTTTGTTATCGGGAAATCTAGTTTCCACCCAAATCTGCTAGTCCCACTAAGACTGGTAGCTATCTTAGAAACAAACAAACTAAAACCACTTTCGTTTTCCTTTATGAGAAGTAGATAAGAGTGGAATGAAGGACACCAACCTTAGTCTTGCACTTGGTTCCTTGCTTGATTCCTCTCCTTTCTGATAGATTTTTGCCGCTTCTCCTTTGTCTACCCAGCTTCAAAGAGCACTTGTGGAATTAAAGCAGCATAATACTATCGGAGAACAGAGATCTACAATCATAAAAAATATAGGACCAGATATATATTGACCACACAAATGCATATATCATCAAACATAGAAGGATGTGGAGGAAAACCTGAATAGCTTTATTAATAATCAAGAATAGCAAAGAGGATTACAACCAATTGTTGTGACCCAGCGTCATCCTCCAACATGAAAGCCCTTCTTTCACCTCATGAAAAGCTTAGATCACCCAACACTATGATATTCCAACAAGAAACCAACAACACTTCCTTACAAGATACAAAATTCCAGCCTCTGGATCTCTGGGATGAGGGATCCATATATAGATGATTGTAGGGGGGTGAGTCAACTTCTGGGATTTGATTAGTGTCCTCTCTCTGATAATTCTTGATTCCACTTGGAGATTGATGATCTCTTACTCATCCCTGGGCGAATTCAGAGAGGCAAGTGCCACAGGAGAAGTTTCTGGAAGATTCCATGATCATCCACCTCGTAATCTGTCTCTGCCATTTGTCCACTCTCACCCATCGCACCCCATAGAAGGGCTTTTCAGTATGCATCGCACCTCTCGTGTGCATTTAGGTGGGATGCATCGGACTTTGACCATGGAGCAGGTGAGATGGTCTAGTTTTGATCAGTCCTGAGTAGTTTTTCATGGAGAACTTCTGGGAGATGATGTAATCATCTGACCTTGTTCTTTTAGGGGATGGAAAAACACTTTTAGGGACTTAGGAGCCCTTGGTTTAGGGACATGTTTGATTGGGGTTGCAGTGCCCAAAAATGTCTATAACAGTTGCCCCCTAAAGCATGAGGTTGTTAATCTTTTGTTGTCGGGTGAAATGCTTTATCATGAGGATCCGAAGTTTTTTCGAGCCGGAAGGTGACCTGTAATAAGATACAATACAATACATTATCTTCATAATATTTTTCATGATCTAGCTGAGGCAGACATTCCCATGCTCAGCTTTATAAATTCATTTCCATGTACATAAGACAGACAACTGTCTGTGCGGGAGACTGATGATTCTGATAGAATCATCATCCTTTGATTCGGATGATCATCTGTGCAGCAACAATGTACATTTGATGTCTTTATTTTCTTGAATATATCACAGCTCGGATGGATGAAACTAGATCCGGGGTCTTCAAACTCGTTCAATCTTCACTCGGAGTACAAGATGATCCATGTGAAAGATGTTCTGGAGTCGAACATGGAAAGACATCGCCTGATTACCAGCCAATGATGTAAGATATTAACAGGAACGAGAGGAATAACCGATAATGATGATGACCCTCAAGGTACTACAATACAATTCGTGGGGTGTGAATAAGGAACTTGGCGTCGAACACCACACAAAATCTTTCGGTCGAAGGCCATTGATGTAAACCTATCCCCAGAAGTGAGAAACTTGCCATTGAGGCATGCAAGCTTCAAAGTACTGAAAGGGTTGTTCCTAAGTCGACTTCTTGGATAATGAGCTGATGCCAACAAGAAGTGACCCGCCGTAGGAGGGCCTTAATGAATCCCACATCTACGACACGGAATGGAGTAAATTATTTTGGAGGTGAAAACGGTTTGATGATACAGGGTTCAGGGTGGCGGTAATGAAAGAATGGAGTGTGAATGTATTGCAATGGATGAGACACAAGTGAATTCTCTGAGTGACTTCTCTTGAACATACCGGCGACACTGACATGATGGATTGGTAGCGTTAACCCAAAATGTGGATGGTGTGATGGACCAATGGTGATATGACAGTGAACAGAACAACCCAACCCGACTCGGATGCGGAGTGAAAGTGCCATGTTCAAGAGAGACTTGCTACCAATAAAGTTTCTTCAAGTTTTCTTCCCAATTTTCCCCAGTCATTGCTGACCAGTACCTCTTTATTTTTTTCAAGCTTGAGGAGGACATATGTGCTTGTTCCATAATTTTCCCTTCGGGCAAACCCGTCACTATATTTTAAAGAGCCTAGCGACCGTGAAACTCGTTCTTGTCTCTATGGACAAGTTTGTCGCTATTCGGTTTTAACGAGTTTAACGACAAAGATAACTCAGTCCTTTTCAATTTTAGAGAGTCTAAAAGGGATGTAAAGGAAACTCCAATAATCATTTTTCATCAAGTAATCCTTTAAGTCTGAAAAAGTATAAAATAATAAAAAAGGGATGAATTTTCGGTAATTTTAAAGAGCCGAACAAGACAAGCGCTCAATCTTTTTGTGTAATAATCCCTCAGGACCAAAAAGATTAAAAATATAGAGGAGGGATAGCACTTCCGGTCGCTTTAATGAGTTGGAGAGGCCAATTTCTCGGCAATCTTTTCATATTTTACGAATCAGGTGCAAAGAGCTTAAAGGAGACTCAATTTTTAGGGATGAGCGATCATTTCGGGTAGCAGCTGATTCTAGGTAAGGTTTGGAATTTCCCAATCAAGACAGTGTCACAAGGATGGCTAACAGGATCACTCTTCGCAGCTGTTCCTCAAATGGGGTAAACAATCAAATGGAGGTGAATGATCAGCTAAAACGGAGTGGAAGTGATGATGAGAACACGACCAAGGCTCAAAAGCTGATGATAATGTAGGTTTTAACCCTGTACAGAAATTACCTGCATACGAATTCTTAAACAAAGAAAATAAACAATGCGAGAGCATAACCCATAAAACACATATGCACAGAGATTTTTCCCTAGATCCCAAAACCAGGACTACCAGCTTGATTTTTCATTATGTTCCTTTCAATGTTACAATACATATTCATACATGCCGAAGCATCCAATACCATGGACCGAAAAACCATCGCATCCAATACCATGTGCGAAAATCATGCACAAAACCATAGGTAGGTTCGCCCAACTTAATATAGGGTCCAAAAAAAAATTTCCCGGGGCGCTGCCCCGCACCCCGTAGAGGGGGGCTACCCGCCCCCCCTGTGACCCCCCCGCTACGCAATCGGCGCTACCGCCCCCCTCTAACCCCCCATTTAACTACGTCGGTTAGTCGTGGAAAGAATATAACACAACCCAACAATCTCCCACTTGTTGTTTTCTTTCCACAGGGGGCCACAAGAGAGCTTAGTCATTTTTCAAGCCCTGAAACACCCATTGTTTCTCTACACCAAGAGAACTTCTCAGAGCTCACAGATTTTGTCAATGCATCTGCAGTATTCTTCAAAGTGTCCACCTTTACCAACAACACCTTTTTGTCTTCTATCATATCCCTCACAAAGTGATACTGAACATCAATGTGCTTTGTCTTTGAATGATAAGCAGGGTTCTTTGCCAAGAAAATTGCACTTTGGATGTCACAGTCTATTCTTATAGCTCCCTGTACTAACCCCATACTTGAACACAATCTCTGCAACCAAACTGCTTCCTTGCTTGCATGAGTGGCTCCCATGTATTCTGCCTCTTAGTTGATAGTGCCACTACAGATTGTTTCTTACTCATCCAACTGTCTGCACCTCCAAATAGGTTAAACACATACCCACTTGTAGATCTTCTCTGATCCAGATCTCCAGCCCAGTCTGCATCAACAAAACCATGAATATCCAACACTCTGTCCAATCCTGGTCTTCCTTGGTAGCACAAACCATAATCACTAGTGCCACGCAAATACGTGAAAAACCGCTTCACTGCTGTCCAGTGCTCCTTCCCAGGTTTTGACATAAACCTGCTCAATACTCCCACTGCATGTGCAATGTCTGGTCTAGTACAGACCATTGCATACATCAGGTTACCGACTGCACTTGCATATGGAACACGGGACATGTCCTCTTCCTCTTCTTTTGTCTTGGGACACTGTTCAGCAGATAACCTCACACCTACATGAATAGGAACCTTCACCGGTTTACTATCCTGCATATTAAACCTCTGCAGTATTGTCTCGACATACTTCCTCTGGTTTAACCAGAGCTTCCTCTTTTCCCGATCTCTTTTAATTTCCATGCCCAAAATATAGTTTGCAGCACCAAGATCTTTCATGTCAAATTTGGAGGACAATTGGGTCTTCAAATCCTAGATAATTTCTTTGTCATTTCCAACCAGCAACATATCATCCACATACAAGACCAGATAAATAACACGGTCACCAATTAATTTAAAATACACACAATGATCTGCTTTGCTTCTGGTGAAGCCAAGTCCCCGTATAAATGTATCAAATTTCTGATACCACATCCTTGGTGACTGTTTTAACCCATACAGAGACTTCTTTAACTTGCATACCAGTTCTTTCTTACCATTCACCGCAAAGCCTTCAGGTTGCCTCATGTAGATTTCCTCTTCCAAATCCCCGTGAAGAAATGTTGTCTTCACATCCATCTGTTCTACCTCAAAATCAAAAGCAGCAGCAACAGATAAAAGTAATCTAATAGAAGCTACCTTGGCAAAAGGAGAAAAAATATCACCAAAATCAATTCTCGGCACCTGGGAATAACCTTTTGCTACCAACTGAGCTTTGTATTTCTCCACCTTTCCTTCTGCATTAGTCTTCTTCTTGAACACCCATTTGCTGCCAATGGGTTTCCTTCCAGCCGGCAACTCTACCAGATCCCAAGCCTCATTTTTGTGCAAAGATGCCATTTCATCAACCATGGCCTCTTTCCAGAGTTTTCCATCCTCTGAATCCACTGCTTCCTTCACAGTTCTGGGATCATCATCAGTAACAGACAAAGCAAAATTTGAACTGAAAGCAGATGGAATATACCTTTCTGGCTGCCTTCTTTCTCGACCTGATCTTCTCACAGCCGGAGTTTGTGGCTCTTCATCTTCTGATTCCTCCTCTACTGCAGAGTCTGATTCTTCCTCCTTTGGCTCAAACTCTATCTTCTCAGGTTCCTTTGGTTGGACTTCAAATTGAATAACATCTTTTACCTCTCTGAACACCACATCTCAACTGTACACAACCTTCCGTGTGACTGGGTTCCAAAGCTTATAACCCTTTAAACCATCCTTATACCCAATAAAGATGCACTTTTCATATTTACTATCCAACTTGGTTCATTTCTCCTTTGGAACATGTACATATGCATCACATCCAAATACCCTCAGATGTGAAAGAGAGGGTTTCTTACCAGTCCATACTTCTTGTGGAGTCTTATCCTCCAACGCTGATGAGGGTGATCTATTGATCACGTAACGTGCAGTATCCACCGCCTCTGCCCAGAATTCTTGTCCTAACCCGACACCACTGAGCATGCTTCTTGCCCTTTCCATCAACGTCTTGTTCATTCTTTCTGCGACTCCATTTTGCTGAGGTGTATATGGAGTAGTCTTCTGCCGTGCTATACCACACTTCTTACAAAATTCTTCAAATTCCTTGCTGCAAAATTCTCCACCATTATCTGTCCTCAGCACCTTTATCTTCTTCTCTGTCTGATTTTCCACCAGAGCCTTAAATTCTTTAAACCTGTCAAAGACTTCAGATTTCTTCTTAAGGAAATATATCCATGTATTCCTTGAGAAGTCATCTATGAATGATACATAGTACACAGACTTACCCAGTGATGGAACCTTCACAGGTCCAAACACATCACTGTGCACAAGCTCTAATATCTGTTTCGTCCTCTTACCACCAAAGGGGAAACTCACTCGATTCTGCTTCCCATACACACAATTTTCACAGAAATCAAAATCCAGAGAGATATCATTCATACCTTCTACCATACCTTTACCATGAAGTATTCGAAGGACCTTCTCTCCAATATGTCCAAGCCTTTGATGCCACAACATGGTCTTCTCTCTAGAGACCACTAGATTTTCTACTCCATTTTCAGGAACCATAGAACTATTGCACCCATCAACAACAGTGCTACCTTGCAACTTGTACAGAGTTCCAATCCGAACTCCCCGCATCAATATCAGTGCTCCTCGAACCATCTTGCAGGTATCTTTCTCGAACACCGTCTTTACACCTGCATCATCCAACTTGCTTACAGAAATCAGATTTCTGGCCAATGCAGGAATATGTAGAGCACCCGGAAGTGTTCTAAGCCTTCCTATCATCTCCTAAGAAGACATCACCACCATCATATTTCTCATACTCGCAGAACCACTCTCTATGGGGAGTGAAGTGAAAGGATGCACCTGAGTCAATCAACCATGCCTCATGATCTACATGTGTACTTGAAGAAGCCAAGTAGACATCCCCACCTTCATCTGGGGTGGTTTTTTCCTCTGCAGAAGGAGCATCATCAGATCCCTTTCCTTTATCAGGAGCTTTAGATTTACAATCCCTTCTAAAGTGCCCTTCCTTTCCGCATTTCCAGCACACCACCTTTGTAGGTTTTCCTGGAGATTTAGATCTCCCTCTAGATTTAGATCTCCCACTCGATGACTTATTTTTGTTTCTGTTCTGGGACCGTCCTCGTACAGACAAGGCATCACCATTCTAGTTGTCCATATTCTTCCGTCTCATCTCCTCCGTCAGCAAGGCTGAGACTATTTCATCAAACTGCAAAGCAGTTGCATTGCTACCTATTGCAATAACCAGACTATCCCACGAATCTGGTAGAGAACACAATAGACTGATGCACTTATCTTCATCTGAAATTTTAATATCAACAGATAATAATTGACTTACCACAGTAATAAACGCATTCAGATGCTCTGTCACCGAGTTTCCATCTTTCATCCTCAGGTTATACAGCTTTTTTCACAGGAACAGTTTATTCACCAGAGACTTAGATTGGTACAAAGTCCCTAACTTGACCCACAAAGCCTTTGCCGTAGCTTCCCCTGATACATTCAGCAATACTGAATCTGAGACACACAATCGTATTGTGCTCTTTGCCTTCCAATCCAATTTCTTCCATTCTTCATCGGTCACTCCCGATGGTTTACTACCCGGATCTACCACGATCCACTGATCTTTATCGACCAACAAATCCTCCATCTTGAGTTTCCACAACTCAAAACTCTGACCATTGAACTTCTCAATCTCGATCTTTCCACTCCTCGCCATCTTCTTTCACCACCAGAATCGATCTCGCAGATCTCCCACTGAACAGGGTCTACCACAGGCCCGAGCGAAACCCCTCAGCAACAAAGGCGTCCCCTTGAAGCCAAAACAACTCTGATACCAAATGTAGGTTTTAACCCTGTACAGAAATTACCTGCATACGAATTCTTAAACAAAGAAAATAAACAATGTGAGAGCATAACCCATAAAACACATATGCACAGAGATTTTTCCCTGGATCCCAAAACCGGGACTACCAGCTTGATTTTTCATTATGTTCCTTTCAATGTTACAATACATATTTATACATGCCGAAGCATCCAATACCATGGGCCGAAAAACCATCGCGTCCAATACCATGTGCGAAAATCATGCACAAAACCATAGGTAGGTTCGCCCAACCTAATATAGGGTCCAAAAAAAATTTTCCCGGGGCGCTGCCCCAGACCCCGTAGAGGGGGGCTACCCGCCCCCCTCAAACCCCCCGGACAGGGGGGGCTTCCGCCCCCCTCTAACCCCCCATTTAACTACATCGGTTAGTCGTGGAAATAATATAACACAACCCAATAGATAATGCATTCACAATGGTTATTTACTGGAAATTGGTTCATTTTTTAATGAGCTTAAACTCTGGGGGAACATTTGATCATTGCTTATGTTTAATTTTTAACAAGTTGGAACTCCGCATAAAAACTGCTTGTGATAATGGTCATTGATTTAATTTCACCAATAGTCACTTTTTTCCTTCAAAGGTTGTACCGCTTGTTCAATTGCTTCATCAAACTAATTAGAAATGAACAATATATGTTTCAAAATGAGTTAAAACACTATTATTTTACTCAAATTACGTGAAAAGTAATTTAAAAGTGGTTTTTACCCTTCATTTTACCATTTCATTTGAATTTGGTTTGTTGGAGCTCTAGAGGTGCTTTCCCCCCTTGATTTTCACCGGCTGATTTTAGAAGATTTTCTGGACGATTCTCGGCACCGTCTGGACTAGGTAGGAGTTAAACCTGAGCTCTTCAGTTGCATTCCTTCCTTTTTGAATTTTGTGCATGTTTCCCTGTTTTTCTAAGCCTCTGGGGTTTGAAAAAATTGCACTGGCTCCATTGCACCCTTTCTATATCGAAAGGTGTGATGCATCCTGGGTTGGCCATTGGCCAGTAGGGACGCATCCCACCCAGTACACTACTGGGGGTGCGATGGGCGCGAGAAGGGAAGTTTTTGCATTGTTTTCTCATGGAATTTTTGCCTTTTTTTTTCCAAATCAGGATCCTGACTCTTCTCTTTCTTGTTTTGCAGAGATTTATCGGAGAAAAATGGTTGTTACATGGCGAGAACGTGAGCATGAAGAAGAGGAGATGCTTGCTCTACATGATTCGGTTGCAATAACTGCACTGCGGAACTGCGGCCTGTTCAAGTTTTTCTGCATCTCTAGCATGAGGCAACAAATCAACTTGTTGCAATATCTTCTCAATGCATGGGATCCTACCAACCAGGTGTTTCATATTAGAGGAAAATCTATCCCCTTGACTATCGTAGACATCTATTTTTTGACCGGTTTATCGAGGTGTGGTGCCCCTCTTTCGTTATCAGGTTCCGCCCGTGGGGGCGAATCTGTGAGAGATTATATTCGCCGGTATTGCAGACAGGGATCTCAGCCGAGTAGGGATGGAAAGATCAACATCCTAGATGTCAATTACTGGTCCTTGAGGACCATTCTGTTCACTTTTACTAGACTGGCTGGTAGTGCGGCTCCTCACGTAGCTAACAGGTCCTTTATGCAGTACGCCTTGGAATGCCTTGAACCAAAGGTGTTCAATTGGTGTGATGTAGTACTCCCTGTGATGAAAGAACAACTGACCAAGGTAAAGAACATAAAATTGAAGAACTTCGGTTATGGTTCTATTTTGACCGCTTTCGCCTTGGAAAAGATCCCACTGATGCAACCACAGTACATCTCACTTGGCTTTCCTCCACCGACTGAGCCACGGATGCAGAGATGGGTTGACCTTATGGCCCGACATGCTGGCCAGTCCCAGGTTTCCTTTTCTGATACCTTTTTTGACTGGTTCAATTGTCAGGAGATGGCTTTTTCCGACTTTCCATATGCTGGTATGGATTTCCGAGGTGACTCGGATTTGGTGTTGCCGACTGGTGAGCAGTGGGGTGTTATCGGTAAATTCTCTGACCATATCTCTGTTCATCATTTCTTTTTATAATGTTCTTGTACTTTCTTCTATCAGGACTAATCAAAACTCATGTGCTCATGCAGATGTTGGACCAGTTCCACCAGTAGTACGTCTGAGAGTACCAACTGCTGCTCCAGCAGGAGAGGCTGTGGGGAGGGCTATCCTTCACGACCTTGATGTGGCCGAGACCCTTTCAACATTGCAGGATCAGGTCAAGGGCCTCACTCTTGGTATTCTAGATGTGAGGACCGACGAGTTTCCCCTGAGGCTGCAGCAACATACTACTGGCGTACCGAGTCGATAGACTAGGCTGTTATGCATGATTGCACAGGCGGTGACTTGTTATCACCAGCATCATTAGACTAGGGTGCCCCCTATCATTTTGAGTTTTGGGTCATTTGACCAATTTTTTCCTGGTTACAGAACATTATGTATGAACCATAAACAGTTTTATATATATATATATATATATATATATATATATTTGATTTTCAGAGCTTTATTTTGGTTGAGTTACGTGATATTGATGGAAATATTTGATGAAATTCTTCTTTTATAAATGTTGCAAGTGTCTATCTAATACATAATTTTCCAATGAGTCTATTAATGTGTTTAAGTTTCTAGAAATATGTTGATATTGAATAGAATCAAACTGCCTTTCCAAAATCCTGACCCTTAGGAACATGCGATAGATAGCTGGATTCCGTACGGAGTAGATACCAGTGACTTGTAGGATGACAAGTTGTGAGTCTAGCCTGACGACTAGTCGGTGTATGCCATGTGTAACAGAATTGGAGAGGAGTTATATTAACACGCTATATTCAACAATATTGTTCGTTGACTGACCAATACATACTGCTCTGAAACTCACTAACTCACCCCTTAGATTGAATATGGCCCAGGCCACAGAAGATAGGTTCTGCGAACTAAGACTCGCTCCGTCGGCATATGCAACAAATGATTCCAATAGGCCCGACATCTGCAACAAATGTAAAAGCAGATCACTTAACCAAAACAATTACCCTTAATGAAAACAAAAATGTAACAAAAGCATAGGGGTTACTATCTTGAGTCAAGCATAGTAACGCTTAAGGTACAACCCATTGCGAGGTTGTGCCAGTGGAATCCCATCATAATCTACTAACTCGTAGGCTCCTTTTGCTAATACATGTTTAACAATATAGGGTCCCATCCATAAGGATTTGAACTTACCTGATCCCAATTTGTCAGATTCCTGGGCGTAAAGTAAGACCAGGTCACCTTCTGAGAAGACACAGGATTTGACATTCTTGTCGAACTACGCCTTGAATCGTTTCTTATGGGCTTCATTAGCTAAAGCGGCATCACGACGGGTTTCATCTAATTGGATTAATTCCATGAAATGAGCCTCTTCTTCAGAAGTTCCGAGGAGAAGGTCGACTGCGAGTTTGAGGGACGTGATTTCACACTGAACTAGTAATATTTCTTCCAGGCCATACACCATTTGAAAAGGTGTAAACCTGGTTGAATTGCTCACTAATTTCTGGTATGCTCACAAGGCTGAGTACAGGATCAGGTGCCAACTCCTTTTGTGGACTCCAATCATCCTTTGCAGCATCTACTTCGGGACCTTGTTGATTGCCTCAACTTGTCCATTAGCGTGCAGATAATACGGAGTAGAGTTGTCATGGGACAGCCCTAACTTGGCAGCCAACTCAACCATCATGTGATTGTGAAAATGCGATCCATGATCTGTGACTATGGCCTGTGGAACGCCGAATCTGGAGACTACATGATTGAAAAAGAAGAGGGCAACCGTTTCGCTGCTATTGTTTAATGTAGGCATCGCCTCGGCCCATTTGGTAAAATAGTCTACAGTGACTATGATATACCCATGCCCCCCGGCCGAGGTGGGGTTACATGTCATGAAATATATGCCCCATTTTGCAAATGGCCCAACAGCAACTACTGGTTGCAACAGTGTGGGTGGTATTCTGGTTTTCCGATCAAAGATTTGACATGCATGGCAACTTCTTACTGCGGTTATGCAATCTTTAAACATTGTTGGCCAGAAGTATCCTACTCGTAAAATATTTTGCGACGTAGCGTAACCAGATTGATGCCCCCCACACGTGCCTGAATGGCAATCATTCAGGACTTTTGCGGCCTCCTCATGGGTGAGGCACCTCCTCAGAACTATATCGCCACCACGACGGTAAAGTGTATCACCGATGATCATGTAGTCTTTTTCCTGGTATCGAATGCATCGTTGTTCTGAGCGGGAGGTATTAGACCTATATGTTTGGGTTTGGAGATAGATTATTATGTCTCCATACCACGAATTGCTTGAAGATATCAGAAACAAAGATTCCTCGACGATTGCTTCTTCTGATGTTACATCGTTGGATGATGATGGGAGATCACATAGTAGCTCTGCGAAGACAAGGGATTTCTTCAATTTGGATTTTATAAATTCCAGATCAAACTCTTGTAGAATTGCTATCCATTTTGAATATTTCCCCCCAGCAATATAAGTCATGGGGTTGCAATCTAACAAAATGGTAGTTTTTCGAAAGAGGATATATTGTCGAAATCTTTGTATCGCTTGAACAGCTGCAAGAGCCAGTTTTTTAATGTAGGAGTACTTTCTTTCTGTATCATTTAAGTTTCTACTTAAATAATATATAGGATGTTCAATTCCATTGTCTTCTTGAACTAAAACCATTGTGAAGGTTGTATCTGTTGCCACTAGATACAAGTTAAAGTATTTTTGATAATTAGGAGTGTACATTAATGATGCTTTTATTAGGGATTCCTTTAAAGCATCAAAGGAAGCTTGCACAACCTGATCCCAGAGGAAGGGTACTTCTTTTTTCAATAGATGAGTATAACCTTTAGCAAGTTCGGCATAATTTGGAATGAACCTCCTCCGAAAGTTTGCTTTCCCTTGGAGTTTTTGAATTTGAAACAAATTTGAAGGTGGAGGCAAATGATGATTGCCTCAACTTACATGGGTCGAGATGAATCCCATCCTTTGATACCACAAAGCCAAGTAAACAACCAGAACTAACACATAATACACATTTGTGTGGATTGAGTCGTATCTTGTAATGTCGGCAACGTAGAAATATCGCTCTCAAATGTTGCGGATGATCGGTCCGCTTTCGCAAATGAGCCGAAAGATCGTCGAGATATGGTTGAACGATGTTTTTGATGTCGTGGAAGGCATAATTCATTTCCCTCTGAAATTTTGCCCCTACATTCTTTAAACCAAAGGGTAGTTTGTGATATGCAAATGTGCCCCACGGACAAATAAATGCAGTCTTTGACTAGTCCTGGGGGCAGATATTTATTTGAATATACCCGAAAAATCCATCCATAAATGAGAAGATTTCACATCCGACGCATTCATCAATTATCTAGTCAATGAAGGGTGTAGGTGTTATGGACATTTTTGGGCAATGCAACCCCAAGCATAAAATGTCCATAAATCAAGGGCTCCTAAGTCCCTAAAAGTGTTGTTCTAATCCCTAAAGGAACAAGGTCAACTGATTACAACTTCTCCTAGAAGTTCTCCATGAAAAACCACTCAGAACTGGTCAAAACAGGATCATTTCACCTGCTCCATAGGCAAAGTGCGTTGCATCTCACCTAAGTACACTTTGTGGGTGCGTTTCATTTCAAAAATCCCTTCTATGGGGTGCGATGGGCGAGAAGTGACAAATGGCAGTATCAATCCACGAGGTGGAGAGGCATGGAATCTTCCAGAAACTTCTCCTGTGACACTTGCCTCTCTGAACTCGACCAAGGATGAGTAAGAGATCATCAATCTCCAAGTGATAGCAAGAAATATCAAAGGGAAGACACTAATCAAATCACAAGGTAACTCATCTCCCTTACAGATATCTATATATGGATCCCTCATCCGAGAGATCTAGACGCTGGAATTTTGCATCTTGTAAGGATTTGTTGTTGGTTTCTTGAGACAACATCATAGTGTTGGGTGATCTAAGCTTTGTATGAGGTGAAGAAGGGCTTACTTGCTGAGAGGATGATGCTGGGTCAGAACAACTGGTTGTAACTCCCTTGGCTCTTTCTTGATTATCAATAAAAGCTATTCAAGTTTTCCTCCATACTCTTGTGTCATTTATGTTTTATGCATTTGTATGGTCAATTTACATCTGATCCTAGATTATTTATGATTATAGATCCATGTTCTTGTATAGTGTTATGCTACTGTGATTCTACAAGTACTTTGTGAAGCTGAGCATACAAGGAAGCAAGTAGCAAAGGACTATCAGAAGAGAGAGGAATCGAACTAGGAGCCAAGTGCAAGACAGAGGTTGGTCTCCCTTGTTCTTCTCTCATCTATATTTCATAAGGGAAAAATGAAAGTAGCTTTACTTTGTTTGTTTCTAAGGTAGCTACCACACCTTAGTGGGATAAGCAGTTATGTATAGACACTTTTCCCTGTAACAGTAGGGTAGTTGTCTTTCGGACAAGATTGATTTACATCCCTATAATCGACGCAAACTCTAATCGTTCCTTGTTTTTTCATCACAGGAACAATATTTGATACCCAATCGATTAGAGGAACTGGGTAAAAAAAACCAGCATGGAGAAGTTTTTCAACTTCTGCCTTGATGGCAGTGGCTTTCTTTGGGTGCACCTGCCATAGTCGTTGTCGTAACAGTTTGACATCTAGATACATATTAATTTCATGTTCAACTATACTCGAGTCAATGCCTTGCATTTCATCATACGAACAAGCAAATACATCTCAAAATTCGCGAAAAAGAGCGCTATATATTTCTAGTTCTGAAGGAGAACAAGATTTTCCAACATGAATATTCTCTACAACATCTATTTTGGTCATGATATTTATGGTGATAGTCTCTTCAATATGTAGAGCGATAACTAGGGTCTCTCTCACCACCAATTATTCCACATTATTAAGTCAATCCGGGATCGTTTTGTTCTTTCAAGGAGTAACTCAATCCGAGGCTGTTCTGTCCAAGTAGTGCTCGGTAGTATAGCGTTCTAATGACTTGAAAGGAAACAAACACTAAGCTGTAACTAAACCAATTCAGAAAATGAAATCACACAAGGCAGATGATCAGTCAAGGGTACGGAACCAATAACCCTTCCCTTTAGAAACTGATAAAGAAAGAAAACCAAAGCATGGGCTTATAGGTCAGGGAGCTAGGCAGCGTCTTGCTGGGCTCACGACAGCCTTAGGCCTGCTATCACGCGAAAGCAATAAAGGCAGATTAGCGAAAGTAAAATGGAACAGCAATTCTGTAAAATGGAACAGCAGTAATGAAATGGAACAGCAGTAATGAAATGGAACAGCAAACTATCATAAACAGGAAACGTCAATCATATAAAATGGAACAGCAAACCAAATGGAACAGCAAACCCAAATGGAACAGCAACCCAAATGGAACAGCGACTCCAAATGGAACAGCAAATCCAAATGGAACAGCAAACCCCGAAGTATGTACACGGTCTATACTACTGCAGCGATCCGAGAGTAATGTATGATGTGACTATGTTTCTGAACGAAGTGATATTATCTTCAAGCCTCACAAATACTTATTTCATATGAATCCAATAATGATAACATTCATACCAATAACTTGCTGTAGAAATGGATGCAATTCGAATAGATTCAGTTTGTGTAATACAGAGACGTGAATTAAAGAACTTATTCAGATTCAAATACTAATTAAGAAGCATAGTCTATCATAGCAAAGATATATCGGATTACTGTAATAAAAGAAATAAGCAAACCACACAAATCACTGTATGATACAACAGCAAGTGACCGTCGGAGCTGGGCCCTTGGCTACGATGGTACACTTCTTAGAGTTACTTCAGATGTAGAAACGAAGTGAACACCAAGTCCTTTATATTGATTGCATTAACAAAAGTATACAAAATCAGATCTTACAAAAGCTCAGTGATCAAAATCGTTCTGAGTTTATAATTATAATAACAGTCGTTCCCCCACGCTCGATGGCGTGGTACCTTTATATAACAGAAATGATGGAGATGTCTAGATACAAAAGATAAGCTTAAAGCAGCGATCCCTTAGGATCGAAGATCCTGAGGGATTCGCTAATCGTTCGGGTCTCCTCTTTCCTTCTTGCGTTCTCCGTCACGATATCCTGCGTTCTTTTCCTGGATTATTCCGCTCCAATTTTACTTGATCTTGTCCACATCCGGTTCCCTGTCGACGGGGCAGCAGTTACTTTCCTTGCGCTTCTTGTTTTTACTCGATAATTCCCTATTTCCGTGTCCTTCTGCATAGAAAACATCGATTATTAGTGATTGAGCTTTGTTTTTCCATTTTCACCCAATTTACCAAAACCCTTATATTTTTAGGCTCATAATGCAGAAAAGATTAGAAATAGTATTGAAAAACCACTAGATTACTTATCAAAAAGCATACCTTCCAGGTGCTCCACACACCCCCCTGCTTACCCTGTTTCATGTCCTCATGAAAACATTGTAATTGACATGCAGGGCTGTGAGAGAGTAGGCCGGAGAAGGGATCTCACGAAGAGGCCGACAACCATGATTAGCAACTAGATGGTCAAAGAACTGGTCTAACTGATCTGCAGGCATCTCATATAGAACCTGATATCCAGGTGCAGGATGCCAAACAATTGGGCTGCGAAACCGATACCCCAACCAAAATGGTCCTGCTCGCAGAATCCGTTTCCCATAGAGACTCAATCGACTGGCAGCCAATTCAAAATTCTCAAAGTTAAAGGGTTCCCTGAGCTGGATGTTTGGGTTAGAGGTTCGGTATCGAAACTTTGCAGCATGGAAGGCCTGGTCTTTAATAGTCAGGAAATACTCCAGACCATTTCGGATCAAGTCTCCATGCATGGGACCTAATATCTTCATGACAACTGGGATCCTCATCATACTCCTATGCTCTCTCCATAATGTTGCTGGGTCCCTAGGTTCAGCTCGTACCCAAAGGTCTAAACTATTTTCTTGCCTCTGGAAGATGTTGTAAGCTTTAAGCCATTTTAACTGATTCACCCCAAATGAGATAAAGGCTTGAAATTGTATATCGCCAACAAAAGGGCCAGGATTCAAATCAGTTTCCTGGTCTAAGACAAGATTGTGCAGGTAGAATTCATATAACAACCTTTGAACTTTAACTCCATAGTGCTTGCAGCAATCTATAAAATCATTAACAGTGTTGATATGGATGGGTGCTCCTTCTCTAACAACTTTTATTTTTAATCTCAAATAACGTTCAAGCAAAAACAAAGCGTAATTTTTAGCAGGGGCTCTACAAGTCAAAACATCAGTATACAAGGAACACAAGGTGTCCATCTGCTTAACAACACTATCTAGTCGACGAGTTACATTAGCAACCTTTTCCTGCTCCTTCTGCCATCCTTCAAAGGCCTGGCTCTCAGACTGACTGATGTTTCGAAGTTACTGTTGGAGCTCCTCGTATCTTTCTTTGGGGACCGTCTGTTCTCGCAACTGCTCGGCCTCCTGCTGGGCTTCCTTCATCATTTTATGCAAGGTTCTGGTTTTCGGGTCTTTCTTCCAGATGACCGTAGAAGCTGGAAGTTTAACTTGGACCTTCCTATTGCATTGTTTGGAATTTTGGACCCGAATTACACC
Organism: Pinus tabuliformis; assembly: GCA_031772625.1. Classification (NCBI taxonomy): domain Eukaryota; kingdom Viridiplantae; phylum Streptophyta; class Pinopsida; order Pinales; family Pinaceae; genus Pinus; species Pinus tabuliformis. The sequence goes on along the minus strand of CM062813.1, from coordinate 1,002,255,342 downwards.
CGAGGGGGGTGCTTCTGTTTGAACCTCTTTGTTATCTGTTTCCTTTTTAATGCGAACAAAGGGTTGCTGTGGTCTTCCTACCACCGGAGCCTCTTGCTGTTCCATTGGAATATCCATTTGTTCCTCTGGGCCAGATGGAACAATAGTTTCTATTGGAACAGCACCCTGTTCCTCATTATCATTCGGAACAGCGGACTGTTCCTCAACAGTAGGTCTCCTGATGGGGTTTCGTCCATCAAAACGAACCCTAACCCTCGGGGTTCTTGCTACCGTGGTCCTTTTCCTTTGCCTTGCAGTTTTTTGTATTCTCAGACTGTCTTTCAACATTCTAATTTGTTGCCGAAGTCTGGCTATCGTGCCCAGCATCCTCTGGTGCTTCTTCCTCAATTTTGCAATTTCCCTAGCCTCGGCAGAGGGTTTGGCCTTCAATCTTACTTCTTCTTCCTCTCCTGGAACATCTTCCGGTGCCCTGGGGACAGATTGTCCCGAATTGATGTCTTCTGCTTCATTACCATAGCCAGGCAGGTTTTCTTCCCCTGCCTCTTCTGCATGCCCTTCCTTAGGTAATTCTTCTTCTGCGGGACCGTCAAGGATGCCTCCTGGACTGGAGGCTTGGCCGTATTCTCCCATATTGGCCAGAACTGCCGCCAATTCCTCTTCTCCTGGATGGTCTTGCAACAGACTACCCATGGATTGTGCATTTTCTTCTTCAATTCCTTCTTCTGGCTGGTTAGTTCCAGCCTCTAATTGCTCAGCATTTCCTTCGGGTAATTCACCTTCCTCTTCCGAAGGTCCGTCCTCGATTTCAATTGGTTGGGCCGCAGTTTTCTGAATATTTTCCAACCTTCCCCGTATTCGAACCAATCGAGCTGACTTCCTGGGTCTTTCAGGAAGGTTGGGAGTGCCAACAGGTTCTCTAGGTTCCTCTGGTCGTTCCGGCGTATCGGAGGATTGTTTCCGTTTCGAAACAGCATGCTTTTCTGTCGTTGACTTCTTACGTTTCTCTGCTTGTTCCGGCGTGCTGGAGGACTGCTTTCATTTTGAAACAGCATGCTTTTCTGCTGCTGGCGTCTTGTGTTCTTCTGAACGTTCCAGTGTGCTGGAGGTTCGTGGTAAAGCCAGTCCCATTTTAACTGTTTCGACCAATTCCTCCCAGGTGTCTTGCTGTTGGGCAAGACTGTGGCTTATTATTAGCCGAATCAGTCCGTGGTGGCTAACAACCGTCTCTGTGTGCTGAGCCTTCTTCAAACTTCGGGCTGCATCATGTAATAACGAATTTAAAAAGGCAGGGAGATTTACAAAACATTTTCCCTTCAAAACAACTAGAAGTTTTAAGTGACGAGCCCTTACCACATCTTTTCTCCCTTCGCAGGTGATATAGCTCTGTACTATCTTTGCCAGCTCAGTCCAGGGTTCCCCGAGTGTTGTCGGAAGAACTCCTTTCCCTTTGACTATCAGACTTTCGCCTTCACTTTGGAAAATTTCCATTGCTTTCTGCAGTCTTTCCTTCTTCAGCTCCCATCTTGGTCCAACAGCTGGTAATCCTGAGGTTTCTGCAATAATGTCCTCCGTAACTTCTATCCACTTTCCTCCGACTATAGAGTGGTTTTCCTGCAGATTTTGCAGGAATTCCAACGCTACAACCTCGTTCGATTCTTGCAGGCAGTTGAAGTAATTCAAGCATCCTGCATTTTCCAGAATTTCGCGGGCAGCAGCAGACGCGGTCAGCTTGTGTGGTTCACTTCGGATTGTTTTCCCGCCCATAGCTTACTCTCAGGAATGAACTCGGGAATGACACAGCAACTGTCCGCAGTATTTACCGAACAGAGAGGATACTCGATGCTATTTTTAGGAAGGATTTTCGCAGAGCATGCAGCAAAGAGAAAGATCGTGGATGGCAGTCCGTAGAATGAGATCATCATACCATTAAATCGTGTCATTATTTTGCCCGAATGGTGTGCAGCCACGTAACCATTGGAGTAATGAGGTCACCTCCCCCCCCCGCGATCTGATAAGCTGCCCCCAGCCGTCAAAGAGAGGAGCAACAGCCATTCGGGAGTCAAATCATAAAGTACAGCAGGTGGAAATTATGCCATGTTGTAAAAGGACAATGAAGTACCGAAACCGAGGCAGAAAAATGGATCGCTTTTAAGATAAGCCAGTGTGATATAATGAGGAACCGAGGGTTGGACGTCTGTCAACTGTACCAAGTCTCCAGTAGTCATTGTCAATTCCGTTGCCATGATTGGTGATAATGCTCATGGGATAATTATATCAGGGTGTGACATATGATACATGAAAAGGATATAAAAGACAAACAGACTTAATATCATACCTGTTGGTGTAAATATTACGACTCCAATGCCATTAACAGAGCTCTGCTGCCAACAGGTGTTCATAACCTTGGCAAAGTTGTTTATCTCACCCTCCGGAACCATTATCCTTTGTGTATCTACTGAAGAGTGCTTTGTCAAAATGCAGGCCATTATGCTGGCTTGGTGACCAGATAAGCATAATGCCATTCACAAGGTAGGCACAAAACGTGGTCAGGCCGGCTCATGATGAGACCTCCTGTTCCAAGGTTTGCTTGTTATTTTACCTTTGGACCATATCCCTAGTGTGGTGGCCGTAATGGGAATGCCACTTCGCTTCCATCCTTATGATCATGGTAGGCTGGCTCTGAATGAGACCCCCTATCCTGCATTTGACGATTTCATGTCTTATTCTTATTTTTTTCTTTTATTCTTCTTTTGCAGCACACTTCTTTTTTCTTTGTTCAATTACACATAAGGGTGGTTCCGCACTCCTTAAGAGCGGAGAATGGTGGAAGAAGTCTTACAATCCCAACAGACAGATATAAATTGTTTGCTCATATTCCTCAGTAATGATCAAGAAAGTTTTTAGGAAGATCGACATGATAAAAATTTCCAAACCATGGTTCAGGAACAAGATAATGACAGTAAAGATGAATGTTAATGTCCTTCCTCTTGTCTTCTTATATATGCTGACTGTTAAAATAATAGCTATTTATGATGTGCAGGTTTCGGTATATCATGCTTTTATGTTCATTGCATAATGTCATTGCTATATCTAAAGGATTTAGGAGAGCATAATCACAAAACGTCCAAATAGGAGCAGAAAGGTTCTGATGGTGTCTTCTCTGCACTAAGCATGTGGATGACTCGTCTTGCGGAAAATAGCGGAATTAACCAAATTCTACATCTAAAAAAGAAATATGCGAGTGTTGTTCCTTTTCGCAAAGGAGCAGCAAAGCACAAAGAGTGTTGTTCCTTTTCGCAAAGGAACAGCAAAGCACAAAGAGTGTTGTTCCTTTTCGCAAAGGAACGGCAAAATCCACACGGGCTGTTCCTTTTCGCAAAGGAACAGCAAAAATCCACACGGGCTGTTCCTTTTCGCAAAGGAACAGCAAAGCCAAAAAGTGTTGTTCCTTTTCGTAAAGGAACAGCAAAACCAAAAAGTGTTGTTCCTTTTCGCAAAGGAACAACAAAAATTCCAAAACACAAACGTGCTGTTCCTTTTCGCAAAGGAACAGCAAAAATTCCAAAACACAAACGTGCTGTTCCTTTTCGCAAAGGAACAGCAAAAAAATTCCAAAACACAAACGTGATGTTCCTTTTCGCAAAGGAACAGCAAAAAATTCCAAAACACAAACATGCTGTTCCTTTTCGCAAAGGAACATCAAAGCAAAAAGTGCTGTTCCTTTTCGCGAAGGAACAACAAAGCAAAAAGTGTTGTTCCTATTTGCAAAGGAACAACAAAACACCAAAAGTGTTGTTCCTTTTGAAAAGGAACAACAGAATCACACGAGTGCTGTTCCTTTTGAAAAGGAACAGCAAAATCAAACCAGTGCTGTGCAAAATAAGGTAACCAAAGTACTACAAAAAAAAGATGAAAAAACATATGTACAGGATGTTATGTACAAATTATGAAAAACAAATTGCTTAAGTTATGGGTGAGGAAGATTTCACTTCCTCTGCTAGGATCTCCAAATCAGTATCTTGCTGAAGCTGTTGACAAAAGGATTCCCGAATAAGAGGTCTTCGATAGAGACGAACTCGGTGGCCATTTACTTTGAACGTATGTCCAGAACTGTCAATCGTGATCAGAGTGAGGGTCCCATTGTCGTGCACCTTCTGGATCTCATATGGTCCTAGCCAGCGAGTCTGGAGTTTCCCCGGGAGTCCTGGAACCAAGAATCGTATAACAGAGCCCAGTCCCCTTCATGAAAGACTTTATTCTTTATAAGTGCATCGTGCCACTTAGCTCGCTGCTGTTGGATTAATGCTGTGTTTTGTAATGCAGAGAGCCTAATCTCGTCCAATTCGTTGATTTGTCGTAGTCGATTGATCTGTGCCTCATCCAGATCTAGGCCGACTTCCTGTGCAGTTCGTAGTGTTTGGATCTCGAATTCGATAGGAAAGATTGGTTGTTTCCCAAACACCAATTGATAAGGTGAATAGCCTGTGGTACTTCTCCATGTGGTTCTATAAGCCCACAGTGCTTCAGGTAGCCGAGCAGCCCAATCACGCCTATGTGATGCGATGGTCTTTGTTAAGATTGACTCAATTATCTTGTTACTGTTTTCTACTTGTCCATTTGCCTGCGGATGGTAGGGGGTAGTAATCTTATGTTGGATATGATAATTGTTAAACGTTGCAACTAGTTTGTTTCCAACAAATTGTGGTCCACCATCTGTAATTACTTCCCTCGGAAGTCCATAACGTACAAACAAATGGAACAAAAATTGTATTACCGAATCTTCTGTAGCCCTAGCTAATGATTCAGCCTCAACCCATTTAGTAACATAGTCTGTTGCTACCAGGATGTATGTCCTTTGGTTTGATGGTGGATTAATGGGCCTGACGAAATCGAGAGCCCATCGTTCAAATGGCTCAATAACCACTTGTGGTCTGAGAGGCATTTCATCAGTTTGACCAGGTTTTCCTGCTCGCTGGCAGCTATCACAGGCCTGCACAAACTTTTTCGCGTCCTTAAAGATTGTAGGCCAATAGTACCCTGCCTGTAGTATTTTATGTGTTGTTCTCTTGTCGGCAAAGTGCCCCCCGCGTGGTCCACTGTGACAAGCCTTTAAGATGTCTAGGATCTCATCCTCCCGAATACACCTTCTGATTTGCATGTCTGCCCCTGTATGGAATAAATGGTCTCCAATCCACAAAAATCGAGTGCTTTTTTGAACAATTTTCTTCCGTTCCTGAGGGGTTAGGTGTTTTGGTAACTTACCCACTGCAAGGTAATTGGCGACGTCAGCATACCAGGGTGTTCGAACGACAATGGCAAACAGATGTTCGTCAAGGAATTGATCTTCCACGGCTGCTGCTTCGATTGATTTGGGTATTCTTGAGAGGAAGTCGGATACAGGGTTCTCCTTGCCGGGTCGATCCTTAATTGTGATGTCAAACTCCTGCAACAGGATCAACCATCGAGTTACTCTAGCATTCATGACAGGTTTGTTTGCTAGATATTTAATAGCAGAATGATCTGTATATAGCACAACAGGGTAACCTGTAATATAATGCCTAAATTTATTAACAGCATGAATTACAGCCAGAAATTCCTTTTCAATAACAGTATAATTGAGTTCGGCAGAGGATAAATTTTTGCTAATATAGTAAATAGCGTATGGCTTCTTATCCTCTTCTTGTCCTAGGACTGCACCGATTGCTGTATCCGAGGCATTCGATGAGATCTGGAATGGCGGATTCCAGTTTGGTCCTCGAAGGACTGGAGCTATTGACAGCAACTTTTTCAATTCTTTAAAAGCCTGGTCGCATTTATCTGTCCACAAAAAATCGACATTACATGTCAAAGCATATAGAGGTGCTGCAATTCGTGAATAATGTTGTATAAAGCGTCTGTAATATCCAGAAAATCCAAGGAAACTACGTACCTCTGTTTGAGTAGTGGGGGTAGGGATGAGCAAAAGAATCTGAATTTTAGCAGGGTCTACCTGGATGCCAGCTGCTGAAATGTAGTGCCCTAGAATGAGCCCTTTCATCATCATCATGTAGCACTTCTCATGGCTCAGGCAGAGTCTGGTAGCAATGTAGCGTTGTAGAACTTTTTCCAGGGTATCCAGAGCTGGATCAAATTCATCCCCATACGGTGTGAAGTCGTCCATATACACCTCAAGTCCATCGTTTATTAGATCTGCAAAATACTAAGAATATCCCTTTGAAATGTAGCAGGGGTGTTACATCGGCCAAAGGGTAATACACGATAGGCAAACGTTCCCCAGGGGCACGTAAAGGTAGTTTTATCCTGGTCTTTAGGGGTAATTTGGATTTGGTTATATCCACTGAAGCCATCCAAAAAGGAAAAAAAATTCTTCCCTGCTAACGTGTCCAATACTTGATCTATAAATGGGAGGGGAAAGTGATCCTTTTGTGTAGCCTTGTTTAACTCCCTGTAATCGACGCAAATCCCCCATTTTCCATTTTTCTTGGGTACCACCACAAGGGGAGAGACCCATTTACTGTCAGAGATAGGGTAAATAAAGTTAACATCTAAGAGCTTCTGAAGTTCATCTTTTACTATCTCTTTTAGGTGAGGGTTGAGTCTTCTTTGTGGCTGACGGACAGGTCTTGCATCTTTCTCTATATAGATGTGATGGGTGCATAATTGAGGATCAATCCCCTTCATGTCGGGGTAATCCCACGCAAATGCATCCTTGTATTTTTGTAACAGATTAACAAGTTTTATTTCTTGATCTGGTGTAAGATTGGCGTTAATATTCAGAGTTTTACCAGGTTCAATTTCCACTACTTTACTATTAGCAACAACAGTTACCGGTATTGTCTGATCATGCAGATATTTTAAGGGATCTTCTTCTAGCTCACTGTCAAATGCTGCCTCTATCATAAGACACTGCATATGTGTTCTAGCTTCAGTTTGACTAATAAAATTGTTAATGGCGTCGTCTTCTGTTTAATCTTTGAAGTCTAACGCCTTCTGTATAGTTAATGGAGATCTAATGTTGTTAGCAAGATATGATACAGGATAAGAGTTAGTTTTAATCATTGGCAGGCTTGGCTGAGCTGGAGGATATAGAATTAAATTTTTAACATCGGGTCCTTTAGCTATAGTCATGTTTCCCTGTCGGCAGCCAATGTAGGCATCGGCAGTAGCAAGCCAGGGTCTGCCTAGGATTAACAGATGTCCATCTAGTCGGGTTTTAGGATTAATTACCAGGAAATCTGTGGGATACTCCCATGAATCTACGGAAACCATGACATCATTCAGAGTACCTTCTGATCGAACTACAGATTGATCTGCCAATTCTAACAGAGTAGAGGTAGGTTCTACTGACGTAATGCCAAGCTTTTGGCAGGTGGAGGTTGTCAAAATGTTGATTGCAGCTCCCAGGTCGACTAGAGCGTTAGTCAGGGTTTGGCCATAGATTTGAACGGTTACAATTGGGTTCCCGAGATCTTCATATTTGATAGGTGTCTCTTTTCCTGATAATAGGTCGGATAAAGTACCAACTACTTGGACTCTAGGGTTAGTATTTGCATTCCTCCTTGATTTTTTGATGCATAATTCCTTTATGGTTTTCGCATATATAGGAATATCTTGTATAGCTTGGAGGAATGGAATCTTTATATACAAATTTTGTAATTCTCCCAAAATTTCAAAGTCTGGAGGTTGTATAGGTCGAGATATGACTAATCGTTCTGGGAAAGGAGGAGAGGATGTACTTGCTTGTTTATTGTTTTGCTCTTTGTTTTCATCCTCCCGTTGTGGGGGTTGTTCTACTAGTAACTGATTTTCAATATGAATCGTTTTGTCTCCCTCTGTTTCTATTATTCGTCTAGATCTTAACTGAAGATCGTTGCACTCCCTTAGGTCAGACTCAATCTCTGATGTGTCTATGATTTGGATGGATTGGACTGGCCTATTATTAGGATTGGGATTGGGTTGGGCTGGGAGTTGCGGTCTCAGATTAGACTGGGGATTTTGTTGTAAAGCTGGCAGAGTTGGTTGAGGGAGTGGGATTGATCCTGTTAGCTGATATGTCGATCTTGGCCAGCTTGTCTGCCAGGATGAGCTTTGCGAAGTGGAAGGGGTCCACTGTGGAGGATAGAAACTATTCTGCCAATATGGTGGAGGATAAGGGCAGTTTGGCCAACCAAATTGGGACATCCAAGGATTCAGAGTAGGAAACATTTGAGGTGACCAATTTGAAAACGGGGGTTGGGACTAATTTTGCCACATGTTCTGTTGCTGAGTATTGAAATGCGGGGGTTGAAAAGAAGAGGAGGGGTCTGAAAACATACCTGATTGCCTAGGCTGCCATTGACGACGCTGGTTAACAAAATATGCTGCTTCTGCTTCCTCTTCTGCTTCTTTGTATACTGCCTTCAAACCAGGAAGTGAAGGGCAGCTTTCGGTCAGGTGGTCCTTGGTGCAAGTAGCACATATTTGGACTGTATCCAGCGGGCATTCCTTGTGGCTGTGTTTCTTCCTGCATCGTGGGCAAAAAATGGCTACATTCTGCTCTGCCTCGGCTTGCTTTTGTTTAGCCTGCACAATGTCAGGTTGTGTAGTTAATGTTCCCAGGATATCAGTTTTAAAATTTTCTAGCAAATTTCCAAGTTCCACCCGTGTTACTCCCTCTGTTAATGTTCTGTTATCTCTGGGAAAGCGATCATATTCCGCTGGTTTTATCCTCGTGCTGCCTCTTGAGCTCCTGATACACAGATCAATGATATCAGTAAAATTTTCCTGATAAATGTCTCCTTTCCCCATGATGTTTAACGTTTCGATCCATTGCTCTCTCATAACTCTAATTAATGCAGTTTTCAATACGTTATCAGGCAGAGGTAGTGATGCATAAGGGGATCTTTGTAAGTTATATTGGAAACGTTCCACATATTCTTCTAAGGTTTCGTTTGGTCTGGCTGACATTTGAAAGATTTCATCCTTTAGTTCCCTCGACCTACAGTAATCTTGGTATTTCTTTAAAAAGGCTTCTTTCATTTGATCCCAATTGTTAATAACCCCACCACCTAAGCCCATAAACCATCTCAACGCAGCCCCTTTTAATGTAGAGGGGAACAATTTCAGTTTCTGGGGATCGGTGGTGTAATCGTATCCTCTACATAATACATCAAATTCGAACAAGAATGCGTCCGGATCTTCTGATGTGAGGCCATGAAATGTGGGAATATGCTGGAGAGGGATGGCTTTCATGGGCGCATTTGCTGCAGAATCTACTATCGGATATTGCAATGTGGAGGTCTGGGTGTTTGGGTGATTCTACGCCATGGGATCGAATATATGCCAGTAATCTTCAGGAATTTCCAAGAGAGTGTTCCTTGGTTGAGGAGGGGTAGTCTTAACAGGGATTGTCTTGACACCACTCCCTTGATCAGGGATGATAATGGCCCCAACTTTCTGCGGTGAATGAATTCCTTCAACAAGGATTTTCACATCGCTTCCCTTGTCCGGGCTATTAAAAGGCTGGTTTAATTCAATAGGAGATCTAGGTTCCTCAATTTCCCCTGTTTCTCCTTCCCCTTCACAAAGGTTACTTTGGGTCCCTTCGTGCAATGGTCCAGGAGTCAAATTTTCAATTTCTTGAAAATCCTGCTCCTCTGTTCGACTGTGCACCTCAGCAAAGGCTTCGGATGGTGATCCCGAGGCCTGAAGGGAACTAGTAGGCTGTTTAGAATTGACTTTCTTATAACCTACTGATGGCTGAGAGTCGGATTTCTTATAGATTTCGTCTATAAAGGTCGTTCGTCCAAGGGTCACCGGCCCCTTGGCTTTGGATGGAGGCTTTTGATCTTTTTCTAACTTTTTCTGCTTAGTCATGCACTCCAATTAAATTGCTAAATCCTATTCAACCAGAAATTCTACTAAGAGAGCGGACGGTGGAGCAAGGCTTTTACATGCTCCATACGTAGGTTCTTACCTTCCGTTTTTAAAATCCAACTCCCTCCTAGCAGATTTGTGCACTACTCTATAAAGGACAAATGGCTATTACCCCTTCCCCGACAACGGCGCCAAAATGTAGAGCGATAACTAGGTCTCTCACACCACCAATTATTCCACATTATTAAGTCAATCCGGGATTGTTTTGTTCTTTCAAGGAGTAACTCAATCCGAGGCTGTTCTGTCCAAGTAGTGCTCGGTAGTATAGTGTTCTAATGACTTGAAAGGAAACAAACACTAAGCTGTAACTAAACCAATTCAGAAAATGAAATCACACAAGGCAGATGATCAGTCAAGGGTACGGAACCAATAACCCTTCCCTTTAGAAACTGATAAAGAAAGAAAACCAAAGCATGGGCTTATAGGTCAGGGAGCTAGGCAGCGTCTTGCTGGGCTCACGACAGCCTTAGGCCTGCTATCACGCGAAAGAAATAAAGGCAGATTAGCGAAAGTAAAATGGAACAGCAATTCTGTAAAATGGAACAGCAGTAATGAAATGGAACAACAAACTATCATAAACAGGAAACGTCAATCATATAAAATGGAACAGCAAACCAAATGGAACAGCAAACCCAAATGGAACAGAAACCCAAATGGAACATCGACTCCAAATGGAACAGCAAATCCAAATGGAACAGCAAACCCCGAAGTATGTACACAGTCTATACTACTGCAGCGATCCGAGAGTAATGTATGATGTGACTATGTTTCTGAACGAAGTGATATTATCTTCAAGCCTCACAAATACTTATTTCATATGAATCCAATAATGATAACATTCATACCAATAACTTGCTGTAGAAATGGATGCAATTCGAATAGATTTAGTTTGTGTAATACAGAGACGTGAATTAAAGAACTTATTCAGATTCAAATACTAATTAAGAAGCATAGTCTATCATAGCAAAGATATATCAGATTACTGTAATAAAAGAAATAAGCAAACCACACAAATCACCGTATGATACAACAACAAGTGACCGTCGGAGCTGGGCCCTTGGCTACGATGGTACACTGCTTAGAGTTACTTCAGATGTAGAAATGAAGTGAACACCAAGTCCTTTATATTGATTGCATTAACAAAAGTATACAAAATCAGATCTTACAAAAGCTCAGTGATCAAAATCGTTCTGAGTTTATAATTATAATAACAGTCGTTCCCCCACGCTCGATGGCATGGTACCTTTATATAACAGAAATGACGGAGATGTCTAGATACAAAAGATAAGCTTAAAGCAGTGATCCCTCAGGATCGAACATCCTGAGGGATTCGCTAATCGTTCGGGTCTCCTCTTTCCTTCTTGCGTTCTCCGTCACGATATCCTGCGTTCTTTTCCTGGATTATTCGGCTCCAGTTTTACTTGATCTTGTCCGCATCCGGTTCCCTGTCGATGGGGCAGAAGTTACTTTCCTTGCGCTTCTTGTTTTTACTCGATAATTCCCTATTTCCACGTCCTTCTGCATAGAAAACATTGATTATTAGTGATTGAGCTTTGTTTGTCCATTTTCACCCAATTTACCAAAACCCTTATATTTTTAGGCTCATAATGCAGAAAAGATTAGAAATAGTATTGAAAAACCACTAGATTACTTATCAAAAAGCATACCTTCCAGGTGCTCCACACAATATTGGACAAGTTTAGCTCAGAATCCACCGTGTTTACAGTATTTGATAGAAATTAAAAAACTGAGGGATGATGAAGGTCACTAGGAGTATCTTCTTTGTAATCCATAAGATGGGAACGATGGTGGTAATCTTCCCATGGTGCCCCGTCAATCATAATTGACTGAACAATTCCTTCATCTGTATAGTGTACTTGCGACCAAGGATCTGAAGGGGTACCATATTCCTTAGACCTATCTATCCAAACGCTTGATGAGCGTTGATTTCGGTTTGCCTCCCATGCCAGAAACATTGATTGCTACAAGATTTCTATTTGTCTTGGAGGCAATACCTGCAGATGATCCATGTTAATATCATTTTCATAGATCTTTTGAATAGAAGATATCATATTGCAGGTTGCCACCGTCACCACTTCCGCTAGATTTATTGGAGGCGGTAGGGAAAAAGTCCACATTAATATAGGGTCTTTTAGTAGGCCTACTCTGATATTTTGAAGCGAATGAGGGCTTCCATGGATCATCAAAATGCTTCCCGTAACTTGTGAATTGTTGGGGAGAAAAGTTTGTTGGTCGACGATTGTAATTCCTCCTTGAAAGGGAAATGCAATCTTCCTGATGTAGGTCGACACAACGGCTGCCATAGCATATATCCATAGCCTTCCGAGTAGGATGTTGTAATCGAGGTTTTTGTCAATTACTTCAACATCTATTTCTACTGTTTTCCCCCCCAGTTCGACTTGCAAGTTACTTAATATCTCGTAAGGGGTGTATGTTCGACCATCAAATTCTTTTAATGTCGTCGAAGATCACGATGAGGTTGGAGCTCCTAAAGTTTTCCAGCAACTCATCGTCATAATACATGTATATGCCCCCCATCAATAATGGTTCGATGAACAACTTTGTTGAGGGATTTCACTTGAATGAGGAAAGCTAATTGAGCTGGTAACTGAGGGTCATACACTTTGTGATTAAAGGACACCAGAATGGAATCCGTTGGGTCAATCCCACCTATTGCTGATAATAAAGCCTGTTTTCGGGAGGGGCAATTTTGCAGTACCTCAAGTGTCTACATAGCGGATGGCGATTGGGCCAAATCTTCCACTATGTTATAATGTTGTGCTGCTCTGGCACAAGGATTAAATGTCGATTTGTGTACTACTCCCTTTGGTGGCTTTATCGTTAGTTCAGGAATGATGGGTGGCACAGCTTTGGTCGGAGTTGTTGTCGAACTACTAGGTTGATCATTGGCCTTGTTGTCCGACAGCTGTGGATTCCCATAATCTTTATTCCTTGTTGATATCAAAGCATCATTTGGCTGCCTTGAAACTGACAAAATTAGCTCTCGGGACGGGGAAGCATTGTCACTAGAAACCAGATTTGTTCCTGGATTTGGAAATGGATCAGTCAATACTGCCAAGGTTTTTGAATTCTTGAAGAATTTTTTAAGCTCAACTTTATACGTACACTCTCTTGTCCAATGATCGTCATCACATATTAGGCATGGACTTTTTGGTTTCCTATCTCCAGAAGGGTTTGTAGAAGATTTTTTAGGGGACGACTCCTCCTATTTTTTCTTCTTCCCTTTATTTTTCTTCTTTCCTCCTGGTTTCTTAGTTTCTTTGCCTTTGTCATTCGATGCTACATTTACTTCCGAGGCGAGAAGTTCTTCATTTTAATTTTGACCTGAAACCGTACAGGCCTTTTTCAACTTTTCCTTTTCGGTTTTCATGCTGGTCGTTCCTATCACTCTGTCCCCAGCATGAGAGTCTTTGTTTGATTTAGGAGATGGAGGAATAGAAAATTCCGATCTAGGAGCATCAGGGATTTTATCGTAGAGCGTGCTAGACTGAGCATAGATCAAGTCTAGATATTGCACACGAGCAATTACTTGCTCTTTAGTGATGACTCCTCCCTTTGCCACATCCTCTGTAATAGAAGGTAACAATGACTTAATAAACCATTCAGCCAATAGTTGATCAGGAACATATGTTTCTACCATTCTATGACGACATCGCCACTCATGAATATGATCAGATATGTGAGTGGTCATCGTTTGCTTGAAATTGGTAAGAAGTTCTATTCCCGTTTTGTACCTTATGGGTAACTGAAAATGGGTTAAAAAGGTTATGGCTAGGGCACTAAAGTTATCAAATGAAGCTCTAGGCAATTCGATATACCATTTTGCTGCCGGACCAGTTAACGTTCGCTGAAAGAGGTGAAGCCTGATCGATTCATCATTTAGAGTGTTAGAAGAACACCACAAGTGAAAGGTCATCACATGATTCGACGGGTCTTCACCCGGATTTCCCTTAAATTTAGGAATATCTGACAGAATTTTGTGAGGAATCGCTGGCCACCAAGGGGCATAAGCGATTGGATAGTTTGTTAGCTGATTTAGATCTGGTAACTCTAAAGTCACCACGAAGGGAAACTGTTGATTTAGGTTCAGTGAAGCATACCCAGGATACGATGGGATTGCCTGAGCAGTGGGTCTTTGCATACCAGCATAGTGCATTTGATGCTGATAACTTTGATAAGGTTGATGGGCATAACCGTTATGAAATGGTTGATGTTGACCGTTTTGAATATACAGTTGCCCATTACTTGCAAATACTTGGTGCTCAGATCCTTGGTAAACTAGTTGGAATTGTGGTTGTTGATATTGCACCAACCATGGTTGTGATACCATGTGCTGTTGTCCAATACTGGCTATTTGACCAAGATGAGGGGTAATGCTACCCGTTTGAGCCTGGGTCATTCTACTTAAGGAGCCACTAACCGATGATTGTGGTGGCGTCGCAGGGACAAGGGGTTGTTGGATTACGACCTGAGAGACTTGAGGTTGGCACACAACAGGTAACACTTATACTTGCGACACTGTCACAATAGCCGGTGTAGTGGGGATATTTGACATAGGCAAACTTTGTTGCATTGAGTATACAACTCCTAGTTTTTGAGGCAGTATTGGCATCCAGCCACTGGATGTAATTCCAGCATAACCTGAATTATGTTGGGAACTCACGTATGTTTGACCTCCTGTAGGAGACAATGAAAGGGCATATTTCCCCCCATACGATGGTAATCCGGTGCTTAAGGGAATTATTTTCTTTGAGGACTGGACTACCCAAATTGACATTCGAAGGATCAATTTGCTAAGACTCAACATAAGAGATTCCAGATATTATTATGGATGAACAAACGAGAACAGACCATATCGTCAAAAAAACCCCTGGATGGATCCCCTCCAGTGATTGTGAGCTAGTTGCAATAGAAGGGACGCCGGTGAAAATTTTCGGAGTAGCGTCAGGAAGTTCTGCCGTTGCTGTGTCAGATGACACAATCCTAGATGTCGACGGTTGTTTAGACATATCTAGTCTATCCAAAATGTTTCCTAACGATTCTATAGGAACTTCCAATAATGGTAGACTAATTTCTGATGAAGAAGGATATAGAGTGACCCCTACTCCAAATTGCGATGGAGTACTAGATGGTGGATCCTCCACAATCTCTTCTATAGCAATAAAATTGGGTGGAAGAGGTAGACCGTCAGGTCATAAAATATTTCTAGTGCCGAGGAAGGTATAGATTCTGTAGCGACTAATGTTTGGGGAACAACACCTTCCGAATCAGCTATGGATGTAGCTGGTTCTGGTATAGAAGTGTTTACCTTCACACTAGGTTCAGTTCTACTATCCCTTTATGGCTGCGAAACTTCTTCTGTAAAGGCAGGGGTACCAAAAATGTTTGGAGTAACCAATGTCTCTGAGGGTGTCGGAACACTTGTTCCAACCCGACCAGGGGACTTTGAGCCAGTTAAACAAGTTCGCTTTGTCCGGAATAGTTTTGATTCTGGGGAAAAAGACGGTTGACTCGTAAGCCTCCGTGAATGACAGGGCTTCAATTGACTTTCATCCACGATTGTGGATTACTCGATCAACTAAAAATAAAGGGGAAAATGTTTCTAAATTAAATGAATTTTAGACGCTTTGACACAACTTGTTTTTTCAATTTTTAAGAGTCGAGAAAAAACAAAATATGACTCTAGTCGCCTTCGATTCTTAATGAGCCTGATGTGAAAAGTGCTCAGATGGAACTTTTCCTTTAAGGACTCTGAAAAGGAATGAAAGAGACTAGTCTGGAAATCTAGACGGAGGGATTACCAAACCAATCGCAAAACTGTAGAATACTTATTACGGTACGGTAGTCAATCTTCCCGAATGTTGTGTTTAGTGCATTGCGATCGATAGGGCGGCAGACACAGCTTCCTAAGGATAAAGGATATAGCCTATTGTGGTCTCCCAATATATACTTGACAATACGTGGGAGTACAAGTCTGTACTAGCACTTGTCATCGCGAAGAGGAGGAATCACCCAACCAACAGTGAAAGCGACAGTTACCAGGTTTTACGACGCGAGAATGCATCTCTAGCCTAGACTTCTAGATGTTGTGTGTTAGGTTCCAAAGCATTTTTAGGTTCTTTAAATTTATTTTACAGTTAATCTTTCTTAAGAAATTTTCCTTTTAGGTTCACTGCGTGATGTAGATGTACAATTCCTAAAATGCAATCTAAGATGATAAACAATCGTTTAATCTTCTTTTTGCAATGAAAATCCTAGCTACTAAAGAAAGAGAGAAGGTATTATTTCAACATAGAGCAGAGAGTACACACTAGACGCACTGTCCCAAATCAAACCAACAAGCAGTCTAAATGCAAATGCACATGCATGTATTTGTTTTCAACTTTCTTAATGTGTGAATGACAAGAAGAATGCTAAGTACAAATTTGAATTATCTTTTCAAAGCAACAGTACTAACAGATTTCTTTTCAAAAACGAAAGGAAGATAGTGACAACACTTTACTATTATGAGTTGAAAACTACTTTCGACACTTGAAAAACTACTAATTCAAATCAAATACAAGAGTAACTGTATAATCAACCATCAAAAAAAATAGGATTCTTTTCTTTGACTAAAAACGACACTTGCGACACTTTCAAATCAAAATATGACAGTACGACTATGCTACTACTTTGCAAAAGAGAACTGAAAATGGCAGAAAATACATAAAAAAATTCACAGTTCGTTGCACAATGGAGGTGGAATAATGGAAAGTAAGGGGGTTTCCACAGTGGTATACTGATCACAGATAGCAAAACTCCAGAATAGAGTTGAAAAGAGTGAAGAAAAACCAAGACCTGGAGGAAAAATTAGCCTTTTCTGATCATCGCACCTGTAACACAGGGAAACAGGGATGCATCCCACCTACTGAACACGGGAAGTGAGATGCATCTAGATTTCCTTAAATAGAGGGTGTGATGGTACCAGGACGAGACTTTTCTTGGTTCTTGGTCACAGTTTGCAACTTAGTTCAGGGATTTAGGCTGAGCAAACGATGTACAGAAAATAGAAATCACAGGGGGTGATCTAATGAGGTTACTAGAGCCACCACTAGGGCAATTAGAAGGTTTGCAAATCAATAGTTCAGTTTATAAACAAAACCTGAAGATAGACTGAAGCAGCATTGGTCTACTTTGCACTTGCATAGAAAACGCAGTTCGAAGGCTAGCTGGCTTGACTTCAGGCTCTGTCTGTAAGTTTATAAAAAGAAAAAATATAGACAAACAAACAATATATTCGATCCCCAGCAGAGTCACCATTTTGTTATTGGGAAATCTAATGTCCACCCGGATCTGTTAGTCCCACTAAGACTGGTAGCTATCTTAGAAACAAACAAACTAAAACCACTTTCGTTTTCCTTTATGAGAAGTAGATAAGAGTGGAATGAAGGACACCAACCTTAGTCTTGCGCTTGGTTCCTTGCTTGATTCCTCTCCTTTCTGACAAATCCTTGCTGCTTCTCCTTCATCTACCCAACTTCAAAGAGCACCTGTGGAATCAAAGTAGCATAATACTATCGAAGAATAGAGATCTACAATCATAAACAATATAGGACCAGATATATATTGACCACACAAATGCATATATCATAAAACATACAAGAATGTGGAGGAAAACTTGAATAGATTTATTAATAATCAAGAATAGCAAAGAGGATTACAACCAATTGTTCTGACCCAACGTCATCCTCCAGCATGAAAGCCCATCTTTCACCTCATGAAAAGCTTAGATCACCCAACACTATGATATTCCAACAAGAAACCAATAGCACTTCCTTACAAGATACAAAATTCTATCCTTTGGATTTCTAGGATGAGGGATCCATATATAGATGATTGTAGGGGGGTGAGTCAGTTTCTGGGATTTGATTAGTGTCCTCTCTCTGATAGTTCTTGATTCCACTTGGAGATTGATGATCTCTTACTCATCCCTGGGCAAATTGAGAGAGGCAAGTGTCACAGGAGAAGTTTCTGGAAGATTCCATGATCATCCACCTCGCAAACTATCTCTGCCATTTGTCCACTCTCGACCATTGCACCCCATAGAAGGGCTTTTCAGTATGAATCACACCTCCCATGTGCATTTAGGTGGGATGCATCGCACTTTGACCATGGAGTAGGTGAGATGGTCCATTTTTTACCAGTTCTGAGTAGTTTTTCATGGAGAACTTTTGGTAGATGATGTAATCAGCTGATCTTGTTCTTTTAGGGGATGGAACAAAAATTTTAGGGGCTTAGGAGCCCTTGGTTTATGGACATGTTTGATTGGGGTTGTAGTGCCCAAAAATGTCTATAACAGAGTTCGATATAGGAGATGTGAATAAAGATGAATCGTTTGAAATAAAAACTTGAATATGATCATAAATCGAATCTTGAAAGTTTGAGAGACCATATCCGCAACGCCAAATAGATTTCAAGAAAGAATTTACATCGAGCGAAACCATGCAGAGGGAAGAGTTTTGCATAGAAAACTAGACCTAACTCACTTTGGGGGTCTTCCCAGGTTGTGATATCCTGACATAACCATCAATGGAATTTGAAATTCCTCGACTCCCAGGAAAGTCTCGAAACTTTCAAGGATTGTAAAATCGCATCCTGAAGATTTAAGTAGATCATGCATGGTGTGAGGATATATGATTTCACTAATTTTGATGAGGTCACTATTAACCAAATGGAAGCCAACTTTGTCATTGATTTGATCATATTTTACAACTCCAACAACCAAATTACTCAAGTTGAAAGATCCATCTGATTTCAAATCTGAAGATACATACATCAGAAAAGAATTTTGAGCAAGTTGGTTTGGAGAGTGGTCTTTATGCAAGAGAATAGATTATGAGGGATGCAAATAGTACTCAATAATTTGATTATTTTTATTTTGATCATCGATAATTTCACCACTCGTGTTAATTGAGAAGTTAACTCATCAAATGAATAACTTGAAGAGCACGAAGTACCTTCATCGCAAGTAAATGCATCACAAATAGTAGAACATAAGTGATAGTGAGATGAAGAGGAAGTTTCAATAGGAAATTGTTCTTTGATGAAATCATATTCCAAATATAAATTAAAATATTTATGAGAAAATGAAAAATTAGTTGGGGAACTTGGAAATTCATCATTACATACATCAACAGGATCATCATCATCAAAATGATTGTTGCCTAATGCTACAAATTGATCGAAAGAATTGATTACATTTGATTCATTGCTGAGATTAAGAAATTGAAAATCATCCAAGAATGGAAGTGCATCATCTTCACATGTAGTATTTTGGAAAATAAAAGAAATATTGAAAGAATATTCACCTTCCTACTCCTTTTCTTGTGTAATCTTCTTGTGGAATATGACTACCTTGTACCTGATTGCAATTTGAACCAGCAATTCAAAAATTGAGAGAGTGTGAAAAACTAGTTGGTGCTGCAAATTGATCAGGCGAATCATAGTACAAAGAGTCATGGCATGTAGATGATAGAGGATAACATAAATCTAAATTAGAATGGAGGTTGGAGTTATGAATATTGATATCATGTTGTGGAATAGGGAAGTTTGTCTTCACCATGGGCTTCATGAGCCACTCTGTGATTTCCTCCATTGATTATGAGTTATGAGAAACAAACAAAGAGTGAAAAGATGGATTAGGAACTTGATCTGTATATTTTCCAAATTTATTACCATCACACAAAGGCACCCTCATTGGAACTATAAAAGGAGGAGGACAAAGAAAAAAAGGAGCAGTGAATTCCTCCTCTAAAATTAGAGGTGTCTCATGATTCACAAGAGTTTGGGAAGTAGGAAAATCAGGGTGTTCAGGTGTATCGTGTAAATAGATAAGAACCAAAAGCTCGAACTCTTGTTTTCAAAAACCCCAATCCATATCTTCTTGAGGAAATTCATAGCAAAGGTGAAGGAATCAATCTGAAAAATCCTCAACTGATTCATTAGGCTTCATTACTAAGTGATTGATTCTTTTACAAACATCTCGGTAATTATACCTATCAAAGTCTTGACAAATATCCTTAAGGAAATGATGTAAATAATACATGGAGGAGGGTGGTAATGTATGGCACCATTGACTAATATGGCCTTCAAGGGTGAGGAACAAAAGCACACAAGAAAACTCTTCATCATCGATATCATAATATTGATAAAATTTAAGAAAATCATAAATGTGTGCAATTAAGTATGTTCCATCCGCACCATTAAACTTTAACTGCAACAAGTGATAGAGAGACTCATCGAGGATTAAAAATTGATAAATGGATAAATTAGAGAAACACCCCAGGAGTAACATTTCAGGATGAGCTAGTTTAGATAAGAGGTTCAAAACAGATTCAACATGCTCATCTTGTCATTTAGGCCCCCTTCTAACACCAGTTGTTGACGGTGTTGGAAATATATCAACCAATGGGTCTCCTCGATGTGAAGTCCCAATTAGAGAACGCACAGTTTAGAGTAGGATCCCCATTTGGAATATTGTCCCAGTTGCCATGTATTCTTCAAGATATGTCTTGGCTCTGGCTGTCAGCAAGGGAGAGAAGTGTGAATGTTGCCTCGAAAATAAAGGGGGCGTGCTTAGTGAGTGTTTGATCATATTTGTGTCTAATTTATTTCACTACAGAGGGGAGGAAAAGTGAGCCTCTAAGAGAGAGGTAGTATTACCACCATAGTAGACACACACATAAATGAAACAGATTTGTACAACATCAAGTAGAGTAGTCCACAGGGATGCGATAGTCAGTGCAACCAATTTAATGAGGAGGATCTATCTAATATCCAGCAGAATAGACCATGAGGATGCGATAGTGGTAATAGAAATTACAACAAATTCTCAAAATGATGAGAAACAAAATAACTGAAATAGTTCAACTACTTTAGCATAGATGAAAGAAAACATGAATTAAAAATATTCACAGATTGTCTTACAAATATCCATATTCCATGCATGAAGAACTAAGGATTCTTATATTAAGTAAAATTTCCAAGACACATGTATACAATGAACATCACTAGCTCCAATAGTGGAGTGGTGGAGCCACTCCTTACTACTCAAAATAATTGATATGTCTCTCGAATGCCTTGCGCGAGGAGCCAAGATGAAAATTCCTTTGCTCTTACAATGAGGGTGTATATATAACAATGAGGAACTGATGTTTCACCTTCCTTATGACTCTTCATCTACCCTCGTGACTATTTCACTTCCTATGAATTTTGAACTTTACATGACTCTTCATATTCCATACATGTCCTTTGGACATCCACTTTTACAATACATTTCGAATACGTAATTACATAATCCACAATAATGATGTGGCATATCATGACTTGTGATAGGGCATGACATGACACTAATGAAATGAACTACATGATGATGTGAGAGTGCCAAGTTTTCCTTATTTCTACTTATTTCGTTGTGTCTTCTTGAAAATATGGTACATGTTATTCTCTTCCTCCTCCTTATGAATTGGAGATGAGAAGTCTTCCATGTGATCTTCATCTTCATATTCTACTAGAGTTTGGTGTTCCCTCCTCTTCTTTCCTGATGATCATCTTATCTCTTCAGCTCCATATGTGTCTCCAAGCATGCCTTCCTTCTCCATCTTCTTCTTTGTCATCTTACCATAGCATGATAGAGTACCTATGTTTGCAATCCACTCATGTCAAGATGTTAGGCCCCTATACTACTAGTGTAACCCCTTATTGTTATTAGTACAACCCACTTATTATATTGATGTACCCATGTAGTGCCCATATTGTTGTGGTGTAGCCCTTGTAGGTTGTGGAAGGCTAGGAGAAACAACACTTCCACCTTTATAGTTGTGAGCGATATGCTTCTTGGTTTCCATAATTTTTCTTTCCACTATGTCACAAAGCCCTTTTACTCTTTCTAATTGTTGTGGTGTTTCTCTAAAGAAGGTGTTTCTCTTTGTATCCTCATAATGTGCTATCATTTCCTCTGTGAAAATTGACCACGTAACAAGTTTTTTACGAGAACAAAGCCCTTCATACCATAAAAATTGATCCGTTTCTAAATATGAAGATGCAATACATACCTTTTGTAATAGTGGTACACCATGTAGGTCAAAATATTGCTCCATCTAAAGTATCTAATTTACCAGATCCTTGCCATCAAACTTCCTCATCTTGATTTTTCTTGATTTTAGGAGCTTGATCTTGAAATGACTATAACTCTATACTTTTGGATCTTTAAGTTTTGAAATTGTAACTTGTAGTAGCCCTCTGTGTGCTCTTTCCAATGCCACAAGTCTGACCCAAATTGGATTCTCCAAGGAAGAGTTATGTGAATCTCCCACAGTGACTTGATTATAGACTAGTTCAGTAGAGCGAACTTGTACGACGTGCCACGAGTCACTGTTTCAACCTTTGGATCTAAAAAATGCATACAAGAAACTACAGTCCGTCCTCTTTCTGTACCTTCTTATGAAATTTCAATCTGATCCTCAGAGAGAAATTTATGCTCTGAAACCAAATATTATGAAACCAGCTCAAGAAAAGATAGAAAAGATAGATCAACGTCTTAGAATTCAGCCTCTTTAAGGGGGAAACCTCCTTTACATTACATAAATGAACAATTCTTGGATGATACAAATGAAAAGACCTCCTTTCTATATATAGTAGTCTAAGAGGTCATAACATAATTCGAGCCGACATAACAATAATAATGTAAGGGCACAATAATAACAATAGTGGGCTTCTATGGGGCACAATAGTAACAATATGGGCACTACATGGGTACATCATTATAATAAGTGGGTTGTACTAATAACAATAAGGGGTTACACTAGTAGTATAGGGGCCTAACACAAGACGATATCAGTCCAATAAACCCTTAATCTAAGATGGTGCATATTAATCCAATGACTGAGCCAAAACTAAATGAAAGGTTGGGGAAGAGGCTCAATAACTACATAATTACGTAGTTTAGGCAGTCAATGGTGAGTTTGAGCCTTGAGACTACATAGTGCATAGTTCAAGCTGGGCTACGGAAGAAAATTGTGCAGTCTGCAAGCTTAGGGTGATAGACTGAGGGAATGGACACTAGATTGGCCTATTTCGCATTTTAGGAGGAGAGAGGAACCCAAGTGATTACACAATTGTTTAGCTCAAGATCTCAGGCTGAGGCTTGAGCCTTGAGACTATGCAATGAGTAGTTTAGGTAGGACTGGGGAGACAAACTGCGCGCTTTCTTGACTCAGTGAGCTTAACTACGAGATTTTGTACTACTTGGGAAAGTTGCACAATTCTTAGAGGCAGAGGAGGTTTTTCCATTACATAGTTCACGATCTCAAGGATGAGCTTGAGGCTAGAGACTGCATAGTGCATAGTTAAGGCCAAGCTAGGAGGATGAATTACACAATTCTAAGAGGCAAGTTTGGGCTTGAGCATTGGAAGTACATAGTGTCAGAGTCTTAGGAAGAAAGAATTGTACATTATGCAATATCAAGGGAAAAGGATGCAACTTGAGGGTTAGAACTGCGTACTGCGCAATTGAGAAAGGCTGGATGAGGCTAGGTTGCTAGGGAAATCTAAAAATTGGCTAAGTGTGGGATTGAAGAGACTGATGTCAAAAGTGATATTACTTTATTGTGACCACACATGAAACACTTTGACGATGCAACAACATAGATAATCCAGAACACTTTAATCAACATATTTCCCTCCATACGATGTTTTTACGACAGGCGTGGCACTAAAGGTACACTTTGCGCTGACCATGATGACACTTGTGTGACAGTACTAAAAAATTTTGGAATGAGTGTGACTAATTTTTCCATGGTTACACCAACTCATTCACACAAACGTAACCCCTTGAAACCAACATAACAAGCATACAGACATTGTGGAACAACCAACATGCAAAAATAGGCCAATTTCTAAAGAGTGAACGACTCTTGTGACACGTGGACGACAATGAAAGCAACACATGCTAGAGAAAAGGTAACATGAAAACAACACTATTTAGAGTGAAGGAAACTGAAAAGTACAGTCAAAAACATGAAAATGACACTTGTGAAAACAAAGGTGCGTGAAAGCGACAGGTTGCAAAACTCACCAAAATGGAAGTACAAACATAGCTAGAATGTGATAAATGGTAATTTTCAGTGCACATTAACAGTCTTCATGGATTGGAAATCACACAAGCACAATCTTAAGGGAACTTTCTATGATCATCCAAACTTGTGTAAGAGGATACGCTGATGAACTTGTTGTGGACTAAGCATGTGTTATCAAGTGACTACGACACTTCTGATCCAAGCAAGGAGAAAAAAACCATTAGTTGACCAAGCTATGACTATTGAACGAAATATCACAAGGTCCATATTAGGCTTCAAAATTCAAGTGTACGCAAAATTTTGGAGGGTGTTTGTCACATCGACAAAACTTGGCAACACACTAGTAGAACTTTAACTTCTCTTCCTTGGTCAATTCTTTCATGCAGGGTATAGTTATTCAGGAAGTATTTATTCATGATTGAGATGATTGTGGCTTCCCCACTTACCTCGTGCATAAACATGGTCCCCTTCTTTCCTTTACTCGGTTAAACACAAAGAGAAGATCAACTATCACATAATGTTTTGAATCAGGATAGGGTAATGAAGTTCGTGACCTTTAGATTTTCATACCATAATTTTTCATCTCTATTGTTGCTCCACTACCATTAGGCATGTACAATACCCCGGTGGAGTCACTTCAGGGACACAAACATTTCTCCGCTACCAACGAGCTTGAACAGTACCGCAACGAAGTTGCTGCTTCACCTCTCTGTGCAGGAAGCCTTTCTCTTCTTTTGCCTTTATTTATTTATATATATAGGACTATGCATTGGCATTTATTTATTTCCTATGTAAAAGAGAGATCTCTACTTTTCAAGTGCAAGAGAGGTTTTCCCTTCAAAGAAGCATATATAATACCTTTGATATTGGTTTTCTCGTCTATATTTTCCATTTTTCCTACTCTACTTAATTGTATCACCTTGAAACACTGAAACATAAAAACCCAAGCGTAATCAAGAGGTTTTCGAAATAGACATGGAGTTCATCGTTTGACACAAGTTTTTCTTAACACAAGGATCATATTTTCCATCAGAACATCATCGACCAAAAGATGTCACCCATATAGGGAAGAAGGATAGATAGTTAGCCAAATTTTGCAGTGTTACAAATTATTTTTCTATTTTTCCACATTCCCTTTTGGGCCAAGAAAGCATCTCCATGCATGGTCTTACTGTTGGAACAAAAAAGAAAATATACAATATAATAAGAGAAGCACAAGCAAAAGAGTCTAAAAATAATGCAAGCTATAAGTAAGAATACAAGAGAGACTAAAGAGAACAAGCATGGGATGTGTGGAAGAGAGGGAAAACTAGGATGCAACTAATCCTACTCCTAACCTAATAGCTAGAAGGATGAAATTTCGAATGAAGCCACCGTAGTTATTCTTGACATGAAATGACAAGTCTACGATCAATTAAAATATATATAAAGAAATGTTCAATAGAAAAGATAAGAACTTGAATAGATTTCAAAAACATTTGAAGGTCTCACATGTCAGCAGAAAGATAGTGTTATAAAACTAGCTCACAAAAAGATAGAAAAAAAAGATCAATGCCTCATAAATCAGCCTCTTCGAGGGGGAAAACTCACTTACATTACACAAATGAAAAATTCTTGGATGATGTTAGAAAATTATATATTATAGAGCAATGGAACACATAAACTATTGTAGAAATATAAACTAAAAAACACATAAAACAAGAGAGACATAGATATACGTGGTTCACCCAGTTTGGGCTATGTCCACAAAGAAACAACCAGTCCTTATTTTATTATATTATCCAACAAACTGAAGAGATACAACCTATAGTAGATCCGTTGTAACACCCTCTTTGCTCTCAATCTCCTCTCTCTTCCATACAGATATGCAGAGATGCAATACAATTCCCTCAAATATAGTGGGGGGTTGCCTTCTAGGGCAAAAAAAAACCCTAAATTAAACATAACTTCTATCGTCAGATCATTCGCCTAATGAATGGCCTAGATTGACTAGAAATTACTAGACTTTTACAAGGCAATTTTACATCTATTTTTAACTTCGAGGGCGCTGCTCCCGAACCCCCACTAGGGGACCACTAGCTCGCAAACCCCGCATTCAGGGGGGATTAGCCCCCCTGCACCCCCCCACGTGGAGGGATGTACAATCTTGTTGGGCTATACATCCGACTAAACCTTTGAATACAGAAGATAATCAGGCTCCACACCCAATAATATCACACTTGGAGATTGATTATAGCAACTCCACCTTTGCTTCATTTGCTATACAATAACTCCACTTTGGACCTAGCTATTTCTCATCTTCTTCACCATACTTGAAGACCAATTGAAATTGAGCAGATTCTCAGTTTCTCCTTGGTTACAATTTTTGTTAACATATCTACAGGATTCTGGCTAGTGTGTATCTTTTCCAGCTTCAACTGTTCATCTTCCAATGTTGACCGTATGAAATGGTACTTGAACTGTATATGTTTAGTCTTGGAATGAAATGCAGAGTTCATTGCAATATGTATGGCACTTTGGTTGTCACTGTATAACCTACCCAACTCCTGCTCCTTACCTAATTCGTCCAGAAACCTTTGTAACCAAACCATTTCTTTACTAGCCTCTGTAGCAGCAACATACTCTGCTTCTATTGTTGAAAGTGCAACAACACTTTGGATTTTTGAAACCCAACCGACAGTTGTTCCACCTACAGTAAACACATACCCTATTGTGCTCCTCCTGTTATTTCTATCACCTGCCATATCTGAATCAACATATCCTTGTAGAGCAATGTTTCAACCACCAAAGCATAATGCTTGATTTGCGGTACCTCTCAAATACCTGAGAATCCACTTCACCGCCATCCAATGTTCTTTTCCTGGATTGTTCATGTACCTGCTTACAACTCCCACTGCATGTGCAATATCAATCCTTGTCCAGACCATTTCATACATTAAGCTTGCAACTGCTGATGTATATGGAACTTTAGACATATGAGCCATTTCGTCCTGAGTCTTGGGACATGCCTCCTTACTTAATTTGAAATGGATAGCCAAAGGTATACTAACTGGTTTTGCATTTTGCATATTAAACCTTTTCAACACCTTTTCTATGTACTCACTTTGAGACAACGTTAATTTGCGATTCTTCATATCTCTAGTTATTCTCATACCAAGGATTTGTTTTGTAGCACCCAAATCCTTCATTGCAAATGCGTTTTCCAATTTCCTTTTGAGCACATTTATTTCCTGCATGTTAGAACCTGCAACAAGCATATCATCTACATATAATAACAATATAATATAGCTGCCATCATTTTTCCTTTTGAGATAAACACAACGATCAAAGTGGCATCTAGTATAACCTTGTTCAAACATAAACCTGTCATATTTTAGATACCACTACCTTGGAGCCTATTTTAAGCCATACAAGCTCTTCTTCAACCTGCACAGTAGTTTCTCCTTTCCTTTTACCTCATATCCTTATGGCTGCTGCATATATATCTCTTCTTCCAAATCCCCATGGAGAAAGGCTATCTTTACATCTAATTTCTCAAGATGCAAATCTTTAGCTGCTACTAGACTTAAAATAGTTCTGATTGAAGTCATTTTAACAACAAGATAAAATATTTCATCAAAATCAATACCTTTCTTCTGTGCAATCCCCTTTGTTATAGACATTTTTGGGCCCTACAAACCCAAGCATGAAATGTCCATAAACCAAGGGATCCTAAGTCCCTAAAAGTGTTGTTCTAACCCCTAAAATAACAAGGTCAACAAATTATAGCTTCTCCCAGAAGTTCTCCATGAAAAACTGCTCAGAATTGGTCAAAACAGGATCATTTCAGCTGCTCCACTGGCTAAGTGCATTGCATCTCACCTAAATACACTGTTTGGGTGCGTTGCATTTCAAAAATCCCTTCTGTGGGGTGTGATGGGCGAGAAATGACAAATGGCAGTGTCATTCCGCGAGGTGGAGAGGCAATGGAAGCTTCCAGAATCTTCTCCTGTGACACTTGCCTCACTGAATTCGACCAAGGATGAGTAAGAGACCATCAATCTCCAAGTGGAAGCAAGAACTATCAGAGGGAAGACACTAATCAAATCACAAGCTGACTCATCCCCCTTACAGATATCTATATATGGATCCCTCATCCCAGAGATCCAAGGGCTGGAATTTTGCATATTGTAAGGAATTGTTGTTGGTTTCTTGAGACAAACATCAGATTGTTGGGTGATCTAAGCTTTGTTTGAGGTGAAGAGGGGCTTCTTTGCTGGGAGGTTGATGCTGGTTCAGAACAATTGGTTGTAACTCCTCTTGGCTCTTTTCTTGTTTATCAATAAAAGCTATTCAAGTTTTCCTCCATGCTTTTGTGTCATTGATGCTTGCTACATTTGTATGGTCAATTTACATCTGATCCTAGATTGTTTATGATTATAGATCCATGTCTTTGTATAGTGCTATGCTTCTGTGATCTTACAGGTACTTTGTGAAGTTGGGCGTGCAAGGGAGCAGGTAGTTGAAGACTATCAAAGAAGAGAGGAATCAAATAAGGAGATTAGCGCAAGACAGAGGTTAGTCTTTCTGTTCCTCTCTATCTATAATTCATAAAGGAAAAACGAAAGTAGCTTTTATCTGTTTGTTTCTAAGGCAGTTGTTACACCTTAGTGGGATAGAGCAGTTCTATATAGACACTTTTCCCTATAACAAAATGTCGACTCCGCTGGGGAGCTAATTAGTTTGTTTGTTTATCATTCTTTGTTGTTTGTTTCATAAACTTACAAGTAGCATTCGAACTACATTTTCCATAAAAAATGCAAAGTAGATAACTGCTACTTCAATCCATCTACTGGATCTGTTTATGATTTAAACAACTGATTCACAAACTATCTGATTGCCCTTGTGATAGCTCTTAGATCCTCCTTAGATCTACCCCTGATTGTTGCATTACTGATTGCTTTTTGCTCGGCCAAAACCCAAGAACTGAACTGTAAACTGTGACCCGGAACCCGAACAGAGTCTTGTTTCTGGCCCTGCATAGGTACTGTTCAGAGAATCTGAATTTCAGCGCACTTCCCGAGTGGACAAGCTGCGCTGCATTTCAAATTCTCTGTGTTATAGGTGCGCTGATCAGACTAGCTTAGTGCAGTTTTGGCTTCTGTGGTTCATTCTTTCCAGTTCTATTCCTGAATTTTGCTGCCTGTGATCAGTATATGTCTGTTTGGAACCCCTTTTCCTTGCTATTATTCCGCCTCCTTTGTACAAAAGAACTGCAGATGTTTTTATGTGTTTGTTGAGTCATTTACAGTTCTCCTTTGCAAAAGTAGCATAATCGTACTATCGTCCTTTGATTTGAAACTGTCGCAAGTGTCGATTTCAATCGTAGGAAAGAGTTTGATTGATGTTGATGGTCGATTATCCTGTTGCTATTGCTTTTGGTCTGAATTTTTAATTTTCTAGTGTCGAGAACAAGTATTCAGTTCAAAATCATAAATTGTTGTGATCGTCTCCATTTTTTGATTTCGAAAAGAAACTTGCTGATATGTGTCGTTTGAAAAGAAATTCAGATTTGTGCATCAGCTTTCTTTTTAACATTCATATACTAAGAAAGTCGAAAACAAATACATGCATGTGAATTTGCATATAGACAATCTGATTGGCTTGATTTAGGAAAGTACATTTAGAGTGTGCTCTTTGCTCTTTGTGAAAAGATTCTGTCTTTCTTTTCCTTAGTAGCTAGGATTTTCATTGCACAAAGAAGATAAAAAGTTTGTTTATCATCTTAGATTGCATTTTAGGAATTACATCTACATCTCATGGTGAACTCGAGAGGAAAACTTCATAAACAAGATCAACTTAAAATAAATTCAATGAATCTAACAACGATTTGGAACTTAACGCACAATATTTAGAAGTCTAGGCTAGAGACGTATTCCGGTGTCGTAAAGCCTGGTAACTATTGTTCTCACTGATGGTTGGGTGATTCCTCCACTTTGAGATGATAAGTGCGAGTACGGACTTGTCCTCCCACGTACTGTCGAGTATATTTTGGGAGACCCCAATAGGCTTAATCCTTTATCCATAGGAAGCCGTGTCTACCGCCCTATCGATCGCAATGCACTGAACACACCATTCAGGAAGATTGATTGTTGTACAATAAAAAGTATTCTGCAGTTTTGCGATTAGTTTGGTAATCCCTCTACCTAGATTTCTAGAGCAGTCCCTTTCGTTCCTTTTCAGACTCCTTAACAAAAAAGGTCCATCTGAGCACTTGTCACTTCAAGCTCATTAAAAATCGAAGGAGACTAGAGTCATCTTTTGTTTTTTCTCGACTCTTAAAAATTGAAAAAACAAGTTGTGTCAAAGCGTCTAAAATTTATTTTAAACGGAATATTCATTACCCTTTCCTACGTTGATCTTGGGTTGAGAAAAATGGAATCCACCAACCAAGGAATTCCCCTTGGAGGAAATCCTAGTCCCTTCTCCTCTTGGGGAGATGTTCGTGCACCCCATATGGCCACATTGTCGCTTACAGGACTGACAATCGGTTTGCTTGTATGGCTCTTCTCAACCTCTGTCGTTCAAAACACCACAATTCCTGAACAATCGAATCAGCGACTAGACGAGTCCAGAGTTACCCACCAGCCTTCTACTTCCTCTAATTCTTCCTCTCCTCCTTCCTCTTCACTTGATGGGGCTGGTAAAGACAAAAGTCAAGTACCTAAAGAGAATAAGGAAAAGAAGAAGAAAGAGAAGAAAAAGGAGCCAAAAGTGAATGGGGGAAAACAAGTGTTGTCTAGCGAAAATCCACACACTGCATCGACCAGGCCTAAATCGCCATGTGTCATTTGCAAAGGAGACCACTATCACAGAGATTGTCCTTGCATCCCTCGGATCTTAAGGGACTGGTCTCCTCATTTGCACAACCCGATGTCGTCAACCTCTGATGGTCATGTTGAAAACACACCGTCAACTAGTGAAAGTGAAGCCCCAGGATAAAAAGGAAAATATAGATTTCCTTGTAAACTGTGCGAAGGCGATCATGCCGTCCACCGTTGTTCCTTCTTAGATGAAGCTAAAAGAGTTTTGGACGATCATCCAGTTTCACCGTTACGACTTCCTCCTGGATATTAAAAACTCTTGTCGAGTCCGTCACTAGTTGAAAATCTGGCTGGCCCGATCAGGTGGTCGGCTGAAGCATCTATCATTGAAGATAAACCATCTGAACTCATACCAGACGAAAGTCAAAAGGTCGAGGCGGCAGTTGACCCGGTCTTGCCTTCAGAGGTTCCATCTTCAGATGATACAGTCATTGAAGAGAACAAGGATGACATTGTCCAAAATATTTTCATAAGCACAGACTCCAACGAACATGGGGGCAATTTACCCGTTCCTTTACCGCAGGAAGGAAGTTCGTCAGAGTCGTACCCGGCCGTCTATTCAATCCCACCTCCAAGCAACCTAGTTGCCTCCTTCGACTGGAATCAACTAGGCAGACCCCGTTTACCAGCTAGTGTACCATTCCGAATCATTGTTCAAATATATAGAATGGCTATGGCTGGTACCATCATAGATGAGGGGGCTTCTGTGAGTATCCTTTCCTCAACTGCTTGGAAAGCGCTTGGTTCGCCATCGCTTTTTCCTGAGATGAGAAATTTAACAGGTTTTTATAAAGGAACCAGTCGATCGTTAGGGATCCTTCTCGATGTGCCCATAACATTGAGAGGGAAAACCGTTCACATGAACGTAATGGTAGTCCAAGGACCCCTAGATTACAATATACTCCTTGGACGAGACTATATTTATTGCATGGGAGCAATTTTCTCCTCACTCTTTAGAGTAATGTGTTTTCCGCACGAAGGAAGAGTGGTCAAGCTCGTAGACCAGCTTTCATTTCCAGGATCATACAAAGCAAATAGTCATATACCATCCCTGAATGGTCTTTTCACGCAAGAAATGTCTCAATCTCCAGTCTGTACACCCGATGAGCACGAGTGATTCGGGGGGACATGACTAAAACCCAGGGGGGCATGCACCCTGGTCTGCTTCGGCAGGAAAACTTCGGGTATAGGGTAGGCTTCCGCGAGAGAATATGACTGGTCTATACTCCCGTCTGTGATTGGAAGAGGGGGTTATTCTATAACAAGATTCTCTTGTCAAAGTTATGCGAGTGGAGTAGCCTCCTTCACTCACCTTTGTCTATTTCGGTAGACATCGCCGAAGAAGTGTTTTGTTTGCGCTGTGAATAGAACAATATTTGGGTAACCTATAAGAGGTAGGACTCTCTCAGTAAAACAAATGTTTTAACAGACTAAAGAAGGGGTAACCTTGAAACTTTGTTTTATACCTGGGGCATGCAAACCTTTTGGAATGCAAGCAACGAGCGATCATTTATCTGTTTTTTGGATTGGTCGTTTCCTAACTTGCATAGAGAAAGGATGTGGGGCAAAAATCTAAAAATTGTCGTTTTATATGAGACATTCTTATCACATGACTGGATTAATCGAGCATTTTTAGCACATAGTTCAAGCTCGTTAAAAAATAAACATAAGCCATGAGCAAATGTTTCCTCCCGCGTTTAAGCTTGCTAAAAAATGAATTATTCCCCCGGTAAATAACCATCATGAATGTAGTACTTCAGCCATTAAAGCCTTGGTCGTGTTTGCACCATCACCTCCACTTTTTCATTGGCCGATCATTCACCCCCATTTGATTGTTTACCCATTTTGAGGAACAGCTGTGAAGAGTGATCTCACTAGCCATCCTCGTGACACTACCATGATTGGAAAATTCCAAACCTTACCTGGAATCAGCTGCTACCCATTTTATCACTCGTTCCTCAAAAGATGAGTCTCCTTTAAGCTCTTTTCAACAGACTCGTAAAATATAAAAATATTGCCGAGCCATTAGCCTCTCCAGCTCGTTAAAGGGACATGAAGTGCTATCCCTCCTCTAGATTTTAATCTTTTTGGACCTGGGCGATTATTACACAAAAAGATCAAGCGCTTGTTTTGTTCCCCTCGTTAAAAGTATCAAAAATTAATCCCTTCTGTATTGTTTTATACTTTTTCGGACTTAAGGGATTAGATGACGAAAAAGGAATTTTGGAGTTACCTTTACGTTCCTTTTCAGACTCTCTAAAATTGAAAAGGACCGAGTTATCTTTGTCGTTAAACTCGTTAAAAGTGTAATAGCGACAAACTTGTCTATAGACGAGAACGAGTTTCACTATCGCTAGGCTCGTTAGAACATAGCGATGGGTTTGCCTGAAGGGAAAATTATAGAACAAGCATATGTTATCCTCCTCAAGCTTGACAAAAATAAATAGGTATTGGTCAGCAATGAGTAGAGAAAATTGGGAAGAAAACTTGAAGAAACTTTGTTGGTAGAAAGTCGCTCTGGAACATGACACTTCCACTCCGTGTCCGAGTCGGGTTGGGTTGTTTCATTCACTGATCACATCACCATGGTCCCATCATACCATCCACATTTGGGGTTAATGCTACCAATGCATCACATCAGTGTCGCCGATATGTTGAAGAGAAGTCATTCAGAGAATTTCACCTGTGTCTCACCCACTACCATACATTTATACTCCATTCTTTCATGACCGCCACCCTGAACCTTATATCACCAGATCGTTTTCACCTCCATTAAAATCATTTTCTCCGTTCCGTGTCATTGATGTGGGATTCATTAAGGCCCTCTTGTGATGGATCACTTCTTGTCGACATCAGCTCATTATCCAAGGAGTTGATCTAGGAACACCCCATTCAGTACTTTGAAGCTTGCATGCCTCAATGGAAATTTTTTCACCTCTGGCGACAGGTTTACATCAATGGCCTTTGACCGAAAGATTTTGTGTGGTGTTCGACACCAATTCCTTTATTCACACCACGTAAATTGTACTGCAGTACCTTGAGGGTCATTATCATTATCGGTGATTCCTCTCGCGCTTGTTAATAGTTTACATCATTGACTGGTAATCAAGAGATGTCTTTCCATGTTCGACTTCAGAACATTTCTCACATGGATCGACTTGTACTTCGAGTGAAGATCGAATGAGATTTAAGACCCCAGATCTAGTTTCATCCATCCCGGCTGTGATATATATTCAGGGAAATAAAGACATCAAATGTACATCATTGCTACACAGATAATCATCCAATCAAAAGGATGATGGCTCTATCAGAATCATCAATCTACACTCAGACGATTGTCTGTCCTATGTACATGAAAATGAATTTATAAAGTTGAGCATGGGAATGCCCGCCTCAGCTAGATCATGAAAATATTATGAAGATAATGTATTGTATTGTATCTTATTACAGGTCTCCTCCCAGCACTGAAAGAACTTCGGATCCTCATAATAAATCATTTCACCCGACATCAAAAGATTAACAACCTCATGCTTTAGGGGGCAACTGCTATAGACATTTTCAGGCCCTACAACCCCAAGCATGAAATGTCCATAAACCAAGGGCTCCTAAGTCCCTAAAAGTGTTGTTCTAACCCCTAAAATAACAAGGTCAACAGATTACAACTTCTCCCAGAAGTTCTACATGAAAAACTGCTCAGAATTGGTCAAAACAGGATCATTTCAGTTGCTCCAATAGCTAAGTTCGTTGCATATCACCTAAATACAGTGTGTGGATGCGTTGCATTTCAAAAATCCCTTCTGTGGGGTGCGATGGGTGAGAAATGACAAATGGTAGTGTCATTCCGCGAGATGGAGAGGCAATGGAAGCTTCCAGAATCTTCTCCTGTGACACTTGCCTCACTGAATTCGACCAAGGATGAGTAAGAGACCATCAATCTCCAAGTGGAAGCAAGAACTATCAGAGGGAAGACACTAATCAAATCACAAGCTGACTCATCCCCCTTACAGATATCTATATATGGATCCCTCATCCCAGAGATCCAGGGGCTGGAATTTTGCATATTGTAAGGAATTGCTGTTGGTTTCTTGAGACAAACATCAGATTGTTGGGTGATCTAAGCATTGTTTGAGGTGAAGAGGGGCTTCTTTGGTGGGAGGTTGATGCTGGGTCAGAACAACTGGTTGTAACTCCTCTTGGCTCTTTTCTTGTTTATCAATAAAAGCTATTCAAGTTTTCCTCCATGCTTGTGTCATTGATGCTTGCTACATTTGTATGGTAAATTTACATCTGATCCTAGATTGTTTATGATTATAGATCCATGTCTTTGTATAGTGATATGCTTCTATGATCTTACAAGTACTTTGTGAAGCTGGGCGTGCAAGGGAGCAGGTAGTTGAAGACTATCAAAGAAGAGAGGAATCAAATCAAGAGATTAGCGCAAGACAGAGGTTAGTCTTTATGTTCCTCTCTATCTATAATTCATAAAGGAAAAACGAAAGTATCTTTTCTCTGTTTGTTTCTAAGGCAGCTGTCACACGTTAGTGGGATAGAGTAGTTCTATATAGACACTTTTCCCTGTAACACCCTTCACCACAAGTCTAGCTTTGTACCTCTATTTTTCTCCATCTTCTTCCTTCAGCTTGTAAACCCATTTATTCTGCAATGTTGTTTTACCTGCAGGAAACCTGACTAAGTCCCAAGTCTTGTTATGTGCTAAGGAGTCCATCTCTTGTTTCATGGCTTTCTCCCACTTTTTCTTGGTTTCTACCTGCACTGCTTCTTCATAACATTCTGGTTCACCAAAATCAGTCGACAATACATAACATAATGAAGGGGAGTATCATTCAGGGGGTCTACTTATCCTAGTATATCTTCTAACACCACTTGCAGGTGTTTGAAGTGCTTGTTGCTGTTGTGGTTGTTGTTCTGGATGTTGATCATTATGATTTTCAGGAACCATCACTTTTCCTATGATATCGTCAAGCACTGTGTATTCTTTGTTTTCTTTCTCTTGTTTCTTTTCCTGCAAGTGATTCTTAGACAAGACCTTTTCATTGAATATTACATCTATGCTCCTAATGATTTTATGATTTTCTTAATCATATAAGTGATAACCAAAATCATTAACACCATATCCAATAAAGGTACATTTCTTTGATTTTTCCTCGAGCTTTGTTCTATTTTCTTTATTAATGTGGACAAAGGCTTCACAACCAAAAGTCTTTAAAAATGAGTAGTTTACCTTTTTACCTGCCCATGCCTCCTCTGGAATACCACCATCCAAGGAACTTGAAGGCCCTCTATTTATTCGATAAATCGTAGTATCTATAGCATCTGCCCAAAATTGTAAAGGAAATATTGCATGCAATCTCATGCACCTTGCACACTCCATGATTGTCCTGTTCATCCTTTCTGACACACCATTTTCTTGTGGTGTTCCTGGAACTGTCTTCTCTCTACGAATTCCATTCTCTGAACAGTACCTATCAAACTCTTTGCTACAATATTCACCTCCATTATTTGATCTAAGACACTTCAACCTTTTCCCTGTCTCATTTTCAACCAAAGCTTTCCATTTCTTGAAAGTATCAAATACATCAGATTTATTTCGAATACAATAAATCCAGGTTTTTCTAGTTGCATCATCAATAAAAGTAACATAATAATGAGATCCATCAAGAGATGATACTTGAGCAGGTCCCCATACATTTGGATGCACAAGCTCTAATTTTTTGCTCTTCTTTTCATTCCCAACTCTAAGGAATCTAACTCTCTTATGTTTTCCATAAACACAATTCTCACAGAATTTTAAATCAACATGCTTCAAACCTGGCAACAAATTTCTTGAGTGAAGAATCTGCATCCCTTTCTCAATCATGTGCCTGAGCCTATAATGCCAAAATGTCGTATCTTCTCCTGTAGAGGTTAAAGCATTAACAGAATTAGAAATACCATTGCATAAATACAATGTACCAACCTTTTCTCCTTTCTCTATTACCACGGATCCTTTAGTGACCTTCTAGGTTTTATCTGTGAAAGTAGTTAGGCAACCTTCACCTCCCAACTGCCCTGTTGAAATCAGATTTTTCTTCAGATCTGGAACATTCCTTACCTTCTTCAATATCCACTGATTTCCATTTTGCTAGTTTATGAAAACTGTACCCATTCCAACAATTTTATAGGGTTTATCATTACCCAATCGAACTTGTCCAAAATCTCCTTGAACATAATCATGAAAATGTTTCTTATCAGGTGTGGCATGGAATGAGGCCCCTGAATCTATCACCTAGGCATCAATAATATTTTCTAATGAAAGAATCAAAGCATCTTGCAACACATCACCTGTTACATTCGCTTCATGATTAGTTTCTTGATGTGCATCTCATTCTTTTCCCTTCCGAAACTTGCAGTCTTTCTTTAGGTGTCCTTTCTTCCCACATTTCCAGCACACTATCCTGATCTGGACTTGGATCTGCCTTTTCTTGACTTACTGCGATATCCTAAGCTCTTTTTCTTCCCCTAGTCTCTGCAATAAAAGCATTACCTGATGTCTCATCGGAGCTTTTCTGTCACATTTCCTTGCTAAAGATTACACTAACAAAATCATCAAACTTTAAAGTACTAGATCCAGAGACAGAGTTACTAACGACCATAACTAAACCATTCCAACTTTCTGGCAATGAGCACAGAAATAACAGAGCCCTAACTTCATCATCAAAATTTACCCCTACAGAACTTAACTGAGTTGTAACTGTATTAAAATCATTTAAATGATCTGCAACAGATCCACCTTCTGACATCTTCATATTAAATAAAAGCTTCATAAGAAATACCTTATTTGAGGCTGATGGTTTTTCATATAGTTTGGCCAATGCTGACATTAAACCTTGTGTTGTCGTTTCCTTTAAAATATTAAACACTATCGACGTCGCTAGGCACAGCCGTATTGTTCTAAGTGCCTTTTGTCTAGATTATCCCATTCTATGTCTGTCATACTCGTAAGCTTCTTTGTCTTTTCACTCAATGGTAGGTACAGATCTCTCTGATACAGATAATATTCCATCTACATCTTCCATAGCTGGTAGTTTTGTCCATTGAATTTTTCGACCCTAAACCTTCCATCATCTGCCATTGCTCCCGCTCGAACCAGGAAACCTTCTCTCCTGCGAGTTTATCAACCAAATAGACCTTCGACTCTGATACCGGTTGTTATAATATTATGGAGCAATGGAACACATAAAATATTGCAGAAATATAAACACAGAAAAGGCATAAAACAAGAGAGACACAGATATATGTGGTTCACCTAGTTTGGGCTACGTCCGCGAAGAAACAGCCAGTCCTTCTTTTATTATATTATTTAGCAAACTTAAGAGATACAACCTACAATAGATCCATTGTAACGACCTCTTTGCTCTCAATCTCCTCTCTCTTCCTCACTCAAAATACAAATATGCATAGACGCAATACACTTCCCTCATAGATAGTGAGGGGTTGCCTTCTAGGGCAAAAAAAAAAAAAAAAAAAAAAACCTAAATTCTACCGTCAAATCATCCGCCTAATGAACGGCCCAGATTGACTAGAAATTACCAAACTTTTACAAGGCAAATTTACATCTATTTTTTAGCTTCGGGGCGCTGTCCCCGAACTCTC
Source organism: Pinus tabuliformis (assembly GCA_031772625.1). NCBI lineage: Eukaryota > Viridiplantae > Streptophyta > Pinopsida > Pinales > Pinaceae > Pinus > Pinus tabuliformis. The sequence continues at coordinate 1,002,216,755 of CM062813.1, read as the reverse complement.
GCCAGAGGACCACTAGCCCCCGGACCCCCCAGCCGGGGGGGATTAGCCCCCCTCGATCCACGCAGGGGGGACAAGTCCCCCCCGCACCCCCCCGCGTGGAGGGGTGTACAGTCTTCCTGGGGTATACATCCGACTGAAACCTTTAAATACAGAAGATAATCAGGCTCCACACCGAGCAAATGATACAAATGAAAAGACCTCCTTTCTATATATAGGAGTCTAAGGGTTGACAATATAATTAGAGCCGACATAACAATAATAATGTAATTGCACAATAATAACAATATGGGGACTACATGGGAACAACAATATAATAAGGGGGTTGCACTAATAACAATAAGGGGTTACACTAGTAGTATAGGGACCTAACATGCCCCTCTCCTTCAAAAAGTGTTGTCCTCAACGCTTGAGTAGTTCTAGATGCTTCTGTATAAAATTCTTGTCCTCCCATGTGGAATCTTCAACATGTAAGTTCTTCCACTTTATGAGATACTCTGAAATTGATCGATTTTGTAGTTGTCGGGTTCTTGTTTCTGTGACTGCTCCAAGTTCCAATATGAATTTTCCTTCCTCGTCGAGTTCTAGCAATATTTTTTGAACTGGAATCTTCTGCAACTTTTGAATGAGTTCCCACCCTACTTCGACATTCTTCCATTCATCACTTGCTTCGTTTATTGAATTTGGTTGGATAATTATACCAACCTCTAGCATTTCTACAACCATATGTTCCATTTCACTCTTCTGGGCATATGGATATCTGTAAGGCCTGATGTTTGGAGGAACACTTCCTAGAATCAAATTAATAGCATGATCATTGTCACGAATAGGTGGGAGGTCTTTAGGAGTCTCAAATACCTTGGAATGATTGTCCAAGACTTTTTGGAGATCTAGAGAAATAGATGATTTCGATGTGGGAACCTCTAGAGAACATAATTGTGCAATTACACCTTGTTTTTCTTTCTTTAGAAGCTTTGTCATTCCATTAGAGATTATTATGTTTCTTGGTTTCCCTGTGATACCCCTCAATTAAACTTCCTTTGCTTCTGAGGAAAATTTCATGAAAGTTTCTTGAAAATTTAAAGCTATTGTACCCAAGGATTGTAGCCATTGGACCCCTAGTACAACATCAACACCACCCATTGGAATGGAAAGAATTGGGCTATTCAATACATATTCTCCCATGGATATCTTGATATTATGGCACTTTCTGTAGAGTTGTAACAAGGGTCTTTTTCATCTCTAGTTATCTCACATTACAAGTCAATCCGGGAGCGTTTTTTTATTGTAAAGGGTATCTCAATTTGAGGCTATTTGTCAGAGTAATGCTTAGTAGTATAGGTCTAAGAAATACAAGAGTAAACGGATGCTAAGCTATGGCTAAATTACTTTTTCATAAAGAAATCACACGCGGCAACTTTATCAGTCAAGGGTACGGAAATAGTAACCCATCCCTCTAGAAATCGATGAAGGAAAAGGAATTAGAGTATGGATCACGGATCTGGGAGCATAATAGCGTCTGTTGTGTCTCACGACAGCCTTGATCCTCCTCCCACACCAAACCAATGAATGCAAGTAAAAAGGAACAGCAAGAAAGAAGAATGGAACGACAATTCAGAAATGGAACAGCAGTAAAAGGAACGGCAGTAAAGAAACTAAACCTCGCGAGTTCAACACTCTCAATTCTTGGCATCAACTTACATACAAAGAAAGAGCAATCTTTTGTACAAGTAGACAACTTAATCAAATGGAACAGCAAACCACCATAAACAGGAAACGTCATTCATATGTACACATAATCTGAAATGATCACCAGTTGTCCACACACAACGTTAATTCCATCTTCTTATGATCATCACTCCAACCATATGTAGCTAAAACATTCCACTTATAAATTCTGTAACAGAAGTGAACAACTCAGAACAATGTTATGTAATCAATTCTGGAAATATGATGTAAACTTGTCACAAAGATTTACAAAAGGAAAACTATTGATGAACGAGTATGGAACAGCATGTAAGTATATCAGATTATTAAGAACAAATAAACAAACCACACAAAGCCAAACTGTAATGATACAATCAGCCAGTGTCCGTTGGAGCCGGGCCCTTAGCTTCCAATGGCACACCGCCGTAACTTACTTCAGATGCAGGGAGAAAGTAACACCAAATATATTATATTAATGCATCAATGATAGTACAGCAAAACTAAGTCTCAAAGAGACTCGATAGTCTGAGTTTAACCAACTATGAAGTCTGTAAACAGAAAGTAAAGATACAAGATAATCAAAAGTCCCTGAAGTCTTCGATGCTGCCCCTTTTTATACAAGTAATGGCGGAGTTAACTAAACAACAAAATAATTGAAAGTAACGATCCCTCAGGATCAAAGATCCTGAGGGATCTGTTAAACTGTTAACTCCTCTCTTTTCTCTGCCTAGCCTTCCAAACTGACAATCCTTCATCTCGTCCCGGATTGATCTGCCTTGATTTACTCGCCCTGGTCTGTATTTTATTTGGTTTTGGAGGGACAACCGTTATCTCCTCATGGAACTCTCGTTTTGCACCACGCCTTCCTACTTTTGTCTTTTCCTGCATAGAGAAGATAACTATTAGTGATTGGGTCATTCGTGCTCATTCTCATTACATTCTCCTTATTTTATAACAAAGAAAAGGTTACAACTATTGCTTGAAACACCACTAAGTTATTCGATAAAACATACCTTTCCAATGCTCTACACACCCCCCGGCTTACTCTGTTTCATGGCCTCATGAAAACGTTATAATTAACATGGAGAGCGGTAAGAGAATAGGCGGGAGAGGGCACCTTGTGAGGAGGTCTGCAACCATGGTGAGCAACCAGATTATCAAAGAATTGATTCAATTGATCTGCAGGCATATTGTACAAGGCTTGGTACACAGGTGTAGGGTGCCAAATAATTGGGCTACGAAACCGGTATCCTAACCAAGACGGCCCAGCTTGCAGAATGCGCTGGCGATAAAGGCTCAACCGTTTAGCAGCCAGCTCAAAATTCTCGTATTTGAATGGCTCCCTGAGCTGGATGCTTGGGGTAGAAATCCGATAGCGGAATTTGGCAGCATCCATAGCAGAATCCTTAATAGCCAGAAAGTATTCCAAGCTATTTCGGATCAAATCCTCATGCATGGGTCCTAGCAGTTCTATGACGCCCGGGGTTCTCATAAGGCTTTTGTGTGATTGCCATAGGTGAACTGGGTCTCTAGGCTCGGCCCTGACCCATAGATCTAGGTTGTTCTCCTGCCTCTGAAAGGCATTGTAAGCCCTGAGCCACTTTAATTGATTGACCCCAAATGAAACAAAGGCTTGTAGCTGTATATCTCCCACAAAAGGGCCAGGGTTTAAATCAGTTTCCTGCTCAAGCACCATATTGTGCAAATAGAATTCACATAGTAACTGTTGGACCTTAACCCCATAATGTTTGCAACAATCAATAAAATATTTAATAGTATTAATATGAATAGGGGCACCTGCCCTGACAGCTTTTATTTTCAATCTTAAGTATCTTTCAAGGAGAAATAAAGCATAATTCTTTGCAGGGGCCCTGCAAGTCAAAACATCATTATACAGTGAACATACAGTGTCCAATTGTTTAATAACAGCATCTAGTCGACGTGTTACCTTGGCAACCTTTTCCTGTTCCTTCTGCCATCCTTCAAAGGCCTGACTCTCTGATTGACTCATGTTCCGCAGTTGCTTCTATAGTTCTTCATGTTTTTCCCGAGGGATCATTTGTTCCTTTAACTGCTCAGCTTCCTGCTGCAACTCCTCGTATTTTTCCCGAGGGATCATTTGTTCCCTTAGCTGGTCAGCCTCCTGTTGGGCTTGCTTCATCTCGTGGTGCAAGGCCTTGGTTTTTGGATCCTTTTTCCATGATTTCTTAGAGGCAGGGAGTTTTACCTGAACCTTCACGTTTCGCTGCCTGGAATTCGTATCCCGAATTATCCCTAAAGGTGGTGCCTCAGTTTGGACTGCTTTGTTTTCCCTTTCTTTCTTAACATGAATAAAGGGGTACGATGGCCCCTCTATAAATGGAATGTCGTCTTGCGGCTCGGTTTTGATTGGAACAGCAGTTGGTCCCAATGGGCTATTTGGAACAGCAGTCCATTCCTCAGCGTCAATAGGAACGACATTCTAATGTTCCATATCAGATGGAACGACATTTTGTTCCTCAGTGCTGGTTGGAACAGTCGTAGGTCTATCAGCGGAGTATTGACCTACGAGACGCCTATAAGCCCCTTGCCTTCTCATCTGACAGGACCCTGCTGCATTTGTCCTTCTTTTTCTCCTTATGGTCCTTCTTATTCTCATACTGGCTTTCAAACTTCGAATTTTCTGCCGAAGCTGGGCTATAATATTCAGTAGTCTCTGTTGTTTCTTTCTCAATTTCTTAATTTCTCTTGCCTCGGCAGTGGGCGCATGAGTGGCCCTCAGTTCTGCTCCTCTTTCATCGAGGGTTTCTTCTGGCATTCTGGGAACGAACTGTTCGCGACAAGAATTTTCATTCTCCACGTCATCAGCAGGTGGGTTTTCTTCTGGTGTCTTGGGAACGGATTGTTCCCGGTTGGTATTTACATTTTCTTTGTCAACAACAGGGAGGTTTTCTCCTCCTGCCATTTCTTCATGCAATTCTTCATGCGTCTCTTCCCCAGAGGGTCCTTCAGGAGGGTCTGCTGGACTGGAAGGTGAAGCATAATCTCCCAGGCTGGCCAAGATGGTGGCCAGCTCTTCTTCCTCCATGGGGACCTGTGGAGGGCTGTCCCCCAATTGTTCCATCTCCTCCTCCTGAATTGGCTGCTCAGTGGCTGCCTCTGGATAGTCGACCTCGGCCTCAGAGTCAGAATGTTCATTTCCTTCCTCGGCTTCTGCTTCGTTCTCAATTTGTTCCACATTTTCCCTCAAGGGTTCCTGTTCTGGCACTGGTGGCTCATCTGTTATTTCAATCGGCTGGTCAATGCTTAGCTGGATTTTCTCCAGCCTGCCTCTTATTCTTGCCAACCGAGCTGACTTCCTAGGCCTCTCGGGCTGTTCAGGTGTGCTGGCCACCTGCTCTTCCACCACCACCTTTTTGCATTTTTCAGATTGTTCTGGCGTGCCAGAGGAATGCCTACGTTTCGAGGCAGCACGCTCTTCTGTGGCCAGTTCCTTATGTTTTTCTGCATGTCCAGATGCTCTAGAGGAACGTTTTCGTTTTACTGACTCCGTTCGTTTCTTGGGTTGCTCGGGTGTATCCGAGGGATGCTTGGGTTTTGGTGATTATCTGGGCTTCTTGGGTGCTTCAGAGGTACTAGCGGGATGCTTAGCCTTTGGGGATGGTGATGCCACTCCCCCTCCAATTGCTGTAATAAGCTCCCCCCAGCTACTCTGCTGCTGAGTGAGACTGTAGCTCACTATCAGACGGATCAACCCATGGTGGCTAACCACTGCATCTTCATGGTGTGCCTTTTTCAGGCTCTGAGAGGCATCATGCAGTAATGAATTTAACAATGCAGGGAGATTCACAGAAAATTTTCCTTTTAACACAGCCAGGAGCTTAAGGTGACGCGGTCTTACAACATCTTTTCGCCCCTCGCAGGTGATGTAGCTCTGCACCACCTTTGCCAATTCGCTCCAGGGTTCTCCTAGCGTTGCCAGCAGCACTCCTTTTCCCTTCACTGTTAGATTCTGTCCTTCGTCTTGGAAAATTTCTATGATCTTTTGCAACCTCTCTTTCTTTATCGTCCATATTGGTCCTGAGGCTGGTAATCCTGTTACTTCCGCGATTATTTCCTTCATGACCATTATCTGCTTCCCACCCACTACGGACTATTCTTCCTGGAAATTCTGCAGGAATTCCATGGCCACAGTTTCATTTGATTCACGCAAGCGGCAAAAATAAGTTAGCCACCCCGCCCTTTCTAGGATCTCCCGAGCAGCTTCGGAGACTACTAGCTCACTAGGCTCGCTTTTGATAGCCTTGCCTCCCATGGTTCTGTTTCGGGATCCTTGATGGAACATCAATTACCTGTCGCAAAGAACGTAATCGCAGCAAGAAAAAAACACAGAGCATGCATGAAAATTGATTGTAAATAACAACTTTTTGCAAAAATAGCATTGTCATGCCATTAACCCATACCGTACCTTCGTACCATATCATTTCCGAATGATGTGCTAACACGTGGCCGGTGGAGTAATGAGGTCACCTCCCCCCTCACAATATGATAGGCTGTCCCAGCCGTCAGATGGAGGAGGAGCCGCCGTCCCGTCACCAAGTCATAAAGGAACAGCATGTAGAGTTTTGCCATGTTTCAGATTAGACAAAGAAATACCGAGATCGAGGCAAAAGGTAGATCGCGTTTTGCATAAGCCTGCGTGATGTGATGCAAAACAGGAGGATAGGACGTCTGGCACTCATATAAAGTCTGAGGTAGTCATAGTCAATACCTTTGCCATGATTGGTGGTGATAGATATTCATGCGACGTATCCATCAAAGTGTAAGATATAATTATTACGAGGATAGAAAGAAGTATTTGATATGATCCAAATTGGTGTATATATTACGACTCCGATACCATTAATAGAGCTCTGCTGCCGACAGGTGTTCATAACCTTGGCAGAGTTGTTTATTTCACCCTGGAACCATGGTCCTTTGTGTATTTTTGAAGAGAAATTCTTGTCAAAATGCAGGCCATCATGCTGGCTTGGTAACTAGATAACCATGATGCCATTCACCAGAGAGGCACGAAACGTGGGTAGGCCGGCTCGTAATGAGACCCCCTGTTCCAAGGTTTGTTTATGTAGTGAACCCATTGGACCATATCCCTGGTGTGGTGGCCATGATGGGAATGCCACTTCGCTTCCAATATTATGATCATAGTAGGCTGGTTCTTTAATGAAACCCCCTATCCTGCATTTGACAAATAATTTCTTTTTTTTCTTCCTTTTTTCTTTCCCTTTTTTTTTTGAAACAGACTTTGCTCTTGTGTAATTACACATAAGGGTGGTTCAGCCCTCCTTAAGAGTGGGAATGGCGGAAGAAGTCTTGTCATCCCAATAGGAAGATATAAATCTTCTGTTCCTATTTCCTACTAATAATAGAGAAAATTGTAGGAACTCAACATGATGAAATTTTCCAACAAGGCAGAGGAGGTGAGACCATGACAGCAAAAATGATGAGTGTGTGGATCCTTCCTTTGTTCTTGCATCAATACTAGGGCTGTTAAAGATAACGATTTATGATATGCTGATCTCGATATATCCTGACTTTTATATTCATTGCATAAATGTATAACTGCTACTTATGGCCTTGGAAAGAGGATGGACAACGCATCCTTTATATGAAAGGGACAAGAGCATACCACTCCTTTTTGAAAGGGAGGGTGAGGAGGAGTTCATCTGATGCATTTCCTTAAAAAAAAGGCAGCAAAAGCACACAATGATGTTTCCTTTGAAAAAGGAACAGCCAAAAATACTCAAGTGTTGTTCCTTTTGAAAAGGAACAGCAAAAACACACAAGTGTTGTTCCTTTTGATAAGGAACAGCAAAAACCCAAAAGTGTTGTTCCTTTTGAAAAGGAGCAGCAAAACACACAAGTGTTGTTCCTTTTTAAAAGGAACAACAAAAACACTCAAGTGTTGTTCCTTTTGAAAAGGAACAGCAAAAACACACAAGTGCTGTTCTTTTGAAAAGGAACAACAAAACACACAAGTGTTGTTCCTTTTGAAAAGGAACAGCAAAACACACAAGTGTTGTTCCTTTTGAAAAGGAACAACAAAAACACTCAAGTGTTGTTCCTTTTGAAAAGGAACAGCAAAAACAAAAGTGTTGTTCCTTTTGAAAAGGAACAGCAAAAACACACAAGTGTTGTTCCTTTTGAAAAGGAATAGCAAAAACACTCAAGTGCTGTTCCTTTTGAAAAGGAACAGCAAAAACACACAAGTTTTGTTCCTTTTGAAAAGGAACAACAAAAACACTCAAGTGTTGTTCCTTTTGAAAAGGAACAACAAAAACACACAAGTGCTGTTCCTTTTGAAAAGGAACAACAAAAACACACAAGTGTTGTTCCTTTTGAAAAGGAACAACAAAAACACTCAAGTGCTGTTCCTTTTGAAAAGGAACAGCACGCACAAATACTAAAAACATATATACAAAATTTACAATCTTATATACAAGATGTGGTAATAAAAGATCAATTTCTTACTGATCTATAGGTGAGGAATTTTTTGCTTCCTCGCCCATAATCTCAATGTTAGTATCTTGGCGTAGCTGCTGACAAAAAGATTCCCGAGTGAGCGGTTTGCGATACAGACGAACTCGGTGGCCGTTTACCTTAAATGTGTATCAAGACCCATCGATTGTGATTAGAGTAAGGGTCCCATTGTCATGGACGTTTTGAATCTTGTATGGTCCCAACCAACGAGTCTGAAGCTTCCCCGGGAAATCCTGAAATCTAGAATCATATAACAGAGCCCAGTCTCCTTCATGAAATATCTTGTTTTTGATAAGCGCATCATGCCATTTGGCTCGCTGCTGTTGAATGAGTGCTGTATTATGTAATGCAGAGAGCCTTATTTCATCTAATTCATTAATTTGTTGTAATCGATTTTTCTGTGCTTCACTTAAATCCAATCCGACTTCTTGGGCCGTTCGCAGCGTTTGGATCTCGAATTCTATAGGAAAAATGGGCTGCTTTCCAAACACTAAGTGATATGGTGAATAGCCGGTGGTGCTTCTCCATGTGGTTCGATAAGCCCACAGTGCCTCGGGTAGTTGGGCGGCCCAATCACGCCGATGTGAGGCAACGGTTTTTGTCAAAATAGACTCTATTACCTTATTGCTGCTCTCCACTTGCCCATTTGCCTGAGGATGGTATGGGGTAGTAATTTTATGCTGGACACGATAGTTATTGAGTGTTGCAACTAATTTATGCCCCACAATTTGTGGTCCTCCGTCTGTAATTACTTCCCTCGGAAGACCATAACGTACAAACAAATGGAACAAGAACTGTATTACCAAATCTTTTGTAGCTCTAAGCAATGCCTCCGCTTCAACCCATTTGGTAACATATTAAGTTGCCACCAAAATGTAGGTTCTTTGGTTTGATGGTGGGCTGATGGGTTCGACGAAGTCCAGAGCCCACCGTTCGAAAGGTTCGATCACTAATTGAGGTCGCAAAGGCATTTCGTCGGCTGGACTAGGTCGTCCTGCACGCTGACAGCTATCATAGGCCTGGACAAATTTTTTCGCATCCTTGAAAATTGTAGGCCAGTAATATCCCGTTTGTAATACTTTATGTGCTTTTCTTCGTTCAGAAAAATGTCCTCCACACGGCCCGTCATGGCAGGCTTTCAAGATATCAAATATTTAGTCCTCTCGAATACATCTTCTGATTTCCATATCAGCTCCTGTGTGAAACAAATAGCCCCCAACCCACGAAAATCGATTGCTTTTCTGAACAATCTGCTTCCATTCATTGGGGGTTAAATGTTTTGGAAGCTTACCTACTGCAAGATAGTTAGCAACATCAGCGTACCAGGGAGTCTGAACAACGACAACAAATAAGTGTTCGTCTGGAAATTGGTCCTCGACTGCTGCTGCTTCAACTGATTTTGGTATTCGTAAGAGGAAATCAGCTACAGGGTTCTCCTTCCCCGGTCGATCTCTGATTGTAATATCAAACTCCTGCAACAGGATCAACCACCTGGTTATTCTTCCATTTGTAACAGGCTTATTTGCTAAATACTTAATAGCAGAATGGTCTGTATACAAAATAACAGGATAACCTGTAATATAGTGTCTAAATTTATTAACAGTGTGTATCACAGCTAAAAATTCTTTTTCGGTGACAGTGTAATTTAATTTAGCCAGAGCCAAATTTTTGCTGATGTAATAGATGGCGTATGGTCTTTTATCGTCTTCTTGGCCCAGAACTGCACCGATTGCTGTGTCTGAGGCGTCAGTTGAAATTTGGAATGGTAAATTCCAATTAGGTCCTCGGAGAACTGGAGCTGTAGATACTAGCTTCTTTAATTCTTTGAAGGCTCGATCACATTTCTCTATCCATAAGAAGTCAACATTTCCAGTTAATGCATGTAAAGGTGCGGCAATATGTGAATAATGCTGTATGAATCGTCTATAATACCCAGAAAAACCAAGAAAACTGCGTACCTCTGTTTGATTAGTGGGGGTCGGAATAAGCAAAAGTATTTGAATTTTAGCTGGGTCTACCTGAATACCAGCTGCTGAAATATAGTGTCCCAGAATGAGTCCTTCAGTCATCATCATGTAACACTTTTCGTGACTCAAGCAAAGTCTGGTAGCGATGCAGCGCTGTAGGACTTTCTCGAGAGTATCTAGAGTTGGATCAAAGTCATCTCCATATGGTGTGAAGTCATCCATGTAGACTTCCAATCCATCATTAATTAAATCTGCAAAGATGCTAAGAACAACCCTTTGGAACGTGGCTGGAGCATTACATAAACCAAAAGGTAAGACTCGATAAGCGAACGTTCCCCAGGGACAAGTAAAGGTAGTCTTATCCTGGTCTTCAGGGGCAATCTGAATCTGATTGTATCCGCTGAAGCCATCCAAGAAAGAAAAGAATTTCTTGCCTGCTAAGGTGTCCAACACCTGATCTATGAATGGAAGAGGGAAGTGATCTTTTGTGTGGCTTTGTTTAATTCTCTATAATCCACATAGATCCTCGATTTCCCGTTCTTTTTAGGTACTACCACAAGTGGAGAGACCCATTTGCTGTCAGAAATAGGATAAATAAAATCAACATCTAAAAGTTTCTGAAGCTCAGCTTTTACAACATCTTTTAAATGGGGGTTGAGTCTTCTTTGCGGTTGTCGAACAGGTCTTGCATCTTTTTCGATATAAATATGATGTGTGCATAGCTGGGGATCAATCCCTTTCATATTGGGACAGTCCCATGCAAATGCCTCCTGATACTTTCGTAACAGCTGGATGAGTTTTGTCTCTTGATCTGGTGTCAGATTAGCGTTAATATTTAAAGTTTTCCCAGGTTCAATTTGCACTACTTTGCTATTAGCGACAGAAGTCACAGGTATAATTTGGTCATGTTCGTCTTTCAGAGGATCCTCCTCTAATTCGTTATCAAATGCCGCTTTTATCATAAAACATTGTGTATACGATGCGGATTCTGTTTGACTAATGAATTTATTGATGGCATCGTCTTCCGTTTGATCTTTGAAATCTAGCGCTTCTTGTACTGTTAATGGGGGTCTAATATTGTCAGTGATATATGAGGCAGGGCGCAGGTTGGTTCTCATCATCGTGATGCTTGGCTGCGTTGGAGGGTACAAGATTAAATTTTTGATATCCGGCCCTCTGGTTATGGTCATGTTTCCCTGCCGGCAACCAATGTAGGCGTCAGCAGTAGCGAGCCACGGTCTACCTAGAATTAGCGGATGTCCATCTAGTCGGGTTTTCGGATTAATTATCAGGAAATCGGTCGGGTATTCCTAGGAATCCACTGAAACCATGACATCATACAAGGTGCCTTCTGGTCTAATTACTGATCGGTCAGCTAGTTCTAACAAAGTGGAAGTAGGTTCTACCGATGTAATTCTGAGCTTCTGGCAAGTCGATGTTGTCAGGATGTTAATTGCAGCCCCTAGATCAACTAAGACGTTGGTCAAGGTCTGCCCATAGATTTGAACAGTGACAATTGGGTTTCCAGGGTCCTCGTATTTAACTGGTGTTTCTTTTCCTGATAGGAGGTCGGATAAGGTGCCGACTACTTGGACTCTTGGGTTAGAGGTTACATTTCTTTTTGATTTTCTGCTACACAGGTCTTTTATGGTTTTTGCATATATGGGGATATCCTGTGTAGCTTGAAGGAATGGAATTCTTATATACAAGTTTTGTAGTTCTCCCAGAATATCAAAATCTGGATATTGTGTTGGTCGTGGAATGGCCAATCGTTCTGGGAAAGGTGGAGGAGATGTAATTACTTGCTGATGATCCTGGTCTTTATTTACATCTTCCTGTTGTGACGACTGTTCTATAGGTAACTGATCTTCAATGTGAGTTGTTCTATGTCCCTCGGTTTCTATTATTCGCCCAGATCTTAACTGAAGATCATTGCACTCCCGCAGATCAGATTCAATATCTGAGGATTCTATAATTTGAAGAGATTGAACTGGTCTATTATTTGGATTGGGGTTGGGTTGGGCTGGGAGCTGCGGTCTCAGATTAGGCTGGGGATTTTGTTGTAAGGCTGGCAGAGTTGGTTGAGGGAGTGGAATTGATCCTGCTGGCTGATATGTCGATTTTGGCCAGCTTGTCTGCCAGGGTGAACCTTGCGAAGTAGAAGGGGTCCACTGCGGAGGATATGAATTATTCTGCCAATATGGTGGGGGATAAGGGAAGTTTGGCCAACCAAATTGGGTCATCCAAGGATTCGGAGTAGGAAACATTTGAGGTGACCAATTCGAAAACGGGGGCTGAGATTGGTTTTGCCACATATTCTGTTGCTGAGCATTGAACTGCGGGGGTTGAAAAGAAGAGGAGGGGTCTGAAAACATACCAGATTGCCTAGGCTGCCATTGACGACGCTGGTTAATAAAATATGTTGATTCTGGCTCTTCTTCTGCTTCTTTGTATACTGCCTTCAAACCAGGAAGTGAGGGGCAACTTTCAGTCAGGTGGTCCTTGGTACAGATAGCACATATTTGGACTGTGTCCAGCAGGCATTCCTTGTGGCTATGTTTCTTCCTGCATCGAGGGCAGAAAACCGCTAGATTCTGTTCCGCCTCTGCTTGCTTCTGTTTAGCCTGCACAATATCAAGCTGTGTAGTTAATGTCCCCAGGATATCAGTTTTAAATTTTTCTAGCAAATTTCCAAGTTCCACACATGTTACTCCCTCTGTTGATGTTCTGTTATCTCTGGTAAAGCGATCATATTCTGCTGGTTTTATCCTCGTGCTGCCTCTTGAGCTCCTGATACACAGATCAATGATATCAGCAAAATTTTCCTGATAAATGTCTCCTTTCCCCATAATATCCAACGTTTCAATCCATTGTTCTTTCATACCTCTAATTAATGTGGTTTTCAACACGTTATCAGGCAGAGGTAACGATGCATAGGGAGATCTTTGCAAGTTATATTGGAAACGTTCCACATATTCTTCTAGAGTTTCGTTTGGTCTGGCTGACATTTGAAAAATTTCATCTTTTAGTTTTCTTGACCTACAGTAATCCTGATATTTCTTTAAAAAGGCTTCTTTCATTTGATCCCAATTGTTAATAACCCCACCACCTAAGCCCATAAACCATCTTAAAGCAGCCCCTTTTAATGTGGAGGGGAACAATTTTAATTTCTGGGGATCGGTGGTGTAATCGTATCCTCTACATAATACATCAAATTCGAACAAGAATGCATCCGGATCTTCTGATGTAAGGCCATGAAATGTGGGGATATGCTGGAGAGGGATAGCTTTCATGGGCACATTTGCTGCAGAATCTACTATAGGATATTGCAATGTGGAGGTCTGGGTGTTTGGCTAATTCTGCGCCATGGGATCGAATATATGCCAGTAATCTTCAGGAATTTCCAAGAGAGTGTTCCTTGGTTGAGAAGGGGTAGTATTAACAGGGATTGTTTTGACAACACTCCCTTTATCAGGGATAATGATGGTCCCAACTGTCTGAGGTGAATGAATTACTTCAACGAGGATTTTTGCAGCGCTTCCTTTATCCGGGCTATTTAAAGGCTGGATTGGTTCAATAGGAGATCTAGGTTCCCCGATTTCCCCTGTTTCTCCTCCTCCTTCGCAAAGGTTACTAAGATTCCCTTCGTGCAATAGTCCAGGAGTCAAATTTTCAATTTCTTGAAAGCCCTGCTCCTCTGTTTGACTGTGCACTTCAACAAAGGCTTCAGATGGTGATCCTGAGGCCTGAAGGGAACTAGTAGGCTGTTTAGAATTGATTTTCCTATAACCTACTGATGGCTGAGATTCGGCTTTCTTATAGATTTCGTCTATGAAGGTCGTTCGTCCAAGGGTCACCGACCCCTTGGCTTTGGATGGAGGCTTTTGATCTTTCTCTGCCTTTTTCTGCTTAGTCATGCACTCCAATTAAACTGCTAAATCCTATTTAACCAATCAATTCTGCTAGGAAAGCGGACGGTGGAGCAGGGCTTTTACATGCTCCATACGCAGGTTCTTACCTTCCATTTTTAAAATCCAACTCTCCCCTAGCAGATTCGTACACTACCCTGTTTAAAAGACAAATGGCTATACCCTTTCCCCGGCAACGGCGCCAAAATATAGAGCTGTAACAAGGGTCTTTTTCACCTCTAGTTATCTACATTACAAGTCAATCCGGGAGCGTTTTGTTATTGTAAAGGTTATCTCAATGTGAGGCTATTTGTCAGAGTAATGCTTAGTAGTATAGGTCTAAGAAATACAAGAGTAAACAGATGCTAAGCTATGGCTAAATTACTTTTGCATAAAGAAATCACACGCGGCAACTTTATCAGTCAAGGGTATGGAAATAGTAACCCATCCCTCTAGAAACTGATGAAGGAAAAGGAATTAGAGTATGGATCACGGATCTGGGAGCATAATAGCGTCTGTTGTGTCTCACGACAGCCTTGATCCTCCTCCCACACCAAACCAATGAATGCAAGTAAAAAGGAACAGCAAGAAAGAAGAATGGAACGACAATTCAGAAATGGAACAGCAGTAAAAGGAACGGCAGTAAAGAAACTAAACCTCGCGAGTTCAACACTCTCAATTCTTGGCATCAACTTACATACAAAGAAAGAGCAATCTTTTGTACAAGTAGATAGCTTAATCAAATGGAACAGCAAACCACCATAAACAGGAAACGTCAATCATATGTACACATAATCTGAAATGATCACCAGTAGTCCACACACAACGTTAATTCCATCTTCTTATGATCGTCACTCCAACCATATGTAGCTAAAACATTCCACTTATAAATTTTGTAACAGAAGTGAACAACTCAGAACAATGTTATGTAATCAATTCTGGAAATATGATGTAAACTTGTCACAAAGATTTACAAAAGGAAAACTACTGATGAACGAGTATGGAACAGCATGTAAGTATATCAGATTATTAAGAACAAATAAACAAACCACACAAAGCCAAACTGTAATGATACAATCAGCCAGTGTCCGTTGGAGCCGGGCCCTTAGCTTCCAATGGCACACCGCCGTAACTTACCTCAGATGCAGGGAGAAAGTAACACCAAATATATTATATTAACGCATCAATGATAGTACAGCAAAACTAAGTCTCAAAGAGACTCGATAGTCTGAGTTTAACCAACTGTGAATTCTGTAAACAGAAAGTAAAGATACAAGATAATCAAAAGTCCCTGAAGTCTTCGATGCTGCCCCTTTTTATACAAGTAATGGCGGAGTTAACTAAACAACAAAATAATTGAAAGTAACGATCCCTCAGGATCAAAGATCCTGAGGGATCTATTAAACTGTTAACTCCTCTCTTTTCTCTGCCTAGCCTTCCGAATTGACAGTCCTTCATCTCGTCCCGGATTGATCTGCCTTGATTTACTCGCCCTGGTCTGGATTTTATTTGGTTTTGGAGGGACAACCATTATCTCCTCATGGAACTCTCATTTTGCACCGCGCCTTCCTACTTTTGTCTTTTCCTGCATAGAGAAGATAACTATTAGTGATTGGGTCATTCGTGCTCATTCTCATTACATTCTCCTTATTTTATAACAAAGAAAAGGTTACAACTATTGCTTGAAACACCACTAAGTTATTCGTTAAAACATACCTTTCCAATGCTCTACACTTTCTAGAGAAATTTATGGTTCCTCCACTTGAAAACATCACTTGACACTCTGGAGCTGGATATAGGAAGCAATTCAATTCCTTGTTTATTTTACAATGAATAAAATTATGGGTATTGCCCAAGTCAATCAACACTATTACCTTTTTCTTCTTGATATGTCCTTCTATATTGATAGTTTTAGGAGTTGTGATTCCTACCAATGCATTACAATATCGTCAGATTCATTTCTTCTTTCTCCAGGGTTTGTTCCTAGTGTATATCTTCTTCTTTTGATGTTTATAGTTCCTTTTCTTGCTCCTCTTCCCCATCTATGTAAATTAATTTATGCTTAGCACACTTATGACCTTTAGTGTATTTTCTATCATAATTGTAACAAAGCCCTTTTGCTTTTTTTTCTTCCAATTGTTTTGGCGTCAACCTTGAAGGTGGTGAAAGGCTAGGAGCACCAATAGTTCCATCTTTATAGTTATGAGTAGTAGGCTTCCTTGTTGCCATAATTTTGCTTTCAATTTTTCTTGCCAACTTGTATGTCGTATCCAATGAATCAGTTTCCCAAAAGTGAACCTCATGTTGGATGTTATCATTTAAAGTATCTATGAATACTTCAATCCTACACTTCTCTAGAATATCATTTACCCTTATATTCAATTTTTGGAAGTGCTCAATGTGCTCTACCATTGAACCCTTTTGTTTGAGATTTATCAATTGGCTAAAGAAGGTGTTTCTCTTTGTATCCTCATAATGTGCTATCATTTCCTCCATGAAAATTGACCATGTCACAAGTGGTTTGTGAGAAAAAAGCCCTTCATACCATAAAAATTGATTTGGTTCTAAATATAAAGGTGCAATAGGTACCTTTTGTAATGGTTGCACCTCATGTAGATCAAAATATTTCTCCATATGTAGTATCCATGTTATGAAATCCTTGCCATCAAACTTCCTCATATCTATATTTGGAATATGTTGGGTCTTCAATCCAACGTTAGATTCTCTAAAATCATGATTAACATTACTTTTGTTCTCATCGTGAGTTTCCTCTACTACCTTTTTGCCATTAGGATGCCTTTCTTGTAGTAGCTTTGTCCCACCTTCCTTCAAACCTTCCATGTCTTTCTTCAAATCTTCAATGTCTTTCTTCCAATATTATTTATACCATTGATATCATCTTCCATGGGATAGATAAAACTATTTATCTTAGTTTTGATCACATTCTTCAAATCATCCATCCATTTTTTCTTACTAGGTGTTTTTATTTTCTTGATTCGAGTCATTCTTTTTCTTGGCTTAAGCAGCTCGATCTTGAATATGTTGTATCTCTAAAATTTAGGATCTCCAAGGTCTAAAATTTCAACGTGCAGTAGCCCTCCACATCCGCTTTCCAATGGCACCAGTCTGATCGAAATTGGGTTCTCCAAGAAAGAGTTATGCCCAATCTCCTAAGATGACCTTCTTATATACTTTTTCAATAGAGCGAAATTTTACAAAGTACCACATATTACTGTTTCAGTCTTAGGACCTAAAACTGATACATAGAAAACTACAATCCTTCCTATTTCTATAAATTCTTATGAAATTCCAATCTGATTCTCAGAGAGAAAGTTATGTCGACTTTCCCAAGGTCACCATTTTAGGATGAAATTCGGGAGCCTATAGAAACCCTAAATGTCTTGGACTGTATCTCTGAAACTATAGAGAAACAAGATCTAAAATGCGGGCCCAAGATTCACCAAGATTTCGGCTCAAATGGATTTTAATTTCAAAGTCTGAAATTTTGTATAAAAACAATTATAGCAAAATTTCCATGATGAATTGTTTGCGATGGAATTCTGGAGCTTGCAAAAACCCTAACTTCCTCAGATCATAGCTCCTAAAATATAGTGATACAAGATATTAAATTCAGACCTGAGGTTCAATGAGATGTCATCTCAAATGGGGTTTTTGTTAGCTTCTGAAACATCACAGTTATAGTGACAATGCCACAATGACCTGTTTAGAGCAGCGAAACCCTCTTTTCCATGTATAGGAGTCTAAGGGGTCACAATACAATCAGAGCCGATATAAAAATAATAATGTAACTGCACAATAATAACAATAGTGGGTTTCTATGGGGCACAATAATAACAATATGGGGACCACATGGGAAAAATAATATAATAAGGGAGTTGCACTAATAACAATTGTTGGAAATAATACTGAGAGGGGGGGGTGAATCAATATTATCAGATCAGTAAAAACTTTACAAATTTCATACTCAGAAACATATACGCTACTTCAGTTAAGTGAACCCGCGTGTACACGCTACTGTGTCTAAAGCAACTAGCGTATATCCAGAAATCTTATGATTCAGTTAGATTATC
Source organism: Pinus tabuliformis (assembly GCA_031772625.1). Classification (NCBI taxonomy): domain Eukaryota; kingdom Viridiplantae; phylum Streptophyta; class Pinopsida; order Pinales; family Pinaceae; genus Pinus; species Pinus tabuliformis. The sequence continues at coordinate 1,002,198,569 of CM062813.1, read as the reverse complement.
TTCAGTAAATGCATCAGAACATTATTAACCATATTAACAGTAAACAGGTGCAGTATAACAGAACAGATCATCACACGAAAGCCACACACATGAACACCATGATATAAGGTGGAAACCCAATGTGGGTGAAAACCACCTGCTGCAATTCGTCTCTTTCTTCTTTAATAAGAAACTTCTTTTACAATGTACTCGTGCAGTCCTTTACCAGCACGCAGGCTACAACCTGCAGAGGGCTACAACCCTCATAGCTCTTGTACTAGCCGATCCATTTACTAGTACGTAGGTGCCAACCCTACAGAAGGCTACAACCTTCACTCGTTTTCCAGCTACTCCTGGAAGGGAGCTACAACCCCCTGGCTCTTGTACTGGCTGATATGTTTACCAGTACGTACGTGTCGGCCTACGATCTTCCCGGGACCACGTTTCATACATTTTCATACTAGATCCATGAAACAATCACCATTGTAGTACAACCTGCATCATCAATCACTGAAACACCCAATACTGAATCACTGAAACCCTGTCAACAACATCATAACAACAACCAGATCCAACTCCATCTTCAAATATCATACTTCACACTGTATACGCTACTTGGATGAACCCAACCTGCGTGTATACGCTCTTTTACCAAAACCAACCTGCGTACAGATCTGCAAATTCAAGCTTAAAACTCTGCAGCTATATTAGACATCAAAACATACCCAGATCATAATAATAAACATGCGTCAGTAGATCTAGTCTATCCACAGTCAAACCATATGAAGATAATCATTCCAAGCCTTGAGATCTCGTTCCATCATCCTCCACATGAGTGAAACCTTGGTTCAGATCACCAACCCATAACCAGCATTTGGATCTCACACTTCCTCAGATTTTCATCACTCACACACACTCCTACATTATCTGGCCTAATGATCTTCTCCTTATATAGGCTTAGGCCCTTCACAATACCACGGTCCAAAACCATAGTAACACAATACCATCAACTTCAAAACTAGGGATCAACACGTCCGTCGAGACACCATGGTCCAAAACCATAGGCACAACTTCCAAGGACTAACTGCCACGGACCAAAGATAAGTTTTCCACATGTACGCGCTTTTACTGAAGCAAACCTGCATGTACACGCTGATTCTCCTTAATGAACCTGCGTATATCTCTTTCTTGTCCTGCTGTACTAAGATCTGTCCTCTGATTAAGTTTCCATCACTTGTACCTGCTTCTGAGTGAGTTGCCATCAAGGACAACACTTGTATCATAATGCCAACAATCTCCCCCTTTGGACTTGATGGCAACCACCACACCAAGTCACTCTCCCCCTTTGACATCAAGGGCAAAGGGTGGACCAAGATATTCTCTTCTTTGGTATACCTTTTGTTGTCCATACTCCCCCTGAGTACATGCTGAAGTTTCTGATTTGGCTCCCCTTTGTATATGCCAAGTGTATCAATCCATCCATGCTCCCCCTGAGCAGATGCAGGTTCTAAGACCAACCATTCATTCATGACTATCATTCATCATCTATGATCTGTACCATAAGCATCAGCCTACAATACCATTCCTTTGATCAAACAACAAGATGTATCATTTAGCTTCATAGACTTTATTAACAACTTCTAACCATAATGCCAACAATGCGTTATTTGAAGTATATGCTCCCCCTGAGCCTGTGCCATATCCTCAGTAGACTGTAACTGTTGACCAATAGAGCAGATACCGGACTGAATCATATCGGACCCCTTTTCTGAGTCTGTCCCCACTGCTTTTCCACAAACTGACATATACGCGACTTTGCAGTGCAGAACTCGCGTATATACGCGGATTTCCTTCATTAAACTTGCGTATGAGAATTAGAACACTGAAGTTTTACACCTTCAGCTCCCCCTGAGTCTGTTATGTCTGTGTTGTGCTGAGTACCCTGTGATGTGCCACATCTTTCTAACTGAACTTCCTTCTTCTTCCATATCTTCAAGTATGTTGATGATTTCTTCTTATCATGAGCTTTGTTCCTGCAATTTCTTGCTTTATGACCAAACTTGTTACATGCATAACATCTTACATGTTTCATATTTCTCTTATAGAAATCAGTAGCTTTGTGGCCAAACATATTGCAAGAAAAGCAATATCCATTAAAGTACCTTGAATGTGATGATCTTTCTGCATGATGGTCTTGAAACCTTCTTCTTCTACATATGGCTGCAACATGTCCAAGATTATGATATACATGGCATTCAACATTATTAATGGGAGGAGTAAAAGATTTTCTTTGAGGAGTCTCTTTCCTTGATTGTTGATGGAGTTGTCCTTTCATCTCCTTGTTGCGCCTTTCAGATTTTGCATTAGAGATTCTTGTCTTACTTTGTGAACCAGATTCATCTTCAATAGACTCATGAAAACCAAGACCAATTTCGATAGCAGGGGACCTTTGACTACTAAGAATATCATCCAAGATCTTAGTACTATCTTGAAATCGTAATAGTTTATCTTTTTCTTCTAATTTACTTTTCAAGATTTTTACCTCAACTTGATGTTGTTCTTCTTTTTCAAGACATTGCTTCTTCAAGGTCTCTTCAGCTTTCCTTCCTTCATCCAGCTGATGCCTTAGTTTTAGGATCTCGTTTTCTTGCTCTTTATTCAGCGCTAGCAGCATTTTTCGAATTCTGGAGGCACATTCCAACTGATCTTCTAATCTGATGATTTCTTCTTTGAGGGCATTCTCCTTTTCGCTAGGTAGATCTTGCTGATCTATGATTTGATCTGATGCTTCATTTGCTTGTCCATATTCAATCTGAGGTGATTCAGGATCTGAATACTTGCTTCCACTCAACTGCAGGTTGCCATTGTTCCTTTGAGCTGTCTTCTTCTTCTGACGCGCTTTCTTCCCCATTGTTCTACGAATCTCCTTCAAGCGATCAAGCTTCTCTGAAGGACCCGCTCTGATACCAATTGTTGGAAATAATACTGAGAGGGGGGGGGTGAATCAGTATTATCAGATCAGTAAAACCTTTACAAATTTCATACTCAGAAACATATACGCTACTTCAGTTAAGTGAACCCGCGTGTACATGCTACTGTGTCTAAAGCAACTAGCGTATATCCAGAAATCTTATGATTCAGTTAGCTTATCTTCAGTAAATGCATCAGAACATTATTAACCATATTAACAGTAAACAGGTGCAGTATAACAGAACAGATCATCACACAAAAGCCACACACATGAACACCATGATATAAGGTGGAAACCCAATGTGGGTGAAAACCACCTGCTGCAATTCGTCTCTTTCTTCTTTAATAAGAAACTTCTTTTACAATGTACTCATGCAGTCCTTTACCAACACGCAGGCTACAACCTGCAGAGGGCTACAACCCTCATAGCTCTTGTACTAGCCGATCCATTTACTAGTACGTAGGTGCCAACCCTACAGAAGGCTACAACCTTCACTCGTTTTCCAGCTGCTCCTGGAAGGGAGCTACAACCCCCTGGCTCTTGTACTGGATGATATGCTTACCAGTACGTAGGTGCCGGCCTACGATCTTCCCGGGACCACGTTTCATACATTTTCATACTATATCCATGAAACAATCACCATTGTAGTACAACCTGCATCATCAATCACTGAAACACCCAATACTGAATCACTGAAACCCTGTCAACAACATCATAACAACAACCAGATCCAACTCCATCTTCAAATATCATACTTCACATTGTATACGCTACTTGGATGAACCCAACCTGCATGTATACGCTCTTTTACCAAAACCAACCTGCGTACAGATCTGCAAATTCAAGCTTAAAACTCCGCAGCTATATCAGACATCAAAACATACCCAGATCATAATAATAAACATGCGTCAGCAGATCTAGTCTATCCACAATCAAACCATATGAAGATAATCATTCCAAGCCTTGAGATCTCGTTCCATCATCCTCCACATGAGTGAAACCTTGGTTCAGATCACCAACCCATAACCAGCATTTGGATCTCACACTTCCTCAGATTTTCATCACTCACACACACTCCTACATTATCTGGCCTAATGATCTTCTCCTTATATAGGCTTAGGCCCTTCACAATACCACGGTCCAAAACCATAGTAACACAATACCATCAACTTCAAAACTAGGGATCAACACGTCAATCGAGACACCATGGTCCAAAACCATAGGCACCACTTCCAAGGACTAACCACCACGGACCAAAGATAAGTTTTCCACATGTATGTGCTTTTACTGAAGCCAACCTGCGTGTACACGCTGATTCTCCTTAATGAACCTACGTATATCTCTTTCTTGTCCTGCTATACTAAGATCTGTCCTGCCATCACTTGTACCTGCTTCTGAGTGAGTTGCCATCAAGGACAACACTTGTATCATAATGCCAACAACAATAAGGGGTTACACTAGTATTATAGTGACCTAACAGATAAGCCATAGCCACCACTTCTAACCAATTTATATTATTACCCTTTATAGGAGAACCATCATTCAACAAACCTCATAAGATTCTCATGAGTGTGTCTCCATATGCACCACACTCCTTAGCAAGCATGAGGAAACATTGGAAATTTTTATTTGCGATGGAGCTTTCTAGGTAAGATTGTTCCAACCATTCAACAATTCGATCATAACATTTATAATAGTCCTCTTAAAAACCCTGAAATCTCTGGAAATAGGGATTTTCAATTAGAGGCATGGCATTACGATGAGAATACTATGGGGGGGAATAGATATGATCATATTCAGCCATCGTGTTGAGATAGTGAAGACCTTCCATAACCATTAGCGAAGGCTGAAGTGCCTAAACTGCTCGACAAAAATCTGAATATTGAGATGTTGAACGATGAAAATCAAAGGATGTAAAACAACTGTCATTAGATATACTTGTGGGAAAATTATAAAACGAATGATATTCATCAAACATAGAATAATGATCACATGGGTTGATTAAAGCATCAAATTCCCAGTTTGTAATAAACAAGTATAAGTCAATTTGAACAGTATCACAAATTATTTTCACAATAGAATCATATTCCTAAGGTGACAAATGTAAAAAACCATTTTCTTGTAACTAGTTACACACTATGCTAGCATCATAATTGTTGAAAGGAGTAAAAATAAATTCTAGTATAATAAACACATGAAACTAGTCAGCATAAAACAAGTGAAGAATAATTGTATTCATCAAATAATCCATGCATTCACTAATACTCAAGAGGATTTCAAGTGCGACGAAGAAAAAGATTAACATCAAAATATTCACAAGGATCAAGAGATGATTGTTTTCAAAAGAGTGTGATGAGTATGAATCCTTTGGCCAGAGATAATCTTTAGAATAATCAACTTCACAATTCCATGATTCTATGAGAGATACATATTCCAAAGCCGATTTTGATACATGAGGCTTCCATGAAGATGAATCGTTTGAAATAGAAACTTTAATCTGAACTGAAATCAAATCTTGAAATTTTGAGATATCATATCCACAATGCCAAATATATTTTAAGAACCATATCCTCTGGCTCTGTTGGTAATACCAAGCTCTGGTACAGTAATGGAAAGAATATTGGAGGTGGGGTTACATGCCTAAGGTCCCTATGATTACCCTCGCGCTCATAGGTACGTCACAAGTCGGGTCCATAATAATAATATCGAGTGTCAGTGTAACCTAGCCTCATATGTAACACGAACTCTACATATAAATGCTTGGAAAAATAAATGGTGACCTAGTCATGGTAGGGGAACTCTCCCCAAGCTCCAAAGAATCTATCATACATGAAAGGGGTTACATCAACATTCCTAAAATAATTCAGTGGAATCAGACCTCTATGTCTAGAAGGGCGATCTCGAGGGATGTTGAACAACTTCCCATGAACATCAATTCCCTTGGTGGCCTCTTTCACCACCTCTCATGTATCTTATCCTCTAACCTCATGCCTCCTAATCCTCATATGGACTATAGGAGGTGGTTCTATGGGCCCAAATTCCAATATGTCTTGATCAACCAATTGGCGATATCTAGCATCAAAGAAAAACCACGATAAGTTGGTGAATTAGTAGGGATGTTACATATCTCTTGTGTGATCCACATATGACACGTCGTAACATCTTCAAATGTGATATGAGTTGTAGCATCATCCCACAGAGGGATCGATGTTGTACTTTGACCCTCAACTTTTTCCCACTGAGGGCCTACAAATCATAAACATAATTTAACATATATAATAAACAAACTAGAATCATAATAACATTTACATTAAATTCAAACACATCAGTTTAAAACAATTTAAAAATTAAAGACAATTTCTAGACATAAACACATAAAGTTTATAGAGGATTTAAAAATATAGTAGGTGTACCTTAAATAGGCAAAGAAGGTTCACTAAAGATAGCATGATCATCACCACAGACAGAAGCACTACCTCTGACACTCTGTTAGAGTCAGTCTAGTCAGCCCTCCGCCAGAGATCAAAACTCTTTGTGCATTTAAAGTTTAGGTGTCCCGCTCCATTCACTCAGCTGCATTTCGCTAGGGACATGCCATGATCTGACGAAGAAAGTCATGCTAGTCATTTTCCCTCATGTCTGGCCCCTGTTGGGTCAAGTCTTGGTCCATAATCACTGAAATTCATGATAGTCAAGGTCTGGTCATATTACAAGACAAAGTCATCTTTTATAGTTGGGTTTAGGAAATCAGCAATGTGGTCTTTGAAAAACATGTCCAGAACAAGCCATGCAGGCCAGAGGGAGACCTTATATAGCTATGGTTCTGAAAGCTTCATCATCACCTGAAGAGACATCGACTCTTCTCAAAACTCTGTTTTGAAGAAAGTCAAACAAGGTCAACTATGAATTTTTTTTCCAAAAAATCACCAGTTGACTTTTTCAGATGCAGTCATGGTTTCCATGGCCAAATTACTAGTCACACAGTCCCCGCAAATAAATGCTAAAAATTTCATTATCTGAGCCAAGATTTCAAAGAAAAAATGAAAATCAGGGTGTTTTAAAGTCAATGAAAAAAGTGCAAAACATAAACATTAGAAAGTGGGTTTTCAAAGAAGAAAAAATCAAACCCATCTCTCCCAAGCCTATATATACTTGTTGTGGCCCAAAGAAAAGCCATTTGTGCTCTTGCAAGCTTGGCAGAGACATTGGTAAGGTAAGAGAGCGAGGTTTGAAGAATTCAAGTGAGTGAGAGCTTGTTTCAAGGAGCATGGCGCATACACCATGGAGCGCGACGCACACAGAGGGCGCGACGCACAGGTAGCCTGACCGCCATTCAGCTTTTGCAAGCGCGCGACGCACACCCAGCGCACAACGCACTGGGCTTGGTGTACGACGCATACAGCCAGGGGCATAAAACCATTGCAAATCATTTCAAATCTCGGTGAAGACCAACAAATCAAGAGGTAGGCCCTGTTGACACCTCTTCTCCATAACTTTTTTCAATAAATTGTTGTGCATAAGATATTTAAATGGTACCCCAAAAGCAGAAGATCGACCATGAAAAAATCATCAAAAAAAACGAGAAATGGGGTTGCAAAAATTTGATGATAAGCACCAAGGTTCTGCTCCCCTCCCCTTGTTCCCTCACTCCTCATCATTCCCACCTCCATTCCATCATGTTTCCTAAAGAAACCACCCTAAAACCCTCTCCCCTATTTTTCAAGCAAGTCTGGGTGACTTTTACAGTGCGCGGCACACACACGAGGTGGCGCGGCGCACTCAGGGCATGCGGTGCACTGGGAGCCCAGCCACAGTGCTAAATTGCCAATAGCGTGGCGCATACCCGACGCGCGGTGCACTGGGCAGAGCGCGCGATGCACAGACTTATAAGCCCAAAAATGTACTAAATTGCCCAAAATTTTTGTGAATAACCCTCAAGGTTGGAGAGGTAGCCCAACTACCTTCACCATTGGCATTTAAAACTTGAAGAGGAATGTGATTTCGATGACCATGAATCAAATGTAAAAAAAAATTAAAAAGTAAAGAAAAGATGACACAAAGAAGGTCAAGAAGCTAAGGTTTTGCTACAGTGACATTATTGCTAAAGTATGCTCCTACCCAACCTCTATCATCTAATTCCCCTGTAGCAGTTTTCCCTAATAATCACCCTAGCTCCACTGTAATCATATCCATTCGTTCCCTTTATTCCTATGGCTCAAAATACCCAAAACCTACCCCATCAAAAACCATACCCAAAACGCTGCCAAATCCCTGATAAACTTCTCCTTTTAAACCCCTATTCCCCTTTTCATCATTCCCCTCCTAACACTCCCTATTTTATTGTCCCCTTGGTGACAGATTTTCAGAGAATCTATCAGTTTCATTGGACTCAGAGGGCAGCATAAAACTTAGGGTACAAACAGCAGTAATGGCATCAGAAAATTCATTAGAGTATGAGGAGGGGACCCACAGTGACACATCTTCAGGAGAGAGGGCCCATAGGACACATCACCGGAGCAACAGACATCTTAGAGATGAGCCAAACGCCCTCACTGAGCTGCAGTCATGCCCGCTTGCCATGTCTTATTTCTAGCACTTGGCATGTTATGAATTTTGTCAAAGGGCTGCAAATGTCAGAGTCCATCATGAGTTGGCCCGCCATTTTGCACTTCATCTACAGGGAGGTCAAGCTGTCCTGGGTGGGGTCACTTTCACATTGACACCGGAAACCATATCAGTGGCAACAGGAATACCGAACATTGGGGAACAGTGGCATAAGAAAAAGAAGGTGGAGAGGCATCATTTTGAGCCTTACATCAAGAACAGCTGCTTGAGCCAGCTCACTAGAGTTTTTCCATTCAGATTTCTAAGAGATGAGTATGCCCCACTCATGAGATTGATCATGAAGTATTTCAGTTGCGAGGGGAGGTTTTCACGCCTTTATGCATATCACATCAAGTTGCTCATGCACTTCACCCGGGTGCAGATGATGAGCCTCCCATTTTTCATTTGCAACAACATTGAGAAGATGAAAAGCTTCATGCAGCGCAAGACCCCTCGATAGTAGCTAAACAGTGTTTATCATTTTGCTCTCATCCGGATTTTTGTCGACCATCAGTTGGGATCGCAGGGTATTGCTTAGAAGGACTTCATCTCCCGTGATTTCTTCAGCGCTCCACCGGTGGTATCAGAGGCAGAGCATGAGGTCGGGGGTCCTTCATATCAGTTTGAGCACCATGAGACTGTCACCATGCCAGTATACATCACATACCAGAAGGGCAGTAGATCGTTGTTCGCAGCATCAAAGCGAGTGTTATCTCCACCCAGAGTGGAAGAGGCCTCGCTTCCGACATCAGCACCATATGAGCAGGGTAAGGGAAAGGAGCCAGGGCAGGAGGAAGGGCCATCAGGTGACCAAGAGACCGAGTTTGTTCTCCTCCAGGATGATGAGATAGATGCAGAACCTACAAATTCTGAGCTCGGAGATATCATTCAGGAGCAGCAATCAATGATTGAGAACCTGTCCTTGGACTTGGAGAGGGCCAAGCGGAACATGTAGTATCTGGAGCAGAGGAACAAGCAACTTGAGGATCGGCTAGCTGAGATAGAGTTGCAAATGATCAAGGAAAACCAGCGACACATCCTAGCAGCACAAGGCAGACCTATGGAGCAAAGAGACGAGGACCAGGAGTATGTGTTAGAAAATGTGAATGTTCACTTGGAGCAGTGGTTGGATAAATCTAACAGGGAGAAAGATATGCTGAGGCACATGACTCACCACTACCTGGCCCGAAACATGAGCTCTAAAGCAAGAATCAGGAGCCTAAAGGAGAAATTGAGCAAAGTGACAAAGGAGGCAAAGGAGGCAAAGGAGCAAGATTGGCTTCGAATCTTGGCTGAAGCTTCCTTGGCACAACACAACACTTCATAAGGAACCTCCAGCCCAAATTTCAAAAAATTTGGGCAAATTTTGGTCACAGGAAAATTTTTTAGACAAAAAACAGGAAATTCCTTTCTGTGCGCCACGCCACTAGCGCGACGCTAAATTTCTAGGGCTTTAATATAGGAATGGCTTGCATATTTGGATTCAGCATCAAAAATTACGACTACTGGTGTCCGAGCAAGAAATTTTGACAAGATCTGGGTCTCCTAAAGGTAAAAAAACACCCAAAAATGGCCTCTCTGCCACTTTTTTGACACACAGAAAGAAGTCTTGGGAGAATGAAGATTTGGAGGGGCAAATGAGCACCAAATTGGGAAATTCCAGTAGGGTTAGAAATTAGACAAGATAGGGTTTCCAACAAGCCCACTAGGGAACATTTTGGACACCTGGAAGAGTCCCAAAATATGCTCCAAAGTGGCGCGATGTACAGAGAATTTGGCGCGGTGCACAGAGGAAAAAACTGCCAAATTGCTCCCGTTTCACAAAATTTCGGGTTGCGACATCTCCAAGTGGGCCCAGTCATCTACACTTCGGTTTTTTTGCATCTAAGTTGGCATTTAAATAGTTTTCTCTCCAGATGGGCATCTATCCAAGTGGAAAAGGAATGGAAAGGGTCACCCCAGCCAAATGTCATGCTTGAGAGCGCTGCACCTGTAGCTGATGGTTGGCTCTCCATCTCCTTTTCGTAATGATTTGAGTAACTTACCAACCCCTGGTCGTTCTATCTCTTCCTCACAGATTCTATATATTTTATGCAAGTTATTTGCAAAGGGTTGGATGGCACGTAACTTCTGGGAGACTGTGGGAAAGAAACTCTATTTCTGCACTATGTATTTTTGACAGAGAATTAATGAAAGGCAGCGGCTCTGTTTCATGAGATTCTTGTGGTTGTGAGTGTAGAAAATGTGTTCTTATGTTCCATATGTATCTTGTTATGTTTCATAATTCATTTCACGTTTCATTTCAGTGAAATTTTCTAAGTGAGATTAGGTAGAATTCAATTTATATTGCTCTTCCTGTGGGAAAATTTCATGTAACAGTGTTATTCTTCTGTTGAAAAGGATTCATGCGACTATGCCCTTTTCACTTTCTTCAGCAATCTTTCCATTCCATGTTACCTTAAACGGAAATTGCTACTCTTTCCACCTACCTTGCCTCACGGAATAATCTGTGCCTTCATATTCAATTCTTTTTTCTTTGCTGAGTGCCAGTCCCATATACATCCTAGAAGCTCGGTCATTCATAAAATTGTTTTCAAAATCCCTTTTCACTTACTAGCCTAAGGTAAATATTGCATTGTAAGTCATCTCAGACCATTTTTCTTATCCATTCACTGAGCATGACTCGGAGAGAGCCCTCTCCTGCTCTGGTAGGGCTAGCTACCAGACTGAGCGTGGTTTGTGGTTACCCTAATTTTTTCCTTCCTTCAGCCTGAGGCAGATTTAGGTGCTAACATAGTGGCGACCATACTGGGGAACAAGTTGAAAATCAAAGCCCCTTGTTTCATAATAATTCTAGGCTTCCGGATGATGAGCTTAGGATTAGAAAGGCTAAGTAAGTTGGTTGTGTCCCGTAATTTCTCCCAATAGCACGTTGGCTTCGAGACGATATAGCAGAGAGAATCCAGACCCGGACCCTCCTCATATTTACAAAAACCCCCAACTTGATCCCAAGACTCCTTCGTCAAGAAAGCACCATAACTCCCTTGTTCAAATCACATTCATGTCCCGATATTTTTGAGTATCCTGAAGAGCTTGAGTTTGACGAACGATTTGAGATATCACTGTTTGAATCTAAATCCGAAAGGGTTGTCGACTATACCATCCCCAATCCGAAATTTCTTGTAGACCTTGAAACAGAAAGAGCCAATAGACTAATTGATAATTACATTACAACATAGCCCCAAAATCCAAGTGTAAGCCCCTTGCAAACTGTGCACACTCCTCCAACACCTCCAAGGCCAAATCCACCGAGAATGATGGCTGCCCGTTTTGCACCCCTTGTTCTGCCCCAAGTCCTAGATGACATGCCAAATGATTATCAACGTAAAATCCCATTTTTTCATGGCACTCCTAACAACATTACTGCTCAACAACATGTGGACAAAATGGCAGACTTCTATGAACTTCATGAGATCGATGCGGAGAACGTGGCAATGAGGCTCTTTGTACAAACTTTTGCAGGTGATGTGAGGAAATGGTTCAGAGGTTTGATGGCTGCAAGTATCACTACCTTGGATGAGCTAAAAAGACAATTTTTGAACCGGTGGGAAGTGAAAAAGAATCCCCTTCAAATTCTGGCCGAATACGAGCAAATCAAACGGAATGTCGGTGAGTTGGTCCAAGATTATTGTGTTAGATTTAATGCAGTCTACAACGAAATTCCAGACCATCTAAAGCCACTTGTGGGACTAGCGATGATGAATTTTCCAGATGGTTTTGATGCTGACATTGCGTACCAATTAAGAGAGAGAGAGCCGGCTACAATGGAAGACATGCAGAAAATTGCAGTCAGCGTTGAGGCAAATCTGCTGTCCGAAAGAGCTAGAGCTAAAGCAGAGAAGAAAACCATGGTGAAAGAAGAATCTTCTTCAATGGATCAGCTTCTCAGAAAGGTAGAGTAGATGCTTGAAAGGGTAAAACTTTCCAAGCCAGAGCCACAAGTTAGGAATCCTAACTTTTGTGGCCAACAGCAGCCACAATATAGAATAAGACAAAGAGATCAGCAAACTCAAGAGCAAACAACACAACAGCCGGAACAAACCCCTTTGCAGCAGAATTTTGTACATGGACCGGAGTCAGATGAGGATGGGAATGAAATAGGTGAAGAAGACCATCTCTTTACTCCAGATGAGCTGCCTACTTACATCACCGAAGAGGAAGAATGTGCAGTAAATTCAGCTACACACCAAGACACTGATTTATTCTAGCTAGTGACACTGTGTTGGAGGAAGAATCAAAAGAATATCAAAGGGGGTATATGAATGCTTTGTCCGCACAACAGCAGCGATATTCCCTTAGAAACAGAGATGTGCCGGCCAAACCAATTGAGAAAAATAAGGAGGGTGAAATGACAAAGAATGATCCATCAGCTACACAAAGAAAGGGAAAGGAGGCAGTTGGTCCTGAGAGCAGCAAATCAAAATCAATAGAACAATCACAGCAACCAGCCACATCAAAAGAAAAGGAAAGGAAATAGATCCTAGTTAAAGAGATAGAAAAAACTCCTGCTTTCAGCCTAGAGAATGAGATTTCTAAGATAAAGTTATCCATCCCTTTGACCGAAATCATTAAGAACAGCAGTTATAGAGGACAGATTTCTAAAATGTTGAATTTGGACCCAATGTCTGACATGGTAAATGTAGAATATGATCAGCCTGAAATGATTTTTGGGCCAGAAACGAATGGTGAGTCTCCCGATAGCGATGTGCCACCCTTCTATATCAGTTTACGATTGCATGATTTTGTGTTACACAATGCCATGTTCGATTCCAGAGCTTCTCACAATCTCATGCCTAAGGCTATCATGGATAAGCTTTGTCTGGACATCACCCGGTAATATCATGATCTATATTCATTCGATTCCAACAGAGTAAGATGTATAGGACTCATCAAAGACTTAGTTTTGAGTTTGGATCAACTTCCTGTGAAAAATGTTCTGATGCATGTGGTGGTAGCAGATATTCCTCCAAGGTTTGGCATGCTTCTTTCCAGGTTTTGGGTAGCGAAATTGAAAGGGACACTATAGCTAGATTTCTCCTATGCAACAATCCTGGTGTTTGGACAAATGAGGAAGTTATACCGGGAACAAAAGATGAAATATATGATCAAAAGCAAGGAGAAACCGATAAATCATCCTATTAACTATGTACATACAGATTTAGAGTCTTTTGTTTTGTTTTCAGATATTTTAAATGAGATATATAGTTAGATAATAGAAGCAGACGACATTCCGAAAATAACAGAAAATTTCAGAGAAATCTTGAAGAAAGAAGGACAAGAAAAGTAGCAAAATATTGGGCAATCAGCTGAAAATGATGGACAGCAAGAAGACAAGGCACGACAAACATATTTTCAGCACTTGCAAGAAGACGAAGAAGGCTTGTGGACCATGGATTTTGATGGAGCAGTAGGGAATGATGGCGTTGGTATTGGTATTTGGGTACGCAGTCCTTTCTCCGCCCCAAACAAAGTGCCTAGCATTGTGACAGTTTGCTCTTACAAGCTGGCCTTTGAATGTTCAAATAATGAAGCCAAGTATGAAGCTCTGATTTCTGGCCTGAATTTTCTTAGAAAGCTTAATGCAAAGAGGATTTCGGTATATGGCGACTCCAATTTGGTGATAAAACAAGTCAAAGGTGAGTATCAAGCAAAACATCGTAGGATGCGGGCCTATCGTAATGCAGGTTTGGACATCTTGAAGCTAGTTTCTGAATACACCTTGACATGTGTGACATGAATACAAAATAGTATCGCTGATGCTCTTGCCAAGGCAGCAAGCAGCTTGAAGATCCCCATGAACTCCAGTAATAAATTTGAAATCCATGTCAAGCATCGTCCAACCATTCCAGACAATCACCAACATTGGCAAGTGTTCCAAGATCATGAGGAGATTAAGGATTTTCTGCTCAACAAAGGAAAGTTCAAAGAAACCTCAATCGATGTGGAAAATGAGGAGGACAAAGGGAATGGTACAGATGAAGTGCAGATCAATCAAATGGACGTATTACAACTGAAGAATAACATCATTCCTAAAGGCTTGATACCTCTAGAAGAACTTTTTTATCAGGATGATGTAGCCTGCAAGCCAACATTGTAGCCGACTGAGAAGGGTGTAGAAGAGGTCAACATCGGTACAGTTGCCAATCCAAAGTTGGTAAAATTGTCCAAAGTATTACCGCCAAAGATCAAGGACAAATATATCAGTTTTATGGCTTCATTTGCAGATGTATTTACTTGGGATTTTTCTGATTTAAAGACCTATGATACAAATATCATTGAGCACACAATACCTATCAAGCCCAATAAAAAACCATTTAGACAAAAGCTAAGAAGGATAAATCCAAGTTTGCTGCCATCTATCGCAAAGGAGGTAAATAGGTTGTACAAGTCAGGTATCACTGTGCCTATCAGATTTTCAGATTGGATATCTAACTTAGTACCTGTATGCGAGAAGACCGGTGAGATCCGCCTATGCATCGATTTCAGAAATCTAAATAAGGTCTCATTGAAGGACAACTATCCGCTGCCCAAGATGGACCATATAATTCAGCGAGTAGTGGTGGCATCTCGTATGTCGCTGCTTGATGGTTATCCCGAATATAACCAAATTTCCATCCATGAAGATGATAGAGACAAGACAACATTCACCACTCCATGGGGAACCTTTCACTATGCCAAAATGCCATTCGGTTTAAAGAATACAGATGCCACATTTTAGTGGGCAATGGACTTGGCGTTTTCAAATGAGAAGGATGTGTTTTTGGTGGTGTACTTGGATGATTTGACGGTGTTTTCAAAGTATGATGAAGAACACATGCATCACCTAAAAATTGTCTTTCAAAAATGCAGGAAATATGGTCTATCGCTGAATCCTAAGAAGAGATTGTTCACCATGGAGGAAGGCAAATTACTTGGGCACATCATTTCAAAGAATGGCATTTGTATAGACCCAGCCCATGTGCAAGCAATACAACAAATCGATCTACCTAGGAACAAAAAGGAGATACAATCATTCAATGGTAAGATGAATTTTCTGCGTCGCTTTGTGCCTAATCTTGCAGAACACTTGAGAGAAATGACCAACATGCTCAAGAAGGACAGCCAAGTGAAATGGATAGAGGAGGCTGTAAAATCTTTCAACTTGGTCAAATTGGCCCTTTCTTCAGCTCTAGTTCTAGTTAGCCCGGACTACACTCAAGATTTCATATTGTTTTCATTTGCGTCTGAGCACACTATGGCAGCGGTATTATTGCAGAAGAGGGATGATCATGAAAGACCCATTGCATTCTTCAGCTGGGCTATAAGGGATACAACTTTGAAGTACAACATCATTGAGAAGCAAGCCCTGGAATTGGTGAAGGCATTGAAGGATTTCCGGGTGTATATCGTACATTCTCACATTCTGGCCTATGTTCCTAATACTGTTGTAAAAGATGTTTTAGTGCAGACCGATCTGGAAGGGAGAAGAGGCAAATGGATCACAGCATTGCTAGAATACGATGTGGAGATAAAGCCTACAAAGCTGGTCAAAGGACAGGGGTTGGCGAAGCTAATGGCTGAATCAAATTTGCATGCATTGGACATAAATCTGATCATTTCCATGTTCGATGAGAATGAGGAAGGAATGTCAATTCAGGTATCTGAAATGTTTTCTTTGTCCCCAAGGTATTCTGATATAATATATGTGCTAAAAAATCTATCACCACCACCTGGCATGACTAGAAACAAAGCGAGAACACTCAAATTGAAAGCTGCCAAGTTTTGTATTTTGAATTCCGCACTGTATTGGAATGATCTCGGTGGCATTTTGTTAAATTTTCTGCTGGAAGAGGAGGCAAAGAAAGTCATGGAGGATTTCCACGGAAAAGAGTGCATAGGTCATCTTTTTTGGAAGTCAACAGCGAACAAAATTTTGAGAGCAGGGTACTACTGGCCTACTTTGTTTGCTGATGTACATAAGATGGTCAAGCACTGTCATAAGTGTCAAATTTTCGAAGGAAAACAAAAATTACAGCCTTTACCACTTAAGCCTATTGAAGTGAGCACTCCATTCCAGCAGTGAGGGTTGGATTTCATTGGGGAAATTCATCCCGCCTCTTCCGGATATCATAGATGGATCCTTACAGTGACGGATTATTTCACAAAATGGATTCAGGCAGCCCCTACCAGACAAGTGACAGACACCGTAATCATTTCATTTCTCAAAAATAACATCTTGTCTCGCTTTGCTTGTCCAAACAAATTAATCACTGATAATGCAGAAGCTTTCAAATCGAAAAGGATGGTAGAATTTTTTCATAAATATCATATAATTTTGGGTCATTCAACTGCCAATCATCCGCAAGGCAATGGATTGGTAGAATCTTCGAATAAATCTTTGGTCAACATCATCAAGAAGCTGCTAGAAATAAATAAGAAGAGCTGGAACAAGAGGTTGGTCCATGCGCTTTGGGCAGATCGGATCAGTCAAAAAACGTCTATTGGTATGTCACCGTTTGAGTTGGTTTATGGAGTGGACACAGTATTTCCCACTTCTCTTGCTGTCCGGGTGGTCAAACTTCTTCAGGAGGCCGGCAGTGAGGAAGATCCCATGCAGAGAAGGCTGAATCAAATGATCCACTTGTAGCAAACAAGAGAATAAGTTTTCAAAAACACATCCAAGTTGCAAGAAAAGATAAAGAAAATATTTGACTGAAAAAAAAAAAGTGGATAAATTTCAATTGGATGATGTGTTGCTGAAGTGGGATGCAAGGAATGAAGAGAAAGGCAAGCACGGAAAGTTCAAAAATCTGTGGAAATGTCCTTTCAAGATCACAGCATATAGGGGTCAGAATGCCTTTCTTCTGAAGGAAATGAATGGGGAAGACTGTCCTGGAGGTCGATCAATGATCGGCTGCTCAAGCGGTATCACTGTTGATCTATTAACACTACTTCCACTGTCATTGTAAATACCATTTTTATTTCAGTTTGGTTTCAGTCTATAAAGTCAGTTTTTGAGTTATTTCAAGGTCAAGTTTGAGTCAATTTCTTGGTTATCCTAGTTGTATAAATAAGTCAGAGTCCTGTGCTGTTTATTAAAATGATGACTCCATAGCCCAATGGAAAAAAGGAACTGTCTAGCTCCTCCAGAGATCTGCTGTTATTGGCACCTCCAAGGAGCTACCATCCCCCATTGGAGCCAATGTTAGAGTTGGTCTGGTCAACCCTCCGTCAGAGATCAAAACTCTTTGTGCATTTCAATTTTAGGTGTCCGGCTCCATTCACTCAGCTGCATTTCACTAGGGACATTCCATGATCTGACGGAGAAAGTCATGCTAGTCATTTTCCCTCATGTCTGGCCCTTGCTGGGTCAGGTCTTGGTCCATAATCACTAAAATTCATGATAGTCAAGGTCTGGTCATATTACAGGACAAAGTCATCTTTTATAGTTGGGTTTAGGAAGTCATCAATGTGGTCTTTGAAAAACATGTCCAGAACAAGCCATGCAGGCCAGAGGGAGACCTTATACAGCTATGGTTCTGAAAGCTTCATCATCACCTGAAGAGACATCGACTCTTCTTCAAAACTTTGTTTTTAAGAAAAGTCAAACAAGGTCAACTATGAAATTTTTTTCCAAAAAATCGCTAGTTGACTTTTTCAGATGCAGTCATGGCTTCCATGGCCCAATGCCCAGTCAAACAGTCCCCGAAAAGAAATGCCAAAAATTTCATTATCTGAGCCAAGATTTCAAAGAAAAAATGAAAATCAGGGTGTTTTAAAGTCAATGAAAAAAGTGCAAAACACAAACATTAGAAAGTGGGTTTTCAAAGAAGAAAAAATCAAACCCATCTCTCCCAAGCCTATATATACTTGTTGTGGCCCAAAGCAAAGCCATTTGTGCTCTTGCAAGCTTGGGAGAGACATTGCTAAGGTAAGAGAGCGAGGTTTGAGGAATACGAGTGAGTGAGAGCCGGTTTCAAGGAGCGTGGCACATACATCAGGGAGCGCGGCGCACACAGAGGGCGTGGCGCACAGGCAGCCTACCCACCATTTAGCTTTTGCAAGGGTGCGATGCACACCCAGTGCACGGCGCACTGGGCTTGGCACGCGACGCACACAGCCAGGGGCATAAAAACATTGCAAATCATTTCAAATCTCGGTGAAGGCCAGCAAATCAAGAGGTAGGCCCTGTTGACACCTCTTCTCGATCACTTTTGTCAATAGTTTGGTGTGCATAATATATTTAAATGGTACCCCAAAAGCACAAGATCGACCATGAAAAAATCATCAAGAAAAACGAGAAATGGGGTTGCAAAAATTTGATGATAAGCAACAAGGTTCTGCTCCCCTCCCCTTGTCCCATCACTCCTCATCGTTCCCACCTCCAATCCATCATTTTTCCTAAAGAAACCACCCTAAACCCCTCTCCCCTATTTTTCAAGCAAGTCTGGGTGACTTTTACAGTGCACGATGCACAAAATTATAAGCCCAAAAAAGTACTAAATTGCCCAAAATTTTTGTGAATAACCCTCAAGGTTGGAGAGGTAGCCCAACTACCTTCACCATTGGCATTTAAAACTTGAAGAGGAATGTGATTTTGATGACCATGAATCAAATGAATTTTTTTTTTAAAAGTAAAGCAAAGATGACGCAAAGAAGGTCAAGAAGCTAGGGTTTTGCTACAGTGACATTATTGCTAAAGTATGCTCCTACCCTACCTCTATCAGCTAATTCCCCTGTAGCAGTTTCCCCTAATAATCACCCTAGCTCCACTGTAATCATATCCATTCATTCCCTTTATTCCTATGGCTCAAAATACCCAAACCCTACCCCATCAAACACCATGCCCATAACGCTCTCAAATCCCTAATAAACTTCTCCTTTTAAACCCCTATTCCCCTTTTCATCATTCCCCTCCTAACACTCCCTGTTTTATTGTTCCCTTGGTGACAGATTTTCAGAGCATCTATAAGGTTCATTGGACTTAGAGGGCGGCATAAAACTCAGGGTACAAATAGCAGTAATGTCATCAGAAAAGTCATGATAGTATGAGGAGGGGACCCACAGTGACACATCTTCAGGAGAGAGGGCCCATAGGAGACATCACCGGAGCGACAGACATCTTAGAGATGAGCCAAATACCCTCACTGAGCTGCAGACATGCCCGCTTGCTAGGTCTTGTTTCCAACACTTGGCATGTTATTAATTTTGTCAAAGGGTGGAAAATGTCAGTCCATCATGAGTTGGCCCACCTTTTTGCACTTCATCTATAGGGAGGTCAATCTGTCCTGGCTGGGGTCACTTTCACATTGACACCGGAAACCATATCAGTGGCAACAGGAATACCGAACATTGGGGAACAGTGGCATAAGAAAAAGAAGATGGAGAGGCATCATTATGAGCCTTACATCAAGAACAGCTGCTTGAGCCAGCTCACCAGATTTTTTCCATTCAGATTTCTAAGAGATGAGTATGCCCCACTAATGAGATTGATCATGAAGTATTTCAGTTGCGAGGGGATGTTTTCACGCCTTTAAGCATATCACATCAGGTTTCTCATGCACTTCACGTAGGTGCGAATGATGAGCCTCCCATTTTTCATTTGCAACAACATTGAGAAGATGAAAAAATTCATGCAGCGCAAGACCCCTCGACAGCAGCTAAACAGTGTCTATCATTTTTCTCTCATCCGGATTTTGGTGGACCATCAGTTGGGATTGCAGGGTATTGCTTGGGAGGACTTCATCTCCCGTGATTTCTTCAGTGCTCCACCGGTGGTATCAGAGGTAGAGCATGAGGTTGGGGGTCCTTCACATCAGTTTGAGCGCCATGAGACTGCCACCATGCCAGTATACATCACATACCAGAAGGGCAGTAGATCATTGTTCGCAGCAGCAAAGCGAGTGTTATCTCCACCCACAGTGGAAGGGGCCTCACTTCCGACATGAGCACCACAGGAGCAGGGTAAGGGCAAGGAGCCAGTGTAGGAGAAAGGGCCATCATGTGAGCAAGAGACCGAGTTTGTTCTCCTCCAGGATGATGAGATAGATGCAGAACCTACAAATGCTAAGCTCGGAGAGATCATTCAAGAGCATCAATCAGTGATTGAGAACCTGTCCCTGGACTTGGAGAGGTCCAAGTGGAATGTGCAGTATCTGGAGCAAAGGAACAAGAAACTTTAGGATCGGCTAGCTGAGATAGAGTTGCAAATGATCAAGGAAAACCGACGACACATCTTGGCAACACAAGGCAGACCTATGGAGCAAAGAGACGAGGACCAGGAGTATGTGTTAGAAAAATTGAACGTTCACTTGGAGTAGCGGTTGGATAAAGCTAATAGGGAGAAAGATATGTTGAGGCGCATGACTCACCACTACCAGGCCCAAAAAATGAGCTCCAAAGCAAGAATCAGGAGCCTAAAGGAAAAATTGAGCAAAGCGACAAAGGAGGCAAAGGAGGCAAAGGAGCAAGATCGGCTTCAAATCTTGCTTGAAGCTTCCTTGGCACAGCACAACACTTCATAGGGAACCTCCAAACCAAATTTCAAAAAAAATTGGCAAATTTTGGTCACAGGGAAAACTTTTTGGACAAAAAACAGGAAATTCCTCCCTGTGCACCGTGCCACTGGCACGACGCTAAAATTATAGGCCTCTAATCGAGGAACGACTTGCATATTTGGATTCAGCATTGAAAATTACGACTACTGGTGTCTGGGAAAGAAATTTTGACAAGATCTAGGTCTCCTAAAGGTCAAAAAACACCCAAAAATGGCCTCTCTGCCACTTTTTTGACACACAGAAAGAAGTCTTGGGTGAATGAAGATTTGGAGGGGAAAATGACCACCAAATTGGGAAATTCTAGTTTGGTTAGAAATTAGATAGGACATACTTTCCAACAAGCACACTTGGGAAAATTTTGGACACCTGAAAGTGCCCCAAAACAGGCTCCAAAGTGGTGCGATGCACAGAGAATTTGGTGCAGCGCACAGAGGAAAAAACTGCCAAATTTCTCCCGTTTCATGAAATTTCGGGTCGCGACTTCTCCAAGTGGGCCTAGTCATCTACACTTCAGTTTTTTGGCACCAAAGGTAGCATTTAAAGAGTTTTCTCTCCAGATGGGCATCTATCTAAGTGGCAAAGGAATGCAAAGGGTCACCCCAGCCAAATGTCATGCTTCAGAGTGCTGCACCTGTAGCTGATGGTTGGCTCTCCATCTCCTTTTCGTAATGATTTGAATAACTTACCAACCCTTAGGCGTTCTATCTCTTCCTTACACATTCTATATATTGTATGCAAGTTATTTGCAAAGTGTTGGCTAGCTTGTAACTTTTGGGAGATTGTGGGAAAGAAACTCTGTTTCTGCACTGTGTATTTTTGACAGAGAATTAATGAAAGGCAGCGGCTCTGTTTCATGAGATTCTTTTGGTTTTGAGTGTAGAAAATGTGTTCCTATGTTCCATATGTATCTTGTTATGTTTCATAATTCATTTCACGTTTCATTTCAGTGAAATTTTCTAAGTGAGATTAGGTAGAATTCAATTTATATTGCTCTTCCTGTGGGAAAATTTCATGTAACAGTGTTATTCTTCTATTGAAAAGGATTCATGCGACTATGCCCTTTTCACTTTCTTCAGCAATATTTCCATTCCGTGTTACCTTAAACCGAAATTGCTGCTCTTTCCGCCTACCTTGCCTCACGGAATAATCTGTGCCTTCATATTCAATTCTCTGTTCTTTGCTGAGCGCCAGTCCCATATACATCCCAGAAGCTTGGTCATTCATAAAATTGTTTTCAAAATCCATTTTCACTTACTAGCCTAAGGCAAATATTGCATTGTAAGTCATCTCAGACTATTTTTCTTATCAATTCACTGAGTGTGACTCGAAGAGAGCCCTATTCTGCTCTGGTAGGGCTAGCTACTAGACTGAGCGTGGTTTCTGGTTACCCTAATTTTTTCCTTCCTTCAGCCTGAGGTAGATTTAGGTGCTAAAATAGTGGCAACCATACTGGGGAACAAGTTGAAAATCAAATCCCCTTGTTTCATAAGAATTCTAGGCTTTCGAATGATGAGCTTAGGATTGGAAAGGTTGAGTAAGTTGGTTGTGTCCCGTAATTTCTCCCAATAGCACGCTGGCTTCGAGACGATATACCAGAGCGAATCCAGACCCGGACCCTCCTCATATTTACGAAAACCCCAATTTGATCCCAAGACTCCTTCGTCAAGAAAGCACCATAACTCCCGTGTTCAAATCCCATTCATGTCCCGATATTTTTGAGTATCTTGAAGAGCTTGAGTTTGACGAACGATTTGAGATATCACTGTTTGAATCTAAATCCGAAAGGGCTGTCGATTATACCGTCCCCAATCCGCAATTTCTTGTAGACCTTGAAATAAAAAGAGCCAATAGACTAATTGATAATTACATTGCAACACAACCCCAAACTCCAAGTGCAAGCCCCTTGCAAACTGTGCACACTCCTCCAACACCTCCAAGGCCAAATCCACTGAGAATGATGGCTTCCTGTTTCGCACCCCTTGTTCTGCCCCAAGTCTTAGATGACATGCCAAATGATTATCAAAGTAAAATCCCATTTTTTGATGGCACTCCTAACAGCATTACTACTCAGCAACATGTCGACAAAATGGCAGACTTCTATGAACTTTATGAGATCGATGCGGAGAATGTGGCAATGAGGCTCTTTGTACAAACTTTTGTAGGTGATGTGAGGAAATGGTTCAGAGGTTTGACAGCCACAAGTATCACTACCTTGGCTGAGCTACAAAGATGATTTTTGAACTAGTGGGAAGTGAAAAAGAATCCCCTTCAAATTCTGGCCGAATATGAGCAAATCAAACAGAATGTCGGTGAGTCGGTCCAATATTATTGTGTTAGATTTAATGCAGTCTACAACGAAATTCCAGACCATCTAAAGCCACCTGTGGGACTGGCGATGATGAATTTTCCAAATGATTTTGAAGCTGACATGGCGTACCAATTAAGAGAGAGAGAACCGGCTACAATGGAAGACATGCAGAAAATTGCGATCAGCGTTGAGGCAAATCTGTTGTCCAAAAGAACTAGAACGAAAGTAGAGAAGAAAACCACGGTGAAAGAAGAATATTCTTCAATGGATTATATTCTTAGAAAGGTAGAGCAGATGCTTGAAAGGGTCAAACTTTCCAAGCCAGAGCCACAAGTTAGGAATCCTAACTTTCGTGGTCAACAACAGCCACAATATAGAATAAGACAAAGAGATCAGCGAACTCAAGAGCAGACAGCACAACAGCTGGTACAAACACCTTTGCAGCAGAATTTTATGCATGGACTAGAGTCAGATGAGGACGAGAATGTAATAGGTGAAGAAAACCATCTCTTTACTCCAAATGAGCTGCCTACTTACATCATCGAAGAGGAAGAATGTACAGTAAATTCAGCTACACACCAAGACACTGATTTTATTCTAGCTAGCGACACCGTGTTGGAGGAAGAATCAGAAGAATATCAAAGGGGGTATATGAATGCTTTGTCCGCACAATAGCAGCGATATTCCCTTAGAAACAAAGATGTGCCCGCCAAACCAATTCAGAAAAAGAATGAGGGTGAAACGACAAAGAATGATCCATCAGCCACACAAAGAAAGGGAAAGGAGGCGGTTGGTCCTGAGAGCAGCAAATCAAAATCAGCAGAACAATCACAGCAACCAGCCACATCAAAAGAAAAGGAAAGGAAAGAGATCCTAGTCAAAGAGGTAGAAAAAACTCCCACTTTCAGCCTAGAGAATGAAATTTCTAAGCTAAAGGTATCCATCCCTTTGATTGAAATCATGAAGAACGACAGTTATAAAGGACAGATTTCTAAAATGTTGAATTTGGACCCTATGTCCGACATGGTAAATGTAGAATATGATCAACCTGAAATGATTTTTGGGCCAGCAATGAATGGTGAGTCTCTCGATAGCGATGTGCCACCCTTCTATATCAGTTTACAATTGCATGATTTTGTGTTACACAACGCCATGTTCGATTCCAGAGCTTCTCACAATCTCATGCCCAAGGCTATCATGTATAAGCTTGGTCTGGACATCACCCAGCAATATCATGATCTATATTCATTCGATTCCAGCAGAGTAATATGTATAGGACTCATCAAAGACTTGGTTGTGAGTTTGGATCAGCTTCCTATGAAAAATGTTCTGATGGATGTGGTGGTAGTAGATATTCCTCCAAGGTTTGGCATGCTTCTTTCCAGGTCTTGGGTAGCGAAATCGAAAGGGACACTATAGCTGGATTTCTCCTATGCAACAATCCTAGTGTTTGGACAAATGAGGAAGTTATACCGGGAACAAAAGATTAAATATATGCTCACAAGCAAGGAGAAACCGATAAATCATCCTATTAACTATGTACATACAGATTTAGAGTCTTTTGTTTTGTTTTCAGATAGTTTAAATGAGATAGATAGTCAGATAATAGAAGCAGATCACATTTCAGAAATAACATAAAATTTCAGAGAAATCTTGAAGAAAGAAGGACGAGAAAAGCAGCAAAAGATTGGGCAATGAGCTGAAAATGATGGATAGCAAGCAGACAAGGCACGACAAATAGATTTTCAGCACTTGCAAGAAGACGAAGAAGGCTTGTGGACCATGGATTTTGATGGAGCAGTAGGGAATGATGGTGATGGTATTGGTATTTGGGTATGCAGTCCTTTCTCCACCCCAAACAAAGTGCCTAACAGCGTGAGAGTTTGCTCTTACAAGCTGGCCTTTGAATGTTCAAATAATGAAGCCGAGTATGAAGCTCTGATTGTTGGCCTAAAGATTCTTAGAAAGCTTAATGCAAAGAGGATTTCGGTATATGGCGACAACGAGTTGGTGATAAAATAGGTCAGAGGTGAGTATCAAGCAAAACATCCTACGATGCGGGCCTATCGTAATGTAGTTTTGGACATCTTGAAGCTATTTTCCGAATACACCTTGACATGTGTGCCACGAATACAAAATAGTATCGCTGATGCTCTTGCCAAGGCAGCGAGCAACTTGAAGATCCCCATGATCTCCAGCAATAAATTTGAAATCCATGTCAAGCATCGCCCAACCATTCCAGACAATCAATGACATTGGCAAGTGTTACAAGATGATGAGGAGATTAAGGATTTTCTGCTCAACAAAGGAAAGTTCAAAGAAACCTCAATCGATGTGGAAAATGAGGAGGACAAAGGGAATGGTACAGATGAAGTGCAGGTCAATCAAATGGACATATTACAGCTGAAGAATAACATCATTACTAAAGGCTTGATACCTCTAGAAGAACTTTTTAATCAAGATGATGTAGCCCGCAAGCCAACATTGCAGCCGACTGAGAAGGGTGTAGAAGAGGTCAACATCGGTACAGCTACCAATCCAAAGTTGGTAAAATTGTCCAAAGCATTACCGCCAAAGATCAAGGAAAAATATATCAGTTTGATGGCTTCATTTGCAGATGTATTTTCTGGGGATTATTCTGATTTAAAGAACTATGATACAAATATCATTTAGCACACAATACCTATCAAGCCCAATCAAAGACCATTTAGACAAAAGCTGAGAAGGATAAATCCAAAGTTGCGGCCATCTATCGAAAAGGAGGTAAATAGGTTGTACAAGTCAGGTATCATTGTGCCTATCAGATTTTCAGATTGGATATCTAACTTAGTACCTATACGCAAGAAGATCGGTGAGATCTGCCTATGCATCGATTTCAGAAATCTAAATAAGGTCTCATTGAAGGAAAACTATCCACTGCCCAAGATGGACCATATACTTCAGCGAGTAGTGGGGGCATCTCGTATGTCGCTGCTTGATGTTTATTCCGGATATAACCAAATTTTCGTCCATGAAGATGATAGAGACAAGACAGTGTTCACCACTCCATGGGGAACCTTTCACTATGCCAAAATGCCATTCAGTTTAAAGAATGCAGGTGCAACATTTCAGTGCGCAATGGACTTGGCGTTTGTGAATGAGAAGGATGTGTTTTTTGTGGTGTACTTGGATGATTTGACGATGTTTTTGAAGTATGATGAAGAACACATGCATCACCTAAAAATTGTCTTTCAAAAACGCAGGAAATATGGTCTATCGTTGAATCCTAAGAAGAGCTTGTTCACCATGGAGGAAGGAAAATTACTTGGGAACATCATTTCAAAGGATCGCATTCGTATAGACCCAACCTATGTGCAAGCAATACAGAAAATTGATCTACCTAGGAACAAAAAGGAGATACAATCATTCAATGGTAAGATGAATTTCCTGCGTCGCTTTGTGCCTAATCTTGCAGAAAACTTAGGAGAAATGACCAACATGCTCAAGAAGGACAGCCAATTGAAATGGATAGAGAAGGCTGTAAAATCTTTTAACTTGGTCAAATTGGCCCTTTCTTCAGCTCCAGTTCTAGTTAGCCCGGACTACACTCAAGATTTCATATTGTTTTCATTTGCATCTGAGCACACTATGTCAGCGGTATTATTGCAGAAGAGGGATTATCATGAAAGACCCATTGCATTCTTTAGCAGGGCTATAATGGATGCAGCTTTGAAGTACAACATCATTGAGAAGAAAGCCTTGGAATTGGTGAAGGAATTGAAGGATTTCCGGGTGTATATCCTACATTCTCACATTTTGGCCTATGTTCCTAATATTGTTGTGAAATATGTTTTAGTGCAGATCGATCCGGAAGGGAGAAGAGGAAAATGGATCACAACCTTGCTAGAATACGATGTGGAGATAAAGCCTACAAAGCTGGTCAAAGGACAGGGGTTGGAGAAGCTAATGGCTGAATCAAATTTGCATGCATTGGACATAAATATGATCACTACCATGTTCGATGAGAATGAGGAATGAATGTCAATTCAGGTATCCGAAATGTTTTCTTTGTCCCCATGGTATTCTGATATAATATATGTGCTGAAAAATCTATCACCACCGCCTGGCATGACTAGAAACAAAGCGAGAACACTCAAATTGAAAGCTGCCAGGTTTTGTATTTTGAATTACGCACTGTATTGGAAATATCCCTGTGGAATTTTATTAAATTGTCTCGAGGAAGAGGATGCAAAGAAAGTCATGGAGGATTTCCACAGAGGAGAGTGCGAAGGTCATCTTTTTTGGAAGTCAACAGCGAACAAAATTTTGAGAGCAAGGTACTACTGGCCTACTTTGTTTGCTAATGTACATAAGATGGTCAAGCACTGTCATAAGTGTCAAATTTTCGAAGGAAAACAGAAATTACAGCCTTTACCACTTAAACCTATTTAAGTGAGCGCTCCATTCCAGCAGTGGGGGTTGAATTTCATTGGGGAAATTCATCCCGCCTCTTCCGAACATCATAGGTGGATCCTTAAAGTGACGGATTATTTCACAAAATGGATTGAGGCAGACCCTACCAGAGAAGTGATGAACACGGTAATTATTTCATTTCTCGAAAATAACATCTTGTCTCTCTTTTCTTGTCCAAACAAATTAATCACTAATAATGCAGCAGCTTTCAAATCGAAAAGGATGGTAGAAATTTGTCACAAATATCATATAATTTTGGGTCATTTTAACTTCCTATCATCCGCAGGGCAATGGATTGGCAGAATCTTCGAATAAATATTTGGTCAACATCATCAAGAAGTTGCTGGAAATAAATAAGAAGAGCCGGAACAAGAGGTTGGTCCAAGCGCTTTGGGCAGATCGGATCAGTCAGAAAAAGTCTATTGGTATGTCACCATTTGAGCTATTTTATCGAGTGGACACAGTATTTCCTACTTCTCTTGCTGTCCCAGTGATCAAACTTCTTCAAGAGGCCGACAGTGAGGAAGATCCCATGCAGAGAAGGCTGAATCAAATGATCCAATTGTAGCAAACAAGAGAAGAAGTTTTCAAAAACACATCCAAGTTGCAAGAAAAGATAAAGAAAATCTATGACCAAAAAGAAAAAGCGGATAAATTTCAGTTGGATGATGTGGTGCTGAAGTGGGATGCAAGGAATGAAGAGAAAGGCAAGCACGAAAAGTTAGAAAATCTGTGGAAAGTTCCTTTCAATATCGTATCATATAGGAGTCAGAATGCCTTTCTTCTGAAGGAAATGAATGGGGAAGATTGTCCTGGAGGGCTGATCAATGGTCGGCTGCTCAAACGGTATCACTGTTGATCTATTAACGCTGCCTCCACTGTCATTGTAAATACCATTTTTATTTCAGTTTGATTTCAGTCTGTAAAGTCAGTTTTTGAGATATTTCAAGGTCAAGTTTGAGTCAATTTCTTGGTTATTCCAGTTGTATAAATAAGTCAGAGTCCTGTGTTGTTTATTAAAATTATGACTCCATAGCCCAATGGAAAAAAGGCACTGTCTAGCTCCTCCAGAGATCTGTTGTTCTTGGAACCTCCAAGGAACTACCATCCCCCATTGGAGCTAATGTTAGAGTCGGTCTGGTCAGCCCTCCGTCAGAGATCAAAACTCTTTGTGCATTTCAATTTTAGGTGTCCCACTCCATTCAATCAGTTGCATTTTGCTAGGGACATGCCATGATCTGACAGAGAAAGTCATGCTAGTCATTTCCCCTCATGTCTGGCCCCTGCTGGGTTAGGTATTGGTCCATAATCACTGAAATTCATGATAATCAAGGTCTGGTCATATTATAGGACAAAGTCATCTTTTATAGCTGGGTTTAGGAAATCATCAATGTGGTCTTTGAAAAACATGTCCAGAAAAAGCCATGTAGGCCAGAGGGAGACCTTATACAGCTATGGTTCCGAAAGCTTCATCATCACCTGAAGAGACATCAACTCTTCTTCAAAACTCTGTTTTGAAGAAAAGTCAAACAAGGTCAACTATGACAAAATTTTCCAAAAAATTGCCACTTGACTTTTCCAGATGCAGTCATGGTTTCCATGGCCAAATGCCCAGTCACACAGTCCCCGCAAAGAAAGGCCGAAAATTTCATTATCTGAGCCAAGATTTCAAAGAAAAAATGAAAATCAGGGTGTTTTAAAGTCAATGAAAAAAGTGCAAAACACAAACATTAGAAAGTGGGTTTTCAAAGAAGAAAAAATCAAACCCATCTCTCCCAAGCCTATATATACTTGTTGTGGCCCAAAGCAAAGCCATTTGTGCTCTTGCAAGCTTGGGAGAGACATTGGTAAGGTAAGAGAGCGAGGTTTGAGGAATTTGAGTGAGTGAGAGCTGGTTTCAAGGAGCGCGGCGCATACACCATGGAGCGCGGCGCACACAGAGGGCACGGCACACAGGCAGCCTGCCCGCCATTCAGCTTTTGCAAGGGCGCGACGCACACCCAACACGCGGCACACTGGGCTTGGCGTGCGACACACACAACCAGGGACATAAAAACATTGCAAATCATTTCAAATCTCGGTGAAGGCCATCAAATCAAGAGGTAGGCCCTGTTGACACCTCTTCTCCATCACTTTTGTCAATAATTTGGTGTGCATAATATATTAAAATGGTACCCCAAAAGAACAAGATTGACCATGAAAAAATCATCAAGAAAAACGAGAAATGGGGTTGCAAAAATGTGATGATAAGCACCAAGGTTCTCCTCCCCTCCCCTTGTCCCCTCACTCCTCATCGTTCCTGCCTCCATTCCATCATGTTTCCTAAAGAAACCACCCTAAAACCACCCTAAAACCCTCTCCCCTATTTTTCAAGCAAGTCTGGGCGACTTTTACAGTGCGCGGCGCACACACGAGGTGGCGCAGCGCACTCAGGGTGCGCGGCACACTGGGAGCCCGGCCACAGTGCAAAATCGCCACTAGCGCAACGCATACCGGGCGCATGGCACACTGGGCAGAGCGTTCGGCGCACAGACTGATCAGCCCAAAAATGTACTAAATCGCCCAAAATTTTTGTGAATAACCCTCAAGGTTGGAGAGGTAGCCCAACTACCTTCACCATTGACATTTAAAACTTGAAGAGGAATGTGATTTCGATGATCATGAACCAAATGTAAAAAAAAAATTAAAAGTAAAGCAAAGATGACACAAAGAAGGTCAAGAAGCTACGGTTTTGCTACAGTAACATTATTGCTAAAGTATGCTCCTACCCTAGCTCTATCAGCTAATTCCCCTGTAGTAGTTTCCCTTAATAATCACCTTAGCTCCACTGTAATCATATCCATTCATTCCCTTTATTCCTATGGCTCAAAATACCCAAACCCTACCCCATAAAACACCATACCCAAAATTCTCCCAAATCCCTGATAAAAGTCTCCTTTTAAACCCCTATTCCCCTTTTCATCATTACCCTCCTAGCACTCCCTATTTTATTGTCCCCTTGGTGATAGATTTTCAGATCATCTATCAGTTTCATTGGACTCAGAGGGTAGCATGAAAATCATGGTACAAACAGCAGTAATGGCATCAGAAAACTCATCATAGTATGAGGAGGGGACCCACCGTGACGAATCTTCAGGAGAGAGGGCCCATAGGAGACATCACCGGAGTGGCAGACATCTTAGAGATGAGCCAAACACCCTCACTGAGCTACAGGCATGCCCGATTGCCATGTCTTGTTTCCAACACTTGGCATGTTATGAATTTTGTCAAAGGGTGGCAAATGTCAGAGTCCATCATGAGTTGGCCCGCCTTTTTACACTTCATCTACAGGGAGGTCAATCTATCCTGGCTCGGGTCACTTTCACATTGACACCGAAAACCATATCAGGGGCAACAGGAATACCGAACATTGGGGAATAGTGGCATAAGAAAAAGAAGGTGGAGAGGCATCATTATGAGCCTTACATCAAGAACAGCTGCTTGAGCCAGCTCACTAGAGTTTTTCCATTTAGATTTTTGAGAGATGAGTATGCCCCACTCATGAGATTGATCATGAAGTATTTCAGTTGCGAGGGGAGGTTTTCACGCCTTTATGCATATCACATCAGGTTGCTCATGCACTTCACCCGGGTGCAGATGATGAGCCTCCCATTTTTAATTTGCAACAACATTGAGAAGATGAAAAACTTCATGCAGTGCAAGACCCCTCGACAACAGCTAAACAATGTCTATCATTTTGCTCTCATCCGGATTTTGGTGGACCATCAGTTGGGATTGCAGGGTATTGTTTGGGAGGACTTCATCTCCCGTGATTTCTTCAGCACTCCACCGGTGGTATCAGAGGTAGAGCATGAGGTGGGGGGTCCTTCACATTAGTTTGAGTGCCATGAGACTGCCACCATGCCAGTATACATTACATACGAGAAGGGAAGTAGATAGTTGTTCGCAGCAGCAAAGTGAGTGTTATCTCCACCCGGAGTGGAAGGGGCCTCGCTTCCGACATCAGCACCACAGGAGCAGTGTAAGGGCAAGGAGATAGTGCAGGAGGAAGGGCCATCAAGTGAGAAAGAGACCAAGTTTTTTCTCCTCCAGGATGATGAGACAGATGCAGAACCTACAAATGCTAAGCTCCGAGAGATCATTCAGGAGCAGCAACCAGTGATTGAGAACCTGTCCCTGGACTTGGAGAGGGCCAAGTGGAATGTGTAGTATCTGGAGTAGAGGAACAAGCAACTTGAGGATCAGCTAGCTGAGATAGAGTTGCAAATAATCAAGGAAAACCGCCGACACATCCTGGCAGCACAAGGCAGACCTATGGAGCAAAGAGACGAGGACCAGGAATATGTGTTAGAAAAAGTGAACATTCACTTGGAGCAGTAGTTGGATAAAGCTAACAAGGAGAAAGATATGCTGAGGTGCATGACTCACCACTACCAGGCCCGAAACATGAGCTTCAAAGCAAGAATCAGGAGCCTAAAGGCAAAATTGAGCAAAGCGACAAAGGAGGCAAAGGAGGCAAAGAAGAAAGATTGGCTTCGAATCTTGGCTAAAGCTTCCTTGGCATAGCATAGCACTTCATAGGGAACCTCCAACCCAAATTCAAAAAAATTGGGCAAATTTTGGTCACAGGCAAATTTTTTGGACAAAAAACAGGAAATTCCTCCCTGTGTGCTGCGCCACTAGCGCAACGCTAAAATTATAGCACGCTAATCGAGGAATGGCTTGCATATTTGGATTCAACATCAAAAATCATGACTACCGTTGTCCGGGAAAGAAATTTTGACAAGATCTAGGTTTGCTAAAGGTCAAAAAACACCCAAAAATGGCCTCTCTGCCACTTTTTTGACACACAAAAAGTAGTCTTGGGAGAATGAAGATTTGGAGGGAAAAATGAGCACCAAATTGGGAAATTCTAGTGGGGTTAGAAAGTAGACAGGACAAGCTTTCCAACAAGCCCACTTGGGCATATTTGGACACCTGTAAGTGCCCTGTTAGCTTCCTATACCAATAGGTTTCATATTTCATGATTGACAGTGGAAGTGCCAAAAATGTTCATCATTTCCATGCTGCAAAAGTTCCATTTTTTGAAAGATTTCACTGTTAAGGGAAGGCTAAACAGCTTAATCTTGGCTTCCCTAGGTTTAAATTTCTTGTTTTAGAGGTAGAGAAAAAAGTTACTGTCCAAATAGCTTATGCTTGGCAGAACAGTAGATAGGCATAGAAATGAAGGAGCCCAACTGCTTAATCTGGGCCCTCGGGAGAAATAAGGGTACATTTAGATAGGAGGGCAGTCAAAAGAAAAGAGGATAATCAGGGTCTGCAAGTCTAAGTGCACCCATGCAAAGAGAAGAAAAAATGTTAGGTGTCAGAGGCTGGGTAGGTAGTTTGAGGTTGCAGAAGCAAGGTTTGGATCACCTCTTGTACTATCAATCGGAGCTCCTCTCATCAGTGACAAAAGTCTCAAAGGAGTGGTTTCTATGGTAGAAATTTGGAAGCATGTCTAACTCCCTTTCACCCCCTCCTCAAAATCTCTCACTAACACCCCCTTAAGGACTTTGGGATCTGCCCAACCAATCCTGCTTTCACTTCATTTTTGTAAAAATACTAATTCAAGCTTTGAATTTCTTCAATGAAAAGAAGCCACATTTCTTGTGTGAAAATCATTTCTCCACATTCCATTCACTTCTTCTGTCTACGTTTCAGTCCATAAACTTAACTTCTTCCCTACTATTTCACCTCACAAACCCATATTAACTCCTAATTTTATTATATAGCTCCCTAGCTACATTCCCATCCCTATTGCTACAAAAAACTATATAAAATTCCAAAAAATATTAAATATCCTACCCCTTGGTACTATAGCCATGAAAACAGAGTCAAGGAAATGCTAGGTCCATTTGGGGCCTTAGCATTAGCCTTCCATGTCCTAACCCTGGGATTAACTTAACATTTGGTTAAAGTTAATAACCATCGCCCTCCACTTTACCCATAAAACCTTACTGTTCTACCATTTTGCGCTCATCGTTTAAAGTTCTAGTTTAAATGTTTATTTAAAGATTGAACATTACCCCCTGCATAACACATAAAACCTGCATTTCCAAAGTTTTGGACCCCCCCTCCGCTTGCAATAAAATATTAATAAATGGCGGGCCCGCTCCAAAGTTGCACGCCACCCCAATTAACCTGCCAGCTGTCTGATGCCCAGCACTTCAGATCCAACGGTGGGTGGGTGTTTTCATATACTGATATGCCGAAAGTTAATGTCTGGGGAATGGGCGGTTTCCCTACCGTACCCCCACCACGTGTCGGCCTCCTTGCATGTTCGGAGGCCCCTCCCCCAATACCACCTACGCGGAAAAGCGGTGCGGGAGAAAACCGGATACTGGTCCCCGCCTGTGATATCACCGCCACATCCTCGTGACGTCACCCCCACATCCCCGCTGCTACTCCACGTCACCGCCACGTCCTCGTCACGTCACCCCCGCATCCTCACCGCTGCTCCACGTCACTGCCACGTCACCTCTGCGTCGACCCCCCCCCCCCCCGCCCACTATTATGTGTCACTGCCACCACATCACCCTGCCGTACTGCCACATTTCCCTGCCATGTCACCATGCCGTACCGGGACCCACCGCTAACGTCATCACCGAAAAAGGCATGAAAGGTGAAAATCGTAGTAGAGGATGCCCGAAATGGAAAACTGAGGCAATTTTCGATGTGCGATTAGCGCTTAGCGCTAATCGCGCATCGCTAAGAAAAATTGGTTCAAATGGAGGGCCTCTCATGGCTCAGCTACCTGCAAAACCCAAAAATTCGCAATTTGACAGGATTTCTTCATTTATATTCATATTCAGATCGGCCAGCGCCGATATCATTCCAGAGGCCACAAAAAGCATTTGCAGCAGCCATTTTTGCCTTGAAAGGGAAGAAAAGGGGCGATTTGACAGTTTCAAACACATCAAGGGAGAGAAAGCGGCCCAATTCGACTATGAAAGAGTATCAGAGGAAAGATGAAGCCCTGATCAAATCAAAGAGTATCAGTGAAGCGACAAAGAGTATCAGATCGGCAATACCAAAGCAGGTGAACATTAAAGGCCCCCAAGCAAAGTCAAAGAAAGCGGTGAAGCCATTTAAGGCTCTCAAATCACAGTTAATGCACATCAAAACCACTCAAGAGCAGGGGATCAAAACCCAAAGCACAATTATGGCTAAATGAACAACGCAGAGCCATAAGGACACCATATTAACTCATTTTGATACAGCTACCTCCAGCGTAGCTCAAAGATATTTTCTTGCATTAATTTCAGGACAAGATTAGGTTAAAAAACTCGTTTCCCTCAAACCTGTTTAAGGTTTGCTGTAATAGATATTTTTTGGAAATTTTCTCTATATAAACCACCCTAATTTACTATTTAGAGGGTTGGTCAGTTGATTCGCTCCACTAGGGACTCGCTCTGTATGTTTGATGATTTCTTTAATCAAAGACTACTGAAAGTTTGGAAGATGGACTGTTTGGTGTGTTATTAATGTTTTGTAGAGTGAATTATCGAATTCTTGTGCTACAACATGACTCAATAAGTGTTTCCTACCTCTGTTTTCCATTGATATATGCTCATATCATACATATGTCACCATCTAAAATAGCAGGAAAGATGAATAGCTTAGGCTTTGTTTAACCACACTCTATGCTCAATTTCTATTGTTTCTTTATGTTTTCATCTGAATTGGTAATGAATATGAATTCCCTTTGGCTCATATTTCCCTAATTCACCATGTTTGATAGTTATCTAGGGATTCTTCACTGCTCCTAGATAGAGCTCATTCACCTTCCCTCTATTAAAGCTGAATGAGAGATTCTTAATTGCCTCTCATTCCTTAGCCTTCAATCCATCTCCATTTAGCTTGCATGTTGTTTCATGTGTTGCTATCTTGATCCATATTCCTCTTGTGACCAAGAAAACACACCAGCAGTCCTACTCCTAACTCCATGCCCAATGGTTTGAAACTTTCATACTATACCTACCTCTCTACTTGGAAGCATCATCCTTCCCACCAAAACTTAGACAAAACCCCTTGAAATCAATAACTAACCTAAAATCATCATCAACAAAGCTAAATCATTAAGAGAGAGCCCTCTCTGATTTTAGGTGGGCTAGAACCTGCAGTCCAAAGATTGGTTTGTGGTTACCTCGGCCGTATCCCTTAAGGAGCCAAGGGACAACCTGAGTGTTAACATAATGGCGACTCCACTGGGGAAGAATCATTTGTTTATTGCTGTAAATCCCCATTTTTTATCAGTTTTCCTTTCGAATAAGTCTTAAACTTGTTTTGAAAAATCCCAAAAAATCAAAAATTCTCATAAAATCTCAAAATATTTTGTTTCCTGAAGAAAATTCCCCTTTTTTAGTTTATTCCATATTTAGCTCTGGTCTGTGTTGGTGGACAGAGATCAGACCCTTCAAAGTTAGTTTATCCACCTGGCGACTCCACATCATCCTCATAATAAAGACTCCACTGGAGAAATGAACCCAAAAGAAATATATGAGCAGATCAGGTTGTTGACCCAGATTATTATCCAAGAGGTCATGTTCTTTCTCTTCCATAAAATTTTGCTGTGTATATTGTATTTTAAGTACGAGTTTAAATTTGATTTTTATGATTTTCCTTTTGAAAATGTTGAGGAAAGCCCTCCTTGCACATTAGAACAACAGCCTTTAAATGTTGCTGAAGATCATCATACAACCAAGGAGGAAACAAGTATCAAAGCAAATCATCCTATCCCTATTCATATCGAGCCCAGTCATTCAATCCCTGTACATACTCCCGTGCCTCATAAAGTTCCTGATAGATATAAACCTCTCATTTTGCCTCCCATGCTCAAACCTTTGCCTAAAAATCATCCTGAGTATCTCCCAAGATTTGATGGAGAGAATGGAGTTACTGCTCAGAAGCATGTCCAAGTTTTTGAAGATTATCTTAACTTATTTGAAGTGGATGTTGAGAATGTTAGTATTAGGCTTTTCGCTCTTTCTTTGCAAGGCAAAGTCAGGAGTTGGTTCAAAACTTTGCCTCACGCAAGCATCTCAAATCTTGAGCAATTTCTCAAACTCTTCCTTGATAGATGGATAATCAAAGTCAATCTCCTCATGATCATAGAAGAATATAATCAGTTAAAAAGACATCCAGATGAGACAGTACAACAATTTTCAGACAGATTCAATCAAATTTATCATTCAATGCCATTGAATATAAAACCTCCCCCTGATTTGGCTCTACTGCATTATCCAACAGCATTTGATCCAGAGATAGAATTTCATCTGAGAGAGAGAAACCCCTCCACTATGCAACAGATGCAGAACATGGTAGTAGATGTAGAGGTTAATCTAAAAGTTAGGGAGAGGAAGCTGAAAGCAGAAAAAGAGGAAGAACTTGATATCTTGATAAAGAAAGCAGAGGAGTTAAAGCAGAAGATCACAATGAAAGTTGAATCTTCAGATCACCATAACACTTTTGCTCCACAAGAAGAAAGGGTTGACATTTTTGAATAGATTTTTACCAATTCAACCAACCATAGATTAGGAAACAGATTCACAGAACAATGTGTGGAGGAGCAATCCCCTAATTTACTATGTGCATTCGATAACATTGCTTCTTTTAATAATGTGCCCAAATATGATCAATATGATGATGACTATGTAATATGATGATGAATATGTTTTTCAGATCCAAAATAACCTTGCAGATGAATCAGAAGATAATTTGGGCAAAGACAAAGAGATTCAGGTTCAACAGCTTCAAGGTACTAATCAACTCGTTCACTTCAGCAATAAGAATGAGGAGGAAAGTGCAGAAAATTTTGAAATAAGTGAAGGAACTTTACCATTTTGTTTTGAGTCTTTTCAGTTTATCAGAGATAACTATCATGCTACAAAAAATCAAATATCAACAAGCCTTGGTATTGACCATCTGGAAAGCAATCAAATCTTTGTTCAAAATTTGTCATATCTAAATTTGTAGTCCCAGAATCCCATTGAACATAAGACAGCAGAAAAAGGCGTAGAAGCAGCAACATATGATAAAAAAAATCCAAGTTGGTTCCTTGCCCTTTTGTTTTGAATCATCTAAATTATTCAAAGAAAAAGAAGAACAGCTGGTAGGAATTTGTCAAGTTCCATTTGAACCTGTATGTAATAAATTATAGCAGACCTTCCAAACTCTCTATGATCCAACAGCTAATAGGTCGGATGAGGAGAGAAATCAGAATTCTTCTCCATTAACATACCATGAAGGTCCAAACCAAGATGATAATGGTTTCAATAGACAGGCCCTACAGTCAGTTAAAATATCATCACAAACAATAGTTGAAAGCATGAAGGGTGGTGAAGACAAGGATGATATTTCAGGTTCATGGCATGAAAGCTATCCAGAACATTTGCACAGTTGTTTGATTCAGCTCAGGAGTAGTGTATATATTTTGCAAGATCCTTTTGTACAGTTTCTAGATTCAGCAAAGGAGATCAGGAGTTTCCTTATCTTCTCAAAGTTTAACAAAGCCAGATTTGATTGTAAGATCTCAGTTTTA
The DNA here is from genome assembly GCA_031772625.1 of Pinus tabuliformis. Classification (NCBI taxonomy): domain Eukaryota; kingdom Viridiplantae; phylum Streptophyta; class Pinopsida; order Pinales; family Pinaceae; genus Pinus; species Pinus tabuliformis. The sequence goes on along the minus strand of CM062813.1, from coordinate 1,002,160,077 downwards.
AACACCATCAAATACAGGCAGCACAGAGCACTGATGTTTATAATGCTTAAGTGGCTGCATTGGCTATTTCATTTCACCTAACCAGCAAAGAAAGTGTTGATTAGAGTAGGTAGGTAGGATTTCAGTTTTCTGTCTGGATAGTAGCTTCCTGTAGTTGAAGCCCGAAGTGAAGGCCCTAAGCTCTTCAAGTCTGTTGTCATATATATAAATAAAGCAGCCAGCAAAGGGAGGTTCTCAGAGTACAACAACAATTGAAGATCAAGGCAATCTGACCTGTTGTTCTTGACTTTTCACAAGGAAAAGCCATCCCCAGGTGGAGCCACTGTTAGCTTCCTATACCAATAGGTTTCATATTTCATGATTGACAGTGGAAGTGCCAAAAATGTTCATCTTTTCCATGCTGCAAAAGTTCCATTTTTGAAAGATTTCACAGTTAAGGGAAGGCCAAACAGCTTAATCTTAGCTTCCCTAGGTTTAAATTTCTTGTTTTAGAGATAGAGAAAAAATTGTCTATCCAAATAGCTTAAGCTTGGTAGAACAGTGGATAGGCAGAGAAATGAAGGAGCCCAACTGCTTAATCTGGGCCCTCGGGAGAAATAAGGGTACATTTAGATAGGAGGGCAGTCAAAAGAAAAGAGGATAATCAGGGTCTGCAAGTCTAAGTGCACCCATGCAAAAAGAAGAAAAAATGTTAGGTGTAGGAGGCTGGGTAGGTAGTTTGAGGTTGTAGAAGCAAGGTTTGGATCACCTCTTGTACTATCAATCGGAGCTCCTCTCATCAGTGACAAAAGTCTCAAAGCAGTGGTTTCTATGGCAGAACTTTGGAAGCATGTCTAACTCCCTTTCACCCTCCCCCCCTCAAAATCTCTTACTAACACCCCCTTAAGGACTTTGGGATCTGCCCAACCAGTCCTGCTTTCACTTCATTTTTGTAAAAATACTAATTCAAGATTTGACTTTCTTCAATGAAAAGAAGCCAGATTTCTTGTGTGAAAATCATTTCTCCACATTCCATTCACTTCTTCTGTCTAAGTTTCAGTCCATAAACTTAAATTTTTCCCTACTCTTTCACCTCATAAACCCATATTAACTCCTAATTCTATTATATAGCTCCCTAGCTACTTTCCCATCCCTATTGCTACAAAAAAACTATATAAAATTCCAAAAAATATTAAATATCCTACCCCTTGGTACTATAGCCATAAAAACAGAGTCAAGGAAATGCTAGGTCCATTTGGGGCCTTAGCATTAGCCTTCCGCGTCCTAACCCTGGGATTAACTTAACATTTGGTTAAAGTTAATAACCATCGCCCACCCCTTTACCCTTAAAACCTTACTATTCTACCATTTCACACTCATCGTTTAAAGTTCTGGTTTAAATGTTTATTTAAACATTGAACATCACCCCCCGCATAACACATAAAACCCACATTTCTAAATTTTTTGACCCCCCCTCTGCTTGCAATAAAATATTAATAAATGGCGGGCCTGCTCCAAAGTTGCACGCCACCCAAATTAACCCGCTAGCCGTCTGATGCCCAGCACTTCAGATCCAACGATGGGCGGGTGTTTTCATATACTGATACGCCGGAGGTCAACGTCTGGGGAATGGTCGGTTTCCCTCCCGTACCCCCGCCATGTGTCGGCCTCCCGGCGTGTTCGGAGGCCCCTCCCCCAATACCACCTACGCGGAAAAGCGGTGCGGGAGAAAACCGGATACCGCTCCTCGCCTGTCATGTCACTGCCACGTCCTCGTGACGTAACCCCTGCATCCCCATTGCTACTCCACATCACCGCCACGTCCTCGTGACATCACCCCCGCATCACCGTCGATGCTCCACGTCACCACCACATCACCTCTGCGTCGACCCCCCCCCACTGTTACGTGTCACTACCACCACATCACCCTGCCGTACTGCCTCATCGCCTTGCCACGTCACCATGTCGTACTGGGACCCACTGCTGACGTCATGATGACGGCATCACTGAAAAAGGCGCGAAAGGCGAAAATCGCAGCAGAGGATGCCCGGAATGGAAAACTGAGGCAGTTTTCGATGTGCGATTAGCGCTAATCGCGCATCGCTAAGAAAAATTGGTCAAAATGGAGGGCCTCTCATGGCTCGGCTACCTGCAAAACCCAAAAATTCACAATTTGACAGGATTTCTTCATTTATATTCATATTCAGATTGACCATCACCGATATCATTCCAGAGGCCACGAAAAGCATTTGCAGCAGCCATTTTTTCCTTGAAAGGGCAGAAAAGGGGCGATTTGATAGTTTCAAACACATCAAGGGAGAGAAAGCGGCCCGATTCGACTGTGAAAGAGTATCAGAGGAAAGATGATGCCCTGATCAAATCAAAGAGTATCAATGAAGCGGCAAAGAGTATCAGATCAGCAATACCAAAGCAAGTGAACATTAAAGGCCCCGAAGCAAAGTCAAAGAATGTGGTGAAGCCATTTAAGGCTCTCAAATCATAGTTAATGCACATCAAAACCACTCAAGAGTAGGGGATCAAAACCCAAAGCACAGTTATGGCTAAATGAACAGCATAGAGCCATAAGGACACCATATTAACTCATTTTGATACAGCTGCCTCCAACGCAGCTCAAAGATATTTTCTTGCATTAATTTCAGGACAAGATTAGGTTAAAAAACTCATTTCCCTCAAACCTGTTTAAGGTTTGCTGTAATAGATATTTTTTGGAAATTTTCTCTATATAAACCACCCTAATTTACTGTTTAGAGGGTTGGTCGGTTGATTCGCTCCACTAGAGACTCGCTCTATATGTTTGATCATTTCTCTAATCAAAGACTGCTGAAAGTTTGGAAGATGGACCATCTGCTGTGTTATTAATGTTTTGAATAGTGAATTATGGAATTCTTGTGCTACAACATGACTCAATAAGTGTTTCCTACCTCTGTTTTCCATTGATATATGTTCATATCATACATATGTCACCATCTAAAATAGTAGGAAAGATGAATAGCTTAGGCTTTGTTTAACCGCACTTTATGCTCAATTTATGTTGTTTCTTTATGTTTTCATCTGAATTGGTAATGAATATGAATTCCCTTTGGCTCATATTTCCCTAATTCACCATGTTTGATAGTTATCTAGGGATTCTTCACTGCTCCTAGATAGAGCTCATTCACCTCCCCTCTGTTAAAGCTGAATGAGAGATTCTTAATTGCCTATCATTCCTTAGCCTTCAATCCATTTCCATTTAGCTTGAATGTTGTTTCATGTGTTGCTATCTTGCTCCATATTCCTCTTGTGACCAAGAAAACGCACCAGCAGTCATACTCCTGACTCCATGCCCAATGGTTTGAAACTTTCATACTATACCTACCTCTCTACTTGGAAGCATCATCCTTCCCACCAAAACTTAAACAAAACCCCTTGAAATCAATAACTAGCCTAAAATCATCATCAACAAAGCTAAATCATTAAGAGAGAGCCCTCTCTGATTGCAGGTGGGATAGAACCTGCAGTCCAAAGATTGGTTTGTGGTTACCTCAGCCGTATCCCTTAAGGAGCCAAGGGACAACCTGAGTGTTAACATGCCCCAAACCAGGCTCCAAATTGGCGCGACGCACAGAGAATTTGGCGCAGCGCATAGAGGAAAAAACTGCCAAATTTCTCCCGTTTCGCGAAATTTCGGGTCGCGACTTCTTCAAGTGGGCCCGGTCACCTACACTTCAGTTTTTTGGCACCAAAGGTGGCATTTAAAGAGTTTTCTCTCTAGATGTGCATCTATCCAAGTGGTAAAGGAATGCAAAGGGTCACCCCAGCCAAATTTCATGCTTGAGAGCGTTGCACCTGTAGCTGATGGTTGGCTCTCCATCTCCTTCTCGTAATGATTTGAGTAACTTACCAACCCCTGGGCATTCTATCTCCTCCTCACACATTCTATATATTGTATGCAAGTTATTTGCAAAGGGTTGGTTGGTTTGTAACTTCTGGGAGACTGTGGGAGAGAAACTTTGTTTCTGCACTGTGTATTTTTAACAGAGAATTACTGAAAGGCAGTGGCTCTGTTTCATGAGATTCTTGTGGTTGTGAGTGTAGCAAATGTGTTCTTATGTTCCATATGTATCTTGTTATGTTTCATAATTCATTTTAGTGAAATTTTCTAAGTGAGATTAGGTAGAATTCAATTTATATTGCACTGCCTGAGGGAAAATTTCATGTAACGGTGTTATTCTTCTGTTGAAAAGGATTCATGTGACTATGCCCTTTTCACTTTCTTCAGCAATCTTTCCATTCCCTGTTACCTTAAACATAAATTTTTGCTATTTCCGCCTACCTTGCCTCACGGAATAATCTTTGCCTTCATATTCAATTCTCTGTTCTTTGCTGAGCGCCAGTCCCATATACATTCCAGAAGCTCGGTCATTCATAAAATTGTTTTCAAAATCCCTTTTCACTTACTAGCCTAAGGTAAATATTGCATTGTAAGTCATCTCAGACCATTTTTCTTATCCATTCACTGAGCGTGACAAGGAGAGAGCCCACTACTGCTTTGGTAGGGCTAGCTACTAGACTAAGTGTGGTTTGTGGTTACCCTAATTTTTGCCTTCCTTAAGCATGAGGCAGATTTAGGTGCTAACACACTCCAACTAGCATCGGAGATAGGATTGATGAATGGAACTTGAACTCTCAGTGGGCTACGTGATCTATCACAAGCCCGGAAACATATAATAGAACCCCTCACACTACAATGGCATACAATTGGAGCATGTATATCAGATGCCTCAACATATTACATATAATACATATAAACTAATCTAAGAAAACAATGTTGACTAAAGTATTACATATAATACATATAAGCTAATCTAAGAAAAAAATGTTGGCTTAGAAAGATTATTGACAAAAAAACCATTTCTAAACTCCTAAATAATCTAGCCTAAAGTCATAAACTTTAAAGTCCAATTTTTTTAATAATTTATCAACCAAAGTATTGAGTTCCATGTAAACACAGTTGAAAGAAGTGATCAAATCTACCTTCACACTTTTTCTCGTTTCTAAATAATGCATTTTATTCATAGCACATAAATATGTAAATATATATGTAAAAATTAGAAATAAACCTATTTCCAAAACTAATAAAATTACATGACAACTATTGGAATCGAGATCACTACTTTGGGGGGGCGGGGGTGTGAATCTATAGTGATAACAATTTCACAACAATGAAACTTTTTCTCCAGTAAATTATTGTTGGGCGTAGCCCAACTTGGTCCAAGTTTTTGGTCAAAGACTCTGCATTTTGAGGATCAGAGTGCGCGGAGCTGGAAAAGTTTTATTCATCGCGTAGTGTTTAGAGGCTTTTGGGTGGGTCAAAAGCCCCTTGTTTTGTAACGTGTTTTGGGTATTGGTCATGATTTTATTGAATCTGTGGTATATGGACCATGGGTTTTGTAATGATGTAATGTACATAAGGAGATGTAATACTTTGCAATAGAATCACGAAATAATAGAATATCATAAGTGAATTGAATATTTTTATTCGCATATGTATTTTGTAGTTTTGGGGAAGGCTCCCCAATTGAGTGTGCAGAGGCATAGAAGAGTCTACAGCTGAGTGCGTAGACCACCTATAGCTAGGAGTGCAGATCAAAGAAGTATATGTATTGAATATTTGTATTAATAAAGAATTAGTTTGGCGAAATATTATGTATCTTTTTGTATTCATTCCTTGTTGTTGTTATTATCATTATGCATTGTTTTTATTGAATTGTGCGAAAGAATGCATGTTATATTGTGTTCTGTTATTTCATGTGCTAAGAGTAATTTTGTAATATTAATCATCAATGTGAAGTGATTCATGTATGTGAAGTTGTAGGTAGGTAGAAAACATAAGTAAATACAACACAATAGCACACATATCCCTTTGCCTATGAAAGCCTCATTATGCAGCCTCCCATAACCGCTTTGGGTGAGACTCTGATCTTCTTGTAGGCCGTTTCTGAAAGAGCGAGTGGTTTAGGGTTTTGTTGGTGCACAACGCGCTCTACACCTGGGTCAAGCCCCCTTCAACTAACAAATGGTTTTGTTGCTGGGACCTAGATCTGCTTAAGGGATATGTTTTGGCACCCATCGAAGAAAGAAATCCAGGTGTGGGTTGAACAGAAAGAAATAGAATTTGCGGAAAAAGAAAAGAGAAACCCTCAATTATCAATTGAAGACTTGTTGCAAAAGTATATTTTCAGAGAGAAATATGAAATCTTATTTGGTTTGTTCCACATTGAATTGTATGAGTGGGCATCTAAGTTGACCGAGCATAAGACTTTTTTCACGAAATATGAACCCAAGGAGTGGAATACTAAATTGATATGGTGAATCAAGAACATCAGTAACAATATCTATAGGCATGTTTATTTCTAGATCAATAGAAATTTGTGGGGATTTATCACTGAGTTCCCAATAGACGCAATTGTGCCCTATAATGAAGTTGAAAAAAGACTTTTCATAAGAACACAAGGTAAGTGTGGGGTGCTATAAGGTGTCTTTAAAAACTCCTAATTGCCTCACATTAATAATCAACCTGGGTACGTCTTTTTGTTCCAAGAGTGTACACAATATGTGCAAATGTTATATCTATGGACAATAATGATTTGAGATAATTTATTAAATTCAATACAAGAGAAAACTGATTAAATCATAAACCTGAAGCTTGTAACTTCAAGGAAAATAATCTATCTAAGCATCAAAACTCAACCTTAATCAGAACCAAGACTCAATCTTAATCAAGATATTCTAATTGTCGCATCAACTGAGTGCATTATAGCAATGAGAGAGCTCTTCTAGCTGATTCTAAACTACTGCGAAGTAATAAAGAATCCAATCCAATCAATAACACTTCTATCTTTTAATGAACCATAAATAACTCTCTCCTAATGATTAATTCAATCTACAACATCACGAAGTAATGAAATCGATTGGCAGAATTAAGAAGTAATGAAATCGATTGGCAGAATTAAGAAGTAATGAAATACATACACGAATTCCACAGTAATGAAAGTAAATCATTTGTAAAACTGTAAAGCAGAGCAATTAAACTTGTGGTAATGGAAAAGTAAAAACACAGGGAGCAACAGTGGAATCTACCAATGACCGGGCCCAAGCCACTAGCGAGTATTGCTTAACTACTTTAGAATATCACGAGTGAACAACAACTCAATTCAGGTATTAATCATCAAATTCAAATGTCATTACAACGCATTATCTTCTTCAATATTACACTTCGTATATTAAAATTATCCCCTCTCAAAAGGGCGAGATGTTCCCTTTTATAATCATGAAGTAAAAGAGATAAATGTGATTACTAAGGATCCGGAGATCTTGAGGAATTTGCAACTAAATGCTATTATCAAACAACATTCCAACTTGCGTTGATTCTCTTGATTTATTCCTTGATTCATCTACATAAGACGCACTCCTTTTCATCTATTTAACATTTGTTGTTCAATCTTTTGAACAACATATGTTCCCTTTTCCAATTTCTACAAAAAAAAATGAAAATTAGCTTTGCTTACTTGAACCGTATCAAAATCATTTTTATTCATTTCTCATCGAAATTTTATCAACATCTTAATATATCAGGGCACAAATGTATAAAAAGAAGGGAAAATAAATTGTAATCAAGAGAAAACGTATACCCATTGTACAGCCCAACATACTCCCATGCTTACCTTGTTTCGTGTCCTCATGAAAAGCAAGTAATTCCTATGTAGCACAGCTAGAGAGTAAGATGGAAAACCTGTTTGTTTATCAGAGCTAAAACCGTGCTGTTGTATCAAACTGGAAAAGGTTGTTTCTTCTTATCCTTCAGGAAACTCATAGTCAGAATGGTATCCTTCAGGTGGGTACCAAATAATAGGGCTCTTGTATCGACATCCCAACCAATATGGTCCTTCTCTTAGGATAATAGTGTTGTATGTGACCAAACGGCCTACAACAGCTTTGAAGTTCTTGTAGTTAAATGGTTCTTTTTTCTTGACATTATTAGTTGATATTGTCCATCTCACCTTAGATGCAATCAAGAACCTTTCCTGAATGGAGAGGAAATATGCCCTTCCTATTTGCACGATTTCCTTATGTATAGGTCCCAAAGTCTTCATTACACCCTCCTATGTCATAAGCCTTTTGTATTTAATAAACAGTTGCAAAGGGTGAGTATGCTCACTTCTTACCCATAAATCCATTTCATGTTCTTTTGTCTAGAAAGAATTATAGGCCTTAAACCACTTAAGTTGATTAACTGCGAAGGAAAATCTTGAAATTGAACATCCCCAACAAAAGGGCTAGGATTATTATCTACCTCTTCTTCTAACACAAAATTATGTAAATAAAATTTACAAAGAAGTCACTAAACGTTTACCCCATGTTCTTTACAACAACTTATAAATTCTTCAGTTGTTTTTAATTCTATTGGTTTGTCAGCCTTTATGGCTTTAATCTTCAATAATAATTATCTTTCCAATAGAAATGAGGCATAGTTCGTAGCAGGAAACCTACAAGATAAGACATCCAAATATAGCAAGAAAATGGTGCCAATCTGATCCATGACCTTGTCCAGCTTAGTCTTTACCTTCTTCAGCCTTTCTTCCACCTCTCTAAACCTAGAAAAAGTTTCATCCTCTATTATAGTCAACTGTCTGAATTGATTTTGCAACTCCTCATAATTCTGTAGAGGAATTGTCTCCTTCCTACATTGCTTTAAAGCAAGTTGGGCTTGTGCAAGTTCCTCCTGTAACTTCCAAAGAATAGGATCACTGCTTGAAGGGGTGTCCTTGAATTTTTCTTCAGTTTGGGTTCTTGTGTTGTGAGAGGGAATGCTCTTGGTCTGAGTTCTTTTATTATGGGAGGACCAACCCTTTATTTGAGTTCTTTTATTGTAGGAGGATCAACCCTCCGTCTGAACAGCTGTATCCATTAAGTCTACATGCAAATTTGTTTGGGTGGCTACCATTTCAGTAAAAATAGGCTTAGTCTGGGTTTCAGTCACCCTTCCCTCACATACTTTTGTTTGTGTAGCCACAGTGACTACCTCAAGAGTAGTGCTCTGGGCTTCTCTATTTTCAATTTCGTTCAATTTCTGATGTAGCCTTCTAACTGTCTTCTAGAGCTTTTGGTATTACTTCCTCAACTTCATTAGTTTTGTTTCAGCTACTCGTTTTTTTTTAGGTGCCTTCTTTGTAAGAATGGGTTTGTCAATACCCTCTGTATCTAAGGGTTCTTAGTGCTTGTCATGGGTGTGCTCCAATATAACTGTGTCACCAAACTGGTTATCGGATTCGTGAATAATTTTTGTGCTCGCTCCCTCTTCCCGGTCTGCAAATTCAGGAGAAGGTAGAATTTTTGTATGACCAGAATCTCCTAAGGATTGAGCTTCCATAAGGTTAGGATCGAGTGATCCTCCAGGTTGCATGTATGCATTCAAATTTTCTAGGAACTATGCCATCCCTCCCCCAAAATCCTACAAAAGATCATCTTGGGGGTTCATAGGTGGTTTTTGAGGAGGTCCTTCTTCATTGCCCAGTTCATCATCAAAATGTTGTACTCCCTCTTGTTCTGAGTCCGACTTATGTTCTTCCATTGGTTCTTGTTCTCAATTGGCTTCTTCTTCAGGTTTTCATCCAGAATGACATTCTACCCATGTTCAGGTTTGAAATTGCACTCTTCCTCGGGCTTGGGCTCTGAATTATCCTTCTGTTATGGTTCTAGCTTATAATTGCATTGCTCCTCTTGTTCTGACTCAAAGTCTTGTACACTAAATGGTCTGGATGGCTCCACTGGTAATTCGGAGCTACCTTGAGGATTTACAAACATCCTCTAGGCTAGTTTTAACCTTGCAGACTGCCTGCACTTATGGGGTTCAATTTTTGAATGAGCAGTCCTTTTCCTCTTTGGAACAGGGCTCTGCTGTCTAATTTCCAAGATTGCAGAGTTTTGGATTACAAGGACTTGACTAATCTATAGAGGTGCTATGAGACCATCCCAAGTTAAGTTTTGTTAAACAAGATTATGGCTAACAATTAGTCTAATAAAACCATGGTGGCTAACTATAGTTTCAGGGTGCCTAGCCCATCTTATTCTATCAGCGGTATCGTGCAGCAATGAATTCAAGAAAGCTGGCAAATTAATAATGAGATTTTGTTTTAAAATAGCTAAGAGTTTGATTTGTCATGGTCTTACCACATCTCGTCGTCCATCACAGGTAATGTACCTCTAGAAAACACTTGCAAACTCATGCCATGGTTCTCCCAGAGAAGACAGTTGAATGCCCTTGCCTTTTCTAATAATTTCCTCACCTACATCTCTGAAAATCTCCACCACTTCTTACAACATTACGTGCTTTTTAGGCCATACAGCTCCTTCCATCAGCAACCCAGATACCTCAGCTATCACAGCTTCTGGTACTATGATTCTTCTTCCTTTCACCATGGACTGCCCATTCCATAAATGCTATAAGAATTTGAGAGAAACTTGACTATTAGGGACCTGAAGCCTGGTGAAGTATGAGATCCATCCTATGCACACCAGATTCTCCCTAGGTCTGTCTGAAATTTCCAATACTAAAGGTTCTCAATGCACTGATTTTCCACCCATAATGCTTGAATTCTTCCTATAATTTCAAAGTTTTCAACAACAAAACATGGAAGAAAAGTGTTGTTCAAAAGTTTGAACAAAAAAACATATAAGAAAAGTGGTGTTCAAAAGTTTGAACAACAAAAACAAGCAAAAAAGTGTTGTTCAAAAGTTTGAAGAGCAAAACACGCAAGAAAAGTGTTGTTCAAAAGTTTGAACAACAAAACACGAAAAGAGTGTTGTTAAAAAGTTTGAACAACAGCTATTCAAACATTTGAATAACAAAACATAGAATAAAAGTTTTGTTAAAAATTTTGAACAACAAAAACACGAAATAAAAGTGTTGTTCGAAAGTTTGAACAAAAAAAACACGCAAAAAAGTGTTGTTCAAAAGTTTGAACAGCAAAAACATGGAAGAAAAGTGTTGTTCAAAAGTTTTAACAGCAGTTGTTCAAAAGTTTGAACATCAAAAACAAGCAAACAAATGTTGTTCAAAGTTTGAACAACAAACACACAAGAAAATTGATGTTCAAAAGTTTGAACAGCAAAACACAGAAAAAGTGTTGTTCAAAAGTTTGAACAACAACTGTTCCAAAGATTGAAGAGAAAAACATGCAAGAAAAGTGTTGTTTAAAAGTTTGAACAGCAAAACACGGAAAAAGTGTGGTTCAAAAGTTTGAACAACAAAACATAATTAGTCTAATAAAACCATGGTGGCTAACTACAGTTTCGGGGTGCCTAGAACATCTTATTCTATCAGCGGTATCGTGCAGCAATAAATTCAAGAAAGATGGAAAATTAATAATGAGCTTTTGTTTTAAAACAGCCAAGAGTTTGATTTGTCATGGCCTTACCACATCACGTCATCCATCATAGGTAATGTACCTCTAGACAACACTTGCCAACTCATGCCATGGTTCTCCCAGAGAAGATAGTTGAATGCCCTTGCCTTTTCTAATTGTTTCCTCACCTATATCTCTAAAAATTTCCACCATGTCTTACAACATTATGTGGTTTTTAGGCCATACAGCTCCTTCCGCCGGCATCCCAGATACCTCAGCTATCACAGCTTCTAGTACTATGATTCTTCTTCCTTTCACCATGGACTTCCCACTCTATAAATGCTGTAAGAATTTGAGAGAAACTTCACTATTAGGGACGTGAAGCCTGGTGAAGTATGACATCCATCCTGCGCACACCAGATTCTCCCTAGCTCTGTCTGAAAATTCCAATACTAAAGGTTCTCAATGCACTGATTTTCCACCCATAATGCTTGAATTCTTCCTATAATTTCAAAAGCTTCAACAACAAAACACGGAAGAAAAGTGTTGTTCAAAAGTTTGAACAACAAAACAGATAAGAAAAGTGATGTTCAAAAGTTTGAACAACAAAAACACGCAAAAAAGTGTTGTTCAAAAGTTTGAACAAAAAAACACGCAAGAAAAGTGTTGTTAAAAAGTTTCAACAACAAAACATGAAAAGAGTGTTGCACTATGTTAGAGCCTAGATTTGCCTCAGGCTGAAAAGACAAGGTTCTAGGTCCACATCAAACCACGCTCAGCCTCGTAGCTAGCCCTACGAGGACAGGAGAGGGCTCTCTCCGGGTCAATCTTAGCGAAAGATAATGAATGGGGCTTGAGATGACTGATTTAGCAACTGATTTTAGGCTAGGTATTAAATGCAAAGGATTTTATTTGAGATTTTTATGGTTTTGTTGAAAAAATGGGAAAGGAAATTTTGGGCTCGGGGATGAGGCACAGTTTCTGCAGAGGTCTAATTGGGGCAAGGAAGGAAATCATTTTGATGCTTTAAAGCAGGTGAGATGGGCAGATCAGACAGGTCAGGAGATAAGGAGAGCAAGAGAGACTCAAGAATTCTCCTTAAACTAAAGAAAACATGAAAATTTAAACAAATTCAAAGGCAGAGCATAACAGTTATGGATTCTACCTTAATCAATCATTTATTCAAATTCAGAAGAAGAAAGCTTTGAAAATGATACAAATAACACTAGATAAACTTACAATTACTCAGAGAAGCACACCATCAAAACATAAAGCCACACGGATCCCAAACAGTGTTGCAAAACCCTGGTATTTCCTTAGCCAAAAATGCAAAAGTGAATGTACAATAGAGTGACAAACTTTTCCCAAGAGTCCAACCCTGAAAATGACTTAGAAATTACATAATATAGACAAGCCAACCTCTTCCCTTGCGTCTAGGGGTCGAGCTCATCCTTCTAGGAGCTATTTCAACCAATTCTAAACAAAGCACTAAAATCTAGGCAATCAAAACAACTTGCCTCTATAAGGTAGGAAACTGATTCATTCATTAAATTTTCACCCTTTGGTGAATGAATCCTCTATAACAAGTAAATAAGTGTCAAAATTACATCATGTTCACTCAATTACATCAAGATAAGTCAAAAATTACATCACAAAGCAAAACTAGTCAAACTGGCCGAATTTCTGAGCTGGAAGGTGAAAAATTGGGCCAAAAACCTCTATGCGCCACGCCAAATTCTGTATGCGTCGTGCTACTTTTGTTGCTAATTTTGAGGCACTTTCTGAAGTCCAAATTGAGCCCAAGTGTGCTTGTTGGAAAGACCTGCCTATCTACTTTCCAACGCAAATGGAATTTCTGAATTGGGTGCCAATTTGCCCCTCCAAAACCTCAATCTCCCAAGACTTCTTTCTGTGTGTGAAATTAGGGGCAGAGAGGTCATTTTTAGGGTGTTTTTGACCTCCTAAGGACTCAAAACTTGCCCAAATTTCTTGGCCAAGCACCAACAATCATGATTTTCCATGAAAAATCCAAAACTATAAACCTTTTTACATTTGGAGCCTCCTATTGTAAGCGCGCACCACGTGGCGCGGCGCACAGGGAGAAAACCCCTGTTTTTTGCACAAAAATTTCCAAAAGTACCAAAAATTTCCAAAAGTCCAAAAGAGCTTGATGGAGCTTCCTTATCAAGTGTTATGCTAGGCTAAAGAGGCCTCGGCCAATATCTGAAGACAATCAAGCTCCCTTTGCCTCTTTTTCTTCTTGATTGCCTTCCTCAATTTCGCCTTCAAATTCCTGATTTGGGCCTTGCACACTTTGTTGCGCGCCATGTAGTGAAAACCCATGTGTCTCAGCAATGCATTGTCTTTTTCGGCCTTTTCCAACAGCCTCTCTAAGTGCATTTTCACTCTCTCAAGATTGGCCTCTCGATCCTCATTAATTTCTTGCTCCAATGACGTGAGCTCAACTCTTCTCCTTTGTGCAGCTTGGCATGCTCACAAATCTTTTGTAGCTCCATGATCGCTTGCTGATCCTCAAGATATTTGTTCCTCTGCTCCAAGTATTTCATGGTCCACTTAGCCCTCTCCAAGTCAAGGGATAAGGCTTCAATCTCTGATTGCTGCTCCTGGATGATCTCTCTAAGTTTGACGCTTTATGGACCAGTATCTATATCATCATCATGAAGGAGAATGAACTCGGTCTCTCGTTCACCTGATGGCTCACGTGAAGGCCCCTCATCCTGCATTGGCTCCTTGCCTTTGTCCTGTACATGTGATGCTGATGGAGGAAGCGAGGCCCCTTACACCCCGGGTGGAGATAACACTTGCTTTGCCGCTGCAAACAAATGTCTGGTGCCTCTCTGATATGTGATGAAAACTGGCACACTAACAGTCTCATGATGCTAATACTGATGAGAAGGTTCACCCTCATGCTTAACCTCTGATACTCCCCGTGAAGCCTAAAGAAGTCACGAGAGATGAAATCATCCTAGGTGATGCCCTACAATCCAAGCGATGAACCACCAAAATCTTTATAAGAGAAAAATGATATACACTGTTAAGTTGCTGCTAAGGGGTTTTACACTGTATAAAGGTGGTCATTCTCTCAATGTTCCGGCATATGAAATATGGAACGTTCATCATCTGTACCCTGGTGAAATGCATGAGCAACCTGATATGATAAGCATAAAGACGAGATAACTGTCCCTCACAGCTGAAATATTTCATGATCAATCTCATTAGTGGAGCATATTCATCTTTCAGATACCAAAACGGGAGCACTCCCTTGAGCTGCCTCAGGCAACTAGTTTTAATGTATGGCTCATAATGCTGCCGATCAATCTTTTGTTTCTTGTGCCATGGTTCACCAATGTTTGGTATACTGGTTGCTACTGAGATAGATTTTGGTGTAAGTGTGAAGGTGACACCAGCCAAGATATCTTGATCTCCGTGCAAGTGCAGCACAAAAAGACGAGCCAACTCATGATGAAATTGGACACTAGCCACCTTTTGACAAAACTCATAGCATGACTGATGCTGAAAACACTGCATAGCAAGAGAGTAGGCCTGCAATTCTGTGAGGGTGATTTTCTCTTCCCTAACATGTTTGCCACTTTTATGCAGCCTTCGGGGTGCCTGTTCTTCCAAGGGAGAGTCACTTTGGGTTTCTACCTCATAGTCCGACGAATGCTCAGATGCCATGACTGCTGGACAAACTACCTCAAAGACAAAATGACTGCTGTGTATAAACTGTGCTTGAACTGCTCTTTTGGTGTTGTATTCAAATTCTACCACCAAGGGAAAAAACAAATGCAACAAGGATTGTTAGGGATTGTTAGGAAGGGGAAACAATATTGAGGAATGGGAATTTTTGGAGAAATTTAATAGGGAAATATGGAAGAGGGCTTGAGGGATTGATGTATAGGAATAGGGTTTAGGGTTTGGGATTAGTTGTATAGGTTATGATGTGTAAGGTTAGAGGATTTGGGATAAAGTATGTGGAGAAGGGAGTAATGGGAATTAGGGATTAGAGAAGATAAGGGAACAGTGGGAGGGAGAAAAAATCTTGGTGGCAAAACAGTGAGTTTTAAACCCTGGCAGCAATTGGCTTGAGGATCTATAGAAGGAGGTTTTGAGACTTTTTGTTGCAACCACTATCACCCATAAACCATCATCTCTTACAATTAAATTTGATGCAATGGCAGGATAACAAGCCTACTGGCAAATCTAGGCAAAGTATTAGCAATTTGGTGAAGTTTCCAGCAATTTTCGAGCTTGTGGCTATATGCACCGCGCTCAAAACCCAGTGCGCCGCGTTCTCTGTGTGCGTCGCGCCCGTTAGAATTTACACTGGGTGAAAATCCCCAGTGCGTCGTGCACTCTATGTGTGCCACGCTACCTGTTATATGTGCTTTGCTAGCTAGCGGCGGGCCAGTCCTCTCCAAAACACACACTCGTCTCACAAATTTGCCTTGAAACGTTTTTCTCCAACCTTGGCATGTAAAATGACTTTCATCTTCATGGAAAAGCCTTTATATAGACATCAATTTTATTTTTGTCTCTCCAAAACCCATTTTGTAATGTTTTGCAATTGACACCATTTCACAATTAATAGAACTTTGACCTTTTTGTTTCCTCCTTGATTTTTGGTTGAAATGATGAATTTCTTGGCAATTTTTTGCAGGGATAGCTAACATGGAATTTGGAAAAGGAGACCAAGGCTGTGCCTGGAGAATTCAAGAAGGGAAAATTTTGAAAAATTACTACAAAAACAAAATGTCGCCTTATCTTCAAAACATAGTTTTGAAGAGAAGTCATAATCCATCCATATGACGATAAGAATCTCTTGAGATAACAACTTATCAAGGACCTCCCTCTGGCCTGCTAGCTTTATTAGACTTTGTCGAAGACCAAATTGACTCACCCTAGACCTAATGACTAAAATGACTGTTATGACCTAGAAACTGCAACAAGACTGCAAATGACTCTTAAGATTTGATTTTGCTGGATAGACCTGAGCCAGTAGTGCAAAGCATGAGGGGGGATGAATGACAAAAGCCCTTCCATCAGATTTATGGCATGCTCCTAACGAAATGCAACTGATCGAAAGCAATGGGACACCTAAACATGAAATGCAAAAAGAGTTTTAATCTCTGACGAAGGGATGACCAGACGGACTCTAACATTGGCTCCAATGGCGATGGTAGCTCCTTGGAGATGCCAAGAATGGCAGATCTCTGGAAGAGCTAAACGGTGCCTTCGTCCATTGGGATATGGAGTCATTATTTCAACAAACAATACAAGACTTCTGACTCAATTTATTTGACTGAAACTTGACCTAAAAACGACTTGAGAATAACATTAAAACGACTGAAAAACTGACTCAACAAAATGAACTGAAAACTAGAATCTTTCTTCAGAATTATAGCCTTCACTTCGGGCCCCGGACTACAGAAAAGATTACAGCACACACTTGCAGCAAAACTGAAATAAAATGATATTTACAATGACAATGATGACAGCAAAAATAAATTAGAAAAGGTACCGCTTGAGCAGCCGACCATTGACTGGCCCTTCTGGACAATCTTCTCCCTTCATCTCCTTCAAAATAAAGGCATTCTAACCCTGATATGCTGTGATCTTAAAAGGACCTCTCCAGAGATTGTCAGACTTGCCGTGCTTGCGCTTTTCCTCATTCCTTGCATCCCACTTTAACACCACATCATCCAACTAAAATGTGTCCGCCTTTGCTTTTCTATCATAAATCTTTTTAATTCTCTCCTGCAACTTGAATGTGTTCTGAAAAACATCTTCTCGTGTCTGCTACAAGGGAATCATTTGATTTATTCTTCTCTGCATTGGATCCTCTTCACTACCTGCCTCTTGGAGAAGTTTGACTACCGGAGCTGCAAGAGAGGTAGGGAACATTGTGTCAACTCCATAAACTAACTCAAAGGGGGACATACCAAAGGATTTCTTTTGACTCACACGATCTGCCCAAAGTGCATGGACCAGCTTCTTATTCCAACTCTTCTTGTTGATTTCCAACATCTTTTTAATGATACTAACCAAATATTTGTTGGAAGACTCTGCCAATCCATTGCCTTGCGGATGGTAGGCGGTTGAGTGGCCCAAAGAAATATGATATTTACTAAAAAACTCAACCATCCTTTTTGACTTGAAAGCTGTTGTGTTATCAGTGATTAACTTATTTGGGTAACCAAAATGAGACAAAATATTATTTTCTAGGAATGAAATTATCACCGCATCCGCAGGTTGCCTAGTGGGAATTGCTATGATCCATTTTGTGAAGTAATCTGTCGCTGTGAGGATCCATCTAAGCTTACCTGAAGAAGAAGCATGAATTTCACCAATGAAATCCAACCCCCACTGCTGAAAAGGGGCATTCACCTCAATGGACTTAAGCGGCAAAGGCTATAATTTCTGTTTCCCTTCAAAAATTTGGTAGTTATGACAGCTCTTAACAGTCTTGAACACATCAGCAAACAATGTTGGCCAATAGTATCCAGCCCTCAAAATTTTATTTTCCGTTGTTTTCCAAAAAAGGTGACCACCACAATCTCCTTTATGGAAATCCTCCATGACCTGCTTCGCTTCTTCTTCCACCAAACAATTTAACAAAACGCCACTGGGATCTTTCCAATAAAGTGTAGAATTCAAAATACAAAACTTAGCGGCCTTCAACTTAAGAGTTCTCGCTTTGTTTCTAGCCATACCAGGTGGTGCGGATAAATTCTGAAGGACATATATAATATCTGAATACCATGGAGAAAGAATAAACATTTCTGATACCTTAAGTGATGAACTTTCCTCATTTTCATCGGACATAGCAGCAATCAGATTTATGTCTAAGATGTGCAGATTTGATTTAGCCATCAACTTCGTCAAACCCTTACCTTTAACAAGCTTTGTGGGCCTTATTTCCACATCATACTCTAGAAAAGCTGCTATCCACTTGCCATGTCTTCCTTCAGGATCGGTCTGAACTAAAACATCTTTGACAGCATCGTTAGGAACATAAGCTAAAATATGAGAATGCAGAATGTACACATGGAAATCTTTCAGTGCTTTTACAAGTGCAAGGGCTTGCTTCTCAATAATATTGTATTTCAAAGCAACATCTCTTATAGTCTAGCTGAAAAAAGCAATGGGTCTTTCATGCTCATCTTTTTTCTGCATTAATATAGCTGCCATAGTATGCTCTGATGCAAATGAAAACAATATAAAATCCTGAGTATAATCCGAGCTGATTAAAACTGGAGCCAAGGAAAGAGCCAATTTTACTAAATTGAAAGATTTTGCAGCCTCTTCCGTCCATGACACTTGGCTATCCTTCTTAAGCATGTTTGTAATCTCCCTCAGATGTTCAGCAAGATTAGGAACAAAGCAGCGCAGAAAATTCATCTTACCATTAAACGATTGGATCTCCTTCGTATTTCGGAGCAGATAAATTTGCTGAATCACTTCCACACGTGCTGGATCAATACGGATGCCATCTTTTGAGATAATGTGCCCAAGTTGTTTTCCTTCATCCATGGCAAACAAAATCTTCTTAGGATTCAGCGACACACCATATTTTCTGCACTTTTCGAAGACAATTTTCAAATGATAAAAGTGTTCTTCATTTGATTTGGAAAACACGGTCAAATCATCAAGGTACACAACCAAGAAGATATCCTTCTCATTTGTGAAAGTCAAGTCCATTGCCCGCTGAAAAGTGGCACCCGCGTTCTTCAAACCGAAAGGCATTTTTTCATAATGAAATGTTCCCCACGGTGTGGTGAATGCTGTTTTGCCTCGGTCATCTTCATGGACTAAAATTTGGTTATATCCAGAATAACCATCGAGCAGTGACATGTGAGATGCTCCAACTACTCACTGAATTATGTGATCCATTTTGGGCAGTGGATAATTATCCTTCAATGAAACTTTGTTGAGATTTCGAAAATCAATGCACAAACAAATCTCATCGGTCTTCTTTTGTATGGGCACCAAATTAGATATCCAATCAGAAAAATGAATGGGAACAATGATTCCTGATTTGTACAACTTGTTAACTTCCTTCTCAATTTATGGCAACAATTTTGGATTAAGCCTTCTTAACTTCTGTCTGAAAGGTTTTTGATTAGGCTTAATAGGAACAGTGTGCTGAATTATATTTGTATCATATTTCTTCAAATCAGAATAGTCCCAAGCAAACAAATCGGCAAAAGATGACAACAAACTGATATATTTTGCCTTTACCTTCGGTGACAATGCTTTGGACAACTTTACCATCTTCGAATGCTCGACTGTTCCAATGTTCACATCTTCAACCCCCTTTTATGTTGGCTGCAATGTTGGTTTGCGGGCTACGTCATCATGATCAAAGAGTTCCTCTAAAGGTATCAAGCCTTTAGGAATCACATTATCTTTGAGCTGCAACACTTCCATTTGATTTATCTGCACATCGTCTTTGCCATCATCATGCTCTACATCAATTGAGGTATCTTTGAACTTACCTTTGTTTTGCAGAAAATCATTGATCTCCTCATCATCTTGAAAAACTTACCAATATCTATGATTGTTCAGGACAGTCGGACGGTGGTTCACATGGATTTCAAATTTATTTCTTGAGTTCATAGGAATCTTCAAATTACTTGCTACCTTAGTAAGTGCATCAGCAATACTGTTTTTAATACGAGGCACACACGTCAAATTGTAATATGAAAAAAGCTTCAAAATGTCTAGAATAGCATTCTGGTATGCCCGCATCCGAGGATTCTTTGCTTGATATTCGCCTTTAACTTGCTTAATCACCAATTCAGAGTCACCATATACAGCAATCCTCTTAGCATTAAGCTTTCTTAAGATCTTTAGGCCAGCAATCAAAGCCTCATACTCAGCTTTATTTTTTGAGAAATCGAAAGCAAGTTTGTAAGAACATACCCACACGTTACTCGGCACTTTGTGTGGAGCAGAAAAAGGACTGCGTACCCAAATTCCAATTCCAGCACCATCATTTCCTACTGCGCCATCAAAATCCATGGTCCATAGGCCATCTTCCTCTTCTTCTAAGTGTTGAAACTCTTTTTCCTCTATTTTTTTTGCTTGTTGTCCATCATCTTTTTCTGGTTGTTGAACGGTATTTCCAGGTTCTTGTCCTTCTCTCTTCAAAACTTCTCTGAAATTTTCTGCTATCTCTGGAATATCATCTGCTACAACTAACTGACTATCAATATCATTGAAACTATCTGAATACAAAACAAAAGACTTGAGATTTGTATGTACATAATTAATCGGATGATTAATTGGTTTCTCCTTACTTGTAATCATGTATTTCATTTTCTGCTCACGATACAATTTTCTCATTTGGCCAAACACTGGAATCGTTGCATAGGAGAAATCGAGCTGCATAGTTCCTTTGATCTTTGCTCCCCAAGACCTTGAACGAAGCATACCGAATCAGGGAAGAATGTCTACTACAACAACATCCATCAAAATATTCTTAGCTGGAATCTGATCCAAACTGACCACCAAGTCTTTAATAAGCTCAATACATCTCACCCTGCTAGAATCAAATGAATAGAGATCATGGTACTTCCTGGTAATGTCCAAACCCAACTTCTCCATGATTTCTTTTGGCATAAAATTGTGGGAAGCGCCAGAATCGAACATAGCATTATCCAACACAAACTCATGCACTCTCAAACTGATATAAAAAGGAGGCACATCACTGTCTGGAGACTCGCCATTCAATGCTGGTCCAAAAATCAGTTCAGGTTTATCATCCTCCACACTCACCATGTCGGACATTGGATCAAAATTCAGAATTTTGGAAACCTACCCTCTATCATCGTTGTTCTTCATCAGCTCTGTCAAAGGAATAGATACCTTCAATTTAGAAATTTCATTTTCTAAACTAAAAGTGGAAGTATTCTCTACCTCTTTGGCTGGAACTTCCTTCTTCTCAGCTTTATCTTTTGGTGCAATGGGCTGATTGATTTGTTCATTTGCTGACGAAGATTTGTTAGGCATAGGATCAGCAACTTCTTTGCCTTTATTTGGTGCAACCGGTGGCTCATTCTTAGATGTTGGACCCTCCTTTCTCTTTTGGATTGGATTGATGGGGATATTTCTATTTCTTAATGAATACTGACACTGCTAGGCGGAAAAGGCATGCATATACCCTCTTTGATACTCATCCGAATCCGCTTCAAGAGCTGTATCGTTCGATGAGATAAAATCTGCATCATGCTGTACCGCTGAACTCTCCGCATACTCATCATCTTCAGTGATAAATGTGGGCATATCATCACGAGTAAAGAAGTGATTTTCTTCTCCTATTACATGATCTTCATCATCAAATTCGGGGCCAACAAAATTCTTCTGAAGATGTGTCTTTACTTGCTACTATTGTGATGTCGTTTCTTGTGCTCGCTGCTCATGCTGTTTGATCCTGAATTGTGGCTGCTGCTGGCCACGGAAATTGGGATTCCAAATCGTTTTGGGCTTATCTAGTGTCAACCTTTCAATCATCTTTTCTACCTTGCGTAGCACATGATATGAGGTAGAAGCTTCCTCCTTTATTGAGACTTTCTTTTCAGCTTTCATTCTAGCTCGCTTGTCATTCAAATTTGCCTCGACACTAATGACAATCTTTTGCATTTCTTCTAAGGTAGCTAGATCTCTTTCCCTTAACTGATAAGCCATGTCTGAATCAAAGCCATCCAGTAATTTAAGCAAAGATGATCTTCTAGTTGGCTTTAAGTCATCTCGAATCGCATTATAAACCGCATTGAATCTAATACAATAGTCTTGAACGGACTCAACAGCATTTCACTTGATCTTGATATATTCAGAAGTGATTTGCAGTAGATCTTTCTTTACTCCCAGCATTCCAAAAACTGTCTTTTAAGGTCTTCTAATGTAGGAACACTTATGGCTGGCAAAGCTCTGAACCATTTTCTTACCTCGCCACCGAAAGTCTGCAAGAATAACCTCATGGTCACATTTTCTTCATCAATCTCATGAATATCGAAGAAATCTGTCATTTTGTCCACGTGTTGCTGAGCTGTGATACCCTGAGGCATGCCATCAAATAAAGTAATTTTTCTCTCATAATCTGCGGGCATGTCATTCAAAACGTGAGGTAGCGCGAGAGGTGAAAACCGAGCAGCCATTGCTCTTGGTGGATTTGGTCCGGGGGATGATGGAGGAGTGGGAGCAGCTGATGTGTCAGGTGTATGAGGAGGTGTATGCGGAGGTGAAACAATTTTAGATGTAGAAAGAGTAGATGGAGGTGAATTTACAGCAAACTTTTGATCAGCAATGTTAGGTTGCGGAGGAAGGGTGGGAATGAAAGGCGGCTCCGTTGGAACCCTTGAGCTAGATGGGGTTGAAACAGCTATATGAGTTGCAGATGCAGCTTCTAGAAAATCAATTATATTTGCAGCCTCAATATCACTTTCGAGTTGTCTTAAAATGAAATTTTCAATAGACGTATTAGATTTTTCAATGTTTAGAGCAGCAAGAATATCCGGATTTAGGACGATAGACTCAAGAGCGTTTTCAGACTTGGTTTTAAATAATGACAATTCAAACTTTTCATCAAAATCAAGCTCTTCAAGATACTCAAAAATTGTCGGGCATGAACGAGATCTAAACATGCGAGTGACAGAGCTCTCTTGGCGAACAATTCTTGAAATTAGATTAGGATTCTCGTAGAAAGGAAGAGGATTTGGATCTGGATTAGCTCTTTTATATCTCTTTGAAGCCAACATGTTATTTTCAAGAACTCAAAGGAACAAAAACAACTTGATCAGCATGTCAAATTCTAAACCTATCATCCAAAGCTTAGAATTCTCAAAAGTACTGGGGTGATTCGCAAATCAAGTGTCACAATTACAAGCTAGACCGGATATTGACTAAAGCAGCGTTTATCTACTTGCGCTAATGCAAAGCAAAAGCGTTTCGAAGGCTACCTAGCATAACTTCAAGCTCCGTCTGTAGCTTAGAAAACCAATGACATCAACAAGAAAACCATTTTCTTCCTTGGTATGGTCGCCACTATGTTAGAGCCTAGATTTGCCTCAAGCTAAAAAGACAAGGTTCTAGGTCCACATCAAACCACGCTCAGCCTCGTAGCTAGCCCTACGAGGACAGGAGGGGGATCGCTCCGGGTCAATCTCAGTGAAAGATAATGAATGGGGCTTGAGATGACTTATTTAACAACTGATTTTAGGCTAGGTATTAAATGCAAAGGGTTTGATTTGAGTTTTTTATGGTTTTGTTGAAAAAATGGGAAAGGAAAATTTGGGCTCGGGGATGAGGCACAGTTTCTGCAGAGGTCTGATTGGGGCAAGGAAGGCAATCGTTTTGATGCTTTAAAGCAGGCGAGATGGGTAGATCAGATAGGTGAGGAGCTAAGGAGAGCAAGAGAGACTCAAGAATTCTCCTTAAACTGAAGAAAACATGAAAATTTAAACAAATTCACAGGCAGAGCATAACAGTTATGGATTCTACCTTAATCACTCATTTGTTAAAATTCAGAAGAAGAAAGATTTGAAAATGATACACATAACACTAGATAGACTTACAATTACTCATAGAAGCACACCATCAAAACATAAAGCCACATGGATCCCAAACAGTGCTGCAAAACCCTGGTCTTTCCTTAGCCAAAAATGCAAAAGTGAATGTACAATAGAGTGCCAAACGTTTCCCAAGAGTCCAACCCTGAAAATGACTTAGAAATTACATAATATAGAAAAGCAAACCTATTCCCTTGCCTCTAGGGGTCGAGCGCATCCTTCTAGGAGCTGTTTCAACCAATTCTAAACAAAGCACTAAAATCTAGGCAATCAAAACAACTTGCCTCTAGAATGTAGGAAACTTATTCATTCATTAAATTTTCACTCTTTGGTGAATGAATCCTCTAGAAAAAGTAAATAAGTGTCAAAATTACATCATGTTCACTCAATTACATCAATATAAGTCAAAAATTACATCACAAATCAAAACTAGTCAAACTGGCCAAATTTCTGAGCTGGAAGGTGAAAAATTGGCCCAAAAACCTCTGTGCGTCGTGCCAATTTCTGTATGTGTCGCGCTACTTTACTGCTGATTTTTAGGCACTTTTTGAAGTCCAAATTGAGCCCAAGTGTGCTTTTTGGAAAGCCCTACCTGTATACTTTCCAACCCAAGTGGAATTTCGGAATTTGGTGCTCATTTTCGGCTCCAAAACCTCAATCTCCCAAGACTGCTTTCTGTGTGTGAAATTAGGAGCAGAGAGGTCATTTTTAGGGTGTTTTCAACCTCCTAAGGACTCAAAACTTGCCCATATTTCTTGGCCAAGCACCAACAGTCATGATTTTCCATGAAAAATCCAAAACTATAAACTTTTTTTCATTTGGAGCCTCCTATTGTAAGCGTACACCACGTGGCACGACGTACAGGGAGAAAAACCCTGTTTTTTGCACAAAAATTTCCAAAAATACCAAAAATGCCCCAAATTTCTTGAAATGTGGGATGGAGCTTCCTTATCAAGTGTTATGCTAGGCTAAAGAGGCCTCAGCCAATATCTGAAGACGATCGAGCTCCATTTTCCTCTTTTGCTTCTTGATTGCCTTCCTCAATTTCGCCTTCAAATTCCTGATTCGGGCCTTCCACACTTTTTTGCGCGCCATGTAATGAAAAGCCATGTGTCTCAGCAGTGCATGGTATTTTTTGGCCTTGTCCAAAAGCCTCTATAAGTGCATGTTCACTCTCTCAAGATTGGCCTCCCGATCCTCATTAATTTCTTGCTCCAATGACGTGAGCTCAACTCCTCTCCTTTATGCAGCTTGGCGATGCTCACGAATGTTTTGTAGCTCCATGATCACTTGTTGATCCTCAAGCTATTTTTATCTCTGCTCCAAGTATTTCATGGTCCACTTAGCCCTCTCCAAGTCAAGGGATAAGGATTCGATCTCTGATTGCTACTCCTGAATGATCTCTCTAAGTTTGGTGCTTTGTGGACCCGTATCTGTATCATCATCATGAAGGAGAATGAACTGGGTCTCTCGTTCACCTGATGGCTCACCTGAAGGCCCCTCATACTGCATTGGCTCCTTGCCTTTGTCCTGTACCTGTGATTTTGATGGAGGAAGCGAGGCCCCTTCCACCCCGGGTGGAGATAACACACACTTTGCCAATGCAAACAAATGTCTAGTGCCTCTCTGATATGTGATGAAAACTGGCACACTAACAGTCTCATGATGCTCATACTGATGAGAAGGTTTATCCTCATGCTTAACCTCTAATACTCCCTGTGAAGCCCTGAAGAAGTCATGAGAGATGAAATCATCCCAAGTGATGCCCTGCAATCCAAGCTAATGAACCACCAAAATCTTTATAAGAGCAAAATGATATACACTGTTAAGTTGCTGCTGAGGGGTTTTACGCTGTATAAAGGTGGTCATCCTCTCAATGTTCCGACAAATTAAATACAGAATGTTCATCATCCGTACCCTGGTGAAATGCATGAGAAACCTGATATGATAAGCATAAAGACGAGAGAACCATCCCTCACAGCTGAAATATTTCATGATTAATCTCATTAGTGGAGCATATTCATCTTTTAGATACCAGAACAGGAACACTCTCTTGAGCTGCCTCAAGCAACTGGTCTTAATGTATGGCTCATAATGTTGTCGATCAATCTTTTGTTTCTTGTGCCATGGTTCACCAATGTTCGGTATAACGGTTGCTAATGAGACAGATTTTGGTGTAAGTGTGAAGGTGACACCAGCCAAGATAGCTTGATCTCCATGCAAGTGAAGCACAAAAAGACGAGCCAACTCATGATGAAATTGGACACTAGCCACCTTTTGACAAAACTCATAGCATGACTGATGCTTAAAGCACTGCATAGCAAGAGAACAAGCCTGCAATTCTGTGAGGGTGATTGGCTCTTCCCTAACATGTCTGCCACTTTTATGTAGCCTCCGGGGTGCCTGTTCTTCCAAGGGAGAGTCACTTTGGGTTTCTACCTCATAGTCCGACGAATGCTCAGATTCCATGACTGTTGGAAAAACTACCTCAAAGAAAAAATGACTGCTATGTTTAAATTGTGCTTGAACTGCTCTTTTGGTGTTGTATTCAAATTCTGCCACCAAGGGAAAAAAACAAATGCAACAGGGATTTTTAGGGATTGTTAGGAAGGGGAAACAATATTGAGGAATGGGAATTATTGGGAGAAATTTAATAGGGAAATATGGGAGAGGGTTTGAGGGATTGATGTATAGGAATAGGGTCTAGGGTTTGGGATTGGTTGTATAGGTTATGATGTGTAAGTTTAGAGGATTTGGGATAAAATATGTGGAGAAGGGAGTAATGGGAATTAGGGATTAGTGAAGATAAGGGAACAATGGGAGGGAGACAAAATCTTGGTGGCAAAACGATGAGTTTTAAACCCTGGCAGCAATTGGCTTGAGGATCTATAGAAGGACGTTTTGAGACATTTTGTTGCAACCACTATCACCCATAAACCACCGTCTCTTACCATAAAATTTGATGCAATGGCAGGATAGCAAGCCTACCTGCCGAATCTAGGCAAAGTATTAGCAATTTGGTGAAGTTTCCAGCAATTTTCGAGCTTGTGGCTCTATGCGCTGTGCTCAAAACCCAGTGCGTCGTGTGCTCTATGTGCATTGCACTGCCTATTATATGCACCGCGTCGGTTAGCTGCGAGCCAGTCCTCTCCAAAACACGCACTAGTCTCACAAATTCACCTTGAAACGTTTTTCTCCAACCTTGGCATGCAAAACGAATTTCATCTTCATGGAAAAACATTTATATAGACATCAATTTGATTTTTGTCTCTCCAAAACCCATTTTGTAATGTTTTTCAATTGACACTTTTTCACAATTAATAGAACTTTGACCTTTTTGTTTCCTCCTTGATTTTTGATTGAAATGATGAATTTGTTGGCAATTTTTTGCACGGATAGCTGACATGGAATTTGGCAAAGTAGACCAGGGCTGTGCCTGGCAAATTCAAGAACTGAAAAATTTGAAGAATTATTACAAAAACAAAATTTTGACTTATCTTCAAAATAGAGTTTTGAACAAAAGTCATAATCCATCCATATGACGATAAGAATCTCTTGAGATAACAACTTATCAAGGACCTCCCTCTGGCCTGCTAGCTTTATTAGACCTTGTTGAAGACCAAATTGACTCACCCTAGACCTTGTGGAGTACTAAAAAGGTATGTTTTTAATGATCATTTCAATGGATTTTCAGTGCGACTTGTGAATCTTTTACATCATGAATGTGGAAAACAATAAATAATTATGAAAAAACATGTGGAATTAGTATGCAAGACTTAACCACTGATACTTGTCATTCTCCTGTGCAGGAAAGGGTAAAAATGAGGAGTTTCTGTTCCAAAGAAAAAGACAAGAACAGGGTAACTGTTGTCCCTTTGACGAAGGACCGAGTGCAAACGAGGCTAAGCAGGTTGAAGCAAACCGGTCCGGAAAAGGAGGAGAAGGTACCAGCTCGGCGAAGGAGAAAAGAAGTGATTAAGGATTAACAGTTTGGCGAATCCCTCAGGATCTTCGATCCTGAGGGATCGCTGCTTTATTTATCTTATTGCTTAGACATCTCCGCCGTCACCCTTATATAAAGGAACGACACTGTTAGATTTAGGGGGATTATGATTTTATGCAACTTTCTGTTAAAGATTGAACTTTGATCATCGAGTCTCGTTGAACTTGGCTCATTGTACTTTTTGTTCTATGCATTAATATAAACTTGGTCATTATATTATCTCTGCATCTATATTAACTTAAAGCGGTGTACCCTTGAGGCTAAGGGCCCGACCCCGGAGGACACTTGCTTCTGTATCACTACGATTTGATTTCTGCGTGGTTTGCTTATCGTCATTAGTTGGTAATCTGATATGCTTTATAAGTTACATCATATGCTCTGTTAAGATTCGTTCATTAAGGTTTTTATAACTGTTATATTGACTCTGCATTATATCACCAATACCTTCAGAGTTGATTGAATATTATTAGACTTGATTGAACATTGTTATTATTTTGTTACGGAGCTCTTATGCTGTATATTCGTGTTGTGGAATTTATCTGAAAGATGTGTTCTTTATGATTCAGGATTAATGTTGTTCCATTTTGAAACGCAGTTGTAATTCCTGTTGATGACGATTGGTGCTAAATCAGATTACTTTTCAAGGGTGTTGTGTGTGTATGATTTCCAAATGTTGTTCCATAACTTATTAGTAATTAGTGTTGTTCCATTAGTGCGTGCTGCTTGATTTGCTTGGAGAATGAAAGATTGGAGTTTTGATTACAATGAGTGCATTTGAGTTGATAGGATAAAGCTTGATTACTGCTCGCGAGGTTTAGTTATTCGATTGTTGTTCCATTTCAGAATTGTTGTTCCATTTTAAGCATTGTTGTTCCATTCTAGATTTGTTGTTCGATTTCTTATTTGCCATTCCATTTTTACCTGCTATTTCATTTACTCGCATTTGTTATTTTGGTGTGAGAGACGATCTGTGGCTGTAGTGAGCCTCAGAATTTACTGCCTCCCTCCCAGACCTGTGGTCCATGCTCTAATTTCCTTTCCATCAGTTTCCAAAGGGATGGGCTATTGCTGCCGAACCCTTGACTGATAAAGTTGCCTAGCTTTAAGAATGTGTGATTTAGTCATTTGAAGTAACTTAGTTATAGACAAGCATCCATTTACTCTTGTATTTTTGCAGAACGTTGTACTACTAGCATTACTCTGACAAATAGCCTCAGATTGAGTCACTCTTTGAAATAACCAAACGCTCCCAGATTGACATATTAATGTGAGGTAATTAGAGGTGAAAGAGGCCCTTTTTATAGCTCTACATTTTGTCACCGTTGCCGGGGAAAGAGAGTAGCCATTTTTCTTTTTCAGAGTAGTGTACGAACCTGCTAGGGAAGAGTTGGATCTTAAAAACGGAAGGTAAGAACCTGCGTGCGGAGCATGTAAAATCCCTACTCCACTGTCCGCTTTCCTAACAGATTTTTTGTTGCTTTGTTGAATAGAATTTAGTAGTTCATTTGAGTGCATGACTAAGCAGAAAAAACCAGAAAAGAATATTAAGCTTCCATCCAAACCCGAAAAAGCTAAGGGGCCGGTGACCCTTGGCCGAATAACTTTCATAGACGAAATCTATAAGAAAACAGAATCTCAGCCATCAGTAGGTCCCAGGAAAATTATTTCTAAACAACTTGTTGAAAAGTGTGCAACAAGAAATGCTTGCTGAGAGTGCAACAAGATGATGGAGCTTAGTCAAAAGAGTCGCCTTCACTAAGTGGTCTCGCAGGCTATTTTTGGTGCAAGTCTATTTTTAGACATATGGATCATGTCTATTGGTCAAGTTGGGAAAAATAGATGGACTTCTATTTTTTATCAAAGTGTGAGTGATCACAGTGTGAGTGATCAAAGTCTATTTTAGACTTGCTGTCAAAAATAGAAAAGTCAAATATTATTGTCTCATAATAATATTTGGACTATAAAATTGATCTTATTCTCTTGGAGCACTTCAGTTTGAGCTATAGAGGTGGCACATGCAGCTGCCAGAAGGAAATACGCTTTTCTTATGAGTCAGTTGAGTTGTTGCATGCATGACTTCAATTAGAACTCAAGTGAGTTGAGTTTAGTGGACTGGAGGTACAGTTGATGGAGTTGTGTTCAGTTTAGCTTTGTTAAACTAGTTTTATTTAGTCTAACTGATCAATAGACTAGAGATGAGTTGGGTGAATTAGTTATTAATTAATTCACAAGTTATTAACCCATAATGCAACTATAGAATACATCAGTTAACTCAGTTGCATGTCAGTGCATGTTCAGTTCAACAGGGACAGGTGGTAGAGAATCAGATTGCTATCAGTTGTGACTATAGTTGTGCACCAGATCTTGCACAATCAAGGGATTGAGGATGCCAATGAGTTTGCTCACGTATTTGCCCAATATTTTAGCCTTTTCTCACGTCCAACAAAGTGTGAGTGATTATTTTGAGGTGAAATACGAGTTTGGTAAGCCATTCTCATCAATTCTTGAGCAGGTATTGAGCTGTGGAGGCAGGCAAGCAGTGGGATAGATTTGGAGATCAAATTTGAGTTGTATTGTGTGTAACAGGTGGAGCTGGTACTGGATTTCTTGTGATAAGCATTGTACTTTGTAATGTTACATGATTCAATCAATATAATATACAGATAGTGTGGGGTTTTTAGCGAGATGCTTTCCCGGGATACATACTGTGTTAATGAGTTTGATTGATGCTTCTATGTGTGCCTGTGAATGTTTCTACTTCTGTAAATTGATGATCAACGTAGAGGAGATTATGTATTATACATGTTCCGCTTATAATTGTATGATTAGGATAATCTCTGTGAATATGTGTTAAATTATTCAAAATTTCTACATAACCTACTAGTTCCCTTCAGGCCACAGGATCACCATCTGTAGCCTTTGCTGAGGTGCATAGTCAAACTGAAGAGCAATACTTTCAAGAAATTGAAAATACTACTCCAGAACTATTGCAGGAAGGGAATTTCAACAACTTTTGTGAAGGAGAAGGAGAAACAGGGGAAACCGAGGAACCAAAATCTCCCTTTGGAACAAATCAGCCATTAAACAACCCAGATACGGGGAGTGCTGCGAAAATCATCGTTGAAGGAGTCCAATCTCCTCAGACATCAGGTATTCCCCTTATCCCAGATAAAGGAAGTGCCATTAAAACTATCCCTGCTAAAGTCGTTCCCTCTCAACCTAGGAATAACCTCCTAGATATCCCAGAAGTTTATTGACATATATTCGATCCTATGGCTCAGAACCAGCCAAATAATCAAACCTCTACATTACAATATCCTATAGTGGATTCTGCAGCAAATGCGCCCATGAAAGCTATCCCTCTTCAACATATCCCTACATTTCACGGTCTCACATCAGAAAATCCGGATGCATTTTTATTCGAATTTGATGTGTTGTGCAGGGGATATGATTACACCACCGATCCCCAGAAATTGAAATTATTCCCCTCTAAATTAAAGGGGGCTGCTCTAAGATGGTTTATGGGACTAGGTGGTGGGGTCATCAACAATTGGGATCAAATTAAAGAATCCTTATTAAAAAAATATCAGGATTATTGTAGGTCTAAAGAATTGAAAGACGAAATATTCCAAATGACATCCAAACCGAACGAAACATTAGAAGAATATGTGGAACATTTTCAGTACAATTTACAAAGATCTCCTTATGCATCACTACCTTTACCTGATAATGTGTTAAAAACTGCATTGATAAGGGGCATGAAGGAACAATGGATTGAAACATTAAATATCATGGGAAAATGGGATATTTATCAAGAGAATTTGCTAACATTATTGATTTATGTATCAGGAGTTCGAGAAGCAGCACAAGAATAAAATCGACAAAATATGATCGGTTTGCAAGAGACAACAAAATATCAACAGAAGGAGTAACACGTGTGGAGATTGGAAATTTATTAGAAAATTTTAAAATTGATATTCTAGGGACACTAACTACACAATTTGATATTGTGCATGCCAAACAAAAGCAGATGGAGGTAGAACAGAATTTGGTAATTTTCTACCCCCGATGCAGAAAAAAAACATAGTCACAAGGAGTGTCCACTGGATACAGTCCAAACATGTGCCATCTGTACAAAAGATCATCTTACGGAAAGTTGCCCCTCACTTCCTGGATTAAAAGCAGTATACAAGGAAGCAGAGGAGGAACTAAAATCGGTGTACTTGATCAACCAACGCCGCCAGTGGCAGCCAAGACAATCTGGTATGTTTCCAGACCCAACCTCTTCTTTTCAGCCTCCACAATATAATGCTCAACAATATAATATGTGGCAAAGTTAGTCCCAACCCCCATTTTCAAACATGTCACCACCATCGTTTCGTTCTTCAAACCCGTGGCTGAATCAACCAAGCCAATCTGGTTGGCAGAATTTCCCTTATACTCCACCATATTGGCAAAATAGCCCATATCCTCCACAATGGACTCCCCCTACTTCACAAAGTTCACCCTGGCAGACAAATTGGTAAAGACCGATGCAATAGCCAGTAGGAACTATTCCGCTCCCTCAACCTACTCTGCCAGCTTTACAACAAAATCCCCAGTCTAATCTGAGACCGCAACTCCCAGCCGAACCCAACCCCAATCCAAATAATAGACTGGTCCAATCTCTTCAAATCATAGAATCACTAGAAATAGGACCTGATCTGCGGGAGTGTAACGATCTTCAATTACGATCTAGACGTATCATTGAAAATGAGGGAGATAAAACAGTTCATATTGAAGATCAGTTATCAAGAGAACATCAATTGCAACAAGAGGATGTAAATAAGCAGCAAACTCATAATCAAGCAACCACATCCTCTCCTCCGTTCCCAGAACGATTAGTCATACCTCGACCTTTACAGTATCCTAACTTTGAAATTCAGGGAGAATTACAAAATTTGTATATAAAAATCCCTTTCCTCCAAGCCATTCAAGATATTCCTATATACACAAAAACTATTAAAGAATTGTGCATAAAGAAACCAAGGAGGAATATAACAACTAATCCAAGAGTCCAAGTAGTCGGTACTTTATCTGATTTATTATCTGGGAAAGAAACACCCATTAGATATGAAGACCCAGGAAATCCAATTGTAACTATTCAAATTTACCGTCAGACCCTGTCTAATGCCTTAGTTGATATAGGAGCTGCAATCAATATTTTAACAACCACTACCTGTCAAAAGATCGGCATTACATCTGTAGAACCTACCTCTACTTTGTTAGAATTGGCCGACCGATCTGTGGTTAGACCAGAAGGTACTCTACATGATGTCATGGTCTATGTAGATTCCTGGGAATACCCAACCGATTTCCTGATAATTAATCCAAAAACCCGACTTGATGGACACCCGCTAATCCTAGGTAGACCTTGGCTTGCCACCGCCGATGCTTACATTGGTTGTCGGCAAGGGAATATAACCATAACCAAAGGACCTGATATCAAGAATTTAGTTCTATACCCTCCAACACAGCCAAGTGTCACAATAATTAAAACTAACAAGTATCATGTATCATACCTTACTGATAACATTAGATCTCCATTGACTATACAAGAGGCACTTGATTTTAAAGATCAAATAGAAGATGATGCCATTAACAACTTCATTAGTCAAACTGAATCCGGATCCTGCACAAAATGTCACATGATAGAAGCAGCATTTGATAATGAATTAGAAGAAGATCCTCTGAAAGACACACATGATCAAACAATACATGTTACTTCTGTCGCAAATAGTAAAATTGTAGAAATTGAATCGGGAAAAACTTTAAATATCAATGCCAACCTCACCTCTGAACAAGAAACTAAGCTCATCCATCTGTTAAGAAAATATCAACAAGCACTTGCATGGGATTACCCTGATATGAAAGGAATCGACCCGCAATTGTGTACACGCCACATTTATATAGAAAAAGATGCTAGACCTGTCCGTCAACCGCAAAGAAGACTTAATCCTCATCTAAAGGATGTGGTAAAAGCAAAACTTCAGAAACTTTTAGATGTCAATTTTATTTATCCTATTTCTGACAGTAAATGGGTCTCGATGCTTGTGGTGGTACCAAAAAAGAATGGGAAATGGAGAATTTGTGTGGATTACAGGGAACTCAATAAAGCAACACAAAAAGACCACTTTCCTCTCACGTTCATAGACCAAGTGCTAGATACTTTGGCAGGAAAGAAATTCTTTTCCTTCCTTGATGGATTCAGTGGATACAATCAGATTCAGATTGCCCCTGAAGACCAAGACAAAACTACTTCACTTGTCCTTGGGGAACATTTGCCTACCGAGTTCTACCTTTTGGCCTATGTAATGCTCCCACCACATTCCAAAGGGCTATCCTTAGCATTTTTGCATATTTAATAAATGATGGACTTGAAGTATATATGGATGACTTTACACCCTATGGAGATGATTTTGATCCAGCACTAAATACCCTAGAAAAAGTCCTACAACGCTGCATAGCTACCACGCTTTGCTTAAGCCACGAAAAATGTTACATGATGATGACTGAAGGACTTATTCTAGGACACTATGTTTCAGCAACCGACATTCAGGTAGACCCAGCCAAAATCCAAATACTTTTGCTTATTCCCACTCCTACCACTCAAACAGAGGTACGCAGCTTTCTTGGTTTTTCTGGTTATTATAGACGATTTATAGAACATTATTCACACATTGTTGCACCTTTATATGCACTAACTGGTAACGTTGATTTTCTTTGGACAAAAAAATGTGAACGTGCTTTCAAGGATTTAAAGAAGCTCGTATCCACAGCCCCAGTCCTTCGAGGACCAAACTGGGATTTTCCATTTCATATATCAGCTGATGCCTCAAATACAGCCATTGGCGCAGTCCTTGGGCAAGAAGAGGATAAAAAACCATACGCTATCTATTACATCAGCAAAAATTTATCCCCTGCTGAATTAAATTACACTGTTACTGAAAAAGAATTCCTAGCTGTAATACATGTTCTCAATAAATTTAGATTTTATATTACAGGCTATCATGTTATCTTGTATATGGATCATTCCGCCATAAAATATTTAGCAAATAAGCCTGTCACAAATCCCAAAATAACTAGATGGTTGATCTTATTGCAGGAATTCGATATCACAATCAAGGACCGACCCGGCAAAGAGAATCCTGTAGCCGGTTTTCTCTCAAGAATGCCAAAGCCAATTGATGCAGCAGTAGTTGAAGATCGATTTCCGGACGAACATCTGTTCGTTGTTGCCGTTCGAACACCCTAGTATGTTGATGTTGCCAATTACCTTGCAGTAGGTAAACTACCAAAACACTTAACCCCTAATGAACGAAAACAGATTGTTCAGAAGAGTACTCGATTCTCCTGGATTGGGGGCTATTTGTTTCACACAGGGGCAGACATGCATATCAGGAGATGTGTTCGAGAAGATGAAATCTTTGACATCCTAAAATCCTGTCATGACGAACCATGTGGGGGACACTTCACTGAGCGTAGAACTGGGCACAAAGTATTACAGACAATATATTATTGGCCCACGATTTTCAGAGATGCAAAGAAATTTGTCCAAGCCTGTGACAGCTACTAGCGAGCAGGACATCCTGGTCAAGCTGATGAGATGCCTCTGAAAACACAGTTAGTCATCGAACCATTTGAGCGATGGGCTCTTGATTTCGTTGGACCCATCAACCCCTCATCAAATTAGAGAACATATATCTTGGTGGAAACAGAATATGTCACCAAATGGGTTGAAGCAGAAGCATTGCCAAGAGCCACAGAGGACTCTGTCATACAGTTCTTGTTCCATCTATTTGTACGTTATGGCCTTCCAAGGGAAATAATTACAGACAGAGGAACACAATTAGCTGGCAATAGATTAGCTGCAACACTTAATAATTATCATGTCCAATATAAAATCACTACTCCATATCACCCACAGGCAAATGGACAAGTAGAAAGCAGCAATAAGGTAATAGAATCAATCCTAACGAAAACCATTGCATCACATAGGCGTGATTGGGCTGCCCAACTACCTGAAGCACTCTGGGCCTATAGAACAACATGGAGAAGCACAACTGGTTACTCACCTTATCAATTAGTGTTTGGAAAACAACCCATTTTTCCTATACAATTTGAAATCCAATCATTACGAACAGCGCAGGAAGTTGGCTTAGATCTAACCGAGGCACAGATTAATCGACTGCAACAGATCAATGAATTGGACGAAATTAGGCTCTCTGCACTACAAAATACAGCACTGATTCAACAGCAGCGAGCTAAATGGCATGACGCGCTCATCAAAAACAAATTCTTCCACGAGCGAGAGTGGGCTCTGTTATATGACTCTCGGTTTTAGGACTTCCCTGGGAAACTCTAGACTCGTTGGTTGGGACCATATGAAATCCAAAAGGTACATGACAATGGGACCATCACTTTAATCATCATTGACGGTTCTGGATATGCCTTCAAAGTAAATGGCCACCGAGTTCGTCTCTATCGTAAACCACTCACTCGGGAATCCTTCTGCCAACAGCTCCGCAGAGACACTGATATGGAGATTTTAGGAGAGGAAGAGAAGTCTTCCTCACCTGTAATTCATTAAGGAATTCATTTCTTTTCACAATTTGTACATAATTTCTTTTCTTCAAGTCATTCGTGTACATATGTTTGAACTAAATGTGTTCTTTTGCTCAAATATTTCGATTTTTGTCGTTCCTGAAACGAAGGGCATTTGCGTGTTTCTGCTATTCCTTTTCAAAAGCAACAACATTTTCGATGTTTTTGCTGTTCCTTTTCAAAAGGAACAACATTTTCGATTTTTCTGTTGTTCCTTTTCAAAAGAAACAACATTTTTGGTTTTTCGATTTTTCTGCTGTTCCTTTTGAAGAGGAACAGCATTCTCGATTTTTCTGTTGTTCCTTTTCAAAAGGAACAACATTCTCGATTTTTCTGCTGTTCGTTTTCAAAAGGAACAACATTCTTGATTTTTCTTTTGTTCCTTTTCAAAAGGAATAGCACTCTTGATTTTTCTGTTGTTCCTTTTCAAAAGGAACAACACTCTTGATTTTTCTGTTGTTCCTTTTCAAAAGGAACAACACTCTTGATTTTTGCTGTTCCTTTTTCAAAGTAACGGCATTTGCTTGTTTTGTTGTTCCTTTTCTAAAAGGAACAGCATTTTGATTTTTGTTGTTCATTTTTCAAAAGGAACGTCATTTTGAGTGTGTTGTTGTCCTTTTTTTTTCAAGAAAGATAGCATCTTTTTTTCATTTTCTGATGTTCCTTTTTCAAATGGAACGGCATTGGTGTGTTTTGCTGTTCCTTTTTTTAAAAAGGAATGGCATTTGCACTTTTGAGACCTATGCTCCTTTGATGTTCCTCTCTCAAAAAAGAACACTTCTAGCATACTTTTTCTCTCCTTGTGAAACATCTTATCCCTTTTGCTGATCCAAATTTGAGGATGCTTCTTGCTCATGTTCTTTCAAAGTCTTTTAGAGACAACTATGCACTTATGCAATGAATTTAAATTCACAACATACTGAAATCAGAAAATTATAAATCACTATCTTTATAAGGCTTTGTATTGGTAAGAGGACAGAAGGAAGGACATACTTATCTTTTGTTGTCATTGTCTTACTAATTTTTCCCTGATTGGTTATCTTTATCATGCCATTCTTTTTAATCGTCTTTGATTTCTGTTTAGGAATAAGAGCAAAGGGTTTATATCCTCCTGTTGAGATGATAAGACTTTTTCCACCATTCCTACTCTTAAGGAGTGTTGAACCACCCTTTGTGTATATGTAAGGAAAAGTGCTTT
This sequence comes from Pinus tabuliformis, assembly GCA_031772625.1. Classification (NCBI taxonomy): domain Eukaryota; kingdom Viridiplantae; phylum Streptophyta; class Pinopsida; order Pinales; family Pinaceae; genus Pinus; species Pinus tabuliformis. Next base: position 1,002,122,259 of record CM062813.1, on the reverse strand, counting down.
ATGAAAAGAAAGTCAAAAAAAAAATGAATATAAGTTGTCAAATGCAGGATAGGGGGTCTCATCAAGAGCCAGCCTACCATGATCATGAGGATGGAAGTGAAGTGGCATTCCCATTATGGCCACCACACCAGGGATATGGTCCAAAAGGTATATCAAATAAACAAGCCTTGGAACAGGAGGTCTCATCACGAGCCGGCCTGCCCACTCTTCGCCCCGTCCTCGTGAATGGCATTTGGCTAACTGGTTACCAAGCCAGCATAATGGCCTACACTTTGACATTACATTCCTTAATATACACATAAAGGATCATGGTTTCAGGGGTGAAATAAACAACTATGCCAAGGTTATGGACACCTATCGGCAGTAGAGCACTATTAATGGTATCGAAGTCACATTGATTACACCAATAGGTAGGATACTAATACTCTTTTGTTTCTTATATCCTAGGCACTAATCATACATTATTTCCCGACTTATATACCGCATGAACATTTATTGCACCAATCATGGCAAAGGAGGTGACAATGACCACTTGAGATTTGGCAAGTACGACAGACGTCCTATCCCCCGGCCTCGCATCATATCACAACAGCCTTTTACGTAATACGCGATCCAACTTTATGCCTCGATTTCGGTAATCCGTTGTTTTTCTAAACATGGCATATTTTGATGAATTTAGACTTCTGTGATCCATAATATTGTAAGATAATCTTCGACAAAATCACATAACCAATCTTTTGTCGACGCGTTTCGAACCAACCAGTGTGGTTCATCGTCAGGACAAGTTGAAGAACCAATCCAGCTTAGCGTGATTAAATATAGCGTGCAGAGATTCCAACAATTATGGCATATTTTCATAGGTTGTTCCTTTATGACTTGGTTACAGATCGGGTGCTGCTCCTTTATTTGACGGCTGGGACAACCTATCGCATTGTGGGGGGGGAGGTTAACCTCATTATTCCCCAGGTTATGTGTCAACTCACTCTTCGGGAAAGATAGTGTACCAGGGAATGGCACGGTTTAACGGCATGATATTTTTATTTTTTTTCCTACACAAGTTGTTGTTCATAAGTCATTTCTGTTGCATACTTTGTGTTTTTTCTAAATCCTACGATTATTACCCTCTCTGTGTTTCAAACAGCACAAGCAGTTGTTGTTCTATTGAGAATCCACAGCGAAACCATGGGAGGGAGGGAAATTCGAAGCGAACCACAGGAGTTGACAGTCTCCGCTACTACTCGGGAGATCTTGGAAAGAGCAGGGTGGCTGAATTATCTCAGTTGCCTGCAAGAGTCTAATGAAACAATGGCGATGGAATTTCTGCAGAACCTGCAGGAGGATCACTCCACAGTAAGGGGGAAGCAAATAGCGTTCACCGACGATATAATCGCAGAAGTCTCGGGACTACCAGCCACCGGACCTGTATGGACACTAAAGAAGGAAAGATTATAGAAGATCATGGAAATTTTCCAGGACGAAGGCTAGAGCTTGACGATTAGGGGGAAGGGAGTCTTGCCAGCAATGCTAGGAGAACCTTGGGTAGAATTAGCAAGAACAATACAAACTCTTAGTTGTTCTAAAGCAAAAATGCTCTGTAAATATTCCTGCACTTTTGAATTCATTACTTCATGACGTCGCACGAAGCCTAAAAAAGGCACAGCATGTAGAGTTAGTTGTCAGCCACCATGGATTAATTCGATTAATAGTTAGTCATAGCCTCACCCAGCAACAAAGCAGCTGGGAAGAGCTAATTGCAATAATTGAGGGGAGGGCGATAGCACCATCCCCAAAATGTAAACATACTACAAGCACACCAGAACGTCCGAAAAAACGCAGAGAATTAGGAAAACAAAAACATGTTGCGAGCACATCTGAACGACCAGAAACACGCCAGGAATCAGCAAAGCGTAAGCATGACACTGATACACCGGAACAGCCAGAGAAACACAGAAAATCAGTCCGGTTAGCCCGGATAAGAGGAAGGCTAGAAAAGCTCCAGGAAAGCACTAGCCAGTGAGTGGTAATTGAGGACGAGCAACCGTCACGGCAAGAAGTAGAAGAAGAACAAGCTGAAGGAGAAAAGGAAGGAGAGGGCAAGGAGGCTGAGCAATCTGAAGAGGAAAATGAGGAAGCAGCTGAGCATTCGGAAACAGAAGCTGAGCATCCTGAAATAGAAGCTGAGCATCCTGAAACAGAAGCTGAGCATCCTGAAACAGAAGCTGAGCATCCTAAAACAGAAGCTGAGCATTCTAAGGCAGAAGCTGGACAATCCAGGCAGGAGGAGGAAATGGGACAGCAGGTAGGTAGCCCACCACAGGACCCAGTGGGAGAAGATGAATTGGCCGCAATCTTGGCCAATATGGGTGAGTATGGTAAACCTTCCACTCCATCATACCTCCATGGCAAACCCCAGGAAGAAGATACACCCGAGAAACCACATGCAGAAGAGGCAGAAGAAGGAATCTGCCTGTTCATGATGAAAAGGAGATAGGAGACACTGAACGGGAACAATTTGTTCCCAAGGCACCAGAGGAAGTTCCGGAGGAAGTAGGGATAGAAAAAGAAGTCACAGAACGAGTTAGGGTTCCTACCCCAGAACAGCCAGCACAAAGCAGTCAAGAAGCACCCCAGGAGAAAGATCCAGGGACTAGTCATGGCCTAGAACGCAGCAGAAAGCCTGTTGTTCCTTCTAATAAAACATTGGAAATTATGGAATTACGAAAGGAACAGCGGAGGTTATTAAGCATAATAGCCCAGCTTCACCAGCAGATCAGGATCCTAAGAGCGAGGCAAAGGGTAAGGAAGACCACAGGGAAGAAAAAGATGACCACTACAGTAAAAATCCGCAAGATAAAAAGGCGGAGGACCAAAAATCGCCCTACTTCTCAAAACCCTGCTGAAGATCCAGCTGTTGTTCCAAAACCTGTTGAAGATCCAGCTGTTGTTCCAAACATTGATGAAGATCCAGTTGTTGTTCCAAATGATGCTGAGAAGCATACTGTTGTTCCATTTGAAAAGGAACAACAACAAGCTGATATTCGTGTTAAAAAAGAAATGGACAACAAGAAAATCCAGACGGAGGCGCCACCCTCAGGGGTGATAAGGGTTTTGAACTTGAAACAACGCAATAAGAAAGTTCAGGTAAAACTCCTGGCCTCCATTGCTGCATGGAAAAGAGATCCAAAGACAAGGACCTTGCACAAGGGATTGAAACAGGCTCAGTAAGAAATGGAAAGGCTTAGAGAGCAAACAGTCCCTCGCGAGAAGTATGAAGAACTACAACAACAACTAAGGAATGTCAATCAATCCGAAAGCCAGGCCTTTGAAGGGTGGCGAAAGGAACAAGAGAAAGTTGCAAAGGTAACTCGTAGGCTAGATACTGTTATCAAGCATATGGATACCTTGTGTTCTTTATACAATGACGTTTTAGCATGTAGAGCCCCTGCCAAAAACTATGCTCTGTTTTTATTGGAACGATACTTACAATTAAAAATAAAAGTTGTTAAAGTAGGCGCCCCGATACAAATTAACACTGTCAATGACTTTATAGATTGTTGTAAACATTATGGGGTGAAGGTCCAGAGATTGCTATGTGAATTTTATCTGCATAACCTCGTGCTACACCAGGAGACTGAACTAAACCCCAGCCCTTTTGTTGGAGACATCCAATTGCAAGCATTCATCTCATTCGGGGTTAATCAGATTAAATGGCTCAAAGCCTATAACACTTTCCAGAGGCAGGAAAATAGCCTAGACTTGTGGGCAAGGGCTGAGTCTAGGGACCCAGTACAGTTGTGGAAAGCACATAGAAACCTCATGAGAACTTCGGGGGTCATCGAAACGTTAGGACCCATGCACGAGGCACTCATTCGACAAAGTTTAGAATATTTTATTTCTATCAAAGACCTCGCCATTGACGCAGCCAAATTCCGGTACCGAATCTCTAATCCAAACATCCAGCTCAGGGAGCCATTTAAGTATGAGAGTTTTCAATTAGCTGCCAACCGTTTGAACCTCTATGGTGAAAGCATTTTTAAGGCAGGGCCATCCTGGTTAGGATATATATTCCACAGTCCAATTATCTGGCACCCTGCACCCGGATATCAAGCCCTATATGAGATGCCTGAGGGTCAAACAGGCCAGTTCTTTGACTACCTAGTCACTCACCATGGTTGTAGGCCTCCGCATGAGATTCCTTCTCCAGCCTATTCTCTCACTGCTTTGCATGTCAACTACAACGTTTTCATGAGGGCATGAAACAGGGTAAGCAGGGGGGTGTGTGGAGTACTAAAAAGGTATGTTTTTAATGATCATTTCAATGGATTTTCAGTGGGACTTGTGAATCTTTTACATCATGAATGTGGAAAACAATAAAGAATTATGACAAAACATGTGGAATTAGTATGCAAGACTTAACCATTGATAGTTGTCATTCTCCTATGCAGGAAAGGGTAAAAACGAGGAGCTATTGTTCCAAAGAAAAAGACAAGAACAGGGTAATTGTTGTCCCTTTGACGAAGGACCGAGTGCAAACGAGGCTAAGCGGGTTGAAGCAAACCGGTCCGGAAAAGGAGGAGAAGGTACCAGCTCGGTGGAGGAGAAAAGAAGTGATTAAGGATTAACAGTTTAGCGAATTTATTTATCTTACTGCTTAGACATCTCCACTGTCACCCTTATATAAAGGGACGACACTATTAGCTTTAGGGGGATTATGTTTTTATGTAACTTTCTGTTAAAGATTGAACTTTGATCATCGAGTCTCACTGAACTTGGCTCATTTTACTTTATGTTCTATGCATTAATATAAACTTGGTGATTATCTTATCTCTGCGTCTAGATTAACTTAAAGTGGTGTACCCTTGAGGCTAAGGGCCCGGCCCCGGAGGACACTTGCTTTTGTATCACTACGATTTGATTTCTGCGTGGTTTGCTTATCGTCATTAGTTGGTAATCTGATATGTTTATATGTTACGCCATATGCTCTATTAAGATTCGTTCATTAAGGTTTTTATAACTGTTATATTGACTCTGCATTATATCACCAATACCTTCAGAGTTGATTGAATATTATTAGACTTGATTGAACATTGTTATTATTTTGTTACGGAGCTCTTATGCTGTATATTCGTGTTGTGGAATTTATCTGAAAGATGTGTTCTTTATGATTCATGAATAATGTTGTTCCATTTTGAAATGCAGCTGTACTTCCTGTTGATGACGATTGGTGCTAAATCAGATTAATTTTCAAGGGTGTTGTGTGTGTATGATTTCCAAATGTTGTTCCATAACTTCTTAGTAATTAGTGTTGTTCCATTAGCGCGTGCTGCTTGATTTGCTTGGAGAATGAAAGATTGGAGTTTTGATTACAATGAGTGCATTTGAGTTGATAGGATAAAGCTTGATTACTGCTCGCGAGGTTTAGTTATTCGATTGTTGTTCCATTTCAGAATTGTTGTTCCATTTTAAGCATTGTTGTTCCATTCTAGATTTGCTGTTCGATTTCTTATTTGCCATTCCATTTTTACCTGTTGTTTCATTTACTCACATTTGTTATTTTGGTGTGAGAGACGATCTGTGGCTGTAGTGAGCCTCGGCATTTACTGCCTCGCTCCCAGACCCGTGGTCCATGCTCTAATTTCCTTTCCATCAGTTTCCAAAGGGATGGGCTATTGCTGTCGAACCCTTGACTGATAAAGTTGCCTAGCTTTAAGAATGTGTGATTTAGTCATTTGAAGTAATTTAGTTATAGACAAGCATCCGTTTACTTTTGTATTTTTGCAGAACGTTGTACTACTAGCATTACTCTGACAAATAGCCTCAGATTGAGTCACTCTTTGAAATAACCAAATTCTCCCGGATTGACATATTAATGTGAGGTAATTAGAGGTGAAAGAGACCCTTTTTATAGCTCTACAAACCTAATGACTAAAATGACTGTTATGACCTAGAAACTGCAACAAGACTGAAAATGACTCTTAATATTTGATTTCGCTGGACAGACCTGAGCCAGTAATGCAAAGCATGAGGGGGATGAATGAAAAAAGCCCTTCCGTCAGATTTATGGCATGCTCCTAACGAAATGAAACTGATCGAAAGCGATGGGACACCTAAACATGAAATGCAAAAAGAGTTTTGATCTCTGACGAAGGGATGACCAGACTGACTCTAACACTTACCACATCTTGTCGTCCATCATAGGTAATGTACCTCTAGACAGCACTTGCCAACTCATTCCATGGTTCTCCCAGAGAAGACAGTTGAATGCCCTTGCCTTTTCTAATTATTTCCTCACCTATATCTCTGAAAATCTCCACCACATCTTACAACATTACGTGCTTTTTAGGCCATACAACTCCTTCCGCCGACAGCCCAGATACCTCAGCTATCACAGCTTCTGGTACTATGATTCTTCTTCCTTTCACCATGGACTACCCATTCCATAAATGCTATAAGAATTTGAGAGAAACTTCACTATTAGGGACCTGAAGCCTGGTGAAGTATGACATCCATCCTGCACACACCAGATTCTCCCTAGCTCTGTCTGAAATTTCTAATACTAAAGGTTCTCAATGCACTGATTTTCCACCCATAATGCTTGAATTCTTCCTATAATTTCAAAAGTTTCAACAACAAAACACGGAAGAAAAGTGTTGTTCAAAAGCTTGAACAGCAAAACACATAAGAAAAGTGATGTTCAAAAGATTGAACAACAAAAACATCCAAAAAAGTGTTGTTCAAAAGTTTGAACAGCAAAACACACAAGAAAAGTGTTGTTGAAAAGTTTGAACAACAAAACACGAAAAGAGTGTTGTTAAAAAGTTTGAATAGTAGCTATTCAAACATTTGAACAACAAAACATGGAAGAAAAGTGTTGTTAAAAATTTTGAACAACAAAAACACGAAATAAAAGTGTTTTTCGAAAGTTTGAACAGCAAAAACACGCAAAAAGTGTTGTTCTAAAGTTTGAACAGCAAAAACATGGAAGAAAAGTGTTGTTCAAAAGTTTTAACAACAGTTGTTCAAAAGTTTGAACATCAAAAACACACACAAAAATGTTGTTCAAAGTTTGAACAGAAAAACACGCAAGAAAAGTGATGTTCAAATTTTGAACAGCAAAACACAGAAAAAGTGTTGTTCAAAAGTTTGAACAACAACTGCTCAAAAGATTGAACAAAAAAACATGCAAGAAAAGTGTTGTTTAAAAGTTTGAACAACAAAACACGAAAAAAGTGTTGTTCAAAAGTTTGAACAAAAAAAAACACAAGAAAAGTGTTGTTGATCCAGGTGGATGTTGGTGGCCACCCACCTATCCCATTTCGACCCCCACAACTGTCTCTTTCAGTTTTTCACTTTCCTTAATTATAGCGCAGTTTACTATTTTTAGCAGTTTTTTCGGGTCCTAAACTTCCGGAGCTGTTTTGAGGCCCTAAACGACGTTTTTTGGGAAATCCACCGCCAACGATTTTTCTAATAAAAATTGTCTTTTCCGCCATAGTCCTCGGAGAGATCTTTCCAACGGGCTATCATGTGCATCAAACGGAGATAATACGACCAATTCGCGACCCCAGGAAGTTGGCTGTCCAACTCACCCCAAAACGGGGCCCACAATTTGGTGTTTCATCTTCTAGGGTTAGGCTTTGGAATGTGAAGGGTTTTCCATTGTTTCTCAATAATAAATAGGCCTTCGAGCCTCATTGTAAAGACAATTTGAAACAGTTCAGAGGCATGTAGCCGACACATCTCTTCTCAGGGATAAGCCACCATCGCCCTAGCTAGGTTATTTCTATTTGTAAGCATATTTCAGTATTCTCCATTAATGAAATGAAGTATTATTTCCGCTGCATCTCTATTTTTATGGTTATCGCATCTCTGTATTTATGGTTATCTCTGTAATCTATTGCGTTCCTCTCTAAATCCGGATCATTGGTATTAGAGCGGTCTGCTTTTTCTCTGTTTTTCTTTGCATGTCCCCAACGAGGTCGAGATATAAGGAGTTAGGGCTTGAATTGGTCGAACCTTTGCAAGACCAACCTCGCAAATCTCGACGACCTCCCATGGCGGATGAGAAGAAAGACGAGGGGGTAGGAGATCCTATCAGAATCTTGCTCGAAGAAGCCCTCGAGCGGCAAAGGAACACGATGATGGATAGCTTTGCGCAGATCCTTCAGCGGCTACCCAGAGGTGACGCATCGACTTCCAACAGCTACTCTGGAAACACCACACCATTTAAGGTACAAGTTAATTTTGAAATCCCCATCTTCGAGGGTCAAATAGACGCAGAAACCGTAGATAAATGGTTAAATCTGCTAGATGGGTATTTTTCTGTTCATGAATTTTCAAGTCAGGAAAAGATTGTTTTCGCTCTTCTCAAAGCAGCCCCCCACGTCAAGGACTGGTGGGAAACCTACTGCGAGCAGAAGGATGAAAGTACAGGCTCACTATTTTCAGCCGCACCCACTTGGAATGACTTCTGGGATGCCATCAAGGAGCAGTACTACCCTGTCGGAAGCTATGAGGACAAATACATCAAATGGACCACACTGTGGCAGGGACGAGACCAAGATGTGCCAGAGTTCACAAACATTTTTCATACCCTTCGCACACAGTTGGGTATCAAAGATTCTGAGCTGCATCTGGTACTCAAATACCGCGGCTGCCTACACAGATACATCCAGGAATAGATAGAGTTCTTGAACATCTCCTCACTCGGCACAGCATACCGATACGCTGTCAAAATCGAGCAAAATTTCAAACAGAAGAAGCGAGAATTTGGATCTGCAAATCCGAAGCCCAAAGGACAAAGCCAAGGTGGGGTGACCTATGACAACCCCTCGAAGCTGCAAGAAAAGAACAACACCACAAAGCCGAAGAAGGAAACAGGAAAGTGGTGTGAGTTCCACAAGAGTCCCACTCATAACACAAGTGAGTGTCGGACCAAGCAGTCGCTGGTGGCCGAGTTGAAGGCTTCCGAATCAGATGCATGTTCCGACTCTGAGCCAGAACCCGACAAGGGGGACGACAAAGGGAAGCAAATCATTGATGCGGATCCTAGTGCCACTGTTGCCACTGCCAAGATCCATAGGAGGGGGAACGTCTTTTCCACTCACAGATGTGGGTGAAGGGTTCGCCGCTGCAATTCATTGTCAACAGTGGCAGCCAAAAGAACCTCATTTCAACAGAGATCATGAAGTGGTTGGGCCTACCAACTACACCACACCCACAGCCGTACAGTATCGGTTGGCTTCACGAAGGACGAGATCTCAAAGTTCGCCAGCAATGCCGCCTTCCCTACAACATCAAGCCCTTCACAGACGAGGTATTGTGTGATGTTACACCTCTAGATGTTTGTGATGTACTATTAGGCCAGCCATACTTGTGGAGGCGACATGCTGTGTATGAGTCAAGGCCTCGCGCTGTCATCATTTCTTTGGATAATTCATTATAAAGGATACCGGAGGTAGCCCCACCTACTGCCACATCTTTGATCACTGCTAAGAAAGGCAACAAGCTCATCTCATAGACTAGAAAATTTATTTTCTGTCTGGTTCGCTCCCAAAGTAAGGGGAAGATCGTTGCTACATCCATGACCCCCACGAAGGGTTCCTCCACGCAGCAGTAGAAACAGAGGGATAAAGTCAGAACAGAACACAGGAACAACTTCTTCTCACCCACATGGGTACCAAACAAGTTTCAAGTGGGGAACAAAGTTTGGTTGCATCGACAAAAAGAAAGCCTTACCAAAACCCATCAGAAGCTCAGGCCACTCCGACATGGTCCTTACACCAGTACCAAGGCTACGGGCAACAATGCTTTGAAGCACAGCATTCCTCCATTCCTTCACTTGCACCGATTGTTCAATGGGGACCGTCGTCGACCATGCTTCCCACCATTTCTGGACACATTAGAGATTGCAGAACAGCTCACCAGAGACCCAGCTCAGCAGAAGCTTCCTCATCTCAGGGAGGAACTCAATGCAATGGGGACCATTGCTTCCTAAGGGGGGAGGAATGATCCAGGTGGATGTTGGTGGCCACCCACCTATCCCATTTGGACCCCCACAACTGTCTCTTTCAGTTTTTCACTTTCCTTAATTATAGCGCAGTTTACTATTTTTAGCAGTTTTTCAGGTCCTAAACTTCCGAAGCCGTTTTGAGGCCATAAACGACGTTTTTTGGGAAATCCACCGCCAACGATTTTTCTAATAAAAATAGTCTTTTCCGTCGTAGTCCTCGGAGAGATATTTCCAACGGGCTATCATGTGCATCAAACGGAGATAATACGACCAATTCGCAACCCCAGGAAGTTGGCTGTCCAACTCACCCCAAAACGGGGCCCACAATTTGGCATTTCATCTTCTAGGGTTAGGTTTTGGAATGTGAAGGGCTTTCCATTGTTTCTCAATATTAAATAGACCTTCGAGCCTCATTGTAAAGACAGTTCGAAACAGTTCAGAGGCATGTAGCCGACACATCTCTTCTAAGGGATAAGCTACCATCGCCCTAGCTGGGTTATTTCTATTCGTAAGCATATTTCAGTATTTTCCATTAATGAAATGAAGTATTATTTCCGTTGCATCTCTATTTTTATGGTTATTGCATCTCTGTATTTATGGTTATCTCTGTAATCTATTGCGTTCCTGTCTAAATCCGGATTAGTTGTTCAAAAGTTTGAACAACAAAAGCACGCAACATAAGTGTTGTTCAAAAGTCTGAACAACAAAAACACACAAAAAAATGTTGTTCAAAAGTTTGAACAACATAAAAAGAGAAAAAGAAAAAAGAAAGAAAAGAAAAGAAAATCAACAATCATATTTACATATTTTACAATGAAGAAATAACTTTTATCATCATGAAGTTGCCAAGGGATTACCCTCTTTAGCTAAAACTTGCATGGTGGGGTCCTCATGTATCTGTAGGTAGAAATATTCTTTGGTAAGTGGTTTCTGGTAGAGGCATACCCGATGCCCATTTTCTTTAAAATATGAACCAGACCCATTAATGGTGGCCAATGTAACGATGCCATTTTCGTGTACTTTCTTTATTTCGTAAGGGCCTAGCCATCTAGTCTGTCATTTGCCCGAGAAGTCTTGGAACCTAGAATCATATAGAAGTTCCCAGTTGCCTTCATGAAATGTTTTTTTCTTAATAAGGGCATCGTGCCATTTTTCTCTTTGTTGTTGAATAAGTGCAGTATGTTGTAGAGCCAATAGTCAAGTTTCATCTAATTCATTCAGTTGTTGTAACCTGTTAACTCGGGCTTCAGTTAAGTCTAGTCCTACCTCCTGGGTTGTTCTTAGTGTTTGTATTTCAAATTCTATGGGGAAAATAGGTTCCTTACCAAATACCAGCTGATATGGAGAGTATCTAGTAGTGTTTCTCCAAGTTGGGCAATACGCCCACAAGGCCTCTAGTAGTCGAGTAGTCCAGTCTCGTCTATGCGATGAGACAGTCTTTGTTAGAATAGCTTTGATAACTTTGTTGGTGCTCTCTACCTTCCCGTTCGCCTATGGGTGATATGGGGAGGTAATTCTGTGTTTAATGTGATGATTTTTCAATGTAGCAAAAATATTGTGACCCACGAATTGTGGCCCCCCATCAGTAATCACTTCTCTGGGTAAACCATACCGCACAAAATTTTTGAAAAGAAAGCTAATAACAGTTTGCTCTGTGTTAGGATATTCTGACACATAGGAAATAGTTAAGTATAACTTATTCTACTGTAGAGTTAGGTAAAGTATGTTTCTTTACTATGTACTTTTATAACTTACAATCTGACGGTCACATTATGTAGTGATCCAACCATTCATTCTCTCCTCGGTATTACCGAAACTTGATTCGTGGCTTAGCACCTGATTGGTCCATGATCTCTATTTAAAGAGCGTGGAGGGTCATTTTTAGGGTAACCGTTCATGAGAGAAGCTTATGTAAATTTTCATTATTTTATTAATAAATTGCCTAAAGTGGTGCATTGGCTCAATCCATGGATTGTTTCCCTCTTTGAGGGTTTTAACCACGTCAACAATACTGGTGTATTAATCTGTGATCTATTTTTGAACGATGTCTTTTGGTGTTCTATCTGAGGAACTTATCCTATAAATTCCTACATGGTATCAGAGTTATTTGAGGGCCACATCTGTTGGTGATCCAAATCTGAAGCTAGTAGAACTGCATCCGACTGTCGTTTCCTAGATCTACTGTGACTGACTGCTTTCGGGCTGAGAGGAATGCTCTATTGTGTTAGGAGCATCTGTTCTAGTGAGGAAACCCTTTCGTTTGTCGCGAAAAGGTTTCTGGTAGCCCTAGCTACGTCATTTTAGGATTTGGAGGTATACAATGTTTATTTGTAGTTTTTAGTTATTTTCTTTCTATTTATTTCAGTTTATTTAGCTCTTTGTTTTTCTTATTATCGGATCTATACCTTTCATTTCTGTGTATGCTATTTTCCCCGTGACTCTATGCAATCTGGGCAAATCAGAAATAGAAAGGAAGGATTTTTCTCATGCGTATGCTCTTTTCCATTACGCCTTAGTGTCATCATGAAAAATCAGAAACATTGAGGAAAATATTTAGTTTCCGAATAAAGCTAACTTCAAGCCGTAAGGTTTGTTTTTTTTTTTTATGTCCATGTTGGGTTTTGTGTTTTTTGTTCTGTAGGAAAAAAATAGCTTTCTCAAGTAAGCATGCACCCCAAAGCTTCAGTGACTAAAAAAAGAAAAAACCCCTTCCTCGTTTCCAAAAATTACTAACCTTTTAATCTAGCTCACTTGGTTCAAAGCTACTTTATGAGAATAGAGGTCTTGAGTTCAAGTCTTTCTTTTTTTTGAGCTAATTCGATTAATTTTGGAAAGGGGGAGGATTTTTTTAAATATAACATGATCATTCATTTCCGCACATTCCCGCACTTCGTCGGCATCTTCAACAACGTTTCTTCAAAAAACCATAACTTTTTTATACAAAAGCCGTTTTCAGAGCCGTTTTTTTTTTTAATTAGTGTAATTTTTCGAGATCTTTCAATTGGATCACTTATTTTCAGCATCTAAAGCTTCAATTTATATTAAAATAGAAATTCCATGCCAAATTATTCTTGACAGCACCAACTACTTTCAATGGTGGTCCTACATTGCAGATTTACTTAGAAGTAAAGGTCTTTGAAGAATAGCCTCAAGCCATGAAACCAAACCAAAAGATGAAGATAAGGCAGCCAAATGAGAAAATAGGCAAGATCAAGCATGTGGGTTGCTAGGGATGTCCATTTCTCCAGACCTTATATTCCATATCGAAAACTTGATACTCCTAATCAAGCAATGAAACAGATCACCAAAGTTTTTGGAATTAAAAATGGACTTAACCCATCAACTCAAAAATGAGGTGCTTACATCGGACCCCAATTATTTTTCTTCCATTGAAGATTTTTTGTCCAAGTTCGAGACCCTTAAACTTCTCTTGGAAGGTGTTAAGGTTAAGAAAGAAGATGGTAACCTTATGTATTCCATTCTTACTAAGATGGGACCAACCTACTCTGTGTTTGTTTCCACCTTCCATTCTACAAGAGAAGCCTTCATTTCTCAAGGACAAGACTACAAGTCCCCTTCCTTTGATGCCTTTTGTGATTCTTTAATAAGAGAACAAGAAAAACTCTTACATCTTGGTCTTCTTAATCTTGGAAACTATTCTAAGAAATCCTTAGCTACCCAGAAGCAACCAAATTCAAAGAATCCTAAGAAGTTGTATCCTAAAAAGAATGATCCTAAACCAAACAAGGGTCCTAAGCCATTTCAGTCTCAAAATGAAAAATCATTTCAAAAAAATGATAAGGAAAATAAAAACAAAGGGAAGAAGACTAATAGACATTGCCATTTTGTAATCGAGATGGCCTTTTAGACTCCAAATTATTTAAGAATATGGAAGCCTTGGAAGCAAAAATGAAGAAGCATAACATCCATTTGGAGCTCTCAACAACTTCAACTTCATCTTCAGGAATAACATTGTCAGCATGTGTTTGTCAAGCATCTTGGTATGGATATGAACTAAATGTATCTTCATCTTATCATTCTCATGAGTGGCTTATTGATTATGGAGCTTCTTATCACATGGCCAAAAACAAATCCATGTTTTCTTCTTTAAATGATTGTAACACCAACAATACATATGTTGGTGATGATAGATCTCTTAGTGTTATAGGGACTGGAACTGTTCATATAGACAATGGTCAATTCAATGATGTATTATGTGTTCCAACCTTATCCTGCAACGTTCTATTTGTATATCAAATAACTCATTTAGGTGAAGCTAAAATCATTGAATTTTCACCTCACGATGTTCTAATTAAGGACCTCAGATATCCTAGATAGATTTTACCCACTAGCATTGCTGATGATTCTACAAGGTTGTATAAGTTTAACAAATTTGGGTCATCAAATCTTCCCTCGGTATTTGTTGCTCACAATAATGAAGTGAGAAAACTTTGGCATGATGGATTTGGTCACTTAAACTATCACTCCCTTTAGAATCTATGTAAATAAAATATGGTGACTGGTCTTCCAATGGTATCTTGCAGAGATCGTGTTTGTTCTAGATGTGTACTCGTAAAACATCATCGGGATAGTTTTGAAAAACGTGCCTCTTAGCATGCCTCAGCCCCTTTACAACTTGTGCACAGTGATTTATTTGGTCCACTTCCAGTTGTTTCATTCTCTGGCTACAAGTATTTCTTAACTTTCATTGATGATTTCTCCAAACGCACTTGGGTATACTTCTTAAAACTCAAGAGCGAAGTATTTAACATGTTCTTGGCCTTTAAGGCCTTTTTTGAAAATCAATATAGACATAAAATTCTTAAGCTAAGATCTGATAATGGTGGAGAATATGTTAACAATAAATTCATCAACTTCTACACTGAGAATGGAATTCAAATGCAACATATTGTTCCATATACTCTGCAAAAAAATGGTGTAGCTGAAAAGAAAAATTGCACCTTAAAGGAAATTGCTAATTGTATGCTTCAATCTAAAGGACTTAGTCTCAATTTTTGGGAAAAAGCAATTAACTGTGAAAATTACATAATAAATCACACTCCTACTAAGGTTTTAAAGAATATCGCTCTAGAATAAGCATGGAGCTCAATTAAACCAGATGTAAGTCACTTTCTTGTTTTTGGAGGTAAAGCATGTACCCATATTCCATGAGAAACATAAAGCTTTAGAACCTAAGAGTGAAAAATGTATTTTTGTTGGATATTCTGAAGATGTCAAAGGATACAGTCTTATTCCACTTAAGTCCAAAAATGTTATCATTAGAAGGGATGTAAAGTTTGCTGAAAAGATATTGGCCTACGAGCCTAGTTCAGTGGATGTACCACCTCTCTCTATCCCTTCTACTTTTGAAAATATTTCTTCTTCAGATGATGACAACGAGGATGACAATCCTCCCCCACCTTCTCAGGATACTCCTTCAACTCCTCATCTTCTAAAATGGGTTCGTGCTACTCAAGATGCAGCAGGTGCTCTTGATGGTGATCCTATAGAACAGTGACATACACGTTCTCAGTTTGATAGAGCCTCTTCTTTACTAGCTCAAGCTTTAGATAATTATGATCCTGACGCCTTTGAAAAAGCTTTGGGCCATCCAGATTGGGACACAACTATGAATGAAGAATATCATTCATTATTGGAAAATGATACATGGGACCTTGTTCCCCTTCCAAAGGGAGGAAAACTTGTTAGATGCAAATGGGTTTATAGAACCAAGTATGGACCAGATGGAAAAGTTGATAAACGTAAAGCTTGTCTTGTTGCTAAGGGTTTTGCGCAAGTTGAAGGCATTGACTATACTAAAACCTTCTCCCTTGTTGCCAAAATGAACTCTATCCACCTTGTTCTTTCCCTTGCTGCCTCTTTCAAATGGGAAATCCAGTAGATGGATGTTAAATCTATCTTCTTGCATGAAGAAATTTATATGGAACAACCTACTGGCTTTATACAAACATACTCTAGCCTTGTATGTTGGCTTAATAAATCCCTTTATGGTCTCAATAAAGCACCTTGGGCTTGGTATGCCAAAGTGGATAGCTTTCTTTTAGACACTGGATTTTCTAGGTGTCATTCTGACAATATTGTCTACACCAAGAAAGTGGGCATGTATCTTATCATTCTTTTTCTTTATGCTGATGATCTTGTCCTTACTGGTAGTGATCGCAACCTTATAAACCATGTGAAGACCAGCCTTAGAAAGAAGTTTGAAATGATAGACTTAGGACACTTGCATTATTTTCTTGGTCTTCAAGTCTTGCAATCCAAGGAAGGTATTTCCCTTTCCCAGTACAAGTATGCATGTCATATTCTATGCCATTTTCACATGGAAGACTATAAGCTAGACCCTTCTCCCTTTCAGTCTGGTGCCAAACTTTCAATCCCTTATACTTCCCCTGAAGTTGATGCTACCTTATATTGTTAACTTGTAGGAAGACTTTTGTGTCTGACCCATACTCGTTTTTACCTTTACTTTGTTGTTGGCCTTATTGCTCAGTTTATGCAAAACCCACATTAAATTCATTAGAAAGAAACTAAAAGAATACTTCGTTATGTTCAAGGTATAGTTCAGTTTGGGATTCATTATAGTGTAGAAGCATCTCCTCTATTGGTTGGTTTCATTGATTCTGATTGGGCTGGTGACCTTGATGATCGGAAGTCTACTGCAGGTTATGTGTTCACTCCTGGTTCAAGACCTATTACATGGGCTTGCAAGAAACAAAGTTCCATTTCTCTTTCTTCAACAGAAGAAGAGTATCGTGGTGTTGTAGAATCTAGTAAGGAAGCCTTGTGGCTTTGTCAGATCCTGTCAGAGTTTGGCTTTCAGCAGCAACATCCGATTACACTTTGGTGTGATAATCAAAGTTCCATTTAACTATGCAAAGATCTAGTCCAACATCAGCGCAGCAAACACATTGAACTGCACATGTGTTACACTAAAAAATGTCACCATGGCTATTTACAGTTGGTATGGCTCTATCAACAGTCATACTACCCTCTTAAGCAAGTCTTATGCCTCTGCTATTCATGTCAAACTCCAAGAAAGAGAGAAAGTCTTTATAAATATGTTTATCTCTGGGTACGCAGGTTCTCTCAAGCCTTGCCTACGGGTACGCACCTATTGTTCATAGGGTCTGCGTCCAAGGACGCTCTGTATCTAAAGGGGCAAGTGCGTCCCTCTGAAAAGGTTAAAATGCGCAAGTTTTATCTTCAAAAACTTACTTGTGGTCATTTCTAGAGCATTCTAGAAGGTTGTTTGACGTGTATTGAGCGCCTCCAGATGGTTCATGCACTCCTACCAAAGAGGAACTTATCCCATCAATAAGGGAGTGATCCCATCCAAAGAGAGGGGACTATCCCATTGATGGTGGACCTGATTAACTTCTTCTTGAGCACTATAAATACAGGCATTGGGCCAGAAGGAGAGGAGGTTGAAAGCTATAGATTTCTAAGGGTAAATGCTGCAGGAATTAGGAGTCCCATTTACAAGCTTGTGAGGAGAGATTGCCATCTTTACTTGTTCTATTTGGAAGTGGGTGAGCTTTGTCAAAGTAGAGGAAGACTCTTGTGGACCCTGGAAGGAGCTTGCACAACACCAAGGCTCAGGTTGTAATGGTTCCTTTCGATTACCTTTAATGCAAATTGGTCCATTTTTCTCAATAACTTGTTGTTTATGGGTTATTTCATGTACTCCTTGGTCTATGTGTTGAATATGCTTTGTTTTATATTATAATCAGGTGCTATTTAATTGTTTCACTGTTGGTGATTGCAGGTTTTGGAGAAAAGGAGGAGCTCATCCAGATCAACAAAGCTTGGACTTCTACAACAGCGTTTGGACAAAGGTAAGAACGAAACACTTGATTTCTCATATCATAATGTATGTTTAGAGAAGGATAGCTCCAGTTTGTTTTGTTTGTCATTAGAATGTCTTAGACTTCTAGGAAGGTCAGTTGTGTCCGCACCCTTGACTGATTCCGTGTGACAAATTGGCGACTCCGCTGGGGAATAGATTCCATTGATGAGAAGAGTTTTTCTTTTGTGTGAACTTTGCTTTGAGAAAATTGGTTTATTTTTCTGGTTTTGGCTCTGTGACCTTGTCTCTGGGTGGGTTAGCTTAGGATTAGTTTTATTTTGGGTTTTCTTGAGTTTTTCAGTAGGACGCACCCTCTGAGTGCTGCACAGTGCGTCCCTGGACGCACTTTTGCTGTGTGCACAGAGCGGGTCCGCACCTGTGCTAACGGGTTGCCTGCGTCCCCTGCCAAAATTTGAGAAAATTCCATTTTTTTCCCTTTTTGCTCTTAGATTTTGTTTTTCCTTAGTTTCTTCTGCCCATATTCACTAGTCCCTTGCCCAGAATCTTCACCTGAACTGGTTAGTGCATTCTACCCAAGGTGACGGTGGAGGGAAGGTCCCACTGTACCTGGAGCAGACGTCGGCTATACTCACTTGGATTTTCTGGGGGGTTCACTTCACTCGAGACAGTTAAAGTGGAGGAACTTGGTCCAGTCTATTCATTAAGCAGGTTGTCGGCGTAACTGTTCCACCCGCCATTTCTGTACTGAATCCAGCGAGGTTGGGCTTCATCACCAACTAGCGCTTTTGGTCCGGAAGAATACTGTTTGTGTTTGGTTTGACGCCCTAGATTCTTTAGGCGTGTGACTCAAATTTGTTTGGTTCTTTAGAGACTTTAGGTGGTTTGATTTGAAATTTTATTTTCTTTTCGTGTGTAGTAGTTAAAAGTTTTTAGCTGTGGCGGAATTACCGAGACAGTCCCGTAGACTTCGGGGCCAGTCTCCTGAAGTTGTTTCTGTGGCCGAATTGTTGAGAAGATCCCGTAGACTTAGGGGTGAACCTCCTCAAGACGAGTCCAGTCATTTAGAAGGTTTAAAGGTCCTTGTAACTCCTCTTAGTGGCAGTAGAGTAGGTTCACCTGAAGAAGGAGAATCTTCCTTGGTAGTCCATCCAGATTACCAAAGTTTAGAAACAGGTTATAATCCCGAAGCTGTTACAGTTTCTGAGCTTGTTGTTAGTTTTTCGTCTGCTAGTGATACAGGCGAAGAACCAGAAATATCCGAACCTGTTACTCCGACTCCTAGTGTTCCTGATTCACCGAGAATAGAAAGAATTATCACCAAAAATCTTCCTGTTGGTTTGATTTCTATTGAATAACTTGTTCCAGAGGAAGAAATAGGCGTCTCTGATCCTGAAGATCAAATTACCCTTGATCTAAGGGAGCGTGAATCTATCTTTTACAGTCCTCCTAGAAGTACTACTTGGTACCTTTCGTTAACCAATTATTTAGACAACTTTGGGCTAGGTTTTTCCACACCTCGTACTCCTTTTCCACCTGGAGGTATTCATACTCCTGTAAATATGTCTGGTCAGTCATATGTGTTTACACAAAGTCCTGAATCTTTTTTACATGGAGGTCCTTCTGTTCCTACTGTGTACCAATCTCTTTCTGGTACCTTTGCGGGAGCGTCTCCTCAACCCGTTGATCATGGGTTATTAGTTGGAAACAGTGGTAATGTACCATTGGGTGTAGGAGACATTTACATGATGTCAGGTTCAGTTCCCGTTACCCAACCTCAAGGTGGCCAATTACCGCCTGGGGGGCAGCCTCCGTTAATTCCTTGGGGGCAACCTCAAGGTACTTCATTCATGTCTGGGGGGCAACCTCAAGGTCAGTACGCTCCTATGGGGCAATACATACCTCAAGGTCAACCCCAGCCTCAATATGTACCCCAAGGTCAACCTCAGTATCAATATCAACCTCAAGGATGGCAACCTCAAGGATGGCAACCCCAAGGGTATCAACCCCAAGGGTATCAACTTCAAGGATACCAACCTCAAGGTCAAGGTCAACCCCAGTACCCGTATTTACCTCAAGGTCATCAACCTCAAGGTCAATACTCAGGTCAAGGTTATCAACCACCTCAAGGTCAATCATATGGTCAAGGTATGGGAACTGCACCTTACAGTTATCAATCCTATCCTCAATCCGGCTATGGATCTCAGTACCCTCAACCTGTTATGGGTCAATACCCTGGAATGTTAGTGTGGGATCTGTCACAGGGTCAACAGATGTTGCAGCCAAGTATACAGTCGGTACCTCAAGCGGGACAACCTGTAGTTTCTGGTCCACCCTAGCAACCGCAACCTGTCCAGTCAAGTGTTCAGACCTCTGTAACTTCGGTAGTTACTCAGCCGCCAATTGCACCTAGTACACCATCTCAAAAAACTGCTGCAACTACCGCCACATCTACCATACTTACTTCTGGAGTATCGACAGCTCCGGTTTCTACTATCTCTGTAACCACTCCTCAGACATCTGTACCGTTGTCTGGATCTACGATTCAAACCACAGTCCAGATGCCTGTAGGCCAACCTGGTATAAGTACGGTTGTTACTACTCAACCTCAATTTGTTCAACCTCCGTACCAGGGACAGTATCAACCTGGGCAAGCTGTCCAACAACCGGTTTACCAGTATCAACCGTATCCTGGGTACACTTATCAACAACCTCAGCAACCCCAGTACGGTCCGGTTAATCCTGGTTTTCCAGGAGGATATAATATCCCAAATGCAACTCCTGTTCCTAGTTATCCTGGATATCCTCCTCCTAGGGCCGGTATTGTGACCCAGAGTTTTAGAGATCCTAACCGGCAGTTACCATTTATCGCAACTTTGGATTTACCAGACTTGACGCGCCTAACAAATGATCCAATTCAATATCTTCCGTTCTGGCCGCCAATGCCAAATAAGTTTCCCAGCGATATACCCAAGTTCGAAGGTAAGTCTGGAGAGGATCCGTCCAATCACATGATGACTTACCACCTCTGGTGTGCTTCAAATTCCATCTCGGATGATTCAATCCGCTTACGTCTTTTCCAGCGTACACTCATTGGTCTCGCGGCCAAGTGGTACATTGAGTTACCACGGGCCTCTTTTTACAATTTTAGCCAGTTAGCTACCTCGTTCTTAAATCACTTTCAGTTACCGGTCAGATACGATAACGGTACGGAGTTATTAACTTCACTAAAACAATCAACCTCCACGTATATTTCAGATCACATTCATGAGTGGAGACGTCGAAGAAGGCTAGTGAAAGTTTTTATCCCGGACCAAATCTTAGCTGAATGGTTTGTTAAATCATTATTACCAAGGATTACTGAAGATGTAGCTAAGGCCGGAGTAGTTACTGAGGAGCAAGTCATTGCTCAGGCACAATACCTTGACTTAGTTTACACGCAGTCGGGTACATTACACGAGAAGATTCCGGATCTTCCAAAGTCGAATCAAATCGCTGCTGCTCCTTCGGGATCTCATGCCGCTGATGGTATGATTGGTATCGTGAATACAAAGAGCAAGAAGAAGTCTTCCAAGGCTTCAACTACTCCTATTATCACTTTGCCCGATTCCCCGATAGGAGAGTCTTCTCCTAAACTTACCGCCGATATTCACGCTGTAGAGTCATCTACGGCCAAATCAAAAAACGGTGGAAAGAAGAAAGGAAAGAAGAAGGCTAAAGCAGACAAGGCTCCGAAGGAGAAAACTAAAAAGTCGGAAACCAATGACGAAAAGTGCAAACCTTGATATCCTTGTCTTATTTGTGAAGAGGATCATTTTACGAGAGATTGCCCTCATCGGGCCGAGGTAGTGAAAATAGTCAAAGGTTCTCCCACTACTGCTGTGTTAAAAAATCCATTTCCGGAGCAGGAGAATAAGATGATAGGTTCTTCCTCGAATGCCAGTGAAGAAACCATTTTGATGATGTCTCATGGGAGGATTGCGACTCGATCGCAAGATTATGGTAGTAAGAGTCCTGTTGATGGTAAGGAAGAAGAATCTTCTCACTCTAACCCATCAACCTCAGCTCCTGGTTCCGATCCACTACAGATCGAGAAACCTAACCCAGACTTAGTAATTAAACCGCCCGCCAAGGGTGTACTTCGAAGGTCTGCTTTCAATCCACATGCGAGAGCGGCCCAGAATTACAACATTGTTGAGGACTTAGCTGTTTCACCCTCAGCAATGTCGGCATTAGAAGTGCTGCAATCATGCCCAGCACAACGAAAATTGCTTTTGTCGGCTATAGGAGCTGTTGATGTTCAGGATCCGAATCTAATGATCTTCGATCTAGAAAATAGTACACCATGACTCCCCCATCAAATGGCTTTCCAAATTCCAGTGATAGTCAAAAACAGGCCTATTCATAGAACTGTGATTGATGAGGGAGCTTCTACGTGTATTATGTCAATTCAATGTTGGAGATCCCTTGGTTCTCCTTCGTTGAACCAATCCCCCACCATCCTTAAGGCCTTTGATGGCCGTGGGTTCCGTCCGTTTGGTATTCTACAGGAATTGCCTATAGGGGTAGAAGGTAAAACCGTTAGTCTGGATGTGGAAGTGGTTGATGCCCCTCTAGACTACAACCTTCTTTTGGGTCGAAGTTGGTCATATGCTATGACAGCGGTCGTTTCATCGGTCTTCAGAGTAATTAAGTTTCCACATAACGGTAAGATCGTGACTATTGATCAGCTGACATACTTTTCATCCGACCCAACCTCTTCAGAGAGTATCCAGCATGTCAGTAAAACACCAATCCCTTATAGGGACGTTGGTGTAGGTTTAGTTAAGGATTCCGGTTTACTGGGAACTTTTCCTCTCCCTCCACTCAGCGTAGAACCTTCGTTTGCAACAATTCATATGATTACATCAGAAAACATTATTTATGATGATCCTTGGTATGTCCCATCTGACTCTGAGATAGACTCATTCGGTAATGCTATGCCCTTGAGTCCATATGAAATTGCTTATGAAGCTCTCATGTCTTTTACCACCTTTCATTCAACCAAGGTCGACCAAATGAATGTGGTCAATGAAGAATCACTTTTCACCTCAACCTTAGAACGGATAGCGTTTCCCGAAGTCGTGTCATCTGACGAACAACTTCGCGAAATCCTAAGTGTAGACGATCTACCATGGGAAGATCTCCATCACAGATCTTCGTTTTTACCTAAGGATGATGCATTTGAAAATGATTTTTCATCTATCTTTACCGCTGAATATGTCAAAGACGCTCAGGATCCAACAAAACATTCTGATTCAGAGTTGAATTTAGGGAATATTTCTCGTACTATTCCCATTGATATTTCAGTGAAGCCCGGAATTGAGGAGAACATTCATATAGGTGCCGCATGTACAGAAGAAGAAATCCAAACTTACAAGGCCCTATTCCAAGAATTCCGCGATGTGTTTGCCTGGTCTTACGAGGAAATGCCGGGAATCGATCCTGCCATTGTTGTTCATGAAATCAAAACCTACCCGGATGCTAAACCCATCCGGCAACGGTTGCGTCAGATTCACCCTCGAAAAGCGGCTGCGATTAAAGCAGAAGTCGAAAAGCTGTTGAAAGCAGGTTTCATTTATCCGATCCCGTTAACGGATTGGGTATCGAATATTGTTCCGGTCAATAAGAAACAAGGAACAATAAGAATCTGTATCGATTATAGGGATATCAATCGAGCTTGTCCAAAAGACAACTATCCTACGCCTTATATCGATCAAATTATTGATGATTGTGCCGGAAGTGAAATGTTTTCCTTCATGGATGGTTTTTCGGGCTATAATCAAATCAATATTCTACCTGCCGACCAACCAAAAACGGCATTCATTTGTCCATGGGGGACATTTGCTTATTGCAAATTACCTTTTGGGCTTAAGAATGCCGGGGCCACTTTTCAACGGGCGATGTCTTACGCATTTCACGACATCAAGCACATTGTGCAACCGTATCTCGATGATTTGCCTGCTCATTCTTTACGTCGAGCTGATCACCTTGACCACCTACGAGCAATCTTTATGAGGTGTAGGCATTATCGAATTCGGTTGAATCCCCACAAGTGTGTTTTCTGTATAGAAACAGGTCGATTGCTGGGATTTGTTGTTTCAAAAGCCGGCATTCACGTCGATCCCTCGAAAGTCGAGGCTATCATCAAATTGCCTCCTCCTTCGTTTTTGCGCCAACTCCAAAGTTTGCAAGGGAAAGCGAACTTTTTACGTCGATTCATCCCAAACTACGCCGAGGTCACTAAAGGTTTTACACGGTTGTTGAAACAGAACGTTCAATTCTTTTGGGACGAGATTGCCCAACAATCTTTTGATGCACTTAAACACGCGTTGACCCATGCACCGTTGTTGCATCCTCCCAACTACAACCAGGACTACTTCTTATACCTCGCAGCTTCACATTCCACCATTGGAATGGTGTTAGTTCAAGAAGATGAATTCGGAGCTGAGCATGTGATATATTACCTCAGTCAGACCTTAAATCCCACCGAGCTAAAATATTCGCATGTGGAGAAATTGGCCCTGGCAGCCGTTCAAGCTGTCCAGCGTTTTCGTCACTACATTCTTCTTCGTAAAACTACAGTTATTTCGGATTGCAACCCTATGATTTATATTTTGACAAAAAAACTGCTAGGGGGCAAGTACTCTAAATGGATCGTTATCCTGCAAGAGTTCGACTTGGAGTTCGAGAAGTCCAAGTCTAAGAAATCCTTAGTTTTTGCGGAATTGATGTGTGACTTCCCGCGTACTGACACAGAGACTGTGGCAGAAGAGTCCATTGCGGACGAATCTTTGTTTCTTATCAGTACTTTAGATCCGTGGTTCGGGGATATAATCATCTATCTCCAAACCCAAACCTTTCGGCCTGAAATTTCAAAAGCGGAACGTCGAAAAATTAGGTTTCAATCCCAGCAATACAAAATTATTGGAGATACACTTTATCGCCGGGGGGTAGACTTAGTTTTTCGACGTTGTCTAACTCACGAAGAGGCTGAGAGAGTTTTGAATGATTGTCACTCTGGAGCATGTGGCGGTCATATGTCTGGGTATGCCACAGCTCAGAAGGTGTTGCGCGCTGGTTACTTCTGGCCATCTATGTTTAAGGATTGTATCATTGCAGTCCGGAAGTGCCACAACTGCTAAGTGTTTGATCGAAAGATGCGCGCACCACCTGCTCCTCTCCACCCTATAATTGTCGTTGGTCCATTCGCCAAATGGGGTATCGACTTTATTACTTGTAACCCTCACTCGGCCGGGGGGCATGCGTATATCATCCTCGCGGTTGATTATTTCACTAAATGGGCCGAGGCGATGCCTACATTCGACGCAAGCGGCAAAACAGCTGCAGTTTTCATATTCAATCATATAATAACTAGGTTTGGTGTCCCACAAGCAATTATTACTGACCATGGGAGCCATTTTCAAAACACCATGATGACTGAACT
Source organism: Pinus tabuliformis (assembly GCA_031772625.1). Lineage (NCBI taxonomy): Eukaryota > Viridiplantae > Streptophyta > Pinopsida > Pinales > Pinaceae > Pinus > Pinus tabuliformis. The sequence goes on along the minus strand of CM062813.1, from coordinate 1,002,096,936 downwards.
TACAAGCCAGCTTGGTTTGCGCCATGATAGCTCTACTCCTTATTATCCGCAAGCCAACGGTTTGGTTGAGTCTATCAACAAAGTTCTGGTTATCATGATCCGACGAACCATTGGTATTCATCGGTCGAATTGGCACAACATGTTATTTTCAGCGCTATGGGCATACCGAACCTCAGTGAAAATGTCAACAGGGTTCACTCCCTTCCAGCTAGTTTATGGCTTAGAAGCAGTGTTACCCATTGAATGTGAAATCCCATCACTTCAAATGGCTGTCGAATTACTTCCAGCTACTTCCGAAGAGGAGAAACGTTTATTGTACTTAGCTAAATTAGATGAGACTCGACGTGACGCTGCATTGGCAATCGAGACTCACGCGAAGCGAATGAAAGCTCAGTATGATAGAAATGTGACCCCTCGAAGTTTTTCGGAGGGAGACCTAGTGCTTTTATATGATCAAGCTAACGATAAGCTAGGTGCTGGAAAATTCGTTCCTATGTGGCATGGACCCTATATTGTAAAGCGAAAGCTAGAAAAAGGGGCTTATGAGCTGGTAGATTTTGATGGGGACTCTTTGGGTAAACCCAGAAATGGACTTTACCTAAAGAGGTATTATGCTTAAATGGTGGGTATGGAGAATTTTTAGTTAGGTTAGGTTTTCTTTCTAGCTAGTATGGTTGTTAGTTAGTCAGTGTGCTTAGCTTAGTGAGTGTGTTTTTCGTCGTTATTCTGGCTTATCTTGGTTTTGCTCTTGATATTGTAGATGTCGACGCCCCTCCAAACATACATTGGATTTGCTGATGGTGCTTGTCGTAGTACACGGAATATCTCTTCCGCAGCTTGGGTTATCTATTCACCCTCTGACGAGTTAGTTTCTATGCATGGGGTAAGCCTCGGTCAAACAACGAATAACATTGCAGAATACAGTGCAGTGATTGAATTATTATCCGAATCTATTTCATTTGGAATTCGACGTTTGATAGTGAGGTTAGATTCTGAACTTGTTGTATTACAGCTTAATAGAGTTTATGCCATTAGAAATCCTGTGTTATTAAGGTTGTTTTTGAGAGTGCGTCTCTTGGAACGTGAATTTGATTACATTGAATATCAGCATATTCCAAGGTCCTTAAATACATTAGCAGATGCAATTGCTTCTCGAGTGTTGGACAGACATTTACGATAATCATGCAAGTAAATTTAAAAACATTTCATCATACATGTTAAACAAGATGAGCCGGTAATAGTGATATATATATAGATAGGAGTGTGTCAAAAAATATACATCGTCTTCGATCATAGGTTGAAAAACACCTTATGATCGGCAAAAATGATAAGTACAAAAAGTCGAAAATGTCACATGTGTCTACAAAGTGACTAGCCAATCACTGGTGGTGCTCCCTATACGACACCACTGCACGGGCTACCTTGCGCAAAAATCTCCTCAACGGTCCAGGGACCGCGACTACATAGCGCTGAAGTCTGATAGGAATATCATCCATAGTAGTCTCAGGTATATCCGCCGTCAGACGCTGTAGATCATGCTCCAGCTCAAATAGTACCTCTGCAGCCGCCGCGTCCTGTGGGGCCGGTACCGGTGCAACTAGATGTCTCCTCTCGAAAGGCCGGAGGTTGGCTGGACGCTGTGGACCAACATTTGCATTTTCAAAATTTTACTGTCAGTTTTGAGACGATATATATAAAAAACAAAAAAATACATAATTTGAAAACTCGTGAAAAATAAAGTACCTCTGTCATCCCATTGTTCTCCCTGTGGAAGAACCATGTCCGGATCACCTCGAAAATCTACTACGGCATACGGAAAATCCTGAATCGCAAACACCTGGTCCTCTAACCAGTGAAAATAACTGTCATTGAATCGAACAACTGCCGCACCCTCGTCCGGATGTCGGGCCATCACCGCAACCCATCGTACCAGCTTTGGCTCTTGAGGACCCGAAATATCAACAGTGAGATGCTGAGGGATCAGCATTGGAATTCTCTCTAGGGCAAAGCTCACGACTATAGGCCCATATCCAAACGTCTTTAGTCTCCCGGTCTTTGCCCTGGTCAGTTGGGCTTTCAAGTTAGCCGTCAACGCATCACACCAGTTGAAGATGGTGCCTTGGAGACAGTCAATTGCCATCCGAAATTGAGACCCAGTAGCAATATGTAAAGTGGCTGAGCCACAAATCCTGGTCACAGTGAAAGCTAAGACCATGAGTTCAGGCCGAGAGACATATTTGATCTCTATGCCTTTCTTATGGTGTCGATCAGGTAGGCACCAATCTGCTCGGAGACTATCAAGGGATTGGCCACCCGGCCTAGTCCCAGCCAGATTGAGTTGCTCACCTCTATTCGGCAAGCCAGTGAGAAAGTAAATGTCAGTGGGCTCTATCTCGAGTTGTTTCCCGCCGATATAAAAGCATTGCTCTTGAACATTCCATCTCTCGACCAGCCACTCCAAGAATCTTACCTGAGCTCTCATGCCAGGTATGGCCCAGTATTTGTATAATCCACATCCTCTTAGGGCATCGAGGGAAGGTTGATGATTGATTGCAGCTTCATCGACCTCCTCATGTTCTCTTTCTCTCCAATCCAGCATGATAAGTGCCCTACACATGAACAAACAGGCATTAAAATAAATTTTGGGTAATTTCAATGGTTAATTTCAGATCTTGGGGTTTCAAAATCCGCGTTTTGCGGAGGACGCACCCCGCGTTTGGCGCACAGTGCGTCGGGACGCAGGTGGCCTGAAGGTAACCTGCGTCCCCCGACCTTTTCCCTATGTAGGAAAAAGTCGGGGGACGCAAGCTAGCCTTTAGGAAACCTGCGTCCCCCGCAGAGCGCTTTTCGAAACCCAAAACCCCCCAAAAATCAAAAATGAAACCTAAAATAAAATTCTAAACGGATGAAATTGACAAGGAGGATGTTGTGAAATACCTGGAAGAGACGGCGTTCGATTCTAACGGTCGGATTTTCCGCAGCGACCACGGGAAGTTTCTTGTCAAAAGCTCCTTTTTCAACCTCAACAGTCAAACGGTAAAAATAACATGGTAAAAAGTCTTTTTATAGGTTTTTTGGATGAATTTGTTCATTTTTCACCATGGAAAGATGTTTTTCGATGAATTTTTGCCTATCTTAAACAGGTATGAGTAATGTGTCGCTTTTGTGCAGGACAAAGGGACTTAGAGGGAAAATTGTCATTTTTTCACAAACAAAATATCAGAGTCATCTTTTAAGCCCTTTTCTGACTCCTAAAACATGAAAAGATTGCCGAGCGTTTCTTTTACACTCGTTAAAACGGAATTAAAAGACGGTCCCCTTATAGCTCTTTTCTGACCGTAAAATCAGGAAAAGATTGTCGTGTTTTTGTCGTTTCAAACTCGATACGGAAATAAAACGACGTGTCCTTGATCGCTTTTTACTTTTCAGGTCAGTGACACTAATTATGAAAGTACTCCTTGGTCGCAAGATCAAGCGGTTCCCCCAGGTATTATTTTATACTTTTTCGGGCTTGAGGGACACAAATTTACGAAAAAGTTCAACTTGGAGTTTTCTTAAGTTTTTCAGACTCTCTAAAATTGAAAAACGTCGAGTTTCTCCTATACTGGGCTCGTTAAACATTTCACAGTAAAGGACCTGTTCAATTACAAACAGGAACGAACCACTCCTTCCTAGGGTTCGAATCAAAACTGGGTTGGACTCATCCGAAGGATGAGCTTATAATCAAGCATATGTTATCCTCCTCAAGCTTGTTAAAAATAAAGAGGTACTTGCCAGAAATGGTGGGGGAAAAGAGAGAAGAATGAGCCTATTTGTTACCTTTTGTCTCAGAAGAAACTTTATTACCACTCTTGGACACGACACTTTTCATTCACCTGGGTTGGGAAATCCTTTACCTCACAGTTGATCAAACCACTTTTGAAAGTCTTCAACCGGGTTCCAGGGATTAACTTTGAGTTATTTATCACCAAACCATCTATCGTGTCGTTATGTGTCCAAGAGGTCTGCAAACAAAACTTTCATCTGCAAAATACTTGTCATCCATTTGACCATCCCTGAGTCAGTCCTTACAGCAACATTTCTTCAACTTGAACAATGATTTCGTGTTGTGGGCTTACCTGCAACGGGTCACTTTCTATCGACATCAGCACATTATCTAGAGAGATGACTTAGAAATCGTCAGTGCCTTGAAGTCTGCATGCATCAATGGCAGGTTTCTCGCCTTTGACGTCAGTCTACATCATTGACTTTCGATCGAAGGATTCCGTGAAATGTTCGACATCAACTCATTCATTCACATCTCATGGATTGTACTGGGTACTTTGAGAACCATTGACATTACTGGTGGTCTCTCTCACGCTTGTTAACAGTTCACATCATCGACTGGTAATCAAGTGGTTTCTACCATGTTCGACATCGACTCATTTATTCGCATGGCTAGAATCGTACCAATTCGAGAAGTAGGAATGAAGACCCTGGATCAAATATTTACCATCCAGGCTGCGAGGAGTTTTGTATTCATTATCTAAGTAGACTAATCATAAACAGATGGTTGCGCCCATACTGTATCTACAAAAGTCTATGATTATGATGTACTGCAAAATCATTTCTGTATCAGAGTAGTTATTCTGTTAGTTAAAATTTTAAATCTGAGTATGGGAATGCCTACCTCAGTGATGATATAATCTTATACATGTATTTTGTGTTGAAAATTGCAGGTTCTGACCAGGTTCTCCACGAGATAATCCTCGAAATGATAAAGCGCTTCACCCTTCCTAGATAATACAAAACCCTAATCTATTCTAGGCTTCGCACTTTAGGGGGCAATCTGTTACACTAAAAAATGTCACCATGGCTATTTATAGTTGGTATGGCTCTATCAACAGTCATACTACCCTCTTAAGCAAGTCTTATGCCTCTGCTATTCATGTCAAACTCCAAGAAAGAGAGAAAGTCTTTATAAATATGTTTATCTCTGGGTACGCAGGTTCTCTCAAGCCTTGCCTGCGGGTACGCACCTATTGTTCATAGGGTCTGCATCCAAGGACGCTCTGTATCTAAAGGGGCAGGTGCGTCCCTCTGAAAAGGTTAAAATGCGCAAGTTTTATCTTCAAAAACTTACTTGTGGTCATTTCTAGAGCATTCTAGAAGGTTGTTTGATGTGTATTGAGCGCCTCCAGATGGTTCATGCACTCCTACCAAAGAGGAACTTATCCCATCAATAAGGGAGTGATCCCATCCAAAGAGGGGACTATCCCATTGATGGTGGACCTGATTAACTTCCCCTTGAGCACTATAAATACAGGCATTGGGCCAGAAGGAGAGGAGGTTGAAAGCTATAGATTTCTAAGGGTAAATGCTGCAGGAATTAGGACTCCCATTTAGAAGCTTGTGAGGAGAGATTGCCATCTTTACTTGTTCTATTTGGAAGTGGGTGAGCTTTGTCAAAGTAGAGGAAGACTCTTGTGGACCCTGGAAGGAGCTTGCACAACACCAAGGCTCGGGTTGTAATGGTTCCTTTTGATTACCTTTAATGCAAATTGGTCCATTCTTCTCAATAACTTGTTGTTTATGGGTTATTTCATGTACTCCTTGGTCTATGTGTTGAATATGCTTTGTTTTATGTTATAATCAGGTGCTATTTAATTGTTTGACTGTTGGTGATTGCAGGTTTTGGAGAAAAGGAGGAGCTCATCCAGATCAACAGAGCTTGGACTTCTACAATAGCGTTTGGACAAAGGTAAGAACGAAACACTTGATTTCTCATATCATAATGTATGTTTAGAGAAGGATAGCTCCAGTTTGTTTTGTTTGTCATTAGAATGTCTTAGACTTCTAGGAAGGTCAGTTGTGTCCGCACCCTTGACTGATTCCGTGTGACAACATGCACTTCATCAAAAAGCCCATTCAAGACCATGTTCTTGAAGTGAAATATTGTTCAACATATGATCAAGTTGCAGACATCTTTACAAAGGCTCTCACAAAAGCGAAGTTTACTAAACTTCGATTTATGGTTGGAGTTCAGGAAGTTGTCACTAAGGGGGGATAGGCTCTAATGCTTCCTTCCTTCTCCTATTGTGTCATATTTTTACATCCTTCAATCCTATCCCAAGTTTTTCTTGAGGGGGGATGTTAGGAGATTCGATGTTGCTCTTGGTAATGCAACTGCTTCCACCCACTTAGTTACATATTCTGTTGCAACCAATATATACGATTTCTGGTTGGATGATGTTTTGATTGGCCCAATGAAATCTAATGCTCAACGCTCAAAAGGTTCTATCACCATTCATGGATGCAAGGGAATTTCATCAGATTGCCTAGGGTCACCCATCCTTTGGCAACTATTGCATGCCTGAACAAATTTCTTACCATCCTTAAAAATAGTGGGTTAGTAGTAGCCCATTCGTAGAATTTTATGTCTAGTTCTGTAGTCTGAAAAGTATCCACCACAAGGTCCTTCATGGAAAGCTTTTAAGATATCATAAATTTCGTCCTCCCTGATGCACCTGCGGATGTGCATGTCAGCCCCTATGTGGCAAAGATATCCTCCAATCCAAGAGAAACGAGTGCTGCACTACACAATCAATTTCCTTTCTCTGGATGACATATGTTTGGGAAATTTTCCCACTACTAAGTAATTCGCCACATCTGCATACCACGGTTTTTTTATGGCCACAGCAAACAAATTTTCATCTGGAAACTTATCCTCCACCGCCACTGTATCATCTTTTCTTGGTACGCAGGAGAGGAAGTCTACCACAAGGTTCTCCTTCTCTAGTCAATCCCTTATAGTTATGTCAAATTTCTGCAAAAGTAGTAACTAACGTGTCACTCTTCCTTTTGTGATATGTTTTTTGGCTAAATATTTAATAGTAGAGTTATCAGTATACAGAAAGATAGGATATCCAGTTATATAGTGTCTAAATTTGTTTATAGCATAAACAACAGCTAGAAACTCTTTTTCTGTGACTGTATAGCTCAACTCAGTAGGAGTTATGTTTTTTCTGATGTAATATATAGCGTAGCGTTTCTTGTCTTCTTCTTGGGAAAGAACAACTCCAATAGTTGTATCTGATGCATCTGATGAAATCTAGAAAGGTATATCCCAATTTGGTCCTCATAATACTAGTGTTGTCGATACTAACTGTTTAAGATCTGTGAATGTCATGTCACATTTATCAGTCAGTATAAAATCAACATCCCTTGTCAAGAAATATAAAGGTGCAACAATCTATGAAAAATTATTTATATATCCACAATAATATCCAACAAATCCCAAAAAACTACGTACCTCTATTTGAGTGCAAGGAGTAGCTAATAAGAGGATTAGCTGTATCTTTGTTGGATCTACCTGAATTCTAGCTGCTAAAATGTAATGACCCAGAATCAGCCCTTTATCATCATCATGTGACATTTCTCATGACTTAAGCATAGCCTAGTAGCAATACAACATTCTAGGACTTTCTCCATGTACACCTCCAATCCTTCATTTATCAAGTCTATGAAAATATTGAGTATGGCTCTTTGGAATGTAGCAGGTTCATTGCACAATCCAAAAGGAAATACTCTATAAGCAAATTTTTCCCATGAGCAGGTAAAAGTAGGTTTATCCTGGTCTTCAATGGCAATTTGAATTTGGTTGTAGCCACTGAAGCCATCCAGGAAAGAGAAGAATTTCTTCCCTACCAATGTATCTAGGACCTAATCGATAAATGGAAGGGGAAAATGGTTTTTTTGTGTTGCTTTGTTGATTTCTCTGTAGTCAACGCATATCCTCCATTTTCCATACTTTTTGGGGACAACGACTAATGGGGAAACCCATTTACTATCAGATATAAGATAAATAAAATTCACATCTAATAATTTTTTAAGTTCTTCTTTCACAATATCCTTTAGATGAGGATTTAATCTATGTTGCGGTTTTTGAATGGGCCTTGCATCCTTTTGAGTGTAGATGTGGTGCATGCATAACTAAGTGTCAATCCCTTTCACATCTGGGTAGTCCCATGCAAAAGCCCCTTTGTATTTCCTAAGGACTTGGATAAGTTTTTGTTTCTGGTCGCTACATAGATTACTGTTGATGTTCAGGATCTTCCCTTGCTCGATTTTGATTGGCTTACTATTATAGACAGTGGTTGTTGGTATTGGTTGGGCACTGATATCTCTCAGGGAATCTTCGTCAATCTCATTCTCAAGGACTGCTTTAATCATGTGAAATCTCAAATTAAACACCGTAGCAGGGTGATTGATAAAAGTATTAATGACATTGTATTCGGTTTGGTTTTTGTATTCAAGGGAATCTTCCACAGTCAATGGTGAACAAATATTTTCTTTTAAATATGTTACAGGTTGTTTCCGAGTTTTTACAATGGTTAGGCTTGGCTGAGCGGGAGGGTATAAGACTAGATTCTTTACATCATTTCCTCAAGTTATGGTCATACTGCTTGTCCAGCAATTAATATAAGCATCAGTTGTTGCTAGCCAAGGCCTTCCTAATATTAAGGGATGTCCATCTAGCTAGTTCCTAGGGTTAATAATAAAAAAATCTACTGGATATTCCCAAGTGTCTACAGAAACCATCACATCCAATAATGTTCCTTCTGGCTTAATGACTGAGCAATCAGCAAGTTCCAGCAAGGTAGTTGTTAGTTCCAAGGTTGTGATGCCAAGCATTTCACAAGTTGTTGTTGTGAGAATGTTAATGGCTACCCCTAAATCGAATAAAGAATTGGGAAAAGAGCAGCCATTTATCTGGACTATGATAATGGGCTTTCCCAGGGCTTCATATTTTACAGGTGTCTCTTTGCCTAGTAATAAATTAGACAAAGTCTCGACAACATGGACAGTTGGGGTTATTTTTTTTTTCCTCATAGACTTTGTTACACTAAAAAATGTCACCTTGACTACTTACAGTTAGTATGACTCAAATCAACAGTCATGCTACCCTCTTAGGCAAGTCTTTATGCCTCTGTTATCCATCTCAAACTCAAAGAAGAGAGAAAGTCTTGTAAAAACTATGTTTATCTCTGGGGTCGCAGGTTCTCTCTAGCCTTACCTGCGGGGACGCAGGCCATGTTCACAAAAACTGCGTCCATGAACGCTCTGTATGTTAAAGGACAGGTGCGTCCTTCTGTAAAAGGAAAAATGCGCAAGTTTTATCTTGAAAAAGTTACTTGTGGTTACTACAGACTTCTTTATACTCAATCCTTTAATAGTTTTAGCATATATCAGAATGTCTTGAATAGCCTGGAGGAGGGGTATTTTTATACATATATTCTTGATTTCACCCAGAAGATCAAAATCAGGATATTGAATTGGTCGAGGTATTATCAATATTTTTTGGAATGGGGGAGAAGAAGTTATGATTTTCTCGGGATCCTTCTACCTGATTATATCTTCTCCCTACATTGTTTGTTGGCTATCTACAGTCGAAGGGTTATCTCGATATGTCTCTTTGGTTTTAAGTTGCAGATTTTTATCCTCATCTGGGGTAATTATGCATCCAAATCTTAACTTAACTTCATTACATTCTCTCGACTCAACTTCAGGGTCCACAATCTCAATAATTTTTACTGATTGGATGGGTTTGTTGCTAGGATTTGGATTTGGTTGGGCTGGGAGTTGTGGCCATATATCAGATTGAGGATTTTGCTGCAATGCATAAGGTGTTGTTAAGGTTGGTTGAGATGGAGGAACTGTTCCAGTAGGCTGGTTTACTGATCATTGAAAATTCGGTTTGCAGTTCTGATTTTGCGAGGAAGAAGGTGACCATTGCGAGGGATAGGGGTTACTCTACTAGAATGGTGGAGGATAAGAGGAATTTGACCAATTTGATTGATTGGGCCATGATGGCATAGAAAATACTTGAGGTGGCCAATTAGAGAAGGGTGGTTGGTTCTGCCATGTTGTCTCTAGATACTGCTGAGAATTAGATTGTGAGAAAGGAAAGAATGAAGAAGGGTCTATAGGCATACCTGTTAGTCGTGATTTCCATTGATGACGTTGGCTCATTAGATATACCAGTTCCACTTCTTCCTTGGCTTCCTTGAAGACCGCTCTTAACCCAGGAAGCGATGGACAACTTTCCGTAGCATGATCCTTAGTGAAAATGGTGCATGTTTGTATCATATCTAGTGGACATTTTCTATGATGGTGCTTCTTCCTACATAGTGGAAAAAAATAGCAAGGTTTTGTTCTGGTTTAGCATGTTTCCATTTAGCTTGCATCATATCCAATTGTTTTGTCAGGGTCCCCAAGATATCAGTCTTGAAATCTTCGAGCAAATTACCAATTTCAACTCGTGTAATGCTTCCTTCTGAGGTTCTATTATCTCTAGTGATCGCATCACACCAGGTTGGTTTCAGCCTTGTACTACCTCTGGAACACCTGATACACAATTTTACAATATTGTCAAGATCCTCTTGATAAATATCCACTTTCCCCATTAAGTTTAAAGTTTCTACCCATTGGTCTTTCATACCTTTAGTCATTATGTTTTTAAGAACTTTAGTGGGTAGATTTTCATAAGGAGATCTTCACAGATTATATTGAAAATGTTCTACATATTCTTCAAGAGTCTCGTTAGACTTAGCTACCATTTGAAAGATTTCATCCTTTAGTTCTCTACTTCGGCAAAAATCTTGGTATTTTTTCAGAATGGTTGTTTTCATTTGTTCCTAGTCATTAATGGTACCTCCACCAAGCCCCATAAACCAACGCAGAGCTACTCCCTTCAGAGTAGAAGGAAACAGCTACAATTCTGGGGGTCAATAGTGTAATCATAACCCCTACATAAAACATCGAATTCAAAAAGGAATGCATCAGGATCCTTTGAAGTTAGCCCATGAAAGGTAGGAATATTCTGTAATGGGATGGCTTTCATGGGAGCATTGACAGCTATGTCAACAATAGGATATTGTAATGTAGAGGTTTGAGTTTGTCGTTGATTATTGGCCATTTGGTAAAAAATATGCCAATACTCTTCAGGGATTTCCGAAGCTGGAGATTTGTTCCTAGGAGGGCTAGAAGAGACTTGTAAAATGATTTTAACAGCACTTCCTTGGTCCGGAATACTAGGGGTCCTCTAATCAACCACTGTTTGAGGAGATTTGGGTTCTCAGAGTTTAGTACTACCTGTTTCTCCTCCTCCTTCAAGGAGGTTGCAAGAATTTACTTCTTGTAAAGGGGTAAACTACCAATTCTCAGTATTCTAAAAATTCTATTCAGACCCTTTAGTTCTGCTGTGAATCTCAGCGTTAGCCACACATGGTGATCCTGTGGCCTGAAGGTGTTACACTAAAAAATGTCACCTTGACTACTTACAGTTAGTATGGCTCAAATCAACAGTCATGCTACCCTCTTAGGCAAGTCTTTATGCCTCTGTTATCCATCTCAAACTCAAAGAAGAGAGAAAGTCTTGTAAAAACTATGTTTATCTCTGGGGTCGCAGGTTCTCTCTAGCCTTACCTACGGGGACGCAGGCCATGTTCACAAAAACTGCGTCCATGAACGCTCTGTATGTTAAAGGACAGGTGCATCCTTCTGTAAAAGGCAAAATGCGCAAGTTTTATCTTGAAAAAGTTACTTGTGGTTACTTCTAGAACATTCTAGAGGTCGGTTTGATGAAATGGATGCGCCTCTAGTTGGTTCTGTTATCACCCAGGTTGTTCCCTATGACTCCCTAGGGAATACGGCCGGGGTAACCACTAACCAATCTTTGGATCACTGTTTCTAGCCAAACTGTGATCAGAGAGGGCTCTCTCTTTATGATTTGTATATGTTTATGATAGGGTTTTAGGCTAGGTATTATGCACAGGTTTTGTTTATGTTTTGGTTAAGGAGTTTCTTTTAGGTCTTATGATGTAGTATTCAAAGAGTCAAATATCATTGGGCAATGGAGTCTATAGCAGTAGGTGTCTAGAAACCTTGAGGTGAATTGGTGAAACTTACAGGGCCATTTGGATACTTCATAGAACAAATTTTTGATTTATAACAGGAACAGGTAAAACAAGCAGTGAAAGCATTTCAGAATTTTCACCAGAGTGTTTAAGTATTTCCACCAAACTAGTTATGAGAAATGGATAGATGTCTCAGGGGCAAACTTGAATCCCTGGGAATATCTATCACTGTAAAAGATATAGTTTTAAAGTGCAGCAATTAAGAATTACACTTCATTCACTGTATCTGAAGAAAACATGGATAATAGCTCAGATTGAGTTCAGGGTAATCAGTGATTAAATCCTGGAACTATTCTTCTACTTTGCTATTAAGTGTAAAACAATTAAACAACAAAAGAGAACAAAAGACTCGAAAACATGTAATACAGAGATTTAAGAAAGACTTATTGTTTTATGAAATACTCTGGAATCCTGCAACATTCACCATTCATCACAACGCATCAAGGTACACCAAGCTTTGGAAATTCCATTCTCCCTTTGTATTATTGCTCTCAGAATTTTATAGCAAGTGAAGTCCCTAAAATGAAAATAACAACAACCCCTTAAGCTTCTGTGAGGGGTGAATATATACTTGCGATTTTTACAAAAAATATCTGAGTTCTGAGTTATCTCAGACTTAATATTCTCACCAACTTTTGAGATATTATTATCAGAAATTTATTACAGCATTGAATACAAAATAAAGGCGTCTTGATGTTCTGTCAGAAGATATTTTAGCCTTTGAGAGCTGCTGAGTCGGTCGAGATACTTTGATTAAATGCTGGAGAACCCGACTTTATGGCTTGTACGCTGTATTTTGGGTTTGTCACGTGTGATTGTGACTGCTGCTGTGGTGAGTAAATAGCTCTGCTGAGTTGGCTCAGCATCTGTCTCTTCCTTGTAGATTTTATCTATCAAAATTCTGCCTGTGTGTGATTGCTCATAAACTGGAGAAAAACCAACCTTACAGGTTCGGGCCTGATAAGATTACCTGTGTCAAATTCCTCCATTCTTCCTGTGTGGGAAATTGGTGTCTTATGATTGCCCCCAAAGTTTCATCTGCTTCTGTATACTTAAAGAAATTTAGTGGTGTATCAAACAGGTGATCAATTTCATTCATAATAAAAAACAGGTTATCCACCCTATCATACAAATTCTGCCCTGATGCTGGCCCAGTTTCTGCTGAGGTACTGGGCTGTTTTGCAATTTGTGCTGCAGCATGCGCATCAACCCTTTTGATGTAATTTTCCAGGGTAAGCAGCCTTCCTACACTGCTTAATATGCTGGGGAGGCCTCTGTTTTGTAATGCCACAAATCTGTCCAGGAATTTGTTGATCTCGGTCTGCATATCCTGTGTTCTCCTCTCCAGCGTTCCAACTAGGTTTCTCAGTGTCAGGACTCTTTTAGCTACTGAAATTGTTTCAGTCCTGTTAGTAATTCCCATGGTAGCTAGTTGAGAGCTAGTTTTGTTATTCAAAATAGTGATCATTCTGCTGGCAGCATCTGGCATGTGGCCCAAGCTTGCTCTAGCTCTCTGTACTTCCCTGTTTGCCTTGGTAATGAGTACTATTTTCTCATCCATAGTCTCAATATACTGCCACTGATTGGTGATGGACCGCCCAATGTTACCCCAGAGGACTGCTTTTAGTTCTGCTGTTACTTTTTCTAGTGCAAGCTCTTTTTCTAGTTCAGCTATTCTCTTTTTTAGAGCTTTTACCTCTCTTTCCTTTGCTGCCTCATTCTGCTTGCTTTTGTCAAATTTTTCATTCACCTTGGCCAAAGATTTTTTGACTTCATCAAGCTCTTTCATTTGGGATTCAAGGACTTGGATTTCAGCCTGCAGCTTCTGCATATCCAGAGTAGGAGTCTGCTCTGTTGTTGGTGTAGTTGTTGCTGTAGATGGTGCTGTAGGCCCTGTCTGTTGAGGAGGAGGAGTAGTTGTTGGATGGACTTCCTCAAGGTTGATTATCACAGGAGGAGGCTGGGAGGGTTGGCCCTCTTCTTTTTGTTTCAAAGCTGTCTGTAATGCTGCCTTTGCAGCTTCTGATTGTCCTAGCTGGTCTTGAGTCCGAACCAGCTCCTTGTACAGGGATATCAGTAGGTCTGTAGCATCCTTTTCCTGCCTTTGCTGGGCAACCTCGTCTGTTTGAGGATGGATGGTAGCTGGGAGCTTGATTTTCTTTCTTAAGGCCGCCATGTCTGCATCCCTTAGCTTCAAGAGTTCTTGGATACCTTTAACATCTTTAGGATCATGTCCTATTTCTATAATTACCTCTTCCAAGGACTTGATCCTGTTGTCCTTGGCTTGTGATGATGCTCTCTCCAATTCCAGCTGAGAGGCTGTGTTATCAAGGCTGCTCTTCAATTTGTAGTTCTCCAGTGTTTCATCTGCCAAGGAGGCATACACCATTTCACCGGTTTGTTTATGCAGTTCGATCTTATCCATAGGGTGTATGTCTTTAGCCAGAACCTCCATGTTGGTTCTTAGATAATCCGAGGTAGATTGAGGATGCAGCGTTGTGGGCATGAAGTGACTCATGATCATCTTGCCTTCACTTACATCAAAGGCGGACATGAGTCTTTGCTGATTGGTAGGAGCCAGGTTTAGCAAATGATTGTACAGCTGTACTTTAATAGGATCACTCCTCCTCTTAATGTCAATAAATTGTTGTTTGATGCTTGACTGTCCTTCTCTATGCTGGCTGGAGGAGCTGACCTCTCCTCCTATAGCTCTATCATGTTCATGCTGGAATGAACTGGCTGAAACGTCTCCACTGGGTGGGCCCATGCCCATTGCTTGCCTCACGGCTATGTCATCCTCTGGAAAGTCATTTAGCCTTTGTCTTTTCTCTCCCCGATTGATGGATGAAGTCAGGGGAGTCTCTCTATCTCTTTTCCTGGTTAAGTCCTCCTTTTGTGGGGTTTGGAGGACCGAGGTATCAACAGTAGTCTCTGCCCTAGGAGGCACTATTGTCTGAGCCTGTTGCTCAGTGGAGCTTGGAGCCTCAATCACTTTTTCTTGCTGCAAGGGCTGCTGTTCACTATATTGTACCTCTTCTTGTTGCTGCCCTTGTTCCTGCTGCTCCATCTCTTCTAGCTGCTGTAGCAATGTATCCACTTGTTCTTCTGTCAATGGGGGTGGCTGCTCCACCTGCTTCCCTTTATCTTGACTGGCTGTTTGTGGTGTTTTCCCGGCAGCTTGCTGCTGTGTTGTTGATGATGTAGTAGCTGCTCTAAGCTGCTTTTTGTAGGAGAGGGGCACCTGTTAATTGACGAACAGAGGTCGCATAGGCGTGCACGGTTGCTGCTGAGGAGGTCGCCTTGGTCAATTGAGCAGGTTGGCAGAATTTTTCAGGACGTAAACGCTCATGCAGAGAAAACAGTAGAGAAATGCGCCAACAATGAAAAAATAGACGTTTTTTGGCTTAATATGGGCTTTTTTATGATTTTGGCGCTTTTTAGTGATGACATCAGCATGACGTCATTGGTGGGTCAAGGTCAAGTGACGTCAGCTGACGTCATCGGGTGACGTGTCAGTACACTGTTGGTCCATGGGGGCGATGAGGTGGCAGCCATGTCAGCGGCCAGGTGGACGAATAACAGGGGCGAGGACAAGCGGACATGACGTGGCGATGCATTAGTGGAAGACAGGTGGCGGTTAGGACCGTAGCGGTTACGGTTAAGGCTAACCGCTACGGTCTCTCGGGGCGGTTTGGGTACGGCGCTGAAAGTGTCAGGCCTGGCTCCGAGAGACCTTATTGCTTGACGCGTGGAGAGGCCCTGACGTGACGCAACGTCACCTTCTCGGGCGGTAAAGGACGGCTGCGGGGGCTGCTCCGATATCATCGTGGATCGTCGGATCTTCAGGCCTTGATCCGACGGTGGGCGGAGCATCAACATGCTTGGGTTATACGCGCGGGCGGAAAACTTTGGGTTGTGGGTTTTTTAATGGTTTTTCAATGTTTTCCATTTAAAACAAACTGCGCGCTAACCTATGGGAATGTGCCAAAGGCGGGCTTTTAGACTTTGGGTAATTTTTTGCAAAGGTTTTAAGGGTAAAAGAGGGTTTATAAGGGTTTTTTCAATGCAGATGGTGGTTTGAGGAGCAAGTTGGCTTGTAGCAAGGGGGAATAGGATGTGATAGGTTCACCAAGGTGACCAGAGGTCACTTTGGTTCCTTTTGAAGAACATATGGCTATAATGCCAAGGGGAAGAGTATTTATAAGATTTTGGGGCTTTATACACCATAGTGTTAGTATTATTAGGGGAGGGGTAAGATAAGGGAGCTATATAGTAGAATTAGAGGTTAATATGAATGAGGGGAGCAAATGAAGGGGATTTTACTGAGTTTATGTAAAGTTGATTTAGTTTTGAGAGTTGATCAAAATGAAAAGATCTTAGACAAGAAATGTGGCTTCTGAAAGAACAAGAACCATCATAAAACCATGATCTTTCTTCATAAATCTCAGCTAAAGAAAGGGAATGTTAGTAATGGAATGAAGGGGGAGAGGGAGGTTAGTCATGCTCCTTGCTGTAATTTGATGGAATTCACCACTTTGTCCATTGATAGATTTTTGCCTTGGCAAAACACCTCTTGACATGTGTGTAATGGTGAAAATACCTTTTCTGCAACCACAACTGCTTACCCAGCTATTTTCCTAACATTTTTTGTTTCTCCTTGGAGGGTGCATTTGGGCTTGCAAACCCTTACTTGCCTTTTCTTTTCTTTGGCTTTTTCTTTATTCCTTTCTATCTACTTCTACCCTTATCTCTTCCAAGGTCCCAGATTAAGCTGTTGGGAACCTTTTCTTCTCTACCTGAACTACTGGTCTGCCAAGATTAAGCAATTTGGACAGACTTCTTTCTCTATTCTATAACTCAAAATTGAAACATGGCATGATCCAGGTTAAACTGTTGAATCATCCACCAAAATTGAAATAAGGTCATCAACATTTGAAACACTTTACACACCTCTTGTCTTCTAGGAAATATGGGATCTTTGTGATATCAAAGCAGAGCATATTTGGACTTTCCTTGGCCAATCATGAAATATGAAACCTATTGGTATAGGTATCCAACAGTGGCTCCACCTGGGGATGGTTTTTCTTTTGAAAGACCAAGAACAGCAGGTCAGATTGCCTTCTTCTTTGACTGCCCATCTCAACCTTTGAAATTTGCTGCAAAATGTGTCAAAATTGTGTGCTTCTTTCTTGGAAGACCTCTGATTCTATTTGCCTCTTGCTGGTTGGTAAATCACTTAGAAAACTGTATTTTATAATCTAAAACAGAAAACAATATGTACATCTGCCTATATACAATGAATCCCTTGGATTCTGCTCATGGTGAATAGTCAAAGTAGTGCTTCAGCATCCTGCCATTGACAGGACCTTCGTCCAAGTCAGTTTCAGTCAGACCTTTAAGGAAGTAAGTGTTGTTGCCTTGTACTGCTTGGACTGCAAATGGTCCTCTCCATAAAGAATCAAACTTTCCATGTTTTCCTTTCTCTTCTCTTCTTGCATCCCATTTTAAAACTTTGTCCCCCACATTGAAATCTTCTGCTTTGGTTCTTCTATCAAAGGCCTTTTTCAGTTTCTCTTGTAGTATCTGCACTCTGCTGAAAACTTGTTCTCTGGTTTGTTGTAAACAGATTATCTGATTGATCCTCCTTTGCATGTCATTTGGCTCTGCTTGGCTCTCTTGCAGAAGCTTCATAACCGACACTCCTAGTGATGAAGGAAATTTGGCTTCTAATCCATAGACTAACTCATATGGGCTGGTCCCAATTGATCTTTTAGTTGTTAGTCTATCTGCCCATAAAGCATTTACTAGTTTCTTATGCCAGTTCTTTTTGTTTTCTTCCAGCACTTTCTTTATGATGTTTATTAAACTTTTGTTTGATGATTCAGCAAGGCCATTTCCTTGAGGATAGTAAGCAGTAGAATGGCCCAAAGTAATGTGAAATTTATGGCAGAAATTCACCATTTTCTTGGATCTGAAGGCAGCAGCATTGTCTGTTATTATCTTGTCCGGACAGCCAAATCTAGCCAGTATATTGTTTTCCAAAAACTGAATGATTACTGAATCATTTGCTTGTCTGCATGGGGCAGCTTCAATCCACTTGGTGAAGTAGTCTGTTGCCGTTAAAATCCATCTGTGTTGCCCTGAAGATGAGGGATGAATTTCCCTAATGAAATCCAAGCCCCATTGTTGGAAAGGTCTCTCTGTTGCAATGGGCTTCAAAGGAAGTGGCAGCAACTGTCTTTTGCCTTCAAACAGTTGGCATTTGTGGCATGAGATTGTAAATTTCTTAACATCAGAGAACATAGTGGGCCAGTAATAACCAGCCCTCAATAGCTTGTCCACAGTGGACTTCCAGTACAAATGTCCACCACAGTCTCCAACATGGAAATCTTGCATGATATTGTTAGTTTCATTCTCTATTAGACAGTGCAGCAAAATACCTTCATGGTTTTTCCAAAGTAGATTTCCATCCATCACACAAAATCTAGATGTTTTCATTTTTAGGAACCTACACTTAGTTCTGGACAGTCCTGGGGGAGCACACAGGTTTTGTAACACATAACAGATGTCAGAGTACCAAGGAGATTGTTCAAAGGCTACATTGATCTTTGGAGTCGCCAGCTCTGTTTCACTGTCCAGTTGGTTGATATCTAAGGCTTGGAAATTTTCTTCTGTCATTAATTTGGCCAAACCTTGCCCTTTTATCAGCTTTGTGGGTTTTATTTCAATGTCAAATTCTAGTATGTTGGCAATCCATTTTCCTCTTCTGCCCTCTAAGTTTTCTTGGGTGAGAATGTCTTTGACAATTGGACTTGGTACATAAGCCACAACATGGGAGTAAAGGATGTAAATCCTAAAGTCTTTAATAGCTTTGATCAGAGCATAGGCTTGTTTTTCCATAATTTGATACTTTAGAGGGGCATCTCTAAGGGCTCTGCTGAAGAAGGCAATAGGCTTCTCATTCCCTTGATCATCTTTCTGTAATAAAACAGCAGCAATAGTATGCTGGGAGGCAAAAGAAAAAATGATAAAGTCTCTGTCAAACTGAGGGTTAGTTAACACTGGGGTTCGAGTCAAGGCCAATTTTATACTTTCAAAGGCTTGTTTTGCTTCAACAGTCCATTTGACTTTTGAATCTTTCTTTAGCATATTGTTTAGTAATCTGATTAATTCTGCTAAATTCGGGATAAACCTTCTTAAAAAGTTGATTTTCCCTAAGAATCCTTGCAATTCCTTGACATTCCTTGGATGAGGCATTTGTAGGATAGCTTGTATCCTATCTGGATCAATTCTTATGCCATCTTTTGAGATAATGTGTCCTAAAAGTTTCCCTTCTTCCAAGCCAAATAATGACTTCTTGGGGTTTAAGGAAATGCCATATTTCCTGCATGTTATGAAAATCTGTCTCAAATGTTTCAAGTGTTCTTGGTCAGATTTTGAAAAGGGTGTGAGATCATCTAAGTAAATGACCAAGAAGTCATGAATCTCTTTTGCAAAAGCAATGTCCATTGCTCTTTGAAACGTTGCCCCTGCATTTTTCAATCCAAAGGGCATTTTCACATACTTGAAAGTTCCCCATGGGGTGGTAAATGCAGTTTTGTCTTGATCATCAGGGTGTACTAGGATTTGATTGAAGCCTGAGAATCCATCAAGCAATGATATCCTTGAAGCCCCTACTACTCTTTGAAGAATGTGATCCATTTTGGGTAAAGGGTAGTTATCTTTGAGTGATACTTGATTCAAATTCCTTAAGTCTACACAAAGTCTAATCTCACCAGTTTTCTTTCTTGTAGGGACCAAGTTTGAAATCCATTCAGAGAACCTGATTGGTGCTATGATACCAGCTTTGAACATTTTCTGTAATTCTTTTTCAATGGAAGGAAGGAGCACAGGATTGATCCTTCTCAATTTCTGTTTGAATGGTTTTTGATTAGGCTTGAGGGGAATGGTATGCTGGATGACAGAAGTATCATAAGACTTTAAATCCTCATAACCCCAAGCAAAAACATCTTGAAACTCTTTAAAGATATCAATGTATTTGGGCTTTTGATCAGGGGGCAAAGAGGCAGATAGTTTTATTATCTTGGGCTTGTCAATAGTACCAATGTTGCATTCTTCAATTGTTGCATCTAATGGCTGCATCTTTGGCTTCCGGGGGATGTCATTTGAGTCAAAAATATCCTCTAGTGGGGTAAGGCCTACTGGAAGGAAATTGTCTTTGAGTTGTATGATTTCAGCTTCAGCGTTGCTCATCTCTTCACAGTCAATTTGGTGAATTTGCTGAATGTTTTCATTGCTGAAAATGGTTGGACTTAGTAATTGTTTTGCTGTTCTGGGTGACATTGGGTGAGCAGACTGTTGGAACTGTATTTGTGATGGACTTGCTCCATCAAGTATTTGTGATTGACATGCTGATTCAAGTATTTGTGATTGACTTGCTCCATCAATATCGATATTTAATCCTGTGAACTCTTGTTGCAAGGTTAAAAAATTGTTTATTTGCATGTCATCCTCAAATACTTGCCATTCTCTGATATTGTTTGGAATAGAAGGTCTGTATTTGACCTCGGCTGTGAAACAGTTATTGGGTTCTAGTGGGAATTTGAAGGTGCTGGCAAATGTTGCCAAGCTGTGTGCATGGAGATTGTGGCCCCTTGAAATTTTTGTGATAACAAACTCAGAGAAGGTCTCTAATATCTCAATTACAGCAGCCCTGTAGGACCTCAATCTTTTGTCATTGGTGACAAAGTTTCCTTTTACTTGTTGAATTACTAGATCAGAGTCTCCCATGATGGAGAGTTTAGGAGCTTGTAGTGATTTTGCTAGCTTTAGGCCCAGCAAGAGAGCTTCATATTCTGCCATGTTGTTAGTGCACCTAAAATTCCATCTGTAAGCCCTGCCTTCTGCATAATCTTTCTCTTTGTTATGTATCCACACTCCAGCTCCTGCCCCCAACTTGTTAACTGAGCCATCAAATTCTAGGACCCACAGGATGTCTTGCTGGACAGGAGGTTTGAAGTTCTGTTCATGGGATGGCAATGTGAGCATGAGTTGAGGTTTCTTTCCCCATTTATTTTCTAGGATAATTTCATCATTTGTTTGACAGTCTTTGACAATTAGAGGAGGGCTAATGTGTATCGTTGGGCTGATTGATGTTTCGCAGGTGTTACTTGTTTGATCAATGTTTTGTTCTGGTATGAGTGTTTCGGTCCTAATGTCATTGCTTGAGAGGTCTGCGCTGTCATTGAAGAGAATGAAGGAGTCTATGTCCGAATGAACAGCATATATTGGAAAATTTTGAGGCTTTTCTTCACTGCTAACCATATACTTCATGAGTGTTTCCCTATAAAGTCTTTTTGGTTGCCCAAAGACAGATATAGTTGCATATGACATGTCTAGTTGCAGGGAGCCTTGGAGCTTGGCTCCCCACGATCTTGATAACAGCATCCCATATTTAGGTGGGATGTCAGCAACTACGACATCCATTAGAATGGTCTTGTTGGGATATTGAACCAGAGACACACATAAATCTTTTATTAAGCCTAAACATTTGACTTGGCTAGAATCAAAGGAAAACAGGTCTTTGTATGGTCTTGTTATATCCAAGTTCAATCTTTCCATGACAGCTTTTGGCATAAGGTTGTGAGAGGCGCCTGAGTCAAACATTGCATTGTGCAGTATTTTATCATGTACATGCAGGCTGACATAAAAAGGCAAAATCCCTGTGACTATTGCTTTTCCATCTACCTCTGGGCCAAACAGTAATTCTGGGGTGTCATCTAGCACATTTACATCATCTTTACTAGTAGTGAGTTGAAGGGATTTTTTGATCTGTTGTTTGTATATGTCATGTCTGGCTAGCTCTGAGATGAGTGTTAAATTGTGTATGAGTGTTAATCGCCTTTGAGTGTTTTTATTTTTTGATCTTTGGAACTCTCACCCAATTTTCTCGACTTGCACTTGATTGGTTCTCAGATTGCATTAGAATCATCTTGTGTTTGAGAATTCTCTTGCATAGATCACATTTCCGTAATTAGAATTCTCCTTTTCGGAATATGAATGAAAAATGTGCATAGATTACATTTGCATACTTTTCAAGTGAATTGTGCATAGATTACAATTGCATAGTTTACATTCTGAAAAAATCAATTGTAGATTTAGATCAACTTTCTTTGATTTGAATTTACACAGAAATAAAAAAAATGGTTTGGAATTGATTTGCATTAGTTCTTCTTGATGAAATTAGTGCATTAGAGAATTTGTTATATTTTCTCTTAGTGATCAGTTTTTTGCATTGTTGGAAGTAAATGGAAACTCTCTCCTTACTTTAATTAGGATTCATCGAATTGAAAGGATTACATTATCATATTCGATTGCATTCAGTTGAGTCAGGTCATAACACCATTGGTTTCGCATCCATTTACCCATTTGAGTAATAACAGCCTTAATAACACAGCGCTTAATTAAAATTCATCTAGTAATTTTTACATTTCTAGGGCTCTGAAGCACCAACATAGCTTAGGCTAGTGTCTTGGAGTAGGTGAGTAATTAACTCTCCAAGACAGTAAAACCAAACAAGTAGTCGATCTTGTGATAGAATCAAATCCAATTGTTACATTTACACTCTGGGAAAGCTCCTCTTAAAGGAGAAGCACGAGCTCGTGTCCGAACCAGTGAGGGGATCATTCCCCCCTCGTTGGGAACGACGCCAGACAGTACGTATTACAAACGGTAAACCTCGGATTAACCATTGTCGAGGAGCCAGGGGTCACTTATCGGTAAACCTTGGATTACTATCAAGGAGCCGGTAAGGGGATTGAGCTTGCTACTCTGCCCTTGCGTGCTGTCGGAGTTTAGACTGTTCCCCCAGGTGTACTTGTGGCCGTTGGTAACCTTAGTGCCCATAATCTTTAGGATTCTACCCAAGGTGACAGTGGAGGGAAGGTCCCACTGTACCTGGAGCAGACGTCGGCTATACTCACTTGGATTTTCTGGGGGGTTCACTTCACTCGAGACGGTTAAAGTGGAGGAACTTGGTCCAGTCTATTCATTAAGCAGGTTGTCGGTGTAACTGTTCCACCCGCCATTTCTGTACTGAATCCAGCGAGGTTGGGCTTCATCACCAACTAGCGTTTTTGGTCCGGAAGAATACTGTTTGTGTGTAGTTTGACTCCTAGATTTGATAGCGCGTGTTAATTTGTTTGTTTTTACTTTTAGAGACCATAGGTGTGAATTGTGAATTTTAATTGTTAGGTGTAAATTGTGAATTGTTAATTTTAGTTTAAAATTGTTAATAAAATTCACTGAAGTTGAATATAATGGCAAATGTTCCGGAATTTATCAACCTAGGAACCCCTCCTAATGAGAATCCTAGTACTTTTCCTTACTTTGGAAATGTTGGTCCTCCTTATATGGCTACTTTGTCATTACCTGGATTTACAATAGGTTTACCGATATGGTTATTTTCAACTTCGTTGGCTCAAAATACTCCAATTGTTCCATCTCAACCGGATGCTTCACCTCACCAGAGTTCACCATCTCAACATCACCAACCTTCTGTTGACCCTTTACCTTCTTCGCCTAATTTTTCTTCCTCCATTTCTTGCTCTTCGCCTGGTAAAAGCCTTGATGCTAGTAACCAGGAGGCTAAGAAGAAGAAGAAAGGGAAGAAGAAGAAGAAGAAGAAGAAGCAAGATAAGAAAGAAGTCAACCAACCAACCATGGCTGTAAGTGTTAGTTGTGTTGAGGAAAATTCCGACATGCACCGTAAACCCAAATACCCTTGCAGGCTTTGTAAGGGTGACCACTTCCTTGTCAATTGTCCTGGTATACCAAAGGTCTTGGAAGTATGGTCAGAAAAATCTCATCAACTTTCCATTGATCCATCAACCAGTGATAGTCAGGTTCCTGGGAAAAAGGGTAAAGTTAGGTTTCCTTGTAAGTTATGCAAAGGGAGTCATCAAACTCACATTTGCCCTCACATGGATGAAGCCTCAAAATTGTTGGAAAAACTTACTGTTCCACAGCAAGAATTTCCAACCGGTTACCGTAAACTTTCTCTCGACCTACCGTCAACTGACGGAGTGATTGATCTAATATCAAGTACGGTCAATCACACTCTTCCATTGGAGAGTGAAACTCATGTCACTCAGGTTGATGATCAATTAGTTGATCACGTGGTCGATTCAATTTCACATTCGATCGATCCCACTTTCCCTTTGGAGAGTGAACTTCATACCGCTCAGGTTCTTCTTGTTACATCCAATTCTTCTATGCCGGGGGGCATTTCACCTGTTTCTACGGAACCCCCTCCAAACACTGAGGTCTTTTCCTTTGATTGGAATAGACTGACAGAACCTCGTCTTCCTTCCTCCATCCCTTTCCAAATCATTGTCAAGGCTGGTGGTAGGGATATACATCGTACACAGGTAGATGAAGGTGCTTCTGTTAGTATTTTATCCTCAACTGTTTGGAAAGCTTTGGGTTCCCCTCAGCTTGCGCCTATTACGCAGAATCTGAAAGCTTTTAACAGAACCATTAGTGAACCTTTAGGGATCCTTCCTAAGTTTTCTATTACCTTGGAAGGTAAAACTGTCTGTATTGATCTTATGGTAGTTCGAGGTCCCTTGGATTTCAATTTACTCCTTGGGCGAGACTATGTTTATGCAATGAAATCTGTCGTATCGACACTCTTTCGCGTGATGTCTTTCCCTCACAATGGCAGTATTGTGACTGTAGACCAGCTTTTGTTCCCTAGTCTTGTTTCAACTACCAATAATATGACACCCCTAAATGTTCTTGATTCTAAAGTGGTATCTACCCTGCCACGGGTTAATTATGTGGCAACTGGTCCCATGCTTTCAGTTACCGATGTAAGTGAGCCTCTCACTGTTGATTTAGATCCGGTAATTGACATGGAAAACTCTACGGGATTATTTGAACACGATGTTCTTATCCCTTCCGATTCCCTTGACATGGATTCCTTCCAGAGAACTATTCTTCCTTCTGATGAAGACCTCTTGGAAGCCATGATCAAGGGTGTCCATTGACATGTCATTCCTCCAATTGGAAGTCATGATCAGTGGTTGCGAGGACAGTTCCTTTTCCTGTGCCAACCTCGTTAAAAAATGAAACAGGTGTCAACGAGGATAGTTTGTTCCTCTCTCAACCTCGTTAAAAAATGAAATTGGATGTTGTGAGGAAAGTTCCTTTTACTGTGTCAACCTCGTTAAAAAATGAATTAGTGTGGACGAGCATAATTCCTTGTCTTGTGTCAAGCTCGTTAAAAAATGAAACAAGGAGTCATGAGGATAGTTCTTTTACTGATCCAACCTCATTACAAAATGAATCAGGTAGATTTTAGGATATGTAGGTAGATAGTAGCAAGTAGGATTTTGAGGATAGTTCCTGTTACTAAGTCAACCTCGTTAAAAAATGAATCAGGTATGAGGATACTTCCTGTTACTGAGTCAACCTCATTAAAAACTGAATCAGGTATGAGGATAGTTCTTTTCTTGTGTCAACCTCCTTAAAAATGAAACAACTCCCTTTTCAAGTTAAATATTGAAAGTAAACCTTCATTTCATCCAGCCGGTTGAATGCAATGAAGCCTGGGGGGCATGTACCTCGCTTTGCATCATTATGCTGGGGGCATGCGAAATTATTGAGCATAGTTCCTTGTCTTGTGTCAAGCTCGTTAAAAAATGAAACAAGGGTAGGTTAAGTAGGTAGATTGTAGAGTGTAGTCATGAGCATAGTTCCTTGTCTTGTGTCAAGCTCATTAAAAAATGAATCAAGGATTTTAGAGCATAGTTCCTTGTCTTGTGTCAAGCTCGTTAAAAAATGAATCAAGGTTTTTAGAGTAGAGTTTTTGTTAGGTAGATTGTAGCGTCGTTGTGAGCATAGTTCCTTATCTTGTGTCAAGCTCGTTTAAAAAATGAAACAAGGGTTTTGAGGATAGTTCTTTCCCTGTGTCAACCTCACTAAAAAAAATGAAACAGCTCCCACAAGTCTTTCCAAGATCTTGAAAGTAAAGCTTCATTCCATCCACCTCATTGAATGCAATAAAGCTTGGGGGGCATGTACCTTGATTTGCGTCATTATGCTGGGGGCATGCGAACTTATAACAAGCATAGTTTTTCGTTTCAAGCTTGCGTAAACATGAAACTGAATCCGAGCATAGTTCCTATGTCAAGCTCGTTAAGAAATGAAACAAATCCTCCTCTACTTGAGTCGAGAGTTTGACTAGACCTCATAGATGTTAGGTTGTATGTTTAGGTTAGTTATTTCAGTTTTTACAGTTTTAGGTCGAGTCTTTCAATGATCTCGTAACTCAAACCTCATTTCATCCAACTGGTTGAATGAAATGAAGCTAGGGGGCATGTGCTCTAGCAATTATGCTTAGGGGGCATCAAGCACAGTTTTATCTCTGTTTCAAGCTTGTGTAAAAATGAAACTACTTTGAAGCATAGTTTTTGTCTGTTTCAAGCTTTTGTAAAAATGAAACCTATCTCGAGTCAATTTTAGTTATTTTCAAGACTCGTTAAACTCATGAAAATCCCGAGATTATTTTGCTATCTTTCATTCTCGTAAAACAAATGAAAATGCCGAGTTCTTTCCGTCTTTTCCTGCTCGTAAATTAAATTGAAAGTCGGCCATATGAGTACATTTTTTTTTTTTATCATTTTTTCGAACTCATTAAAACTTACGAAAAAATGAAAACCATGAGTACATTTTTATCCCTTTTTTGAACTCGTTAAAACTTACGAAAAAGTGAAACCTTAGAGTCATCTTTTAAGCCCTTTTCTGACTCCTAAAACATGAAAAGATCGCCGAGTGTTTCTTTTACACTCGTTAAAACGGAATTAAAAGACGGTCCCCTTTTAGCTCTTTTCTGACCGTAAAATCAGGAAAAGATTGTCGGGTTTTTGTCGTTTCAAACTCGATAAGGAAATAAAACGACGTGTCTTTGATCGCTTTTTACTTTTCAGGTCGACGACACTATCATGAAAGTACTCCTTGGTCGCAAGATCAAGCGGTTCCCCCAGGTATTATTTTATACTTTTTCGGGCTTGAGGGACACAAATTTACGAAAAAGTTCAACGTGGAGTTTCCTTAAGTTTTTCAGACTCTCTAAAAATGAAAAACGCCGAGTTTCTCCTATACTGGGCTCGTTAAACTTTTACAGTAAAGGACCTGTTCAATTACAAACAGGAACGAACCACTCCTTCCTAGGGTTCGAATTTAAACTAGGTTGGACTCGTCCGAAGGATGAGCTTATAACCAAGCATATGTTATCCTCCTCAAGCTTGTTTAAAATAAAGAGGTACTTGCCAGAAATGGTGGGGGAAAAGAGAGAAGAATGGACCTATTTGTCACCTTTTGTCTCAAACGAAACTTTATTACCACTCTTGAACAGGACACTTTTACATTTCACCTGGGTTGGGAAATCTTTTACCTCACAGTTGACCAAATCACTTTGAAAATCTTTAACCGGGTTCAGGGATTAACTTTGAGTTATTCGTCACCAAACCATCTGTTGTGTCGCTATGTGTTCAAGAGGTCTGCAAGCAAAACTTTCATCTACAAAATACTTATCATCCATTTGACCATCCCTGAGTCAGTCCTTACAGCAACATTTCTTCAATTTGAACAATGATTTCGTGTTGCAGGCTTGCCTGCAACAAGTCGCTTTCTATCGACATCGACACATTATCTAGAAAGATGACTTAGGAATCGACAGTACCTTGAAGTCTGCATGCATCAATGGCAGGTTTCTCGCCTTTGACGACAGTTTACATCATTGACTTTCGATCAAAGGATTCCGTGAAGTGTTCGACATCAGAACATCTATTCACATTTCACGGGTTGTGCTTGGTACTTTGAGAACCATTGACATTACTGGTGGTCTCTCTCACGCTTGTTAACAGTTCACATCATCGACTGGTAATCAAGTGGTTTCTAACATGTTCGACATCAAATCATTTAATCACATGCTTAGAATCGTACCAATTCGGGAAGTAGAAGTGAAGACCCTGGATCTAGTTTCTACCATCCAGGCTGCGAGGAGTTTTGTATTCATTATCTATGTAGACTAATCATAAACAGATGGCTGCGTCCATACTGTGTCTACAAAAGTCTATAAAAATGATGTACTGCAAGATCATTCCTGTATCAGAATAGTTAGTCCATTAGTTAACGTTTTGAATCTGAGTATGGGAATGCCTACCTCAGTGATGATATAATCTTATACATGTATTTTGTGTTGAAAATTGCAGGTTCCAACCAGGTCATCCACAAGTCAATCCTTGAAATGATAAAGCGCTTCACCCTTCCTAGAATTACAAAACACCAATCTATTCCAGGCTTCGCACTTTAGGGGGCAATCTGTTACACTAAAAAATGTCACCTTGACTACTTACAGTTAGTATGGCTCAAATCAACAGTCATGCTACCCTCTTAGGTAAGTCTTTATGCCTCTGTTATCCATCTCAAACTCAAAGAAGAGAGAAAGTCTTGTAAAAACTATGTTTATCTCTGGGGTCGCAGGTTCTCTCTAGCCTTACCTGCGGGGACGCAGGCCATGTTCACAAAAACTGCGTCCATGAACGCTCTGTATGTTAAAGGACAGGTGCGTCCTTCTGTAAAAGGCAAAATGCGCAAGTTTTATCTTGAAAAAGTTACTTGTGGTTACTTCTAGAACATTATAGAGGTCGGTTTGATGAAATGGATGCGCCTCCAGTTGGTTCATGTATCTCTATTAAGAGGGAGCTTATCCCATCAATAAGGGAGCTATCCCACCCATAGAGGGGGATGATCCCATTGATAGTGGACCTGAATAACCTCTTTACAGCACTATAAATAAAGGCATTGAGCCAGAAGGAGGGGAGGTTGGAGCTATACATTTTCTTTGGGTAAATGCTGCAGGATTTAGGTCTTCCATTAGAACCTTTGTGAGGAGAGATTGTCTTTACATGATTCTACTTGGAAGTGGGTGAGCTTTGTCAAAGTAGAGGAAAACACTTGATGGACCCTGGGAGGAACTTGCACAACACCAAGGCCAGGTTGTAAGAGTTTCTTTGTTTCGTTATTAATACAAACTGGTTTATTTTTCTCAATAGCTTGTGTTAATGAGTTATTTCATGTGTTCCTTGGTCTGCATGTTGAATGTATGTTTTATTATATGAAATACAAGTGCTCGGTAATTGTTTGATTGTTTGTGGTTGCAGGAATTGACTTGAAGGAAGAGCTCATCCGGATTGGCAAGGACGAACTACAACAACAGCGTTTTGGAATAAGGTAAGCCTAAACACTTGTACTTTTCATGTTGTAAAAGGTATATTTAGAGAAAGATCACTCCATTTTGTCTTGTTTGTCATTAGAATGTCTTAGACTTCTAGGAAGGTCAGTCGTGTCCGCACCCTTGACAAATTCCGTACGACAGAAGGGTTATAGTAGGATTTCTTGTGGAAACAATTTGGGGTCCTACTGATGATTGAGACTTAGCTTTTCTTATGATTTCATCAATGAAGGTTGATCATCCAAGGGTCACCAGTCCCTTGGGTTTTTCGGATTTGGATGGAGGAATTATATATTTTTTCTTCTCTTTTCTTCTTATTCATTCATAAAAAAATAAAACATACATTTCTACTTGAATTCCTATGCAATTTTTGTTGAAACGTTGGCAAGGGAGCAAGCACTTTACTTACTCATATTCAGATTCCTACCTTCCGCTTTTAATACCCATTTATTTCACAACAAATAAACATCAAATTTCTATTTCTACTTTCAATTCCTACCTAATTATGCCAAAAAGAGGGTGTTACACAAAAATATCGTCGCCATGATTATTTGCAGTCAGTATGGGTCTATCATCTCTTGTACTATCCTCCTAAGCAAGTCTCAGACCTCAGCTCTTCAAGTCAAGCTTTGAAATTGAGAGAAAGACATTGAAAATCAATGAAACTCTGGTTCCGCACTTTCTCTCACTATTGCCTGCGGTCCTGCACCTTCTGTTTACAAAACCTGCGGACCTGCCCACTCTGTCCCTAAAGGTAGGGTGCGAACCCCTGTGAAAGTCAAAAAGGCGCAAGTTTATTCTAAAAACTCACTTTGGGTTAATCCTAGATGATTCTAGAAGGAATTTTGACATGGATTGGCCGCTCTTAGGTGGTTCATGCATCCCAAAAGAGAAGGAGCTAATCCCTTGATGAGAGGATCTATCCCTTTGAAGGAGGGCTTTATCCCTTTGAAGGAGGACCTAGTAACTTCCCTCCATTGCACTATAAATTCAGGCATTGGGCTGGTTGCTAGGGAGGTTAGAAGCTGAACATTTTTTAGTGTAAATGCTAGTGAAATTAAGACTTCCTAGTTGAGCTTAAGAGGAGAGATCACATACCTTTTTTGCTTCATTGGGAAGAGAGAGAAACTTTTCAAAGTAGAGGAGACTTCTTGCTGGACACTAGGAGGAGCTTGTACAGCATCAAGGCACAGGTTGTAAAGTTCTTCTTGATTTGAATTAATACAATCAAACTCATTTTTCTCAACAAATTGTCTCATGTCTTTTGTTTCATGAATTCCTTGACTTTCATGTTAAATATGTTTTATGATATTGGCTTTTCAGGTGCTATTTAATTTGTTTGCTTGTTTGTGTTTGCAGATTCGCGACAAAGGAGCTCATTTGGATCGAAGGAGCGAAGACTTCCACAAACTTGCGTTGGACCTAAGGTAGGCCTAAAACACTTGTTTGACTTTGTTTATAAAAGCATATTTAGAGAAAGATAGTGTGTGATTGGTTTTCTTGTCATTAGGTCTTCTTTAGATTCTAGGAAGGTCTATCTTGTCCGCAAGATCAACTTATTCTGTGTGACAAAATGGCGACTCCGCTGGGGACTTGATTTTTTCCTTGTTTTTACTTTGACCTGAGAAACTGTGTTTTTGTTTCTATTTTTTTCCTGTTGTGTGTGGAATTCGGTGGAAATTGTAGATCCAGGGTTATTTTTAGTTTTACATAGCTTTGGGAGAGGACCGCACCCTAGCCTTTTGATACAGTGTGTACTTATCCACACTTTTGCTTTTAGCACAGAGCGGTACCGCACCTGTGTTAACTGTGGGCCTGTGGACCCTATCAAAATTTTGAAAAACCTAAGATTTCTTCTGTTAGTCAGCTTATTTTTTGTTTAGAAGTTATTATCCACTGCCCAGACTTGCATATAACCTGTCAGAAGCTTTCCTTAGGTTGATTTCATTGGTGTTAGGGTTTTAGGTGAAATTCCTAGGAGTTTTGCTTGTTGGGTTTGTTTTTCGTTTTGGTCTTGTAGTAGCTCTGAGCTTAGAAGTTGTAGGGACCTCAGATCACCTTGGTGTCTACCAACCTTCTTATGAGTCTGAGCATTTATGAAATCTACCCTTGTTGATGAATCCGCTTTGTGTTTTCTCTTTACAAAACTTCGAAAATCTTGTGTTTAAAGTTTGGATTTTCATTTTTAAAAAGAAAACAAAATTGGTTGTTTTTGACTGATTTGTGATTCTGCATAAATTGGTCCTTAGCTTACATCTAGCTAAGTAAAACATCCTTAAAAAAGACATCTTGTAGGCTTTGACTCCAAATAGATTTTTATAATTTATAGATATCAAAGTTAGTTGTTTGCAAAGTTTTGAGTGTTTTATAAAAAATAAAAAAATCTCTTTTGAAAAAGTTTGTTTTTGTAGTGGTTGAGTGCTTTGAAAAGAAAAAGGAAATTTTTGTGAAATAACTAGTTGTCTCATTTTTAGTGCATTGGAAAGGACAAAAGCTCTTCTTTTAATTTTTGTGTTAAGAAATATTTGTGTTTACAAAGTATTTTGCATTCTCAAACTCTTTCCTAGCTCGAAGTTCATCGAAGAGAAAAGATTGTTTAAATCATCTTAGGTGTATTTTTAGTCATTTTGAGTCGATTCTTCATACCACGAGTTTCATCTCTGCACCTTTTGACTTAAACAAAAACCAATAAAAATAACGCTTAAAGTAAAATTCATCTAGCAACATTTTTATTTCTAGGGCTCTAATACACCAACATAGCTTAGGATAGTGTCTTGGAGTAGGAGAGTAATTAACTCTCCAAGACAGTAAAAACAAACAAGTAGCTATATCTTGTGTTAGGGAAGAAATCCAATTGTTGCATTTATGCTCTGGGAAAGCTCCTCTTAAAGGAGAAGCACGAGATCATGTCCGAACCAGTGTGAGAATCAATCCTTCCTCATTGGGAACGACGCCAGATATTCAAGTATTAAAAACGGTAAACCTCGGATTAACCATTGTCGAGGAGCCTGGGGTCACTTGTTGGTAAACCTTGGATTATGTCAAGGAGCCTTCAAGGGGGTTGAGCTTGCTACTCTGCCCTTGCGTGCATATCGGATTGTAGACTGTTCCCCCAGGTATATTTGTTTCAGTTGGTAACCTTAGTGGCCATATTCTTTAGGATTCTTCCTAAGGTGACAGTGGTGGGAAGATCCCACTGTACCTGGAGCAGACGTCGGCTAGACTCACTTGGATTTTCTGGGGGCTTCTCTTCACTCGAGACAATTAAGTGGAGGAACTTGTGCCAGTCTATTCATTAAGCAAGTTGTTGGGGTAACTGTTCCGACCGCCATTTCTGTATTGAACTCTGTGACATTGGATTTCATCACCAACTAGTGTTTTCAATATGGAAAGTTATTGTTTGTGTGTGTTTGATCTCCTAGATTCTTTAGGCGTGCGATTCAAATTTGTTTGGTTCTTTAGAGGCTTTAGGTGGTTTTCATTGAGATTTTACTTTGTTTGCATGTGAAGTAGTTAAAAGTTTTTAACCGTGGCTGAATTACCGAGGAAGTCCCATAGACTTCGAGGCCAACCTCCTAAGTTTTCACCGAGCCAGCTTGAAGGTTTGAAAGTCCTCGTAACTCTTAGAGACAGTAGAGTTGGGTCACCTGAAGAAGGAGAGTCTTCTTTGGTGGTAAATCCTAATTTTCAAGCTTTAGTAGTAGATTATAATCCACAATCAGTGTCTGTTTCCGAAGTTACTGGTAGCTTTTCGTCTACTAGTGATATAGGGGAGGAACCTGAAATATTTGAACTTGAAAGTGAATTTGCTGCTACTCTGACATCAAGGTTTGCTTCTCCAGCTTCTAGTGGTCTTGGTTCACCTAGGGTAGAAAGAGTAATCACCCAAGATCTTCCTTCTGGACTTATAGCTATCAAAGAACTTGCTACTCCAAAAGAAGAAGTAGGCATCCCTATCCCTGAAAATCAACCTGTTATTGAGCTAAGGGAGCGTGAATCAATTTTTTACAGTCCACCAAGGAGCAGTACTTGGTATCTTTCTTTGACTAATTTCTTACAAAACCCAGGGTTAATTTTTTCACCACCTCGTGTTCCTTATCACCCAACACCTAGAGGTTATTATCCTCCGTTAAATATGTCAAGACAGTCGTCCATGTTTACTCAATCGCCTGAATCCTTTTTGTACGACGGTCCTTCTGTTCCCTCTGGGTATCAGTTACTCTCTGGTACTTTTTCGGGAGCATCTCCACAACCCATTAAACAAGAGTTATTAACTCGAAGCAATGGTACTAAGCCGTTGAGCGCAGAAAATATTCTCATGATGTCAGGTTCTATTCCCAATCCTTAACCTCAAGGTGGCCAGTTACCGCCTAGGTGGCAGCCTAAA
Source organism: Pinus tabuliformis (assembly GCA_031772625.1). Classification (NCBI taxonomy): domain Eukaryota; kingdom Viridiplantae; phylum Streptophyta; class Pinopsida; order Pinales; family Pinaceae; genus Pinus; species Pinus tabuliformis. Next base: position 1,002,063,293 of record CM062813.1, on the reverse strand, counting down.
AGTCCTCAATTATCGCCTGAGGGGCAACCTCAAGGTACCCAATTTGTGCCTGGGGGGCAACCTCAAGGACAGTACATACCTACGAGATAGTACGTTCCTCAAGGTCAACCCTAGACTCAATATGTACCCCAAGGTCAACCCCAGTATCAATTTATACCTCAAGGTCAACCCCAATATCAGTATGTGCCTCAAGGGTATAAACCCCAAGGTCAGTACTCGAACCAAGGTTTCCAACCACCTTCCAGTCAATCATATGTTCAAGGAACGGGAAATGTACCTTTGAATTATCAATCTCACCCTCAACCCGGTTATGGTCCTCAATATTCTCAACTTGTTATGGGTCCATACCCCGAAATGAATTTAGTGTGGGATCCATTGCAAACTCAACAGGTGTTGCAGCCAAATGTACAGTTGTCATCTCAAACTGGACAACCCTTAGTTTCTGGTACACCCCAGCAAGCAGTCCAGTTTAATATTCAAACTTTTGTACCTTCGGTAGTTTCTCAGCCTGGGCCTAGTACGCCTCGTACTCCACCTCAAACGACTGTTGCAACTGCCGCAACATCTGTTCAATCTACCCCACCTACTTGCAGAGTATCGACAGCTCTGGTTTCTACTGTTCCTGTATCTACTCCTCATACATCTTTACCACCGTCTGGATCCACGATTCAAACTTCGGTTCAGATGCCTGTAGGACAACCTGGTTCAAGTACAGTTGTCATAAGTCAACCACAATTTACTTATTAACCGCACCACGGACAGTACCAATTCAGTCCAGCTATGCAGCAGCCAGTCTATCAGTATCAACCGTACCCTGGGTACACATATCAACAACCTCAGCAACCCCAGTACGGTCCGGTTAATCCTGATTTTCCTGGAGGATACAATATCCCAAATGCAATTCCTATTCCTAGTTATCCTGGATATCCTCCTCCTGGCGCTGGTCTCATGACCTAGAGTTTTAGGGACCCTAACCGTCAGTTACCGTTTATCGCAACTTTGGACTTGCCTGACTTGTCGTGCCTAACGAACGTTCCCATTAATTATCTTCCATTTTGGTCGCCAATGCCGAATAAGTTTCCTAGTGATATTCCTAAGTTTGAATGCAAATCAGGAGAGGACCCATCGAACCAAGTGATGACTTATCACCTCTGGTGTGCGTCTAACTCCATTTTAGATGATTCAATCCGTCTAAGAATTTTCCAGCGCACTCTAATTGGTCTTGCGGCCAAGTGGTACATTGAGTTACCACGAGGCACTTTTTATAATTTTAGTCAGTTAGCTACCTCGTTTTTTTAGTTGCCAGTACGATATGACAATGGCACAGAATTGTTAACTTCGTTAAAGCAATCGATGTCCACTTACATTTCAGATCATATTCATGAGTGGAGACGTCGACGGCGTTTAGTGAAGGTTTTTATTCCGGATCAGATCTTGGCTGAATGGTTTGTAAAGTCTTTGTTGCCAAAGATCATTGAAGATGTAGCTAAAGCCAGAGTTGTTACTGAGGAGAAAGTAATTGCTCAATCGCAGTACCTTGACTTAGTCTATACTCAGTCAGGTACGTTACACGAGAAAATCCCCGATCTTCCCAAGAAAAATCGAATCGCTGCAGCTCCTTGGGGATCTCATGCCTCCTATGGTATGATTGGTACGGTTAACACTAAGAGTAAGAAGAAGTCTCCCAAGAATTCTTCTCCTATCATAACCTTGCCTAATTCCCTGACAGGAGATTCTTCCGCAGAGATTTCCACCGATATCCACATTGTAGAGTCATCTACAGCCAAATCAAAATCTGGTGGGAAGAAGAAAGGAAAGAAGAAGAATAAAACGAACAAGAATTCAAACGAGAAACCTAAAAAATAAGAATCCAATGATGAAAAACGCAAACCTCGTTATCCTTGTCTCATTTGTGATGATGAACATTTTACAAGAGACTGCCCTCATCATGCAGAGGTTGCGAAGATTGTCAAAGGTTCCCAAACGCCTGCTGTTTTGAAGGATCCTTTTCCAGCTCAAGACAGTAAGATGATAGGTTCTTCCTCGAGTGCCAATGAAGAACCCATACTGATGATGTCCCATGTTAGGATTGCGACTCGATTGCATGCTTATGGTAGTAAAAGTCCTGTTGATGGTAAAGAAGCAGAATCTTCTCATTCTAATTCATCAACCTCAGCTCCCAGTTCCGATCCACTACAGATCGAGAAACCTAATCCAGAATTGGTAATCAAACCGCCCGCCAAGGGTATACTTCGAAAGTCAGCTTTCAATCCACATGCGAGAGCGGCTCAAAACTATAACATTGTTGAGGATTTAGCTGTTTCACCCTCAGCAATGTCGGCTTTGGAAGTGCTGCAATCATGTCCAGCACAGCGTAAATTACTGTTGTCAGCTATAGGAGTTGTTGATGTTCAGGACTCGAACCTAATAATTTTCGATCTAGAAAATAGTACACCGCGCTTACCTCACCAAATGGCTTTCTAGATTCCAGTGATAGTCAAAAACATGCCTATTCATTAGACTGTGATTGATGAGGGAGCCTCAACGTGTATTATGTCGATACAGTGTTGGAGATCGCTTGGTTCTCCTTCGTTAAATCAATCCCCGACGATTCTAAAGGCCTTTGATGGTCGTGGGTTTCATCCTTTTGGCATTCTATAGGATTTTCCTATAGGGGTTGAAGGAAAAACCGTTAATCTAGATGTGGAGGTGGTTGATGCCCCTTTAGATTACAACCTTCTCTTGGGTCGAAATGACAACTGGCGTTTCATCGGTCTTTTGAGTTATAAAGTTTCCTCATAATGGAAAGATCGTAACAATAGACCAGCTGACTTACTTTTCATCCGACCCAACCTCTTCTGAAAGTATTCAGCATGTCGGTAAAACGACTATCCCGTATAAGGATGTTGGAGTAGGTCTAGTTAAAGATGTCGGTTTACTGGGAACTTTTCCTTTTCCTCCGATCAATGCATCGTCTTCATTTGCAACCATTCATATGATTATGTCAAACACAATTGTTTATGATGATCCTTGGATTGTCCCTTCTGAATCTGAGATAGACTCATTTGGTGATGTCATGCCTTTGAGTCCATATGAAATTGCGTATGAGGTCGTGCAATCATTTACCGACCCATCTTCAACTGAAATTGACTTCATGAAAGTGTTCCGTGAGGAATCACTTTTCACATCAAGCTCGGATTTAATCATATTTTCTGAACTTGTTCACTCTGATGAGCAAATTTGTGAAATCCTATGTGTAGATGATTTACCATGGGAAGATCTCCATCACAGATCTTCGTTTTTACCTGAGAATGATCGTTTTGAAAATGATTTTTCATCAATTTTTACGACTAAATATGTCAAAGAACCTCAGAATCCAATGAAACATCCTGATTCAGAGTTAAATTTTGGAAACATCTCTCGAACTATTCCTATTGAAATTTCGGTTAAGCCTGGAATTGTTGAGAACATTCATATAGGTGCCTCATGTACATATGACGAAATTCAAATATATAAGCCCTATTTCAAGAATTCCGCGAGGTGTTTGCCTGGTCCTATGAGGAAATGCCAGGAATTGATCCCATGATTGTTGTTCATGAAATAAAGACTTACTCGGACGTTAAACCCATTCGGCAATGTTTGCGTCAGATTCACCCAACAAAAGCTGCTGCAATCAAAGCAGAAGTTGAAAATTTACTCAAAGCAGGTTTCATTTATCAGATCCCGTTAACGGATTGGGTATGGAATTTTGTTCCCGTTAACAAAAAGCAAGGGATAATAAGAATATGTATCGATTATAGGGACATTAATCGAGCCTGTCCAAAGGACAATTACCCAACTCCCTATATCGATCAAATCATTGATGATTGTGTCGGCAGCGAAATATTCTCCTTCATGGATGGTTTTTCCGGATACAATCAAATCAATATTCTACCTGCCGATCAACCAAAAATGGCTTTCATTTGTCCATGGGGGACATTTGCTTATTGCAAGTTACCTTTTGGGCTCAAGAATGCCGGAGCAACTTTTCAAAGGGCCATGTCTTATGCGTTTCATGACATCAAGCACATTGTGCAACCCTATCTCGATGATTTGCCTGCTCATTCATTACATCGAGCAGATCACCTCGTCCATTTACGAGCAATCTTTATGAGGTGTAGGCATTATCGGATTCGGTTGAACCCACACAAATGTGTCTTCTGTATAGAAATGGGTCGATTGTTGGGGTTTTTAGTTTCGAAAGCCAGCATTCACGTCGATCCCTCGAAGGTCGAAGCTATTGTCAAATTTCCTCCTCATTCGAGTCTTCGCCAACTCCAAAGTTTGCAAGGGAAAGCAAACTTTTTATGACGATTCATTCCTAACTACGCTAAGGTTACAAATGGTTTTACCCAGTTGTTGAAACAGAATACTCCATTCTATTGGGATGAGATAGCTCATAAATCTTTTGATGCACTCAAACACGCGTTGACCCATGCACCATTATTGCATCCTCCCAACTACAACCATGATTACTTCTTGTATATCGCCGCCTCTCATTCCACCATTGGAATGGTCTTAGTTCAGGAAGATGAATTCGGTACTGAACATGTGATATATTACCTTAGTTTCACTTTAAATCCAACTGAACTAAAATACTCACATGTTGAAAAATTGGCATTGGCAGCTGTTCAAGCTGTCCAACGTTTTCGTCACTACATTTTACTACGTAAAACTATAGTAATTTCGGATTGCAACCCTATGATCTACATTTTGACCAAGAAATTTCTAGGGGGCAAGTACTCTAAATGGATTGTTATCCTGCAGGAGTTCAACTTGGAATTTGAAAAATCTAAGTCTAAGAAATCTTTAGTTTTTACGGAGTTAATGTGTGACTTCCCGCGTGCTGACACGGAAACTGTGGCAGAAGATCCCGTTGCGGACGAATCCTTGTTTCTAATCAGCACTTTAGATCCATGGTATGGGGATATCATTGTTTATCTCCAGACCCAATCCTTTCGGCCAGAAATTTCAAGGTCAGAATGTCGGAAAATAAGATTCCAATCCCAACAATTCAGGATTATTGGAGATACTCTTTATCGCCGTGGGGCGGACTCTGTTTTTCGACGTTGTTTAACTCACGAGGAAGCTGAAAGGGTTCTAAATGACTGTCACTTTGGAGCGTGTGGCGGTCATATGTCTGGGTATGCCACATCCCAAAAGATATTGCGCACTGGCTACTTCTGGCCGTATTTTTTTAAAGATTGTATTACCACGGTACGAAAATTCCACAACTGCCAAATTTTTGATCGAAAGATGTGCGCTCCACCTGCTCCTCTCCACCCTATAATGGTCGTTGGTCCTTTTGCCAAATGGGGTAACCCTCACTCAGCCGGGGGGCATGCGCATATCATCCTTGCGATAGATTATTTTACCAAGTGGGCCGAGGCGATGCCTACATTTGAGGCAGACGGCAAGACAGCTGCAATTTTCGTGCATATCATCCTTGCGGTAGATTATTTTACCAAGTGGGCCGAGGCGATGCCTACATTTGAGGCAGACGGCAAGATAGCTGCAATTTTCATGTTCAATCATATAATTGCTAGGTTTGGTGTCCCACAAGCAATAATCACTGATCATGGGCGTCATTTTTGAAACGTTATGACGACCGAACTTACAGGCCAGTTTGGTTTGCGTCATGATAGTTCAACCCCTTATTATCCAGAAGCTAATGGTATGGTTGAATCCATCAACAAAGTTTTAGTCATCATGATCTGACGAATCATTGGGATCCATCGGTTGAATTGGCATAACATGCTATTTTCAGCGCTTTGGACGTACCGAACTTCAGTAAAAACATCAACAGGGTTCACTCCTTTCCAACTAGTCTATGGTCTGGAAGTTTTGTTACCCATTGAATGCGAAATCTCGTCACTGCAAATGGCCATCGAGTTACTTCCAGCCACTTCCAAAGAGGAAAAGCATTTGTTATACTTGGCTCAATTAGATGAGAATCGACGTGATGCTACATTGGCGATCGAGACTCACGCAAAACGTATGAAAGCTCAGTATGATCGAAATGTGACCCCTCGAAATTTTTCGGAAGGAGATCTAGTCTTAGTTTATGATCAAGCTAATGATAAATTAGGCGCTGGAAAGTTCGTTCCTATGTGGCATGGTCCCTATGTTGTAAGGTGAAAGCTAGAAAAAGGGGCCTATGAATTGGTATACTTTGACGGGGACTCTTTAGGTAAACCCAGAAATCGTCTTTACCTGAAGAGGTATTATTCTTAAAGAATGGGTATGGAGATTTTTAGTTAGGATAGATTTTCTTTCTAGCTGGTGTGTTTTAGTTTAAACAGTGTGCTTAGCTTAGAGAGTGTTTTTTCATCATTATTCCTGCTTATCTTGGTTTTACTCTTGATATTGCAGATGTCAATGCCTCTCCAAACATACATTGGTTTTGCTGATGGTGCTTGTCATAATACACAGAACATTTCTTCCGCAGCTTGGGTTATCTATTCGCCCTCTGACGAGTTAGTATCTATGCATGGGGTAAGCCTCAATCAAACAATGAACAACATTGCCAAGTATAGTGCAGTGATTGAGTTATTATCTGAATCTATTTCATTTGGGATTCAGAGTTTGATAGTGAGGTTAGATTCTGAACTCGTTGTATTACAGCTTAATAGAGTGTATGCCATTAGAAATCCAGTGTTATCAAGATTATTTTTGAGAGTGCATCTCTTGGAACGTGAATTTGATTATATTGAGTATCAACATATTCCAAGATATTTAAATAAATTAGCAGATGCAATTGCTTCTCGAATGTTAAGTAGACATTTGCAATAATCATACATGCAAATTTAAAATCATTCCATAACATGATTTACAAGATAAGCCGGTAATAGTGATATATATATATATATATATATATATGTATGTATATATGTATATATGTATATATGTATATATGTATATATATATAGATAGGAGTGTGTCAAAAAATACATCGTCCTCGATCATAGGTTGAAAAACACCTTATGATAGGCAAAAATGATAAGTACAAAAAACAAAAATGTCATATGTGCCCACAATAGGCGATCATCCTATCACTGGTGATGATCTCGATAATAAACCATCGCACGGGCCACCTTGCAAAGGAACCTCCTAAAAGGTCCTGGGACCCCAATCACATAGCGCTGAAGCCGACGAGGAATGTCATCTATAGTGGTCTCCGGAATATCTCCTGTCAAGCGCTCGAGATGACCCTCCAACTCGGCCAAAACCTCTGCTGATTCGTCCCGTGGGGCTGGCACGGCTGTAACTGGTTGTTTCCTCTCGTAAGGTCGGAGAGCGGCTGGTCACTGTGGACCCACGTCTACATTTGAAACTTTTACTATCAGTTTTGGGACGATGGAAAAATAATAAAAATAAAATAAAATAGGAAAAATGTTGAAAATGATTTTACCTGAGTCATCCCATTGGTCTCCTGGTAGAAGAGCCATGTCTGGATCACCATGAAAATCTACCCCAACGTAAGGGAAGTCCTGAATAGAAAAAACCTGGTTTTCCAACCATTGGTAATACTCAGGTTTGAATCGAACAACCTCTGTCCCCTCGTCTAGATGACGGGCCATAACTGCGACCCATCGCATCAGTTTGGGCTCTCGAGGAAGCCCACCTCCAATAGTAAGGTGTTGCGGGATCAACATGGGAACCCTCTCCAGACAAAAGCTCACAACCAAAGCCCCATAACCAAATGTCTTTAGTTGTCCGTTCTTGGCTCTGGTCATTTGGCCTTTCACATTGGCCAACACAACATCGCACCAGTTGAAGATGGTGCCTCGAAAACAATCAACTACCATACGCATCTAGGATTCAGTGGCAATATGTAATGCGGCACTCCCGCAAAGTCTGGTGACAATAAACGCAATCACCATGAGCTCAGGAAGGGATATGATTTTTATGTCTATCCTTTTGTCTCTAGCCTGGCTATTGTAGAACTCTAGTCCGAGGCTATCGACATACTGGACACCTGGCCTAGCCCCGAATAGAGTCAAGTCTTCGCCTCTCTTAGGCAAACTAGTCAAGAAATATATGTCTGCCGGCTCGATTTCGAGCTGGTGGCCACCAATGAAGAAGCACTCGTCCTGTATGCTCCATCTGTCAACCAGCCACTGTAAGAAATCCACCTGGGCCCTCATGCTAGGTATGGCCCAGAATTTGTACAAGCCGCACGCCTTCAAAGCATCAATCGAAGGTTGGTGATTCCATGCGGTAGCATCCACGTCCTCATGCTCTCATTCACGCCAATCTAGCATGATGTACTCTCTGCATCAGGTAAAAAGATAAATCAAAATGCTAGAAATTAATTTGTTTGGGCCAAATTTGAGAATTTTTGGGTTAAAAACCCTTGCGGCGGGGAACACACCCTCTGGGTTAGACACAGTGTGTGGGTCCGCACCTTGCCTACATGGAAGGTGCAGACCCCTTACTTTTTCCCCATTGATAAAAAGTCAGGGTCCGCGGGCTGGCAGTGGTACACCTGCGGGCCCTCGCGCGCGGGATTTAAGCCTAAAAACCCTCCAAAAAATAAAATGAAAGCCTAAAACAAGAAATGAAATGGTTAAAAATGAAGAGTGGGACGATGTGGATTACCTGGAGAAGACGGTGTTCGATTCTGACGGTTGGATTTTCCACAATCTTCACAGGACGATTTCTGAACAAAAGCACTATTTTCTCACCCAAAACTCAAATGGTAAAAATGAATTGACGAAGGCCCTTTTTATAAGTTTTTTGAGTAAATAAATTGTAAATTTGTTTATGTTTCACTTTGGAAAGGTATTTTTGCAGCATTTTTATCCATTTCAAACAGGTATGAGTAATGTTTGCGTTTTTGTTCAGGATAACGAATTATTCAGGAGAAATCTATCATTTTCGACGAAAAAACATTTAGAGTCATCTTTAAGCTCTTTTCTAACTCCTGAAACATGAAACGATTGCCGGGTTCTTCTTTTAAACTCGTTAAAACTGAATTAAAAGACGGTCCACTTACAGCTCTTTACTGACCGTAAAAACATGAAAAGACTGCCGGATTTTTGTCGTTTCAAATTCGATATTGGTTATAAAACGACGTGTCGTTGATCGCTTTTTTACTTTTTCAGATCAAGGGCACTAATTACGAAAAGTACTCCTTGGTCGTAAAGATAAAGCGGCTCTCTCAAGTATTATTTTATACTTTTTCGGGCTTGGGAGACACAAATTTACGAAAAAGGTCAACCCTGGAGTTTTCTTAAGTTTTTCAGACTCTCTAAAATTGAAAAACGTCGAGTTTCTCCTATACTGGACTCGTTTAAATTTCACAGTAAAGGACCTGTTCAATTACAAACAGGAACGAACCACTCCTTCTTATGGTTCAAATTTAAACTAAGTTGGACTCATTCGAAGGATGAGTTTATAATCAAGCAAATGTTATCCTCCTCAAGCTTGTTAAAAAATAAAGAGGTACTTGCTAGAAATGGTTGGGGAAAAGAGAGAAAAATGAGCCTGTTTGTCATACTTTGTAACCACTCTTGAACACGACACTTTTATTCACCTGGGTTGGGAAATCCTTTCCCTAACGGTTGATCAAACCACATTGAAAGTCTTCAGCTGGTTTCTGGGTATTAACTTTGGGTCAATTGTCACCAAGCCATCTATCGTGTCGTTATGTGTTCAAGAGGTCACTACCAATAAGCCATTCATCTGCAAAATATCTGTCATCCATCTTGACCATCCCTGAGTCAGTCCTTGCAACTAAGTTTCTTCAACTCGATCTATGATTTCATGTTATGGGCTTGCCTGCGACGAATCTCTTTCTATCGACTTCAGCTCATTATCTAGAAAGGTGATCTAGAAATCGCCAGTACCTTGGGATCTACATGCCTCAATGGCAGGTTTCTCACCTTTGATGACAGGTCGCATCATTGACCTTCGATCAAAGGATTCCGTGATATGTTCGACATCAACACATTTAATCACATCTCATGGATTGTACTGGGTACTTTGAGAGCCATTGACATCACTGGTGGTTTATCTCACACTTGTTAACAGTTTACATCATTGACTTGTAATCAAGTGGTTTCTACCATGTTCGACTTCAACACATTCATTCACATGGATAGAATCGTACTTTTTCAGGAAGTGGAAATGAAGACCCTGGATCTAGTTTCCACAATCCAGGCTACGAGGAATTTTGTATTCATTATATAATGGACTATTCATAAACAGATGGCTGCGTCCATACTGTGTCCACATGAGTCTATACTTGTGATGTATTACAAGATCATTCCTGTATCAGAGCAGTAGTTAGTTTTCTAAGTCAGCTTTGATCTAAGTATGGGAATGTCTACCTCAGCGATGATATGATCTCATATATATATCTTGCATTGAATTTTTTACAGGTTCCAACCGGGCTCTCCACAAGATGATCCTCAAAATGATAAAGTACTTCACTCTTCATAAATGATAAATGAAATCCTCATCTACTACAGACTTCGCACTTTAGGGGGCAATCTGTTACACAAAAATATCGTCGCCATGATTATTTGCAGTCAGTATGGGTCTATCATCACTTGAACTATCCTCCTAAGCAAGTCTCAGACCTCAGCTCTTCAATTCAAGCTTTGAAATTGAGAGAAAGACATTGAAAATCAATGAAACTCTGGTTCCGCACTTTCTCTCACTATTTCCTGCGGTCCCACACCTTCTGTTTACAAAAACTGCGGACCTGTCCGCTCTGTCCCTAAAGGTATGGGTGCAGACCCCTGTGAAAGTCAAAAAGGCGCAAGTTTATTCTAAAAAACTCACTTTGGGTTAATTCTAGATGATTCTAGAAGGCATTTTGACGTGGATTGGCCGCTCTTAGGTGGTTCATACATCCCAAAAGAGAAGGAGCTAATCCCTTGATGAGAGGAGCTATCCCTTTGAAGGAGGGCTTTATCCCTTTGAAGGAAGACCTAGTAACTTCTCTCCATTGCACTATAAATTCAGGCATTGGGCTGGTTGCTATGGAGGTTAGAAGCTGAACATTTTTTAGGGTAAATGTTGGTGAAATTAAGACTTCCTAGTTGAGCTTAAGAGGAGAGATCACATACCTTTTTGGCTTCACTGGGAAGAGAGTGAAACTTGTCAAAGTAGAGGAGACTTCTTGCTGGACCCTGGGAGGAGCTTGTACAGCGTCAAGGCACAGGTTGTAAAGTTCTTCTAGATTTGAATTAATACAATCAAACTCTTTTTTCTCAACAAATTGTCTCATGTCATTTGTTTCATGAATTCCTTGACTTTCATGTTAAATATGTTTTATGATATTGGCTTTTCAGGTGCTATTTAATTTGTTTGCTTGTTTTTGTTTGCAGATTCGCGACAAAGGAGCACATTTGGATCGAAGGAGCGAAGGCTTCCACAAACTTGCGTTGGACCTATGGTAGGCCTAAAAAACTTGTTTGCCTTTGTTTATAAAAGCATATTTAGAGAAAGATAGTGTGTGATTGGTTTGCTTGTCATTAGTTCTTCTTTAGATTCTAGGAAGGTCTATCTTGTCTGCGAGATCGACTTATTCCGTGTGACCGCGGGCAATAAAGCAAGCACTTTAGTTACTCGTACGCAGGTTCTTACTTTCCATTTTTAATACCCAACTCTTTCCTAGCAACAACTATCAAACATACATCACTCTTCTGTGAAATTGCAACACTCTCCCCAGCAATAGTGCTAAAATGTTGGGTGCTATAAGTTGTCTTTAAAAACTCCTAATTGCCTCACATTAATCATCAACCTGGGTACGTCGTTTTGTTCCAAGAGTGTACACAATATGTGAAAATGCTATATCTATGGAGAGTAATGATTTGAGATAATTTATTAAATTCAATACAAGAGTAAATGGATTAAATCATAAATCTCAAACTTGTAACTTCAAGGAAAATAATCTATCTAAGCATCAAAACTCAACCTTAATCAGAACCAAGACTCAATCTTAATCAAGAGATTCTAATTGCAATCGCATCAACTTAGTGCACTGTAGAAATAACAGGGCTCTTCTAGATGATTCTAAACTACTGTGGAAGAATAAAGCATCCAATCCAATCAATAACACTTCTATATTTTAATGAACCATAAATAACTCTCCCCTAATGATTAATTTAATCCAAAACATCAGTAAATGAAATCGATTAGTAGAATTAAGAAGTAATGAATACATACACGAATTCCACACCAATGAAAGTAAATTGTCTATAAAAGTGTAAAGCAGAGTAATTAAAATTGCAGTAAAGGAAAAGTAAAAACACAGGGAACAACAGAGGAATCCACCAGTGACCAGGCCCAAGCTGCTAGCGAATACTGCTTAACTACTTCAGAATATCATGAGTGAACAACAACTCAATTCATGTATTATCATAAAATTCAAATGTCATTACAACATGCTATCTTCTTCAAGATTACACTTCATATATTAAAGTGACTGCCTCTCAAAAGGGCGAGAAGTTCCCTTTTATAATCAAGAAGTAAAAGAGATAAATGTGATTCCTCAGGATCATGAGATCCCGAGGAATTCACAACTGAATGCTATTATCAGACAACATTCCAACTTGCATTGATCCTCTTGATGTATTCAATGATTCATCCGCATAAGACATGCTCCTTTTCCTTTGTTTAGCATTTTTTGTTCAATATTTTGAACAACAGTTGTTCCCTTTGCCAATTTCTGGATAAAAACAACGAAAGTTAGCTTTGCTTAGTCGAACCATATCAAAAGCAATTTTATTCATTTCTCATCAAATTTTATCAACATCTTACTATATGAGGGCACAAATGCATAAAAAGAAGGAAAAAGACAGTGTAATCAAGAGTAACCTTATACCCATTGTACGGTCCAATAATAAGCTCTTAAAATATTTTAATCTCTAGATTAAGATGTTATTGTGTGAAAAAGATATTTTATGAATGTAGTCATATTAATGTTTGTGCGAAGAGGAAATAAGCCTGAACCTAGGTCTAAGCAAAGTGGAAAGCAATAGAGAATATATTTGAATAGTTTTATTGAAACTAACTATAGCCCCCTGTTTGGAGGATCTAAGAGTGAAGAAGAAATAAGTAACTCTATGACCCCACGATATTCCCCAGCTCATCCTAAGGACATGTCGAAGTCAAGAGTTGAGAAGAATCAGGGTGTCTTTGGGATTCTCCATCCATCCACCCCCAGTACACCCCATCCCCCTCCCCATAATTCCCATACACCCCCTCCACCTAGCCCCCTAAAAAGAAACATGGCTGACGATATTAAGCTGCCTATTTTCAAAGGACTTTGATCAGAGGATCCTGATCAGTTCTAGTTTCTAGCTGATATGGTAAGGGTAGCAAGACAAATCAATAATTATGGTGTAAAGAAGGAACAACATGTCACATCGCTACGAGAAAGAGAACTAACCTGGTATTTAAAATACTTTGTGACTAACCCAACTGCCTTATTGGATGAGATTAAGAAAGCATTGGTATCAAAATTCAATAAGTCGAAATCATAATCATGGTGCATCATAGGGGTGAAATAAATTAAAAGGATAGGCATTGAATCTTTGTAGGAATTGGATTAGCGATTCAAGGTGTTGATGGGTCAAGTAATATTTGATATACCCCCACAATAGCATAAAGAATGGTTCATAGCCATGTTACTGCCACATATTAGGTTACCATTGACGCAATAGAAGATCGTGTTGAAAATGCAACAAGATGATGGAGCTTAGTGAAAAGAAGTCGCCTTCACTAAGTGGGCCCGCAGGCTATTTTTGGCGGGAAGTCTATTTTTAGACTATGTCTATTTTTAGACATATGGATCATGGTATATGAGTTGCAGGATGCTATTTGTGGATGATTGGTCATGTTGGTAAAAATAGATGGACTTCTATTTTTAGACATATGGGCGGAGTCTATTTTTAGACTGCCAGTCTAAAAATAGAACAGTCGAATATCATTAGCTCTTAATAATATTTGGACTATAAACATTATCTTATCCTCTTGAAGCACTTCAGTTCTAGCTACGGATGTGGCACATGCAACTGCCAGAAGGAAATACACTTCTCTTATGGGTTAGTTGAGCTATTGCATGATGGACTTCAGTTAGAACTCAAGTGACCAAGTTTGGTGGAGTTGATTGAGGAGTTGATGGAGTTGTGTTCAGTTTGACTTAGTTGAACTAGTTGTATTTAGTCTAACTGCCAAATACACTAGTGATGAGTGATGTGAATAAATTATTAATTAATTCACTAATTATCAACTCAGAAATCAACTAAAGAATACATCAGTTAACTCAGTGCATGGACAGTTCAGTGGAGACAAGTGTTAGAGGTGGGTGAAAGAGTGAGACTGCTATAGTTGTGACTATAGTTATGCATGAGATTTGCACAATCATTGATTGAGATTGCCAATGAGGATTTCACCGTACAACCAAAGGGAAAACGAGCTTGGATCATTCCTATTCTCATCTTGGATTGTGCAGTAGAGGCAGGCAAACAGTGGAGGAGATTTGAACCTGTGACTTGATTCAAATCTGAGCTAGTTTGTGTGTAACAGGTGGAGATATTACTGAGTACTTGTGAGGAGTATTGTACTATGTATTGTTACATGTTCTCTATCATTATAATATATATATAGTCCGGGGTTTTCAGCTATATTCTTTCCCCATTACATACTGTGTTGATATGTGTGATTGATGTTTCAATGTGCGCATGTGATTGTTTCTTTAACTCTGCAAATTGATGATCAACGTAGAAGAAGTTATGTATTATGCATGCATTCCATAGATAGTGTATAATCAGGATAATCTCTTTGAATAAGTGTTATATTATTCAAAAATTTCTACAAATCGAGACTCAAGCAGAAGCATTGAAGATTGCAATGAAGCTAGAAACTTCATCAATTGGGTATACTCATGCAGATGTGCAATAGATACAAATTCAGCTAGCCAATCTGACCTTGGAATTTCAGGACCTCAAGAAAGGAAAAGAGGACAGATTAGAAGTATGGTTTACAAAATGGAAATCAAAGGGTCATTATAAGGATCAATGCCCCATGTTCAGAGATTAATTTTCAAGTGGAGCGCCTAATCCAGTAAATCCAGGTTTATAGTGCGCAATTTGTAGAATGAGAGGCCAACGTCGCTCTAAATACTTCTACCTATTACAGAAGTATGTACAGACCCCGAAGAAACTATTTTGTAACTTTTGTAGATCACTAGGGCATGCTGAGAAAAATTGTCGAAGTTATGACTTAATGATGGAGCACACTATTGATAGTTATATATAGCAAGTTGAAAGAAATAAACATGAGGAGCAATGCCAACACACTGGTCGAGGAGGATTTCAAGGATGTGCATGAGGATGAGGATGAGGATATGGTTGAGGAAGTGGCTAGATTATTTGTTGTTGGCTTAGGGGGTCCTAACCTAGGTTCAGATTTAGTTCGCCAAACAAATCCCTACACTACTAGTCCTTTCGACATCAATCCACATAGCGCGGACTGAAGTCTCACCCGAAGTAGTATGGGGGGATGCTGGAACCAATTTTCCGCACCAAAGATCAGTGTGATGTCTTTTTATGACCTAGATCTACCTTCACAGAGATCTCTAAGCCCTTAAGGCTTAGCATTGTAACTCCCCTCAATCAGCCTCTAAACCTCCGATTTTGCAGACCCTGAATAGGCAAATTAGCTACTTACGTGCACCATATATCACCCTTAAGTTAGTATTTACTCAAATATACCTAAGTGTTCGATAACTTTAACAAAAAGTGTTATGGTCTTTGCATAATCACTTAACATTAATTGCATTCAAATAATAAGATGAATCAAGTAAGTTCATGCATCAATACATCATTATTTTATAAAGGCATCATTTCATCATAACATATACCACAATCATACATAACAAAAGTAAAGAGATAAAACAGAGGAATTTCTGCAACAGTCTTATTTATTGATCTTCAGTATAGATTTATAGACTCAATACTTCCATGTGAATTCAGCTACAACGGTCCGCGCACTCAGCTACGGACACTACTCTAGGCCTCTGTGCACTCAGCTGCAAAGCCTTTTCCCCCTCTAAGACTTACTTCTCTACGCTAGACTTCCTCATTTGTACCCATCAACAAAACATAGATCTCCCTTAGACTCTCTAAGACACACCTATTTATATAATCCCATGGTCCATGGACCATGGGTAGATCTCAAAAACCGACTCAACTTTACATGAATGAGGGTAAAAACCCTTTTTGACTCTTAACTAACTGTGTGCTCCACATCCACAATTTGCGGAGACTTTACATCTTTTTACATCAAAATTTGGGCTTTTGCCCCAAAACTAACCCAGGGGACCCCATCCCAATAGCCCCCCAACACAAAGGTCATGACTCACGCTTGAGTCACTAGGCTAGCGCGGTGATCTTTCTGCAAATATCCCCTAGCTCCAACTGCACAACTTCTACTTCATCCACGCTCTACGTGGCTGTTTTCTTCACTTGTTCAACCAGCTGCTCTGTATTTGGTCCTTCATTGGCTCACTTGATCGTCTATAGTGTGAGATGCAAGTTCATCATATTTGCCTAGATGTTGGCTGAGACTTGGTAGGCTTCATCCAACCAAGGACCCAACCATGCCTTAAGCAATGCCTCTTTTCTTTGCATTCCTTCCACTTGTGCAAGGAGCTCCTTTGCCTCCTAAAACTTGATGAGGCAATGCGCTGTAGCAATGGAGCGTGTCATCACCCTTACTTTGTCATACTACTATTGGAGCTTGCGAATCTTCGTATTCAATATATGCACAGTCGGATCTTCCGCAAGCTTGTCATCACTTCTGTTATCTCAAAATCAGGCCCTGGAAGGCTGCTGACCAAGAAGACTTCAAGTAACTGTTTCAAACGTATCTTTTATCTAAGGCTTAGCCTCCTTAGCCTGAGAGGGCTCTCTCAAAGGGTTAAAGGTTTTTGATTATGATTAAGATGACTAACTCTTGTGAAACAAAGAAAAATGAAAATGGTGGAAACACAACTAACAAGTATCCATTGGGCTTATGGAGTCATATATGATTCAGTATTAGCAGTAGGGTTGGCTTTGCATAAAAGTCAAGGCATTAAGATTTTAATATATGTAGAACACACCAAACACATAGAAGGCAGTTTATGAGTATATGAACGAAATTAGAACACTATAAGCGATTTCTAAGTAATAAAATACTCATAACACTGTAGATAACATGAAAAGACAACAAAAGAAAATCATACATTGAACTCTCTATGATTCTTGAGAAGCATAAGCCCGTACTGTATTACCAAAAAAAAATAGAGTCTTTACATAAGCCAAATATCAAAGATTTTTTTTATAGATTTCCAACCTTCTTTACATTGTTCTTTCTCCTATATATAGAGCTCTTATACCTAAATGAGATTCCTCCTCAAGCATGAGGGGAACTCGAAATCTACTTCTAATGACACCTATTCAAATCTTAACTACCTATTTAATGTAACAAACTGCTACTAGACTTTCTAGAGATCTAAATAAAATAGGAGTCTAACTCCATATTATGCTAATAATAGCCTTAATTACAATCATTCTCGTTCTTTGACAAGTGGTGATTTTTAGTTTGGCTGTGGTGGATGTTCAAAGCTCCATAATGGTCCTCAATGTCACATCTTCTCCATTGCCCCTGAAACATAGGAAACTACCCTTGTTTATCGGCCTTTGGTTTTCCTTAAAAATGTTTGAATCCAATGAACCATGTCTTTCATCTTTGATTATCCAAAATATATCAGAATGCCACGTCCTTGATGTGCTATCAACCTCTTCATGTGTGAAGGCAAAAGCTCCTCCAAGTTGTCTGACATATCTTGGACTGTAATAAATGTGATCACTTTATGAAAAAAAGTTTAGAGTTGGATTCGAATAGATGTTTCCTCCACCTGTCCTGACCTTGTTGAAAGTTGATACCTTTAGATGATCCCTTGAAGATATTCCCTTTTCAAAAAAATTCCACTTGTATTTCAAAATCGATTGATTGAGATTAGATTGTGCAGCTTCAGCAGTTTCATAGCGCACTACAAAACTGCTATGCGTTAGTCATCATCTTCAGCAGTTTCGTAGCGTGCTACGAAACTGCTGTGTTATTCCAAAAAACATAGTTTCAACCAAAATTTTGTTATTTTAAGCCTCTTGATATTTAAACATCCTTTTCAATTGTTCCAAAAGCTTTTCAAAACTGAATGGAAAGGTATGATTCTTCAAGTAGGATTATAACAACGAAGAACATCAAAATCTAAAACAAAACCTTACTTGATGTGTGACTACCTTAAGGAAATTCTTTCTGCTGGCTTAACTGTATCTTTAAGTCTTCAATTTGTTTCTTCATGACTTTGATCCCAGATCTGAGGTTTGTATTGACCTTTCTGATCAATTGAGCTTCCTTTATTGCAGGAACAGTCCAGCTACAGAATTGAACATTAAAATCAACCACCTCGGGTATTTGAAATGTTTGGTCCTCCCATCGAGCTTACATTTGGTTAAAATAAGCCTCCTTAACTACAAAATTTTTGGCAGCTTTCTTCAGTCTAGCAATTTCAAAGTTGGCCAATTCCAATCTCATTTTCAAGTCTTCCACACTATCTTCTTCTTGAATGGTAACTTCTTTGCCTTTATCCTTTCTTTCATGAGGTTGTGTCACCTCCCCTGTTTCATCTGATCTTGGCAGTACCTCCTGTTTTTGTTTAAACTTCCTCGTTATGGGTCTCCTGGGCTTAAAGACAAATTGATCAACCTGATCATAAAACTTGAGTTTTTTCGAGGCTTTGACTCTCTTAGCCTTGTCTTTTCCTGGCTCTATCAAATCTGCTTGAACTAGTGGAGATTCTTCAATGTCGATGGCTTGCAATAAGTCATTTAAGTCTCCCTTTGAAACAGGGATTTCTTCAATAATCATTGATTTGCCTTTTTCTTTACCTACCTGGCTCCTAGTCCTTCTTCTTTGAACTCCTTCACCTGTGCTTGATTCATGTGTACCTTCTTTGACCTGAGCTTTCTCTTTAAGGGACTGCTGGGGTGTATCCTGGAGAGTCAGTGGCTTGGTGAATTCTCTTACTTGTTTCCTAGCCTTCAACTTTGAAAACCTCCTGGATCTTGTTTCTGCCTGATGGCCAGTTGTTGTTGGAAGATCTTTTGCAGCTTGAGCACTGAGACCGGTCTCTTTTTTGAAACCAGACATGAATATGAATGTGAGCCAGTCCCTACCTACTTTTTGGAGTTCATGCAGAAAAATCAACTTAATTAAACCGTGGTGAAACAATGAGGTCTCACAGGCTTCTTTCCTTAGCTGCACCTTATCACACATTTCTCTTAAGCTACGAAATAAGTAAAAAGGTAAATCAATGGATATATTTCCTATAAAATGTAGCAGAAGATTGAAATGGTATGAATACACCTTATTATATCTCCCTTCACAGTTAAGGTACCTTTGTATACAGGTAAGCAAATTAGCATATGAGTCTTTGACATAATTTCTAGGCACGGACTTGTTTAAATCTGAGTCAATGTATTCTGGCTTCAGAAACTCCTTGCAGGGAGTCATATCAAATTTGAAATTCTTAAACCAAGTTTCTTTTCCCCTTGGAATCTCAGTAATTGTGGATATTACCTCTAGTGAAACTTGCAATTCGAGCATCCCAACCTTTGAATTCAGCCCTGTGAGATTCAAAGCAAATTCCTTGGTGGTTTGTGCATGACCTCCCTGTAGTTTCTCACAAAAATTGAAACATCCAACCTGCTTGAATGCATGCTGAACTTCTTTGTGTTTCAAGATAATGTCTACACCTTCAGGTTCATTTCTTAAGCACCTGCCTGATCTGTGGTCTTTTCTTTCTGATTTATGAGTATTTGATTACTTAGAAATCACTTACAGTGTTCTAATTTCCTTCATATACTCATAAACTACCTTCTATGTGTTTGGTGTGTTCTACATATATTGAAATCTGAATGCCTTGACTTTTATGCAAAACCAACCCTACTGCTAATACTAAATCATATATGACTCCATAAGCCCAATGGATACTTGTTAGTTGTGTTTCCACCATTTTCATTTTTCTTTGTTTCACAAGAGTTAGTCATCTTAATCATAATCAAAAACCTTTAACCCTTTGAGAGAGCCCTCTCAAGCTAAGGAGGCTAAGCCTTAGCTAAAAGATAGGTTTGAAACAGTTACTTGGAGTCTTCCTGGTCTGCAGCCTTCCAGGGCCTGATTCTGAGATAACAACTTCCATGGCATGTTCAAACAAATTCGTATAGTCAGCAACTGCGGCATCCACAGTACCTATCCCTTCCTTTATGGTAGCGCTGTGTTGTTCCCTGACTTCTGGTAGAGTCGAAGGTTGTGAATTAAGCTCATGTTCCATGATTTTCATGTTTAGTTCAAATTTAACTCTTTCCACCTCTGCCTTCGCCTCACAGACACCCGCAGCTAGCTTTTGGATCTTGGCCTCGAGCGGTGCCTCCTCAGGTATGTCCAACTCTGACACTGTCCTGCATGCCTCTGCAACTGTGGCTGCTAGCTGGGCGCTCTGCACCTAGATTTTATCCCTCTCCTTTAGGGCCTTTTTCTTCTCAATGAACATTTATTTATTACTCACTCGGTACTCACTGATTAAACTTAAAGCTCCCACGCTCTCAATTCCACTATCACACTTGTCTGCAGCGCATGAAGATATTCGTTCAGTGGTGCTACAATGTTGAGGCTGATATTCTTTAAGGTGCTAATGATGATCTTATCATTGGCCGACTCTGCACTCAAGGACCCTTCTTGCAATGTGACTATCCTGAGATCCACAGTCCTAACCAAGTCTGTAGCCTTACTTGTCCCTGGTGACAGGCTCTTCTGTGCAGCGCTGAATTGTCCTATGCCCACCTGGATTCTATTGGTTTGGATCTACAATTCATGGAAATAATTCTTAATATTTCCTCAGGACTACAAGTGTTGTTGCTCAAACTCCTGCAATAGTTTGAATATGGTGTCATGAAATTTGTCCCCGATCTTGTCTAGATCACCCTCCATTAGCGTAATGGGATCCAGTGGTGGCTTAGTCACCTTTGTCTTCTTTCGGGACCCCTCCTTCTCTTGTTCTCTGTAGCTCTTTACTCGAAATGGAGTGCTTTGTCCCTTATCGCCTCCACTCCCGTATGCCAACTACTCTTCCTCTTCGGTTTCGGGTGAAGGGGATTTACCGCTTTGCTCGGAGTTGCACTACTCATGTTCAGCCTATTTTTGCAGCATGCTGCTTTTCCAGTCGGGACTTATCCTCAGCCCCCTTTCTTTGTTGTACAGCCAACCTCTATGCCACTTGGTTCGCTACATCCTTCCTCTTTTTCTCTGCTGAAATGTCTACACCTTTGCTTGTACCCGCAGCCATGTTGGAAAGACAGTGACAATCTGTTGGCTAGTGCTTAATTAATTCCTGAATCACATCATCTGTGGTGAGATATGGTAGATCAACCACTTCTTCTCTGGATCCTTCCAAACCCATATATAAACACGCTGGAAGTCTACCTTGAATTCCGCATACTCAGGAAAATGTTCATACATGGTAGGGGACAACCGTGGGCACTAGTTGATGGCCATGTGAATGCTTGCCTCCATCAAAACCAAGAAAATACTCATTTATGTGACCTGCGCGGGGTCCTTCGTGTCCCAAAGGGAGGAAAACTATGCAGCCTCCAGCAAACCTGCCCCCAATGGAGGAAACTGACTGTCCTCCAGTAGCTCCCAAGTAACCAACACAATGGAGAGAAACAACCACACATAGTGGAAGGTCTTGCGCTCATCTTGAGCCTCGTGACAATTCACAAGGAACTTGCTACATAAATAGCTCAACCAGTTAAACTGCACACCCTCTGTGCATTGTGCAGCTAACGAGACCACGGGTAGAATCAAGTTCGTGTAGCACTTCCTCATGAATTTGTCAACTAGTATCTGGGTGGAAATTTTCACCACAAGGTTCTTGATGGATGTTATGGAGTACCCACGTGGCTTCTTGAGAAACTCAAATTTCTTATTCATCTTCTCTGCCAAGTCCCGCTCGCTTTTTTTTCCTCTAAACTCCTTGGCCAGGTTCAAGCCTTCATGTGGTAGGAGCATGATCCTGTGGACAAGTGTTATCGGGAAAACTAGTGTCCATTCGGAGCTGCTAGTCCCACTAAGACAGGTAGCTATCTTAGAAACAAGCAAACTAAAGTTACTTGTGTTTTCCTTTATGAGAGATAGACGAGAGAGAAACAGAGAGTACCAACCTCAGTCTTTCGCTAGTCTCCTTGCTTGTTTCCTCTCTCCTTTGATAGATCTTTCACCACTCCTTTCTCACTTGTCCCACTTCAAAGAAAACCTATAGAGTCAAGGCAGAAAAATACCATCAAAGAATAAAGATATATAACCATAAATAATATAGGATCAGATATACATTAACCATATAGATGCATATACAAATACAAGATTCAGAGATATACAAGCATATGGAGGAAAACTCAAATAGCTTTATTTATAGAAGTAGTAGAAGTGAGGATTGCAACCAAGTTGTCTAATCTAGCATCATCCTCCCAGCATGAAAGCCCTCTTCACCTCATACAAAGCAAGATCACCCAACAATGTCTTCAAAGAGAAACCAACAACACTTCCTTGAAAATTACAAAATTCCAGCCCCTGGATCTCTTGGGTGAGGGATCCATATATAGATGTTTTTAAGAGAGTGAGTCAACTTATGGGATTTTGATTAGTGTCATTTCACTGACAGTTCTTTCTTCCACTTGGAGATTTCAGATCTCTTACTCATCCCTGGGCGAATTTAGAGAGGAAAGTGTCATATGAGCAGTTTCTAGAAGATTCCCTGGCTTTCCACCTAGCAAACTGCTTCTGCCATTTTTTTGCTCTCGCTCATCGCACCCTATAGAAGGGTTTTCTAGTATGCATCACACCCCCATGTGTAATAGGTGAGATGCATCGCACCCTATGCATGGAGTAGTCTCTATGGTCTTGTTTTGACCAGTTCTGAGTAGGTTTTCATGGAGAACTTCTGGGAGATGATGTAATCAGCTGACCTTATTCCTTTAGGGTATGAAACAACACTTTTAAGGGTTTAGAAGCCCTTGGTTTATGGACATGTGTGATTGGGGTTGCAGTGCCCAAATATGTCTATAACAGTTGCCCCCTAAAGCAAGAGGTCGTAAATCTTTTGATATCGGATGGAATGCTTTATAATGAGGATCCGAGGTTTTTCGAACTGGAAGGTGACCTGTAATAAGATACAATGCAATAAATTATCTTCATAACATTTTCATGATCCAGCTGATGCAGGCATTCCCATTCTCGGATTTATAAATTCATATTCATGTACATAAGACATACAATTGTCTGTGTGGCAGACTGATGATTCTGGTAGAGCCATCATCCTTTAGTTTGGATGATTATTTGTGCAGCTATACATTTGATGTCTTTATTTTCCTAAATATATTGCAGCCCGAATGGATGAAACTAGATCCGGGGTATTCAAACTCGTTCAATCTTCGCTCAAAGTATAAGTCGATCCATGTGAAAAGATGTTCTGATGTCGAACATGGAAAGACATCGCCTGATTACCAGCCAATGATGTAAGCTATTAACAGGCGTGAGAGGAATCACCGATAATGATGATGACCCTCAAGGTACTGCAATACAATTCACGTGGTGTGAATACATGAGCTGATGTCAAACACCACGTAAAATCTTTCGGTCGATCACCATTCATGTAAACCTATTGCCAGAAGTGAGAAACTTGCCATTGAGGCATGAAAGCTTCAAAGTAATGAAAGGGTTGTCCCTAAGTCAACTTCTTGGATAATGAGCTGATGTCGACAAGAAGTGACCCGTCGTAGGAGGGCCTTAATGAATCCCACATCTATGACATGGAATGGAGAAAATGATTTTCTGGAGGTGAATACGATCTAACGATACAAGTTTCAGGGTGGCGATCATGAGAAATGGAGAGTGAAGATATTGTAGCAGATGAGATGTTAGCTAGGATGGTGAATTCTCTGAGTGACTTCTCTTGAACATATCGGTGACACTGAAATGGATTGGTAGCATTAACCCCAAAAATGGATGGTACGGTGGACCAATGGTGATATGACCTGTGAACAGAATAACCCAACCCAACTCAATCATGGTGACAGAGTGAAAGTGTCATGTTCAAGAGTGACCTACTACCAATGAAGCTATTCAAGTTTTCTTCCCTTTTTCCCCAGTTATTGCTGACCAGTACCTTTTTATTTTTGTCAAGCTTGAGGAGGATAACATATGCGTGTTCTATAATTTTCCCTTCGGGCAAACCTGTTACTATGTTTTAATGAGCCTAGCGATAGTGAAACTCACTCTTGTGTGCACAGACAAGTTTGTCGCTATAGTTTTAACGAGTTTAACGACAAAGATAACTCGGTCCTTTTCTATTTTAGAGAGTCTAAAAAGGGACAGAAAGGCAACTCCAGTGGTCCTTTTTCATAATATAATCCCTTAAGTCTGGAAAAGTGTAAAATAATATGAAAGGGATGACTTTTCGATAGTTTTAACGAGCCGAACAAGACAAGCACTCGATCTTTTTGTGTAATAATCCCTCAGGTCCATAAATATTAAAATCTAGAGGAGGGATGGCATTTCCGATCACTTTAATGAGCTAGAGAGGCTAATTTCTCGAAAATATTTTCATATTTTATGAGTCATATGAAAAGAGCTTAAAGGAGACTCATCGTTTGAGGAACTAGTGATGTTTTTAGATAGCAACTAGTTCCAGGTAAGGTTTGGATAGTTTTCAATCACACCAGTGTAAAGAAGGTGGCTAATAGAATCACTCATCGTAGTTGTTCCTCAAAAGGGGTAAACAATCAAATGGAGGTGTATGATCGGCTAAAAAAGAGTGGAGGTGATGGTAAGAACACGACCAAGGTTCAAAAGCTGATAGTCATGCGATCGCAATGGTGATTTACCAAAGGTGGGGTTCATTTTTTAATGAGATTAAACTCTTATGGGAACATTTGCTCATTGCTAGGTTTATTTTTTAATGAGCTTGAACTTCACGTAAAACTATTCATGGTGAGGTTTATTTTTTAATGAGCTTGAACTTTGCATAAAACTGCTCGTTCCATTCGCATAATAAGGATGTCTCATTAGTAGGTTCATTTTTTAGGGAGCTTACCCCATACGCAACTTTGCTCCTAGGCCTTTTTGCATGCAAGCTAGGAATGACCAACTACTGTCCTAAGGGTTAAAGAACTACTAAGGTTAGGTAGGATAGTCTCTTGGCGAGAAACAATCTCATTTGCTTTGTCGTTTCGATTGGTCCTGGCAAAGGTGAGTGGTGGACCATACCAATCACCTAACTTAAGCAGTTTAAGTTAGTAAAACTATGGGGTTAGAGTTATGTTGGTCGCTTTTCACTTGCGTACAAAAAGGTTTGCATACCCCAAGCTATAAAGTAGAGTTTCCAGGTCACCATTTGGAATTTCTTACATTAGCAAGATTGTTCCATCCGTGTCGCAGACAAAACACTTCCTTGGCAATGTCCACTGAAATAGACAAAGGTGATTGTTGTTAGTCCCAATCACATAACCTCTGACGAAGGAATCTTTTTCCAGTACAAATCCATTTTCCTAAACAGAAAGGGGTATTAGAATAGTCATATTCCTACGTGGAAACCTACCTTATATCCAGGGTTTTTCTATCGAAGCAGACCAGGGCGCATGCCTCCTGGGTTTCAGTCACAATCACTGAATCAATCGCGTTCTTCAGGTGGATTGACTGGATATTGATGAGACATTCCTTGTGCAAAAAGATTAGTTAGGTATGGCATTTTACTAATAGCTGTGTTTGAACCAGGGAATGAAAGCTGGTCAACTATGTGGACCACTCTGCCTTCACGTGGAAAACACATCACTCAAAAGAGTGAGGAAACAATAGCTCCCATGCTATAAACGTAGTCACGTCCAAGGAGTAGATTGTAATATAATGGCCCTTGGACTACCATCACGTTCAAATAAACGGTTTTCCTTCTCAAAGTTATAGGGAAATTTGGAAGGATACCTAACAGTCGACTCGTTCATTTGTTGAAGCCTGTCAGATTTCGAATCTCAAGCAGAAGCGATGGTGAACCAAGCACTTTCCAAGAAGTTGAGGAAAGGATACTCATAGAAGCCCCTTCATCTATAATAGTACCAACCATGATCATTCTGTAAGCTTGTACTATGATTCAGAATGGTACATTAGATGGTAGGCGGGGTCTGCCTAGTAGATTCCAATCGAAGGAGACAACTAGGTTGCTTAGAGGTGGGACCGAATAAACGGTTGAATACAACTTTGATGAACTTCCTTCTTTTCGTAAAGGAATGGGTAGATTTCCCCCATTTTCATTAGAGTCTGTGTTTACGAAGAGAATTTGAACGGTGTCGTCCTCATTCTCCTTGGTGACAGTATCATCTGAAGATGGTCTTTCTGAAGACAAGATTGGGTCGACTGCCATCTTGACCTATTGACTTTGGTCCGATGTGGACTCAGAGGGTTTATCTTCAATTATAGTTGCTTTGACTGACAACAAAGGTGTGTCAGTCACATTTTTAACTAGCGATGGTCTCGGCAAGAGTTTCTTGTATCTGAGAGGAAGTTGTTGCGGTGAAGCAGGATGGTTATCCAAGACTCTCTTAGCTTCGTTTAGGAAGGGAAAATGGTGGAGGGCATGATTGCCTTCACACAGTCTACAAGGAAATTTGGATCTTCCTTTTTTTCCATTGAATTTTTTTTCACTAGTTGACGATGTGCTCTCGACATGATCGTCAGCGGTTGAAGACACTAGATTGTGCATGTGGGGAGACCAATCCCTCAAGATCTATGGGATGGAGGGACAATCTCGATGATAGTGGTCTCCATTGCAAATGACACATGGAGATTTAGGTTTGGAAGGTGAAATGTGTGTATTTTTGCTAGATGATGTATGGTTGCCCCCTTTCGTCATTGGCTGCTTCTTCTTCTTCTCCTTCCCTTTCTTCTTCTTCTCAATTACTTGGTTTTTAACGTTACTAGCTTCACCAAGTGAAGAGGAAGAGGTAGAGGGAGAAACAAACGAAGTAGAAGGTTGGGGAGAAACTTCATCTATTTGCTGATTGGATTGCTAAGGAATTGGCATGTTTTGAATGATAGAGGTCGAGAAAAGCCATACCGGCAGGCCAATTGTGAGCCTTGGAAGGGACAATGTGGCCATGTGTGGAGCACCAACATTGCCCCAAGAGGAGAAGGGACTAGGATTTCCCCCAAGGGGAAATCCTTGATTGGTAGACTCCATTTCTCAACCTAAAGACCAACGAGGGAATAGTGACGTTATTCCAAATTAAATGAATTTTATTACGCTTTGACACAACTTGCTTTTTCAATTTTTAAGAGTTGAGAAAAAGCTAAAGATGACTCTAGTCGCCTTCGATTTTTAATGAGCCCAAAGGGACAAGTGCTCAGATGGACCTTTTCTTTTAAGGAGTCTAAAAAGGAATGAAGGTGACTACTATGGAAATCTAGACAGAGGGGATTACCAAATCAACTGCAAAACTGCAGAATACCTTTTACGGTACGACAGTCAATCTTCCTGAATGTTGTGTTCAATGCATTGTGATCGATAGGGTGGAAAACACGGCTTCCTAAGGATAAATGATGTAGCCTATTATGGTCTCCCAATATATACTCGATGGTACGTGGGACCACAAGTCCGTACTGGTGCTTGTCATCTCAAAGAGGAGGAATCAGCCAACCTACGATGAAAGTGATAGTTACCAGGCTTTACAACACCAGAATACATCTCTAGCCTAGACTTCTAGATGTTGGGCATTAGGTTCCAAAGCATTTTTATGTTCATTGAAGCTTATTTTACAGTTGATCTTTCTTAAGAAGTTTCCTTTAAGGTTCACCGCGTGATGTACATATACAATTCCTAAATATGCAATCTAGGATGATAAACAGTCGTTTATTTTCTTTTTGCAATGAAAATCCTAACTACTAAGGAAAGAGAAATGAAATTCTTTCAACATAGAGCAGAGAGCACACACTTGATGCAATTTTCCTAAATCAACTTCAGCATGCAGTCTTAATGCAAATGCACATGCATGTATTTTTTTTTAGTTTCCTTAATGTGATAATGACAAAAAAAAACAAAGTATAGATCTGAACTATCTTTTTTCAAAGTGATAGTACTAACAATTTTCTTTTCAAAAAATGAAAGTAAGGTCAAGACGACACTTCGCAATTTTGAATTTTAAACTGCTTTCGACACTTGAAATACTAATGATTCAAATCAAATACAATGGAAAAAGTGTAATCGACTATCTAAAAGAGGAATGCTTTGTGACACTCTTTTTCTTGACTGAAAACAACACTTGCAACACTTTCAAATCAAAAGACAACAGTTCGATTAAGCTACTATTTGCAAAGGATAACTGTAAATGATTAAAAATACATAAAAAAAAACATTCACAGTTCCTTCTGATGGAGGCTAAATAATGCAAAGGAAAATGGTTTCAACAGAGATATACTGATCATAGACAGCAAAACTATTGAATAAAGTTGAAGACAATGAAGAAAAAACCAAAATCTGGAGGCAGAAACAGTGTTAGTCAATCATCTCACCTGTAACACAGAGAAACAGGGATGCATCTCACCTACAACACACGGGAGGTGTGATGCATCCAGGTTGCCAAGAAGAGATAGTGCGATGGTCTAACGATGAGACTGTGCTTGGTTTTCACTCACAGTTTGCAGCTAAGTTCAGGGATTTAGGCTGAGCTAATGATTGTCAGTAAACACAAAGTATAGGGGCTGATCTAATGAGGTTATTTGAGCTACCACCAGGGAACTTAGGATGTTTGCAAGCTAGATGTTCATTTCATAAACCAACCTTGAGATTGACTGAAGCAGCGTTGATCTACTTTGCAGTTGCATAGAAAAAGGAGTTCGAAGGCTAGCTGGCTTGACTTCGGGCTCTGTCTGTGGTTTATAAAGAAAACAACAGTAACAAAACAAACAAACTATTCTCTCCCCAATGGAGTCGCCATTTTGTTATTAGGAAAACTAGTGTCCATTTAGAGCTGCTAGTCCCACTAAGACGGGTAGCTATCTTAGAAACAAACGAACTAAAGTTACTTCTGTTTTCCTTTATGACAGATAGATGAGAGAGAAGCTGAGAGTACCAACCTCAGTCTTTCGCTGGTCTCCTTGATTGTTTCCTCTCTCCTTTGATAGAGCTTTCACCACTTCTTTCTCGCTTGTCCCACTTCAAAGAACACCTGTAGAGTCAAGGCAGCAAAATACCATCAAAGAATAGAGATTGTCGAGTAGATAAATCGTTCTTGCAGACAAGACCGATCTCCCTAGTATCTATGGATATCTAGCGACAAGCAAACCAAACAAATTCTATCTTTCTCTAAATATGCAATTTATAAATAAAGGCCAACAGATGTTTTAGGCCTACCTCAGGTCTAGTGCTAATTTCTGGAAGCCACGCTCCATTTGTCCAAATGAGCTCCCTTTTAAAGAATCTGCAAACACAAACAGGCACACATATCAAATACCACCTGCATAGCCAATATAATAAACCATATTTATCATGATGATCAAGGAATTCATGAAATAAATCATAGAAGACAATTTATTGAGAAAAATGAAACTAATTGTATTAACTTTAATCAAAGAAGAACTTTACAACCTTGGTGCCTTGATGTTGTACAAGCTCCTCCCAGGGTCCAGCAATAATCTCCTCTACTTTGACAAGTTTCACTCTCTTCCCAATGAAGCCAAAAGGTGTGTAATCTCTCCTCTCAAGATTAACTAGGAAGTCTCAATTCCAATAGAATTTACCCTAAAAAATGTTCATCTTTTTACCTCCCTAGCAACCAGCCCAATGCCTCATTTTATAGTGAAAAGGAAGGAAGTTACTAGGTCCACCTTCAAAGGGATAGAGTCCTCCTTCAAAGGGATAAGCTCCTCTCATCAAGGGGTTATCTCCTTTAGTTATGGGATGCATGAACCACCTAGGAGCGAACCAACCACGTCAAGATTCCTTCTAGAAGCATCCAGAATTAACCCAAAGTGAGTTTTTAAGAATAAACTTGTGCCTTTTTTACTTTCACAGGGGTCCGCACCCACTCCTTTAGAGACAGCCCACTCCTTTAGAGACAGAGCGGGCAGGTCCGCAGGTAACATGACCAAGGGGTGCGGGACCACAGGTAATGGTAAGATAAAGTGCGGAACCAAATTTTTACAGACTTTCAAAGACTTTCTCTCATTTTTAAAGCTTGACTTGCAGAGCTGAGGTTTGAGACTTGCAAAGGAGGACAATATGAGTGGTGATAGACTCACACTAACTGTAGAAAGTCATGGTGACAATATTTTGTGTAATAGAGATCTATAACCATAAATAATATTGATCAGATATACATTAACCACATAGATACATATACAAATACAAGATTCAAAGATATACAAGCATATGGAGGAAAACTCAAATAGATTTATTAATAGAAGTAGTAGAAGTGAGGATTACAACCAATCTGTCTGATCCAGCATCATCCTCCCAGCATGAAAGCCCTCTTCACCTCATACAAAGTAAGATCATCCAACAATGTCTTCAAAGAGAAACCAACAGCACTTCCTTGCAAATTACAAAATTCTAGCCCCTAGATCTCTTGGATGAGGGATCCATATATAGATGTTTACAGGAGAGTGACTCAGTTTCTGGGATTTTGATTAGTGTCATTTCATTGACAGTTATTGCTTCCACTTGGAGATTTCAGATCTCTTACTCGTCCCTGGGAAAATTTAGAGAGGCAAGTGTCATATGAGCAGTTTATATAAGATTCACTGGGTTTCCACCTAGAAAATTTCTTCTTCCATTTGTCTGCTCTCACTCATCGCACCCTACAGAAGGGTTTTCCAATATGCATCACACCCCCTGTGTGTAATAAGTGAGATGCATCACACCCTATGCATGGAGAAATTTGTCTGGTCCTGTTTTGACTAGTTTTAAGTAGTTTTTCATGGAGAACTTCTGGGACATGATGTAATCAGCTAACCTTTTTCCTTTAGGGTATGAAACAACACTTTTAGGGATTTATAAGCCCTTGTTTTATGGATATATGTGATTGGATTTGCAGTGCCCAAATATGTTTACAACAACTATCGTGTCCATGATGGGGATAGACCTACCAAGCCATAAGCACCCATCGTGCACTAGAGTCATTAGTTGCCATATACAGGTGGTATTTATGTCAGAGCGGTGGTATTGGGGCACCCACAGCAAGTTCAATAACCTAAACTTCTCTACTCCACAGATCCACTGAACTGTCTCCATTGTAGTGACACCGGAGACTTTGTAATAGACTCGCTTCTTGTAATTATTTGTCATGAGGTGGGGAACCTCTCATGGTTAGCCAATTCTCAATCCTCCATCTTTAAGATTGGAACCTACGTCAAGCATAGACCGTCAAAGGTTATCTGTTCTAGTAACAGGGGCATGTGGATGACGAATTTTTCTGAGTCTGGGTCCTTGGTGACCTACACCTTCCCTTTACGTTGAGGGATATACTCTGGCAACTTGGAGATGGGCTCCGTGCCCTCAACATATATATCTTCAGTGCCCTCTTCAACCTCCATGTCTACAACCTTCTCATATTGCTTGTCCTTCTTTTGTGTCTGGGTAGCACAGTGATTTCTAGGTGACTCATGCACTAGCACTAGCCTTTTTTGCTTATTATTTTTGGCTTATGTGTCTCATGCATTGGTGTAGGCTTTGGCCTAGGCAACCTTGACACCATAGGCATAGGAGCTAGATCCTCCATGCTCACAACTTCTAGAGCCTCTCCTTCGGAGGCAACAGTTCCTTTGGTGCTTGTAGTCTCACCTGGTCTAGACATAGTGCTATAAATGAATTGTCAGGTCTCCGCTGGTAGATTATCAAACACAGATCTTGTGACCAAATCCTCGAAAAACTTACACTTCATAAGAGACAGACATCACAACTCAAAAACTCAAAGGGTACAAAGTGTTCTCTGCTGTACTGGCATGCGTAATTTATAGGAGAATTTGAATTTGAATTTGAATTTGATTTGGCAGCAGATCTCCAAATATTTCAACCTTAAATGTCACCTGCCCGCTCCTCTTAACCATCTCCTGGCTATCAAATCATGAACAACAACTCTAACAGTCATTTTCTGGCTATGCTACGCGGTATCTCCCTCCATATCACAGTTACCTTCGCATGGTTTCTGGTACTATGACATCACCCTATTTGGCTCAGCCCCCCTATCGTGGAGTCCCCAGAACCAAGCAGTGTAGTTTATAGTCCTGCACTTCCTTATAGCTACTTGGAGCACTAAGACTATTCGATCGCCATACAGTCATTGAGCCGGATCTCCTGCATACACCTTCAATTGGCTCCCATTCACTCTTCCCAAGAAAGGTTCTCCGTTCAACTTTGTGATCTAAACCGCGCCCCTATATGTGATTTATTTGATGACATATGGCCCTAACCAGTGCATCTAAAACTTTCCTGGAAACTTATCGAAATTTCTATCATATAATAATACCAAATCATTTACCTTGAATGTGTGCAGCTTGGTGTGTCGATCGCACCATGATTTTTCACGTTCCTTCTGTACTTGTTGATGGAATCCTGCCAAGAATCTGTCCTCTTTGAGCTCCATCAACTAAACGAGTCATTCTTCCAAGGCTCTACGATCTGCCATCCCTGTGAAGGCTACTATGCATTGACTAGGCATGATATATTCCATAAGAATCATAGCTTCTATGCCATAGACCAAGCGGAAAGGTGTCTAACTTGTTAGTTTTTTGCAAGTAGTCATGTATGCCCATAATACTACCAATACATGCACGTCCTAATCATTCTATTGCACACTGCAAATATTTGTCAGTGCATTATCCAATATCTTATTGAAGGCCTCAATTGTTCCATTAGCTTGAGGATGATATGGTGTACTCTTTTGATAATAAACCTTGAACTCTTCAGTCAGCGCGCTGATCATTTCATTGAAAAAGTGCGTACCATGATCACTCATCACCACTTTCGGGAAACCGAACCTGGTTAACACGTACTCAAACAAGAATTTAGTTGTTTTGTCCCTTGTACAATCCTTCATAGTCTATGCCTCCGCCCATCACGTCAAATACTCTATCACCGTGATGATATAACGCGCACATGTTTTCTTTGCCTAGGGGCTGAATTGGTCCTACAAATTCAATAGCTCATTTCTCAAATGGCTGTAACAACACCTGAGGATTTAGAGGAAGCCCATTCCTTCGTGATGGCCTCCCAATTCTTTGACATGCATCACACACCCTATTTATTCAATTTAGTGTTTCTAAATTGATGTCATTAATTGTCAACCCGGGGCTCGTAAGCTGATGAAGTGAAGGTGTACTATATGTACTTAAGCAACCTCTTAGAGCTTTTGTCGTTTGGGGTGTTGTTTGTGGTTAATTTATATTCCTAGGATGGAGTGATGTTTTTATGAACAGATGAGTGATGGTGTGTGTAAGGTGAATTCTAGATGAGTGAGAGTGTGTGTAAGTGGTTTCTAACTACTTGCTGAAAAGGAAAAGCTTGAATGAAATAAATAACTTGAAATGACTTGAAAGCAAAGAACCACTTTCTAATGGCATTAGACACCATTCATGCTGCTGCAAATAAAAGGTAAGAAAATCACTTAAAAGACCAATGATAATGTTTATCTCTTCCTAACTCTCTGCCTCTAACACATAGTACTGTGTAAGACACGATTAGGAAGTACCTAAAGATAAGTCTAAGAAATGATAAAAATGAGAAAAATCTACTTTAAAGACTAGTTATGATGTTCAGCTCTCTCTAACTCTCTGCCTCTAACACATAGTACTGTGTAAGACACGATTAGAAAGTAGTTAAAGATTAGTCTAAAAAGCACCCAAAGCCAGCTACAAGTTATTAATATTATGATCTCTAAAAGATAGAAAATTTATGATAAAGAGATCATTCATATGTTAGCAGACAACTGTGAGAAATAAAACTAAAAATCAGCTATGAAAATAAAGTAAAGGCAGCAACTTGAATCTGTCAACTGAAACTACCACTAGATATTTAAGCAAATACACAAACACAAAATCAATCCCGGGCTTAAAAACCTGCAAAAGAAAAATGCTGATCAGCGTAAAATAAAGGCTGGAAATGAAATAACAAGAAAGTAAAGCAAATTGTACATGTTTCAACTAAAAGAAATGCTGAATAGAAATAAGGGAATGCTGCACATAAAATACATAAAATACTTTACAAGGCTAACATGAATAGGGGCCCTCCATTCATATCATCCAAAAGAGACTCAAGGAATTGTAAACTTCAAAACAGCATTGTTTCTATTACTCCATGTGCAGAAAAATACAGTCCAGAGTGCTAGAACAGCACTATAAAAACAGAGTCTTCGAATGCTCTAAAATAACGACAAGTTTA
Organism: Pinus tabuliformis; assembly: GCA_031772625.1. Lineage (NCBI taxonomy): Eukaryota > Viridiplantae > Streptophyta > Pinopsida > Pinales > Pinaceae > Pinus > Pinus tabuliformis. The sequence continues at coordinate 1,002,028,714 of CM062813.1, read as the reverse complement.
TAAAATGCAGCAACTAAAAAGTAACCTTCAGCGTATGCAAACGCTAGTTTTTATAGGCATCTGAAAGACGGCCTAATGCGTACAGCTAAAACTGGAAAACTAACTAACTGTCATGCGTAATTAAGGATCAAAACACGTCATAAGTCTGCGTGGATGAGCTGGAGGTTCTGGTCGTTATGGGCATTGAATCCAGAGTTGGATTATGTTCCCCACGGCCTGAATAAGATGGACAAGTCACCTTTTAAACTGACGTGACCCAACAGCTTACGTATCACCGTTAAGCTGCCTTTATTGACCGTAACTTGACCCTCGTTGACCAGAGGTACAGATGACGTGGATGGCTGAACAGATAGCACAGGAACCTCAAACACCTTGATTCCTAAGTGCCCATGTGGCTCATTTGGAAAAATGACACTTGGAACCTTGAGATTAACAAAAAGGTTGCGGGATCATCAGATGGCTGCGGAATCAGCAGATGGTTGCGGAATCAGCAGATGGTTGCGGAATCAGCAGATGGCTGCGGAATGCCTGTAAATATGTCAAAATCTAAACAAAACAGTCACACATTAGCAAAATCCCTAAATCATGCTTAATGCCATCATATGTAATGATCTGGGTGATTTTAGGCAGCAAAATAGAGCAAAAGGGAGAGATGAGTGAGGGAAAACTGTAGGAAATGATGGATAACCAAGTGTAAAGTAGAGACTCTACATACCCCCACTGCGAGGGTATTGCATGTCCTCATGCAATCAAAAACATGGTTCAGTCCACCTGCTGGGATGCCTCTGCTAGGACATCCAGCCTTCTCTTCTTTCTCTGTGTGGCCACATTGACCCTTGGTCTTTTCATCAAACACCTGAATTTCAGATTGATTAAAGCTCTGTTTAATTTTCTGCATCTCTTCTTGAGCTTTTTGTTTTCCTTTTGCCACAGGCCCATATGAAGCATAGTGTTATCTTGAACCATATTGTCCACATTGCCCTGTATCTTCAGTTTTTCATTTTCTTGTTTGATGTGGCGATTTAGTACCTCTAGCTCAAATATTTCCTGCTTCAGTGATTGGACTTGATGCTCCAAGGGTTGAGCAGTGCTTGGCCCAGCCACTGCTTGTTCCAGCGTCTCCGGGTAATTATAAAATTTTTGTTGATCAGGGTCAACCTCAGGTGACCGCCTTGGGCTATGCTCATACTCAAATTCGGATCCTTGTTCAAATTCAGGCTCATGCTCAAATTCAGGCTCATGCTCAAATGGACTTTCCTCACGTGGAGGACTGGTCTCTACATACTCAGCGTGTGAAGGACTTTTCTCCAAGTCAGGACTTGTAGCACCTTTTTGAGGTGTGCTCAAGTCAATAAAGAATGACTGTTTACCCTTTGTGGTCCCTACTTTTCTGTTTTGTAATCTGCTGCTCCTTCTCACGGAGGGGGTACTCTGTTTTTCTTTTTGTGCTTTTTGCTTCTTTTTTTCCACCTTTTTGGAAAGGGCAGTTTCATGGAGTTGAGCCAATCTTTGAGCTAAGGTCTGAGTGTCTTCCTCACTAGAACTTTCAGGAGTGAGGTAAGTTTCTTGAGCTATGGATTTCCCTTTATCTCTCTTTTGTTTCTTCTTACTCTCTTTTCTCTTTTGAGCAATTTCTTGGGAAAGTTCTGAAAGAGTTTCTGTGATAATTCCTTGAGCTGTTTGACCAATGTCCACAGCAGGCTCAGGGTCAATCTCATGTTCAGAATGATGTACATCAGTTTCTTCTACAATCTTCTCTTGAACAGTTTCCTCTTGGACAACAATTTCCTCTTGGACAGCAGTTTCCTCTTGGTCAACAGTTTCAGGGGTAGCCTCCTTTCATTTTCTTCTACTCTTTCTAGGCACAGAGGTTTCTCCTGCTTCTTCAAAATGGTTTCTCACAAGAAATTTCTCCCAGGTATCTCTTTTTGCTTTCAACTATTCCTCAACTAGCATTTTAACAAGACCATGATGACATAGATGTGATTCAATGTTTGTTGGGTTCCTTTGGTCCATTGAACACATTTTTCTAAGACTTGAGAGTAGAAAATATGGAAGGTTGATATCATCTCCTAAGAAATGCATCATGACATTGGCATGGTAAACATATAAGACTCCAAACCTTCCCTCACAAGTAAAGAATTTTTGCACTAATAACAGTAAAGTTGTCCATTCTTCCTTGACATAAGTAACAGGAATCCCTTTTGTAAAAATGTTGGTATCCATACCTGGGTTCTTCAAGATTTGCTTCCACTGTTGGTCTTGTACTGATCGGTTTTTAAACCATCTTTCTCCAGTTTGTGGAAGTGAAGTGGCTTGTGCTATGCTGCTCTCAGTGACTGTAAACTTCAGGTCCCCTATCTCCACTTGATTGTCTTTATCTCTGAAGGAACGTGCAAAGGCCTTCGTAACCTCTCTGTGGTGACCTTTGAATTTCTGGATGCATTGGAGCCAGTTTGCTTTCTGCAAAGCGTCTTTAACTTGAGGATATCCCTCCAGAAATTTTGAACCCTCGGGTTCTACTCTCAAGAGTTTACCCATTGGCTCTACGGCTTTGTTCTTAAAACTTTTGGAAAAGGGAGGTTACACGGCTTCAACAGTGGCCTTAACACAGTGAATTTACGGCTCTATTCTAAATTAAAGGGTTACACGGCTTCAATAGTGGCCTTACACAGTGAATTTACGGCTCTAATGTAACAGTCGTAACACTGATAACCTGAATTAGCAGAGAGGAAGACGTAAAAAAAACAGAGTATGACTGAGGTAGCAGCGTAGTGAGCACAGCGGAATAAGGGAAATGAGGAAATGAAACAGCGTGAATGGAATGGAGTGATACGAGCGTATAAGGGTTATGAAATGATGGGTATAAACGGTTAGGTCCTTAGGCTTCGGTCATAGGTCTACACTTGGCTGCTGGAATTATGGCACAGAGAGACGTAGTACAGTAGTCTACGTCACTTAGGTACGAAACCCTTAATGGAAGAGCAACTGCAACTGAATTTCAAAATCGTGATGAATCATGACCGATGAGTGGGGAGAATACGTGGATTTTTGGTCGTATGATGGGAAAAACCGGTAATCATTACATTAAATGGCAAGAAACATAACCCCGGAAATTTTGCAAAATGAGATAACCATAAGTTTAGGATTTTGGATCATACCTCAGGTCCGCGTTTGGATTGCCTTTGATTATTTCCCACTAACCCTTCATTGTGTTATTGTTGTTGCATGACCCTTTTCCACTTATTGTTGATGACTTCTGAACTGTAAATTTCTTTTCAAACAGACTGTGTTTTTTTTTATGCAGGTGCAGAGAGCTGCGGAATCGTTAGATGGCTGCAGAATCTTAAGATGGCTGCGGAATCTGTAGTAGTACCCTCCGGCTGCACAAAATAACTTTAGTTGTCTAAACAAAATACTTTATTGATGGAATGAAATGTAATGAATGGATGGATGGATGGAAAGAAATGAGGTGAAGTGAAAGTGATGAGATGGTGAATGAGGTGGATGAAATGGCGAAATGAGATGGATGAGAGAGAGATTTTTTTTTGTTGTTGTTGGAAAACATGAGGTGTCAGGTGACCCTGATTTTCATCTCAGGTTTTCTGCATGAGATTGCCAATCAGAGATTGGTTTTCAGGCTCATACATTCATTTATTTTTTCCTCTTTTTTTTTCTTTTTTTTCTTTTTTTTCTTTTTTTTTTTCTTCTTTTTTTTTCAAAAACCAAAGATTAGGCTGATGGAGGAGAAGAATCCTTCTCCACCAACCTGATTGCAGAATCTTCTTTAAACAATTTGACAAACTCTTCTTTTGAGAATGGCTTTTGGTAGATTTTCAAGCGATGGCCATTCACAATAAGAGGAGTATGAAATTCATCAATAGTTTTTACTCGAACTGCTCCATTGCTAAAGACTTCATCAATCTCATATGGCCCAAGCCAATGAGTTTGAAACTTCCCTTTGAAGTCTTTGAATTTTGAATCAAACAATAGAGCCCAATCTCCTTTCTGAAACTTTCTTTCTTTAATATGACGATCATGCCATTTAGATCTTTGGTGCTGAACTAGATCGGTCCTTAGAATTGCATCTTGTCTTATTTCATCTAGCTCATTTAGTTGGTCCATTCTGTGTCTTTGAGCTTCTGAGAGGCTCATTCCCAATTGGACTGCCATCTTGAAGGTCTTGATTTGGAACTCAATGGGGAGCAAGACTTCCTTCCCATAAACAAGTTCATAGGGAGAGTGCCCTGTTGTATTCCTCCATGTGGTTCGATAGGCCCATAAGGCTTCAGGAAGCCTTTCCGCCCAATCTCTTCTATGAAGATGAACAGTCTTGGTGATAATGCCTTCAAGAACTTTATTGGTAGATTCCACTTGGCCATTGGATTGCGGATGGTAGGGAGTAGATGTTCTGTGCTTGATCTTATATTCCTCCATCAGCTTCTCCATCAATCTAGATGTAAACTGGCTGCCCTGATCTATCACAATTTCCCTTGGGACACCAAAACGAGTGAAAATATCCTCAAAAAGAAATTGAACAACTGAATTTTCAGTGGCAGAAGGCAATGCTTTCGCCTCTACCCACTTAGTAACATAATCAGTACAAACCAGTATATACTTCTTTTGCTTTGATGGAGGATTAATTGGTCCAACGAAATCTAGAGCCCATTTCTCAAAGGGTTCGATGCATACCTGAGGCTGTAGCGGCATTTCATTTGAAGGAGTTGGTCTCCCAACTCTTTGGCAGCTATCACACCTTTTAACATACTGCTTTGCATCTTTAAAGAGAGAAGGCCAATAATATCCTAAAGAAAGGATTTTATAAGCTGTCCTCTTGTCCGCAAAGTGTCCGCCGCATGGTTCATCATGACATGCCTTAAGGATGTCAAGCATTTCATCTTCCCGAACACACCTTCTGATTATACAATCTGGCCCTGTTCTGAACAATTCATTAGAAATCCAAGAATAATGTGAACTCTCCTGAATGATTTTCCTTTTCTCATTAGGAAATAAGTGTAGAGGAAGCTTCCCTGTAACAAGATAATTAGCCATATCTGCATACCAAGGAGTCTTGGTAGTAACTGCAAACAAGTATTCATCTGGAAACTTATCTTCTACTGGAGAATCCTCATTAGTGTTTTGGATTCTAGACAAGAAATCAGCTACTGTGTTTTGTTTTCCAGGTCTATCTAACACAGTAATGTTGAATTCTTGTAAGAGTAAAAGCCATCTTGTGACTCTACCATTAGTGACAGGTTTGTTCATTAAATATCTTATGGCAGAGTGATTAGTGTGGACAAAGGTTTCATAGATGGTTATGTAGTGTCTAAACTTGTTGATCGCATGTACCACAGCTAAGAACTCTTTTTCTGTAACAGTATAATTTAACTCAGTGGGAGTCAAATTCTTACTTGTGTAATAAATGGCATAAGGGATCAAATCCTTTTGTCCCAAAACAACTCCTAGAGCTGTATCTGAAGCATCAGTAGAAATGTGGAAAGGGAGTTTCCAGTTTGGCCCCCTTAAGATGGGTGCTTTAGATATTCTAGACTTTAAAGCTTCAAAGGCAGATTGACACTCAGGATCCCAATTAAATTCACAGTCTTTGGTAAGCAATTTAAAAAGAGGAGATGCTATCCTAGTGAAGTTTTCAATAAATCTTCTGTAATACCCAGTAAACCCAAGAAAACTTCTAACATCCTTCTGGCAATTTGGAACAGGTAACTTAGAGATGACTTCCACTTTGGATTTATCAACCTTAATTCCATCTCCCGAAATATGATGTCCTAAAACAATCCCTTCAGTAAACATCATAAAACACTTTTCATGACTTAAAGAAAGATTTGTTTCCTTACATCTTACCAGTACTTTTTCCAAATTTTCCAAAGCTTCTTCAAATGTATTACCATAAACTGTGAAATCATCCATGTATACCTCTACACAATCATGAATCAGATCTGAAAAGATTCCTAGTACAGCCCTTTGAAATGTAGCAGGTGCATTGCACAATCCAAAAGGGAGTACTCGGTAGGCAAAAGTTCCCCAAGGACAAGTGAATGTGGTTTTGTCTTGATCTTCAGGTGCTACCTGAATTTGATTGTACCCACTAAAACCATCCAAGAATGAGAAATACTTTTTACCTGCTAAAGTGTCTAGGACCTAATCAATAAAAGGTAGAGGAAAATGATCCTTTAAGGTTGCCTTGTTCAATTCTCGATAATCAATGCAAACTCTCCATTTACCATTCTTTTTGGGCACTATAACCAAGGGAGAAACCCATTGGCTGTCTGAAATGGGGTAAATGAAGTTTACCTTGAGCAATTTCTGAAGTTCTTCTTTCACGATTTCCCTAAGGTTTGGATTCATCCTTCTTTGTGGTTGCCTAATAGGTCTGATGTTTTCTTCAATATAAATGTGATGAATACAAGTCTTAGGATCGATTCCTTTCATGTCAGTGTATTCCCATGCAAAGGCAGTGGAATGTTTTTGCAACAGTTTAGTTAATTCTTCTTGTTGTGACCTTTCCAAGTTTTTGTTAATGTTCAATGTTTTTCCTGGAAGGATTTCAACTGTAGAACTACCAAACTCTTCCATTGAGAAGAGAGACATTTGTCTAGAGGAGAGATATTCAATATCTGCATCTATCTGAAAATGTGTAGAGTCATATTCTTGAGATACTTCAAAATTTTCTAATGTATTTAGAATTTGACTGTCTTCACTAATCTCAGAGATGGTTAGAACAGGTTGAATAGTATCTTCATCCTCTACCCATTCATCTTCTCCTATTTCTGTTATAGCTTTTGCTGAGGGATACAAGTTGAATTTCTTGGTGGAATTACCATCTGATATATACATGTCTCCAGACCTACAGCTTATGAAAGCATCAGCTGTGGCCAGCCAAGGTCTTCCTAAAATAAGAGGATGTCCTCCTAGATTATTCTTGGGAGTTAAAATCATAAAATCAACTGGATATTCCCAAGAATCTAGAGAGACTGGAATATCTTCCAATACACCATCAGGTTTAATGATTGATCTATCTGCAAGCTACAACAAAGTAGGTGTAAAGAGAAGGTTAGGAAGTTTTAACTGATCCACGGTCTGTCTACTCATGATGTTGATCGCGGCTCCTAAGTCAATCAGAGTATTTGGGATTTCAACCCCATTAATATGAGTTTTGACAATAGGGCTACCGGGATCCACATATTTTTGCATGGTAATCTTACCCATCATAATGTCTGCAATTTTTCCAACTAGATGTATCCTTTTGGTATCTCTGGTTCTTTTTCCTGTTTTCTTCAAACTCAACTCCTTTATTGTCTTCGCTAGAATGGGAATTTCTTTAATGGCCTGTAACAAGGGGATCTTGATACATACATTCTTCAATTCATCTAGGAAGCTATAGTCAGGCATCCATATCTGCTTTTCCACTCCTTTGTCGATTTGTAGTCTTTCAGGGAAAGGAGGTGTAGCTACAGGTGTAGGTTGCTCAACTATGGGAGTTGTAAAGGTTGATTCTTTTTCTTTTTCTTTTTGGATATTTTGATTTTGAAGTGATACTTCAGAACCTTTATTGACTTTGAGAGATTCCTCCTCAGAAATGCTTGGTTGTTGAACACTTGTAGAAGGTTGATCTAAGATTCTACCTAATCTGAGTTGTACTTCATTAAGAGGAACAACCATATACGTAGGGAATGGTTGACCTTCCATCATGTAAGCATTTTGAGGGTTCCTATTATTTGGATTTGGTAATGGCTGAGAGGGAAGTTGATTTGATTTCTGCTGGGATTGAAGCGATAGTTGAGAATTTTGATTTTGTGGAGGAGGTTGTTGTTGTTGAGGGTATGGCAATGATAGTTGTTGACCTTGGTTTGGAAGTTGTGGAGCTTGTTGATTCTGAAATGATGGAGGATATTGATAGAATTGAGCAAATCTCCCATAAGGATTTTGCATGATTTGCATCCATGCTTGGAAAGCATTTTGAGGTTGAGGCCAAGGTTGTTGCCAAGGATTCCAATTTGGTTGGGATTGAGAATTCATAGAGTTGTTAAACCCTTGATTCTGTTGCCCTTGCCAAGGTCTCCTTGCAATGAAACAGAGAGATTCAAGTGTACTTGGATCCTCTTGAAAGACTGCTTTGAGGCCAGGTATTGAAGGACAATCCTTAGTCTCATGAGTTTCTGAGCAAATTACACATGTTTCTACAACGTGTGCCTCTAAGGGACATTCCCTTAAAGCATGCTTTTTTCTACATTTCGGGCAAAAGATAGCCAAAGCCTCAGCTTCTGCTTGTTGTTTATTGTGAATCTTAAGGGTATCAAGTTGTTCACTAAGACTCCCTAAGATGTCAGTTTTAAATTCATCAAGCATATTGCCGATTTCAGCCCTACTTACTGATCCTGTTGCAGATTTATTTGCCCTAAGGAGAGAAGGATCTCTAGGCCCTTTTTGAGTTTTTGATTTGCCTCTCGAGAGATGGATACAGAGTTCTGCTATATCATTGAGTGAAAGTTGAGAAATATCCCCTTTCCCCATCATGTTTAGGATATCTATCCATTCATCCCTAATGGATTTTAATAAGAGGGCTTTTAAGGTCTCTTCATCCAAGGTATTCATTTTTTCTCTTTTTAAATTATACTGAAATCTTTCAAGTAAATCTTCTAAGCTCTCATCTTCTCTTTACATCATTTTAAAAACCTCGTCCTTGTGATTAGTAGGCATACAATAGTCCAGATACCTATCCAAAAATGTCTGTTTCATTTCATCCCAAGTCCTAATGGATTGAGTGAGTAACCCCATGAACCATTTCAAAGCTTGATCCTTCAGTGTTGAGGGGAACAATTTTAATTTCTGGGAGTCATCCAGGTAGTCATAAGTTCGACACACCACTTCGAACTCAAACAAAAATGTTTCAGGGTCCTCAGTCCTTAACCCATGGAAATTTGGGAGGACAGATGGTGATATATTCTTCATAGTAGCTCGGGAATCCTCATTAACAATGGGAAACCCAAATGAATTATCCCCATCTCTATTTCCTCCTCCAATGGGACCTCTACCTCCATTATTATTGTTATTGTTGTTTCCTCCTCCTCCTCTACCTCTACCTCTACCTCCTCCTTCTTCCTCTGCCATGATGATTCTCCTAGGGATTTCAAAGTCTTCTGGTTCTTCTACAAAAGGTGAATGAGAAGAGATTTCTCCTTCTTCTTCAGATGATTCCAATTCCTCAATGACAATTGGTCTTCCTGTAGGAGAAAGAGAAGAGTCTCTTCCTAGTTCAAACTCAATAGAAGGTGTAGGAGAGTCAACTCTTGGCTCTTGAATTCCAGGAGTGCTGGATGGAGATAAGGGAGGTGTCTCTTGTCTTTCCCTTGAAGCAGATGGACTTGTAAAAATTGAACTTCGAGCTCTAGCTAAAAACCTTCCTCTAGAATCTCTAGCTCTATGCATGTCATTTTTTATTTTTTCCTTCAAGTCAAGTTAATAGTTCTTTTTCTGATCTTCCAGTTCACTCTAGGTGCAAGAAGAGAGCATACTCAAGAGACTATCAAATCAATAACTTTCTCTTTTCTGATCCTCCAGATCACCTTGCAGTGCAAGAGGAGAGCATACTTTGATAGGTTATCAACTTCTTTCCTTGAAATCTTTTTTTTTATGTTTTTTTTTCTAAGAATATGGCTACTTAATTTCACTTCCCCGGCAACGGCGCCAAAATGTTTAGTCAATTTAGTGTTTCTAAATTGATGTCATTAATTGTCAACCCGGGGCTCGTAAGATGATGAAGTGAAGGTGTACTATATGTACTTAAGCAACCTCTTAGAGATTTTGTCGTTTGGGGTGTTGTTTGTGGTTAATTTATATTCCTAGGATGGAGTGATGTTTTTATGAACAGATGAGTGATGGTGTGTGTAAGGTGAATTCTAGATGAGTGAGAGTGTGTGTAAGTGGTTTCTAACTACTTGCTGAAAAGGAAAAGCTTGAATGAAATAAATAACTTGAAATGACTTGAAAGCAAAGAACCACTTTCTAATGGCATTAGACACCATTCATGCTGCTGCAAATAAAAGGTAAGAAAATCACTTAAAAGACCAATGATAATGTTTATCTCTTCCTAACTCTCTGCCTCTAACACATAGTACTGTGTAAGACACGATTAGGAAGTACCTAAAGATAAGTCTAAGAAATGATAAAAATGAGAAAAATCTACTTTAAAGACTAGTTATGATGTTCAGCTCTCTCTAACTCTCTGCCTCTAACACATAGTACTGTGTAAGACACGATTAGAAAGTAGTTAAAGATTAGTCTCAAAAGCACCCAAAGCCAGCTGCAAGTTATTAATATTCTGATCTCTAAAAGATAGACAATTTATGATAAAGAGATCATTCATATGTTAGCAGACAACTGTGAGAAATAAAACTAAAAATCAGCTATGAAAATAAAGTAAAGGCAGCAACTTGAATCTGTCAACTGAAACTACCACTAGATATTTAAGAAAATACACAAACACAAAATCAATCCCGGGCTTAAAAACCTGCAAAAGAACAATGCTGATCAGCGTAAAATAAAGGCTAGAAATGAAATAACAAGAAAGTAAAGCAGGTTGTACATGTTTCAACTAAAAGAAATGCTGAATAGAAATAAGGGAATGCTGCACATAAAATACATAAAATACTTTACAAGGCTAACATGAACAGGGGCCCTCCATTCATATCATCCAAAAGAGACTCAAGGAATTGTAAACTTCAAAACAGCACTGTTTCTATTATTCCATGTGCAGAAAAATACAGTCCAGAGTGCTAGAACAGCACTATAAAAACAAAGTCTTCGAATGCTCTAAAATAACAACAAGTTTATAAAATGCAGCAACTAAAAAGTAACCTTCAGCGTATGCAAACGCTAGTTTTTATAGGCATCTGAAAGACGGCCTAATGCGTACGGCTAAAACTGGAAAACTAACTAACTGTCATGCGTAATTAAGGATCAAAACACGTCATAAGTCTGCGTGGATGAGCTGGAGGTTCTGGTCGTTATGGGCATTGAATCCAGAGTTGGATTATGTTCCCCACGGCCTGCATAAGACGGACAAGTCACCTTTTAAACTGACGTGACCCAACAGCTTACGTATCACCGTTAAGCTGCCTTTATTGACCGTAACTTGACCCTCGTTGACCGGAGGTACAGATGACGTGGATGGCTGAACAGATAGCACAGGAACCTCGAGCACCTTGATTCCTAAGTGCCCATGTGGCTCATTTGGAAAAATGACACGTGGAACCTTGAGATTAACAAAAAGGCTGCGGGATCATCAGATGGCTGCGGAATCAGCAGATGGCTACGGAATCAGCAGATGGCTGCGGAATGCCTGTAAATATGTCAAAATCTAAACAAAACAGTCACACATTAGCAAAATCCCTAAATCATGCTTAATGCCATCATATGTAATGATCTGGGTGAGTTTATGCAGCAAAATAGAGCAAAAGGGAGAGATGAGTGAGGGAAAACTGTAGGAAATGATGGATAACCAAGTGTAAAGTAGAGACTCTACACACCCTACAATATGCTTTGGTATCCTTATGTAACATAGGCCACCACAACCTAGCGCACAGTATCTTCTGCGTCATTTCCTTACCTGCATAATGCTCTCCTGCATCCCCTGCATGAGCCTACACAATGATGTTGTTCTTTCAAAATCGGGCACATATCATCGGAGTATCTCATCTGAACCCATCTTATATAAATGTCCTGTAATTACCAAGAAATATTTCGCGCACACTACTAACTCTTTGTTTTCCTGACTGGTGTAGCCTTCTGGAGCTATCCCTGTGGTCAAAAAGTGGATATAAATGCAAAGTGGTTCTCCACTACGGGCACCACGAAGAGATACATGTTTGGTAGCTCTTCCTCCAAATTAGTAGGCTCTTCCCCCGTTTCAATTCACGATAGATGGTCAGGTTTTGCATTCAACCTTCCTCGCTTCACAATTACCTCAAAGTCATATTATTGAAACAATAGCAACCATCTACATATCTTCCCCCCTAACATAGCCTTATTGACTAGGTACTTCAAGGTGGAGTGGTCTGTGTACAACTTGAAATGTCCGCCCAACAGATAGTGTCTGAATTTTTGGAGTGCATGCACCATAGTCAATCCCTCGTGCTTTGTCATGGAGTAGGTCTTCTCAGCCTTTGATAATTTCCTACTCGCAAAGGCTATAGGGTGATCCATCTCTCATGTGCCAGCCTATGTCAGCATACTCCCAACACAATACATGAGGCATCAACGTGCACATGGAATTCCTTCTTCCAAACCGGGAAGACCAAGATCAGAATGGTAACCATATTTTCTTTCAATACATCCAAACTGTGTTGACATTCTTCATCCCAACAGATTGTAGCATCCTCCTTCAGTAGCTTCTCCATAGGCGCAGTAATCTGAGCATAAGCCTTAATGAAATTTTGATAATACCCAGTATGGCCCAGCGTTGCGAACAACTGCTTGAAACTCCTTGGGGCCTCCAAATTAACTATTACCATGATCTTGGTAGGATCCACCATTAGTCCTTTCTTTCACACCACATTACCTAGAAAAATTCCAAAGGGGACACAGAATAAGCATCTCTTTAGGTTCAGCGTGATCTGGTATCTTCTGCATGTATCCAACATTAAGCGTAGACTGGATACATGGTGATTTACTAACCTAAACACTATCCAATCATCAAAATATACCTCCAATAATTTGTGAATAAACTCTTTAAATTCTGCGATGACTACACACGTGAATATCGCTGGTGCATTCTTGAATCTGAATAATATCACCGTGTACTGAAAACACCCCCATTCTGTTGTGAAGTATATTTTTCTCCTACCTTCTGGCACGATCTTAATCTAATTGTACTCAGAGAACCCATCAGTGAATGAGTAGGCCTCCTTCCCTCCAACATTGTCCAGTACCTCATCAGTAAATGGCGTCGGGAAAGGATCATGGATGTAGGCATCTTTAAGCTTTCTTAGATCTACGCAAATCCTTATCTCTCCCTTCTAATTATTTTCCTAAACTACCATTAGGCTCACCCAATCAGATTCCTCCATCAGTTCGATAATGCCCACTTCAAGCATCTTTTCTGATTCCAAGCGAACATTTTCCTTATATTTGGGATTAAGGAGATATGGCCTCTACTTAACGGGCTTCATGTTCGGTTTCAAAGTTATTTTCGTCACACCCAAGTCACCTATGATGCCTTTAAAGTCTGAAAATTTTGTAGGAAAAAGAGCATGGTACTCGCAAAGTAACTCAACAACTTTATCCACTGTGGCATCATCCCAGTAATCTCTAATATTCACAAATTTGGGCTTCACTTCAGTACCAATTTTTACTTGCCTAGTTTTCAATGGTGCAGTGATATCCAAGTTCTTTATCTATGGACCTTCGACCTTGTGGTGACCTTCTATTTCTAGGATATTGATATTCCTTGGGTCTTCATCCTTCCCTTCAGCAGTCACATTATATAATTCTAGTGCATGGCACAATTGGGTGCTCCAATCCAATTGAACCAATTCCAAAGGGGCCTATGGAATTCTGAAGATCGCTGCCTTAACCTCCTACAACACCTCATCAATGCTTTTGAATCCATCTTCAAACTAAAGGTCATCAAAAATCCTTCCCTTAAGATATCCCACTTCGTGGTGTAGTGGTGGAGCTCTATTTCCAAGTACCAATTCATAAGGATTATATCCAGAGTGTGACAAAATAAGTGCACCCACTTTTGTTGCGAATTTATTTCGTAGAATTTAGCTCACCTTGCTAAATGATCGTATGGATAATTCCTCCCATCATATTTCTTAGTTAACCACACTTTAGGACAACCAAATCGCATCCTCATCATCCTCCTATAATCATGCCATTCATCAAAGTTGTCATTGTGCATATCCTATTATCGAGTAGGCGTACCACACAGTACCAAATCTAGCGCTTGAAAATGATAATCCTCTAGGACTTCTCTTTCAAAAGAATCCAAAAACTTATCTACATTGGCTAAACCATCGTAATAAGGTAAATTTATTACCTATGATGACACATAGCATAGTGATTTAGTAATCATATTGCAACGTAGTGTAGATACTTCATGCAGCCTATTCTAACAATGTTCCAACTCTTCATCTGAGTTTGAGGTACAGGAACTTTTGCAGTCCCATCCAATCCATCCATTAGCTATTGGATTGACCCAATCTTGGTATCGCACAGTAATTTTGTACATTTGATCCAAATCATCATCACTTTCAACATAGTTGCAGATGGATTCAGTATAACACAGTCCTTCTGCAGGGTCTAATGGTACTACAACACAGAGTGATTTCCTTTCAAACGACATTGTCCACTTCTTCAAATTGATGACCCCATTCATGTCAATAGCCTAATAAATACCAAGGAGCATGGGGTATGGATTGTTGTCATCAACAATCTCTATCACTTCAAAATCAGCTAATGTGCTCACACCTTATATAACTACGGTCACTCCATGCAATTGTCCCATAGGGATAATCTTCTATTGGTTCACCATCCTCAACTGAATTGGAGACCACTACATTGCAGGCCTCCCCATTCTCTCCCATGTCTATTTAGGCAAAACATTCGCATCAGATCCAAGATCCAAAATAAATTGGTCCATCTCATAGTGTCCTATTTGTGTGGTGAGTCTCATTTCGCACCCTGTCCTTGTCTTATGTTTTCCAATCTTTCTGAATATGTGGTGTCCTTCAGGAGAATTTTCCTTCCCTGTGCACTTATTTATCAATTCTTGTATCCCTTTCATAGCCTTACTATCATACAGTAGTTTCATACAAGTCTCCAAGAGGGTAGTAAGCACGGAGGAGTCAACCTCTGTAGGCTTGTCGGTTGCTGACAGTTTGTCTTCACTTCCAGGGGCAGAGGCCTCAGCAAATATTTTATTTGCCTCCATAAATGTTTCCCTCATGCACTCTAGATCAATCCCAACCTCCTTTTATGGGGCCTTGTGGACCCACCCACTTTTTTAGGTTATTTTCCTTTATCATCACCAGTCGTCATTCTGTTTCACAACATGATATTCACATTTGGATGTTCCTTGTGGGGCTTGACCCTCATCATCTGTAAGTTCTGGGTAGGATGCTGAGGTTGTTCCTTCTTCTCCTAAATCTTAGCTATCAACATAGGGCACTCTTCTATTGTGTGTTCAAACTAAGTGCAGTATTGATATGACAAGCGTGTCTGACTCATACACTCCCATGCATAGTGCCCTGGTGTTCCGCAATTATAGAAAATGACCTCTCCATGACCTTTACCAGGTCCTCCTCCTCCTCAGTCTTGTCCACACCCCTGATATCCTTCACACACTCCCCCAGTGCCCTGACCTGGAGGCCGAGTTTGTACTTGCATTCGATACGTAGGCATCCTCTTCATCATAGTTCATAACTACGGTAATGGTGCTCATCATGACCTACTGATTTGCAGAAATTGTAAAACAATTGTTGTGGTTTCTGCACAAATTTTTGCAGCAAATGACAGTTATCTGTTACATGTTTTCCATCCACCTAACAAATAGTGCACCATAGCACGGGTCCCATAATTGGTCCTGCTAGAGCTTCCTACCTCAGGGGCATCAGCCCCCCCCCCCCCATGATATAATTCGTGCAGACAGGGTAATTATCCTTATCATGCCCCTAGCTCTTACACTTGAGGCACCAGACTTCTTCATGCACCTTTGTCTTGGCCTCCTTTTCTTTTTTCAAGCTCTGCAATTCCAAACAGAGGTTCTGCAACTGCGAGTGAATTTGTTGGACTCCCAAAGATATGTCTTGAATAGGTGTTTCATGCAATCTCATTGCGATTTCCAGAGCTTCCGCCTAAGTTCCTATCTTTTCCTGTGATAAAGCAATCCTTAGGTGGGGCATGAGTGAGGCTATAAACGAATGGTGGTGCTAACTATCTGTGCGATACATATTAGCTTCACAAATCCCACACTTCAGTCTTTGATCTAGCTCCTAGGGCATTTCACTGGGCCTCATCGTGATTTCCTTAAATCCAATTACTGATTCTAAGTTAGACATAGGCATACTGAATTCTTTATTCAAAGCGGTCTGAGTGTCTACTAATAACGCCAATGGATTATCAATGCAGAACTTAACATACCATGTCATTGTGCAATCCTGCAGAGCGGTAACCAACTACACCTTCTTTATATTATCATCCATAATCTATTGTGTTTTCCGCACAACCTTTGCAACAAATCAAAACTAATCAGGATCCTCACTTCCTAAGCCCTTGAAAACTAGCAACTTCATTGTATTCGACATGTCAAACGACATTGGTGGCAGAGGTGGAGTGGGAAAAGGTGTAGGTTGTGGAGGTGAAGGTGGAGGTGGAATTGAAGGATGATGTATCTATGGAAAACCATGTCTTATAAACAGGGCAACACTTTGCGGTGAGGCCTGCACCTCTCCTTTGTCATCACTTAAAGGAGGTACAATCAATGGGTTATATTCAGGACCTGCTTTTTCTTGGTTTCTAAAGCTTCATCCACTTCATGTAGATCCAAACATCAAGGAAATGGCATAACCGATTTTTCACACAATAGCATCTTAATCCAGGTATTCAAGGATCTCAAATACTTGCCTCGTGGTCCTTTGAAGAAGCATTGCTCTGCTTCATTTTAACTGACTGAGGTGTCATCCACAAACTCTATAACTAATCCTCCTATCGCCTCATCAAGTCAATGGCCAACAGCGTGCGTGATCTTATCTTCAGAGGCTTCCAACCTCCGCACTAGCTCTAGAGTCCACACTATTGGACCGTTGAGCCTCCACCTTCCTTGGTTGTCTACCAATTTAGCTATCCACTCGTATAGTTCAATCAGGAAGGTACAGAAGAAAATTTCATGTATTTCTATGTACATATATATGTCCAACCATTGTTCTTTTGTCAAGAACAGATCCCTATTTTCTTGCATCGTGAATTCATGGATCTTTGTATCCAACCACTTTTCAATTTCCTTCTTGGTCAGATTTCAGTGATGTGACATCACACATCTCTTTATGCAGATCCCAGTCCCAGAAACAGAACCATTTGTTGGCTTAGGGTGTCCTGACCCAGGTTGAGAGTTAGTTGTGCCAAACAAATACCTACACTACTGGCCCTTTCAGCATCAATCCACGTAGTGCAAACTGAAGTCTCACCCGAAGCAGTATGGGGGGATGCTGGAATGAAGTTTCTGCATCTAGAGATCAATGTGATGTCTTTTTATGACCTAGATCTACCTTCACGCAGATCTCTAAGCCCTTAAGGTGTAGCACTATAACTCCCCTCGATTAGCGTCTAGACCTCTACAAAGATCTACGACTGGCTTTTACAAACCCTGAGCAAGAAAATTAGCTACTTACATGCACCATAGATCACCCTTAAGTTAGTATTTACTTAGATCTACCTAAATGTTCGATAACTTTAACAGAAAATGATATGATCTTCACGTAAGCACTTAACGTTAATTGTGTTCAGATAATAAGACAGATCAGGTAAACTCGTGCATCAATACATCATTATTTTATAAAGACATAATTTAATCACAGCATATACCGCAATCATACATAATAGAGGTAAAGAGATAAAATAGAGGAATTCCTACAACAGTCTTCTTTATTGATCTTCGGTATAGATTTACAGACTCAATACTTCCCTGCACACTCAGCTGTAGGGGTCCGCGCACTTAGCTACGGACACTACTCTAGGCCTCTATGCACTCAGCTACAGAGCCTTTTCCCCCTCTAAGACTTACTTCTCTGCGCTAGACTTCCTTGTTCGTACCCATAAAAAAACATAGATCTCCCTTAGACTCTCTAAGATACACCTATTTATACATGGTCCGTGGACCATGGGTAGATCTCAAAAACCGACTCAACGATACATGAATGAGGGTAAAAGCCCTTTTTGACTCCTAACTCAATGTGCGCTCCACATCCCCAATCTGTTGAGAATTTACATATTTTACATCAAAATTTTGGCTTTTGCCCCAAAACTGACCTAGGGGATCCCATCCCAACATCTGCTATAAGTATGGACAGGTTATATACTTCGCAAGAGACTATCAGAACCTAACGATGACCTACATTTACTGTAATTATTTTGATAATGTGATAAAAGAATTCCCCGTCCTTATTGTGAAGATGGAGAAGAATAGAAACCAGCAACCTAGAGAAAATATCCAAATGATGACATCTAATCCAAAGAAATATCAACCATGCATCGACATTGTAACGAGATGTGGAGCTGCGACTAGAAATGATAAAGCAAATGGAAAAAGGAAGTTGAAGCCACATGGGTAAGAAAAACTACTAAGAAAACTCTTACATTTGATATCCTGAAGGAAAAGAAAGTATTCATGGAGGCGAGGTGAATCTTTATGGATGATGGAGCCTTGACCTCTACTGTGCAGCTGACTTGGAAGGATAACTATGAGATAGTAGCGGTTACAACACAAAATGTGGATCCAAATATTTTGATGTTTTTTCTACAAACTTTCATGAAATTATTAAGAAATTAGAAGGTCATAGAGGGATTGCAAGAATTGATAGATTCTTATGCTCCTACATAGGTACCATAGAGTGAGATGTCCGCAGTGAATAATCTACATAGACACAAGAAGCGAGCTAGGAAGGAAATGAGGCTTATAGTATAGATTTGGGAAGACGACATGGATCAAGTTATCTTGGATCTAGGATTTGATGCCAATGTCTTGGCGAAGAAAACTTGGGAATTGATGGGTAAGTCAAAGTTGCAATGGTCAACTATAAAATTGAATATAGTGAATCAATAGAAGATCGTCCCTCTAGGAAGTTTGTTAGGAATCACAATCAACATTGATGGAGTGCGCACTACCACTGAATTTGAAGTGATTAAGATTGTGGATGGTAGTAGTCCCTTCCCTGCATTTCTTTGATTGGATTGGGAATTTGATAACATCGCTATAATTAAATTGAAGAAAAGGAAAATGATATTTGAAAGTAATAATATGAGAGTTATTGTGCCATTAGATCCATTGGAGGGAGCGAGATATACTGAACATATCATAGAAGAATACAACGTGGATGACATCAACAACATTTATCAGATAACAACAAAATAAGAAGTATGGATCAACCCTATTGTGGATGGAAAACTAAATTGGGATAAATATCATTCTTACACTTCATAAGAGAGGAAGAGGAATTGGAAAACTGGTAGAACGGGTTGCATGAAGTGTCTACAAGGCGATGTGCAAGGATCACTAAAGTAGTGCACTGTATGACAGCTAAGGTACGTGACTTACCTTTATATGATGATTTGGGTGTTTTAAATACTTTCTTTAGAGATTATTAAAGATGCATATCTGAATGTCATAGATTGTTAGCTCTGGATCAAGCACTGAGGGCTACTCCTTCTAGATGGTGGGGTACACATCAGAAGAATATAAGAGATTGGAAAATATGTAGAAGGTTGATGTGTGTAAGATTTGGACAAGCAGAAACAGCGCTTGTAGACAAGTATGATGGCCAAAATGATCCTAGAGACCACATTCAACTCTATATGGTAGCTTGGGGATAATTCCGCAAGAAGAATGGGTGCATGGCTTCATCCATACCTTGGAGACAATTCCTTGGAATTGGTATCTAGAAACCTATCTTCGACATGGTAATGCTAGTTGGGCAAAGATGGTTGATGCATTCATAATGACATTCAGATTTGAAGATGATTGTCCACATATAGATGCAGCTCTAAATATAGTTAAGAAGAATATTTTTGAAAATGAAGTTCCAATTATCTGGAAACCTAATTGGGTTGCGCAGATATGTAATGTAATGGAATGTTATAATCTCACTGCGGAAGAGGATGAATATCCTCACGATATTGACATCAAAGACTCAAAAGGCCATCACATAGTAAATGGACCTTAGATAGAGATGATTGATATAACGAAGCCATTAAAGATGAGGAAGGTATATATAAGGTTAGAGGCTGAACCAAAGTACGCAACAATAGAAGATTACTGGGATGAAGACATAGTCAGCAAGATAACAAATCTCTTCCATGAATATTTGGAGTTTTCAGATATTAAGGGCATATTAGGATATTTGAGAGTCATGAGGATTCCTATAAAGTTAGATGAAAAGCCTATCAAGTAGAGACCTTATAGATTGAATCCAAAATTCAAGGAGAAGGTGAAAGAAGAATTAGAAAAAATGTTAATAGTTGGGATTATCGAACCTATCGAATAGTCTGAATGGGTAAGTCCCATTGTGGTTTAGGAAAAGAAGGAAAAAGGTGAAATTAGAAACTGTGTTGACTTAAGGAAGTTGAATGATGCCTGCCTACATGATCCTTTCCCTACACCATTTACAGATGAAGTATTGGACAATGCAGGAGGACAAGAGGCCTATTCTTTCATAGATGGATTTTCAGGATACCATCAAATCAAAATTGCACCAGGGGATAGACATAAAATGACTATTGTGATAGAGTGGGAACCTTATTAGTACACAGTGATGCATTTTGGATTAAAGAATGCACCTGCTATATTCTCTAGAGTTGTAATTGTTGCTTTCAAATAATATATACATAAACTTCTATAAGTATACTTCAATGATTAGACAGTCTTTGGTCTCTTAAGGAAACATTTGGCAAGCTTAAGGTTGATGTTGGATACATGTAGGCAACACCAGATCTCATTGAACTTGAATAAGTGCATCTTTTGTGCACCATTTGGTATACTGTTAGGACATGTAGTTTGTAAATAGGGATTAATGGTGGATCCTGCAAAGGTTGTAGTTATTGTGAACCTTATAGCACCAAAAATAGTAAGGCAATTGCGCACGACACTGGGACACACAAGCTACTACATAAATTTTATTAAGGGGTATGCACAAATAACTACGCCGATGGAGAAAATGTTGAAGAAAGATGTGACTTTTCGATGGAGCAAAGAGTGTTAGAAGAGCTTGGATGTACTAAAAGAGAATATGGTAATTGCGCCTATTCAAGTTTTCCCAGACAAGAAGAAGGAGTTCCATGTACATGTTGATGCATCTTCCATAGCATTGGGTGTAGTGTTAGCATAGCTAGGAGTAGGGGAAATTTATCATCCCATAGCATCTAAAAGTAGGAAATTGTCCAACGCTGAAAATAACTATAACATGATAGAAATAGAGGGAATAGATATGGTGTATACATTAGAAACGTTCAGGCACTACTTGTTGGGGGTGCATTTCAAAATGTTCATTGATCAATCTACACTGAAATATTTGGTGAATAAGCTTGTCTTAGGAGGAAATATATGTTGATGGTTGTTATTATTCCAGGAATATGACTTCGAAGTTATAGTAAAGCCAAGGAAATTGAATGTTGGACCCAATCATCTATCAAGAATAGAGACAAGAGAAGAACCCACAAATATCAAAGGTAACCTGCCTCATGCATAACTATTCGCAATCAGAGTCATAGATGATCACTTCACGAATATTATTTAGTTTTCAACCATAGGAATGGCACCCACAGAGTACACTATGAAGCAAAATAAGGAGTTGGTCATTCAAGCAATTGGCTTCTCATTGATTGTTGGGCACATGTACAAAATGGGACCAACTAAAGTACTACGCAGATACGTCCCTAAACATGAACGACAGAGTATTTTGATAGAATCTCATGGAGGAGTCGCAGGAGGGCACTATGCAGGAAAGGCCACTACGTAGAATATCTTGAGAGATGAGTTATGGTGGCCCATAATACATAAGGATGCAAAATAATTCTGCCAAGTATGTGATGTATGTCAAAGAACAGGAAAGTCATCTAGAAGAGATGAGATGTCACTAGTACCACAGGCAACTTTGTAGAATTTTGACAAATGGGCGATTTAATTTATTGGACCTATCAGTCTGCCAAGAAAGAAGCTGGTGCGAGTTATATAATCACTGAAAGTGATTATTTGACAAGATGGGCTTAGTCACAACTAGTGAAGGATTGTAGTGCAGAAACTACTGCGAAGTTCATCTTTGAATATATATTATCCAGGTTTACATGTCTGAAGATCTTGATGAGTGACCAAGGCATACATTTCTTGAATAAGACTATTGAAACGCTAATTGAGGAATTCCAAGTTTATCACCAGAGGATAACTCCTTATCATCACCAGGAAAATGGAAAAGTGGAAGCTTTCAAAAAGATTCTGGAGGATGCATTAACCAACGTATGCAATGTGAATGGAGATGATTGGGATTTGAGAATTCCAACAATGCTATGGGAATATAGAACAACATGCAAGAATTGACAGGGAAGACATTGTTTAGGTTGGTAATTGGACAAGAGGTAGTTAGGCCTATGGAATACATTGTGCCAAGCTTGAGAATTGCAGTTGTCACAGATATGGAAAACCTTGACATTATGAAGGGGAGATTGTTGCAGATACTAGCTCTAGAAGAAGATAGGTTCGTAGTAGTGTTCCATCAGCAAGTACAAAACGCAAGGGATAAAGTCTAGAAAGACAGGCATATCAAGAAGAATACATTCAAAGAAAGAGATATGGTATTATTATATGACAACAAATTCATGAAGTTCCCACGAAAATTTAAAACACACTGGTTGGAACCATATAAATTCAAGCACATCTCTGATGGTGGTGCAGTTCAGCTCGCGAAGTTGAATGGTCAGTTGACTCTAGGATGAGTGAATAGTCGTAGACTAAAGATATACAGGGATGGCGTTTTCCCTGGAATGTCACACTGAAAATTGAAGGCAAGGAAGTCTTAGTGCCACCTGCAGTTGAAAGTGGGCACGGGACTATAAACTACTCTGCAGAAGGGGACTTCGCCAAAAGAAGATTACTACACGACATGTAAGTGACGAAGTCTGAAGGAACTGCGAAAAAGAAAAGTTGGTTGCACCAAAAGGAAGGGTTCATAAAAGTTGGCTGGAAATATGACCATTGGAAGGAAAAAGCTACCATTAAAAGGAAATTGCAATTAAGGGACACGGGAAAAGAGCATTTATGAAGCACAACTGGATGTATCTAGCCCCATACATGCATTAAATGAGAAAATCTTGAAGCAGTCATGAGGCTAGAATTTAAATTTGTTATAAAAACTACATCTCATGCCAAATTTGCCACTTTTCTTTCTGGAGAAATTGAGAAATTACATAGAAGAGAGCTATTGTATGTCTGAAAGAATTTTTGAAGAACTTGTTGGAATATTTGAAAAGAAAGGATTAGTGGGTATTATGAAGGCACAAGGAGAAAAGGTACCCATGTCCCCAAGATGCCAAAGGTTGCCAAGAAAGTAGATACCCACAGAACCACAGACACAAAAGAATTAGGAGAAGAGACCAATTGAGGTCTTTGGGGTAGAACTTAGAACATCCCCAAGGAAGAAAAAACAGAGAGAAGTTCACACAAAGAACAAATAAGATAAGGGGAAGAAGTCGATGTAGAAAGAAAAGAAGTCGATACAGCATAAGGTGCATCAGTAGATCAATGATAGTGAAGAGGAGGCTGAGTTTCAACGCATACAAATAGGGGATGAAGATTTTCCCATTATGCTCCCACCTTACATGTGACCAAGGAAATAAAACGTCAAGCCGGTTAAGGAGCCCAAGGATGGAAAGTTGGACGTGTTCACTCATTGCTAATGGAGGAAGTGTCGTTTGAGGGTGAAGTGTTCGGGAGGATCCCCTAGCTAAAAATGGAAGACTGGGACTTTAATTATCGAATAAAATACCCTCATTTTAAACCAAGTAGGTATTTGAAGCAATTTCGGAACCCAAAAGTAGAGTATGAGGCTGGAAATGTTCTAGTGGGTTGTAGGATTGTAGAAAGCGAGCCTGTTGAACACGCTGAATGTGCTACACATTGGTCGAAGCACAACTAGTATAATATGTGTGTGGAATCTCCTCATATTGGTACATTATGCATGCATTTGGCTAAGGACAAGGATACTGATTGATGAGATGCTAATCAGAAAAATAATAGCGTTAGCTCATAAGGGAAAAGGCCAGGCAGAAGAACTTGTGGGCTAGAATAAGGATAAGGAGATGGCATAAATGATGAAGGAAAAGTTTGACTTAGTGAAGAATTTGTGGGGATATTTCATCAACTCCATTGATGACTAAGGAGTTCATCTTTCTGTGAACATCTTGGCAAGAAAGATAATGAGGAAGTACAGGACCAATGAGGTTCCTATAGTGGTAGCATCTTTGGTTGCGCAGTCCAGTGTGGGAATCTGTTTTAATTGGGATGCCTACCTGTGCAAAGAAGTTTTGATAGACTGCATGGAAGCACAAGAGGAAGGGAAGCCCTTCCACTGTGCTTGGTTGTTAATATTTATCGTGTTGATCGTTTGGAAAGAACCAAAAGACTCGTAGTTTCCATCTGTCGAGGTGTATGTTTGTGAGGCAGTGAGGTATACCTCCCTCTAGTTTACTAAGGAGATGACGCGCGCAACAAAAAATAGGATTTTCATTTTGGCAATGGCAATGGATCTACACATGGTCGTGAACCAGAATCCAAGGTTGTCAAAAAGCTTGTATAACCAGTATTGTCACATTTCATATTTCAAAGCAAACTTCCACTGATCTTATGTGAAGGCGACAAAGGACCCAACTGAGACATGGCACCCATTGTCATAATTAGTAACCGAAGATGATTTGATTCTTGTAGTATAGCAGTGGTCGTTAGAATGGATGACTCTACTAGGTGGAGCAATTGGAAAAGAGAAGGGTACCCTGCAGGATGCAGGTACAAGCGAAAAGGATGCAAAGTTGGAAACAAAGGAAATTGAGCAAGAGCATGAGGATCCACCTAGTGATGCAGGAGTATTAGTGGAGTCACATTTCATTGTAGAAAAAGAGACACAACTGTTGTGGGATAGAGGAAAAATAAGAATTTGTTTAATACCAAGGACGTAGAAATGCTTGTCGTCATTGATGGGGAAATCGACAAGATCAGAGAGAAGGTCTAGGAGATCACGACGGAGACATGGGAAAGAATTGATGATATATATAGAGTGATATTGACTAAAGTACATAAATGCATCATGGAGCTGAAGGTGTTGCTGCAAGTAGAAAAACAACCAGCACAAAGAGCTCAGTCACTACAGGTAGAAGAAAGAATAGAAACGCAATTTGGTGTTAATATTCTGTAGGTGCCAATTGGGGCATTTCACTGGTACTCACCGGAGGAAAAAGAATGATATGTACTATGGAAGATTGTAAGCATAAATATTATCATGCTTCCCAGTGAGATGTTGCATGAAATCCATCAAATTTTAACAACTGAGCTGAAGCAGAGGGAGCAACAAACCTTGGCGATGACAATGCAGACAGAAAAGGAGAAAATAGTTGGAGGAGGTGGCTAAGCACAAAGATGATGTAATTCAG
Organism: Pinus tabuliformis; assembly: GCA_031772625.1. NCBI lineage: Eukaryota > Viridiplantae > Streptophyta > Pinopsida > Pinales > Pinaceae > Pinus > Pinus tabuliformis. Next base: position 1,002,003,292 of record CM062813.1, on the reverse strand, counting down.
TGATAAGAGAAGTGAGAAAATTCCATCCAAGAGAGTTGCAACATAGTCTCAGATGTGAAGATCATTGATGAGGAACCACCAGCAGAAAAGGTTGCGAATCTCACCCTCACGATCAAGGAATCAAAGAATACATTGGCAAAGCTCAAATTTGATTATGAAGTGCATATATCAGAGCTACAAAAAGGCTGAAGCTAGACACGCCATTAGAAATATGGGAGCAGATACCTAAGGATTTAAAGGTAGCATTAAAAGACATCTCTGACAGAGTGGTAGACTACGGGAAGATATTGGATGACATGATGCAGATTTGGACCTCACTGCAGGAGGATCCAAACATCTAAAGGATCGAGGAAGAGTTACAAGTAAAGAAGAAGTAGGATGACAAAATCTTGGTAGCTATAAAGACCTTACAAGTCTTGTAGATACTCATAATCATTAATGAAGGGAAGAACCTCCAAAATAAGATAGATGAGCTTCAGAGGAAGGAGCAGATATTACAAGTAAGGACTCAGCCATGGTAGGATGAGGTGCTCAAACTATCTCAGGTAGTGGATGATAGAATGAAAAAATTAAAGAAAACAAAGGCAGAGATACTGCAGAAGGCTGTTGGCCCAACCCCAGAGGCATTTCTGGAAGAGATGCGCAACAAGGAGAAACAAATGGTAGAAACAATCCAGTGGTATAATGCCATATACAATAGAATTGCGGCGAATATCAAAGGAACCACAGCTAAGTGACTTGTGATGAGTTGTGAGTGAGTGTTGGGGTCCTGTTGGGCATAGCCCAACTTGGTCCAAGTTTTGTGCCAAAGAATCCGCATTTGAGGAGCAGAGTGTACGGAGTTGGTGAAGTTTTATTCATCACGCATTGTTTAGGGGCTTTCGGGCTGGTCAAAAGCCCCTTGTTTTGTAACATTTTTCGAGTATTGGTCATGATTTTGTTGAATCCGTGATATATGGACCATGGTTTTTGTAATGATGTAATGTATATAAGGTTATGTCATACTTTGTAATAGAATTACGAAATAATAAAATATCATAAATGAATTGAATATTTGTATTTGCATCTATAGTCTGTAGTCTATAGTTTTGGGGAAGGCTCTGCAACTGAGTGCGCGAAGGCCTCGAAAAGTTTGCAGCTGAGTGTGTAAACCACTTACAGCTAGGTGTGCAGGTCGAAGAAGTATATGTATTGAAGATCTGTATTAATAAAGAAGAATTTTGGTGAAATATTGTGTATCTTTCTGTGTTCATTCTCTGTTGTTGTTATTATCATTATGCAAGCTTTTTACTGAATTGCGCGAAAAAATGCATGTTATATTTTTTTCTATTATTTAATGCATTAAGAGTAATTATGTAAAGTTAATCATCAACACAAAGTGATTCATGTACGCGAAGTTGTAGGTAGGTAGAAAACATAAGTAAATACATGGATGCAACAGCATGCATATCCCTCTGATTGTGGAAGCCTGGTTCTGCAGCCTCCCATAACCGCTTTGGGTGAGACTAGGATCTGATTGTAGGTCACTGCTAAAAGGGCTAGTGGTTGAGTGTTTTGTTGGTGTGTAGCACACTCTGAACTTGGGTCAAGCCCCCTTCAACCAACAATTACTCAATTCATCATTTAACAAATAAGAATTAGATTTGAACATGCAACTCCATCTAGAATCAGCACATGAGAGTCATAACATATTAAATGTACATGCACAATGAGACACAAATCTTCACATCACATAGGAACATAAAATATCTAGTGGAAAACCCCCCTCCGGCGCAAAAATCATGCTTCCTGTTGTTGCGCTGCTCAATATATTTTATTATCTATTAAGAAAATCATTACATAGAGAGTACAATATGGAAATTATCTAAAAATAACTTTGATGTATATATACAACTCTACATGAACCCATCTAATTAAAGAGCCTTACCAAACACCCATTGGACTTATGAAGAAATGTGTTCTCAATACTTGTTTTTCCAGAGCACCCACCCCACTTCTCTTTGCGGTTCACCTTTCATGCATTTTCAAACTGGAACCCTTGAGTTTCTTGATATGAGCATCACAATAGAAATATCTTCATCGAACATAATCAAAACTCTCAATACAAAACATCAATCATTTAATTAAACTCAAATCATAGTCATATTTCACATTCATACATCATCCTCAGCTCACATAGCCTTAATACATTTTCTACAAATAAACTAGACGCAGAAACTCAATGAAGAAATAATATATAACTGCCATATAAAAACATGAGACACTACTACAGCCAATCTATGACAATCACGTTAGAAATATACATAAACTCAAATAAGACTTTTCCCCTGTAATCACAAATGCATTAGGAAACCCCTTTGTAACCCTGTCACTTTTCTTCCGCATATAAATAGTCTTCAACCATGCATATTTCTATCTCTTTTACAGTTATTCCTCCATGCACACTCTAATATAGAAACTTCACACTCCTCACCATTGGCTCTCCAAAATACTATGAAAATTTTCTCACATAAGAGAACCAAATGAGAAACCTTTCTACTCATATTCATAATTTCTGGAAATGGTTAAATCAATAAATTCCTCAAATGATGGAGCTCACCCAATCATTTTCACATGCTTCATATTTGATTGAGATAGGCACCTTAACCAAATCAAGACACTTACTACACTATCATTTTTATATTTTCAACTTTGATCATCTTCTAGAGGTTCCTCAAACTTTTCCGACCTTTACATAAAAAATCACGAAAAAACATTGTCAGAAAAACCACAAAATAGCTGACAAGCATGAGGAATAGGGTGGAAATGTTACAAATCCATTTGGGCACATCAAATCCCAACATTCAAATCAGTGATTTAAGACTCATCAAACCCTCAAATCAAATGTTTCCTACCCTAAACAATTCAACCCTTTGAGTGCCTCCTTCCTAAACTGTTTCATGACTTGAAGATATCCAGAAATTGCCTCTAGAAGGGCGAACGTAGGTAAGCCCTTATGAAGGTGCGCTGCAGAGCAGCTAAGTCCACTACCAGGGTGCTCTATAGAGCACTTAGGCTTCCTTTCACCTACAGTGGCTGAGAATGAGCGAAATTCACATAGGGTTTGGGAATATTCTTATCTTGTGGAGTCATCTGGAAGTTTCCCTATCTTATCAACTCCCATGAGCTCAAAAATGCATGAGGAATGAGTTAAGGATCATCCTATCCTCTCATCCCTTCCTCCATGGAACTAATTCTAAGTATGGAAGGCCATTTAATGTCACCATTAGTGACAAAACCTCCTTCATCTTCCTATAAATTGACCACTCATCTAAGTGATCAGGAGCTGGACTATGTTGAATTGTAAGGAGATAATGCTGCTATGAGACTTGACTTTGGAGCAAATGATATGATGCCACATGCTTGTCTTGATTTTGATGTGATGTGGATGGGATCTAAGCTAGAGGAATGACTTTGAATCAATAATTAATGGTTGTAATTCCTTATGCTATCTAATAAAGTGTTTGAACATTTTCCTATATTTTTGTTCTTTCATAATGCTTATATGTATGAATTGTTTATGGTTCCTTTCATTTATATTCAATGGATCATATGCTTTGATCGGTTTTCGTCTTCTATTATATTGATAGGGTACTTTTCAAGTAGTTTAAGTACGTGAAGGAGCGACGGAATTGATACAAGGGAGTCAAGAGGAATGTGAAACTACAGGTAGGCCTTCTATCCTCTCTTCTTCTCTATTACTTATAGGGAAATTCTAAAACACTTTAAACTGTTGTTCTAGGCATAACTACTTCTTTAGTGAATTAGTATTTATCCGTAGATGCTAAATTCTCCAATAAAAATTGGCGACTCCGCTGGGGAAGAATCCTCTTTCCTAGTAGCTTATCCACCTCCTAAGACATCCTTGTAGACTCTATTTGTGTTCATAGATTGTAATTCAACTTTTTACATTGAAACAATTTGTCAAAACTATGTCAAATTTCCTCTTGAAATGGCTTATTATCACCAGCGTAGGCTTGTGAGGGACAAATTGTGTTGAATAGCATCCCTGGCTTAGGGACAATGCTCTGAAGTGCAATGTCTCCCACTTTGGGTTGTGCTGATCCTCCTAGGATCACTTTCCCCCCTGTGGAAAGAGTTTTTACCAAGTTTTTTCTATTTGATTGTTTTTTGATTGATCAATGAATGTCATGACTTTGAAAATGAGTGTTTATCTCCTAGTCTAGCCCAGCTTTGATTGGATTAATTAATGTTTCTTCATGTTTTCTTTGTAATTATCGATCAATAGTCAATGTTAGGATATAATTGATTAATCATTCATTCTAAAGAAAGTGCCATAAAGTTTTCTCTTCCTTTGAATCTAAACTATTGTAAAAGTCTTCGTTCATATGAAAGATAGATTGATTACATGTGCATATTTCCTTTTTGTTCATATTCACATTAAGGTAATAAAAAAGAAATACATGCATGTTGCATTAAAAAAGTTTGTGTGTGCTGATAGGAATAGTGTAGGGAAATTGCATTTATATTGTGCTCTTTGCTCTTTGATCAAAAGAAATCTGATTCCTCTATCCCTAAGTAGCTAGGATTTTCATCGTTAAATTGAATGGAAATAATGCTTATCATGATAGTTGCATTAATAGGAATTTCATAATACATCACGTGGTGAACTTGAAAGGCAAATTCCTAAACAAGATCAACTTAAAATAAACATCAATTTACCTAATGGAGCATTGTCATTAACAAGAACATTTAGTGGTTCTATGCTATAGACGTGTTCCGACATCATAAAACAAAGCAATTGTTGCTAACTTGTCAGCGGTACATCCTGAGCGTGATACCTCATTCCACGTACATGAGTATATTGTAGCTCATCCACGTACCTTCATGTATATAGGGCGGTGTTATAGTACGTAATGTATATGGGAATTCTCTCACTGTGCAGTTTTGCATTAGACAATGCTTATACGGACTAGGCCTCCACATATCTTCGGGTATATATGGGAGGAAAAATCTAGGACTGGGCCTCTTAGTTCTTCATCTGAGTTACCTGGATGATCTATTTCGGTAAGTACAAAGACTCCAGTCACTCCAACCATTTCTAGCCCATCAGTTTCTAAAGAAGAAGTTTCACAATTACCTGAGGACATTAGCATTGATCCTAGTGAAACAGTAACCGAGGTTGTTCAAAAACAAGTTGATCCTCAACTTGAAATTTCTCAACAAGAAAGTACTTCTAAACTTGAATCAATTCAACTAGAAGTTAATCCAGAATCTATCCCAGTTCAAACGAAAGTTACATCTGAACCTGAGGTTGTTCAGGAACCTCTTTCTGAAACTATTGCTCACTTACCTGAACATCTGGACTTTGAATTTGAACATTCAGAAGATGTTACTTTATTGGAAGTCGATCAGCCAGTTACCCCTTAGACATCAGTAACTATTGAAACTTCAACTTCATCAACACCAGAAATATTTTACGGACCTGACGATGAAGTTCTTCCACCAGGTTTAATTGATATAGAGGAGGAATTTGAAGAATATTCCACACATGGAACCCCGTTTCACTTTGGAACTGGGCTTTATCTTTACCCTAATACTCCTGATCTTTTCACTTCATTTGATCCTGCTTCTTTTCAAGTACCTGTCGATTCTTTAGGACAACTTTTAGGTCGGTTAATTATGGTTGAACAACCGTTAACATCTCAGATTATATCATCTGATGCAGTTGCAGCAGAATCTTTTGTTGTAACCTCTTTGATGTTTTCTACGACACCTGAGTCACACCTATATGGTGAATTTTCTATCCCAGTTGGTTACCAATCATTGTCTGGAACCCACTCAGGGTTTTCTTCTACACGATGGTCATCACCCATGTCCTCAACTAGAATTTTACCTAGTTCTTCTCTAATGGGAACTCAACATTTTGATCCTACATATCAGTATCAAGCAGGGAAATCTGGTCAACAAAGATGTATGTATCCATTTAATACTGGATTGCCACCATATGGAGAGCAATATGCTTATTCACCGTATCCTCCTTATTCCGGAGCACTACCATATGGTAACATCCCACAGTATTCAGGTCAAACTAGAATTAGATTTTGTCAATGGAAACCAACAATGTCGGTTCAACCGAGGCTTGTGTATCCAACACAACAAATGCAAACTGTGTCATCTATTTCTACTACACCTGTTGTTACTATTGTACCACAATCAAAAGTTCACGTTGTTATAACTCAACCAGTATAAACTGATCCTTCTACCTTGCAATCACAAATTCCAAGTCAAGAAGTTCAAGTTCCTCATGTTGTTGTAAAACAACCACTTGTTTCTAGAGTTCAGCAACAACCTCAGGTTAGTATACCCTTATCTAGACTGACCCAAGCTTACACTGGTATAGTTTATTCGCAACTTGGCCAACCTTTCATTGTTGGAAAAAAACAACTGTTAAATCAACAACAAGTGTACCAACAACAACAACAATTGATTCAACAATCATAGCAGCCTCAATTTCAACAACCCCAATTCCAACAATTCCAACCCAATTTTGGACTTGTTCCATAGGCTCAACCTTGTTTTTGTCAATCTCAAGCTTACCAAGGTACTACTCAACAAGGCTTTGCAAGTTATGGACAACCACACATTCAACCTAGTTATCAACAACCACCTTATATTGGTTTTGTTCAACAACCATACCAAGTTTACCAAATGCAGATGCCCTATGTCGGTATGCAAATACCTATTGCTCAGGGAATTCCATCATATCCTGGGTATGCTCAACCTGACTTGAATCAACAGTTTTCATTTGTAGCAACTTTAGAATTACCAGATTTAAATCGGCTCACTAATGATCCAAAATCTTATATGCACCTTGGTGGTCGATAATTCCGCATAAGTTACCATCTGACATTCCAAAATTTAACAGAATTCCTGGAGAATACCCATCAAATCATGTCATGACCTTTCATTTGTGGTGTTCATCAAAATCCTTAAATGGTGATTCAGTCAGACTTCGTCTTTTCCAAGGAACACTTACTGGTCCAGCTGCTAAATGGTACATTGAATTACCAAGAGCTTCTTTCGATAATTTCACCACTTTAGCCACTACATTTTTTACCCACTTCCAGTTACCTATCAGATATGAGACTGGAACGGAACTCCTAACCAACATTAAATATACTACTACTACCCATATATCAGATCATATTCATGAGTGGCGGCGTTGTCTTTTAATGGTTAAGACATATGTTCCCGATCAGCTTTTAACTGAGTGGTTCATAAAATCCTTGTTTCCATCAATCACCGAGGATGTGGAAAAAGGTGAAGTTGTCATAGAAGAGCAAGTTATTTCTCGTGCACAATACTTGGATTTGATTTACACACAATCCGGCATGCTTTATGATAAAATTCCCAATACATCTGGACCAACTTTCACTGTTCCCCCTCCTCCACAATCAAGTAAGGACCCTCATTCTAGCAATGGTGTGATCGGTTCTTCAAGCACACAAATAATAGGAAACCATATGGTCAAACTCTTGTTGTTTCCAATCAAACTACCAACACATCAGAAAATACTCTTTCCTCTGAGATTAATGTTGTGTCATCTAACAAAGGAAAAAATCCAAAGAAACCAGGAAGCAAGAAAAAGGGGAAAAATGAAAAGAAACAACAAAATTCCCTTCTAGAGAAATCATCTGATTCCTCTACTTCAGCAATGAAACCTCGTTATCCATGTCTGATATGTAATGACGAGCATTTTATAAGAGATTGTCCACACCACTCTAAGGTCTCTAAACTTTTAAAGACATCAAACACATCAGTAGTGTTGACTGATCCACTTCCAACCCCAGAGACACATTTGGTTCCACATCCCAAGTACTCATGTTATCCATCAAAAAGCCACAAAATGAAGTTTTGGTGTCAACGAGAAACAAATATTATGGAATTTCGTCATCATCGTTGAATGATCAGGCCACTGATCAACCTAATCCTTCGACTTCGACTTCATCTAAAGTTGTTCCACCCATTGTACCTGAATTGACAATAAAACCACCAAAGGGAGTTGTGCACAAATCGACATTCAACCCTCGGGCTCGAGCAGCTCAAAATTATAACATAGTGGAAGATCTTGCTCAATCGCGTTTTGCTATGTCGACACTCAAGATGTTGCAAAATTGTCCCTCCCAAAAGTAGGCTTTACTATTAGAAATAGGTGGAATAGATCCTACAGATTCAAATCTTGTGGTTTTTAACCATGCGGGATATACACCACAGTTACCGGCACAATTAGCTTTCTTAATCCAAGTAAAAGCTCTCAATAAAAATGTTCATCAAACTATTATTGATGAGGGGGCATCTACTTGCATTATGTCCATGAGTTGTTGGAAAACACTTGGTTCACTACCGTTGTCATGATCACCAACCACGTTGAAAGCTTTTGATGGAAGAACATATACTTCATGTTGGATTTTGAGTAACCTACAAATCGAACTTGGGGAAAAACAGTTACTGTTGAAGTTGAGGAAGTCGACAAAACCCTCAATTACAACATTTTACTGGGAAGGCCTTGGGTATATCCTATGGTGGTTTCCACGTACTTTTGTACTATTGCATTCCCTTTTAAGGGTGGAATCACAGTCATTGATCACCTCACCTTATTTTCTAATAGTTCATAGGCTACGGGAGGCATTCTGTTGGTACACGGACCCCCGCTATCACTTCAAAGTGTTGGAGTAAGTCTCTTTAAAAATCCTTCCCTAATGGGTACTTTTACCCTACCGTCACCATCTGATTTGGAGGAAGTGGCAAGAGAAGAGACTTGCAACATGATTTCCTCCACCTCATTTGATTTAAGGAGGATTACCAACAAAGTTGAAGTTAACACTAATATTGAGGTGATGTTATTAAACCCCATTGAATCATCATAGCAATCAATCTTCGTGCTTGTATAGCAAACACAAATCTTCACTCAACAATTGTATGGGTAGATAGGTCATTAGAATATGGTACCTCTTCGGATCCTTTCTCACGTATAAATTCTACAAATGAAGAGATCATCCAATCAATGATAATAGGAGAGGACTGTGGGAAGATTATCATCATCATTCCCATCTTCTAGATGATGTCGAAGATTATTCAAATGAACTAAACCACCCATCAATTGTTGATTTCCTATCGAATTCAGTTTTCATAGACACAATCGAATCTGAGCGAAATCTGTCAAATATTGAAGAAACAATTTCTATTAATATTTCAACCAAGCCTAATATTGTAGAGAACATTCATGTCAGAAAATCTTGTTCTCCATTGGAACTTGATAATTACTATATTTTTTTTGGTGAATTTAGAGATAATTTTTCATGGTCTTACGAGGAGATGCCAGGCATTGACTCTAGTATTGTTGAACACGAAATTAAAATGTGCCCTAATGTCAATCCAATTCGTCAGTGGCTTCAACCTGTTCATCAAAAGAAAGCTGTTGTAAATAAAGCAGAAGTTGAAAAACTTTTGCGGGCTGGTTTCATTTACCCTATTCCTCTTACTAACTGGGTTTCCAACATTGTTCCTGTCATGAAGAAACAAGGAACAATACGAGTGTGCATCGATTATATGGATGTAAATCAGGCATGCCCAAAGGACAATTATCCTATGCCTTTAATTAACCAGATTATTGACAAATGTGCCGGATGTGAAATATTCTCATTTATGGATGGATTTTTGGCTACCATCAAATCAATATACGCCCACAGGACCAATCAAAAACATCTTTTATTTGTCCATGGGGCACATTCGCCTATAGGAAACTCCCATTCAGTTTGAAGAACATTGGGGCCAGATTTCAAAGGGCAATGAATTATGCCTTCCAAGACATCAAGCACATTGTTCAACCTTACCTTGATGATTTACCTGCTCATTCATGAAAGTGGACTGATCACCCGCAACATTTGAGAGCAATATTTTTATGGTGCCGACACTACAAGATTTGACTTAGTCCACACAAATGTGTGTTTTGCATTGGTTCTGGTCGTTTGCTTGGATTTGTACTGTATCAAGAGGGGATTCAACTAGATCCATTAAAGGTTTAGATAATTCTAGGTTTTCCTCCACCTTCAAATATTTTACAGCTACAGAGACTCCAAGGGAAAGCCAACTTTCTAAGGAGTTTCATTCCTAATTACACTGAGATGGCTAAAGGTTTTACACATCTTTTGAAAAAGGAGATTCCTTTTCATTAGGATCAGGTTGCACAAGATTCCTTTGATGGTCTTAAAGATACCCTGATTAGAGCTTCATTAATGTACTCTCCAAATTATCAAAATGACTATTACCTGTATCTTGCCACTGCAGATACAACCAATGGCATGGTTCTAGTCCAGGAAGAAAATAGGATTGAACATCCTATTTATTACTTGAGTCGTAATCTCAACGATACAGAAAGTAAGTACTCTTATGTTGAAAAAATAGCTTTGGCAGATGTACAAGCTGTTTAAATATTTCGTCACTATATCCTATTACAGAACACAATTGTCATTTCAAATTGCAACCCTATAACATACATTATATCATGGCAATTGTTGGGGGGGGAATATTCGAAATACATAGTTATTTTACAGGAATTTGATTTATTATTCATCAAGACTAAGTCAAAGAAATCTCTAGTTTTCGCTGAGTTACTATGTGACCTTCCCTCGACCTCCATCGAATCAACATCCAAAACATCAATTTTGGATGAGTCTCTGTTTCTAATTTCGTCATTTTACGCCTAGTATGGATATATACTAATCTATCTCCAAACCCAAACTTTCCGATAAGATACCTCTCACTCGCAACAGCGACGTATTCATTACCAAGCCAAAGATTATCTGATCATTTGCAACACACTTTACCATCGTGGTATCAATAAGGTTTTTTGGAGGTGCCTCATGCATGAGGAGGCTGATAAAGCATGATTGCCATTCAAGTGCCTGTGGTGGACACTTATCTGGATATGCAACCGCAAAAATGATTCTTCGTGTTGGTTACTTCTGGCCAACTATATTTAAAGATTGTATTATTGCGGCCAGAAGTTGTCATGCATGCCAAACATATGACTAAAAAACTAGATTAGCACCTCCACCACTACATCCAGTCATTGCTATTGGCCCATTCGCAAAATGGGGCATTGACTTTATGACATGTAACCCCACCTTGACTGGGGGGCATGGGTATATTATAGTCGTTGTTGACTATTTTACCAAATGGGCCGAGGTGATGCCAACATTGAACAATAGTGGCAAAATGACTGATCTTTTCTTTTTTAACCAGGTCGTTGGCCGGTTTGGTGTACCACAAGCCATATTTACAGATCATGGGTTGCATTTTCACAATCAGATGATGGCTGAGTTGATTTCTAAGTTAGGATTATCACATGATAGTTCTACCCCATATTACCTACAAGCAAATGGACAAGTTGAGGCCATCAACAAGGTCCTAAAGCGGATGTTGCAAAGAATGATAGGGGTTCATAAAAAAACTGGAACTTAATCCTATACTCTGCCTTGTCAGTATATCGAACCTTGGTGAGAAATGAAACTGGATTGACACCCTTTCAGTTGGTGTATGGTTTGGAAGCAATCTTACCGATACAATGTGAAATTTCATCGCTCAAACTCGCGATTAACCTGTTACACAACACTTTTGAATAAGAAGCGTGTTTCTTGGAATTAATCCATCTGGATGAAACCCGTCGTGATGTTTCATTAGCTAACGAAGCACACAAAAAACATATTAAGGTGTAATATGATATAAATGTCAAGCCTCGTATCTTCTCAGAAGGTGACCTGGTCTTGCTTTATGATCAAGAAGCTGATAAACTTGGAGTAGGGAAATTCAAACCAATGTGGATGGTTCCTTATGTTGTCAAGCGTGTTCTGGCAAAAGGAGCCTACGAGTTAGTAGATTATGATGGGATTACATTGTCGCAACCCCAAAACTAGTTGTACCTTAAATGTTACTATGCTTGATTAAGTGTAGTAAAACTCACTGTATATATGCTTTCATTGCATGTGTGTGTGTGTGTCTTGTAGAGATTTTTATCTGGTTAGTAATTCGCTTTGCATTTGTTGCAAATGTTGGATTCTTTGGAACCTTTTGTTGGTTACGCTGATGGTGCTAGTTGTAGAACGCAGAATTTGTCTTCTGCAACATGGGCCATTTTCGCTCCAAGTGGCCAGTTAGTGAGTTTTCAAGGGATTTGTATCGATCAATCAACAAAAAATATTGCTGAGTATAGCACATTGATTTAACTACTCTCTGATTCCATTTCACTTGGAATTCGATGAATCATCGTTAGGCTGGACTTGTAACTCATTGTACTACAACTAACAAACATTTATATTGTCTGAAATCCAACAATTTTTCGTATGTTCCTTAGATTTTGAATTTTGGAAAGACGTTTTGAACACATTCAATATCAACATATTTCTAGAAATCCTAACACATTAACTGATTCTCTACCGAATTATGTGTTAAATAGACATTTGCGACATATGTAAAAGTAATATTTTCAATTCACATCATCAGTTGAATAGGATTGCATATAACCATAAAAAACTCTGAAAGTAAAATAGATAGGTATTTTAAAAGATTTTACAAAATTTGTGCCCAAGACATATTTGGTCATTTGACCCAAAAACTCAAAAATGCATACAAAATATCCTAAGTAGATATAGTGGTGCTCATGGTAACAGGTCACAGCCTGTACTACCATGCGTAAAAGCCTAGCCCAATGGTTAGGAACACCAATAGTGTGGCGCTGCAACCTCATAGGTAACTCCTCGATTCGGATATCCAGAATACCAAGGGTTAATCCCTCTATGTGATCCTACAACTCTGCTAAGGTCTCAGCCAAATCCAAGTCCTGGAGAACTGCTCTCCCAATGTTTCTTTGTGTTGGCCCACCTGCAACCTATTGGCGTACCACAGGTCAAACAGTACACACATCTATATACAATGGATTAATTTTAGTTTAGTCTTGGAAACATTAAAAAAACACAAAAAACATGTAGAAACTTGAAAAAACAAAAAACACTTTGGTCAATCAACTTACCCATAGCACCCCATTGTGCTCCAACTAGTAGAATCAAATTTGGATATCCACGATATCCATCCTTGAGTATGGATGCTTCTCAATAACGACATGTTGTTGCTCAAGCTAGTGAAAAAATGTAGGCGAGAAAATGATTGTTGACTGACCTCCATGTCAAGCCGTCAATTTGACGCACCTCTGCATACGTGGATCTCTCGGACCAACCACACCCAGTGATACATGTTGTGGTTGCATCAATGAGATTTTCTCTAAGTCAAAAGCAATCAAGATCGGACCATAGCAAAAGTTATTCATCTTACCACTTTTCACCTTAGTCATTTGTTCTTTCAACAGTGAAAGTTCAACCTCACACCAGTTGAAAACTCTTAGCTCTAAACACTCCAGTGTATACTGCATATAAGATCTGTTTGCCAGATGTAGTGTCACAGTGCTAGCCAATTTTGTAATCATGAAGAGGATCATCCGTAAAAGCAAATCACTCACATGATATTTATTTTTCCATCCCTACTAGGCTGTGTACCTGGCTGACAAAACTATCTGATGTAATCTCTCACCAATTCACCTCCATGGGCAAATCCAGAAAGTGAGATGGGGGCACCTCGCCTCGACAGTCCGGTAATAAAGTAAATATCATCAATAGTAATAGGGACCATCATGTCCCTAATGTGAAATGACTGATTTTTTGGATCCCATGAATGAACAAGGAACTTCAATAGTTCTATTTGTTGCCTCATTCCGAACAACTTGAAGTATTTGAGTAACCCGCAATTTTTTAGGGCCTCAACTGTACTCGAGTTATTTAGGGCAACCATGTCTTGTTCTTTGTTCTCTCTTTCTCACCACGTAATCAACATTATGATCTGATGAAAGCCTGAAACATAATCATAAGCTAAATTAGGATCCATTCCATGCAAAAAACAAGGCAAAGTTTGGAGAAAATAGCTAAACCAACTTGGGAAATGTGCTCAGCGCAGCCTAGACATAGAGAGAGTGCACTGCAGAGCATCTAACCTTCTATCTAGGTGCTCTTCATCATAGTTTTTGATATGAAAGCCTGCGCTGATCCCAAAAAAACGAAAACCCAGGGGCCCCAAAAACCCTTAAACTTGCATGAAATGACAAAAGAATGGACTGAAAAGAAAGTAGAGAGGTTTAGTTCCAACCTGGTCCAAATGGCTCAAGAAATGGTTCGTAGAATCTTTCGCAATCAGCCAGTGAAGTTTAAGGTAAAAAATAAGCTCATAGCACAAAACTGGATGGTAACTTCCAAATGGTAAAAATGATATCGTAAAAACTGTTTATTTCATGTTAATTGATCGACTAAACAATAGTATTTTCCTATTTTTACCTATGAAACAGATATTTTTAATCCATTTGGTGATGTTTTGAGCAGGTTTACAACTGATTTTCAGAATTCAACGTGCTCGATCGTAAGTTGTATTTTTTTACCACAAAGCACACTTTTATCTCTTTTTCGAGATTTGTTAGAAACAAAAAAGGAACCCCCTTGCAGTCCTCTTTAAAGCTTTTTTTAGACTCTATAAATATGAAAAGATTGTTGAACTCTTGTCCTTTCCATCTCGTTAAATGATTGGAAATGATATCTCTCTTGTATTATTTTATGCTTTTTCAGACTTGAGAGATTAATTTACGAAAAAGAACTTGTGGAGTTTTCTTTTTGTCCCTTTTCAAACTCTCTAAACATGAAAAGGACCGAGTTATCTTTGTCATTAAACTCGTTAAAACATCAAATAGTGACAAACTTGTCCATCTAGACAAGACCGAGTTTCACCTTCACTAGACTCGTTAAAATATCAAATAGCAATGGATTTGCTCGAAGGGTGAAATTATACAACAAGAATATTTTATCCTCCTCATGCTTGATAAAAAAAAAGAGGAATTGGTTAGCAATGACTAGGGAAAATGGAAAAAGTGGAAAACCACTTTATGGTAGCAGGTCGCTCTTGAACATGACACTTTCACTCCATCACCGTGACTATCTAGGTTGGGTTATTAGTTTATTGTTATCATACCATTGGTCTGTCATACCATAGATTGCTTTGTTTTCGGTCAATGCTACCAATGCACTTTAATTTCGCCGACATGTTCAAGAGAAATCATTCAGTCAAAATCCATATTTTGCAATACCACAAACCTTCATTTTCATGACTGCCATTCCTGAACTTTGTGTCATCAGTAAAATTCCATCTCTAAAATAACTACACTCATTTCATGTCATTGATGTGGGATACATCAAGGCCCTCCTGTGACAAGTCGCTTCTTGTCAACATCAACTCATTATCCAAGAAGTTGACTTAGAAACACCTATTCAGTAACTTGAGGCTTGCATGCATCAATGGCATGTTTCTCGCTTCCGGAGATAGGCATCCATCAATGGCCTTCGACTGAGAGACTTTGTATAGTGTTCAACATCAAATCATCCATTCAAACCATGAAAAATGTACTGCATTACCTTTAGGATCATTATCATTATCGGTGATTTATCTTGCATCTGTTAACAGCTTACATCATTGGCTGGTAATCAGATGGTGTGTTCCCATGTTTGACTCTAGATCACATATTCACATGGTTAGAATCATAATTGAGCGAACATTTGAACAATATTGAAGACCCTGGATCTAGTTTCATCCATCTGCGCTGCAATATCGGAAGTACTAAATCATATCTACAATGGATTTACATTGGTAGTCATTCCGATCATGGGTCTATATCTCTAAACGACTGTTTATGTACATGTAATGAAAGTTTATAAGTTGAGCATGGGTATGCCTTCCCTCAGTGATTCATGTAAAATCAAATATCATGATATATATATTGTAATTGACGTAGGTCACCTTCCACTTCGATACCTCCTCATCACATCGTAAAGCATTTCATTCGACATTGGCATTTTTCCGACTTTATGCTTTAGGGGGGAATTGTTACAGATCCATTTGGGCACATCAAATCCCAACATTCATATCAATGATTTAGGACTCATCAAACCATAAAATCAGTTGTTTCATGCCCTAAAAAAGTCAACCCTTTGAGTGCCTCCTTCTCAGACTATTTCATGACTTGAAGACATCCAGAAATTGCCTCTAGAAGGACCAACGCAGGTAAGCCCTTATGAAGGTGCGCTGCATAGTAGCTAATTCCACTGCCAAGGTGCTTTGCAGAGAACTTAGGCTTCCTTTGACCTACACTAGGTGAGAATGAGTGAAATCACATAGGTTTTGGGAATGTTCTTATCTTATGGAGTCATCTAGAAGTTTCCATGTCTTATCAACTCCTATGAGATTGAAAATGGATGAGGAATGAGTTAAGGATCATCCTATCCTCTCATCCCTTCCTCCATGGAACTAATTCTATGTATGGAAGGCCATTCAATGTAACCATTAATGACAAAACCTCCTTCATCTTCATATAAATTGACCACTCATCTAAGTGAACAGGGGCTAGACTACGTTGAATTTTAAGGAGATAATGCTACTATGAGACTTGACTTTGGAGCAAATGATATGATGCCACAAGCTTGTCTTGATTTTGATGTGATGTGGATGGGATCCAAGCTGGAGGAATGAATTTGACTCAAACACTGATGGTTGTATTTCCTTCTTCTATCTAATAAAGTGTTTGAACCTTTTCCCATATTTTTGTTCTTTCATAATTATTATATGTATGAATTTCTTTTGATTCCTTTCATTTATATTCAATGGATCGTATGCTTTGATTAGTTTTCATCTTCTGTTGTATTGACAATGTACATTTCAAGCAGTTTAAGTATGGGAAGGAGTGACAGAATCGATGCAAGGGAGTCGAGAGGAAAGCAGAACTACAGGTAGGCCTTCTATCCTCTCTTCTTATCTATTGCTTATAGGGAAAGTCTGAAACACTTTAAACTGTTGTTCTAGGAACAACTACTTGTCTAGTGAATTATTATTTATTCGTAGATGCTAAATTCTCCAAAATAGGAAATCACCTCCAGAAGGAATACACTCTTTTCCTTCATAATAATAGCATATGTACGTTACTTGCCTTCACCAAAATAGCATATACATTCTAAAACTGATATTTCTAAAGAATTTCACAACCCTGCTTGTGTAGGATACTTAGTACAGTGAGACAACCTTGCCCATAACTCTGTCACATCATGACACTCACCAAAATCCTTCAAACCCATCCACACACACACCAAGTACCATAATTGACAGTCTCCATCACTGTCAACTAGGTGTAGTAGATACACATCCTATCAAGGCATCAACATACAAGCTAAATACATACACCATCATCTGCAACCACTGAACTAAGGTTTGAAACCAATGCACAAACCACCTCTGCATCACATGGTACCAACAACTCATGCTATCAGGTTGACATCAATGCCAACCATCAACACTGCATCACAACATCAATGCCAACAATATCCCCCTTTGGCATTGATGGAAACCCCAGCTGAACCATCCAAACAACCTTTGAAGAACTGATCATAACTAGAACACCTTACTTTCTCCCTCTTTGACATCAATGGCAAAGGGAAAATTTCAAGCCATAAACACTCTACTAAAACAACCAAGGGCTACATATTTGATCAAGAAACAACACTCTCACTCCTTTATGAGTATATGAAAAGGAGGTAGCAATAACTTACTTTCTCCTAAAGCACCAACAACAAACTTAGCCTTCATTTGAAGTAGTAGTAACAAAATATGTAGTCTAGTAACCACAAATCCAATCAACATATCCAACTACATCATCAATAAAATCCCCATATCATTGCAGTAGCAACAAAACACATCTATCAATATAGTGTAAGCAGTAGCAATATCCTCCTAGATAGTAGCATAACCATCAACAACAACACATCATAAGTAGCAACAACAAAAATAACCAACAACTCCATCCACATCAACATCAGTCTCAACCAAGGAAAACAATAGCATAAGCGTAAACAGGGATAGTGATCTCTCCATCAACATTACCAGCAACATCAATAAAAATAATTGATCACCACAATAAAATAGGACTACACTACATCCATCAATAATAACGTAGTGCAGATAATGGCAACAACGTCCTCCCATGTAGCAGCATATCATAACTGGAAACAATAGCAGCAAAACATATGAATATCATCTCCATGAATATAGTGTGACAAAAAAAACATCGTTTCTTCCCTGACAAATAGGAGGTTTCTCCAAAAGAAACAAGGACTATGACTCATAAATATTGCAATGAAAGTACAAAGCTTCATAATCATGTTACATGGCTACAAGAATGATAGGTTGTGACTGTACAATGCTTCCTTAAGACTGAAATATGAATCCTCTCATATACATGAACATCACTCATATGATTTTACCAATGACCCAAAAGAGATACATGGCATTACATGGCTACATATTAATTTTGAATGCCCACACATGTCTGCAAAACATAACATGTACCAGCTGACATAAGGCTGAAATAAATATCAAGATTCTTTTTCTCAAGACAATCTTGAATCTTCACCATACATAAAATCCATTTCATGGATCACTCAATCAACACAAAAAATATAAGCAGTGATAATACAAGGCTTTGATCTATGATCAAAAGTGAATAACTACATGCCAAAAAGATTGAGTAGAACTCTCTCAAATAATTTGCCAGGAAATTTTCCATAACAACTATCTATCAACATGTAGCAATAGGTAAAAAAACACTATTAGCCATCCATTTGAAAAGAAAGCGACAACATGCCTCTAATCATTAGGAAACTATCATATGACATAACATATATATGCCATCAAAACAACCTTGCTTTATCCGGCACCAATAACACACATACATCATGAGAAAGAATATGATCTAATCAATAATGCAGCAACAACATATGCAAGTAATCCTCAAATACAATTAGCAACAGTAAGCATGCAACCATGCTTCTATAGAAGAAACTCTAGGCATATGATGGCCATCAATAAAGTAAGAAATTTTTAATACAAGCTTCATCCACTCTCTCTTGATATCATATGTGCACCAGAAAGCATAATCCTCGTCATCATTAACAAATATATGTTATAGTCTTAAAGGTCAGATCCACATGCAAAAATGATATGCAAATATGATGCATGGCTTCATGATAATGCAATGTAAGATACATGGCTCATGTGAATTCACATGCAATGCACTCTTGACCATGCTACAACTAGAAACAAGGACTTAGTAACGTAGTGAATGATGTAACAATTTTCTTCAAAACAACTCAAAAAAATTGACCAACAACTTTCTAAGACACATGCATGTATCAATGACCCTTCCTTATGTGAAAAACGACTCTATAATGAAGTACAAGAGTTAGAGTTTCAATGAGTAACATCACTCTCTCAAACTACCCTTATTGTTGTTGCGTTGATCAATATATTTTATATATGTTAAGCAAATCATTACATAGAGAGTACACTATCGAAACTATTTGAAAGGAACTATGATCTCCATAAACAACTCTAGAGACACCCATATGATCAACAAGCCTTGCCCAACACACATTGGACTTATGAATAAATTTGTTCTCAATACTTGTTTTACCAGAGAACCTACCCCACTTATCTATGTGGTTCACCTTTCATGCATTTTCAAACTACAACCCATGAGCTACTCAACATGAAAATCATAATAGCAATATCTTCATAGCACATAATCAAAACTCTCAATACAAAACATCAATCACTAAATCAAACTCAAATTATACTCATATCTCACTTTCATACATCATCGTCAACCCACATAACCTCAATACATTTTCTGCAAATAAATTAGATGCATAAACTCAATGAAGAAATATAATACTACAATATAAAAACATGAGACACTATTGTATCCAATCTATCACAATCATGTCAGCAACATATATAAACTCAAATAATAATTTGCCCTTGCAATCACAAATTCATTAGCAAACTCCTTTGTAACCCTGTCACTTTTCTTCTGCATATAAATAGTCTTCAGCCATGCATATTTCTGTCTCTACTACAACTATACCTCCATGCACACTCTGCTACAACAAATTCACACTCCTCACCATTGGCTCTCCAAAACACTATGACAATTTTCTCACATAAGAGAACCAACCAAATGAGAAACCTTTCTTCTCATATTTGTAATTTCTGGAAATGGTTAAATCAATAAATTCTTCAGATGATGGAGCTCACCCAAATCCTTTTCACATGCTTCAGATTTGATTGAGATAGGCATATTAAACAAATCAAGCCACTTACTCCACTAGCCTTTTGATATTTTCAACTTTGATCATCTTCTAGAGGTTCCTCAACCTTTTCCGACCTTTACATCAAAAATATCAGTAAAATATGCCCAGAAAAATCAAAAAATAACTGAGAAGCATGAGGAATGTGGGGAAATCACCTCCAGGTAGCATACGCTATTTTCCTTCTCAAACTAGCATATGTACGCTAGTTTCCTTCACCAAAAAATTGTATCCATTCCAAAACCGATATTTCTAAAGAATTATAAATTCCCTCTTTCAAGAGTATACTTTGTACACTGTGAAAACCTTGACCATGACTCTGTAACATGATGACTCTCACCAAAATCGTTCAAAAACATCCACAAAGACACCAAGTAACATAAACATGGTGAGACAGTCCCCATCACTATCAACTAGGTGTACCAACTCCACATCCTGCCGAGGCATCAACATACAGGCCAAATACCTGCACCATCATCTACAACCATTGAACTAAGGTCTGCAACTAATGAATAAACCAACTATGCATCACATGGTACCAACAACTCATGCTATTAGGTTGACATCAATGCCAAACATCAACACTGCATCACAACATCAACAACAACACTAACTAAATGCTCCAATAGACTATAAGTACTTAATGTTTGATTTTGACACATGGCATGTACTAGGTGCAAGCACATGAAGACAACGTTTCTTGTACAACACACTACATAATGAAACAATATCGTACAAATTAGAAAAGAGTCTAAATGCTTTTATTCACTAGACCAAATGCACTTTTCAGGATGGATTTAATGTATATACCAATGATGCATTGTTGAAACATATGTGTGTGTGTGTGTGTGTTATAGTTATGCACAATACATATTACACTATGTTATGTTATGTTATGTTACACTATGTTATATCTATATCTATATCTATCTATAGATATATATATATATATATATATATATATATATATATCTGTGTGTGTGTGTGTGTGATGGTATAATTATAATAGTTCAACTGCATATCTAGTTATATAATTACATTATGAATTATCTAGTTATAGTTACGTTATTTTGCTGAGAGGCACTCTACAGCCCAATATGGGGGTATGGGGTAGATCTCACGTCAATGTAAGCGTAAACATAAACATAAATGTAAATGTAAATGTAAACATTTAACATGTAATGTTTAATATTTTACATTTAACATTTTTAATCTAATGTTGACCCTATTTAAAATTCAATCTAATTATTATTATATATAAACACAATACAAATTTAAAATATACGAGTTTTACTAACACTCAAAAAACAGGTATTGTAAATAAATCAACCTAGATCCATCTTAACTCCAGATCTATCAAGCATTGAGAGGAATCAAATCTCTCGGGGTGAAAACCTCTTCTTTTGAGTGCAAAACTTGAGGAAAGGATTGAACTTAAAGAGATTTGATCCCTCTCGGCGCTTGATATATCCATAGTTAAGATGGATCTATGTTGTTATAATTATGTTACATGTTATGTTATATACATGTGTGTGTGTGTGTGTGTTAAATAATTTTATGTTACTTTAAATGTTAAATAACAAGTTATGTTATGTTAAATAGTTATAGAACTATGTTATGTTATGTTATATATATATATATATATATATATATATATATATATATATAATAACTTTATATTAGTTAAAGATATATATAGTTATATTTAAATAATTATATAGTTACATGGTTATGAAATAGTTATGATTATATTACATGATGCATTATATATGTGTGTGTGTTATGTTAAATACATTTATGTTATACATGTTGAATAATTATAGAGTTTTGAGAATTTTTTGTTTTTTATTTTATTTTATTTTTTATTGTTATTTTTTTCTTCTATTTTCTCTACTCTGACATCTTGCAGAAACCCTAGCTTCGATGGCATCCATGGAGGGTTCTCCTCCCCCTCCCCCTCCTCCCTTGCCTCTCATATCGCTAGAAGAAGAGATCACAACCTTTTAAGCACTAGTGGCCTCTATGCGAGAGCGTCAGAAATCAATAGAGACGTGATCGAAATTCGTGAAGAGGAATGAGGAAGTCTGAGACATTTATTTGCCACTTGGTGTCAGGAGAACCACTCTAGCATACTCTGAAAGCACTTAGATTGGCGTGTTCACCGACATGTGGCCCTCACCAAGAAAAATAGAAACTTGGATCGAGAATACATGGAGGTCCAAATGAAAGGTAACATAACAATATTTGCAGTAGGAAATGCATTTTTCGCTTTCATGTTTGAGATTAGGGAGGATAGGCATATGTTTTTCGTAATTGTCCTCATTTTCTCAGCTCTCAGGGGATGTATCTGAAGAAATGGATTCCTATTTTCAACCCGGATGAGGATTTTCCATTCGTTATCCCGATATGGGTTAAACTATCGTGGCTCCCTTTACCATGTTGGAGAAATCACTACCTTAGGGAAATTGGAAAGGAGGTTGGAAAATATATAGACAATGCCAATCCAAGAGGCTCTCATTTTTCTTGTGAAAAGATTTGTGTGGAGGTTAACCTGGAGAAAGGGCTTCTAGATGAAGTAAATCTAACTCTAGGTGAGTGGAAAAATAGGAATATTTTTTTACTATGATAAAATCCCATTTAAATGTCATCACTACCATGAATATGGCCACTTTTCTTAGGACTACTCAAAGATGCCCTCTCCTAAAAATTTTGAACAACCGCCCCCCCCCCCCAATACCTAAAGATCAATGGGAGAACTGGTGTAGGAAAGATAATCGAGGTCCCACCATTAGTCCCAAGCCTCAAGAAAACAAAGGCAACATCTTGGCGACAACTTCATCCAATCCCTTTAATGTAATGGGCAATATAGGAGAAAAAATTGAGATTGAGAATAGACCTACAGGGGATAATTAGAATGGTCAAACAAGGGATGAATCATAGGAGGAGAGAGAAATGAAATAGGATGCTCTTCCATTGGAAGGATCAAAGGAATATTTGAATAATCAAGCCAAGGATCAATATCAAAATTTGAAAACCCCTGTTCAACAGCAATACGCTCCCTCTAGTATGGCGAAGGAAATAGCAGGAGTTCACACGCAACATATGACCCAAAATTGATCTGATATTGAGATTACAAACTCATATGCATGGATATGCCTATGTTACTTTGTGCAATGGATCGATAAGATTGTGAAATACATAGACAATGAATCAGTTAAAGAACATAATAGACAACACATATAAACACAACAAGTTTAATAAGGAGTTCACCCAACGCTCCTGGGCTACATCTCCTGGTCCAGCCTTTAGTGGTGACCTCTCTATTATGTCTTCAAAAACAGAGTTTTACAAAATCATGAGCTCAATTTGAGTCTCAACACACAACAAATACAAAGCAAGAGTTTTGCATGAACCCCTCAAGCCTCTCTGAGTACACAAACTCTCCCTATCACTCTCTATCTCTATTTTTCTCTGTCTCAGCACTGCCAGTTCTATTTTCTATCAATCTGTGGCTTTAAAGCCAATCGGCGCTACTTGTTCATTTCTTCTTCTTGGGCTCTCTGGCTTCCCAACCTTTATATGCTCAGATCCCCCTCTGAGTGTTAGCAATCATTGCCAAATGCTTTCAGGGATGGTGGCCACCTGTTCTGTAACGGAATGGGTCACCGGGCCTTTGAAATCCCCAAAAATAGAATTCTCTATGTTCACAAAGAAATACATTAAAAACTGTGAAAAATCACCAAACTTTCATTTATTGGATTTGAAATGTTATCAATTCTGCCTTATAACTCCTAATGGGTCCGCTTGTATACCGACATCGCATCTCCACCATTGATGTGGGAGATCCAGATCCAACGACTGTGGTTCATTTCGGGTGGCTCTTTTGTACGAGGGTTAACAGCCCGATAAGGGTGGTTTTCTCTCTCCTTAGCCTGGACACGTGGAATCCAATGTATGTGATCAGGCGGAGCCCGACCCAAACCACTTACCGCCTTTGGCCCGCTTGAAATCCCACTTGTATCGTAATTTCCATTATATCTAAAATACATTAAAATATGAAATCCCACTCATATTGGACTTGAAATGTTATAATATTGCATCTATAAGTTCCATCGGGTCCATAATATTACCTCGGGCACATTTCCTTTGTAATCCATTCATTTGGCGAAATGCGAAATGCAAAGGAAATTGTCACTTTCCGAATTTCAAAATATATAGAATATCGTCTATAACTCCATCGAGTCTGGCTATCGCAAACCATATGTATATTGGCCCCTCTCCATTGTAATGTGCTGATGTGATTGATCGCAATCACATATCACACATACCCCAGGTCGTTGTAAGCGCTCCTTTGTATTTGCCGATAGTGATACTGTGATGCAACTTGGGTTGTCGATTTGCGCGCTTGATCGACGGCCCTCATTGACTCCGCTGATCACTATCACAAGTTCCATATGGTGTGCTCCAATATCCTTCGCTTGCCACCGCAGATTGCAATTTGTCGATCGGATCTGGACCATTGATCGGCCAAATCCGACGGCTCTTATACAAAGTTGTTTTAAGCCTCTGATAAGCCTTTTTTCACTACTTTCTCCATGTTTTTGCCTCTCGATAGTGTAATATTACTTTTTAACAGGTTCTTATTTTGTGATAGTTTTGAATGTTTGAAGAATTAGAGGGTTTTCTATGATCCATTTGTATCACACCTTCCCACTGAAAAGGCTTTTGGACCACAAAAAGTTGGTTTTTAAGCATCAATCAAGTGAGGATACAACTTCCTCACTTGCACAATCTCTATCCATCTTGCACTACTTGGTTTTGAACCTTTGAGTTTGATTCTGAGGTACTCAACATCCCCTCTGCGTGTAGTTCTCACCTTCGTATCCAAAACTGTATCTTCCTGCAACTCATTGAGATATTCAGGCAACAAATCATCAATAGAAGGAAACTGACTTTGCTCTTTGGGATCTGCAATTAATGAAGGTTCAAATAATCTCAAGTTTTCTGCATTAACTACTAAATAGATTTGCATGTAAGCTGGCAAATCAAGGTGAAAAGCATTCTCACCAATTTTCTCAATTATCTTGAAAGGCCCATACCTTATTAGCTTCAACTTCTTACCTTCACCTTGCATTATGTCTTTGCTGATGTACAGCCAGACTTGATCACCAACTTGGAAGTTATGCTTAATTCGATGCTTATCATTCCTTGCCTTGTACTTTGCATGGCTTCCTTCCAGTTGTTCCTGCACTGCCTGGTGAGTTTCTTGGATCTGTTTAATGAACTTGGTTGCTTTGTCCACATCACTATGTCCATCAACTGCTATGTATTTACGAAAGACAAAATCCAAGGGATACCTTGGTATAAAACCAAAAAACATCTCAAAAGGAGATCTTTGTGTAGAAGAGCATTTAGCACAGTTGTAAAGCATGTTGCACATAACATAAATGTTCATCCCAAATCTTGGTATGCTTGCTGCAATAGCCCCTGAGAAACTGGATCATTGTCTTATTGACCACCTCTATTTGGCCATCTGTTTGTGGATGAAATTTTGTTCTCTTCTTCAATCTAGTGCCCATTAACTTCCATAGACTTGGCCAAAACTTCCCAACAAATCGGGAATCTCGATCAGATACAATAGAAGTGGGTAACCCAAAATGATCCCATACATGCTGAAATAACAAATTTTCTATTTGTTCAGCTATAATCTACTTGTTACAAGGTATTAAAATGCACATTTTACTGAACCTGTCCATAATAACATATAAATAGTCATGACCCTTTCTAGACTTTGGAAATCCCACAACAAAGTCCATGGAAACACTTTCCCAAGTATGAGAAGGAATTGGAAGTGGAGTGTACAAGCCTAGTTTTCTATTGCTGGGCTTGCTTCTAGCACACATGGTACACCCTTTAATATATTTAGAAACTGTTTCATGCATTCTTCGCCAATAATAGAATCTTTGCAGTTGTGCAACTGTTTTACTTACACCAAAATGACCTGATATTAGAGAAGTGTGTGCTTCTCATATTATGTTAACTCTTTCAGTTCGAGGAATGCATAACATTCCCAAATGATACAAGAGTTGGTTCTTAACATGATAATCCAATTCTTCTACTTGTTTTCCATGACTTAAAGTTGCATATACATCTTTAAAATCTACATCTTGAGCATATTGTTCAATGTAGCTTTCATGTAATACTGAGTTATGCTTAAGTATAGTAGATGCATTTATGATTGGTTTGGATAACATATCTACAACCTTATTGTGTATTCCTTTCTTATATCTGATGACAAGATGAAACTGTTGTAGAAAACCCATCCACCTATAGTGTCTTGATTGCTGCAATTTAGTTTGTGAGTGAAAATACTGAAGTGGCTGATGATCAGTATGTATAATTGTTTGTTTTCCCATTAGGTAATGCTTCTACTTTTTCACACTCTATACTAATGCATACAATTCTTTATCATATGTGGGATAATTAACTACTGCAGAATTAAATGTCTCAGAATGATAACATATGGGTTTACCATGTTGCATCAACACTACTCCCATGGCATAGTCACTGGAATCTGTTTCAATCTCAAATGGTCTTTGAAGATCTGGAAATGCTAATACTGGTGTTATACTAATCTTTTCTTTCAAGGTGTCGAAGGCTTTCTGTTGTTTTCCTCCCCACTTAAACACCTTGTTCAATCATGTTAAAGCATGTAAGGGAGCTGCAATCAAGGAAAAGTTAGCAATAAACTTTCTCCAATATTGTGTTGCTCCTAGCAAGCTCCTAACTTCTGTAGCGCATTTGGGTTTAGGCCAGTTCACAATGACTTCAACCTTAGATGGATCTATCCTCAATTCACCACCCCCTACAATATGACCCAAATAATTCAAAGATGTTTTGCCAAATTCACATTTTGATAATTTAACATAGAGATTTTCTTTTTTCAAAACATCTAGAGTCTAATTTACATGCTTCAGATGTTCTTCCCATGTTTTACTGAAAACAAGAATGTCATCTAAATATACGATTACAAAATCATCAATAAAAGGTCGGAGTACATCATTCATAACTCTCATTAAAGTGGTAGGAGCATTAGTTAAGCCAAAAGGCATAACTAGCCATTCATACGTCCCTTGCTTTATCTTGAAAGCAGTCTTCCAAGCATCTTGTTCTGCTACTCTGACTTGATGGTAGCCACTATGCAATTCCAACTTGGAAAATTAAACAAATTCTTTCAACTGATCTAATAGATCATCAATGCAAGGAAGAGGATAACGATTCTTGATCGTTATTTTATTCACTACTCTATAATCAATGCACATCCTCCAAAAACAATCTTTCTTTCTCACCAACATGATTGGGCATCCACATGGTGATGTGCTTGGTCTTATAAACCCTTTATCCAACAGCTCCTGTACCTGCTTCTTGATCTCTCCATTCTCTAGAGCAGATAACATGTACATTCCGATGTTAGGCAATGGAGCATCTTGCTGCAAATGAATATCATGTACAATTTTCGTTTTGGGTGGCACACCTTTAGGTTCTTGGAATAGGATATCATATTTTGAAACAATTTTTTCTAAATCATCTTTCTGTTTAGCATCACAGCCTTCAAATGCATTGGTTTTATCAGGGGTATTTTCCTTTACAACCATTAGTAGAAATTTCTTGCATGAATTTACAATACTTTTCTTCTACCCTGAGTTTATGAGAGTGTAGTTATTTTTTAGCTGATGAGCTCTTACAATATATTCTATTCCATCTTTTGTGAGTTGATACTTATTTTCAGTTCTATAGAAAATAGATTTTCTATCATACAAGTAAGGACTTCCTAAAACAATACCACATATATCCAAGGGAACTATATCTAACTCAACCTCATCTACAAAAGTTGACCCAAAAGAAAACTTAAGTTTACATTGTCTTGTCACTTGTATCTTTGCTTTATCACACACCCAACCTAATGGAGATCACTTCTTGTGAGGTGTGGTTAGTAGTCCCAACCCCTTTATAATTGCTTCAAAAATCAAGTTTACTTGTGAACCACTATCAAATAAAGTATCAATCTTTTGATGCTTGGAAATAACTCTAATATGAAAAAGGTCATGTCTTTTTCTCTCATTTTCTTCATTATCAATAGATTGTGCAGAATTACTAGTAGATGCTTTAGAATTTTTACCTTTTATACCTGTGATTGTGGTTGTTGTTTCATCACCTGAGTCTGACCCCAAATCTTTTTGAATAGCACCAACTATCTTCTTCTTCTTGCCATTGAACTTCTTGGGTTTTAGCTCTGGATGTAAAGACTAGCAATGTTCATCATCGTGTCCACCCTTCTTATAGTGAGTGCATGAAGGTTTGTCTTTCTGTACAGTGTGTGTCTTCCTCTCCTTCCATTTTTTCTTCTTATTTTCCTTCTTCTTTCTTGTAGTGGGTTTTGATGATTCCCCCAATCTCTAGGTTCACATTCTTGCCTCTAGCCTCCAGATGTGTAGCCTGAACTGATACCTCATCTATGCGAGTAGGGTTAAACATGAGAATGGTGTGCCTCAAATAGTTGTGTAGACCACCTATATACTTCAACAAAGTTTTAGGTGAGTCTAGAGAAATGCCTAGAATCAAAGCTCTTTTTCTAAATTCCTGGGTATAGCTTTGTACACTTTGCCCCTTTAATTGGCCAAGAGTTTGCCAACTCATCATTGCTTGCTACATATAAGCTAGTGTATAGAATTGTTTTTTAATGGCAGAGACAAATTCACTCTAGGTAGAAAGAATTTTACCATGCTTCATCAAATCAGCTTGTGTCCTGAAATTCCCACCACACTAGGGTAGTTCCTCCAAGGCGAAGGCTGGCCAGCTGAATCTTTATCCTTTCTGAATCAATGTTTTGCACCCTACAATATATATCAATCTGTCTAATCCAGTGATCTAGATTTTTTGCATTTAATTCCCCATCATATATTGGCAAATAAAATTTTACATCTAATTTAATCAAAGGGCTAGAAGGAGGTGTTGATATAGGAGGCTCTTTCCCTTTCCCTTTGCCTTCTAAATGTCCATCTAGAAGAGGTTCCTTTGTTACTTTGTCTTATTTGGAGGTTGAAGTATCTTCACCTCAACCTTTCTTAAATTCTCGATACATCTCTTCTACCATGGCTCTCATGGTCATGAAATTGTCCATGAACTGAGAGTCTGATTCCAAGGGAATTTCTTCTTCCATTTTCCTCCTAGGATAGACTCTTCCTATTTTTGGGTTAGTCTCAACCAGTTCTCCTTCTCCTAATTTGAGCTTTGACCTAGTCAGCTTTCAACAATCCAGAACAAGCTTGTCTAACCTTAGCAACCTAAAGCTCTGATACCACTTGATCTGATAATGAGATCTTAGACAATTATTAAGGTATCACAGACTCATGTGCATGGATATGCCTATGTTACTTTGTGCAATGGATTGATAAGATTGTGAAATACATAGACAATGAAGCAATTAATGAACATAATAGATAACACACATAAAGACAACAATTTTAATAAGGAGTTCACCCAACGCTCCTGGGATATGTCTCCTGGTCCAGCCTTCAGTGGTGACCTCTCTATTATGTGTTCAAAAACAAAGTTTTACAAAAGTATGAGCTCAATTTGAGTCTCAACACACAACAAATACAACAGCAAGAGTTTTGCTTGAACCCCTCAAGCCTCTCTAAGTACAAAGGCTCTCTCTATCACTCTTTGTCTCTGTCTTTGCTCTGTCTCAGCACTGCCTGTTCTATTTTCTGTCAATCTATGGGTTTAAAGCCAATCAGCGTTGTCTATTTGTTTATTCTTCTCGGGCTCTCTGGCTTCTCGGCCTTTGTCCACTCAGATCCCCCTCTGAGCATTAGCAATGATTGCTAAAAGCTTTCAGGGATGGTGGCCACCTGTTCTATAATGGAATGGGTCATCAGGCCTTTGAAATCCCTGGAAACAGTGTTCTCTGTGTTCACAGAGAAATACATTAAAAACTGTGAAAAATCGCCAAACTTTCGTTTATCAGATCTGAAATGTTATCAATTCCGCTTTATAACTCCTATCAGGTCCGCCTGTATATCGACATCGCATCTCCATCGTTGATCTAGGAGATCCAGATCCAACGGCTATGGTTCATTTCGGGTAGCTCTTTCATACGGGGGTTAACCACCCGATAAGGGTGGTTTTCTCTCTCCTTAGCCTGAACACGTGGTAGCCAATGTATGGGATCGGATGGAGCCCCACCCAAACCACTTACCACCTTTGGCCCACCCGAAATCCCACTTGTATTTTGATTTCCCTTTTATATTTAAAATACATTAAAATATGAAATCCCACTCATATCGAACTTGAAATGTTATAATATCGCATCTATAAGTTCCATCAGGTCCGTAATATCACCTCGAGATCATTTCCTTTGTAATCCATTCATTTGGCTGAAATGCGAAATACAAAGAAAATTGATGCTTTCTGGATTTCAAACTATATAGAATATCGTCTATAACTCCATCGGGTCTTACTGTCGCAAGCCATATGTATGTCGGCACCACTCCATTGTAATGTGCTGGCACCATGTTGCGATGCGATTGATCGCAATCACATATTGCACATACCCCGAGCCGTTGTAAGTGCTCCTTTGTATTTACCAATAGCGATACTACAATGCAACTTGGGTCATCAATCTGTGCGCTTGATAGATGGTCCTCGTTGACTCTACTGATTGCTATCGCAAGTTCCATATGGTGTGCTCCGATATCCTCCGCCTACCACCGCCGATTGCAATTCGTCAATCACATCTGGACCGTTGATCGGTCAAATCTGATGGCTCTGATACAAAGTTGTTTTAAGCCTCTGATTAGCCTGTTTTCATTTCTTTCTCCATGTTTTTGCCTCCCGATAGTGTAATTTAAATTTTTAACAAGTTCCTCTTTTGCGATATTTTGAATGTTTGAATACTTAGAGGGTTTTCTAGGATCCATTTGGATCAAAAATTTAGACTAGGAAGATGAGGGAAGCAATCAAGAAATTGAGAGTTGTCAGAAGAGGGGAAAACCAAAAGATAAAACCATAAGACAAAAGGAAGTTGAGAAGAACAAGAAACTGGGAAATCAGCCTGTAATATCAAAAATTCTAAAAAATAAAGGGACTAAAAATAAGGATGGAGGGATGCCCCAATTCTCCATCTTAAAATGATAATTATCTCTTGGAATATAAGGTTTCTGGGAGCCCTACAAAGTCCATGGTTGTAAAATATATGATTAAGCAAGAATCTCCATGGATTCTCCTACCGCAAGAGACTAAAATGGAGGAACAGGAAGTGAGTAAAATAACAAGAACCTTTTGGAGAGAAAGTGAAGGCATCATTAAGCACTCTCGAGGAGCCTCAAGCAGACTCATCACCTTCTGGTCTCCAAATCATTTCTCCTTAGTAGATAATGTAAAGCATCAGTTCTAGATTTTGGTTGTATTAGATGATAAAGAAAATGGAGAAAGGATCACTATGATTAATGTGTATGCACCAGTCTTGTATGGGCTAAAGGAGGAATTTCTAGATTCGATAGAAGAAAATAGGAGGCAAGATAGGAATCAAAACTATATATTTGGAGCGGGCTTCAATAATATGCTTAATGCCTTTGAAAAAAGAGGGGCCTCAATATTCCAAGATCCTTTCAAGGATTGAATGGAAGACATGATTTTGGAATGGGATTTGATCGATGTGGTATTGAAAGCAAGTAATTTTACCTAGACAAATCCACCAGTAGGCGAAAGTCACATTTCAGCACACCTGGATCATTTTCTTATCCATAGTAGTTGGCTTCCGAAAGGTATTGATTTTTCATCTTCTATCAAATCCAATAGCACCTTGGATCATAACCCAATTATCTTGAAATTAGATAAAGTGGAAAATTATGGACCAATTATGTTATGCTTTAATGCAACATGGATTCGGGAATAAGGAGTGTAGGAACTAATTTTTCAAGCGTGGAAAATTTTGGTTCAAGGCTCCCCAACCTTTATATGGGAATCCAAACTTCGCAATGTTAATAAGGGCCTGAGGAAATGGTTGAAGCAATTCTTCAAACCTTTGTGGAAAAAGAAGAAATATTTAATCAAGTAGTTGAATAATCATTATAGATTGGTAGAGAACTCACTAGTAGAATATTGGCATCTGTGTAGGGAAAGGGATTTGACCAGGGATATCTTCATTGTCAGTCATCAGGAGGAGACTCTATGGTGGCTCCAATACAAGAGTCTATGGCTAAAGGAAAGGGACTTGAATACTACCTTCCTTCACAAACAAGAAAAGGTAAGGGAGGTGAGGAATTGGGTCAAATAAATTGTGCCTGAAGGTAACCAAAAATTTTAGACTTTGGAGAAAACAAGAACAAAGTGTATATTCACTTCAAGGATTTATACTATGGAGAGAAGATCTCTTTGGATGAGGCAGGAAAGTTTCTCAAGTTCATGCCAAAGGTAATATCCCCCTCTGCAAACTCAAATTTGTTCAAACCCATAGTTGAGGATGAAGCACTTATGGTTACCAGATCTCTAAATTTGGATAAGGACCTAGGACCAGATGGATTTTCTATATGTTTTTATTGTGCCTTGTAGCCTTTAATCAAATTTGATCTCCTAAAAATGTCAAATCACTCTCGAGTGGAGGAAAAATTGGGAGGCAGCACAAGCTCTTCTTTCTTGGCTCTAATCTCAAAGGACTCGAATCCTATGAATTTCCCTAGATATCTCCCCATTTACCTTTGCAATGCATCCTACAAAATTTTGACTAAAATCATAGCCAATAGGCTTAAGCCCTTACTCCCCTCCTTTATCTCAGAGAATCAAGGAAGATTTATGTAGCATAGGAACATTATAGATAATATTATTCTGGTTCAAGAAGCGGTGCTATTATAGCCTATTTTGTCTCATTTGATTAATTATCCTCCTAATGGGATCAATTAACATCCTATTCCCCATTTACATCATAATTGCAGAAATCCCTATGGATGACTCTCTCATTCCCCATATTTTCTACCCTAAACTACATCATCTGAGCCAGTTTTAGGACCAACACTCCTTGGCCTCTTGTTGGATTGCGTTCACCTATAAGTTGATTCATTGTGGTGTGTGTTGATCACCTACAGCTTGCTCCCCTATGTACCTATGTTGGTTCTAGAAATTCAGGAAAAAGAGATATAATCCCAAAGCATCCATTTCCAAAAGCTTCTAGGATCTATTGTAACCATTTACCTCAGATAAAACTTTCGAATCTTATCCTATCCTACCTTGGAGTTTCCATCCCTTATCCTTAGATCTCATCCTCCCATCAAGAGTGGATCTCAATCCCAAGATCTGTAAAAGGATAAAAACTCCCAACTTACCTTACTCCTCTATATATTTACAGCCTTCCATATGCAAGGGGTTGTATTTTGGAGAGTGATTCTACCCTTATGTTTTTGTTGTGAGAGTTATATTTTCATGCATTTAGGGTGATTGGAGGTGCACTTTGTTACAAAGGAAGGACAAGTCAACAACTTGGAGGAGCTCTTCTACAAGATCAACACCTATTGGTTGTAACTCAATCCATTTATATTAATACAAAGAGTTCTTTTTTTCCTATATGTGATGTCATTATTTCATGTATTTCAATACTATATTGATTTATTGAATAAAGTAGGTAGATGATGCTACATAGATCTCATAGTTTCTTGGCTTGTGTTGCCTGGTTGTGTGGGTTCTAATTTTGGCAATTGGAGCTATGATTGGAGCATTCAATACAAATAAGTAGTGAAACATATGACAGATTCCAAGTAGGTTTCATCCCTTCATGTTCTTAGTTTAAGGAAAGCATTGGTTCCTTTGTCTTTATGTTGTTCCAGGTCAGTCCAATAGACCTAGGAGAGATACTTCTATCTGCAGTCATAAATCCCACATGACAAATTGGTAACCATACTGGAGAATGGTGCATTCCCTTGATGATTTCTTTGTCCATTGTATTCAATTTACCTCTTTTATAGACCTTTGTTTCTTTAATCAGCTAAGAACATACCTAGGAAGTGATTTCATTGAGTCTTATTTGCAATTTTTGTGTCAGAATCCTCTTTTCTAGGACCAACGCACCCTCTTCTCTAATGACAGAGTGTTGCACCCCACCTAGGCCCTCTTTGTGCCTGTGTTGCAAAGTACTAGTGCCTCTTCTGCACCTGCGTTGATCCTTGTTTTTGCACAAAATTTTCCTTGTTTTCTCAATGTTTCTTTGATCAGCCTACTTCCAGTTGAGCTTCCCTAAGTCTTGAGTGTCTTGTAGTCTCTCTGAAGCCTCCATTTGGTTTTCATTTGTGTGTGATTTACTTTGGTAAGAATTGGTTTCAATTTTACTTTGTTATTATCATTTGGTCACTTGCAAACTTGTTTCATTTGATCATTGATTGCTTGGACGAATTGTTGTTCTAGTATTCATTTTGAAAACTACATTTGAATAAGTGATTAGACTTTACATATTAGTTTTCCTACTTCTTGAAAATTAAGTGTGGTGAAAAGGAAAATTATTGCATTGGCATTTAGGGTTTTTGCATCTACATTGATTTAGGAACAATTGAATGAAAAGGGAATTTCATTGTGCATCTTTTTTGTTGCATTTTCTATGTTGCATATTGTTTATCTGTTCCCTTCCTTAGCTAGATTTTCATTGAAGAGAAAGATTCCATTTCCTAATGCTAAATTTTCATTTTAGCGAATTCAGGTTAATTCGTGGTGAGCCATAAAATTGAAGCGTAATTCAATATCAGCTTAAAATTTACTGAATCAACCTAAGGAAAATTTGTAACATTAACGCAAACACATAATGGTCTAGGTTAGATGCGTGTTCTGACGAGTCTAGGCTAGAGACGTGTTCTGATGTCATTAAACATAGGAGTTGTTGTTTTTTTCTAGTGTTGCATCCTGGGGGTGAAATATCGTTCCACATATGTGATTGTATAACATCATTCTCCACATACCTTTGGGTATATTGGTGGTGCTACAGACACATGAAGTATATGGGAACGATCTCATCGAATGGTTATGCATTAGACATCACTATTGTGGATTGCACTCCCACGTACTGTCGAGTATAGTTTGGGATTCCCCACTACATTTCTACCCATCCATAGGTAACCGAGTCTCCCACCTTGTATACCATGATACAACGAGCACAACATTGGGGAGATTGGCTGACGTACGTTAAATCCTTGGTTTGCCAAGGTGTATATTGTAGTTCACGATTGCTTGGTAATCCTTTACGCCTAGGTTACCCTCTTTTTTATTTATTTATTTTTGTGTTAATAAAATTTATTATCCAATGTGGAACAACAATATCCCCACTCCATCATTCATGTAAAATACAACATAAGCCTCCTCTTCCACCAGAGGCTACTCTTGTCTGTCTTCAAAAGCATAAAACAATGCAAACTACCAAATCAAGAAACTCGGTAACTACTTATGGTCCTCCTCCTGAATCTAATCAACCAGAGTCATCTGTTCCCTTGAGTACCAAACCTCAGGTTACATCTACTCTTGTTAGTGAAATTGACACAATCGATACTAAATTACCTAAAGCTTTGTTTCTTGAGGTTATAGAAACTGACCTTCTTGAGTTGGAAAATTTACTTCCTGATGTCATCAAACTTGAGGAGCCTCAGTCATCTTTACTTTTTAGTTTAGGTATTCCATCTTCTCTTCCTTTACCTCAGATAGATATGCCTACCATATATCTCAGCCTCGATGGTGAACCGATTCCACCTAGACTTGTGAGTATCGAGGAGATACAAAAAGAAGAGCCTCATCCTTCTACTCATTTAGAGGGACGTTTCCTTTATCCAACCCATCCTCTTCTTCCTCCCCCACCTCTTGTACAAACTCCTTTACCTAGTTCTTTTGAATCACCCACACATTTCACGCAGCAATCTACATCAGGATTATTGACCATGGTTCGAATCGATATGCCTTCCTAGCCTATGTCTACTGCTATGGTTGAAACACCAAATGTCGCTTCCACATATATATTTTCATCACCGCTAGAGGCACATTTGTATGGTGCCCCATCTATCCCACCAGGTTATCAATACTTATCTAGTACATTCTTTTGTGCATCTTCCATTTTATGGACATCCCCCATGTCTTCCACTTTAGGAATTATATCTGGCACTCCTCTTATGAGTGCTTCTCAGCCTGCTCCTTCTCCTCCTTCTACAATAACAATTGAATAGAAGGTTAGCCCTCATGCTAGTGGAAAGGTCCTCTTCAACATCCTAACTATCCTTATGTTCATACCCTTCACATGGGGGGCATTTTCCTCCATCATACCCTCCCCCTTTGGAAAGAGGGCAACCTGTTGTTAGTATCCCTCAAATTGGTAACCAACCTTATTATAATCCTCCTTATCCTCGGATGGTTGCTAGTGTTTGGAAGCCTACTTTTCCAATTCAAACTAGTTCAATGTTGGGTTCATTGCTTGTTTACCAACCTGTTACTCAATCTGTACTTCATCAAGCTCAAATTCATGTGACTCAACCTGTACAGGCTACGATCACATCTCAACTTGTTCCTTCAGTATCTGGTACCTATCAGGTCCCACTAACTCAGCCTTTACAAGTTCCTTTGCAATATTAATCGCTTGCATGAGGTATTCTTAAAATTTCAGTAGGACAAACTATGTACGACATGGCACAACCTCAATCGAGCTCTCTTTATCATGGGACAATGCAAACTCCCATCGGGAAACAGTATATACCTTATCAGTGTATTCTTTGGGTGCCCTTTCAAGGCCAGTAAATTTATGGTTTACCCCAGGGTTGTCAACAAGGTCACTTGTATTATGGTTATTAGAATCCTCCTTATTCTATTACCCAAGTTCCTTATTACCAGAACCCTCCTCGTCCAGGAATGCAAGTGCCTGTTGTCCGAGCTATTCATTCATATCCATTTCATCCTCTATCAAAATTTAATCGGTAGTTTCCTTTTGTGGGCACTCTTAAGTTTCCATATTTGAATCGGCTCACCAACAACCCCATCGCTCATTCACTTTGGTGGCTAATTATTCCTAACAAATCTCCTTATGATATTTGTAAATCCAATGGGAATCCAAGAAAAGACTCGTCAACGAATTTCATGATGTATCATCTATGGTGTTCATCAAACTCCCTTAATGATGATTTTATTTGACTTCGTCTTTTCCAAATAATTCTTACTACTACCGCTGCTAAATGGTATATTGAGTTACCTAGAGCTTCATTCCATGATTTCATCTCCTTAGCAACAACCTTCCTCACGCACTTCCAATTTCCCATCAAATATGAAACTAGAATGAAACTATTAACCAAGTTCAAAAAATATGATTCCACTCACATTTCAGATCACATTCATGAGTGGAGGCATCGTCCCCAATTGTTCAAAACTTATGTTCTTGATCAATTGCTAGCAGAATCGCTTACCAACTCTCTATTGGCACCCATAACACAAGATGTGTCCACAGGTGGAGTCATGACTGAAGAGTGATTAATTTCCCGTATGAAATATTTAGATCTAGTTTATACCCAAAACGACACGTTCTATGATCAGATAACAAATTATTTGACACCTTTGAATATTGTTCCTCCTCCGTCTGGTAAAGAATCTCATGTTGTTGGTGGAATTATTAGTTCTACCAGTGCACAAGCGGTGAGTAAATCATCTTGTTTTTCTCCACTCGCATCTATTCAAAAACCTTAATCCCATCCTCCTGTAGCTCCTTCTCCCATGATAAATTTCATTCCATCTGATAAAGGAAAATCTCAATAGCAACCTAGAAGAAAGAAGAAAGTAAAAGGTATGAAAAAGAAAGATCCCTCTCCGCAGGATAAACAAATAAGGAACACTTCACACGTGATTGTATTCACCACGCTGAAGTGAATAAATTCCCTAATTCCTCCACTCCGCCTGTAGTGTTGGCCAACCTGTTTCCTAATCAAGAGACTCATACGTTTCCCAAGACCCATCTTCCTCTAACACAATTTTGATTCTTTCCTCCTTAAATATGAGATCATATGTTTTGGTAGCTACTCGAAACAAGGATTATGATAATATGAATCCATCGAATAGTCAGGCTATTGATAAACCTACTAGTTTGACACCTTCCTCGTCTAATCCCACTCCATTGTCGATTCCTACCGAATTGACTATTAAACCCTCGAAGGGTGTTATACATAAGTTTTCTTTCAACCCTCATGCAAGGGCCACCCAAAATTATAACATAGTTTAATACTTGGCTTAGTCTCCATTAGCTATGTTGACTCTCGAGGTGTTACAAAACCACCCTGCCCAAAAGAAGGCTTTACTTTCAACCATGAGATGTGTGGATCCATCGGATTCCAACCTCGTTTTTTTCTCTCATGAAAACTATACCCCTCAACTTCTAGCTTAATTAGATTGTATAATCTAAGTTGTCGTTCATGGTAAGAATATTCATCATTCTATCATGGATGAGGGAGCCTCAACTTGCATTATGTCCATGTCTTGTTGGAAGGAAATTGGTTCTCCTCAGCTGAGTCAGTCACCTATCACATTGAAAGCCTTTTATGAGAGAACATACAAACATTGTTGGATTTTGAACTCCCTCCAAGTTAAATTAGGGGGGGGAATTGTGTGCATAGAAGACAAAGTTATTGACAGACCTCTTGATTACAATATTCTATTGGGACATACGTGGGTTTATGCCATGGCTATTGTCATCTCGACTTACTTTTGTATGATCGTCTTTCCTTATAAAGGTGAGATTGTATCCACAGACCAACTCACCTTTTTCGCCTTCGATTCTCATGTTACTCTAAGTGTTCCTCTTGTAAGGGA
Organism: Pinus tabuliformis; assembly: GCA_031772625.1. Lineage (NCBI taxonomy): Eukaryota > Viridiplantae > Streptophyta > Pinopsida > Pinales > Pinaceae > Pinus > Pinus tabuliformis. Next base: position 1,001,964,089 of record CM062813.1, on the reverse strand, counting down.
AACAATACAGTCATATCAGCATGTTGGAGTTGGATTGTTGAATGATTCTTCACTTATGGGGACCTTTTCACTCCCTTCTCCTCTCCTTCCTGACATATCATCTTTGGTAGCCTATATTAACATGATATAATCTTCTACTATCTTGTTCGATCCATGGATTGTACCATATGAACTTGACATCCAAATTTTTGGCAATCGAATGTTGCTAAGCCCCATTCAATAGATTATGAAGCCATTTATTTGGCTTGTGTGGTTTCTTCTTTTGATTCACTTAATTGGGTAGAAAAATCATTGGATTATGGTATGTCTTGAAATCCTTTCTCGTGTGTATTCCCTAATGATGAAAGCATCATGGAGATCATGGTGTCAAATGATGCATCGTGGAACGAACATCACCATTTTTCCTCCTTACCTGATTCCATTGAGGATAGTCTTAGTGATGTATAATCACCCAATTATGTTGAACTCTTTACGGATTCCATGTCTATTCATTAGGTTGATTTGGAAAATAATCTCTTGAATATCGAAGAGACGATACCTCTTGATATTTTCATTAAGCCATGTGTTGTCGAAAATCTACACATTGGAGCATATTGTTCTGCATACGAGATTGAGACTTATCTGTTAGGATATTCTGACACATAGGAAATAGTTAAGTACAACTTGGTCTAGTTTAGAGTTAGGTATAGAGTTAGGTAAAGTGTGTTTCTTTACCGTTGTACATTTTGTAACTTACAATCCGATGGTCACGATATGTAGTGATCCGACGGTTCATTCTCTCCTCAGTATTACCGACACTTGATCCGTGGCTTGACACCCGATTGGTCCATGAGTTCTATTTAAAGCGCATGGAGGGTCATTGTTCAGGTAATCCGTGCATGAGAGAAGCTTATGTAAATTTTCATTCCTTGATTAATAAATTGCCTGTAGTAGCCACGTTGGCGCAGGCCGTGGACTGTTTCCCTCTTTGAGGGTTTTAACCACGTCAAAAATACTGGTGTATTGATCTGTGATCTGGTTGTGAGCGGTTTCCTTTTGGTGTTCTTTCTGAGGAACTTACCCTGTAAATTCCTACATGGTATCAGAGCTATTTGAGGGCCACGTCCGTTGGTGATCCAAATCTGAAGCCGGTAGAACTGCATCCGACTGTCGTTTCCTAGATCTGTTGTTTCTAACTGCTTTCGGGCCGAGAGGACTGCTCTGTTGCGTTCGGAGCATCTGTTCCAGTGAGGAACCCCTTTCGTTTCACGCGAAAAGGTTTCCGGTAGCCCTAGCTGCGTCATTTTTCAGATCGGGAGGTATACAGTGTTTATTTGCAGTTTACTATTATTTTCTCTCTGCTTATTTCGGTTTCGATTTATTTAGCTTTTTTTTAACTGGATCTATACCTTTCATTTCTGTGTATGCTCTTTTCCCTGTGACTCTGTGCGATCTGGGCAAATCAGAAACAGAAAGGAAGGATTTTTCTCATGCGTATGCTCTTTTCCCTGCACCTTAGTGTGGTCTCGGAAAATCAGAAACATTGAGAAAAATATTTAGTTTTTCGGCTAAAGCTAACTTCGAGCCGCAAGGTTCGTTTTTCTTTGCATATTCGTGTTGGGTTTTGTGTTTTGTGTTTTGTAGGGAAAAAGAGCTTTCTCAAGGCAAGCACGCAAACCAAGCCCCCCCCCCCCCCCTCTCTCTCTCTCTCTCTCTCTCTCTCTCTCTCAAATTTTTTGTATAGATCAATTGGTTCAAAGCTATTTTAAGAGAGTAGAGGTCTTGGGTTCAAGTCTCCATTTTGTGGGGGCGGATTTTTTCATTCCAGCACATTCGCGCACTTTGCCGGCAACTTCAACAATTTTTTTTCAAAAGCCATAACTTCTTCATCCGGAAGCCTTTTTCAGAGCTGTTTTTTTTAAAACAACCTAATTTTTCGAGATCTATCCATTGGAAAACTTACTTTCAGCATCTTCAGATTCAATTTTTTTTTTTTTTAAATGGAAAGTCCATGCCAAGTCATTCTTGACAGCACTAACTACTTCCAATGGAGATGGCCTACATGGAAGATTTACTTAGAAGTAAAGGTCTCTACAGAATAGCCACAGACCAAGAGAAGAAACCAAAAGATGAAGACAAGGCTGCAAAATGGAAAATAGACAAGATCAAGCACGTGGTTTGATAGGGATGTCTATTTCTCCTGATCTTAGATTCCATATTGCAGAACTTGAGACTCCTCATGAAGCATTGGAAAAACTCACTAAAGTTTTTGGGATTAAAAATGAAATTAGAGCCCATCAACTTGAAAATGAGTTGCTTACATTGGATCCTAATAATTTTTCTTGCATTGAAGATTTTTTGTCCAAATTCAAGACCCTTAGATATCTTTTGGAAGGTGTTAAGGTTAAGAAAGAAGATAGTAACCTTATTTATTCCATCCTTACTAAGTTGGGACCAGCCTACTCTGTATTTGTTTCCACCTTCCATTCTACAAGGGAAACTTTCATTTGTCAAGGAAAAGACTACAAGGCCCCTTCCTTTGACTCTTTTTGTGATTCTTTAATAAGAGAACAAGAAAAACTCTTACACCTTGGTCTTCTTAATCTTGGAAACTCTTCCACGAAAGCGTTAGCCGCCCAGCAGCAACCAAATTCAAAGAATCCTAAGAAGTCATATCCTAACAAGAATGGTCCTAAACCAACTCAGCCTCAAAATGAAAGATCATTTCAGCAAAATGATAAGACCAATAAAAGCAAATTGAAGAAGACTGATAGACATTGTAACTTTTGTAATCGAGATGGCCACTTAGAATCTAAATGCTTTAAGAAGATGGAAGCCTTGGAAGCCGCAATGAAGAAACATAACATCCATGTGGAGCATACTTCAACTTCAACTTCTGGAATGGCACTTTCTGCATGTCGTTGTCAATCATCTCAGTCTGGTTATGCATTAAATGTATCTTCTTCCTCTCCTTCTCATGAGCGGCTCATTGATTCTGGAGCCTCTTATCACATGGCCAAAAACCAAGCCATGTTTTCTTCTTTAAATGATTGTAACACCAAAAATATATATGTTGGTGATGATAGATCTCTTAATGTTGTCGGGACTGGAACTGTTCATCTAGACAATGGTCGGTTTAATGATGTATTATGTGTTCCAACCTTATCCTGCAACCTTCTATCTGTATATCAGATAACTCATTCAGGTGAAGGTAAAATTGTTGAATTTTCACCTCATGATGTTGTAATCAAGGATCTAAGAGATCCTAAACAGATTCTAGCTACTGGTATTGCTGATGATTCCACAAGGTTGTATAAGTTTCACAACTTTGGGTCATCAATCTTCCCTCAGTATTTGTTGCTCATAATGATGAAGTGAGCAAACTTTGGCATGAGCGATTTGGTCACTTAAACTATCACTCCCTTCAGCATCTATGTAAAGAAAATATGGTGACAGGTCTTCCTATGGTATCTTGCAGAGATGGTGTTTGTTTCGGATGTGTACTCGGAAAACATCATCGGGACAGTTTTGACAAACGCGCCTCTTGGCATGCCTCAGCACCTTTACAGCTTGTGCACAGTGATTTATGTGGTCCACTTCCTGTTGCTTCATTCTCTGGCTACAAGTATTTCTTAACTTTCATTGATGATTTCTCCAGACGCACTTGGGTATACTTCTTAAAACTCAAGAGCGAAGTATTTAACACATTTTTGACCTTCAAAGCCTTTGTTGAAAAACAATCTAGACATCAAATTCTTAAGCTAAGAACTGATAATGGTGGAGAATATGTTAAAAACACATTCATCAAATTTTGCACCAAAAATGGAATTCAAATGCAACATACTGTTCCATACACTCCACAACAAAATGGTGTAGCTGAAAGGAAAAATCGCACCTTAAAGGAAATGGCTAATTGTATGCTGCAATCTAAAGGACTCAGTCTTAGTTTTTGGGCCGAAGCAATTAATTGTGCAAATTATATAATCAATCGCACTCCTACTAAGGTTCTAAAGAATATCACTCCAGAAGAAGCTTGGAGTTCCATTAAACCAGATGTAAGTCACTTTCGTGTTTTTGGAAGTGAAGCATGGGCCCATATTCTAGATGAAAAGCATAAAGCTTTAGAACCTAAGAGTGAGAAATGTACTTTTGTTGGATATTCTGAAGATGTAAAAGGTTATAGACTTATTCCATTTAAGTCCAAAAATGTTATCATTAGAAGAGATGTAAAATTTGATGAAAATAAATCGGCCTGCGAGCCTAGTCCGGCGGATGTGCCACCTCTTCCTATCTCTTCTACTTTTGAAAACATTTCTTCTTCAGATGATGAAAGTGAGGATGATAATCCTCCCCCACCTTCTCAGGATCCTCAACTTCCAAGATGGGTCTGTGCTACTCGGGATGCAGCAGGTGATCTTGTCGGTGATCCTACAGATCAGCGACGTACACGTTCTCAATTTGAAAGAGCCTCTTCTTTACTGGCTCAAGCTCCAGTAAATCATGATCCTGAAACTTTTGCAGAAGCTTCAGGCCATCCACATTGGGAAGCAGCTATGAATGAATAATATCATTCATTGTTGGAAAATGATACATGGGATCTTGTTCCTCTACCAAAGGGACGCAAACTTGTTAGATGTAAATGGGTTTACAGAACCAAGTATGGACCAGATGGGAAAGTTGATAAACATAAAGCTCGTCTTGTTGCTAAGGGCTTTTCACAGGTTGAAGGCATTGACTACACTGAAACCTTCTCCCTGTTGCCAAAATGAACTCTATCCGCCTTGTTCTTTCCCTTGCTGCCTCTTTAAAATGGGAAGTCCATCAGATGGATGTTAAATCTGCCTTCTTGCATGGGGACTTGCAGGAAGAAATCTATATGGAACAACCCATTGGCTTCATACAAATAGACTCCAGCCTTGTTTGTCGACTTAAGAAATCCCTTTATGGTTTCAAGCAAGCTCCTCGGGCTTGGTATGCCAAAATGGATAGCTTTCTTTTAGATCTGGCTTTTCTAGGTGTTATTCTGACAATACTGTCTACACCAAGAAAGTGGGCAACTCTCTTATCATCCTTGTTCTTTATGTTGATGATCTTATTCTTACTGGTAGTGATCCCAACCTTATAAACCATGTGAAGTGCAGCCTTAAAAAGAAATTTGAAATGACAGACTTAGGACACTTACACTATTTTCTCGGTCTTCAAGTCTTGCAATCCAAGGAGGGTATTTTCCTTTCCCAGTCCAAGTATGCTTGTGATATTCTTCGTCATTTTCACATGGAAGACTGTAAGCCAGCCCCTTCTCCCTTTCAGTCTGGAGTCAAAATTTCAGTCTCTTGTACTTCTCCTGAAGTTGATGCTACCTTATACCATCAACTTGTAGGAAAACTCTTGTATTTAACCCATACTCGTCCTGACCTTTCCTTTGCTGTTGGCCTTGTTGCTCGTTTTATGCAAAACCCCCGTGAAAGTCATTGGAAAGCAGCTAAAAGAATACTTCGTTATGTTCGAGGTACAGTATAGTTTGGGATTCTTTACAGTGCCAAAACAGCTCCTCTATTAGTTGGTTTCACTGATTCTGATTGGGCTGGTGACCCTGATGATCGGAAGTCTACTGACGGTTATGTCTTCACTCTTGGTTCAGGACCTATTACATGGGCTTGTAAGAAACAGGCTGCCATTTCTCTTTCGTCGGCAGAAGCAGAGTATCGTGGTGCTGTGGAAGCTAGTAAGGAAGCCTTGTGGCTTCGTCAGATCCTATCTGAGTTTGGCTTTGAGCAGCAGCATCCAACCCCACTTTGGTGTGATAATAAAAGTGCCATTCAGCTATGCAAAGATCCAGTCCAGCATCAGCGCATCAAACACATTGAACTACACATGCACTTCATCAGAAAGCTCATTCATGACCATGTTCTTGAAGTGCAATATTGTTCAACAGATGATCAGGTTGCAGACATCTTCACAAAGGCTCTCACAGAGGCGAAGTTCACTAAACTTCGATATATGCTTGGAGTTCAGGAAGTTGTCACTAAGGGGGGATAGGTTCTAGTGCCTCCTTCCTTCTCCTATTGTGTCATATTTGTAAATCCTTAAATCCTATCCCAAGTTGTTCTTAAGGGGGGATGTTAGGATATTCCGACACATAGGAAATAGTTAAGTACAACTTGGTCTAGTTTAGAGTTAGGTATAGAGTTAGGTAAAGTGTGTTTCTTTACCATTGTACATTTTGTAACTTGCAATCCAACAGTCACGATATGTAGTGATCCGACGGTTCATTCTCTCCTCGGTATTACCGACACTTGATCCATGGCTTGACACCCAATTGGTCCATGAGTTCTATTTAAAGCGCATGGAGGGTCATTGTTCGGGTAATCCGTGCATGAGAGAAGCTTATGTAAATTTTCATTCCTTGATTAATAAATTGCCTGTAGTAGCCACGTTGGCGCAGGCCGTGGACTGTTTCCCTCTTTGAGGGTTTTAACCACGTCAAAAATACTGGTGTATTGATCTGTGATCTGGTTGTGAGCGGTGTCCTTTTGGTGTTCTTTCTGAGGAACTTACCCTGTAAATTCCTACATTATCAAGCCCTTTTTTGTGAGTTCCAAGATGCCTTTTCCTGTACCTACAAGGAGATGAAAGGTATCAACCCAAATATAGTTGTACATGAAATTAAGATGAATCAAGATTCCAAACCAATCCAATAACACCTCTTTCTGGTCCATCCCAAGAAGGTTGTTGGCATTAAGGCTGAAGTTGAAAAGATTCTTTGAGTTGGTTTCATATACCTCATTCCTTTAACTGATTTGGTGTCAAATGCACTTCCTGTCATGAAGAAGTAGGCCAGATTCAAGTGTGTGTCGATTATTGAGATGTAAATTGTGCATGTCCAAAGGACAATTATCCAACCTCGTTTATTGACCATATTGCTAATGACTGCGTTGGCTGCAAAATTTATTTGTTTATGGATGGATTTTCAAGCTATAATCAAATCAACATTCTCCCAGTGGACCAACCTTAAATTACTTTTATCTATCCCTGGGGAACTTTCACCTATAGGAAACTCTCATTTTGTTTAAAGAATGTTGAGGCCACATTTCAACATGCCATGGATTATGCTTTTCATGATATCAAAAACATCATTCAAACATATTTGGATGACCTCCCTACTCACTCCAAGCATCAGGTTGATCACCCGATGCATCTTCGGGCTGATCACCCAATGCATCTTCAAGCTATTTTCCTTCATTGTAGATATTATAATATTTGACTTAACCCACACAAATGTGTGTTTTGTGTTAGTTCTGTTCGACTTCTAGTTTTTTTCATATCAAAACAAGGAATTCGTATCAATCCACTGAAAGTACCAGTGATTGTTGATTTTCCTTCACCTTTTTCACTCGTTAAGTTTCAACAACTCCAAGAGCAAGCTAACTTCCTGCGAAGATTCATCCCTAATTAAACTGAGTTGACCAAAGGATTCACTAGCTTGGTGAAAAAATGGATTCCCTTCCATTGGGATGACATGCCTCAGAAAGCGTTTGATGCCCGAAAATATGTATTGGTTCGAGCATCTCTTCCATATCGGCTTGATTATCAACATGACTACTTCATGTATCTTGTTTCTACTATTTCTACTATAGAAATGGTATTGGTCCAAGAATATGATTTAGGGACTAAACATCCCATTTATTATCTAAATTGGAATCTTAATGATATTGAGATCCGATATTCAGCATAGAAAAGTTGGCTTTGGCGGATGTTCAAGTCGTCCAAAGTTTTCACCATTACATCTTGCTTCAAAAAGCTTTGGTCATTTCGGATTTCAACTCTATGACATACATTATTTCATGTCAATTGTTGGGGGGGGGAATTAATCGAAATGGATTGAAATTCTACAAGAATTTGACTTGGATTTCATTAAATCCATGTCAAAGAAAATCCTAGTTTTCATGGAACTAATGAATGATCTTCTTTCCCCTGATTCAGAATATACATCCGAATATTCTATCCTCAAAGATACATAGTTTCTAATCTTGTCATCTAACATGCAGTATGGAGATTTCCTAATTTATCTCCAAACCTAAACTTTCCAATATAATACCTCTCGCTCTAAGTAGTGACATATTTGTTACCAAGCCCAAAATTACATCATCATCAGCAACACCCTTTACCATCGTGGCATCAATACGATTTTATGAAGGTGCCTCACACTAGAGGAGGTTAATAAAGTCCTCAATGAACACCACTCGGGGGGCGTGTGGTGGAAATTTATACAATTATGCTACTCCCCAGAAAATTTTACATGTTGGTTACTTCTGGCCTACCATCTTTTGCGACTGCATCCTCATTGTTGAGAAGTGTCATGAATGTCAGATATATGATCGTAAGTCCCATGCTCCACACACTCTATTACATCCTATTATCATTGTTGGTCCTTTTGTGGAATGGGGTGTCAACTTTATCACACGTAACCTTCACTCATCCGAGGGGCATGGTTATATTATTGTCACAGTTCATTACTTTACTAAATGGGTCAAGGTGATGCCTACATTTAACAACACTTGCGAAATGGTTGCATACTTCTTTTTCAACCATGTCATTGCACGGTTTGGTGTTCCACGAGAAATAGTTACGGATCATTAAAAGCATTTCCGGAATCATATGATGACCAAATGAACTGCTAAGCTGGGACTTTCCCATGGAAGTTCCACTCCCTACTATCTTCAAACTAATGGACAGGTTGAGGCCATCAACAAAGTTCTTAATACATTGTTTCAATGCATGACAAGAGTCCATAAATAGGACTCTAAATGATATTGTCTGTAGGTGTTTTGACTATGTTTGTAGTGTGTATTTTCACAGTTTCACACGGTTTTTGTCGATTCTTTTTACGCTTGGTTTGCAGATGTTGCTATCTCTTGAAACATTTATCAGTTATTTTGATGGTGTTAGTCGTAGTACTCAGAACTTATCTTCCGCAATATGGGCTATCTTTGCTCCAAATGGCAAGTTAATGAGGCTGCAAGGGATTTGTATTGGTCACTCCATTAACAACATCGTTGAGTATAACATAGTGGTCGAGCTACTTTCTAAGGTTATTGCACTTGGTATCCATCATTTAGTCGTCAGACTTGACTCACAACTCATAGTACTACAACTTGCTAGTGTCTATTCAGTTAGAAGGTCAACCATATTACACATGGTTTTAAGAGTTAACCTTCTAGAAATACATTTCGATCTCATACAATATGAACACATTTATAGAAATCTAAACACATTAACACATTCCCTAGCTAATCATGGTTTAGATAGACATTTGCAACGAATGTAATTAATTTTCAATTCACACCACATCATATTGAAATTACAAATAGAAACCCAAAAACACTCTATATATATATATATATATATATATATATATATATATATATATATAGATAGATAGATAGATAGATAGATAGATAGATAGATAGATATTAAGTTTCGTTTTACAAAACTTATGCCCGTGATGCATATGGCATACATCACACATACAAAAAATAGCATGCAAATATATGAGTATACAAATCAAAGGTGCTCATGATAGAATGCCACTACACAAGCCATCTTGCGCGGTATTTGACCAATTAGACTAGGCACTCCTATAGTGTATCATTAAAGTCACAGCAGAATTTGGTCAATCATGGTCTCATCAATCTCATGTGTCAAACCCCTCCATGTGGCGCTCTATCTCTTATAGGACCTCTGCTCATCAGGATCTCGTAGTATATTTCATCCTACCGTAGCGAACCGTGATGGTTCTACTTCCTCCACCTGTTGTTGTTCCTCTGTACGACAGAGATATGAAGAGCCAATAGGTCAAATTGGTCCCATATTTGCATGAACATCAATAGTTTAGTCTTGGAAACATCAAAAAACACAAAAAAATGGTAGAACTTTCAAAACTTAAAAGGTCAAAATTTCTTACTTGAAGCACCCAATTCCTCACCCTCACGAAGTACGAGGTCAGGGTCATCACGAAAATCCATTCCTACATAAGGATAATCATTGGTCATAATAAATTGTTTGCATGACCAGCTGAAGAAGGTTGGTGAGAAGTTGATCACCAATGGCCCTGCATGTCAGGACATATGATCTATCCACCTCCTCATCCATGCTCGATCAATAGGATCAAGTGTACTTTGTTGAGGCTGAAGTAATGGAACCCGCTCTAGTGCAAAGGAAACCAAGAATGCACTGTATCTAAAGTTCTTTAGTTTTCCCTCTTTTTCTTTAGGTGGTTTTTCTTTTGTAATGACATGAACTCCCATGCTCCAATTGAAGAGTGTTGGCTCTAGACACTCCAACCCATATTGCGAGTATGATATACTTGCTACATGTAATGTTGAGCTACCTATCAATCTTGCAATAATGAATAGGATCTTTCTCAAACGTAACTAGGTCACATATTTTATGTTGATTTTTCCATCCTTGGTTGGTTGGGCTCGAGGTCTACAATAGGCAGTTATGTAATCACAGTCTCTCCACCCCTTCTCCCACCTAGGAGAGATATGGGGGAACCTCTCATGGAAAAACCTGTAAGAAAGTAGATTTCTTCCACCTTTATCTCGAGCAGATGTTCCCTAAACCTGAACTCTTGTGCCTAAACATCACATGAATGAACAAGGTATTTTAACAATTCCATCTGTTTCCTCATACCAGGAAGCCAAAATAATTTTAGTAACCCACAATTCTTTAATTCCTAGAAGGTATAAGGATATTTTGTTGCATTTAAATCATGTTCCTCGTGTTCTCTTTCTCTCCACATGAAAGCCATTATATGCTAATGAATCCCTAAAAAATCAATAGGAGATTCATTACGATCATTTTTATGCAAAAAAATTGACAAATTTTGAGGAAAAATTATTGAACAAACTTTGGATTTGTGCCCAACGCACCCTAGAAGATAAAACCAAAGTGTTGTACTTCTTCCTACAATGTATGATGGCTTAGGTGCAACTCAATTTTCGACCATCTCGGGCTGCATTGGTCCCATGGAACCCTAGGGCCCTCAAAAACTAATAAATTTTTGCATGAAATCATAAAATGGAACCACCAAAAGAAAGAGAAAGGTTTTAGCTCCTACTTGGAAGTGATAGTACTCAAAATGGTTCACTAGATTGGTTGCAATCAGCTACAGAAGATCGAGGCAAAAAGTACTCAAAACTCTCATTGTTGAAGGTAAATGTGAAATGCTAAAGATGAATAATCATTTTTTAGTATATATGGTCATACTTTTCATTATTTTATTCATATTTAATGTTTTGACCTAGTCATGATTCATTTTACTATGAAATAGGTATGTTTAATCATTTTTGTGTTGTTCTAAGCAGGTCAACAGCTGTTCATGGATTTGTTGTGCTTTAAATAGGTTATTTTGAATTAAGAGTACACTTCTAGCTCTTTTTTGAGCTCTTTAAACCTATGAAAAATGAACCACTTGGAGTGCCATTTTAGCTCTTTTCATACTCCCAAAAATTAAAATATTTTCGATCACTTTTCTTTTTGAACTCATAAAAATAAATGAAAAGACGTCTACTCGGTATAGGCTTACCCATTTTCTGGACTGAGATAGACTACCTATGAAAAAGGAATGCCTTAGTTGAACATAGCTAAGAGGTTCTCTTGGGTATTGTTTTCTTCCTTTTTAGACCTAAGGGACTAACTATGAAAAGGAACATCTGGATTTTTCTTTTTCACCTCTTTTTCAAACTCTCTAAACATGAAAATGAAGTCCATTTTTCACACTCGTTGAACTCCTAAAAACATAAAAAATAGATGGAATCATCGATCATGACGGGAATTAACCATTCCTTCTCTAGGTTCGTTAAATATTCTTAGAGGGATTCATCTAAATGATGAACTTACAAATCAAGCATATGTTATCCTTCTCAATATTGTTAAAAAACAAAGAGGTACTAATGAGTATGGTTGGGGAAATTGAGAAAATAGGGTACTCCATTTGTTAATGGCAGTGAGTCGCTCTTGAACACAATACTCTTCCACTTCATCTCCATGGCTATTTGGTTGTGTAATGTTCTTGTCTTTTGGTTCATCATACCTTCGTAGAGCCTCCATTTCAGTTTTGGTTCAATGCTGCCAACTCTATTTCAGTGTCGCCAGTGTGTTCAAGAGAATTCATTTAGTTTATATCTATTGCAATACTCTTAATCCTTCATCCCATGTTTTCCTTTCCTAATCCAGTTCCATCATTGTGATCATTTTTTTTTGTGTCATTGATGGGGGATACATAAAGGCCCTCGTAAGATGGGTCGCTTCCTCTCAACATCATCACATTATCAAGGAAGTTGACTTAGAAACAACCCATTGGTACCTTGGTGCTTGCATCATCAATGACAAGTTTCCTCACTCTCAGCAACATTACATCATTGGCCTTCGACCGACAGATTCAGTGTGGTGTTCATAATCAACTCATTTATTCACACCATATGGATTGTACTTGAGTACCTTGAGAGCCATTAACATCGTCAATGGTTTCTCTCATGTCTATTAATGCTTACATCATTAACCGGTAATAAGATGGTGTCTACCATGTTCAACCTCATCTCATTGATTCACATGGTTAGACTCATACGTGTGAATGAGATAGAAGGCCCCAGATCTAGTTTCCACCATTCAGGCTATGATTTTAGGATTATACAAGATCACTATGTATGATGGCTATGATCATACTGACAGTCATCTAGTCATGGGTCCACCATCAGTCATTAATGGACATGTCTTTTGATCATTATACATGTTATGTTAGCTTATGTGCTAAATATGAGTATGCCTCCCTTAGAAAAAGGATGTCACAATGTAGATGTATTGTAACAAAAGAAGATCTCACCAATTTTTCTTGGTCCTGACTTGTCACAAGGTAAATAACTTCAATCATCAGTCATCATCTCTAACTTTGCATTTTAGGGGGCACTCTATTATATACTATTTTGTCTCATCTGATAAATCAACCTCCCAATGGGAAAAATCAACATCATATTCCCCCTTTACATCATCATTGCACAAATCTCTATGCATGACTCTCTCATTCCCCAGAGGTTATGCCCTAAACTGCATCATATAAACCATTTTTAGGACCAATGCTCCTTAGCCTCTTGCTAGACTGCAATCACCTATAAGTTCTTCGCTCTGGCCTGCGTTTATCACCTACACGTTGCTCCCATTTGCACCTGCGTTGGTTCTGGAAATTCAAGAAAAAGAGAGAGAATCCCAAATCCTCCATTTCCATAAGCTTCCAGGATCTTTTGTACCATTTACCTCAGATAAAAATTTGGAATCCTATCCTATCCAACCTTGGATTTTCCATCCCTTATTCTTAGATATCATCCTCCCATCAAGAGTGGATCTCAATCCCAATATTGGTAAAAGGATAAGAACACCCAACTTACCTCACTCCTCTATATAGCCTTCCATATGCAAGGGGTTCGCTTTTGGAGAGTGATTCTACCCTTATGTTTCTATTGTGAGATTTATATTTCTATGCACTTAGGGTGATTGGAGGTGCACTTTGTGACAAAGAAAGGACAAGTAAACGACTTGGAGGATCTATTCTACAATATCAACACCTATTTATGGTTGCAACTCATTCCATTTATATAAATACAAAGATTTATTTGTTTTCCTATATGTAATGTTGTTGTTTCGTGTATTTCAATACAATGTTGATCTTTCGAATAAAGTAGATAGATGATGCTATATAGATCTCATACTTTCTTCGCTTGTGTTGTATGGTTGTGCAGTTCCAATTTTGGTAGTTGGAGCTAGGATTGGAGCATTCAAGACAAAGAAGGAGCAAAACATATGACAAATTCCAAGTAGGTTTAATCCCTTCATCTACTTAATTTAAGGATAACATTGGGTCCTTTATCCTTTTGTTGTTCTAGGTCAGTCCACCAAACCTAAGGGAGATATTTTTGCCTATAATCATAAATCCTACATAAGAAGTACATTCCAACAAGGAGGCTAGAAACAAAGGAATGGTCATCAAGCTTGATAAGGAAAATGCATTTAATTAGGTAAATAACTCCTTTCTTATCTCTTCCCTAGATAAGTTAGGCTTTTGTAAAGAATTTATTCAATGAATAAATCCATGTATTGGCACCCCTTGGATCATCCCTCTGATTAATGGGTGCCCGACTCCATTTTTCATGGGTTCTTAGGGTCTGAGATAGGGGTCTCTTTATCTCCTCTTCTCTATATTATTATGGAAGAAAGTATAAGTAGAAGATTGGAAGAAGAAAGGGAGAAAGGGTATATTTTGGGGCTCGGTATAGCTAGGAATGTAAAAGAGATTAATCATTCACAGTTTTTTTATGACACTCTCCTTCTTAGAGGAGCTTATAGAATCATCATCACTAGATTCAAATAGGTCCTAGATCTTTATTTAAAGGGATCTGGAGGTCTGGTGAATAAGAAGAAAAGAATTGTATTAAGATGGAATTGCTTGGAAAACATATTGCAAGAAATTTCTCATATCTTGGGATTCCCTCTAGCCAAAAACTAGAGAGCTTTCCCTTACCTTGGTCTCCCAATATCCTTGGGGCCCTCCTTATGTGAGGATTGGGAAGCGGTCCTCCAAAAAATATAAACAAGAATCTAGTCATGGGGAGCTAGATGGTTGAATGTGGCCCAAAAAATAGTTCTCATAAAATTAGTTCTATCTGCACTTCCTATTTATATTGGATCAGGTTCATTGGCCCCAAAATCACAATTCATAACACTAGTAGTATGATCAGGAAATTATTGTGGTGGAGTGGGAAAAAAATGAGAAGAGATTTCATTTGATAAATTCAAACATAGTCAGGATTCCAAAAAAATTGGGGGGATTGGCAATAAAGAACCTAGAATATATGAATTTAGCTCTTGGAGCCAAGAACGTTTAGAGATTGTTGACATATTTCAAGGAGTGGTGGAATAGAGACTCTCTAAGGAAGTAATTCCATAAAATTCATCTGCTCAGCTAGAGGATGAGGCGTAAGAAAGTTATGGGGCTAAAATTTGGAAACTTTATAAAACCTTAGCCTCACCGGTGTTGGAAAGTTTGGGTGGAAAACAGGTAATGGAAGGTGAATTAGACTATGGAAGGATCATATTATTCTTGATGATCTAATGAGGGATAATCAAGAGGTTCTAGAACTGGCCATGTCGATAGAGGAACATGAATTGAGAAGTTTGGACAACATATCTGTTTGGGATGAAAACAGACTATGGGTGGATTGGTCCTGCTGCAATTACCCCCCTCGGATGTTATAGTCTTAGGCAGTAATGGTAAAATCCCTCAAAGGATATGTGTCGACCACCACTTTTCTAGTGGATCGATGAATATGGAAGGGAGGCAAACATACCAATTAGTCTATGAAAGAAGGATATGAAACTTTAATCAAGTAAATCCCATATCCACAAGCTTCTAGAATTTGGAGTAATGTCTGGAACAAGGATGGTGTTCTAAAGGTGAATACTTTCTATTGGGAGTTGGTTCATGACACAATTTTAACAACAGATAACTTAAAAAAAAATGAAACATTCAGGGCCTGTAAAGGTGTGCGCTATGTGGAAATGCTAAAGAAGACCTCTCTCATGTTTTTTTTCATTGCCCTTTTCCATAGATATGTGGAGAACAATGTTGCATCCAATAAGCCAAATCCATTCCATTCCTGCAAATTGGATGGAAATGTTTGTGAATTAGAGCTCTCACCCTCCATGGAACCATGGTCCTTCTACAACTATTTCCAGGTGTTGTGAAACTATTTTGAAATACCTTTATTAGGAAATTTGGCTTGCAAGGAATAATGTAGTCTTCAAGGAAATAAATTATTTTATTTTATCCACTACTTATAAAGCCTCTCAATTTTTATTTTAAGCAATATGTTCGAAATGATTTTATCTGGATGATATGGTCAACCCTATCGAAAGCTAAAAGAGATTGGCTCAACATCAAAAACACCCCATATCAATATGGAAATCCTAGACATTTCCAAAGGAAGATTCCTTCATCATTAATATGCCAAGTGACCAGTTTGTGGAATGAAGGAAATCCCTAGGAAAGTATCAACTTTTTTTCAATGGTGCTTTGAAAGGGAATTCAGGGTAGGTAGGAGTGGGAGGGGTTATCTTTTGCCCCGATGAAAAAGTTGGAAAAAAAGTTTGAGTGGGGGTTGGGTTTCACCTCAAACAATCAGGGAGAAGAACTAAGACTATGGAAAGGGCTAAATATGGCAATAGATGAAGAAATCCTCCACTTAAGTGTTTTTGGAGACTCCCACATTACAAAACAAAAATGATACAATTTGAAAGTATGTAAGGAGCTAAATACAAGGCCAACCTTGTAAAGAATTCAACTGCTTATGGATAAATTTTAATTCTGGGAGTTTTATCATATCTAAGTGTTGGCGGATGCTGAAGCCAACATTGGGGTTAATATGAGGCAAGGAGACTTGGTGGAGGTGAATTGCAGATTAATTAAGGGTCACATTCCATGATTGCAAGAAATTCAAGAATCTTGAAATGGCTGAAAGGAATTAAGGATGATACATTGGCTGACAAGAATAATAAATATGGCGGTCATTCCAAGACACATTTTTTTTTACGGTGATTTTTCTTATAGAACGATGGGCCCTTTAACCAACAGGTGGATAATTGCGAGCAATAATGTTAAGCATGCAGATAGGTGGGATGGTGTCAACATAGATTTAAAGCGGGATAGCAACGTAGGATCTTATAGTATTGTGACTGGTGAAGGACGACATAATTCGACTGTGTTTGTTTGTGATTCAACCTTAGTAACAATGAATTCTCACTTATGCGCAGGGCAGGAAAATGCCAAGGGCATCACATTTGAACGGAATCCCCCTGCTGTCATTTTGGACTTAAGTCTAGTTATAAGAGGATGGTTGTGCAAGATCCATGCATAGCGGCTCTCCATTCGATCCCTCCTAGTTGAATAAATGGCTTCTTCGTCAAGAAATGGTACTAGTGGTTTCCAAAATGAGATAGACCGAGAATTTAAGAAGGAAATTGAGGAAATGATTTTCGGGATAGGTGAGTAGATCATCTTTGAGGCTCAATCAAATTTTACCATGGTTTCGAGCCAATTAGAAGTCTTGAAAAAATATGTTGAAAACATGTAGGCAACAGTGGAGGTAGTAATGTCCAAGATAGAAAAACTTGACAATAAAGTAGACAACTTCGACGTCAAGGTGGAGACTGCAGTTGCTAATGTGTTAAAAGAGGTGTTTGGCCTTAGTGACAGCGGTGAACATGACATGGAGCTTAGAGATGGAGGGGCTCTCCCATCGATGTTTCCCGCCCAGCAAGAGTCAACAAAACCATCCCAGCAGGACGAAGCGGACAAGGCAGCCTGGGAGGATTTTGACAAGAACAATGAGGAGGGCCGAGTAGTCAATTTTATAGAAATAGTTAGATTATGTTATGTATGTATATTAGTATTCTTCAGGTATTTTGGAGAATTTATAAGAAGAATGATGTAGTCAATCCAGAAAATATATTTCTGCATATCCAAAGACATTGATCAGAGCAATTTTGAAGGATTGTGAAAATTTTGTTTCTTTTGAATGTAGTAGCACTAGCGAGATTCCAATTTGATTAATAGAAATATAATCGTTCCTTTAATTTTTTTATAGACTTATATGTTATATTATGTTAAATAATTTTATGTTATGAACTAAATAGTTATAGAACTATGTTATATTTTATTATATATATATATATATATATATATAGCTATGTCATGTTATAACTGAGTTAAATATATACAATTATATTGCTATGTTATGAATTATAGTTATGGTTATGTTGTAACATGCTATGCTATGCTATGTTTTATATATATATATATATATATATATATATATATATATATTAAAATTAATTAAATAATTTTTTTTTTTTTTTTTAGATTTTTAACTTTAAAGATTAATATTTTAAATTTTTAAAACTAGAATCCCACTAATTATTTAAAATATAATTAATTTAAATTTAAAATAATATAATAAAATAAATTTTCTTATTTTATAAATAGAGGTTCACTATGATCAATCATATTCATCATGTTAATCTCAAACTCATAATTTACTTATTTATTGGTTATTGTTTCATTGTTTTCTATTTTGAAGTTTTTTGGGGTATATTGCTGGTCGAATTTGTTAGAAATTTAAAATACATTTTAAAAATTAAATAATAATAATCATAATTGAAAATTTATTTCACAAAATTCCTAGAAAAAAACTTTGAAACCTAAAATATTTAGGAAAAATATTTTTTATTGTTTATATATATATATATATATATATATATATATATATATATATATTGTTTATATATATATATATATATATATATATATATATATATATATATATGCATTTAATAAACAAAACGTTGCAAGTAAGAAAAAAAATAAAACCTGAATTATAGTTTTTTTGTGGTTTCGAAGTGTTTCTAGGCTTTTTTTTATGGTTTTCTAGGTTGGTTTTTTGGTTTTCCAAGTTGTTTTGAAGGGTTATTTTTGTGGTCTTTTTTCATTTTCTTGGTTGGTTTTGTGATTTTCTAAATTCTTTTGAAGGGTTTTTTGTGGTTTTCATGGTTTTTGTATGGTTTTTTTTTTAATTAACTAGTTTTCATGGTTTTTGTATGGTTGTTTTTTAAATTAATTTGTTTAATTTTGCGACAACAAAAAAAAAAAGAAAAAAAAAGATAGAATACCTACCTTTGTTTGAGCCTTTGGGATGTTGGTGGGGTCATTGGCGAGATTGGTTTGAACTCTCCATGCTTCAATCGCTCAATCGAGTTCTGATACTGCCGTTCGAGCTCCCAATTTCTCCTGGGTCTATGCAAATGGCATGCATAGACCATGGAAATGGTATTTAATAGTAAAAAAATGGCTCAATGAAGTGTTATAGCTTGACAAAGCCATAAAGTTTGATCGAGGGTTTGCTTTTAACCCTCAATCGAGCAACTTTTTTAGCACCTAAGGAGCTCGATCAAGTGCTTAAAAAAGGTTTGATCAAGCACTTAAATGGCTCATTTGAGCCATTGTTTTTTCCACTTAAATGTGCCCTCTCTTGCCAAAAAGTGTAACCCAACTCCATGCTTTTACCCCCGAGTTTTTCCAATATAGAATTTACCACACGAGCAGTGAATCTTGTAAACACCTTTAAATTGGAAGTGGTCAATGTCATCCTTTACAGATCTCATCATTTGTTTGATGGTGGTATGGGGTTTAAAACATGTTTTAATCTCTTTCTTCTTCAATACTTTGGCAATCTTGTCAGTGGTTCCCTTAAGGTAAGGTAGATATGCAATGTTCCTAGGGTTATGGATGTTAGATTTAGGAGGATTATCATCATGACTTAGAGCTTTTTGGAAGGCATTCTTAATATCTTTCATGTTGTATCCAAGGTTGCTAAAGACTTTTACTAGGTTCTCTTGTTCAACAATTTTATGATCATCTTTAGAGATCTTGAAAAGTTTAGAAGTCAAGGTTTTAATGACCCCAATCTTTTGTGAGGGATGATGGTGAGAGTCTGTGTGAAGGTAATTTTTAGTGCATGTTTTCTTTCGATAGATCTATTCTTCCATTAGGTTTCTTCATGATAAGAATATCAAGGAAGGGAATGTAGTTGCCTTCTTCCTCCTCCATGGTGAATTGACTGTCTTTTGAGATGTTATTGAGGTGGTGTTAAATTTTAGCTAGTTCTTCTTTTCCATGTAAAGATTGGCCACTACAGGTAAAAGCGGAGATCCCATTGCCATCCCACTGGTTTGCTCATAAAATTCTTCTCTAAATCTAAAAAATTGTATCTAAGGAAAACTTCAGCAAGTTGGCTTCTACGGGGTTAGCCACTTCTTAAACTACAAGAATTGCCTCTTTTATGGGAATCTTAATAAAGAGGGATATCACATCGAAGCTAATAGTAATTTCATCCGAGTTGATTCTTTCTTCCTTGAGGAGTTGAAAAAATCTTTACAATCCTTGATGTATGAATCAGTATGGCCAACTAATGGAATAAGAGAATTTGCCACAAATTTTGCCAAAAAATGAGTTGTCAAAGGTACTAAAATCAATTATGCAATTGATTTAACGTTTTTTAATTATTTTATTGAATGTACTATATAGTAAATGCATGGTTTTTATCTATTATCTATTTATTATGAATTTAAATATAACCAATTCCAACTTAAATACAAGTGTAATATGCAACATTGTTGCTTAGTACCTGCATCTTATGAAAAATGTAATTAATAGCTAAATTAAAATAAAAACAATAAAGAACTAAAATTGTACATATATATCCAATATTACAACAATAAGACACTTGCATTTAGGCCAAAGAATGTAATAGCTTTTGACGCATTTGTAAACTATTTTGCAACAAACGTTTTGGTCTTCTGGTATAGACAAATGCTTTTAACAATGAATAAGGTGGGAGGTTTACCAACAATGAAAGTAAATATGATGCCACAAAGAAGCACATATGTTGAACAAAGAGAAGAAATACTTGGAAAGGATAAATGCCCCCTTCTCAAGGAAGGTTTTTTTTCCTCCAATTTTGTTCAATGGATGATGAAACTTGGAAGTGTTAGAGGGAAGACTAGTTCCACTAAGTGAAACACTTTGGACAATGCACTATATTCAATTATTCTCCTTTGCATTAACTTGATCCTCTAACATTTATTTTCATTTATTAAATATTGGTTGTACCATATAAGATGGAAAGGTTTTCTTTATTAAAATCATTATTTGAATATCATGATTCCAATAATTGAAACTATGTGAGAGAACTAAAGTTGGATTTGAATCATGATAAGTTCCAAGCTCTCCATTTTTAGATGGAGCCATATATTTATTAATTTATATATTTATTTAGTTTCCAATTTTTGTGATTTGCATTATTGATTTTAATTTTATTGTAATTATATTGAGGTAGATTGAAATAGTTTTATTTATGATTTCAAAAATATCCATTAAAATATTAAATTTTGTTAATATATTTAGTTTTAAAAAATTGTGTTTTGTAAGATTACTTATCTTCAAATCTAATTGAGGGAAGACATTTAAAATCCAATCATATTAAGAATTAGTATGACTATGAATTATAAAAAATTTAAAAAATTTAAATACTCTTTTCATTAAAATCATAAACAAACAACTAAAATAAATAAATACTTAAATATTTTTATTTATCAAATATATTAACCAAAAAAATATCACATTATAAATATTAAATTAATTTAGCTTTCAAAAATAAATTAATTTAAACGTCCAAAAATAACCACCTACAATACCTCCTTTCTTTTCTCCGAGCTAATGACTATATTCCAATTAACATCCCTTCTCCCTCAAAATATGTTCAAAATATGTTGAAGTACATTATCATTAAAGACGAGTTAAGTAAGACTAAAAAGGACATGGACTATTCAACACAATGGTTGAAAAAGGACCAAGTTACTTCTCCCAAGTAAATTTTAATAAAAATTACTCTACCCAAAGGAATAACTAGATGTTAGACTTAGACTGATTGTAAAAAAAAGAGGTATTTTCGGACAACGTATGGTTAAATGAATTAGTACACACATTGACGATTCATTGTCAATAGTTGAAGTGGAGATGTCACGTGACAACCTTAATTAATATCTCCATACATTACCCATGAATGGTGAGTTTTAATGTATGTTCAAATAAAATTAAGATAAATATGATTTTTAGTTTTTAAGTCGAAAAGAAAAAAGAAAAAATTACTTAAAATATAAGTGATTAACTCCCTCCCATTACCAGAAATCTACCCAACATATATTAGGAGATTAGAAAGCTCCATGAATAAATGTGGTATATCAGTAATGAACCTCGAAAATAGCAGACCAGATAAATGTAATATTTACTATGTGTCCCAATACATGCACGGCTATAAACATTAAATACATTTCTTAGAAGAATATCTTCTGAAGTATATTAGTTTTAAATTAAACCAATTTCAAGCTCCACCTAGGACATCAGCTTTCATTTATTTACTCTATCATTCACCATAGACAAATTCGAGATCTTTCATTAGGTGTGTTGTTTTTGAAATAATCCGTGCAGGTTTAAATCTTTCTCATGCACCTCGATTGTGGAAAAAATAATGCAAAATCCAGACCATTAAATTATCTTTCATCGTCAGCATATTATTGGCCTTAGCATGTGGTTTTTATGTTTGGCACTAGAAAGTTGTTTTAGATTTTTTTTTTTTTAAATACAATTAAGCGGATAGGGTTTTCTTTGAATCAGTTAACCTGATAACTTAGTCTACCAATTTTACAACCATGTGACATCAGTCTAATAGTTTTAGCTCCGCTTAAAGTGTTTGCTACTCACCCTATTTTCGGATGAATTCTCTTTTCGGAAATTAGGGTAAAGAGGGTTTTTAAGCTGCTTTGTTTTTTGGACGTGTTGGTATTGGAATTTTTGTGTTATTTAAATTATTTTTTATTATATATATGTTTTATATATTGAAAAAAATTTCAATATCTTTTTATCGTGTAGAGGTTATTTATTAAAGTTGTGATTTCAATAAATTCATAACAAAATTTAAAAAAAATTAAACCAAAATTCCATCTAAAAACTTTCAAAACAATCACACTAAAAACCACTCCTCTGTAAACCATGAATTCTCCCGACCCAGAAAATAAGGGCAAAGGAACGAAATTTGTTCGGCCATCACGATCAGGGAATATGGTGAAAGATCAGTACTTTGACACGTCGACAAAGTATTGTGCTCCGAACTGAAAGATAAGACTGGTACATTTAGGCATGGGTTAAAATAGCCAGCCTTTTACCTGAACACGTCCTCTCAGAACCTCTGGAAAATTGGTCGCCGAGGGAGGGGGCCTCAGGTTCGAATCTGGGAATAGCACCAAGTCCACTAGCAAGGTTGTGATACAGATAAATGGAGTTGAGGAGTGTTTCATCTCCATGCGGATTGTCAAAGTGCGATTCGATCCTCTCACCTCTTCTTGCATTAACCAAACTAGCTACAGCGCCACTGGGCAGGGCGGTTTATCGTTATTATCTTGCCCCTGCCAGAGCTTCTTTAGTTAACAGAAATGGGCTCTGTTGTCCCATGCACACGTTTAGGTGAATTAATAAAATCCGTAAGGCAAACATATATCAGTCCCAGTGGTCTTCAGGAGCATAAACAAGTAAGCACTTAATAGAAGAATGAAAATTATCAGACTGCTAATCATCTATGTCCTTACACGTAGAAATATAATGGTTATGTCAGGTAGATTTTATGCTTTTGACAAAGCACACGGGCTTGACCAGCCTCTTGTGGGAGCACCAATTCAAGACTGCTCTGCTGCAACGTCTGGAAAGAGTACGAATTGTTAAAGTGCTCACTATTTGGAGAAAACCTTGACGGTGATAAGAAACGCTAAGGCATGAACGCCATTAACAAAATGTTACATCAAATTTAATTTAACTTCGTCACAATGTTATAGAATGGACTAGATTGGACAAGCAATTCCTAATGAATTTTGGGTTGTTTTGACAGAAGTTGCAACTTGCCTTGGGCACAGTCTTCAAGTTTGACCATCAAGCTCTGTGCCTTTCTTCTTGGTTTCTGCTTTTGTACGGAATCCACGGGGAATTGAAGAGGACAAAGAATTTAATTTAATGTAGTGTAAAGGAATCCTGTGAATATGTATGAAGGGAGGGCTGGTCGTCGTTATGATTCTGTCTTGGAGTACGCCTTTCTATAGTGTGTTTGGGCAAAACTAAAAAGAGAATAGAAGGTTTATTAATGGTGAATGCATGTTTTCATGCTGCTCCATTTAATAATATGAAGAAGTTCGAACATTGATTTGAGTAGTTCAAATTAGGGATTATATAATGCTTTTATAAATTGATTTGATAAGATGTTCATGATGTAAAATATTTTATGATTTTTTAAATGAATGATAATGGTAAAAATAAAGGATGCATATCTTTTATTTTATTAAAAATATAATTAATATTTATTTAATTAAAACATAAAGTTATTTTAAAGTTACACTATAAAAAAATGTTATCATTCTTTGTAGTTTTGAGTGTTTTTTAAAATTTTAGATTTCAATTCTATTCTAAGGATAAGCTTAGCTCAAAAATCTTAAATCACTGTTATTTTTGGCAGTTATTAGTGTCATTTTTATAAATACTTGGATGGAAACTATTTAATGCATCACACTGTTTTGAAGTATCATAAAATTTGTTCCCTTTGAATATAAATATTACTCTCCAAAACTTTTATCGCAATAATGACAACTTTGGAGAAAAGGAAATGTGTTCTCTATGAAATGTAATATATAATCTAGGTAGTGTTCAAAATTTTAGCAGTTATTAGTTTCGCTTTCGAAAATACTTGGATGGAAGCGATTTAATGCATGCATGGCACTGCTTTGAAGTATTATAGAAATTGTTCCCTTTGAATACAAATATTAACTTCCAAAAATAGCTGCAATAATCACAACTTTGCAGAAAAAGAATCATGTTCTTAGCAATGATTTGCCTTAACATTAGTACCTGTAAGAGAATATTATACTTGTTAATATGTAAATATATTTCACTATCTACATTATACAATTTGTATGATATTCTTGTTCTATAAAAAAACATTTGTAGTGAGACATGAACTTCCAATCATTTGGATACTCAAGGGCTTGCCAAAGTGTTATTTGAGACATGAACTTCCAATCATTTGGATACAAAAGGGCTTGTCAATGTGTTTTTTTCCAATTGTGCTACCATCTTCGAACATATTTTTGTTTTAGAATTTAAAAATACATTAAAAACAATTAATTAATTAATTAATTTTATTAAATATTTGTGTTCAACCATTATCAAGGTCAATCAATAAAATGAATAAGTTGTTGAAATCGAAGTACATTTGTATCCAACAATTACATACCCATTTAATGGAGTGTATAAGAAAGAAATTGTAGTTAAGAAACATCAATAAAAAGTGAAAAGAACTAGTAAAAATATAAATCTTCACCACATTGACATCTTAGAAGTAGAAGATGTTGGCATACTTATTTATGTCGGACAATACTTGCGAGTATTTTGCTTAGTTTTCAACCTTTCCAGGTAATTATCAGTTTTTGACAATCTCTATTGTTTTATGATAATATTTGTGTTTTCATGGGTGGAAATGTACACAAAAATGACTTTTGAAAAGCCTTTTTATGGCTATCGTATGCCTTTGGTTATCCAAGGTTTAATTCTTATTACAAAATCTCAATATTTTGTATTTTCATTTGGATTATATATGAAATTAAAATAGCACTACATAACATTCATATGTAAATTAAAATGCATTTTTATGGCTATTGTATGCCTTTCTTCATCCCAGGTTTA
Source organism: Pinus tabuliformis (assembly GCA_031772625.1). Lineage (NCBI taxonomy): Eukaryota > Viridiplantae > Streptophyta > Pinopsida > Pinales > Pinaceae > Pinus > Pinus tabuliformis. The sequence continues at coordinate 1,001,938,666 of CM062813.1, read as the reverse complement.
ATCTTTATTACAAAATTTCATTATTCTGTATTTTAATTCGGATTATATATGAAATTAAAATAGTATTACGTAACATTCATATGTAAATTAAAATACATTGTAAAAAAATTAATTAATTTTTAGAAAAAAGTATTAATTAATGATATAATTTATGTTGTAGATTTTATAATCCCATTATTTTAAGTGAATTTAAATGGTGGTTTCCTACACTCATTATTCTCTATTTTTTACTATTTTTTTAGAAATATATGAAATTAATTGTTTTAGTTTGAGCTCCATAAATAAATTATATATATATATATATATATATATATATATATATATAACTAATAAAGATCTATAATATTATCTTTTATAATATTTACATAAAAAATAAATTTGTCAATACATATGGTATATGGTATACATATCTACAAATGCTTTGCTCATATCATTTTTCCAATTTTAAAAAGCATATTTGCACCTCTTAGGACAATCGCTAATTTTTATATCTAATAATTCAATTTAAAAGCAAATAAAAATAGTCAATCAATATACAACCATTTAGAAAAAAATAAAATACATTTTAAAAAATATATTTTTTTTAAATTTTCAAAATATTTAGTTTAATGTATTTTTTTTCAAAACTTTAATCAATTTAATAAAATTTATTTAAAAATTTCAAAACTAATTAAAACCAAAACTTATTTTAAAAAAAACAATATAATTTATGTTCAAAAAGTATAATAACCAATTCTAACCATATTTAACTTGACATGAATCACTAGATTATTATAATTCTAACCATATTTAATTTGCCATGAATCTCTAGATTATTGTGATTTGTCAAAATTTTATTATCTTAAATGCTTAGATTTATATTAGAGTATAATTTTAAGTCTCTCCCTTATTGTGATTTATCAAAATTTATTATCTTAAATGCTCACATATTTGAATTAGATTATAATTTTCCTGATAACATTGATAACATTACTAATGGTACTTGCATTTATAAAATGTTCCTAGCATATTGATAAATTTATAAAAAAATATTTATAACTATTTTTAATATCTAATCACTTGAATTTCGGAAAAACCCAATCACTTAAATTTCAAAAGTAAATATGTTTGTTATTAAATTGTAAAGTTAACTAGAGTGGTTTATTTTAATATCCAATTTTGATTATACCTCACATGATATATTAATTACAATATTTCCCATTTAATATAGATATTAAGATATGTTATTAATATAGTTACATATCTTCATTTTATTAAGAAGCAATTAAATTATTCCTTTTATTACTTCTTTATGGTAAGGATTGAAATAATTTAACTTGGCTATTCAAACATTTGATTTAAGTTTTGTATTGAAATGTTTAGAAAAAAATATAAGATTTTTTTTTAATTACTTTTTTATACTATGTTGCATGACTTTTTGGAACGTGGGAACGTTGGAAACTTAGGTACAGTGTCCGGAATGGCTAGAGGTTTCCCCAAAATTTACAGTAAGCAGCTAATCCGAAACAGTAATATTATATAATAAAAAATTAAAAATATAAAAATATAAAATATATAATTATATAATAATCAAAACTAATATGAAATCAAAATATTCAAATATTAAAATCAATTTAAATATATAATCTCTCTTATATATAGATATATTCTGTGTGGTTCTCTCTTCGTGAGTCTCTCTTTTTTATATATATAAAATATTAAAATGACAAGTTCATTATGAGTTCTCTCACACATGATATTTGAAACAATCTGCCTTAAAAATACAAACGAACAATTTTACCTATGTTTCTCTAGTTATTCTTATGAGAAAAAATAAAGCAACTCTAATGGTTAAGCATTGACTGTCACATACAATATGCACACAATCTTCCATGATACATATACATAAACAAAAAAATAAATACTCATCAACATGACATCCTAGATACAGCACTTACATTGAGGTGTCACGGTCTTCCTTAACCCATCAAGAGATTGCTCCAGTTTCTCCATTAAGGATATGAGTGAGGTGTCACGGTCTTCCTTAACCCATCAAGAGATTGCTCCAGTTTCTCTATTAAGGATATGAGTGTGAAGGATGTCTTTGGCCTTTCTTCCTGCTAAGGTTTCAACAAAGCCTCATATTATGTGGGCAGTTCAACATATTTTTCTACATGTTTTGTATTCCCCAACCCGAGGGAACGGGGGAACTCCAAAAAAACAGTCTTCAAAGTTCCCGTAACTTTTCCAAGCTTCCATTGCAGCTCCCATAGAAAAGAGAACGTTCCTATACAGTTCCAAAGCTTCCGGGAGCGCGGGAACCACTCGAACAAGTTTCCAACCTCTAGGAGCGGTTCCTGTAACAAAACCTTTATATATGTGAATATTTTGGAAATAATTTTACCATATTTATTTCATACTAAATAATAATATTAATTACCACATTTACTTCCTTATAAACCGTAATATTAACAATAACAAAATAAAATTATTAATATATTATTATATTTTTAATTAAACTAATTAAATATATATATATATATATATATATATATTCATTTTTATTTAAATATTACATAACAAAATCACACTTTAACCCAACACAAAAATGAAAAAATACAACACAAAATATTTAACATCAGAAAACCAAACGCCATCACCGACATCCTTACAAGCGGGGGTAGGTGAGGGGCCATTCTACAAATCATCAAACTTTGAAATGACATTCAACAACAGAACATGTCACAGAACCATCCGTGACAAAGGCGATTAAAGGTTGTACAGGAACTGTACTCTTCAAGAAGACATGGCATCTTAAAAAAAAAATCGCAGTAGTCTAACTAGGTTTCAAATTTGATTTGGGAAATTATAGAAAAATCATACAAATTTAGTTATAGTTTTTTTTTTTTAATTAAAGTTAAGTTAAAATTTTAAAGTTTTCAGATTTTGAGTATTAATGAATTTTAGTAGGTGTGGATCGAATCATTCTCTTCGTCAACGTCATCATTCGACAGGTACCTGTGCCCTCAAGTGTTTCACATCTGTTTGTCGCTTGCTGCAGGGAACCTCTGCCCTGCCCAGTGCCGTTACTTGAGCCAGGCAATACCCGCCAACCCTATTTTGACGTATGGCGTGTCGTTTCGGAGTTGGGAAATGGAAGCACCCATAAAAATAAGATACTACTTCTATAGGGGACCACCACGACCGGGACCACAACTTGTTTGTATGCAGACTAATTATGGAGCATTATTTTTAAAATGACAGAAACCTCGTAACCTTCCACGGAAACCCTAAATAGTTATCTCGTGCGTGCAAGTTGAGTTTTCTGTAACAAGTACAGCGCAGTCTCATTAATAGTAATCTTTTATTTTTTAAAATTTAGAATTTTAGAATTAGATTTAGATTTTGGAAATTGGTTATATAGTTTTATTTATTTACACAGTTTTAATATCAAAAATCTATTTACACTATGAACCTATATTAAAAGCTGCATTTAAATTTTTAAAATATGTGAATTTTTTAAATTATACCACTCACATTTATAATTCTAAAAAATATTTTTTTTTCAGCTATATATATTATATTGGCAATTGTAGTACATATCAACATGTTTATCAAATGTTTTATTTGACTATATGGCAAAACAAGTGGAGTTCTTGAACTCAGAAGCAAACACTGTGTCGCTGAGATAAATCAGGACAAAATTGAGGATATACTATGCATGTTACAGTTCAGTAGTAATTTACAGAATTAGCCTATTTTATCAACCAAAAGTCTGTGTCATAGACCAGAAACCTGTGTTGATATTGTATTGTTGAAGGTGTATTCCTGATGGGAAGTCCTGCCGATGTATAGCTGCTTGTAGCATCAGAAGGGCTTATTATGCACCACCCGAGGAGTATTGCACTGAATCTAATTGCATGAACTCCGATGGAAGATAGAAAATAGGAGTATATATGATATAATTGTAACACCATCTACCGAGGAGGAAACGTAGTTTTATATTTTACAAGTTTAGAGCAGTAATTCATGGGAGAGGACACTGAAAGCCCAGTGGCCAAGCCTTTAACTCCCGTTATGGTTTATTCGTAGAAGCACCAAAAATCTGGCTGGATATCGCAATCAATTAAAAACAAAATGAGTGTTGCCAGCAGTTTCTTAAGAAAGTATGGAGTTGATAATTTGGAAAAAATTTAGCGAAAAATAGATCTAAGAACTAACAAGGGATTGGGAAGTTTCCAACATTGACCCAAGTCTCCATCAATTTGATAGTTACATGTAAACCATCAAGCTCCAAGTCCAAAGCATTCTTGATAGTGTGTCAGCCTTAGAATTTAAAGTTTTGCTAATATGCTGGATAGTGGGATTTTTGAGGGAACTCCAAATATTTTTTATTTGCTTTAGCCAACCTTGTAGTGAAGATACTTGAATATGAGCCTGTAACCAAACATAATCAATGACGACTTTCGAGTCGCCGAAAACATGTAAATTTTGAATGTCCAGAAAATTTGTGAACCAAAGTAATCCCCAGAGGGCCACAACTTCCGCCTTAGTGTTTGTTCTAGTGTGAGCCCCCCACATTTGTGATTTCTTTAGGCCCCATCAAAGAAACCTGATGGATATACCAATTCCATATTTTGTAATATCCAAGTTGGCCTCTGTTTTGGAGTGGATTGTAGAACATCATCTGTTTTTCAAGCAATTCTCTCCAGCACGCTCAATGCCAACTCCCTGTGATTGTTGAAAATGATGTTGTTGCACCATTTCCATATTTCCTAGATAAAAATTGCAGGAATGAGCCTTCTTGGGTTGGATTGGTTGCTCCACCAGGTCAACCAGGGTTCAATGTCACATATATATGGCCCCAGGCTACCTATTTTGCACTCTAATTGTTGCCATAAAGTGGTAACTGAACTACAAGTTCTGAAGAGATGTATGTTGTTCTCAGCATCATTTTCACAGAGAACACAGAATCCTGGGCTAGACCAGTGCCGCACTTGAAGGCTTTCCCAGGTCAATTTTTTATTCTTCCACACAAGCCAGAGGAAAATAGTGATTTTAATGGGAAGAAGTGGACTCCAAAATTTTGTGAACCACCCATTCCCCGGGTGGTCAGTTTGAAGTAAACACAGCTGGTAGTATGTTTGAGCGACAACAATGTTGTTTTCCCTTAATTTGCCAGACCATGCAATAGAATCCATAAGTTCATTTCTGTAAAGGCCCGCCAGATTTAAATGTGAGAAAATGAGCTTCCACTCAACAGCGGCAGCTCCAGAGATTTATCTAAGCAGCCTCTTTCCAAATTGGTCTATCGTTTGTCCAAGTAGAAATTACTTGGTGCCGAAAGAAGATGCCACTGCGATGTAGAGTCTCAATGAAGTGATCCGAGATGAGGACATGATCAGACAGTCCTTTGATGAGGTCACAACCCAATATTGTATGGTGACCAGAGCCGAGGTTCCAAGCCAGCATATTTATAAAAATTCTTTGAATTTTGGAGAAACTTCTCCAGATCGCAGAGCTAGAAGTTCTCCCTATATTTCCACTTCTCATCCAAAATTTAAAGTCAATATTGTTCAGGTATTTACTATTAATGATGTTACTCTAGATACCAATCCCAAAAATCCCCCGCCAAATGGATTTAAGGAGTAGAGCCTGTCCAAAATATCAAAGGTCAAGTATGCACCATCCATCCATGAATTTTGGGAGGATGACGTGATGCAATTTTGTTAAGTGAAACTTTTGTCGATGCTTCAAGGCAGACCAAATAAATATGGTTGTGATTTTTTCCAGTTTTTTAATTATGGCAGTCAGAATATAAAACAAGTGCGCCTAGTACACACTAATTTGTGTTGTAACTGCTTGGACGAGAGTGAAATGTCCACCCAAAGAAATAAATTTATTCTCCCATGCTGATATTTTCAAGAAAAATTTGTCTACAAGCCAATTCCAATCCGAATTCTTGTACTTTCATGGTTTCAAATGGAAGCCAAGATATTTCAGACCAGATGAGAAGCATTTTGTAGGAATTCCAAATAAGTTAGCAATATAAATGATGGTATCAGATATTTGTAGGTTATACATAATAACCGATTTGGAATGATTCATTTTTAGGCTCGATACAATTCCATATTTATGAAATATTTGAAATAAATGACACCAAGCAAACCTGTTTAGAAGCCCGAGAATGATAACGTCATCCACGAAGAAACTATGTGAGATCTGTATATTTCTGCCAAGTTTTAGAGGAGAGAAGAGACCCGTGGTCACAACATCAGATATATGGAGACTGAGACCATCCATTGCAAGGATGAATAAAAGGGGTGATAGAGAACAACCCTGTCTAAGACCCCTGCCTGCTCGAAAAAAGGTGGTCGGGAGTCCATTTATGATAACAACATACTGGAGAGAGGTGATGTAGGCCATTTATGGCTTGGGTTTGTACACCAATCTTATGAAGAACCAGCCTCAGGTAAGCCCAATTCAGACAATTGAAAGCTTTTGTAAGATCAACTTTCATTATAGCAGCATCAAGGTTCTTCGACTGAATGGAATGCATACATTCTTGCGATGTAGCAACAACGTCATGACTTTGTTTGTTCTTAAGAAAGCCATATTGTTGGGGAGAGATGTAATTTGACATAATTAGCTTCAAGCGATTTGCAATGGTCTTGGATATTATTTTGTAAACAACATTACAGAGCGATATGGGACAGAAGTCAGTGAATGTGAGAGGGGATTTATTTTTTGGGATAAGAGCTATATATGAGGAATTTAAGAGGGGGTGGACCAAGCCCATGTTGTGGGATTCTTCAACCAGGTTTACCAAATCGAGCTTAAATAAATCAAAGAAGTGTGCAAATATTTCCACAGTCCAGCGGTCAGGGCCCAGACTTTTGTCTTTCTGGAAAGAAAGAATGACAGCTTGAATTTCCTCTGAAGCGACAAGATGGATAAGATCATTGTTTACCTCTTCCCCAAAAATCAGTGGAAAATAAGAAACTCCCCGTAATAAGTCTTCCGGGTCCCTCGAAGGTGTTTGGGCAAAAGCCGATTTAGAGTATAAGAAGGTAGCCCTGCTAATCGCATCCTATGATTGTAATTTAGAGCCGTCTGAATCATAAATCTCCCAGATGGAGTTTTTTTGTTGACAAGAGTTTGCCAACCTGTGAAAGAATTTTGTATTCTGGTCCCCTTCCTTCAGCCAAGTGACTCGACTTTTGAGCTTCCAATTTGTTTCTTTAATAAGCAAAATTTGTGCTTTTCTTTTTTCAAGGGACATAATTCTGGATTGAGTATTTGGATTGAGAGTGTGAGTTGACATTGTTCTGCTGATAGTATCCAACTCCTGATCAATCTCTCTGAGCTCACTTCAGAGTTGTATTTTCTTCTCCTGTTCCCAGCTCTTTGTTGCATTTCGGAGAGCTTTAAGTTTGTCAAGGAACAGACCTATATGGGATGTAGAGGAATTTGGAATGGAGGTCCAAATATCTTTCACAAGGTTGGCATAGGAAGGGTCTTCTAATTAAACTCGATTGAATTTGAAGGGCAATCCCCTTCTGAAGTCTAGTTGTCTCCAATGAAGAATGATCAGACGATGATCCAAGATATAACTGCTGATAATTTCAAATGACACCAATCTGAGTCTGTCAATAAGCATATCATGGATGAGAAACCTGTCAAGTCTTTTAGCTATATATGAGTCCATTGATCTTCCATTATCCTAGGTGGGGGCAATGTGGTTAGGGCAAATGTTAGCCAAATTGTGATCCAGAATGATGGATTTAAGGGAGTCAGCCATAGGGTCGCCATTACCCACCTCCATTTTATAATGAATTTAGCAAGCATTTATCTTTTATATCAGTTATGAAATTTCCAAGAATATACTTATTTGTCAATTAAAATAAAAAAGATAGTTGCATGGCAACACAGTCTCAACCTCTTTTGGTAGTTATGGATATGTTGACGTGATTAAGGAAGTGTAGGGTCCACATTTTGTGTTTCTTGTTTTGCACTCCTATTCTCCCTATGTTGACGTAATTAAGGAAGTGCAATATCCACCTTTTGTGTTTCTTGTTTTGCACTCCCATTCTCCGGCACAACACTTCTTCTGCACACGCATTGAAAATCACTTCCTGCTAAAGGAAGTTTGTGAAACCAATGAAGCTTATTTGAGTTGAGGCGATCTTGCTTTGAAACCTAGTAATGCTTACACTTTCAAAGCTCAATTACAAACCTAGGTCCACATTTGTGTCCAACAAAAGGGGTCTGTTGTAGTCTAGGCATTAGCATTCAAAATCCCCGTAGAGAAGTCTATATAGAGAGAATGTGTGTGGAGGTGCAACAATGAGAATGTGTGCGGAAAGAGAAACATGCCAAAAAGACATTAGCACTTCTGCACTTCTCCATTTTTATTCTTTTTCACAAAATTTTCATTTAAACACTTTGGATTTAAAAAATAATAACTCTATCATAGATACAATCAAATATGTATTATCCCTGGCAAAAGAGCATACGTTTTAAAAATTATAACACTTCGTGGATTAGATATTTAATAATGGAGTCCAATGTCTTAACTAACAACCCTCTAGAAATTGTTTTGTTACAACCAACTACTTCACATGGTGAGGCTCCCTTTTTTAAGCCTTCTAACAAACCTGCTTACCACATGACTTTCACCACACTGAGCTGCTAAGACCCCACAACACTGCAATGTTGAAATATTTGTGAAGGAAGTTCAGTGCAATGGTTCCTTAATTGGATCATGCAAAAGGTCACTCACTCAATCATATGCTCAATGTCGATTCCTTCATTCGTTCATCAATGAATTTCTAGTATTGAGCGTGGAAACAAAAACAATCCGTGAACATTAACAAATTCATAGTGCTACTCCTAGGCCTCAATTAAAAATGGAGATTGTTCTTGCATGAAAGAATACTACAAATGTGGAAATCGCAAAGCCCATGTTGCGTGGCAAAAGAAACTTTTCAATTCAAGTTTGTGATTAACCTTCGACTCTAAATCCTAAATTTAGAATTAATGAATCTGGGTGTGGAGAGATCTTCCGGAAGCAATATAGTTTTGATAGAAGTCAAGTAAACTTTTGGTTTAGATTGTACTTTGAAATGGGTTTATTTAGCAATAGAGAATTGTTAATTATATTATTGGTTAGTTGCTTGGGATGGTTATTTAATTTTTCTTTGTGTATATGAAGCAAGGAACACAAACTTTCTTCTACACATATTTATATTTTGTACTCCACAGACACAATATATTATATCTTTCCTTATTCAAAATTTCAATTTTTTCACATAAAAATATGTCAAACACATTTCATACCTTTAAAGGAAAGAATGTCACTTTTAGTGTAACTATTTATATAAATTTCCAAAAAAAAATCATAAAAAAATGTCCAAATTAATGAATTACCGATGTTATTCTAATTCATAAAAATAAGGTGTTGAAATGAAATATTTTTAAACTTGTTTGTATATGTAATTTTTTTTAAACAGAGAACTGTCATTTTTCTTCATTATGAATAAATGGTTATTGTTGGACGAAATGATGATGCTCAAAAAAACTTATCAGATGTGCGAGTGGTGCGGAAGTGTGAAAGCGACATTCGCATTTCCGCGCCCCCACTTCTTCCACACTATAGCATTAGTAATGTGAAAACATATATCTAATATTTAAAGTACTATTCAAAATATTTTACAGTGTAAATTGCTTTGGGGCCTCGAAGTCGTAGATGTAGGAGAACAGAGAATGAGTATCTCATATGTGCAACAATATAATTCCTAGGTAACTCCAACGAATCAATTTCAATGAAGAACACTTGTCAGCCAACGATTGTCTAGTTGTCCTCCTCACTGCAATGTACGACAAAGGTAAGTTTCGTCAATGCATGAATTGCAAAGATTGAAAAAATTCAAAACTTGTTTGTACCTATAACTTTGAAAACATAAAATTCGGCATGTTCAAAATATTTAAATTTAAATGGGTTGGTGAGAGAATGACTTGTGAGAAATGATAATGCAATAGTGCAGAAGAAGTGATGCGTGGGAGGCGTGGAAGTGCAGATGAGACATATCCACTTCCGCACCTCCCGCATATCACTTATTCCGCATACTAAATTAATAATAATCATGTCTTCAGACCAAAGAAACTTAATATCAATTAAGTCATCATTCAAATGTGTATTCGCTATTTTTAGGATTGAAGGATAGTAAAATAATGTCGACACACTATCTAGAGTAATAATTAATTACCTTCTAAATATGATTGGAACAATGCCACTTTGTATATGGCGATAGGTTGAAAAGAAAGTTGAGTCATGTCAAAGTGTTGGAGTGGGGGATTGCATCATTCTCTATTGTAATTGGGAAGAGAAGAGATTGGGAGACAAAGGTTAGTAGTGATAATTGTCATGATAGATATCATTAAGGATTGAACTAGTGGTTTCATTTCAATTGGTAGCAAGCTTTGCAAGTAGCTCTATTGTTGAAAAGCATCATGTTCAAAGCTACAATGTTTGTTCCATAGCCTTGGTTATATAAAAATGGAGTTGTTGAAAATTAGTAGGAAGGATATAATGTGTTGAGCGTGTAGAGAAAGGAATAGAGATGCATGTAAAAGAAAGTCTGTGTTCCTTACTCTGCACATGCATCCTCTCACATACCTTTTCTCCCACTGAAGATCACTGTGTTAAATTTCCATAAGGGAAATCTATATTTACATTAATCAAATTATGTTAAAAAATAAATATATAAAGTGTTGTCTCAAGATAGGGAAACTATCTTGGACACACAATATGTTGGTTGAGAGAATATCTCAACCACATACAAATCTAGGAAACAAAATAGGAACAAACTCCTCTAGATAGAAATAATCACAATTGAGACAAGTAGGAATTACATATTCTAACACACCCCCTTAATGAGTACTTGTCTCGATATCAATCTGTAAAGTCTAGTTGTGTTCAAACATAACAAAAGAATATGTTGATGTCCATATAAAGGAGGAGAATCCATCGAAATGCATGGGTGCTAACCGCTGCAACCACTATTATTGTAGGATGTTCTTTGCATACATGGTTCTATCAACCATTATAACTGCATACATGTATTTGTACCTCTAAATCCCCCTCCATCATCATCATGGGTTTTATTGGATTACCTGTAACCATGCTGTGGGTTTTATCGGATTACTCTCAACCATGCCACCAAGGGCTCTCAGCCACCACGATTCAACTCAATCACCAAGGCTCAATTCAACCACTAAGGCTCAACACAGGCATGACGGCTCAACACATCCACTTTGGGCCACAAATCTTCCACTAAGGAACTCCAACCACTCTGGGCCACAAACCTGCCACTAGGGCATTCCAGCCACTCTGGGCTACAAACCTACAACTAGGGCATTGCAACCACTAAGGCTCATCAAAGGCCCAACTCAACTAGGCCCAGGGTTTTCTTGGCTTACCCTCAACCATGCCAAGGGTTTTTTCGGCTAACCCTAAACCATGCTTATAGGAATCCCTATCCACTTAACTCTCACGTGTGGTTTTTGGCTTACCATAAACTGACACTGCAACACACAAAGTGGTTTTTAGATTACCACGAACTGTATGGGGGTACACATGCATCGTTAGATTTACATTACAGGCTCCAACTCTTGTTGTTACCAGGTACATACATTACAAAGACCACTACAAAACATCCTAAACTTGCGTACTAATAAAATGTGTGACTCATAATACAACATGCTAGTGATTCTATCCCACAAAATCACACTAACTCACACAAACATTCATTGTGATGTCCTTGGATCATTTTCCACTCATGTTGGATATACCACACCATTCATATGCTGTAACAGACCGCTGCTTTCTCATTTAAATATTTCCATCATAGACTTTGTACTTTTGAGTCTTGGATCTCTACACTTTACCTGTCATCAATTAGAGTCGCGAATTCTAACAAAATGACTTCATATTGAGGTCGCGAATCTCAATATGTATACAAATTTTCAAGACATATTTTCCTTCAAAACAATGTGAAATGAAAGCACAAGCCATGATCTAAAAATCACTATGATTTTATACATTAATGCAAAAGCACAGATAAAATGTGAATAGAATTGAAAATGAAGGAGATGTAGCTCACAGGTGAGGCCTGCACGTGGAGACTACACTCAGAACAGAGAGATCACTCTCGTACACTCTATTATTCATCAATGAAAGATTACATCATTAAATACAATACTAGGAATTAGGAAGTTGTAACCAAACCCCTAAACTCTAGGAACTAATCCTAAACTAGGGAGATACAAAATAATATAATTATTTTCAACTCCCCCCCTTAATTGAGAAAGTGTTGTCCTGGACTCCTAGCATCCTTCTAAACAATTCAAACTTCACACGTGCAAGTGGCTTTGTAAAAATATCAGCCATATTGTCACAAGGTTACAATATTCAATAGTAATTTCTTTTGACTGTATCTTCTCTCTGACAAAATGGAATTGAGTGTCTATATGTTTGGTGTTTTTGTGAAACACTGGATTGTATGCCAATTTAATGGTGCTATGGTTGTCACTTTTGATGGAAGTGGGATTGTTCTGTTCTTTTCCTGCATCATTGAGAAGTCTTCTCAACCACGTCGCTTCACATGTCGCTGCACACAATGCTTGATACTCAGCTTCACATGAAGACAAGGCTACAATACTCTGCTTCTTACTGCTCCATGTTATGACCCCGGATCCTATGCTAAATGCGTAACCTGTGATGGACCTTCAATCATCCAAGTTACCTGCCCAATCTGAATTTGAAAAACCTGCTAGAATAACATCATATGTGTCTGTGTATAAAGTGCCATAATTAACAGTACCACAAAGATACCTCAACACACTTTTTGTTGCTACCCAGTGACTTTCAAGCGTTTTTGACATGAATTGGCTCAATACACTAACAGAGTATGCTAAGTCAGGTCTGGTTGTTGTAAGATATATCAAGCTGCCAACCAGCTGTCTATACATTGTAGCATCAACCTCTTTAGTGCCATCGTCACTGCTCAACTTCAGATTCTACTACAAATGTGTTGTTGCTGATCTACACTAACAGATTTCTGGCATACTTCCCTTGGGTAAGAAAAGTTTGCCCAGTATCTCTGCATACTTCTAATCCCAGACAGTAATGAAGTCTTCCAAGATATTTCATCTCAAAAACTTGTGCCATAAGCTTTTTGATTCCTTTGATTAAATCATCTGCATCTCCTGTTATAATCATGTCATCTACATACAAAGAAATTAGAATAATCTGCCCCTGCTTATTGTACTCGGTATACAAATTTGGGTCATTTAAACTTCTATGAAAGCCATACTCTAAGAAGAAAGAATCAACCTTTTCATACCAAGACCTGGGTGCTTGCTTTAAACCATATAAAGCCTTTTTCAATCTGCAAACAAGATGTTCCTGCCCCTTCTTTACAAACCCTTCTCGCTATACTAATTAAATCTCCTCTTTCAACTCACCATCTAAAAAATGCAGATTTGACATCAAGCTGGTGTAGCTCCCAATTATATTTAGTAGCTAAAGCAATAAGCATTTTGATTGTATTTAACTTTGCTACAGGTGCAAAAGTATCATCAAAATCTATACCTTCCTGCTATGAATATCCTTTTGCAACCAGCCTAGCTTTTAATTTCTCTATACTTCCATCTGCATTCATTTTTGGTTTAAACAGCCATTTACATCCTATGGGCGTTTTATTCTTAGGCAGTTCAGCTAAATCCCAAGTTTCATTTCTAAGAATTGATTCCATCTCTTCATTCATTGCAACTCTCCACTACTTAAATTGACTAGCTTCTTTGTAATTAGTGGGCTCTACAATGTTCAAAACTTTTGACATCAAAGCATAGTCTCTCCATTTTAATGGTAATTGAGTCTTTCTACTAGATCTCCTTGGTAGGGGACTTACCTCAAATTTGTCAGCTCTAAATGGGCTTGCTTTATCACCTTTTTCCTGTTCTTCTTTCTGCTCTTGCTCTCTTTCATCCTCGCTCCTGTCATCCATCAACAATGGAATTTGCCAATCATCACCAATGTCATCTTTCCCTTCCTGTACTTGTTCATGAAACACTACATCCCTGCTTGCAAATATCTTATGAGTCTCAGGATTGAACAATTTATATGCTTTAAATTCTGTGCCATAACCAACAAAGATTCATTTAATTGCTTTAGGATCTAATTTCTTCCTATCAGCTTTGGGTATATGGGCAAATGATTTTGACCCAAATACTCTTAGATGATTTACTGCTGGTTTGAATCCATATAGAGCTTCAAAAGGAGTTTTGAAGCTAGATACCTGGTAGGGCTTCCGTTCTTTACATATACAGCAATATTAATAGCTTCTGCCCAAAAACTATTAGATAGATCCTTACCTTGTAACATGCTCCTTGCACACTCCACTAAGGTTCTGTTTTTGCATTCTGCAACTCCATTCTGCTGTGGTGTGTGTGGCACTGTAAACTGCTGAACAATCCCGTGAGATTTGCAATATTTCATGAATTCCCCTAGCTTGTATTCTCCCCCTTGATTAGACCAGAGAATTTGTATACTCTTACCAAACTATTTTTCCACCAAGGTTTTAAATTCTCTAAAGCACTGGAAAGTCTGACTTTTCTTACTCAGAAAATAAACCCATGAGTATCTAGTGCAGTCATCAGTAAATAGCAAAAAATAATATGCTCCACCTAGCGACCTTGTCTGCATAGGTCCACATATATCAGTGTGCACTAGTTCTAAAATATATGTTTCCTTCCTCCTATCATGCATAAGAAACTGTTCTCTATGCATTTTACGTAAGGCACATCCATCACAATTTAACTGAATATTACTTAAGATAGGGAGCCCCTCAACCATACCTTTTCTCTGCAATAGCATGAGGTCCTGCAAATTCAAGTGACTGAATCTCTGATGCTAGAGTTGTTCGGCTGTCGATCCTCTTGCAACCATGTCTCGCTTTGATATAATCTTCACATCTAGTTTGTATAGGCTTCCAACATGCACGCCTGTTGCAACTATTTCTTTCCTGCAATCCTTTATCACACAATGAGTCTTAAAGAACTCGACTTGTATATATTGATCAGTTATCATGGATACAGATATCAGATTTTTCTTAATTCCAGGTACATATAAAACATTTTGAAGATGACTAATTTTTCCATTTGGTAACTGGAATAACCCCATAACCTTTAATCTCATATCCACTCTCATCTCCTAAATAGATTTTTGATCCATATGTACTTTTCTCAAGACTATCAAAAAATTCCTTTTTACCTGTCATGTGAGAGGATGCTCCGGAATCAACATACCATATATCGTCCTCATCAGATGCTGAAAGGGCATGGTCGACTATGAACAGTCGGAATTCATCACTGATATCTTCTTCAACATCATCTTCAACAAATTATTCACTGTGCTTTGCCTGCTTCCTCCTTGCATCATCAGCGTGCTTCTTAAAGCATACCTTCTGTATATGGCCCTTCTTTCCACAATAATAACATTTCTTTACAGAATCATTTGCAATCATACCTTTATGTGGACGCTTCTGCGATGTTCCTCCTTTCTGCTGTGATTGCTGCTATGGCTGCTTCCCTCTGAATGATCGTCGTTTCGCCATCAGTGCAAGATCATCACTATGGGGGTTCAAGTTCTGCCGCCGCTCCTCCTCTTGCAACAAGATCTGTGTCAGATCATCAAATGTGGGTGCTTTCTCCCTTGCCGCCAATCCAGTGATGAAAATTTGAAATTCATCTCGCATCCCGTTCAGTGTGATTGAGACAAGATCAGAGTCAGACACCGTCTCTCCGATGTTCCTCAATCCGTCTTTCACATCTTTGATACACGCAAGAAATGCAACAGCAGTCTCATTTTCATTCATCCTCATTGAAAATAACTTGCTTTTAAGTGCCATGACTCGGCTTGTGTTCTGGGTCTCATACAGATTTTTGATGGTCGTCCAGATCTCCGCGGACGTTTTACAGTCTCTGATGTGCGGGATAACGTTGTCCTTCATAGACATTTTCAGCAAAACTTTCGCCTTGTTCTCTCGCTTATCCCAGTCTTGCTCCTGCGTCCCCGCATTCACCCTCTGCTCATCACCTGTAACTATGGACCAAGCATTCACACCTTCAAGCAAGGTCTGGATCTTAAACTTCCAGTTCATGAAGTTAGATCCATCGAGTTTGCCAGACTCGTGGAGGTAAGATTCCATCGTATTACTCATTCTGATCAGATTTAAAAATGTGAATATACCCAACAATAACAAAAAAATCGTTACTTGTCAAATCGATCTGTCATCGATTCAGATCCGCCAATATCTGACAACTCAGCAAAATCAGTTGTGCTCCGATGAGCAAATACGCTATTTTTCAATACAGCCAAAAATTGATCTGATCAAAACTGATCCGATCTACCTCTCTCGGATAGATCTGCTACCTCTCCGATCTGCTCCCTTTGCAAATCGCCAAACGAAGATGAGGCTTCCTGCAGATGTCCTTGAAGGTAGGTTGGCACGTTCCCGAGCAAAAAATCCGCACCAAGAAAAAATTTGTGTAAGTAAAATTTGCTGGCACGATAAATCCTTGAAATTTCGCGCCAATCGGGTATTTTGGCGCTCTGGCACGATTAATAGCTGGACAGTCGCGCCAATTGCCCTCCTGGTGCTACTTTCAGTGCGAAAAACGCGCCAATCCCCTTCTATTAAAAATAAATAAAAAACATCCAGTCCGAGCCAGGTGTTCTGCAATCCACCTACTCAATTGAGCACAAAGCTCCTTGTGTACACGCGGCCATAGAGGCACCTCACACCACACAGACAATTCTTCCACAAGGCAAGCTGGCCATAAAGGCACTTCAGTCACAACAGGTGATAAAAGATCAAGCTCACCCAATCTGAGCTCTGATACTAAGATAAAATGTGAAAAGAATTGAAAATGAAGGAGATGTAGCTCACAGGTGAGGCCTACACCTGGAGACTACACTTAGAACAGAGAGATAACTCTCGTACACTCTATTATTCATCAATGAAATATTACATCATTAAATACAACACTAGGAATTAGGAAGTTGTAACCAAACCCCTAAACTCTAGGAACTAATCCTAAACTAGGGAGATACGTTAGAAAAGTGTAACAATTTTCTCCATTAATACAAAATAATATAATTATTTTCAACTCCCCCCTTAATGGAGAAAGGGTTGTCTTGGACTCCTAGCATCCTTCTAAACAATTCAAACTTCACACGTGCAAGTGGATTTGTAAAAATATCAGCCATATTGTCACTAGTTTTACAATATTCAACAATAATTTCTTTTGACTGTATCTTCTCTCTGACAAAATGGAACTGAGTGTCTATATGTTTGGTGTTTTTGTGAAACATTGGATTGTATGCCAATTTAATGGTGCTCTGGTTGTCGCTTTTGATGGAAATGGGATTGTTCTGTTCTTTTCCTGCATCATTGAGAAGTCTTCTCAACCAGATCGCTTCACACGTCGCTGCACACAATGCTTGATACTCAGCTTCACATGAAGACAAGGCTACAATACTCTACTTCTTACTGCTCCATGCTATGACCCCGAATCCTATGCTGAATGCGTAACCTGTGATGGACCTTCAATCATCCAAGTTACCTGCCCAATATGAATCTGAAAAACCTACTAGAATAACATCATATGCATCAGTGTATAAAATGCCATAATTAACAGTACCACAAAGATACCTCAACGCACTTTTTGCTGCTACCGAGTGACTTTTAAGCGGTTTGGACATGAATTGGCTCAATACACTAACAAAGTATGCTAAGTCAGGTCTGGTTGTTGTAAGATATATCAAGTTGCCAACTAGCTGTCTATACATTGTAGCATCAACCTCTTTAGTGCTATCGTCACTGCTCAACTTCAGATTCTGCTGCAAAGGTGTTGCTGCTGATCTACACTGATCCATACCAAACTTTTCTAACAGATTTCTGGCATACTTCCCTTGGGTAAGAAAAGTTTGCCCAGTATCTCTGCATACTTCTAATCCCAGACAGTAATGAAGTCTTCCAAGATCTTTCATCTCAAAAACTTGTGCCATAAGCCTTTTGATTCCTCTGATTAAATCATATGCATCTCCTGTTATAATCATGTCATCTACATACAAAGAAATCAGAATAATCTGCCCCTGCTTATTGTACTTGGTATACAAATTTGGGTCATTTAGCCTTCTATGAAAGGCATACTCTAAGAAGAAAGAATCAACCTTTTCATACCAAGACCTCGGTGCTTGCTTTAAACCATATAAAGCATTTTTCAATCTGCAAACAAGATGTTCCTGCTCCTACTTTACAAACCCTTCTGGATGTACTAAGTAAATCTCCTCTTTCAACTCACCATTTAAAAATGCAGATTTGACATCAAGCTGGTGTAGCTCCCAATTATATTTAGTAGCTAAAGCAATAAGCATTTTGATTGTATTTAACTTTGCTACAGGTGCAAAAGTATCATCAAAATCTATACCTTCCTACTGTGAATATCCTTTTGCAACTAGCCTAGCTTTTAATTTCTCTATACTTCCATCTGCATTCATTTTTGGTTTAAAAAGCCATTTACATCCTATGGGTGTTTTATTCTTAGGCATTTCAACTAAATCCCAAGTGTCATTTCTAAGAATTGATTCCATCTCTTCATTCATTGCATCTCTCCACTCCTTAAATTGACTAGCTTCTTTGTAATTAGTGGGCTCTACAATGTTCGAAACTTTTGACATCAAAGCATAGTCTCTCAGTTTTAATGGTAATTGAGTCTTTCTACCAGATCTCCTTGGTAGGGGATTTACCTCAAATTTGTCAGCTCTAAATGGGCTTGCTTTATCACCTTTTTCCTGTTCTTCTTTCTGCTCTTCTTTTTGCTCTTGCTCTCTTTCATCCTCGCTACTCTCATCCATCAACAATGGAATGTGCTAATCATCACCAATGTCATCTTTCCCTTCCTGTACATGTTCATGAAACACTACATCCCTGCTTGCAAATATCTTATGAGTCTCAGGATTGAACAATTTATATGCTTTAAATTCTGTGCCATAACCAACAAAGATGCATTTAATTTCTTTAGGATCTAATTTCTTCCTATCAGCTTTGGGTATATGGGAAAATGCTTTTGACCCAAATACTCTTAATGATGTACTGCTGGTTTGAATCCATATAGAGCTTCAAAAGGAGTTTTGAAGCTAAGATACCTGGTAGGACTTCTGTTCTTTAAATATACAATAGTATTAATAGCTTCTGCCCAAAAACTATTAGATAGATCCTTACCTTGCAACATGCTCCTTGCGCACTCCACTAAGGTTCTATTTTTGCGTTCTGCAACTCCATTCTGCTTTGGTGTGTGTGGCACTGTAAACTGTTGAACAATCCCGTGAGATTTGCAATATTTCATGAATTCCCCTAGCTTGTATTCTCCCCATTGATCAAACCGGAGAATTTTTATACTCTTACCAAACTGTTTTTCCACCAAGGTTTTAAATTCTCTAAAGCACTGGAAAGTCTGACTTTTCTTACTCAGAAAATAAACCCATGAGTATCTAGTGCGGTCATCATTAAATAGCAAAAAATAATATGCTCCACCTAGCGACCTTGTCTGCATAGGTCTGCATATATCAATGTGCACTAGTTCTAAAATATCTGTTTCCTTCCTCCTATCATGCAAAGGAAACTGTTCTCTATGCATTTTACCTAAGGCACATCCATCACAATTTAATTGAATATTACGAAAGATAGGGAGCCCCTCAACCACACCTTTTCTTTGCAATAGCATGAGGTCCTGCAAATTCAAGTGACCAAATCTCTGATGCCAGAGTTGTTCGGTTGTCGATCCTCCTGCAACCATGGCTCGTTTTGATATACTCTTCACATCTAGTCTGTATAGGCTTCCAACACGCACACCTATTGTAACTATTTCTTTCCTGCAATCCTTTATCACACAATGAGTCTTGAAGAACTCGACTTGCATATCTTGATCAATTATCATGGATATAGATATCATATTTTTCTTAATTCCCAGTACATATAAAACATTTTGAAGATGACTAACTTTTCCGTTTGGTAACTTGACTGGAATAACCCCATAACCTTTAATCTCATATCCGCTATCATCTCCTAAATAGATTTTTGATCTATATGTACTTTCCTCAAGACTATTAAAAAATTCCTTTTTACCTGTCATGTGAGAGGATGCTCCGGAATCAACATACCATATATCGTCCTCATCAGATGCTGAAAGGGCATGGTCGACTATGAACAGTCGGAATTCATCACTGATATCTTCTTCAACAAAGTATCCTCTATGCTTTGCCTGCTTCCTCTTTGCATCATCAGTGTGCTTCTTAAAGCATACACTCTGTATATGGCCCTTCTTTCCACAATAATAACATTTCTTTACGGAATCATTTGCGATCATACCTTTATGTGGACGCTTCTGCGATGTTCCTCCTTTCTGTTGTGATTGCTACTGTGGCTTCTTCCCTCTGAATGATCGTTGTTTCTCCATCAACGTAAGATCATCACTCTGGGGGTTCAGGTTCTGCCGCCGCTCCTCCTTTTGCAGCAAGATCCCTATCAAATCATCAAATTGGGGCGCTTTCTCCCTTGCCGCTAGTCCAGTGATGAACATTTGAAATTCATCTCGCATCCCGTTCAGTGTGATTGAGACAAGATCAGAGTCGGATACCGTCTCTCCGATGTTCCCCAATCCGTCTTTCACATCTTTGATACACGCAACAAATGCAGCAACAGTCTCATTTTCATTCATCCTCATTGAAAATAACTTGCTTTTAAGTGCCATGACTCGGCTTGTGTTCTGGGTCTCATACAGATTTTTGATGGTTGTCCAGATCTCCGCAGACATTTTACAGTCTCTGATGTGCGGGATAACATTGTCCTTCATTGACATTTTCAACAAAACTTTCGCCTTGTTCTCTCGCTTATCCCAGTCTTGCTCCTGAATCCCCGCATTCACCCTCTGCTCATCACCTGTAACTATGGACAAAACATTCGCACCTTCAAGCAAGGTTTGGATCTTAAACTTCCAGTTCGTGAAGTTAGATCCATCGAGTTTGTCAGACTCGTGGAGGTAATATTTCATCGTATTACTCATTCTGATCAGATTTAAAAATGTGAATCTACCGAACAGTAACAAAAAAATTGATACCTATCAAATCGATCTGTCACCGATTCAGATCCGCCAATATCTAACAACTCAGCAAAATCAGTCACGCTCCGATGAGCAAATCCGCTGTTTTTCAATACGTCCAAAAATCGATCTGATCAAAACTAATCTGGTCTGCCTCTCCCAGATAGATCTGCCACTTCTTCGATCTGCTCCCTTTGCAAATCGCCAAACGAAGATGAGGCTTCCCGCAAATCTCCTTGAAGGTAGGTTGGCGCGTTCCCGAGCAAAAAATCTGCACCAAGAAAAAATTTGTGTAAGTAAAATTTGCTGGCGCGATAAATCCTTGAAATTCCGCGCCAATTGGGTATTTTGGCACTCTAGTGCGATTAATAGCTCGATAGTCACGCCAATCGCCCTCCTAGTGCTACTATCAACCCGAAAAACACACCAATCCCCTTCTATTCAGAAAAATTAAAAAACATCCAGTCTGAGCCAGGTGTTCTGCAGTCCACCTGCTCAATTGAGCACAAAGCTCCTTGTGTACACGCGGCCACAGAGGCACCTCACACCACACAGGCAATTCTGCCACAAGGCAAGCTGGCCACAAAGGTACTTCAGTCACAACAAGTGATAAAAGATCAGGCTCACCCAATCAGAGCTCTGATACCAAGATAAAATGTGAACAGAATTGAAAATGAAGGAGATGTAGCTCATAGGTGAGGCCTGCATTTGGAGACTACACTCAGAACAGAGAGATCACTCTCGTACACTCTATTATTCATCAATGAAAGATTACATCATTAAATAAAATACTAGGAATTAGGAAGTTGTAACCAAACCCCTAAACTCTAGGAACTAATCCTAAACAAAGGAGATACGTTACAACAATGTAACCATTTTCTCCATTAATACAAAATAATATAATTATTTTCAACTAGCACCAACCCATAATATGAGTAAACTAGCTTTTCCTAATTCTTCCAGATTTGCAGAAGTATCCCGCCTTTGAAGTGTAGTGGATATCCTTTGTACACTTGCAAAGTTTTTCAAGGGCGCACACTACCTTCAACACCTCCATGTTTGCACGACCGATACCAAGAAGCCCATCGCCTTCATTAGAGCACAACTTGGAAAAAGTATCAACCTGCAAAGAAGAAAAGCACGAAGGCACCACACACTTCCCACTAGATTTCCAGATCACCTGTGAGAAAGCACCATACATCTCCTGCGAGTGCAATCACTCCAAAGCACAAATTAACTAATATACAATGATGTTGTTATGATACCACGATGCTCACTGATGCCACAATTCGAACAACGCCACAGATTGCCATATACCACATTGTCTGATCTGATACGAACTTAGATCCACCACAACTCTGTCAGATGAACAACAATCTCAATCTAATTGATTTAGCTCTGCAGTGATCTCGATCTAATTGATTTAGCAGATTAGGCACTGTGGTTTATTTGAAAAAATCCCCAACTTCCTTATTTGACCCTAGTTCATTGACGGAGAGAACATACCCCATACACAGAGCAGTGGCCAATCTCTTGCTTTCACCATCGTTCCACATTTTCTGCAAATTTCTTCCTCAGAATACCCCTAGCTATGGCAACGAGCTTGTAAAATAGTTCCACGCACCAGTGAACAGATCAGTGCTCGCTATTAAAGACTCCAACACTACTACCAGAGAAACACTGATCCACAAACTCTCCCTCACTTGGTAATAATGCCACAGTTGCAAACATGTTCTAAGATTTTGATCCGCACAAGTGCCAACCAAGCACCACTGCACGGATAAACATTTATCTCTCTGGCGATGCCAAGCTCCACCTGAAATCTTCTTCGGTGACTACAAAAATATGCCACTCAAAACGCAGGCCACCGATAGGAATTGATTCAATCCACCGGTCGAATTGAAATTCTCAGCTCACACTGGTTAAACAAAGGGAGATTCGATGTGCCACCATAGATCTCGCCAACAAACTCTGCTCACACGGCTCGCAACAGTGATACCAACAATCGCTCATACCAGCCTTACAATTTGAAAAGTTGATCAGCAATTTAAAAAAAAATGATCACTACAACATTGATAGATGGACCCAAAAAAAAAGCCAATACACATACCTTTTTATTTCACTAGCCCAGGCCCTCACTCGCTCCGATACCATATTAAATTTCCATAAGGGAGATCTATATTTAAATTAATCAAATAATGTTACAAATAAATATATGAAGTGTTGTCTCAAGATAGGGAAACTATCTTGGACACATAATCTTTTGGTTGAGAGAATATCTCAACCACACACAAATCTAGGAAACAAAATAGGAATAGACTCCTTCAAATAGAAATAATCACAACTGGGATAAGTAGGAATTACATATTCCAACATCACTTAAACAATTAAAGTGGCCTCATTGGATATTGAGTTCTAAAAGAACTTCGCAAAAACCACAATGAGGAGAGCTTGCTATCATTTTCGAAAATCGTGGAATGAAATTTGTTTTCACAACAATTGTATAACCCCCTCCCATACACACACCAAAGACTTTGGTAGAGCACTCGTAGTGCCATGGTAATATTGTCAATGTTAGTGTCATTTATTTTATTGATTTTAAAATGGTTTGTGAGAAACTAATAAATACAAAAAATAAAGGCTCACTAGGGAATTATATCACATCAAGGCTCACTCAACCAATGAAAAATTAGAAATAATATTTTCAGAAATTAGATTTTTTTTGAATTTACACAAAAATAGAAATATTCAACATTTTCCCAAAACTTTACTTAAATTTAATAAAAAGTCACAAAAACTCGACAAACTAATCGATCATGAGGCGATTTATATAGTTCGTGGGAAGAATTTGGGACTAATAAAAGTAAAATCTTCTTAAGTTCAACCAAAAAAATGAGTCACTTTCAAAAATATGTAAAGGGTGAGCTTTATTGTTTTATTTTCTTTTTTCATTTTTATTATGTTTATTATGGTTGTTAATAACTTAAAAGAAAAGAGTTAATTTGTATCATCATTATGATGTACATATCAATAAAGTGGTGTAACGAAACGAAGTGTTCTGAGTGGTGTATTGAAGTGGGTTGAGTTTATGATCTATTGTTTTAAAATCGAAATTTGATTTAATTAATTATTAGAAAATGTGAATATAGGAAAATATAAAAATATATTAATTATAGTTATTTTGATTGAGTTTACTGGTTAAGAATATGTGTATTATCATCATGTTGTATGTCTCATTTACTTTGTCTTTTATCTATGAAGTATTACTGTTGACTTTGTTGTTGCCTTTGAGTATTGGCTTCAAGGCTTTGGGTTAAAATTCTCTTGTCATTGTTGTTCTACAATCACCTCTAGTTTGTGGATGCATAGCATTTGGTTTAAGTTGTTGCGTTTTCACATGTATCAACCCCTTGGAGTATGGAAAATTGACTATGATTGTTATGAGGAGTCTAGTTCTATTGTTGTATGGAGGAAACCTATGTTCCTATGTCTTTGATTTCTGATCTCAGGGAACTTTGGATATAGTGGAAGTGTGTTTGATTTATAATATCATTGGATTTAAAATTGAAATCTAATTTTAATATTTATTATAAGTGATTTTATGAAAATATAAAAACACATTAATTATATTTAGATTGATTGGGTCTAATTGTTAAGAATATGTATTTTTCTATTCACAAATAAGGGAGTCTCATACATGAATTTGATGTTTAACCTGATCTTGGATTTAAAATTAAATTCTCATTATAAATCAAATTTATTTTCAACTTTTGTTTATTTGATGGTGATGAGAAGGTGTCTCATTTATTCAATGGAAGAAGAAAGATCAACCCATTGTGGGTTGTTATCACCAGGCTTGTGCAAGGCTCAGCGGAATATTATCACCAAGATTGAGTTAGGATGGAAGAAGAAAGATCAACCCATAGTCGGATTCTATCACTGCAAGAAGGGAAGAAGAAAGATCAACCCATAGTTGACGTTATCATCAAGATTATTTAAGGATTGAAGAAGAAAGATCAACCCATAGTGGGATGCTATCACTAGGATTTTTCAAGGAGGGAAAAAGAAATATCAACCCACAGTTGATGTTATCATCAAGATTGTGCAAGGATGGAAGAAGAAAGATCATCCCATAGTGGGATGTTATCACTAGGATTGTGCAAGGCTTGGTTGATTTTATACAATCTTTGTGATAGTTCAATTCCCCAAAAGTGGCTTTCATCATCAACCCCTCCCCATGAGGTTTGAACCCGAGACTTGGAAGGGACTAAGCCCCACGCAAACAAACTAGTCTACACCTCATGGCTACCTAATTGTGTAATGTTGTCACCAAAATTATGTGGGGCTTGGTTGAACTTGAATCTACCAATGTAATGTTGTCACTAAAATTGAGGCTTGGTTGAACTTGAATGTCCCATGAGAGAGGTGATGCTGATGGTGATGAGAAGGTTGTGACATTAAAATTAAATTAGTATTATAAATGACATTTTGATATGAAAATATTTATCTGTTTATATGATCTACCTACTTGTGAAATGTCGCTACCAAAATTATGTAAGGCTTGTTTGAACTTAAATGTCTCATGAAAATTTTTGTTTTTGTTTTGTTTTTTAATTTTAAAAAAGAGTTAATTTGCGTCATTGTCATCATGTATGTGTCATTAAAGTGGTACAGTGGAAGTGTGTTAGACATATAATCCATTTTTTTGTAAGATTGAAATTTGATTTTAATATTCATTATAAAAATGATTATATAAAATTATAAAAACATATTAATTATGTTTATTTTGATTGGATCTAATTGTTACGAATATGTGTTTTTTGTCCCCGAACAAGGAGGTCTCATACATCAATTTGGTGTCTAACTCGATCCTAATTTTAAAATTAAATTATTTTTGCACCAAGAGGCACTCTACTGCACAATATGAGGGAGATGTTGTCATGTAACGTTACATTTAAAAATCATAAAATAGTACTTATCTTAACAAACTAAAAAATAGTGAAAAAACCAATGTCAGCAATAAATAAAATACTTTGATTTCCACCTTAATTTTGCATAAAATTTATATTGAGAGACAGAGTAATCCAAAGTAAAAAAAATTAATTTTCTTTTTAACATGAGGGAGATAATATGGAATTGATAAAACCAAGATCTTCCAAGAGTCCATGTTGTCATGTAACATTACATTTAAAAATCATAAAATAGTACTTATCTTAACAAATTAAAAATAGTAAAAAAACTAATGTCAACAATAAATAAAATACTTTGATTTCCACCTTCAAAGTAATTGAAAGTAAAAAAAAATAATTTTCTTTTTAATATGAGGGAGGTAATATGCACTTGATAAAACCAAGATCTTCCAAGAGTCCAGAGGAATTAAATCTCTCTAGGTGCAAACCATTCTAAAGTTCTGCACTTAAAAAAATGTTTGTTTTTTTAGAATTTTGATCCTTCTGAATGTTTGGTAGATCCAAAGTTAAGATGGATCTATGTTGGTTATTATAAATCCAATTATTTTTCAACTTTTGTTTTACCTTAATCCTCCTAATATTTGATGATGAGGAGAAAGCATCTAGTATGAATATGACCTTAAAAATAAATTACTATTACAAATGACAATTTTTATATGTAATTTTTCTTTTTTAATATCTACCTACTTGTGAGATGTTGTCAACAAAATTATGTGAGGCTTGGTTAAAATTGAATGTCCCATAAGAGTGGTGAATCCTATGAGAGAGGTGATGGTGATGAGAAAAAAACCTTAGAATTAAATGATTACTATAAATGACAACTTTTATATGTAAATATTTATCTTTTTATATGACTAGGTATTTATGAGATGTTTTCACCAATGTTATGTGATGTTTAGTTGAACTTAAGTCCCATGAGGGAGTTTTTATCCTCCACAATAGCTCCCACCTTCAATCCCTCTCCATAAGATTTGAACCAATGACCTAATGGACATTGAAACCCACACAAACTATCTAATTACATATTTATTATCTACCATTTACCATTTATTTTTATATTTTTGTATAAAATTAGTGTAAATTTTATATTTCCTTTTTATTACCCCTTTTTTTGGGAAAATTGATTTTAATATAAAACAATTAAACATTTTTATCTTTGAAATTATATACTTATTTAAAAATTTCTTTTACTAACACATAGAAAAATAATAAAGAAAAATTATTACATATGTGATATTTATTTAAAAAAAAACACTAAATTAAATAGGCTTAATTTCATTGTTTTATGTTTATTCCTTTTTAAGTTAAAATTTGGCAATACAATTTTTTATGACCTCATTATTTAAAATGTGTTTTTGAATGCATAAATTGATTCAATATCATGAAAAACTTTAAAAAACTTAAATTTTACAAACTCCAAAGTAAAAAACTTCAATCCCCACAAAATTCCACTACATTTTAAATTTTATATATATATAATTTTAAATATTATTAAAAAAATAAAAATCAGTCCTGTTAGATTATGAAGAAGCTGCATTTTTTTGAACAAAGTAATACTATGAGCGTGGCAAGTATAATGAGATGTTTTGTTTATATATTCAATAATAAATTTTATTAATAAAAAAATACAATTTGGCTTAAAAAACAAAATTTACTCTACAATTATTGAAAAATGTCCAAATTGTTTAATGTTTAAACTTTCTCGTTTTAATATTACGCATTTTGGAATTGTTTTAATAACATAATGTTTTCATAGGAACTTTAATATTTCATAGTGGTTAAGATATTAGTTCATGATAACGCATTCTAAAATATCATGATTTTATCACACTAACAATATTTACAAGGTAGTGGTGTTTCTTATTAATACGATGGTTTGTTGTTTGCTATATGCTTGACCTTCTTAACCATTAAGAGAAGTGATTCATCATAAGATATACGTTTAATAGTGATGATTAATGTCTTTTAAGAATTATATGGTTTATGAGACATTAAGAAGGTAGGAGATTATTTGAAACTCTTTAGCATTTTATTTCTATGTTCTAAAAAGAACTAAGAGAGGCATCCCATGATAACAATAGTTTTGGCAATTTAAAAGTTCAAAGAGTGTTGGTAGTGTGACAAATATTTTGAAAATTAAATCTAATGTGAGTTCTTAATTTTTCAAAGTTGATAGAGTCTGATAGAGTTTACAATGTTTATTTTCTTCTTTACATTAATCAAGATAGAGATGGTTTGACTTTCGAGATTGGGGTTGATCAAATTTGCAGATTGGGGTTAATCCTCTTTATAATATCTAAGTTTATTCTTCCCTAAACTCTTTATGACTGACTAAATCCTCATTAAAATATGAAGTAGTAATATTTTTAAAATGATCCTTATTCTACAAAATAATCTCCTCCTTAATCCTCCAATAGTGTAGCCAAGATTGGGCATCCTTATCCCATCCCTGCTAGAGCTGAAGCTAGGCATTTTGCCTAGAGTAGAAGCAATTTTAGGAAACATTTTGGATACCATGTTGGTTAACTTCTTCTTTTATGTAAAATACCTAGTAGTAGCTATATTTTCAATGGGCCTAAGCTCTTTCTTCAATATATCATAATCCTTATGTCAATAGGGAACACTAATATAACATGATCACTACATCAATTTAATTGTCTTTTAAAATTATTTGTATTCTATAGCCAAGTATGAGGGAGATGTCATGTAATATTAAATAACATTAAATTAAAAATGAATTAAAAAAACTTATATTAAACCACTAGAAATCTATTTTGAATTAAGATTTCTAATGTCTAAAAGGATTAAATTTCTTCATATATAATTATTTTTATCATTTAATATCAAAAAATTAAAACAGGATATATAATTAAATGATTAAAAAATTATATGTTAAAAAATTAGCCTTTTATAGCTGACCCTAATTAAAATCCATTATATAAAACTTCTATCATTTCAAGGAGCCTAGAAGTCCACCCCTTACGAGGACACATAAAGCTTTTTCTCATTACTTTATAACTTTTTCTCATTTTATTTTAAATTAAAATTATTTATCAATTTAACAAATAATTATCTAAATAAATATTTTTATAGCAAGATTTATCATGGAAACACTATTCAAATTCGTTGTCACTGAACAAAATCTTGAACACATGTCCCACACTGTTCCCACAATTCCATGTCATTTATTATAACTTTCTCCATTAAAAAAATTTTAAATTAGTGGGAAGATGTGTTGGCTTTGAAGACTTCTACACTCCAATCTATTTTTTTTTGCCTTTTGATGTATTTGTCAATCCTTCACACACTTCTTGTCCTTCACCTCCTCTTCCTCTCTTTAATGTCAGGTCGCCCTTCTGGTCTTCAGAGTGAAATCACTGCACAATTTTCTACAGACGGAGACGAAAAGTCGTGTTGAATTAAGGGTGCCTTCCAGCAAATACCAGCAGAATTTTTCGCATCTTCACTTTGGCTTCTAATGCTTCGTCTTGTTAATGTGTTTAGGATCTATGTTACCAGAAACGAGAAACGGGAAACGAAACGAGAAACGACAACGAAACGAGAAACAGAGTTTTGAGGTTTCGCATTCAAGAAACGAGGAGAGAGAAAAAAAACATTAAAATTACTTTAAAAACTCATTTACTAGAATACCAAGTATTCCAAACCCATCCTTCTTCCTAGCAGTTTTATTATGTTAACCAAAATTCAACAATATATTAATGAACTATAGCATGCAACAAAACAAAACACCAACAACAAATTAACAATTTAATGAAAGTAACTAAATACCTAGAAATGCCATCTTCCCTTTTAAGTATATGTTGAGTGGGGATTGCTCTATGTTGGGAACCATAGATTTGTGTATTTAGGTGGACAGATGGGGAAAGATCTGTGATCAGCTTGTACAGAGGATTGCTGGTTATAATAAGAAGAAGTAAAAATCTCGGTTATAGAATGACCATCTGATTCATTCCAGAAAGTTGTGGGGTTAAATTCTTCGTCTTCTTCCATTCAGAGACATACCTATTGGACCGTTAATGATTTTATTGAATAATTATCTAACATAATTAATAGCGCCCAACTGAGACATTCCAGATTTGCAGGTGTCACAGGTTTGCAGGTTTCACAGTTTCAATCCATGATCTATACAGAACGAAACTAAAGATATTAAACTCTTGACATTAAAAATAAATACCAAATCATTACTTCAATCATTGAAAATTTATTCATCCTAAATTGTTCCCCTAAGCTGCGCAACTGGAAAATGAAAGTAGTTGTCTCTCTGCATGCCGTGCGTTTTGCGCAATGCTTTTTTGGGACGAGAGTTAACCAGAGTTTCTAAGATGTAACCGAGGAGAAACCGGTGATGACTAAACCTTGTGGCATAAAACTGTTGTAAGAAAAAATGATCCATTTCAGAAAAAACAAATTTAGCACCAACAAAGACTAGAACGACGTTGGGAACGGCGTTTTCCGTACCGTCTCGTTTCTAATGCGTTTTTCTGTAGAAACGGTTGTCTTCGTCCCGTTTCTGGTAACATAGTTTAGGATCCCTTCATATTAAGACTGCTTCTATTGACCTCCTCTTCCAACTTCAAGTCGGCACTAATTATTTTTTATCTATGACAGAAGAGAAGAGAAAGTTAATGAGCATGAGGAAAATGGAATTGTTCTTAACACATGTGAAGAGGACGAACCCTTCTAGTACCCATAACCATGCTATTGGTTTCGAAGAATATGAGAGAAAGGACATGTAGCCACCTGTACTCCTTAGGCGTAAGATAGGAAATTTGGCCATATACTCATACGAAGAAATTCGAGAGGCCACAAATTGTTTTCATGAAAAGAACAAAACAATTTTTTTTTTGGGTGGAATCACTCACTTGGGGTACGAGGCTTTGTCAGCAGAAATCCGTGGAACCACAATTTCCTTGAAGGATATCTGAGGAGGAAAAGACATATCTGTTGGTTGTGAAGGGAGTGGAGGAATCATTAATACTCTATCAAAGAACCTACATGACAAAAGAAAAGCTTGGCTTTATGTATCAAACGTGCCCATAGACTAGACCGTCTATTGCAAACAACTGTCGAGCAGATACAGTGATGATATAATAGTTATGTGTGCTTCTAGAATACACAAGGGTCACTCCAATTCAATTTTATCAGTTTAAATTTAAAGTATCCCTGCTTTTAGGTATTTATCTAGGAGTTATAAAATGTTCATTTCATCTATATCTGTTTTGCACTGAAACATAAGGCTATTATGATTTGCCATTCTATCCTCCAGGTTTGTAGAAAT
Organism: Pinus tabuliformis; assembly: GCA_031772625.1. NCBI lineage: Eukaryota > Viridiplantae > Streptophyta > Pinopsida > Pinales > Pinaceae > Pinus > Pinus tabuliformis. The sequence continues at coordinate 1,001,907,193 of CM062813.1, read as the reverse complement.
TTTGTATATTTGAATTTCTTGACTATGTATTTTGTAGAAGAAACGAGCATGTGTGTTGTGGCATATTATTAATAAGCAATTTTCTATCAATATTGCAGATAAGGTGACTGAGAAGAGGGAAGATCTTGGAAAAGTGTTAAATGGTGACTGAATGGTTGGTGTTAGAGATAAGCTTGGTTTCCAGTAAGACAAAAATGATAAAATTCTAAATTTTTTTGCACAAAAAAAAATAACTAAGGAGGATTTTGCGAAGTTTAGAGCAGCAGTGAAGAAGGATTATTATTTTCAAATGTATTATGATGACTTACTTATCTAAGGTTTTATAAGAAAAGTTAATAAAAAAATAATGCAAATCCAATTTAACTGTACAAACACCTTGTACAACTCCACTTTGAAATATTGTACAACAATGATAGTGTCATAGAAATTATTGTTCGTATAGTTCCAAATTTCACTGTTCACATTACAGAGGACAAGGAGATTGAAGTTGGTTTCACATACTCAGTTAAGTGGGTAGAGACTCAAACTCCATTTTGTTAGTTTGACAACGAATTATGTAATTTTTGGGTAAAATGTAACTAGTCAGTTCTATACCGAAATGTTAGTTATGTAACGAAGGTGGCTGGTATAAAACTGGTGAATGCCCGAGAAATGTAATCGTGGAGAATCATTGTTGAATTAACAAATTCCAAACCCTTTCCCCGTGGATGTTTCCTTGACACCCTGTCGAGGTTTTACCACGTAAATCCTGTGTGTCTATTTGTAAGTTTGGTTTCCAGTTAGTTATGTTGTTTTCTTTGTCAATATATAACTGAATGTGTGTAATTATTTCCTATTATTTCTCCTATTCTACCAACAAGTGGTATCAGAGCAGTTGGAGGCGAATATTTGTGGAAAAAACCAAAGGGCTGCGTAAAGGCTGCGAATGTTTGTGAAAAAACAAAGGGTTGCGTAAAAATCGTCGAGGAAAGAAGCCAGAGCTGGCAAGACTGCAGTGCTAACCGGTGGAATCGTTGCTGGCTTAGAAGGTTGTGTGACCCTGGTGTGTAGCCGTCAAGGAGTGGAGCCGATTGCTGGCCCATTCCAAAGTTGTTGTCTGCTCTATGTGGACCTGCTACGTGTGTCCAAATCAGTGCTAGCCGGTGGAATCGTTGCTGACTTGGAAGATTGTGTGACCCTGGTGTGCAGCCGTCAAGGATTGGAGCCGATTGCTGGCCCGTTCCAGAACTGTTCTCTGCTCTGCGTGGACCTGCTACGTGTGTCCAGAATTGCCTGCATGAAGATTGCAGGGGTAGAATCCGAAATTTGATCAGCGTGAAGAGGAGGCACCTGCCTGAGTAATGAGAAGGAACTGTTGCATGCTCATCTGCTGCCCTGCGTGAAGGATAGGAGGAAACGCTGCGCTAGCTGCGTGCATTGCCACTACGGAGAGAAATAAAATACGCTGGGAGACCGTGTCCTCTGTGTGCTGGTCGAGGAATTTTGAGACACTGCATGCCACTGGTGAATCTGCCTGATTGCTGATTGCTGAGACGATGCGTGTTGTATTTCTTTTTTTCTACATATTGGTTGAAGAAGCCAGAGCCAACTCGAAGAGCAGATGCTGGTCAAAGTTGCGTGAAAGACCGGGTATTACTTTTTTTTCCCAACAATTGTTAAATAAATTCTGGGTTTGTTAAAGAATTTTTCTTTGAATTGAAAAAACAAAGGTTTTTTCCTAAAAAAATTCAGCAATTTTTTGTAGGGTTTTAAGACAATTTGTGGAAATTTTCAAGAAAATTGAAGTAGGAAGAGTTAAAACTTGGAAATCCTTTGTTGGAATTGGAAATCCTTTTGTTGGAAGAAGACAATTGAAATATTTTTTTTAATAAACCCTACATTGATGATTGAAACCTTAGAAAATGGCCAAGATGTCGAATGCAAAATTCGAGGTGGAGAAATTCACCGAAAAGAGCAATTTTCTCTTTGGAAACTGAAGGTTAGGGATCTGCTTCTGCAGCAAGGGTTGCACAAGGCATTGGATGGGGCAACTAAGAAACCTACAACCATGACTATTTCAGACTTGGAGGACTTAGATGCCCGAGCTCTCAGTACCATCCGGTTATGCCTAGCGGATGAAGTTCTCTTCAATATTGTTGAAGAGACTACAGCGTCAGGATTGTGGGAAAAACTTGAAAAACTCTATATGAAAAAGTCATTAACCAACAGAATTTATCTGAAAAGACAGTTATACAGTCTTCGAATGAAAGAAGGTTCAAACATTGCAGAACATTTGAATGTTTTTAATACACTTATATGTCAATTAACAGATATGGAAGTTAAAATACAAGAAGAAGATAAAGCCATAACCTTGCTGTGTTCTTTGCCTAAATCATGGGATCACTTCGTAACTTCAATTAGCTTGAGCACTGCTGATTCTTTGAAGTTTGAATCAGTCGTGGGAGCTCTCTTGTCTGAAGAAGTATGAAGGAAATCTAGTACTGAAACAGCTGCATCAGAAGCCATGGTAGTTAGAGGACTCTCAAAGGAAAGAGGAGAAAAACCAAGGGGGCATTCCAGATTGAAATCGAAGGGAAAGAAGTGTAAGGAAAAATGTTGGAACTGCAATAAAATTGGAAACTTGAAGAAAGACTGTTGGAAACGAAAGGAATCTGAAAACCAGAAGAAAGAAGCGAATCAGGTCGATTCAGGTATGATAGACGAATTTTTATCTGCTGAAGAATTATGTGTGATAGATGAAACTTCACCTGAATGTAATGTCTCTCAGAGTTTATATAGATGGCTTTTAGACTCTGGTGTGCTTCACATCACATGTGCCCACATAGAAATTGGTTTACTTCGTATAAAAATGTAAACGGTAGTTCTGTGTTTATGGGTAACAATGTGTCATGCCAGACTGTTGGGATGGGAGATATCAAGATTAAGATGTATGATAACACAGTTAGAACATTAACTAGTGTTAGACATGTACCTAATTTGAAGAAAAAATTGATTTCTTTGGGATTGTTGGATTCAGATGGTTATAAGTTTACAGGTCAAGATGGTGCCTTGAAAGTCTTTAAAGGAGCCCTTGTGGTTATGAAGGCAGAAAAGGTCGAAAATCTTTACAGGTTAAAAGGAAGTACTCAGGTCAATGAAGAAGTGGTTGCATCAGAAAAGGAAGAAGCAGGTACTTGTCTATGGCATCAGCGGTTGGGTCATATGAGCGAGAAAGGTCTTTAGATACTAATGAAACGTAAATCTCTTCCCGATCTGAAATCCTTGAAGTTAGATTTCTGTAAATATTGTGTGTATAGAAAAGAGTGTAAACAAAGATTTAAAGTTGGAAATCATAATAGTAAAGATGTTTTAGATTATATTCATTTTGATCTATGGGGACCATTCCCTATTGTGTCATATGGAGGTGCACTGTATTTTTTAATGTTTATTGATGATTACTCCCGTAAATTTTGGTTCTATATGCTAAAAAGGAAAGCTGCTGTATTAAATGTCTTTAAACAATTTAAAGTAATGGTAGAGAAAAGAACAGGCAAATCTATTAAGTGTTTAAGAACTGGAAATCGTGGTGAGTTCACTTCAACTGAATTTGAACAATACTGTAAGAATGAGGGAATTATTAGACACAAAACTGTTGTTTATACTCCTCAGCAAAATGGTGTTGTTGAGCGTATGAATCAAACTCTTATGGAAAGAGCCAGAAGCACGATCAGCAATGCTAACTTGAAAAAGGAGTTGTGGGCAGAACCAGTATCTACTGCTTGTTATTTAGTTAACATATCACCTTCAGTAGCAATTGATTGTAAAGTTCCTGAAGAAGTTTGGACAGGTCAGTCTTGTGACTTTTCACATTTGAGGATATTTGGCTGTGATGCTTATTCTCTTATTCTGAAAAATCAGTGTTCAAAATTAGATCCAAAGTCGAAATGTTATGTCTTTGTTGGGTATGACTATGCAGTGAAAGGATATAGGTTGTGGGATCCTACATTGCGGAAGATAGTCATTAGTAGAGATGTAACATTTGATGAATCCTCTCTTTTAAAGTCAAATGTTGAAAGAATTGAATAGGAATAGGTATCACCAAATCAATGAGTTCAGTTGGAGGCTAGACCTTTCAGTGACAGTCGAAAGGAAGGAGAGAATTTTGGAGAAAAAGGTGTTGAAGACACAAAGGAAGCCGTTGAAGCTTCTGAACCAGTGCAAGTTTCTGAATCAGTTCAGCAACCAGTCACTCTAAGAAGGTCTACAAGGGAAAGGAAAACTCCCAAAAGGTATGAAGATTCTGCTTCATCTTTTGCCTTGATTACTGAAGATGGGGAACCTTCTTGTTATCAGGAAGTAGTAGATGATACAGATAGAGAAAAATGGAAAAAGGATATGGAAGAAGAAATGGACTCCTTAGCCAAGAAAACTACCTGGGATCTTGTAGAGCTTCCTAAAGGGAGAAGTGTTGTTGGATGTAAATGGTTCTTCAAGCCGAAACAGAAAGTTGATGGAAGTATCGAAAGGTATAAGGCAAGACTGGTAGCAAAAGGGTATTCTCAGGTTGAAGCTATAGACTTTCATGATATCTTTTCTCCAGTTGTAAAACTTGTTTCTATTCGTACTGTGTTGGCACTAACTACGTTGCTTAATCTTGAGTTAGAACAGCTAGATGTTAAAACAACTTTTCTACATGGTGATTTGAACGAAGAGATATATATGGAACAACCAGAAGGTTTTCTACGAGGTCGCAGTAGAAGATTAGTTTGCAAGCTCAGTAAATCATTGTATGGTCTGAGGCAGTCTCCCAGACAATGGTAGACAAAGTTTGATTCCTTCATGGTGAGCCAGAACTTTATACGAAGTGAGTATGATCATTGTGTATACTTCAAAATTTTCAATGGCATATTCATTATCTTAGTTTTGTATGTTGACAATATGCTTATTGCAAGCAAAAGCATGGAAGAGATCAATAGGTTAAAGGCTCAACTCTCTAGGACGTTTGATATGAAGGATCTTGGAGCAGCAAAACATATCTTGGACATGGAGATACACAGAGACAAGAAAAATGGTAAGCTTTGGTTATCTCAGCAGAAGTATGTGGAGAAAGTACTTGAAAAGTTCTCTATGAACAATGTGAAACATGTTAATGTTCCACTAGCTTCCCATTTTAAGCTTTCTTTGGTTTTGAGTCCTAGAGTTGATGAAGAAAAGCAGTATATGTCTCATGTACCATATGCAAATGTTGTAGGCAGCTTAATGTATGCGATGGTATCTACAAGACCTGACATTTCACATGCAGTTGGAGTTGTTAGCAGGTTCATGGCCAATCCAGGTAAACAACATTGGCAAGCAGTGAAATGGGTGCTTCGATATCTAAGAGGCATAAGTGACCATTGCATCGTCTTTAATGGTAGTGAAGGATCAGTCTGTGGATATGTAGATGCTGACTATGCAGGTGATTTGGACAAAAGAAGATCTACTACATGTTATGTCTTTACTCTTGCAGGTGGAGCAATTAGTTGGATGTCAAAGCTTCAAGAAACAGTTGTGTTGTCCACTACCGAAGCTAAATATAGCTGCTTCAGATGCCAGTAAAGAAGCAATCTAGTTAAAGGGGTTGCTTGATGAGATTGGAAGGACGCAAGAGAAAGTGAATGTACTTTGTGACAGTCAAAGAGCTATTCACTTGGCTACAAATCCTTCTTATCACAGCAGAACCAAGCACATTGATGTAAGGTATCATTTTCTGAGACATGTGATCGATGGCGGAAAAGTAGCTCTTCAAAAGGTCCATACACAAGAGAATTGTGCAGACATATTCACAAAACCAATTATAGTAGAGAAGCTGCAATGGTGTTTAGCTTCTCTTGGCTTGTAGAAAAGATGATGAATGGGCATGGGCAAGGGATTAGGAAAATTGTTGTCAAGGTGGAGTTTGTTAGTTTGACAACGAATTATGTAATTTTTGGGTAAAATGTAACTAGTCAGTTCTATACTGAAATGTTAGTTATGTAACGGAGGTGGCTGGTATAAAACTGGTGAATGCCCGAGAAATGTAATCGTGGAGAATCATTGTTGAATTAATAAATTCCAATCCCTTGCCCCGTGGATGTTTCCTTGACACCCTGTCGAGGTTTTACCACGTAAATCATGTGTGTCTATTTGTGAGTTTGGTTTCTAGTTAGTTATGATGTTTTCTTGGTCAATATATAACTGAATGTGTGTAATTCTTTCCTATTATTTCTCCTATTCTACCAACACATTTGAATGGGAGTGTATAAACATTCAAAGTCTTGATCCTTGCCTTAGTGCTTGGAAATCCATTGGTTGTGCATTATAAATTTTTGTGTAATAGTTATGTTTTAACTAGATTTTTCGCTACTATTTACATGCATGTTTTAAAGAATGACTTTATTATATAAAAAGTGTTTTGGTTTTACAATTTTGCAAAGCTATCTCTTTCACTATTGTCTTCTCTTCTACTTAAGATCTCATATTGGAATAATACAATGATAGTAATTAAAAAAACTTTAACTTTTCCAAGTCATTCATTCATAGTAATTCTAATCTGACAATAATGACAATAATATAATATATATTAGAAAGGTGAAAAAAAACCGAAAACATTATCAGCACGTCTTTCTTTACACCTCTTAGGCCAAATGCTAATATATTTTTTGATACATATTTTTGAATTTACTATCAAGCAAATATCTTGATAGTAAATGTTTGTTTTTTATTTTCTAATCCTACCCGAGCATCACAGATAACACTGTTTCATATTTGTTTGTCACTTGCCGGGCATCACAGATAACTTGTCATATTTATTTATCTCTTTGGGCAAATGTTAGGTTGTGGAAGTGGTGCTCTGTGTAACAAGTGCAGTGCAGTCTTGTAAACACAAATTTGAGTCCTTTTCCATTAAAATGTTGTTATATTATTAAAATGTTATATTATTTTTTATTTTCTTGAAATGTGTGTTCAAATAAATTTAGTGTCTTAAATTATTATTATTAAAAATATGTATTTAAATATATAAATAAATTTAATATTTTTAAAATTTTTAATATTTCATAAATAAATTTTTAAAATTGATTTATAAATACTCTAATTAATTAATTTATTTAAGTTACAAAATTACAATTAAAAAAAATTATAAAAATTTGCACTCAATTCTTAAAAATATTTAAATTTCCTAAATCCAAAAATTTTAATTTATTTATAAATAAATATATTAATTTATAAATAAATTTATTAATTTTAAATAAATAAATAAATTTATTAATTTTAAATAAATAAATAAACAAACTAACTACATTATTTAAAAACCCAAAACCCCGTGTGCTAACGAATGTGGCACGTATCTATCTTTTATATCTGTTATGAAATCCCGAAGAGTTGACTCAATTGTCAATTAAAATAAAATAAGAGTAAACTCTTCTAGGTTCCACCAAAACATGAGTACCTTTTCGAAAATAGTTAGGGGGCGAGCTTTTCCTCCTCTATTTCATTTTTCATTCTAATTATGTTGGTTTATAACTGAAAAGAAAAGAGAGAATTAATAGTAACGGGGTGAGCTTTTCCTCCTCTATTTGATTTTTCATTCTAATTAGGTTTGTTTATAACTCAAAATAAAAGAGATAATTAATAGCAATGGGGCGAGCTTGTCTTTTTCTTTATTTTTCTTTCTTTCTAATTATGTGGTTTATAATTAAAAAAATAAAATTAATTTGTAACTCTTTTTACGGATTTTTATTGATAGCAAAAAAATATTATATTGGGAATCTTTCATACCTATTAGATTGAGAGGATTTTGAATGTCTTTTAGAATAAAAAAGATACAACAGATATTAAATATAACAAAAAACTATAGAATGAGACTACACTAGATTGTACAAAGACGGGGAGCTACAACAAAATGTATTGTGATTCTTTAATTTTCTTGATGCTTTAACTGAGGCAAACAAAATGCCAAAATTGAAATAGCATAGTGAACCAATGGAAACCACTAGCATTACTGATAAAACAATACTATATTTTTACAAAAAAACAAGTACCTTCCAACAGTAAAAACTAGGACATATTGCATGGTAGACTTATTAGTCCAAAATGATAACTGGTGAGTGAGGAGAAGAGTTTTCATGGACAATGTTTAGAGGTGGAGTGTTGATGACTACAGCCCCATCCTGATGATCATTAGAGTCAGTCTCTGAGTCTAAGACTACGAAGCATTCCACTCGATTTAATCTAACAAAGATATTGTCCAAATTGTACTTGATGTCTCTCAGTATTCTCTTAATCTCCTCCTGGCCTACAAAGAGCTCATATTTGGAAACTTGTTTGTCACTGATCACCATGTTGAGTAGCGTTTCCAACTTACATTGCAACATTATTGAGTGAAGGAAGCACAATATTCTCCTCTGAAACTTCCATAGATTGGGAACCCAATTAACGTTGCTACCTTCAATTTCTGAGCCAGAGTGATATTTACGATTCTCGAACTCCATGACTTCTAAATATGGAATTTCCATTCTGACCTCAAGAGGAGTAGAGTTGAAAATTTTTGCCGTTGACTCCCACCTGAATAGACGATGATGACTGGAAGAGGATGCCCCAGGGGCACCACCCCTGCAGTTGAGAAGTCATTGCCTAGGCGCCATCTCTACATAAATCTTGAAAACAAACCATAAGACGATGACACTAACAAATTGAACTATCAAGATATAACTGATGATGAGATGATAAGACCCGACTATAACACGAGCCGTAGACTCAACAACAACATTATAGAGGAGAAGGTGTGGGAAAAAGAGAAATAATTTAAGCCCATTACAATCCCAAATTAATATCTTCCCCAACTTCTTGGAAACCTAGATTTTATGAGGACGAGGATCTTCCTGAGTTTGAAACATTTGGATTAGTGAAGAACTAGTGAAAGCATGGTCCTTTTTTAGAACCACATGGAGAAGGTACCTGGGCACCACACTCCATAAAGCAGCACTCGGCAATTGAACGAAATCCCGACAGGATCAAGGGTCTATGAGGCCATCAAGGATAAAACCGTGACCAATTCGAAGGATGGACCAGTCCTTGAGTTATGTAAGAATAGCACAAAGAAAATTGACATCTAATATGAAATTGAAGACACCCTGATGGAGAGCTAGTAACTAGACAACAAAATACTATAGGATGCAGACTTACCCAACTTTTTAATAGACAACGACGCATGCCTACTATGACTACCCGTGGAAATACCAATGAAAATAGAACTCTCGTGACTATAACACAATCGAATTTTGTCGACCATAGAGAAAATAATAGTTTAACCTTAAGGCCATAAGTAACTAAACCACCACCTTTCCGCCACCCTGCGACCATGGTGCAACATATACAATAAGTGATAGACGTGATGAATCTAGTACAAAGAGTGAAATGCGCCCCATGAGCTCTCCCTAATGAGGGCCAAGTGTACTACCAAAACCATATCTCAACCATTCCAAGACGTTGGCCCAGAGTAACCTCATAAATGAGCTTTCCCCTTTCTAAAGTAGAAAAAATGAATTATCTTGCCAAACCCTTTGATGTGAACACAACCCCAATCTCCCATCTACTAGAAATTAATATAAATAGACTTGGGTAGATGGTGCAAGTTATGTGAACTAAGAAAATGTCACGCGCGACACATGTAGTACCAAGTGTAGAACCAGGCTCTATCACTAAGGACCACCACCTCTTTCACCATACATAATACCAACATCCAAGTAATCACGCCTACCAAAAAACCAACACCATAAGAAAACCTCATGCCTCCTACTAGGATTGTAGTGTCATGAAAACACCCAATTGAGGAAGATATTTTATATCATCATGTATGTGTCCTTAAAAGGACGTTATTAATTATCTTGAGTTTATAATTTATTTATTTATTTTCAAATTATAATTTAATTTGAATATTTATTATAAAAATATAAAAATATTTTAATTATGTTCATTTGATTAAGTTTAATGGTTAAATATATGTATAATTGTGTTGTATGTGTCCTTAAAGTGGTGTAGTGGAAGAGTGTTTCGGTTATAATCCATTGGTTTATTACACATGATTATACGAAAATATAAAAGCATATTAATTATGTTGTGATTAAATGAAAATATAAAAACATATTATATTAATTATGTTTATTTGATTAAGTTTAATTGTCAAATACGTTTGTCATCATAATGTTGTATTTGTCCTTAAAGTGGTTTAGTGGAAGAGTGTTGAGATTATAATTCATTGGTTTATTATATTTAATTATATAAAAATATATAAACATATTAACTATGTTTAGATTATTAAGAATATGAAAATATAAAAACATATTAATTATGTTTAAATTAATTAAGTCTTAATATTAAGAATATGTATTTTTTATTCACATGTATTTAATGTTAATTTCATCGCGACTTTAAATTAAATTTTCAAACAATTTTTTTCGACTTTTATTTTTCCTTAATTTTCTTAACATTTTTTTTGTTATGTTTATTAGGGTTGTTTATAACTTAAAAGAAAATAGTTAATTTGTGTCATCATAATGTATGTCTCATTAAAGTGGTACAATAAATGGTTTTGAGTTTATAATTAATCGGTTTTGAAATTAAAATTTGATTTTAATATTTATTATAAAATATAATGATAGGAAATATAAGAATTATATTTAGTTGATTGAATTTAATTGTGAAGAATATGTGTATAGTGTAAGTGTGTTTAGTCATAATTTATGGGTTTATTATAAGTGATTATATGAAAATATAAAAATATATTAATGATGTTTAGATTGATTGGGTCCGATGGTTAAGAATATTTGTTTTTTTTATTCATAAACAAGAGAGTTTCATACATGAATTTGATATTTAATTTTATCTTTACTTTAAAATTAAAATTTTAGTGGACCCACTCCCCATAGGGTTTGAACTTGAGACTTGGCAGAGACTAAACAACATTGTAACCAACTAGCCTACACCTCATGGGTACCTATATATGTAATGTTGTCATGAAAATTATGTGAGGCTTGGTTGAACTTGAACATCCCATGAGAGAGACGATGGTGACGATGATCAAAAGGATTTTAATTTGATACAGGCCTTAAAATTAAATCAGTATTATAAATAAAAACTTTTGTATGTACCCCTAGATCTGGGTGTCGTAGTTGGCCCAACTACTTTCCCACGGTCCGATTGATTTCACCCATCACTTGGTGTCCCTCTCCCTAGCGCAATTCGCCATGCTATCAACCTCCTTAATTACCTACTCCTTGAAACAACCTAGCATGCCTGGAACTAATGCTCACCTTACTGTCACCTATTGTTCATTTACTCTCCTCATCATGCATACATTCTGGAGCATTCTTCCTCTGTCTCTAGTTCTTTCACTCAACACTTGGCCTACCTACTTTTCTTCTACCCTCAACATTCCTATGCCTCCTGAACGTTTCCTCGACTCCAATTGCACCTCCATGATCCATGATCAGGGGAGAGTTCACTACATTCATCATGGATGGGGCAGATATCATCCACCTACAGACCCTGATGTAGACGATGCCATTACATTGTATGATAATGTTATTCTAGCTAACATTGGATGTCAGGTTAATGAAATGGAAGCTGAGGCGATTCAACAAAGGAGGAACATGCATTGGCCGCTCCACGATCTTGTCATTTGTCATCTTCTCACCCGAGAGCATGACCGAACTAATGCTACCAACTGGATAGCTAAAATCTTTGCCAACACTAACCACATTCTCTGCTCCCTCTGCTACCCTCATGTGACCTAGGCGTAACCTATCCTCCAAATAGTCATTCCTCTCCCTACCCATTATAGAGGTTGCAACACCGTCCAAAATTTTGGCTTGCATTCAATTTCAGAGCCTTCCTTGGTTTTCCCTTTATGGTTGCAAACACTCGAGCTCATTCTGTGAGCCCCCTTTGAGTCTTTTCACCCCTTTTGCTTGTTTGACCAACTGTCGTCTTTTGGCATGTTGATTTATTTATCATACTTGTGGTCATGTTCTGGTGATTTCAAAGTTTTGTCTTTATCTGTTTGAGTTGTCCTAGCTATGTATGAATCGGTTGCACTCATATGTAAAGTTGTAAGCACTCTCCCACAAGTGTCATCATGGTCGTCCTAAGGTCTATTTCAAGTGTTTCACTTGTCGCTTTTGGATCTAGATTGTCTCACATAGGGCAATGCTTTGTATTGTTGTTCTGGTGGTCTACGTTGTCGTGTCTTAGAAGTATGTTAAGTGTGTGATCACAATGTCAAGTTCCTCACAGGTTCACTTGCCTCCCACACTTAGCATTTTTCCTGGAAATCCTTGCGACCGGACAACCCTATTTCCCCAGACACTGACTGAGCTGCACTGCGCAGTCTTAGCCCTTAGTGATGTTGCTCTGCCGTGTGGAACTGTGCAGTGCACAGAGACTATCCTCTAGGACAGTTGCAATGCGTAATCCCATACGTGAGCAACTTGCCTTCCTTCCTAGAATTGTGCAGAAGATGCCTCAAGCGTGACTTGATCTGCTCATCTCTTAGGATCAGTCATCAAGCCTCCTCCCTGCCTACTGGAAACTCGCAATGTGTAGAGACTTAAGCTTGCTTTACCTCCCAAAGTGCATAGAGCTGTCCCCTAGTGTTCTCCCTCTATCAAGACTCATAGCGCATAATTGTCCTATCTAGTTGCTCTGCTGCCCTAACATGTCTTCCCTCATAAAACTGCATAGACATGCCTCCGAAGGTCTCACCTTGCAGCTGAGAGTCTCATAAAATTAAATTAATTTTTATATCTAAAAATTTAATTTAAAAGTAAATACGAATAATTAATCAATGTACAATCAATTAGAAAAAATAATTTACATTTAAAAAAAACCATTTTTTTTCGTTTTCAAAATATTGAAGTTAATATTTTTTTTAAACTTCAACTATTTTAATAAAATCTAGTTAATAAATTCAAAACTAATTGAAACCAAAACTTACTTATTTAATCAAAAGGAAAAAAATATAACTTATCTTTAAAAAATATAATAACTAATTCCAACCCTATTTAACTTAACATAAATCAATAATATGATTGGTCAAAACTTATTATTTTAAATGCATATTTAACCAATTCCAACCATATTTAACAAATTTCTAGATTATTGTGATTTGTCACTTACATATTAATATTAATTTATAATTTTCTAGATTATTGTGATTTGTCACTTACATATTAATATTAATTTATAATTTTACGTCTATAAATTATGTAATGTGATTTGTAAAAAAATATTATCTTAAATGCTCGTATATTTGTATTAGATTATAATTTTAGATAATAACATTACTATTCGTACTCGCATTTATAAAATAAATGTTCAACGGTAAATTTATAAGAAATTATTTACAACTAATTTTAAGATCTAATCACTTAGAATTTCAAAAATACCCAATCACTTAAATTTCAAAAGTAAAAGTAAATATGCGTGTTATTAAAATGTAAAGTTAAGAGTTGCTTTTTAAGCATCTAACTTTGATCAAACATGACATGAATATTAATTACAATATTTCCGAGAATGAAGATGTACGTGCTTACTTTATTATAAAAAATCTAATTTTAATTATACATGATATGAAATATTGATTACAATATTTCTTAGAATGATGATTTAGGTGTTTAACTTTATTATTAAAATGTGTTGGTTATTATTAAATCAATTTTTATTTTACAGAATAAGTTAAATTAATGTGTTGAAACTTGTTTTTTTGTTGTGAGAGATTAAATTTCTTTATATATTAACATTTTTTTAATTGTGAAATTTGAAAAATTAATTGTATTTAAAAGATTTAATCTATTTCGTGAATAATATAGATACAATATCTTGAAAGTTTCTCTCGAATCTTTGATTATGTAAACTACACAATTTAAATTTGCAATTTCAACCAATTTTAAAATAGTAAGACTACTTGGAATTGCTTGAAATGTTTTATAATATTTTAATTTAACATATACATATGACATTCAAAATTTTTATTTAATATGGAAATTAAAATATTTTATTTTTCTGTTATTAATATAATTTTAAATATATTTTTTAATGTCGATATATTAACAATATATATATATATATATATATATATATATATATATATATATATATATATATACATGTTACTTAACTTGGATATTCAACCATTTTATTTATGTCTTATATTGAAATATTTAGAAAGAAAATATATATATTTTTAATTACTTTATTTCTCTAAAGACTTAAACATAGAAATATTTTGTTTGTGATACGGATAGTGAAAGTGAAATATTGTGGTCATGTCTCTTTCATACTAAGTCATAATATTAACTACCACATCTCCTTCATTATAGATTGTAATATTGACAATAGTAAAAATGAAATTATTGATGTTTTATTATATTTTTAATTAATATATATATATATATATATATATGCATTTCTAATTTTACTATACTAAATATTCTTTTTAATATGAAATATATTAAAAAAAAGAAGAAAAACATATCTAATTCAAGCTTAGAGTACAAACAAAATCACACTTTAACACTAGCATAATCATATTAAAAATATTAATGTTATTGATATAGCCAGAGACTTCATTTGTATCTACCATTGATAAATATGTAACAATAGAAATAATAATAATAAAAACCCTGTTGCAATAAAAATATTATTATTATCATTATAATTAATAATAATTATTTCTATATAATAATTATTATTGAATATTAAATGTCATTTATTATTAAATAATTTTAAATTTTGTAATTCTAGGAATATGATATTATAAACTAGGGATTGAAAGCCAATGAATGTAAGGGACTATAAACCCAAGGGAATAATATTAATGAGAGAGATAATAAACCAAATGAATTAATACTAAAACCTCTAAGGTTTATATTCCTTTGGGTTTGTAAGATTAATCTCTTGATTTTATTATTTCCTTGAGTTTATAATATCAATTTATTGAATATATTAATCTAAAAATTCATATTCCTAAAGTATTTTATTATTCATAAATTTATAATATTAATCCAAGTTAAAAGAATCCAAGAAAGAAAGTCGAACACCATGCCTATTTCTTTGTTGTAGTTGCCTTCAGTGTTGGTTTTACTTGTATGACCGAACATATTTGTTTGGCAGATGCAGGTTTAGTATCAATGTTCTACCTATTATGCAACATGCGAGAATGGTAGTGTCATTCTACTAATTTAGTGGCAATGTGAGTGATGACCCGTTTCAGAAGAAACAAGCCAAATTTATTACGCTGATAGGCGTCCCTCCTATTGAAATTGGGCATTTTAATCATTTTGCTAATTAATCTCTTTGATCTGATGGTCTAAACTAAAAGATGCCAGCATATTGGCATGACTAAAATTAAAAGCCATAACTTACTTGTATATCTAAATCGGGTATTTAAACGCTACTTAAATTAATTTTTTACTAAATGAAATTAAAAATTTACTGTGCCTCTCATTTATCTCCACATATACAAATTAACAAAAATAATATTAAAAAATAAAATAAAGAGAATATGAAACAATATTTTCCTTCCATATGGTCAACTGGGCAAGATCCATCATTTAATCGTGAAACGCTTGAATGTCGGCATTCTCCCAGGCTATATGGGATTAGAAAAAAATGATAAGAAAAAATGAAATTAAAAAATTAATGCGAAAAAGGAGTTGACAAAGATGTCTCTTTGCATTCTAAAAAGTATGAAACCAGGTTATGCGATTACGTGTTATAATATTCTAATTGTGCACCCCTTTGTGTTCCATCGTCTATTTCAAGAGATCAAAAGTCAGTTTCAATTTCTTGAGATCAACATGTCAGGGAGATGGTCATCAATACATCATGGCCTGCCACCTTTACGTTGCAAATTTTATTTAAGATTTATGGCCTCATTTTCTGCCTTCCTCACGTAACTCATAAGCCTCAAGGAATCATGGAATAAAACTGGTCATGTTGTAGGTATTCATCTTGCGAATTTGATTTAAGGTTTATGGCCTCATTTATCCCTTGCTCACTCGCTCAGGTAGCTCATAAGCCTTCACGAATAGTGGAAATAAAATTTGTTATATTGTAAGAATTTGCAAAAAGTCGAAAGTCTACACTATTGTAGTGATCACAACAATTGAATGGTTATAGATATGGAATGGATTCCATGTCTGGAGGGTAGTTGATATCTATATGGAATCGAATTGAATGGTTATCCACCAGAATCAGCAACAACGATTTTAATTATCCAGCAACCACACCAGCATCCTCATTTGCAGAGATGGCATCTACAGGATTTGACCAACATCCTCGTTTGTAGAGATGGAATCTACAGGATTTGACCCAGGTATTTTATCGTAACCCACAACTTAGCATCCCCAATTTTATTCTGTTAATCAATGCCATTGCCGAGGCCTATATAGCTACGAATGATACTCATAGTTGCTCATCATAAACCCTAACCCTAAAACTCCCATGCCCTAAACCTAGATCTCGGGTGCGGTGTTAAAGCCTACTCTAAACATTCACAAAAGTGAATACATTTTTTATTTTTGATGAACCCTAACCCTAAAACTCCCATGCATAGTTGCGCGCTGCTGGCGACTGGGCTGTAAGTAAAGGATCTGTGACTTTTCTTGTCACGCATCTTACCCACATGTAGTTTTGCTCGATGTCTAGCACTAAACGCTGGATCCGCGCAGGTGTTCTTTGCCAGATTTCGACGGTGTAGCACAACGTAGTGGCATCTTGGGTGATCTGTGTGACAAGGGCCCTCAGGCGCCTCTGGAACGCATTTGCAGGCAATTGACAAAAGCAGACGATGACGGCAGTGATCAGAACAAGACAGAGATGGAACAACACCATTTAGTCGATTAGGTAGAACGCCCGGTGATATTGGGATGGATGGAATTTGGGGTTAAAAAAGGCTCGAGGAAGGGAGGATGTGATACCTGGTTTGGGGTAAGCTGTAAAATATTTCAAGGTGATTTGAATTAATAGTAACTCAGATTTATTAATGTATTTGAAGATGGAATCCAGGTCTCTTTATCCTTTCAGCTTAGCATTCCTTTACAAGTTTGATTTTGATTTCACTAGGTCCAATTTCGCTGGGTCTGATTTTTTATAGTTTCGAATTTGACGTGTCATAATTACAACTGCTAAGGGTTTCCTTTTGTTTTGAAAAGTAAAGCCTATAAATTAATTTCTTTATTTATTTGCTGACAAGACAACATTAAATGACTATAGTACAACGATTATTGAAAACTTATTAAATTTTATAGTTTGTAATTTGCATTGTTGCATTTATCCAGCAGCAATATGTACAAAAGTAACAAACAAAAAGTGTTATATTAAAATCTTCAAAGGTTATATTAGAGTAATTTTATTAAGATTTTTATAATATTAAAATTGAAATTTTTGAAAAATATGAATATTATCCTCACAAGGATGAGTACGCCAGATTATATTAAAATCTTCAAAAGTTATATTAGAGTAATTTTATTAAGATTTTTATAATATTAAGGTTTTTTATTATTGAAATTGAAATTTTTGAAAAATATGAATATTATCCTCACAAGAATGAGTAGATCAAATTATACCAAATAATTATTAATGTAGTTCATATAAATTTATTAATATAATTATGATATTTTTTAATATATTGTAAAATATATAATATGTCAAGTAAATATTTTAATATTTATTACGATGAATCTCTATTCACATTAACATTCTCCTCCCATTTAATTTACGTACCTATGCTATTATACAAAATTAACTCGTTCATATTTATGGAAAATCTCTTTAGCCAGAGTGGGTTTGGGCGAACTCGCTATATGCCCTTTGCCCTCATGATCTGGTAGCTATATGCTTTTTGTCTATCCACTCTCTAACCGAAATCTGAGAGAATCCCCTGAAACACCCATGGTAGTTACAACTGTATAGTGTTTAATTCCCAATGCGCGTCAAGGTGACCAATGTAAAGTCGAATATTTTTGAATAAATCTGTGTGCATAGTTTGGGTAACACAAGATTCATAATCTCCTGTCATCCATTTGCAACTTGTTTTCAGGGGTATTTTGATGTTGTTTATTAAAATTATTTTAAGTTTTAGAGGTATTTTTTGGTTGTATCAGGTAAAATAATTTTTATTGAAATTGTTGCAGTGAAATGCATATTTTTTCCCTTGTCTACTTGATTTATTGGAAATTTGAATTCAAATTTCATCATTAAATTATAGTGGATAATACAATGATTAAGTTGTTTTCTTTAAATATGTTTAGAAAAATTAAATACAAATAAATTATAAAATTTTTAAATCAACTTGTAATTACAAGAAATTCCTCCAATATTTCTAAAACATCTCTCTTCATTTTCTGGTTGAAAAGGCTTTGCATTTTCTAAGTTAGAATTGAAGTCCTGGAATATATTAATACCTTGTGGGATGGTCAATGATTTGACATATAGGAAACTTATTTTTGAGTTTTTTTTCAAATGATATTGTTTTTTTCCAAATGATGTCGGATTAGTAAAAAAATTATTTTTTAATTTAAATTTTTTATACTTTGATGTTATATCAATTAACATAATTTATGGTTTGAGTGTTTTGTAGGTGCTAACGTATTAAGCTCCACCACTTCTAGGCCAGAGCATAGTGGGCGAACTTGCAATCCTCCCGACCACGTTGCAAGATGTACACACCCTGCAAGGTTCAATCGAGGCTTGTTGTAGGTTGGGAGTGCAAGAAGGGAGGACGAACCACAGGCAGTGAGGATTTCTTTGGACTTGTTTTGTGATCGGAAAAGGGAGGTCTGGATGGGACCCATGAAAGTGGTGGTGAACTAGAACAATCGATTAAATATGGTGGAAAAAACCATTAATAACAATGCTCACTTCCCATGCTTAAGCCAACAATAGTATGCATTTATGACCTTTTACAACAATTTTGATGTGCCTAGCACCATAGGTAATATTATTGGGGATTTCCTGAGGTTTTAATATTTTTTTTGAAAGTAGGGTTTTTATACATATTGCATCTTGAAATTAGGGTTTTTATAAGTGTTCAACCATGTGCATGCATGTAGATATCGAGATTTGTATGGTAGAGTTATGGCATCATCAAGGGAGATTTGAATCTCTTCGGGACCCTCTGTAGGTGCAATGGTCATTGACACAAATGCAATTTAGTTTTTAATACTTTATCTTTTAATTCACATAAACTTTATTGGTTGTATTGGGTCCATGCTAGGGAAACCACACAAATAATGTTTTCTTTCTCAGTAGTTTTTTATTTACAGAAATGGTCATTGTCATCACTTTGTCTTGCTCATTTTTATCTTTTATCATAATGGATTATTAAGGTCAACAACATCATCTAATTATGTTAATTAATTATATTTTTTATTGTGACTATAATGTTATGTTTATTTTTTAAATATATTAAATTATTATTTAATTAAGTTAATTAATTATATATTGAAATTTGTTCTAGGGATAGTTCAATTGGTGATTGAAGTAATGTGAAAATTGAGAAATAAGATTTTATGTTTTAAGCTTTTAGTTTAAAGTATCCTTTAAAATTTAATGTTTTGGTATTAGTTTTAAGTTTTGAGGTTTTCATAATATAATTAATATAATAATATTCACAATGTCTAGAAAATAATATTATTAATGTTATTAATTTTAATTATTTTCTAAAATTATTAAAATATTATTAGTATTTAATATTATTAACATAATAATATTAAAATTATTAATAATATTTAAACTATAATAATCATAATATTAATATTAATATGATTTAACTAATAATATCAATATTATTAAACACATTAACATTGTTAATATAAGTAGAATTAACATTAGTTTTGATAAATAATATTAATAATATTTAGTGTGTAATAATTGTTAATAAAATTTAGATCTAATATAAACCTAAGAGAATGGCCAAACATGGTCACCAAGCTCTCTATGGTTTAAGGTTGTCAAACATTATACTTGACAAACATATTCTATCATAGAAAAATATAATCAACATGCTGAAATATATCCAACCATGGCCAATAATGTTCAACCATAACAAGCCTAGATCAAATATGGTTAATCATAATCATTAAATATTATTAATATTAATATAAATTATTATATAACATTAATATTAATCATTATATATATATATATATATATATATATATATATATATATATATATATATATATATATATATATATATCATCATCATCATCATCATCATCATCATCAATTATTATTATTATTATTATTATTATTATTATTATTATTATTATTATTATTATTATTATTATTATTATTATTATTATTATTATTACAACATTCAAATAATAATCATCATAATAATAATCATAGTAATTTTTTAAAATGATTAGCATTTAATGTTATTAACCTAATACCATTAATATTATTAATAACATTTACATTGTAATATAGATATTAATAATATTTAATTAACAATATCAATATTATTAAACACATTAACATGGTTGATATAAGTAGATTTAATATTAATATTAATAAATAAATAATAAAGTAATTAATAAAAATTTAAATATAATAATTATATACTAATAGTTATATTATTAATATTAATTATGATATTTAAAAAATTATTAATGATAGTATTAATGATATTAACATTAACATTTTTAATATCATTATCACTCATTGTCGTCCATGCTCAACGATGTACAAGCTTTGTTAGCTATAATCAACTATGGTTAACCTTGGTCAACCATGTTCATCCCTTTCAACACAGGAAACCTATTGCTTTACCCATCCCTAATGGTCAAACATGGTAAACCAAGGTCTGTATGGTTGAATGTGGTCAACCATTGTAAAAATGGAAAACCATATTCTATCATAGAAAATTATGGTTGACCATGCCCAAATATATCAACCATGTCCAATCATGCTTAACCAAGGAAAACCTTGGTCAACCATGGTCATTTATAGTCATCTTTGGTCAACCATAGTCACAACCATGGTCACGATCTTGTGGTCATCTTTGGTCAACCATAGTCATAACCATGATGATCCTTCTCAACCAAAGCAAACCTAGAACATTCCAGGCTCTACCTTGGTTGAATACGATCAACAATGGTTAGATATGGTGAGTCATGGTAAAGCATGGTTAATCAATGTCCAACATGATCAACCATGTTCAACCATACCTACAGCACGGTGACAATGTAGAAGCCGGAGAAATGGGACAACCACAAGGGGTTTGCATTCTTGAGATCTAAGGTAACAGGGTCGGGAGCTTTCTACCTGGGCGGGGGTGGGGATACTTCTCCTTGGTGATTTTAGCATTCACTTATATGGACGCCATCATTTTGCCCACCGGATGGTATGACATGGGAGACCCCAAAAGACAAACTTGTGTATTACAGATTTCACCCAATTCATTGATTTTCAAATATCCTAATGAATATCTTTCACATAAATCACATCATTAATTTTTGTTAATCTTTCACATCATTAATTTTTTATCGAGAACTATGTAATGTAATTCATCATCTAAACGTTCTTGTATTTTTGAACTTTGCAGAACTGTGTTTTATGGGCAGTATAAGTGCATGGGGCCTCGAGCAAACTTCTATGGTCGCGTTTCTTGGTCCAGAGAACTGACAGATGATGAAGTCAAGCCCTTCCTTTGACTTAGCTTTCTTGATGGACATAACTGGATTAATTTGTAGATTCTTTATTTCTACTAGTAATTTTCCCAACATTCATGGATGGTGTAAACTATTCAGTGTTTCAGCTCTGTGAATGTATATATGTATATAGTTTTCCGCTTTCTCTCCATAATATTTTTGCACCATCAATGGAAATATGATCATACCACCAAAAGCTTCCATTCCTTTTGCCCAAAATAAAAGGATTTTTCTAGAATGTGAAGTTTTATGAAGAATTAATAAAGCTGCATGCCTTCACAAATTTCAAATGAGAGAAAGAACAGGACACCACATCCATTGTAACACATGTGAACTTGAAATTTTGAGATTTAAAAAATATTCGTTGGTCCGTTTCAACTGTCAATATAGAATCGCGTAGAGTCATAAACAAGATGCTGAGAACTTAGTTCTCCGAAAGGTTGCTTCTTGTCAAGTGCTTTCCATTATTTTTTCAATGGAGAAATATCTCATGGTGAAAGGTAGTGTAGTGTCTGTTTCTTGTGACACAACACTCGGCAGCAAATTGAAATGAAGCAATCCAATCAAACATTGCAATAGTTTATAAAGCCTTTGAATCAACTTTTACAGCTATTTCAAATACTTACATGATAATTTTAAAAAATAATTTTACCTGTTTAAAAAATATATTAAATTATAATTTTATTTTATGTTAATAATTATAAAATATTTTAATATAAATTATATATACATATATTTTAAAAAACATCTAACTTTACACCACAAAAAATCAATAAATAAAATGTACGAATCATTTAAAACAAAAAAAGGTAGACCATTGTTACGAGGCGATTCCTAAATCCACCTCTATTGCAAAGTTAATGCCCCTGACATGCGGGGGCAATAGCCACATATAACGTGCGTCGTGATGACTAGAGGAAAAAAAAACCGCGCACGTTATATGTGGCTATCGCCCCCGCATGTTAGGGGCCATTAACTTTGCAATAGAGGTGGATTTAGGAATCGCCTTGTTACGATGAATGATCGAATCATAAGAAATTGTACCATTGAGATATGGTGAATCATGGAGAAAAAGTACAATCTAAATGTTTTGAATTATGAGATTAAAACCAAGATTAACATATTTATTTAATCAAGATTTACCTATTTATTTAATGTATGTATTATGGAAATTTATATTATTAATTAAAAATAATAATAGATGAGATATAAAAATATAATGGAATGTTGTTCATATCTATTTTGTTTTAATTATCTCTCTAGGTAAATATGTGTATTTTTAAACATGTAAATTTTAGGATTTTTATTTTACAGGTAAATATGTGTATTTCTAAATATATAAATTTTAGGATTTTTATTTTATAAATAAAAAATTGTGGATGAATAAAATTTAATAAAAATATATTTTTGGTCATTTTTATTTAAAAAAATATCAAATTAAACTTTAATTTTAATTTTGATAACTAATCATTAATGATAACTAATATTGTTTATGTTATATTACATTGTAATTTATCAAATGTTGTAATGAAACATTGAAAAATGAGGAGACTAAACTAATGTTGTTCAAACATAATCTCTTTTTAATATTTTTAATTAATATTAATAATCAAATATATTCAACCACATTAGTCAAATATAGACAAACATATTCAAATCAAGTCAACCATTACTCAAACATAGTCAATAACCTCTTCCAATAGCCAATAAATATAGTCAATGTTGATATAAATGTGTTATTATTAATGTCTTGATGATTTATCATGTTTTAATGGTTATAGTATATTATTATTAATGTATTCATATTAATTTTTTGTATTGATGTCTTAATGGTTTACAATGTGAGTTGTCTTTAGTGCGAATTTTTGGAAGCTTTTCCTGTGGATTTTCCTGGTCTAATTTCTCTAAAATCATGCAAGAATCCATTGAAATCACAAGTTTGATGGGTAACCCCTGCACAATAGAAGTGCACGAGGGGTTTTCCAAGGTGTTGAATAACACAAAAAACTAGTTTAAATAACACAAATCAAGATTTCACCACAAAATTTTCCGCCGGATTCTAGCACCAGAAACTCTAAAAAGTCGCACTAAAGACAACTCCTTTACAATGTGGTTCAAAAAATTAATTCCTATTAATCCCTTGCCATTTTTTATCCCTTTGGTTTCTAATATTTTTCCCTTGGGTTTAGTAATTCCCAATGGTTTATAATATTAAGTTATTGGTTTTCTTCGTTCTTCAACTCTTTAATATTAATAATTCCTTGGGTTCATAATCCCTTGAGGTTTTAGTGTTAATCCCTTGGGTTTATTATATCAATTCCTTGGGTTTATATTATTAATCTCTTTTGTTTAATAATATTGCCTTAGGTTCATAATCCCTTGGGATTTTAGTATTAATCCCTTGTGTTTATAATATCAATCGCTTGGGTTTATTATTCTCGAGTCAAAATGGTTTATTATAATGTCGACCATGGTCCAACGTGGAATTGTGATAGGAATTGTCTCAATATGTAAGTCAATGATGGTCAATCATGTTTATTTTAATGTTTATAATATTTTTCTTAGGGTTTACATATGTTGGGTTTATAATATTAGTCCCTTGGATTTAATATTGTTCCCTTGGGTTCATAATCCCTTGGGTTTATTATTCCCTTAGGTTTATAATATCGATCATGGTAAACCATTGTCAATCATAGCTAAGCATGCTTGAATGTCACATTGTGACAAGGATTGTCTCACCATGAAAATAAATAATAATCCCTTGGGTTTATTATATCAATCCTTTGGGTTTATTATATCAGTCCCTTGGGTTTATATTATTAGTCCCTTTTGTTTAATAGTATTCCTTTGGTTCATAATCTCTCAGGGTTTTAGTATTAATCCCTTGGGTTTATAATATCAATCGCTTGGGTTTGTTATTCCTGAGTCAAACATGGTTTATTATGATGTCGACCATGATCCAACATGGAATTGTGATAAGGATTGTCTCAATATGAAAATCAATGATCGTCCATCATGTTTATTTCAATGTTTATAATATTTGTCTTACGGTTTATATATGTTGGGTTTATAATATTAGTCCCTTGGGTTTAATATTATTCCCTTGGGTTTATAATCCCTTGGGGTTTTAGTATTAATCCCTGGGGTTTTAGCATTAATCCCTTGGGTTTACTATTCCCTTAGGTTTATAATATCAATCATCGTCAACCATTATCAATCATAGCCAACCATGGTCAACCATGTTTGAATGTTGCATTGTGACAAGGATTGTCTCACGATCAAAATAAACCATGCTTATTTTTGTGTTTGTAGTATTTATATTTGGGTTTATCAATAGTGGGTTTATAATATTAGTCCCTTGGGCTTCATATTATTCCCTTAGGTTCATAATCCCTTGGGGTTTTAGTATTAATCCCTTGGTCTTGATATTATTCCCTTGGGTTCATAATCCCTAGGGGTTTTAATATTAATCCCTTGGGGTTTTAGTATTAATGTAAACAAGCAGGGGTTACTATTCCCTTAGGTTTATAATATGAAAATCAATGATGGTTGATCAGGTTTATTTTAATTTTTATAATATTTATCTTAGGGTTTATATACATTGGGTTTATAATATTAGTCCATTGGATTTAATATTATTCCCTTGGGGTCTTAGTATTAATCCCTTCGTTTTATTATTCCTTTGGGTTTCTCATATTAATCCCTTGGGTTTATTATTCCCTTAGGTTTATAATATTGATCATGGTAAACCATTGTCAATCATAGCCAACCATGGTCAACCATGCTTGAATGTCACATTGTGACAAGGATTGTCTCACCATGAAAATAAATAATAATCCCTTGGGTTTATTATTCCTTTGGGTTTATTATATCAATCCCTTGGGTTTTTTATTCCCTTGGTTTTATATTATTAGTCCCTTTTGTTTAATAGTATTCCCTTTGGTTCATAATCCCTTGGGTTTATAATATCAATCGCTTGGGTTTATTATTCCTGAGTCAAACACGGTTTATTATGATGTCGACCATGGTCCAACATGGAATTGTGATAAGGATTGTCTCAATATGAAAATCAATGATGGTACATCATGTTTATTTCAATGTTTATAATATTTGTCTTAGGGTTTATATATGTTGGGTTTATAATATTAGTCCCTTGGGTTTAATATTATTCCCTTGACCCGGATGTGGGTGACAACAAAGCCATTTGTAATGATTAGACTGATGAGTGGCGAGAGGACGGGCCACATGGCCGTCTGTGTTCCCTCCCATGCCAGCTTGAAACAAATTCATGGCGGCCTGCAAGTTTCATTAAATGGGTACTCTGGCCGAGATTTACCCATCATGCACACAACAATGGATTCAACTTGCCATAATGCTACTCTTCCCCCCTACTCCATAGCATATGTCCACCTTAAGATGCTGAACCCTATTCTCGCACTATTACCGGGAGCCATTGCTGGTTGGTAAGCTGTGTAGACCTTGGTAATGGGCATCACTTCTCCCAAACTAGGCTCTGCAATTTGACATCAACCCAACCTTCCCTTGCTCATCCTCTGTTCAATTCTTCAGCCAACTCCCCCACTGATAGCTCGGCTTTGCATTCTGCCATGGCATGCATTCATCACCGAATGCGAAGTCGAAAAGGGGGATGTCATGGTGGTAGTGTCTGCCCTCTTGCGACGCCTAGCCCTGAATCCGCCTCCACCTCCCCTTCCCCTGACATTCCCAACCCATATGGCTCCTTCTCTGGCAGGTATCCTGATACCCGCCGTGGCCGTGGGCGCAAACAGCTTCATGGTGCTAGCCAAAGAGACACTGTTGTCCATACAGCCAATTTTCCTTCCCACCTCACCCTGCTCCCCACTTAACAGAATTTCGCGTCCGCAAAACCATAAACAAACTTGTCATTACAGCCACTGTCACCATTATTTTCTTTGAGGAAAACGATACACATGATGCTTTGTCGGTAAACATTGGGGTGCAGTAATGGGATGCTCACAGGCTCAGGAGTGACCAAAACTCAGGCAAGCAACCGATGGACGAGGAGATGGTCACCCTGCATGGCAAGGCACTGGGTGGCGGTCAGCATGCTGTGGAAGGAAAATCTAGAGACACGCAAACACCTGGTGGTAGAGTGGTCGACACGTCAAGGCTGCATGCAGCTGCTGGCAGCTCTGGTGGCGCTCAATCGGCTCGTGGGCCTCAAACTGGTGTGTCGAAGGAGGAAGATGAATGGCATCAGTATGCGTGCCTCATTGAAGAGGAGCCCGCCCTGGACGACCTCAAGTGATGGCACGTGGCAGCCACATGTCACCCTTATGCCAGTTGGGTGTCTCTTTTGTTGACTGGTTCTTTCCTAAAATGATTGTTCTGATTAAACTTTCCTGAGTTTTTTGCCATGTTTTGACATTTTTTTTTTCAAGACTGATAACCCATATGTGGGTTCTTATTTTTCCTTCATGGACTGGTTTCCCCATCGATAGGGCAGTCAAGCTATTTTTGATAGATGATGTCCAGTACTGCTGAGGCCTGTGCCTCCTTGTAATCATATTTTGTTTCATATTAATAGAATAGATTTACTTAGAAAAAAAAATATTATTCCCTTGGGTTCATAACACCTTGGGGTTTTAGTACTAATCCCTTCATTTTATTATTCCTTTCGGTTTCTCATATTAATCCCTTGGGTTTATTATTCCCTTAGGTTTATAATATCAATGATGGTAAACCATTGTCAATCATAGCCGACCATGGTTAGCCATGCTTGAATGTCACATTGTCACAAGGATTTTCTAACCATGAAAATAAATACCTTGGGTTTATTGTTCATTTGGGGTTTAATATCAATCCCTTGGGTTTATTATTCCAACAAGGTTTATAATATCAAACATGGTCAACCGTGGTTGAATGTCACATTATGACAAGGATTGTCTCACCATGAAAATAAATCATGTTTATTTTAGACATTGTAATATTTATATATGGTTTTATGAATGTTGGGTTTATAATATTAGTCCCTTGGGTTCATAATGCCCTGGGTTTTAGTATTAATCCCTTGGGTTTATTATTCATTTGGGTTTATAATATCAATCCCTTGGGTTTATTATTCCTTTTGGTTTATAATAACAATCATTGTAAACCATTGTCAATCATAGCCAAACATGGTCAGCCATGGTTGAATGTCGCATTGTGACAAGAATTGTCTCACCATCAAAATAAACTATGTTTATTTCAGTGTTTATAGTATTTATATTTGGGTTTACTAGTGTTGGGTTTATAATATTAGTCCAATGCTTGAATGTCACATTTTGACAAAGATTGTCTCACCATGAAAATAAAACATGTTTATTTTAGTGTTTGTAATATTTATATTTGGGCTTACGAATATTGGGTTTATAATATTAATCCCTTGGGCTTAATATTGTTCCCTTGGGTTCATATTCCCTTGGGGTTTTAGTATTACTCCCTTCGGTTTATTATTCATTTGGGTTTATAATATCAAAATTTGGGTTTTTTAATTCCCTTAGGCTTATAATAGAAATCGTAGCCAAACATGGTGAACCATGTTTGAATGTCACATTGTGACAAGGATTTTCTCACCATCAAAATAAACTATGTTTATTTTAGTGTTTGTAGTACTAATATTTGCCTTTACTCGATGTGAAGTTTATAATATTAGTCCCATGGGTTTAATATTATTCCCTTGGCTTCATAATCCCTTGGGTTTTAGTATTTATCCCTTGGGTTTATTATTCATTTGGGTTTATAATATCAATCCCTTGGGTTTATTATTCCCTTTGGTTGATAATATAAATCATGGTAAACCATTGTCAATCATAGCCAAACATCGTCAACCATGGTTGAATGTCGCATTGTGACAAGAATTGTCTCACCATCAAAATAAACCATGTTTATTTTAGTATTTGTAGTATTTATATTTGGGTTTACCAATGTTGGTTTTATAATATTAGTCCCTTGGTTGAATGTCGCATTTTGACAAAGATTGACTCACCATGAAAATAAACCATGTTTATTTTAGTGTTTGTAGTGTTTATATTTGGGTTTAACAATGTTGGGTTTATAATATTAGTCCCATGGGTTTAATATTATTCCCTTGGGTTCATAATCCCTTGGGGTTTTCGTATTAATACCTTAGTTTTATTATTCCTTGGGGTTTATAATATCAATGCCTTGGGTTTATTATTCCCTTAGGTTTATAATATCGATCATGGTCAACCATTGTCAATCATAGGCAACCATGGCCAACCATGGTTGAATGTCACATTGTGACAAGGATTCTCTCACCATGAAAATAAACCATGTTTATTTTTGTCTTTCTAATATTTATATTAGGGTTTACCAATGTTGGGTTTATAATATTAGTCCCTTGGGTTTAACATTATTTTCTTCGGTTCATAATCCCTTGGGGTTTTAGTATTAATCCTTTGGGTTTATTATTAACTTGGGTTTATAATATCAATCATGGTCATCTTTATGTTTCTCTTGTGTTTGTAATATTAATTCCTTGTGCTTCTTGATCCCTTAGGTTTTTAATATTTATTCGTTGGGTTCACTAATTCCTTAGGTTTATAATATTAAAGAGTTGGGTTTATTAGTTCATTGGCTTTATAATATTAGTCCTTTTTGTTTAATATTATTCCCGTTGGTTCATAATCCCTTGGGATTTTAGTATTAAACCCTTAGGTAATAATAAACAAAAGGGACTAATATTCTAAACCCAATGTATACAAACCCTAAGATAACTATAAAAATACTAAAGCCTAATAATAATAATAACCATTATAATAATAATAATAATAATAATAATAATAATAATATTATTATTATTATTATTATGAGTGTATATTATTATAATAATGTTAATATAATAATCATAAATATATAAATATATAAGAATATAGTTGCTATTATTTGTATAGTTATTAATTATCATAAATAATTGGTCTTTATTGTTATTGTTATAATAATATATTATACCCCAGATGCAGGTGTTCATTAATTCATATACGGAGATGAGACGGGATGACGACGGATGGGGTGGCCACATGGCCCTCTGCAACCATCCCAAGATCAACATAAATGAGACTCAGGGAACCTCGTAGGCGGAATTAAATGCCTACTACAGTTGAGGCAGAGCCACTCCATCTTTAACCATGGCGCTAGAAAACATTCTAGCCATTCTGCCCCTATTTCACTGGGCTTGCCCTCCGCAGGTAGAAGAGCCATCCGAGAGAACCAGCACATGGCGCCACTATTGGATTGTGTGCTGCCTTGACTTGGGCAATGGTTACCACCATTGTCATTCAAACCTCTGCAACTCGCCTTCTATCATCCAACATTATGTAACCTCTGCGCAAAATTCCTCTGTCTATTCTCCTTTTGCTTCTCCTGATTCTTTCTCTGCTCCTACTTCCACCATGGTTTGCCACTGCATGCGTAGCAGACACGGTGGCACGCGAGGAGGCAACTCTCGCTCCCCGGATCTGCATCAACAGAATTCGGTTTCCTTGGCTTCCTCTGCTGAAAATCCCCACTATCTGAATACCAGAAGTGGCCATAGCAGAGCAGGTCTCCACATATGTAGACGCGAAGAGGGGGTTGTTCGCACTGCACCCTTTCCTCTGCCTCTGCACCAGGTCCCTCACACAACACAGTTCCGGTTCCGTAGTGCTCTAAACTACCCGGTCATTGTGGCCACCGTCTCCATCTCCATCACTAAAGAGAATGAGCAACACATTCCTATGAATTTTTCGATGGAGGAGACGAATAGTGCTGGTCCTAGTCGGAATAGAGGCAATGACGAAGAAAAAGGTGGTAATGGTGGTCGGAATAGACAACATGGGAAGGCCACTGCTGGTAGCTTGCATGATGACTTGGGCCTTCGAAGTGACACGCCCACAGTGGAAAGACGCATGGAGGACACGGTGGGTCTGCAGGTGGAAGCCGGCAGCAGGGAAGGTGGACATCAGGCACAGGACGTGGCGGACAATAGGCGACGGGACGTGGTGAAGCGGACAACCCGGATGACTAGGCTTGTCCTATTGTGGAGGAACATGCCACAGAGGAATTTATCGCGCAGGTCTCGTCTGCCAAATGGCCGTTCTTTTAGCTCTTGGTTTAGTGATGTCTTGTCTTGCGTGGTCTCAGAGTTCTCTGAGGGGTGGTGGTCCATTCTGAACAAATTGTTGATTTCTGGGTGGTTCGGTTATGTTGGTTTTTGATTTCTGGGTAGTCGCTTCAGAAAAATGCGGTTAAAAATGTTGTCTTTTTGGACTTCTTTTTCTCTTTCAGACTGGTTTCCCCTTTGTTGGGGCAGTCTCAGACAATGTTCATGGCTGCATGCTGATTAAGGTCGGGTCCCTTTATGGCCAGGAAACTCTATAACTACTTTTTGTATTATATTAATAGATTAATCTTACTTAGAAAAAAAATTAATAATATATTATAATAATATTGATTATATTATTATTATAATAATAATTATATTTGTATATTATTATAATAATATAATATTATTATATTTTATTATTATAATAATAATACAATATAATTGTTATGATTTTTTTTATAATTTTATTATTTTAATAATATAATGATAATATAATATTATTATGATCCATTCTTATTATTAATTAATATATATTAGGAGTTTATATTATTAATATAATATTTATATAATAATATATATAAATCATGTGGTTGTTAATATTTATATAGTTATTAATAATCCTAAATACCAATAATAATTAACCCAATGTATACAAACGTTGAGATAAATATTAAAAAAGATAAAGCCTAATAATAATAATAATAATAATAATAATAATTTACATTATTATAAAAATATTCATATAATAATCATAAATATGTAAATATATAAGAATATAGTTGCTATTATTGGTATAGTTATTAATTATCATAAATAATTGGTCTTTATTGTTATTATTATAATAATATTGATTATATTATTATTATAATAATAATTATATTTGTATATTATAATAATAATATAGTATTATTATAATATTATAATAAGATATTATTATTATTATTATTATTATATTTTATTATTATAATAATAATACAATATAACTGTTATGATTTTTTTTATAATTTTATATTATTATATTATTTTAATAACATAATGATAATTTAATATTATTATGAGCTATTCTTATTATTAATTAATATATATTAAGAGTTTATATTGTTAATAAAATATTTATATAATAATATATATAAATAATCTGGTTGTCAATATTTATATACTTATTAATGATGATGATGATGATGATGGTTACCGTCCACTGAGACCAAATTGGTCTATCGGACCTATAATTTTCTGTCTTAGTTTCTAATTTTTTGGCTCCTCGTCTTTTTTGGTGAGATTGGTGTTGTAGCTTTCTTTTTTTTCTCTACGGTCTTCCAACTTTCTTTATCTTGCATCCCCTTCATCTCTTCCAATTCTTGGGATATTGGTGTCTTAGCTTTGCGATCTATTGTGTTCGTCCTTTTGAAGATAGTCGCAGAAGAAGTTTCATCTAGGAGATCTGCTTTGCTATTAAATGGAGATTTATTTTGTGCGGTATACGAACCTTCATAACTTGAGGGGTTGTCGATTTCACTCTTTTGTTGTTGGGTGGGGCTTTCCCCCTGCTTGTATTGAGAGTTGTTTCTTTCTTGCTCGATTTCTTATGATTCAATGTTTTCTTGAGAGTATTCTTCTTTGATGATAGTGTAGTGTTCCTTTTGTGTTCCTTTTGTGCTCCTTCCCACCATGTAGATCTGTGTTGATTTTTTCTAGGAAGTTTTTGGGCAATTATTGGCTAGGTGGTATGTCTGAAAGCAAGATCGAGATCTAAAGAGGACACTTTCATAATCGAGTTTTTGGTTCCACACATAGTCTTTACTTGTTAGGTATATTTCAGCTGGGAATCCAACGCTGAAGTCCATTTCCACACAAATGCATGCAGAGGTGGTTCTGGCATATTCCTCTATTTTTGGGCATCTGCAGTAAAATTTCCCAATTGTGTTTCCTATGGCTTTTAGCAAAGAGATATTCCAGAGATGCAAGGGTAGGTTTGGAAATCTCACCCAAACTGGTGTTGAGGTTATGACTGTTGTTGAGGGATCGAATGATGGGTTCCATGGCCTTAGGAATATGCCTGATTTTTCCCAAAACCAAGGGCCGTAATCTAGAATACATTGTCTGCTTTCAGGGTTTTCAAAATCTACTATAAAGAAACCCCTAACACAAGGGTAGATATTAATTGCATAAGGAATTATAGGCTTCCATACCTCCAAGATCCAACTGTGGAGAGCTGTCAGTCGTGGCCAAAAACCATTGAATCGGTAGATTAGGGCACTTTCAGAGAACTTCAAAGCCTCATCCAGTGAGGCTTCGACCACCTGCATAGTGGGAGCTGGGGCTTCACTGACGATATGGGTAGGAGCTTGCCCCCCAGAGGTGGACTGAACTGAGCTAACAGCTATTTTCGTGAAGCTGGGAGCCATCTCGAGAATGCTCTCCTGCTGAGTATAGAAGATTGCTTAAGAGAAGCCATAGAATCGGCAGATCTACAACTTGGAGAGTCACAAGTCTAGATAGCCACTCTATATCTCAATAGAGCCACAGATCTGGAGAAATAAGCCACGCTACGAGATGGAAGCCACAGAATCGGCAGATCTACAACTTGGAGAGCCGCAGATATGGATAGCCACTCTATATCTCAATAGAGATGTAGATATGGAGAAATAAGCCATGCTAAGAGATGGAAGCCACAAAATTGACAGATCTACAACTTGGAGAGCTGCAGATTTGGATAGCCGCTCTATATCTCAATAGAGCTGTAGATCTAGAGAAATATAAAATCGTACACGACGAGGGTTCTAGAGCATCATTTCCACAATGTAGCCCTCTTGAAGCTTAATCCTATATAGTTATTAATAATCCTAAATAACAATAATAATTAACCCAATGTATAAAAACCCTGAGATAAATATTAAAAATACTAAAGCCTAAGAATAATAATAATATTATTATTATTATTATTATTATGAGTTTATATTGTCATAATAATATTAATATAATAATCATAAATATATAAATATATAAGAATATAGTTGCTATTATTCTATATAGTTATTAATTATCATAAATAATTGGTCTTTATTGTTCTTGTTATAATAATATATTATAATAATATTTATTATATTATTATTATAATAATAATTATATTTGTATATTATTATAATAATATAATATTATAATCAGATATTGATATTATTATTATTATTGTTGTTGTTGTTGTTGTTATTATTTTTTTATAATTTTATATTATTATATTATTTTAATAGTATAATGATAATCTAATATTATTATGAGCTATTATTATTATTAATTTAATATATATTAGGATTTTATATATTTATTATAATATTTATATAAATAATTTGGTTGTTAATATTTATATAGTTATTAATGATGATGATGGTTAGCGTCCGCTGAGACCAAACATTGGTCTATCAGACCTAAAGAAACAAATTATTTATTTTGATTTAAGATTTTATTCCTATGCTCAAAAATCTTGGAGAGAAGCCTCCCGAGCTCACTATAATTTTGACATTGTAAAAGGCTAGGAAGGTCAGTATTGTGACAAAGATTATGAAACTAAGATCTAATGTGGTTGTACATGGGGCACTCTAAGAGGAAGTGGTTTTCATCCTCGATGTTTCTATTCTCACATAGATGGTAGATCCTTTCCATCCATGGTGTTTTAGGAACTGCCCAACGCCCTGTTTCACTATGGAGCTCATGAGAATTCATTCTAATCTTTCCTATATTAATTTTTTCTTTGAGCTAGTTAAAATAGAGAGATACTTTTGATCGTCTAGGGTGGGGTTGATGACCTTCTTATAATAAGTTAATTTTCTTTTAGCCACTAAGTCTTTCTCACACCACATTTTTTCTTTGAACTTAAAAGTAACAATATCTTTAATGTTATTAATGTTTTGCAATGCATCATTCTCATTGATCTCCCAATAGTTTAACCAGGACCTTGTGTCTTTATGCCACCCCCATTTGAGCCTTAGGTGGTTTTGGCTAGAATTTAATGCTAGTTTAGCAAGTCTATGATCACCTATGTTATTGAGTTTGTGCTTGTACAACAAAAACCTAATCATAGCTAGGCTCTCGATAGGGGAAATACCTACTTCTATAAGGAGAATAGGATAGGGTGTATTACTTTAATTTTCAGGTTATACGTTATAAAACGCTTCTGGATTTGCTCAATCTTTCTTCAGGATTCTCTAGAGATGCTACAACCCCAAACCTCACAACCATATAAGATAATAGGAGTGACTAAAGT
This sequence comes from Pinus tabuliformis, assembly GCA_031772625.1. Classification (NCBI taxonomy): domain Eukaryota; kingdom Viridiplantae; phylum Streptophyta; class Pinopsida; order Pinales; family Pinaceae; genus Pinus; species Pinus tabuliformis. The sequence continues at coordinate 1,001,872,095 of CM062813.1, read as the reverse complement.
TTCAAAGAGGAACTTCTTTTTATCCCACACTATGAGGTTTGTTGTTTTACAATTATTTTCAAGACCAAAATAAGCTTTCCAGCCCCCATTAATCCTTTTCTCAATGCTATGGTTCTAGTTGAGCTTGTGATGAATATTAATTCCTAGGTACTTGTAAGAATACACTTCCTCCAAGTTATTATACATAAAATTAGTGTAAGTTTCTTTCTTGGATTTGATAATCATAACTTTTGTTTTGTCAGTGTTAACAGTCATACCCATGGTAGAGTAGAAATCCTTAAGAAGCCTGAGTTGCTTATCAAGATCAGATGGGCACCTTGCGAAAAGAATAATATCCTCAGCATAGAGAAGAAGGGTGACAACTATCCCAGCTAAGATCGTGCCATCACATCCTGCTTCCTCTAAATAGCCTTCGAGCTTGTCAATGTAAATGCCAAATAGGGTAGGGGAGAGGGGGCAACCTTTTTTAACTCCAATGTTACACTTAATATCTTTCAACCACCCCTAATTGATCTTTAGCTTGGCAATTACATTTTCATATTACCTTATAGTGGCAACTCTCAACTTGAAAGGAACCTTTAGCTCTTCTAATCTATTCCAAAGGTTATATCTAGGAACTGTATCGAAAGCCTTTCTAAAGTCCATAAAGCAACAAAATAAATTGGATTTATCATTATGACATTCCTCCACAATGATCCTAAGCGTAACGAAGTGGTTTGTTGTTGAGTGATGCCTTCTAAAACCTGCTTGGCCTTTAGCCTGCTGACCTTCACTTTCAAGCCATATGCTTAACTTCTTTTCCAAAATACTACCATATAACTTGGCTAAGAGAGGGTTGATCATAATTGTCCGATAATTAGAGGGGTTATTGTATCCCCACTTTTAAAAATAGGGATAATGAGGCTCTTAGTCCAAGGTTTAGGGAACCCTTGCTTGAGTGCTTGATTGAAAAGCTTGTGGATGTGGGGGATGAGGACAGGACCTCCCATTTTTAAGATTTCTACCTAGTAACCTTCAATGTCCTTAGCTTTCCCATTAGCCAAGCGATTAACCACAAACTTAATGTCTTCTAAAGACAAAACCTCTTTTGTGATGAGCAGGGTTTCCAAGTTATCCATGACATTTCGAGATTCATAAAGCTTTTAAAATAGGAATTCCAATCATGAAGAGCAATTTTATTATTATCTTTAGTCTTCCTAGTCAGAACCTGCCTCGAAAATTTCTTAGGAGCTACCTTAGTTATAGTTATTATTAATCCTATATAGTTATTAATAATCCTAAATACTGATAATAATTAACCCTATGTATACAAACCCTAAGATAAATATTAAAAACACTAAAACCTAAGAATATTATTATTATTATTATTATTATGAGTTTATATTATTATAATTATATTAATATAATAATCATAAATATATAATTATACAAGAATATAGCTGCTATTATTTGTATAGTTATTAATTATCATAAATAAAAAATAATTGGTCTTTATTGTGCTTATTATAATAATATCGATTATATTATTATTATAATAATAATTATGTTTATATATTATTATAATAATATAATAATAATACAATATTATTATAATATTATAATCAATTATTATTATTATCATCATCACAACAAATATAATTTTATTTTTTTTATAATTTTATATTATCATATTATTTTAATAATATAATGATAATATGATATTATTATGAGTTTATATTATTATAATAACATTAATATAATAATCATAAATATATCATTATATAAGAATATAGTTGTTACTACTTGTATATTTATTAATTATCATAAATAATAAATAATTAGTTCTTATTATAATAATATTATTATATTATTATTATAATAATAATTATATTGGTATATTATTATAATAATAATACTATTATAATATTATAATCAAATATTATCATTATCATTATTATAATACAATATAAATGTTATTATTTTTTTATAATTTTATATTATTATATTATTTTAATAGTATAATGATAATCTAATATTATAATGAGCTATTTTTATTATTAATTAATATATATTAGGAGTTTATATTATTATTATTATAATATTAATATAATATTTATATAATAATATATAGAAATAATCTCATTGTTAATATTTTATAGTTATTAATAATCCTAAATTTAGTTGATAATATTTATATAGTTATTAATAATCCTAAATACTTTATAATTATTAATGTGGTTGATATAAAGCTATCACCATATGTCAATCACATTGGAAAAAGTGGTTGTATATATGTTTCATATAAACTTATTGGTGTTTATCAATCACATAGCTTATTGGTGTTTATCAATCACATTGCTAAATATAATTGTGCTAGTAATTATTATTTTGAGATATCAAAATAGTTGATGTTGTTGAAGAGGGAATTGGTCCAATCAAAATAGTGGTATAGTGAAAGTTGCTCTTGCTGCTCCAATTTATATATCTTCTTTGGCTTTATATATCTTCTTTGGCTTTTTGAGGTTTCTTACATTTCAATGCCCCTGGTTGCAGGCATCAGCCTCAACATTGTCGCTGAAAAAAGATCCTTCAAAAGTTTTGCATGCAACGAAGAGTGTTTGAGATTCAAATAATAAATTAAAGAAACAAGTAAAACAAAAGGCTTATAATCTATGCATCGGGAATTCATAATTAACGATAACAATGGTGGTAGGTTGTCGCATACACGACGTGTAGGTGAATTAATAAAATCCATGAGGCAAACATATATCAGTCCAAGTGGTCTTCAGGAGCATAAACAGGTAAACACTTATGGAAAAATGAAAATTATCAGACTGCTAATCAACTATGTCCTTACACTTATCGAAAGTATACACACCCCTGAAATTTCAGTTTTAATCAGTGTCAAGCAACTAACATTGACAAAATTATGGATATTATATAATTAAATAATCAAACATAAATCTGATATATAGTTAAACGGTCGCCAATGAAATATAATCGTTATGTCAGGTAGATTTTATGCTTTTGCCAAAGCACACAGGCTTAACCCACATTGACAAAAATATGGATATATAATTAAGTAATCAAGCATAAATCTGATATATAGTTAAATGTTCGCTAATGAAATATAATGGTTATGTCAGGTAGATTTTATGCTTTTGACAAAGCACACAGGCTTGACCCAGCCTCTGGGAGGAGCATATAACACCAATTCAAGACTGCTCTACTGCAGCGTCTGGAAAGAGTGAGAATTGTTAAAGTGCTCAGAGTGCTCAGGATTTGGAGAAAAACTTGGCGCTGGTAAGAAACGCTAATGAACGCCATTAACAAAATGTTACATCAAATTTAACGTAACTTCATCATAATGTTACAGAATGGACTAGATTGGACAACCAATTTCTAATGAATTTTACGTTGTTTTGGCAGAAGTTGCAACTTGCCTTGGGCACAGTCTTCAAGTTTGACCATCAAGCTCTGCCCTTTTCTTTTGGAATTGAGGAGGACAAAGAATTTAATTTAATGGAGTGTTCATGGCTGGGTAGTATGGATTTAATGGGGAAAAGGAATTCTGTGAATAGCTATGGAGAGCTGGTAGTTCGAACTTCGATTTGAGTAGTTCAAGCTAGGGATTATATAGTGTTTTTAAAAATTGATTTGATAATATGTTTATGATGTAAAATATTTTATGATTTTTTAAATGAATGATAATGGTAAAAATAAAAGAGGCCTATTTTTAATTTACTAAAAATATAATTAATTATTATTTAATTAAAAAATAAAATTATTTTAAAGTCAGACTGCTATACTATACTAAAAATAGTTCAAGTGTCTTTAAAAACCTTAGTTTTCAGTTCTACTCTAAGGAGAAGAGTAGCTCAAAAATTGTAAATCAATTTTTTTTTTTTGCAGTTATTACTGTCACTTTCATAAATACTTGGATGGAAGTGATTTAATGCATCATAACCTTGTAAAGAAGGAATTGTGTCCGTTTTTAGTGTAGCTTTTAAAAATAGTTGGAAGGAAGCCATTAAATGCATCACAATGCTTTGAAGTATTATAGAATTTGTTCCCTTTGAATACAAATACTAATTTCCAAAACTTTTGTGAGTAGCTGCAATACTCACCAAATTGAAGAGAAAGAATTATGTTCTCTCTCAAATGTAATATAAAATCTAGGTAGGATTGAAAATTTTAGCAATGATTTGCCTTACCATTAGTACCTGTAAGACAATATTATACTTGTTAATATGTAAATATATGTCATTGTCTACATTATACAATTTGTATGATATTCTTGTTTTATAAAAAATAATTGTTAGTTATGCTAGTGAGACATGTCTAGAGGATTCAACTTCCAATCATTTGGATACACATGGGCTTGCTGACACGCCTTTTGCCAATTGTGCTACCACCGTGGGACATATTCTAGTTTTAGAATTAAGAAACACAAATATTTTTTTAATTTTATTATATATTTGTGTTCAACCATTATCAAGGTCAATAAATAAAATGAATAAGTTGTTAAGAAACATCAATAAAAAGTGAAAATAATTGATAAAAATATAAATCATCACCACATTGGCATCTTAAAAATAGAAAATGTGCATACTTATTTATGGCCCAGAATACTAGTGAGCATTTGCTTAGTTTTCAACTTTTCTAGGTAATTATCAATTTCTCACAAACTCTATTGTTGCCATTTGCATTTATGTTTTCTTGTATGATAAAGTTTAAGATAATATTTATGCTTTCATTGGCAGAAATGTACACAAAAATTCCTTTTGAAAAGCCTATTTATGGCCATTGTATGTGTTTGTTCATCCAAGGTTTAATCTTTATTAAAAAATTTCATTATTTTGTATTTTAATTTAAATTATATATGAAATTAAAATAGCACAACATAACATTCATATGTAAATTAAAATACACCATCATATCTATCTATCTATCTATCTATCTATCTATATATATATATATATATATAGTTTGGACGGTAGATTTAATAATCCCATCATTTTAATTGAATTTAAATGGTGGTTTCCAACAATTGTTTTTTTTTTCTATGTAAAGGCTAAATCTATTAATAAAGAGAAAATATTTACAGAGAGGTTAAGACCTCAGAGGAGGCTGAAGCCATCCAACAACCCTGACCCAGAGACCATAAGACCAGATAACTTGATAACCAGATAACCCTGTGACCCAATTCCGGGATTGAGAAGACCCAATACATAATTCCCAGAGTCCATACATACAAAAATGTTGACCAAAGTGGTAAACAACATTACAGAGCAGATGAGAACTATGACCATGATAATATCTGTGCTGCCCTGATAACCATATGCAAAACTTAACAAAAACAAGGGCTTGATAGACTTGCCGAGCCAAGACCTGATACAGGGCATAAGACCATAATGGCTGATAACTATACCTAGCCATGATCTGATACAAGAACATGTTTGACAAAATCCAGAGTAACATAACACATAGGATATAAAAATGAGAAGGGGTGCTGCAATCAGTAGGTGCGGTACCGAAGGTATCATGCATGTTGCAGAGGGTCACGAGCATCCTTCTCCACCCGGCAAGGAGAGCCCATCCACATGTCATCGACATTGTCTCCAACGCCTGTGTCGCAGCCACTTGGAGGAGCTACCAAATTCAGATTACCATCAGATGGGTGCGTTGGCTCGACCGCATTCAAAGTGTTCTAAGTATTATCTTCTGGAGGCTTAGGGACCTCAGGAACGTTCCCCGCAACCTGCAAATCATCATAATTAAACACAGTTCCTACCACATCTCCCTGGAGCACACTGTCATCCTGAGACTGTGAAGGCGAGGTATGGACTGAGCTGCTGGGCCTGTCTTCTTCCTAAGCTAAAATGATTGTAATGCTAGCCGAGAGAATTGGTTTATTGAGCTGATTGTGAAATTTAAAACGGGTGGTTTGGAAAGAATTATGCGGGAAGGGCTTGCCATGATCAGAGGATGGGGAAGCCGAAGCTAGAGGAATGATATTCTGGGGAGCAGGCTGAGAGTGACCACGATTACCACTAGTGCCTCCATGGCGAGAACAACCATGGCGTCGTACCATCTTTAGGAAAACAGAGAAACCTGAGGAAAGAAATGAATAGCACCAGACAGAACAGGGATGAGGGTGGGCAAGCCAGGTAAGGAACAACCACTGTAAAAGCCACCAAGCTACCAGAGCAACACAGGGATGCAGGAATACAGATAGGTGGATGAAGAGAGACCCGATGAGAATGACAACCAAAGCCAAAGACGGAGCCATGAATAAAACAACCTGTGCCAAATCTCGAACAGGGAGCACATTGAATGCTGAATTCTTGACAAGCTGTCGGTACCAAAAGGAATTCATATCAACCGCGGGAGGGTAATGAATGCCGTGTCGGATCGCTAGGTGCGTATCCAGCTGCCGACGTAACATGAACCTGCAATGAATGTGCCTTGCGAGCACCTGCATCTGGGTGTGTATCTGCTTCCTCGTTCATGTCATTCTTCACTATGGTGTGATAATTTGAGAGTTGGTCCTCTAAGGCAATACTGGAGATCGATCCTACAAGAAGTTCCAACCCACATTCCACTCCTATATTAGCAAGAAAGTCTGCTAGTTTGTTTCCTTCTCGACGAGTGTGCTTGAATGAAATAGCCCTGTGTTGAGAAAGCCATTTGTCAATTAGCTCAAGCCTTTGAGCCATTCTCCAGCTGTTGCTGACCTTGTGTGAGGGAGTGCCTTGCATGATTTTTGTAACCATATTTATAATAATCTGTGAATCCCCTTCTATGATGAGTGGGAAAAATCCTCTGTCATGTGCTAGGGTGAGACCTTGCCATAAGCCTTCCAGTTCCGCTGAGTTGTTGGTATCCCAGCCTTTTGAGCCAAGAAAAAGCAGTAAAGGAGTTCCTTGATGATCTCTAAAGACTCCTCCGAATCCTGATTTTCCTGGATTGCCTTTTGAGGCTCCATCGAAGTTGAGCTGGATCATATTGTTGGGCGGTGGGATCCATTTTGTCGGCATTCGATCACGCAGAGATGGATTACCTTTGGAGGTAGGCTCTTGATTCAAATGTATATTCCAGTTAGCCCAAATGGATTGTTCTTGCGGCAGCGATGGAAAGTCTTCCTGGGACCAAGACTTGATGGAGAGGGATTCTTTAATATTTTGGCATAGCATAGTCCAGAGCTTCTCTGTAGACATGGATTGGTCCTTGAATACCCTGCGATTCCTTTCCTTCCAGATGTTCCACATCAGGAGACCAGGAATGAGCTTCCAAAGAGTATTTAGGAGTTTGCTTTGATATGGCACTTGAATCCAATTGCGAACAGTAGCTTTGATGTCCCCATGAATTCTGCCTTCTTTTTGGCAACGAAAGCTAACTTTTTCCCACAGCTTGCACCCAATTTGACAAGTCTGCATAAGATGTAAGGTTGATTCCTCTGCTTGCTTGCAGTTGAGGCATATGGAAGGGCCATAAAAATTCCTTTTCCTGAGGTTATCCCAAGTGAGTATTTTATTTTGACATAGGAGCCAAAGAAAGGTGGATACCTTCGGCCAATTGGAGGGATCCCAGATTTTACTCCATAGAACATCTTTGATTATGCATTCCTTGATGATTATATTGTATGCTTCCTTTGTGGTAAAAGTGCCCTTTTCTTCATATCCCCACCTTAGAATGTCCATTCCTCCTGAAGAGAGTATTTGCCTTTTTTGTAATTCTGAGGAGAGAGAGGTCTGAGCCTATTCAGTACCATGCCTAAGAATCTGATTTGCCTCAATCCAACGTCTGTAACCCTGTGTGGAAGAAGGATTCCAGAATTGACTAACCTTGTCTAGCTCGTGCAAATCCTGCTCTGGTAAGTGAAGGTGAGAGAGGATGTCCTTAATCTTCGAGAGCTGCTGCCACAAGTCCTTCCAGAACCTAGCTGTGTTGCCATTCTTGATTTCCCAGAAGCTATGTTGTTGTATTAGATTCCTGTGTTGCTTGCATGAATTCCATATCACTGAGCCCATACCTACTTCTGACATTCGAATTCTTTCTTCGATTGGGCTGTTGCTTGCATATTTGGCTGTCCATAATGAAGCCCAGGGAGTGTTGGCATTTGAGAGCCATCTCCACCAAATTTTGGCTACCAAGACCTCATTGCTGAGCAATGGATCCCTTAGGTCAATGCCTCCAGCCTTCTTCGGAAGACAGACTTTATCCCATTTAACAAGAGCCCATTTACGGTTGGGACCAGAATTGCCCCATAAGAAGTTGCATTGGAGCTTCTTTATTTCCTTGAGCACCCATTTGGGAGCGGCTAAGATTGAAAAAATATAGAGAGGCATCGAGTGAAGAACAGCTTTAATAAGAACTAGTCTGCTGGCCATATTAAGAGCCCCGTGAGTCCAAAGGAAAAGACAAGCCTCTAGCTTTTCTGAAAGGATTTTCCAAGAGGAATGCTTAAGAGCCGAGGCAAATAGGGGCGCTCCCAGATATTTGGAAGGAAGAGAGGCAATGGTGAATCCAAGAATATGAGCTATGGCATTTTGGGTGATAATAGGAGTGTTGAAGAAAAAAATTTGAGACTTGATTTTATTAACATTGGCTCCAGAGGCTTCGGAGAAGTCCGACAGGAGAGCTTTGAGTTGGCGAGCTTCCTGAACAGAAGGATGGCCAAAGAGCATGTTATCGTCTACAAATTGCTGATCATAGTATGTGGGGGAGTTGAGAAAGGATAAACTTTTGAGGAGCTGAGAATGCAGGGTTGATTTGATGCTCCGTCCCAACCCCTCTACCATAATGACAAAAAGGAAGGAAGAGAGGGGATCTCCCTGCCTGATACCCCTAGAGGGACGAAAGGTGGGAGATGGTATGCCGTTAATGAGCACTGAAAAGAAAGAAGAGGATAACAAACTCATAACCCACCTGATCCAAGGAGGAGCAAAGCCAAAGGCATTTAAAATTTTCTGAATGTAAACCCAACTTAAGCTATCAAAAGCCTTGGATAAATCAATTTTAAGCAGCATACCTGGTTTCTTGGATTGCTTCAGAGAATGGATTATTTCATGAGTTAGAATAATACCATCCGTAATCTGCCGGCCTTCTACATAGCCAGATTGCTCTGGCGATATGATGAGAGGAAGCAATAATTTCAATCTGGAGGCTATAATTTTTGAGACAATTTTATAGATAATGTTGCATAGAGCAATGGGTCTATATTTATCCGGTGTACTAGACTCCTCTTCCTTGGGAATCAAAGCAATGAAGTTAGCATTCAAGCCTGGGTACATCCATCTTAAAGTACGCGATTCCTCCACTACTTGCCAGACCTCCAGTTTGATCACGTCCCAAAAGTTATGAAAAAAGTTGGAGGTGAATCCATCCAGACCTGGCGCTTTACCCGCTTTCAATTGTTGCACAACATTCTCAACTACCTGAAGGTATGTGGGCTGGAGAAGGAGTTAATTATGCTCCTCTGTGATTAGTTTGGGAATGTTCCTTAGGAATCTGTCAATAGCAGGCGTTTTATCTATATTAGGCTCTTAGTGAGCTTGTTTGAAGTATCTAAGAAATTCACTTTCAATACCTTCGTGAGTCTCAATCCTTGCTCCCTGCTCATTTTTAATGTGGGATATGTTGTTGTTCATTCTGTGCTGCACGGTGGTTCTGTGAAAGAACTTTGTATTTTTTTCCCCGTCCTTCAACCACTTTACTCTTGATTTTTGTTGCCACAAGGTTTCCTCCTGTTTTGCTCTTGCTAAGATTTATGCTTCAAGCATTTGTTCCTATTTTGTCAGGTCCTTAGATCGTCCTTTGATTATGATCTTCTGCTGCAATTTCTTCATTTCTTGAGTTAGGGCATTCTGAGCTTGAAAAATGATACCAAAAGAGGTGTGATTCCAGTGTTTGATTTCGCCTTTGAGATGCTTGAGCTTCTGCTGGAACTGAGACATCTTGGAGCCATTAGAGGGAGTAAAGTTGCTCCATGTTGAACTGACTAATTTGTTGAAGTCCGGATGAGACATCCAGAAGGCTTCAAAACGAAACGGACGCCGAATGTTGTGACCGGGGCGGTTCCACTGCAGTTCTATTGGCCAGTGATTAGAACCTGATATTGGCAGTATAGAAGCTACAAATTCTCCACCCAAGTGAATTGCGTTATCTGATAATAGGAATTTGTCAAGGCGTGAAGCTATCTGTTGCGATCCTTCTCTTTTGTTATTCCATGTAAACAATCCATTGTTTGAGGGAATATCTATCAGCCAATTATTCTGTATGAAGTCTTTTAGAATGTTCCCATCTTTGTTACCTCTATTTCTTCCTCCTTTCTTTTCTTCCATTCTTGCAATCATGTTGAAGTCGCCTCCAGAAATCCATAGGGGGTGCAACCTATTTGAGTTGAGCTCCGATAGGGTGTCCAAGATTTCAACTTTGTGCAAAGTTTCCTGAGGGAAATACACATTAGTCATATGACCATGGATGTTAGTGCCATTTATGTGAAATATTGCTTGGATGAAGTTCTTGTTTGCATGTATATTGTTAAGCTGGATAACTCGCGCATCCCAAAGAATTGCAAGGCTGCCCGACACCCCTTGAGCATCTACAGCTGTTACCATCCCACCTGGCCAAGCTTTCACTGCCATTTTTTCCAGTACAATCGAGTTGCATTTTGTTTCTTGCAAGAAAAGGATATGAGGTTTTTCCTGCATGAGCATATTTTTTAGAAGTCTGCCTTTCCTTGGGCTATTGAGCCCTCTAATGTTCCAAGAGATCAGCTTCATTGAGAAGAGTTGGGGTTGATGTTGAAGTACTTAGTCAGCTTAGCATATCTGCCTGACTCTACTAACACTTCTCCTATTCTGATAGTTCTTTGGAGAGTAGTTTTCCTCCCTCGCTTTTTGCTGTCTTTGGTAATAAACTTTCCATCCCACGAACTACCAATCTGTACCCCAAGAGAGTGATTTTTTTGTGCGCGCGTGAGGACCTCCACCAGGTTGTCTACTTGCCGATCTGGGATTTTATCAAAATTTTTTGTTTTGCAGGCCTGCTCTAGTCCTAAGATATCCAGTTCACCAATGTCGATATTCTCAGGATCTTCCTCCATGAATTGGGATTCTTGGAAGTCTTCAGTTGCTTCATCCACTGTCTTTGAGCTGGGTGCTGGATTATCAACTTCCATTCCTTGAAAATTCCAGGCTGGGGTTTTGATTTGGGTATGAGGGATCGATTTGCTAATCTAGCTCTCCTCTGGTAGCGGTAAGGCCTCTTTTCATTTCTCTTTAGTGATTTCCTTCTCATTCGAAGGTGGGTTTTCAAGCTCATGATCATCATTACTTGCCAGAGTAGCAAAGCTATTGCTAGTTGAAGGTTTTGAAGAACTAGCTGGAAGGGTCCTAGTATGGCTGTCGATTTCTTATGGTTTCTTCTGTGATTAACCACTTTAGTAAACCCATCAAGAGCAGGCTTGTCTGAGTCCATTTGGGATGGGGGTTTTCTGTTTAGAGGACAGTCCTTGAAGAGATGGACCAGATCATGACATTTCCTACATCTAAATGGTACATGCTCATAATCTACCAGCTGAACCCATTCAATATCATCATGGAATAGAATTACCACATCTGGTAGGGCTTGCTTGAGGTTCATGTAGACACAAATTCGGGCGTATGATGTGTATCTGCACAATTTTGTTTCCTCTGCAACTTTGATGAATTCACCCAGGGCATTTCCGATTTCTTGCAAGGAGTCTTCCTCCCAATATTCCCATGGAAGCGAGTAAAGCCTTATCCAAACAGGAGCCCAACTGAGATCTTCCTTTTCAGGATTGAAATGTTCAACCCACCCTCTGAGATACAGGCCCGCAGCGTTGAAGAAGTATGGACCTCCGTCCAGAACCCTATTATGATCCTCCAAGCAGTTAAATATGGCCGTGGAGAAACCTTTTGGCCCTAGTTGCAGAGTAATGTGACACTTTGGATTCCATTTGGAGTTTATCCAGCCTCTTAGTGCTTTCTCAGTCGGCCAAAGTCCAATGAACTTGCCTATTAACGCATGATCCCTCATGAACTGTATTCTGGCGTTGATTCGATGGCTTGGAAATTCAACTTTTGGCCTTTGAGTGCGATTGGATTACATGTGGATGAGCTCGCTTTAGGCTGATCCTTCTGAGCTTGATCTTTGTCCCGATGCCCATTATTGTCCGTATTGTCCTCGTTTTGCCTCTCTTCATTGTCGTTAGCTTCAACTGGTTGCTTTATGCCATCGTCCTTTGCGGGAGGCGCATCGCCCTCCTCCTGAGGGCGATTCATTATTCCTACGATCGCTTGCAAGAAATGTGAGGCCGCAGATTGACCCAAGTCTGTCAAGGCTGACCTCTGTCAGGAGGAGACTGTCGTAGCAGGGTTTACAGAAACACTAGACAGAGTGAAGCCGCGCTCTCACGATCCTCATCCATAACCCACCATATTAGGCTCTATATTCGTGGTTTCCAACAATTGTTATTCTCTATTTTTAAGTATTTTGTTAGAAATATATCAAATTAATGTTTTTAGTTTGAGCTCTAGTATATATATATATATACAACTTATTATATATAATATTTATTCATAAAACTAAAATATCATTTTTAGAATATCTATATAAAAATTAAATTCGCCAATACATATGGCATATGGCATACATATCTACAAATTAGTTAATCCTCGTACTATTTTTTTAATTTTCATACCATTTTTCCAATTTTAAAAAACTTATCGGCCTTTCTTTGCACCTTTTGAGATAATTGCTAGTTTTTATATCTAACAATTTAATTTAAAATCAAATAAAAATAATCAATCAATAAAAAAGCAATTAGAAAATAATAAAGAACATTTATAAAAAAAATCAAAATATTTAATTTAATATTTTTTTCTAAATTTTAATAAATTTGATAGAATCTATTTATAAATTTCAAAATTAATTGAAACCAAAACTTATTTACGTAAAAAAAACAATATAACTTGTCTTTAAAAAATATAATAACCAATTCCAACCATATTTAACTCGACATGAATCACCAAATTTATTATCTTAAATTCTTAAATATTTATATTAGATTATAATTTTACCTCTAAATTATTGCGATTGGTCAAAATTTATTATCTTAAATGCTTACATATTTGAATTAGATTATAATTTTGGGTGATAACATTACTACTAGTACTTGCATGTATAAAATGTTCCTAGTATATTGGTAAATTTATAAGAAATTATTTACAACTATTTTTAAGATCTAATCACTTGAATTTCAAAAAAAGCCAATCAGTTAAATTTCAAAAGTAAATAGGTTTGTTATTAAAATGTAAAGTTGACAAAATTCGTTTATTTTAGTATCCAATTTTTTTGTTTTTTTTTGTAATGCTTGGCAGGACCATCCATTTTGTATTATATATATAAGGTAAATTTACACCACATACTTTTACTTGGTGGCCTCAACTCACTCCAAAGGGAAACTGAGTCTGTTGGCCACTGGTCAACATTATACGCCATCCAAAAACAAAATTTCTTCAGTCTTTCTATCAAGGCTAAGTAGGTCTCAGTCTCATGTCCAAATACTATATAACTTCTAACATAAACAATAGGAAATCTAAATGATATCCGCATAAACAAAAACTAAGCATAGAGGAACTAATCCTTCTTGACATTCTGCTCCTCTGAGTCTGAGGCAACAGGGGCGGCATCATCAACAGTGGCCTCTGGCATTCCAAACAGCTCCATGATGCAAGGGATGTGGTAGTCGATATGATCCATCATGAAATCCTATTTGTGCAACTGAAATATGATTTTCTCCATGTCTTTTTTTAATTGGGCAAGCCCTGCAATGTGACTGCCATACCTACAAAAATTTGTTTCATTTCTTTCCCAGCAAACTTTTCACCAAGAAATATAAGTATAGGGTGTGTTTGAATTGTGTGATTCTACCTCTTGTGTTCCCTGGGTTGGGAACCATATTCCTCCAAATGCCTATCTTGTCGTCTGGTTCCATCCCGTACTTTATCCCTTATTCCCAGTCATCTATCAGCTTTCGGATGCCTTCGTCGATTTCATCCCTATATGCTGCAGTTGCTTCCGCTATGAGGTGCTCAGTAGGCTTACAGCCCCTACGACCTTGCATCAGATTTGGTCTCTTGGATGCCCGGTGATGACAACTTAGCTACTGTGACACAACAAAGCTGTATCTTTACCAATTTCGTGCGTGGACCTGTAGGTTATGTACCCACGTATATATGAGAAGCCTTTAAATCAGTGGACTTCAACAAATCCTGACCAATCACCGTCAGTCCTTTGTTGAGCGTTTATGGTTTTTTAAGACCTGAACCATATAAATGTTAACCCTCTTTGATAACATATCGGGTCCATCTGGCGTGTTAACCCGTACACACATTTTGAGCGTGATTACCACTCGATCGCTCAACCAACGAACGATCTTGATGCCGCAATTCAACAAGGTTTTAATCTTGTTGAAAAAAAACTTATCGTGTCTAAATAAAATGTTAACCTACACTCGCTTTCGGAAGAGATATGAGTATGATCATCCATTCAATGAACGGTCTGATCACTCGGAACTGTAAACTCTTTTTAATGAGTTTATCGGGTCCGCTAGCCAAAGTAACTTGCTTGCAAGTTCCCGCACAATCACCGTGGATCTTCTTCTATCAGATGATCATCCCATCACTGCTCGCCGACTAGCCCAGAAAATCTCCACATTGATCAATCCCACTTGATCCAATGGCTATCCCGTTTTCTTATCGATGAAACTCGTATTGCAACACACTTTATCTCTGCCATACTTTATCTAACGCGAAGTTCATAGGAACTTCATCCCTTACACTCACACACGCAATTTATCAACTTTATAGGAAAGAACGTATATATAAAGACACAGACACAAAAAACTCAGATAACACACAGATGTATAATAACACATATATTTCAAATATATATAGAACTCAATTATAGGCTAAGGCCGCATGGCCTTAACTCACAAATTTCCCTGTGGCTACATTGTGTACTCTGCCTCTCTATCCCTCTATTTCACACAACACAGACTCTCTTATATAGGAAATTACAAAGGGAGGGATCATTTATGATCCATGAGTTTCTCCCACAATTGCTCAATCAAATCCCATAAATCTCTCTATATGCATACATGGCAAATAATTACATTTAATTAAGCCTTCTAGAGACTTATCAATTCCATCAATTTAGTTATGTTTAAACAGAATTTTCCTCGGTTTACAAAGACTGTCCACGTTTCCTCTTTCACAGCTTTGAATTTGAATTTTGATTAAGCGTGGTCACATGCTCTTACATTAGACTCCCAAGGCAGAAAAATTTATGACCTCCTGGTCATATGCTTCTCTATCCCTTAGCAATTCTACCCACATCCTCTGTGGAATTGCCTTTATGATGTTTCTGTGAGTTGCAACAAAACCTCTGTAGTTCAAGTCCTCCCTGCTACATGATACCTCACCAATCTTCTCTCCTCTGAGCTTAGTCTTTCAGAATCTCTTTGGTTATATCTTCTTTGGAACCATCTGAGTACTCCTGGCTCTAGGTTGCTGCACTCTTCTCACCTTCTTCTCCCGCTATCTGTACGACAATATAAGACCATAAAATTTCCAATCTTCAACATGATTGTACCTCCTTTTGCACATAGAATATCCTTCTGTTCTTATACTAAAAATGATGACATATCAGCTGCTTTGATACAACAAAGTTGTATCTTTACAAATTCCGTGCATGGACCTGTGGGTTATGGGCCTACATATATATCGAAAGCCTTCAAATTAGCGGACTTTAACATATCCCAACCAATCACCGTCGGTCCTTCGTTGAATGTTTATGGCTAATTAAGGCCGAAACCCAAATAAATCTTAACCCTCTTTGATAACATATCGGGTTCGCCTGGCGTGTTAACCCGTATGTACATTCAAGTGCGATTAATTTCCGATCACTCAACCAATGAACGGTCTCGATGGTTGGAACTCAACGAGGTTTTAATCCTGTTGAACAAAACCTTATCGTGTCCAAGTCAAATGTTAACTTGTGCGCACTTTCGGAAGCAATATGCGTCCAATCACCCATTCAACGAACGGTCCGATCACTTAGAGCTATAAACTATTTTTAATGAGTTTATCGGGTCCACTAGCCAAATTAACTTGCTTGCAAGTTCCCACAATATCACAGTGGATCTTCTCCCATCAGACGATTATCGCATCGCCGCTCACCGACTAGCCCAAACAATCTCCACCGTTGATCAATCCCACTTGATCCAACGGTTATCCCATTTGCTTATCGATGAAACACATATTACAACACACTTTATCTCTGCCATACTTTATCTACGGTGAAGTTCAGAGGAACTTCGTCCCTTACACTCACACACGAAATTTATCAACTTTACAGGAAAGAACGTATATATAAAGACACAGACACACAAAAATCAAATAACACGTAGATGTATAATAACATGTATATTTCAAATATATACATAACTCAATTACAGGCTAAGGCCTCACGGCCTTAACTAACAAATTGCCCTGTGAATACATTGCGTACTTGATCCGAATGGAAAATGGCATCAACCCATGGTACTCATCCACCCATATTATTCATCGACCCATAGAATTTACCCATGGTATTTTAAATGGCATTCGCCCGTGGTATTGTAAAATCCACCCATGGTATTCATTCACCCATGGAATTGACCCATGGTATTGTAAAAACCACCCATGGTATTAATTCACCCATGGAATTAACTCGTGGTATTGTAACTGAAAAACACTATAAGTAACAAGTCACATTTTGTAAAAGGATAGATTGTCCACCACAATGTAGCCTTTATAGTTCAGAGGCATGTATCCGCCACATCTCTTCTCAGAGATAAGCTACCATCGCCCTAGTTGGTTTATTTCCATTTCTGGTTGTAAGCATATTTTAGTATTTTCCATTAATGAGATGAAGTATTATTTCCATTGCATAACTATATTTATGGTTACCTCTATATGTTTTTGCATTCTTGTTTAAATCCAGATAAGTGGGTTTTCATAAAAAAATTATTTATGGTTTTGTTTATCGGGTATTCTCCTATTTTTCTTCTGGAAATGCCAGTTTTCAAATCTTGGGGGTCTCTCCTCCCAAGATCCATTTCAATCGTTTAGATCTTGGGGGCCTCCTCCCAAGATCTAGATCAGTGGTATTAGAGCAGGTTATGATTCTGTGGGAATGAGGGTTTCATGCATATTTCAATCTCAATTTTTTTGCAGAATTTTTTTTGGGTGGCAACTTTGCAGATCAGATCTGAAACATTTGGTACAAAATTTACAAAAAAAAAAAGTACCATATATGGATTCCTCTCGAAAAATCAGTCAATTTCAAAAAAAAAAGGGTCAAATCGGATTCCGGATGTGGGAGATATCGCTGATTTAAAATCAACTATTTTATCAGAATTTTTGTGACGACGAAACTATTGCAGCGCGAATATGAGATCTCAGAGTGTCCAGATAAGGATTTCCAGCTTATGGGAAGATGAAAAATAATCCTTCTGCTTCTAAAAACAGGTTATAATAAATATTCTGAGTTATATTGGCCAAGTTATGTCCATTTTAGTTCTATAGTAGCATTCGGCTTGGGTTATTTGGAGACGTGCCCTCCCACCCCAGGCTATGTAGGCACCTGTTACTTCATCAGCAACCAACATCATGGTTATGGGTCAACCGCATAAAATCCTTGTCATCGAAGTCCATTTGCTAGGCAGCACACTGTCAGAATCACAGTTGGTCACACGAATTACAGGGTATCTCTATCCTCGGATCTTCGTTTATCAGGGTTTTGGGTTAACCACATAAAACCCTTATCTGCAGTGGCTCTTCATATTCAACAAAGGCTTCGCAGGAGGGAACTTTACACAATGGGGACCATTGCTTCTTAAGGAGAGGGAATGATCCGAACAGAAAATGGCATCAACCCATGGTACTCATCCACACATATTATTCATTGACCCATGGAATTTACCCATGGTATTGTAAATGGCATCCGCCTGTGGTATTGTAAAATCCACCCATGGTATTCATTCACCCATGGTATTGTAAAAACCACCCATGGTATTCATTCACCCATGGAATTGACTCGTGGTATTGTAACTGAAAAATACTATAAGTAACAAGTCACATTTTGTAAAAAGACAGATTGTCCACCATAATGTAGCCTTTACAGTTCAGAGGCATGTAACCGCCACATCTCTCCTCAGAGATAAGCTACCATCTCCCTAGCTGGTTTATTTCCATTTCTGGTTCTAAGCATATTTCAGTATTTTCCATTAATGAAATGAAGTATTATTTCCGCTGCATAACTATATTTATGGTTACCTGTATATTTTGTTGCATTCATGTTTAAATCCAGATTAGTGGGTTTTCATAAAAAAATTATTTGTGGTTTTGTTTATTGGGCATTCTCCTATTGTTCTTCTGGCAATGCAAGTTTTCAGATCTTGGGGGTCTCTCCTCCCAAGATCCATTTCAATCTTTTAAATCATGTATAATAACACGTATATTTCAAATATATAAAGAACTCGATTACAATATAAGGCCTCACGGCCTTAACTGACAAATTGCCCTGTGAATACATTGCGTACTCTACCTCTCTATCCCTCTATTTCACACAACACAAACTCTCTTATATAGAAAATCACAAAGGGAGGGATTGTTTATGATCCATGAGTTTCTCCCACAATCGTTCAATCAAATCCCCTGAATCTCTCTATACATATACATGGCAGATAATTACATTTAGTTAAGCCTTCTAGAGACTCATCAATTCCATCAATTCAGTTTTGTTTAAACATAATTTTCCCTGGTTTACAAAGATTTTCCACATTTCCTCTCTCACAGCTTTGAATTTGGATTTGATTAAGCATGGTCAGATGCTCCTGCATCAGACTCCCAAGGCACAAAAATTTATGACCTCCTCGTCATATGCTTCTCCATCCCTTAGCAATTCTACCCACATCCTCTGTGGAATTGCCTTTATGATCTTTCTGTGAGCTGCAACAAAACCTTTGTAGTAACAAGTCCTCCCTGCTACATGATACCTCACCAAGCTTCTCCCCTCTGATCTTAGTCTTTCGACATCTCTTTGTTTCTCTCTTCTTTGGAACCATTTGAGCACTCATGGCTCTAGGTTGCTGCTATCTTCTCACCTTCTTCTGTCGCTATCTGTATGACAATATAAGACCATAAACTTTCCAATATTCAACATGATTGTACCTCCTTTTGCATGCAAAATCTTCTTCTGCTCTGATACCAAAAATGATGACAGCTCAACTGCTTTGATACAACAAAGCTATATCTTTACAAATTTCATGTGTGGACCTGTGGGTTATGGGCCCACATATATATATCAGAAGCCTTCAAATGAGCGAAATTCAACAAATCCTGACCAACCATCGTCAATCCTTTGTTAAATGTTTATGGTTGTTTAAGACTGGAACACAAATAAATGTTAACCCTCTTTGATAACATATTAGGTCTGCCCAGCGTGTTAACCTGTACGCACATTCGAGCATGATTAACATTTGATCGCTCAACCAATGAATGTTCTCGATGGTCAGAACTTAACAAGGTTTTAATCCTGTTGAACAAAATCTTCTCGCGTCTAAATCAAATGTTAACCTGTGCGCACTTTCGAAAGCGATATGCGTCTGATCACCCATTCAACGAATGGTCCAATCACTCGGAACTGTAAACTATTTTTAATGATTTTATCGGGTCCGCTAGCCAAAGTAACTTTCTTGCAAGTTCCCGCGCGATCACCGTGGATATTCTTCCATCGAACGGTTACTGCGTCGCCACTCACTGACTAACCCAGACAATCTCCACAATTGATCAATCCCGCTCAATCCAACGGCTATGTTGTTTTCTTATCGAAGAAACTCGTATTGCAATACACTTTATCTCTACCATACTTTATCTAAGGTGAAGTTCATAGGAACTTCGTCCCTTACACTCACACATGCAATTTATCAAATTTATAGGAGAGAACGTATATATAGAGACACAGACACACAAAACTCAGATAACACGCAAATGTATAATAACACGTATATTTCAAATATATACAGAACTCGATCATAATCTAAGGCCTCACGCCCTTAACTCACAAATTTCACTCTGGCTACATTGCATACTCTACCTCTCTATCCCTCTATTTCATACAACACAGACTCTCTTATATAGGAAATTACAAAGGGAGGGATCATTTACGATCCATAAGTTTCTCCCATAATCGCTCAATCAAATTCCCTAAATCTCTCTATATGCATACATGGCAGATAATTACATTTAATTAAGCCTTCTAGAGACTTATCAATTCCATCAATTTAGTTCTGTTTAAAAAGAATTTGCTCATGTTTACAAAGATTGTCCACGTTTTCTCTTTCACAACTTTGAATTTCATTTTTGATTAAGCCTGGTAAGATGCTCCTAGATCAGACTCCCAAGGCACAAAAATTTATGACCTCATGGTCATATGCTTCTCCATCCCTTACCAATTATACCCACATCCTCTGTGAAATTGCCTTTATGATATTTCTGTGAGCTGCAACAAAACCTCGGCAGTAACAAGTCCTCCCTGCTACACGATACCTCACCAGGCTTCTCTCCTCTGAGATTAGTCTTTCGGTATCTTTCTAGTTCTCTCTTCTTTGGAACCATTTGAGCACTCCTGGCTCTAGGTTGCTGCAATCCTCTCACCTTCTTTTGCCGCTATCTGTATGCAATATAAAAACATAAACTTTCCAATTTTCAACATGACTGTACCTCCTTTTGCACGTAGAATATTCTTCTGCTCTGATACCAAAAATGATGATAGCTCAACTACTTTGATACAACAAAGTTGTATCTTTACAAATTTCGTCTGTGGGCCTATGGGTTATGGGCCCACATATATATTAGAAGCCTTGAAATCAACGGACTTCAACAAATCTCGACCAATCGCTGGCGGTCCTTCTTTGAATGTTTATGAGCATTTAAGACGAGAACCCAAATAAATGTTAACCCTCATCGATAACCTATCAGGTCTGCTTGGTGTGTTAACCCGTATGCACATTCGAGTGTGATTACTGTCCGATCACTCAACCAATGAACAACCTTGATGGTTAGAACTCAATGAGGTTTTAATCCCGTTGAACAAAACCTTATTGCATCTGAATCAAATGTTAACCTGTGTGCACTTTCGGAAGCGATATACCTCTGAACACCCATTCAACGAACGGTCTGATCACTTGGAATTGTAAATTATTTTTAATGAGTTTATCGGGTCCGCTAGCCGAAGTAATTTCCGTGAAATTTCCCTCGTGATCATCGTTGATCTTCTTCCATCGAACGGCTATTGCGTTGCCGCTCGCCGACTAGCCTAGACAATCTCCACCGTTGATCAATCCCGCTTGATCCAATGGCTATCCCTTTTGCTTATCGATGAAACTCATATTGTGACACACTTTATCTCTTCCATACTTTATCTAAGGAAAAGTTCATAGGAACTTCGTCCCTTACACTCACGCATGCAATTTATCAAATTTACAAGAAAGAACGTATACAAAAATACACAGACACACAAAACTCAAATAACACTTAGATGTATAATAACACGTATATTTCAAATATATACAAAACTCGATTACAGGATAAGGCCTCACGACCTTAACTCACAAATTGCCCTGTGGCTACATTACATATTCTACCTCTCTATCCCTCTATTTCACACAACACAGACTCTCTTATATAGGAAATTACAAAGGGAGGGATCATTTACAATCCATGAGTTTCTCCCACAATCGCTTAATCAAATCCCCTAAATCTTTCTATACGCATACATGGAAGATAATTACATTTAATTAAGCCTTCCAGAGACTTACCAATTTCATCAATTTAGTTCTGTGTAAATAGAATTTTCCCCAGTTTACAATGCTTTTCCACATTTCCTCTTTCACAGCTTTGAATTTGAATTTTGATTAAGTGTGGTAAGATGCTCCTGCATCAGACTCCCAAGGCACAAAAAATTATGACCTCCTGGTCATATGCTTCTCCATCCCTTAGCAATTCTACCCACATCCTCTGTGGAATTGCCTTTATGATCATTCTGTGAGCTGCAACAAAACCTCTATAGTAACAAGTCCTCCTTGATACACGATACCTCACCAAGCTTCTCTCCTCTGAGCTTAGTCTTTCGACATCTCTTTGGTTCTCTCTTCTTTGGAACCATTTGAGCACTCCTGGCTCTAGGTTGCTACTATCTTCTCACCTTCTTCTGCGGCTAGCTGTATGACAATATAAGACCATAAACTTTCCAATATTCAACATGATTGTGCCTCCTTTTGCACGCAGAATCTTCTTATGCTTTGATACCAAAAATGATGACAACTCAGCTGCTTTGGTACAACAAAGTTGTATCTTTACAAATTTTGTGCGTGGACCTGTGGGTTATGGGCCCACATATATATCAGAGGCCTTCAAATCAGCAGACCTCAACAAATCTCGACCAATCACCATCGGTCCTTCGTTGAACATTTATGGTCGTTTAAGACTAGAACCCAAATAAATGTTAACCCTCTTTGATAACATATCGGGTATGTCTAGGGTGTTAACCTGTACACACATTCAAGCGTGATTACCATCCGATCACTCAACCAATGAATGGTCTCAATGGTTGGAACTCAATGAGGTTTTAATCCCGTTGAACAAAACCTTATTGCGTCCGAATCAAATGTTAACCTGCGCACACTTTCATAAGCGATATGTGTCTGATCATCCATTCAACGAACGGTCCTATTACACGGAACTGTAAACTCTTTTTAATGAGTTTATGGGGTCCACTAGTCGAAGTAACTTGCTTGCAATTTTTCGCGTGATCACCCTGGATCTTCTTCCATCGGACGGTTATTGCGTTGCCACTCGTCGACTAGCCCAAACAATCTCCACCGTTGATCAATCCCGCTCGATCCAATAGATATCATGTTTGCTTATCGATGAAACTCGTATTGCAACACACTTTATCTCTGCCATACTTTATCTAAGGCGAAGTTCATAGGAACTTTGTCCCTTACACTCACACACATAATTTATCAACTTTACAGGAAAGAACGTATATATAAAGACACAGACACATAAAACTCAGATAACACGCAAATGTATAATAACATGTATATTTCAAATATATATAGAACTCAATTATAGGCTAAGGCCTCACGACCTTAACTCACAAATTACCCTATGGCTACATTGAATACTCTACCTCTCTATCACTCTATTTCACACAACAGAGACTCTCTTATATAGGAAATTACAAAGGGAGTGATCGTTTATGATCCATGAGTTTCTCCCACAATCGCTCAATCAAATCCCCTAAATCTCTCTATACGTATACATGGTAGATAATTACATTTAATTAAGCCTTCTAGAGACTTATCAACTCCATCAATTTAGTTCTGTTTAAACAAAATTTGCCCCAGTTTACAAAGATTGTCCACGTTTCCTCTTTCACATCTTTGAATTTAAATTTTGATTAAGCGTGGTCAGATGCTCCTGCATCACCTGGGGAGCTGAGCCCTTACTTCCACGTCCACACCCTCATTTAGCTAGAGCCATGTCCTATTCTGTGATGTCCTATAAACATTCAGACACCATTAGATCCCTGATTCCATTCACATCAATCCATAGCAACTGGGCAAACCTTGCTTCTCTACTTTACCTAACCTGCAGTGGGTTAAGGAATCCATGTGGCCATAGGTGGCGTGGGGGATTGGGTTCCAAGCTCGGGTCCTCAGTTTTTTCCCCGTGCCACTCCCCCTTACCATGGCTCAGAAGCTGGTCACCCCCTGCATTAGGAACCCGACATTTAGACCCGTCTGGACCCAGGATTTACAATTGTTGTCATACCCACATGCCCCTTCCTCAGCTTGCAACTTCCTGCCATGGGAATGCTTGCCTCTCTGCCAATTGTGCCCCCTAGGGTCCCTATCTATGCTTTTTTTGCCATGCAAGTGCAATTGCTAGGATTTCCACAGCCAATTTTTGGCGTTGTCGATATCGCAACCCGCTACTCGCAACTCTGGTTTACCTCTCTCAACTTCACTCAACCCCCCAACCTGACATGCCTGCTAACCCCAATTCCCCCGGACTGGGCTAATAGGTGTGGGCCTGTAGCTTGGCTCAACCCCACAATATCCATGCCATTGCCAAAATTTTGGCTCAACAGCAGAATGACTGACACGCAGAGCCAAGCCATGGCCCTCCCTTTCCTCCCCTAGTTTCTTCCTGACTAAGCTAAGCCCGATTAGGGTGGCCCTTTGCCTCTCCCTCCTTCCCGGAACCCCCACCAGTGCATGAAGTTGCCGCAGGAATTCGACCAGAGCTTAGAAATTGACCAGGAGAAAGACCAGACTACATACCAGAAAGTCGTCGCTAGCCTGCAACCAAAGTTCTGCCTCCTCTCTTCCGCTCTGAGCTTCCTTCCTTCTCCTCTGCAAAATTCACTTGCCCGACACGTCGAATACCTTCCCCGTCTCTGCCACCCTGCCTTAACTCTCCCTCTGCCACCTTGCCAGCCCACATCCCATGCATTCATGAGTGAGGACACTGCACCCCCTGCCTTAAGCATGTGGGGGGCAGTTGTCATAAACGCTTCGGTATTAACCATGTCCAATCGAGGTCTATTGCTGCTGACACTAGTCTCATCTTGATCGGGAGTTAGTATCCAATTTTGATTATACAAGACATGAAATACTAATTACAATATTTTTTAGAATGATGATATACGTGTTTATCCTTATTATAAAAAATTCAATTTTGAATATATATGAAATGAAATATTAATTACAATATTTCTTAGAATGATGATTTAGGTGTAATGTGTTGGTTATTTTTTAAATCAATTTTTATTTTATAGAAATAAGTTAAATTAACTTGTTGATATTCTAAACTTGTTTTTGGGAGGTTTAACCATGCTTCTGGGATCAAATCTCTTGTATGTGAATTTCTTTTAGAGTATAAAATTGGAAAAATATTGCACTTCAAGATATTTATAAGATAGATAAAATACTTTAAAAGTCCCCTTGGACATTTAGATTAGATAGAGTACACAACTTAAATTTGCAATTTCAACAAATGTTAAAATAATAAAACTAGTTGAAATTGCTTGAAAAAATTTATAATATTTTAATCATAAACTTTTTTTTTTTTTTAATTTCTTCGTATAACATATACATATGGCATTGAAATATTTTATTTAATATAGACATTAAAATATTTTTACTTAATATGAACATTAAAGTATTTTATTTATGGAGTATACGGTTAATATTAACATGTTTTTTCTGCTATTAATATAATTTAAATATATTTTTTAAATGCCACATAACAATATATATTAACAATTAAATAAATTACATATCTTTATTTTATTAAAAAGTAATTGAATTATTTCTTTTTATTACTTTTTCTATGTAGGGATTGAAATATTTTCCTAGAGAAAGTATATATATATATATATATATATATAAAAGTATAAGTTAATGTAGATATTTAAACATTTTATTTAAGCTTTATATTGAAATATTTAGAAAAAAAATTATAAGATTTTGTTTTTAATTACCTTATCTTTTTAAAAATTTACGTGTAGGAATATTTCATTTATAGTTTAAATAGTGAAATATTTTTGCCATATCTATTTCATACTAAATAATAATATTAATTACCACTTTCCTTATATTAAAAATAAAACTAATAATATTTTATTATTTGTTTTTAAATTTACTATAGTAAATATTTTTTAAATTTAAAAAAAACTATGTTATTCAAAAATATAGTATAAACAAAATCACAATTTAACACAACACAAAAATGAAAAAACACAACACAAAATATTTAACATCAGAAAACCAAACGCCATCACCGACATTCTTACAAGCGGGTGTGGGTGAGGGGCCATACTACAAATCATCAAAAGATGTTTCCTTTGAAATGACATTCAACAACAGAACTTGTCACAGAACCGCAGCAACTGTACTTTTCAAGAAGACATGACATCTTAAAAGAAATCGCAGTAGTCCAACTAGGTTTCAAAATTGCATCATGGAAATTCAGGTACAGTTATAATTTTCAAGTTTTAAGATTCTGTGTGCCAAGGGTTTTTTTTGATAGTGTTAACCGTGCAGGCCAGCCAAAAAAATCCATCTGGATCAAATCATTCTCTTCGTCAACGTCATCATTCGACTGGTAGCTGTGCCCTCAAAATCTTATCTCCTCCTCACCTCACAGTAAACGTTCGTTTTTGGTACTCTAATCCTGCCCGTGCACGACAGATAATGGTGTTTCATATCTGTTTGTCGCTTGCCGCAGGGAACCTCTGCGCTGCCCAGTGCCGTTACTTGAGCCAGGCACTCTGCCCTGCCCAGTGCCGTTACTTGAGCCAGGCAATCTCCGCCAACCTTATCTTGACGGATGGCGTGTCGTTTCGGAGCTGCGTCCCGTTGGGAAATGGAAGGACCCATAAAAATAAGATACTACTTGCATAGGGGACCACCACGACCAGGACCACAACTTGTTTGTATGCGGACTAATCATGGCGCATTAGTTTTAAAACGGCAGAAACCTCAGAACTTTCCACGGAAACCCTAAATAGTTATCTCGTTTGGTGGATGGTAGATTGTGCAGCGCAGTCTCATTAAGAGTAATTTTTTATTTAAAATGTATATTTAAATGCAGGAATAAATTTAGCATTCTGAAAAAATTTAGAATTTTACCCTGACATTTTTAAGTTAGTTATATAATTCAATTTATTTACAGAGTTTCAATTCCAAAATTCTATTTTACAATATAAATATTTATGAAAATATGCATTCAAACTTTTAGAATGTTTGAATTTTCTAAATTACACTATTCAAATTTATGATTCTAAAAAATATTTATTAATTTAAAAAAACAAAGCAAAATATTTTTTAATCAAATTAAGTTATTAAAAAAATAAAACAAACTTTATTTGGTAATGAATTTAGTAAGTATTTGCTTTTTATATCTGTTATGAAATTTTGAAAAGTATATTTATTTGTTAATTAAAAAAAAATGATAGTTGCATAGTAGCATAGTCTTTCCCTCTTTAAGTAGTTATGGATATGTTGATGTGATTAAGGAAGTGCAAGGTCAATGTTTTCAGTTGTTAAGGATAATTTGTGTTTCTTGTTTTGTATACCCATTCTCTCACACAACACTTCTTCTGCATACATTGAAAAACACTTCTAGCTAAAGGAAATTTGTGATCTTGACTCTTTTTTCCTTGTATCAAAGAGGCTTATATGAGCTTGACGCGATCTTGCTTTGAAACCTCGCAGTGATTACACTTCCAAAACTCAATTACATAATCACTTCCAAAGCTCAATTACAAACCTGGATCCACATGGGTGTCCAACAAAAAACACTTTCAGAAGACTTTCAAAGCTCAATTACAAACCTGCGTCCACAGGGGTGTCCAACAAAGAAGGTCTGATGTAGTCTACGCATTAGCATTCGAAATCCCCACAGAAAAGTATATAGGAAGGAATGTGTGTGAAGATGCAGAAGTAAGAATGTGTGAAGAAAGAGAAATATATAAAAAAAACCTCCACACTTCCTCCGTTTCCCATTTTTATATCTTTTTACAAAATTTTCATTTAAACATGATAGATAAAAAAAATAATAACTCTATCATGAATACAATCAAAAGTGTATTATCCCTGCCAAAAGAGCGATGCATTTTAAAAATTACAACACTTTGTGCATTAGATATTTAATAATGGAGTCCCATGTCTTAACTTACAACCCTTTGAAAATTGTTTTATTGCAAGCAACTGCTTCATATATGGCGAGGCCTTCTGACAAACCTGCTTCCCACATGACTTCCACCACACTGAGCTACTAAGACCTCACAACACTGCAATGTTGAAATATTTGTGAAGGAAGTTTAGTGCAACGGTTCCTTGATTGGATCATGTATAAGGTCGGTCGCTTAATCGTCCGCTCAATGATGATTCCTTCATTCATTCATCGATGAATTGCTAGTATTGAGCGTGGAAACAAAAACAATCAGGGAACATTAGCAAATTCATAGAGCTGCTCCTAAACGGAGATTGTTCTTGCATGATTAAGGAATACAACAAATGTGGAAATCGCAAAGCCTCATTATGTTCTACCTGTTATGCAACACGCGGTAATGATGGTACCATTCTCCTGATTTAGTGGCAATTTCAGTAGTCACCTGTTTCAGAAGAAACACGCCGAATTGATAAATATTATGCTGAGACATCAAAACCGTTGATGTTGTTGAAGAGGCAATCGGTCCAGTCGAAATAGTGGCTTCGTAAAAGTTGCTCTTGCTGCTCCAATTTATATATCTTCTTTCGCTCCTTGAGGTTTCTTACATTTCATTGTCCCTGGTGGCAGGCATCAGCCTAAACACTGTCGCTGAAAAAAGATCCTTCAAAAGTTTTGTATGCAACGAGAGTGTTTGAAGTAGTAAAACAAACCTCTTATAATCTATGCCTCAAGAATTTATAATTGACGATAACAATGGTGGTTGGTTGTCGCATACACCACGAGTAGGTGAATTAATAAAATCCATAAGGCAAACATATATCAGTCCCTGTGATCTTCAGGCGCATAAACAAGTAAACACTTAATGGAAGAATGAAAATTATCAGACTGCTAATCAACTCGTTTGTACCTAAAACTTTTAAAACATAAAATTCGCCATTTTCCATTATTATAGAATAAATTATTATTGTTGAACGAAGTGATGATGCTCAAAATATTTAAATGGGTTGGTGAGAGAATGACTTGTGAGACATGATAATGCAATAGTGTAGAAGATGTGATGTGTGGGAGGCGTAGAAGAGGGTTGGTGAGAGAATGACTTGTGAGACATGATAATGCAATAGTGTAGAAGATGTGATGTGTGGGAGGCGTAGAAGAAGTGATGTGTGGGAGGTGTGGAAATGCAGAAGAGATATCCGCACTTCTACACCTCCCACATATCACTTCCTGTGCACTACTGAATTAATATATATACTATATATATGTATTGGTATACTTGTGCACTACTGAATTAATATTCTATATATAGTATACTTATTTTCGATGTTATTACTCATCTAAGATAAAAACAAACTTTTCTACCGGAATGAGAAAACACAAATCTAATAATGTCTTGAGACCAAGGAAACGTAATATCAGCTAGGTCATCATTCAAACGAGTATTCGCTATTTTTAGGATTGAAGGAGAGTAAAATAACATCGACACACTAATTAGAGTAATAATTAATTACCTTCTAAACATGATTGGAACAATGCCACTCTGTATATGCCGATCTGTTGAAAAGCAAGTTGAGTCATGTTAAAGTGTTCAGGAGTGGTGAATTGCATTATCCTCCATTGTAATTGGGAAGGGAAGAGATGGGAGAGAAAGGATATGGTGGATTGCATTATCCTCCATTGTAATTGGGAAGAGAAGAGATGGGAGAGAAAGGATAGAGTGGTGGATTGCATTATCCTCCATTGTAATTGGGAAGAGAAGAGATGGGGAGAAAGGTCAGTAGCGATAACGGTCACCGTGCCCGATAGACACCATGAGGATCGAACTGGTGGTTGCATTTCAATTGGTAGCAAGTAGTTCGAATGTTGAAAAGGACCATGCTCAAAGCTACAATGTTTGTTTCATAGCCTTCGTTATACAAAATGAAGTTGTTGAAAATTAGTAGGTTGAGTGTGTGAAGAAAGGAATAGAGATGTGCGCAGAAGAAAGTTTTTGTTTTTTTATTCTTCACATGCATCTTTTCACATACATTTTCTCTCGCTCTTTCTTCCGCTAAAGAAACAATTAAAGAGGCTTCATTGGATATTGAGTTCTACAAGAGCTCTCCAAAAACCATAATGGGAGAGCTTGATATCATTTTCGAAAATTGAGGAATGAAAGTTGTTTTCACAACAATGGTATAAACCACCTCCCTCACCCACCAATGTTAGTGTCATTTACTTTATTGATTTTGATATGGTTTGTGAGGAACGGATAAATATCAAAAATAAATTACTTTCGAATAAGAAAACTATATTACATCAAAAAAATTTAAAAATAATATTTTTGAAATTAAAAATTTATTTTTAAATGTATAGAAAAATAGAAATATTTACCGTATAATTCATGGGAAGAGATTTGGGCTAATAAAAATAAAGTCTTCAAGTTTCGACAAAAAAATGAGTTCCCTTGGAAAATAGCTAGGGGTGAGCTTTGTTATTTTATTTTGTTTATTTTCTTTTTTCATTTTTATTATGTTTATTATGGTGGTTAATAACTTAAAAGAAAATAATTAATTTGTATCATTGTTATGTATATGTCATTAAAGTGGTATAGCGAAGTGTTTTGAGTGTGTTGAATTTATAATCTAATGTTTTAAAATTGAATTTTGATTTAATTATTTATTAGAAAATGTGAAT
Organism: Pinus tabuliformis; assembly: GCA_031772625.1. Classification (NCBI taxonomy): domain Eukaryota; kingdom Viridiplantae; phylum Streptophyta; class Pinopsida; order Pinales; family Pinaceae; genus Pinus; species Pinus tabuliformis. Next base: position 1,001,841,559 of record CM062813.1, on the reverse strand, counting down.
ATATAAAAATATGAAAATATATTAATTATTGTTATTTTGATTGAGTTTAATTGTTAACAATACGTGTATTATCATTATGGTGTATGTGTCATTTATTTATGAAGTTTTATTGTTAATTTTGTTGTTGTTTTTGGATATTGGCTTCAAGGCTTTGGGTTAAAATTTTCTTGTCATTGTTTTTTTTTTTTACAGTTCTTCCTAGTTTGTGGATGCATAGCATTTGGTTTAAGTTGTTGTGTTTTCACTTGTCTCAAACTCTTAGAGTGGAAAATGGACTATGATTTTTATGAGGAGCCTAGTTATATTGTTGTATGGAGGAAACCTATGTTCGTATGTCTTTGATTTCTGAAGTCAAGGCACTTTGGATATGGATGTAATCATCATGTACTCTATTTTTTAAGTAGTATAAATTTCTACAGTTCACACAAAAATGGTATAGTGGAATTGTGTTTGATTTATAATATCATTGGTTTTAAAATTGAAATATAATTTTAATATTTATTATAAATGACTTTATGAAAATATAAAAAGACATTAATTATATTTAGATTGATTGGGTCTAATTATTAAAAATATGTATTTTTCTATTCAGAAATAAGGGAGTCTCATACATGAATTTGATGTTTAACTTGATCTTGGATTTAAGATTAAATTCTTATTATAAATGACATTTACTTTCAACTTTTGTTTATTTGATGGTGATGAGAAGGTGTCTCATCTATTGAATGGAAGAAGAAAGATCAACCCATAGTGGGATGATATCACCAGGATTGTGCAAGGCTCAGTGGGATATTATCACCAAGATTGAGTAAGGATGGGAGAAGAAAGATCAACCCATAGTGGGATTCTATCACTAGGATTTTGCAAAGAGGGAGGAAGAAATATCAACCCATAGTTGATGTTATCATCAAGATTGTGCAAGGATGGAAGAAGTAAGATCATTCCATAGTGGGATGTTATCACTAGGATTGTGCAACGCTTGGTTGGTTCTAGACAACCCTTGGGATATTTCAATTCCCCCACAGTGGCTTTCATCATCAACCCCTCCCCATGAGGTTTGAACTCGAGACTTGGCAGGGACTAAACCCCACTCAAACAAACTGGTCTACACCTCATAGGTACCTAATTGTGTAATGTTGTCACCAAAATTATGTGAGGCTTGGTTCAACTTGAGCCTACCTATGTAATGTTGTCACTAAAATTGATGCTTGGTTGAACTTGAATTTCGAATGAGAGAGGTTATGGTGATGGTGATGAGAAGGCTGTGACATTAAAATTAAATTAGTATTATAATGACAGTTTTTATATGCAAATATTTATCTTTTTATATGATCTACCTACTTGTGAGTTGTTGCCACCAAAATTATGTAAGGCTTGGTTGAACTTAAATGTCTCATGATTTTTTTTGTTTTTGTTTTGTTTTTTTTTTAATTTGAAAAAGGAGTTAATTTGTGTCAATGTCATCATGTAGGTGTCATTAAAGCGATATACTGGAAGTGCGTTACACTTATTATCCATTTTTTGTAAGTTTGAAATTTGATTTTAATACTAATTATAAAAATGATTATATAAAATTATAAAAACATGTTAATTATGTTTATTTTGATTGGATCTAATTGTTACTAATATGTGTTTTTTGTCCCCAAACAAGGAGTTCCCATATATCAATTTGGTGTGTAACTTGACCCTAACTTTAAAATTAAATTAGTTTTTCACCAAGAGGCACTCTACTGCACAATATGAGGGAGATGTCGTCATGTAATTTTACATTTAAAAATCATAAAATAATATTTTTCTTAACAATTTAAAAAATAGTAAAAAAACCAATAAATAAAATACATTGATTTCCACCTTAATTTTACATAAATTTTATATAGAGAGACAAAGTAATTGGAAGTAAAAAAAAATGATTTTCTTTTTAATATGAGGGAGATAATATGCAGTTGATCAAACCGAGATATTCCAAGAGTCGAGAGGAATCAAACCTCTCTAGGTGCAAACCATTCCTGAAGTTTTTCACTTAAAAAAAGGTTTGAATTTTGAGAAATTTGATCTTTCTCCATGTTTGTTAGATCCAAAGTTAACATGGATTTTTAGTTATTATAAATCTAATTATTTTTCAAATTTCGTTTTACCTTAATCCTCCTAATATTTAATGGTGAGGAGAAAGCATATAGTATGAGTATGACATTAAAAATAAATTAGTATTACATATGACAATTTCCATATGTCATTTTTTTTTAATATCTACCTACTTGTGAGATGTTGTCACCAAAATTATGTGAGGCTTGGTTGAAATTGAATGACCCATGATAGAGGTGATGGTGATGAGAAGAAAACCTTAAAATTAAATGATTACTATAAATGAAAATTTTTATATGCAAATATTTATCTTTTTATATGACTACCTATTTGTGAGATGTTGTCACCAAGATTATGTGATGTTTGGTTGAACTTAAGTCCCCTCAGAGGGCTTTTATGCCCCACAAATAGCTCCCACCCTCAAGCCCTCTCCATAAGACTTGAACCAATAAGAGAATGGACATTGAAACCCACACAAACTATCTAATCACATATTTATTATCTACCACTTACCATTTATTTTATATTTTTGTATGAAATGAGTGTAAATTTTATATTTCCTTTTTTATTACCCCTTTTTTGGGAAAATTTATATTATATATAAAACAATTAGACATTTTTATCCTTGAAATTATATACTTATTTAAAATTTTCTTTTACTAACACATAGAAAAATAATAGAGTAAACGTATTACATATGTGATATTTATTTAAAAAAAAAATACATTAAATAGGCTTAATTTCATTAATTTATGTTTATTCTTTTTTAAGTTAAAAATTGGTAATACAATTTTTTTTATGAAATGAGACATTTTTATTATTTAAAATATGTTTCTAATGCATAAATGAATTCAACGTCATTAAAGGCTTTAAAAAACTTGAATTTTACAAACACCAAAGTAAAAACTTTCAATCCCCACAAATTTCCACTACATTTGAATTATATATATATATATATATATATATATATATATATATATATATATATATATATATATATATAAATATATATATATATATATTCATTATAATTAAAAATATATATATTTTTGAACATAAATAATTTTAATTTTTTAATAATGTTAAATTATGGACAAAGTACAAATTGTTTTAGTAAAAACAAAGTGACTTGAGGCTGTGGTGAGTATAATAAGATGTTTTATTCGTAGATTTTAAAAAATACAATTTGTCTCAAAAAAAAATATTGAAAAATGTCTAAATTATTTTATTTTTAAACTTTCTCATTTTAATATTATGCATTTTGGAATTGTTTTTATAATATAATGTTTTTAATAGGAAAATTAATGTTTCATAGTGGTTAACATATTATTTCAGTATTTACAATGTAGTGGTGCCTCGTATTAATATGATGGTTTGTTGCTTGCTATATGCTTGACGTTCCTAACAATTAAAAGAAGTGATTCATCATAAGATCTAAGTTGAATGATGATTATTAATGTCTTCTAATATTCATATGGTTTATGAGACATTGAGAAGGTAGGAGATTACTCGATATTATTTAGCATTTTATTTCTATTCTCTAAAAAGAATTAAGAGAAGAATTCCAAAATAACAATAGTTTTGGTGATGTAAACTTTCAAAAAGTGTTGGTATTGTGACAAATATTTTGAAAATTAAATAGATTGTGAACATACAATGGTCAGTCTAAGAAAAAGTGTTTTTCATCTTCAACCCTATTAATTTTACAAAGTTGATAGAGTCTTTCATCCCAAGGTCCAGAATCACTATGAAGCTTAAGAAAATCAGTTCTTAGTTTACAATGTTTATTTTCTTCTTTGCATTCACTATGAAGCTTAAGAAAATCAATTCTTAGTTTACAATGTTTATTTTCTTCTTTACATTCACTATGAAGCTTAAGAAAATCAGTTCTTAGTTTACAATGTTTATTTTCTTCTTTACATTAATCAAGACAGAGATATTTTATCTTTCCATATTAGGGTTGATCAAGTTTCCAGATTGGGGTTAATCCTCTTTATAATATCTCAGTTTCTTTTTCCCTCCAACTCTTTATCACCCACTGAATCCTCCTTAAAATGCGAACCCTCCTAGAGTTGAAGCTCGGATTTTTGGCTAGAGTTAGAAGCAATTTCACTAAATCCTCCTTAAAATGTGATCCTTCCTAGAGCTAAAGTTGTGAGTTTTGGCTATAGTTAGAAGCAATTTTAGGAAATATTTTGTATACCATGTTGTTTAACTTCTTCTTGTATGTAAAATACCTAGTAATAACAAAGCTGAGACTTTTGGCTAGAGTTAGAAGCAATTTTAGGAAACATTTTGAATACCTTGTTATTTAACTTCTTCTTATATGTAAAATACCTAGTAGTAGCCATATTTTCAATGGAGTGAAGCTCTTTCTTCAATATATCATAATCATTATGTCAATAGAATATACTAATATAACATGATCATTACATCAATTTAATTGTCTTTTAAAACTATTTGTACTATATAGCCAAGTATGAGAGGAGATGTTATGTAACATTAAATAATAGTAAATGAAAAATTAATTAAAAATACTTACATTAAACCACTAGAAATCTATTTTGAATTAAAATTTCTAATATCTAAAAGGATTAACTTGATTAACATATAATTATTTTTATCATTTAATATTAAAAAATTAAAATGATATATAATTAAATGACTAAAAATGATATATTAAAAAAATTGACCTTTTATGGTTGATCTTTATTAAAATCCAATATATAAAACCTTTAACATTTTAAGGAGTCTACCCCAAGAGGATATTATTCTTAATACTTAATAACTCCATCTCATTCTATTTTAAATTAAAGTATTTATCAATTTAATTTCTATAATGAGGTTTATCATGGAAACACTGTTGAGACTCATCATCCTAACTAGGTTGGAACTTCAAAACATAGTCACCCATCAAATTTAACGGTTTTCACACTTTCCCAGCCCTTTTCCTAATATCAAGTAAAAAATTTGACAATTTTATAAAATTTTGAATCGGCAAATCACCCCTAACGAAATTACCGCTCAAATTCCATCCATAATCCCAACACAACCTTGAACACATGTCCCACAATTCCATGTGGTTTATTATAACTTTCTTCATTAATTAAATTTTAAATTAGTGGGAAAGTCTCATTGGTGTGTTGACTCTGAAGACTCTACACTACAATCCATTTTTTTCGTCGTCAGTGTATTTGTGGAATCCTTTATACATTTCTTGTCCTTCACTTCCTCTTCCTTCGTTTAATGTTAGATCGCCCTTCTCAGTCTTTTAGATTCAAATCACTACACAATTTTCAATAGACGAAGACAAAAAATTGCATTGAATTAAGGGTGCCTTCCAGCAAATACCAACAAAATTTTTCGCATCTTCACTTTGGGTTTTTCTACACAGAAATTGCATGTTGTTTCCTCACGACCACTCTGCTTTGTCTTATTACTATGTTTAGGAAGCCCTTCATCTTAGGACTGTTTCTATTGGCCTCTGATAAAAATGGCAATGTTTGTATTAATAAAAATAAAACCCACTAGTCAGCTCTACAAAAGAGAGTCTGAACCAAGAGAGTCTTGCTCTACAGAATGCTCTACATTGTTCATGCACATTACACATTAAATAGAAAACATGGTCTTAGGGAAGTTAGAACAGCATCGTAAGAAATAGAAACTAATTCCTATCCTGAGGTTACATGAACCAACTCTACCTATTCTAGGATATTCTCCATTATCTTCAACTCTCCCCCTTAATGGAGAATCGGTTCACATATATGCCTAACATCTCCCTAAACATTTGAAACATAAATTTCCGAAGAGGCTTAGTGAAAATGTCCGCAACATTATCACATGTATTACAATATTCCAGATGAATTTCTTTGGATTGCACTTTCTCCTTGACAAAGTGGAATTGAGTATCAATATGTTTAGTGTTTTTGTGAAACACCAGATTATTGGCCAACTTGATTGAACTCTGATTGTCGCATATGATTTTTGTTGCGACTTTTTGTTCTTCCACAACATCTTGGAGAAGTCTCCACAACCAAACTACCTCACACGTTGTTGCACACATGGCTTGATACTCTGCTTCTGCTGAGGACAAGGAGATTGTGTTCTGCTTCTTGCTACTCCATGTGATCACCCCGGATCCAAGACTGAGTGCATAAGCTATTATAGATCTTCGATCATCTACATTTCCTACCCAATCTGAATCTGCAAATCTTGCCAATCTAATATCAGAATAGTTAGTGTAAATAATTCCACAATCTACAGTACCTTGTAGATACCTCGAAACATTCTTCACTGCATTCCAATGGATTTAAAGTGGTTTAGACATAAGCCAAATCAGGTCTAGTGGTGGTTAGGTAGATGAGACTCCCAACCAGCTATCTGTAAATTGTTGTATCCACTGCTTTTGAGCCATCTTCACACTGCAATTTGATGTTCTGTTGCAATGGTACTGGTTCGGGCTTACACTAATCCATTCTGCACTTTTCTAACAGGCCTTTTACATGCTTTACTTGAGACAAAAATGTTTGACCTGAATCTCTCCATATTTCAAGAACTAAACAGTATCCGAGTTCACCAAGGTGCTTCATCTCAAACATTTGTGACATCTGTTTCTTGATTTCATCAATTAGATATGTAACATCACCTGTAATTATCAAATCATCTACATATAATGAAATCAACACTACGCACCCTTGTTCATATTTCATGGTGTAAATATTAGGGTCATTCTTACTTCTATTATAGCCAGCGTGTAGAAAAAATGAATCAATTTTCCCATACCATGACCTAGGAGCTTATTTTAGTCCATAAAGTTCTTTCTTCAATCTACAAACTAAATTTTATTTTCCTTTCTGGACAAACCCTTCCGGTTGCTCTAGATAAACCTCTTCTTTTAGTTCTCCATTCGAAAATGCAGACTTTACATCTAGTTGGTGCATCATCCAATGTTTCTTAGTAGCTAAAGTGATTAACATTCTGCTAGTGTTTAATTTAGTTATAGGGGTGAAGGTTTCCTCATAGTCTATCCCTTGTTTTTGTGTATACCCCTTTGCAACCAACCTAGCTTTCGGTTTTTCTATAGTTCCATCTGCATTAATTTTCGGTCTATATAACCATTTGCAACCTATGCTTTGTTTTCCTTTAGGAAGTTCAACCAATTCCCAAGTGTTATTTCTGATTATTGAATCATATTCCTATTCCATGGTTGTTTTCCATTCACTACTTTCATTTGCTTCTTTATAACTAGACGGTTCAACCACATTCATCATACTAGTTATAAAAGCATTTTCCTTATATCTTGCAGGCATTTGAGCTTTCCTACATGATCTCTTGAGTGGTGGGTTGGTGGTTTCAAACCTTATTTGATCATCATTTACTTTTCTTGTTGTTGTTGTTGTTGCTGTTGTTGTTGTTGCTGCTATTGCTGTTGTTGTTCTTCCTTTGCCTTTATTTGTTGCTGACCCTGACTATTCTCTACTTCTTCTTCCTCAAAGTACAGAATGTCCATCCATCATAGTGCTCATCAGGTTCTTCATGATCCTGCTCATGGAATTTAACATCTCTACTAACAAAATCTTGTGAGTAGAGGGATTAAAAAATCTGTATGCTTTGTATGACAAACAATACCCTATAAAAGTACATCTGATAGCTTTTGAATCTAATTTTCTTCTATCTTCCTTTGGAATGTGGGCAAATGCTTTATATCCCAATATTATTAAGTGTTTTACTGCAGGCTTATATCCATATAATGCTTCAAAAGGAGTTTTAGACTCAAGAATTTTTGTGGGACTCCTATTTTTCAAATAAACTGTAGTATTCACTACTTCAGCCCAAAAACCATTTGATAGATTCTTACCTTTCAGCATACTTCTAGCATATTCCACCAGTGTTTTGTTCTTTCTTTCTGTTACTCCATTCTGCTGTGGAGTATGGGTTACTGTAAACTACTGCAAAATTCCATGATCTTTACAATATCTGATAAGCTCATCCCTCTTGTATTCTCCCCCTTGATTAGAACATAGAATTTTTATCTATTTCCGTGTTTGTCTTTCAATCATATTTTTAAATTTCTTAAAGTATTCAAATGTATGACTCTTCTTACTTAAGAAATACACCTAAGAAAACTTCATACAGTCATCAATAAATAGTAGAAAATACAATGCACCTCCTAATGATTTTGTCTACATGGGTCCACAAAGGTCTATGTGGTCGAATCTCTGATGCCAAAGCTCTTCTGTAGTCAGGCTCGCTGCTGTCAATGCTCGAACTGGTGCAGGTCTCACATCCAACTTGTATAGACCTCCTGTTCGGATCCCTGTAGCAATTGTCTTCATGCCATCTAGCAGATCTTTAATGTAACAGTTAGATTTTAAAAATTCAACTTTCAAATCTTGATCTGTAATCATAGATACAGAAATCAAGTTCTTTGTTATACCAGGCACATACATAACATTATAAATTTGTTTGATATTACCATTAGGTAGAATGACAGAAACTTTCCCACATCCTTTGATTTGATGACTTCTGTCATCACCTAGGTAAATCTGTGCGCCTTTGTTGATTTATTTAAAATCCTTGAGCCAATTATTATTCCCTATCATGTGTGTTGATGCTCTTGAATCTAAATACCAGATGTCTGCATCAACATTTTCATCACGATCTACCATGAACAATCTGAAATTCTGCACCTGATCACCATTGGTGAGATGACTTGCATGTTTTTTTTTGCCTCTACTGTTCTTCAAGATATTTCTTTTTCCTACACTCCCTCGCAATATGACACAATTTTTCATAATAAAAACATTTAGTTTCAGAGTAGTTTTTATTCGGATGCATACCTTGGGTCTAATTTGGCCGTTTTTGTGAACTTGCTCCATTTTGCTGTTGTAGACCTCCTTTTCCTTTGTAGAAGTTTTTCTTCACCATCAATGCAAGATCGACACTTTGGGGCTTCAGAGTTGATCTCATCTCTTCTTCCTGCATCAGTATACCTGTCAGCTCTTCAAAATGCAGGATTTTGTCTCTGGCATTTATCCCAGCGATGAACATTTGATAATCATTAGTGACACCATTTATTGTAATGGTTACAAGATCTGTATCGTCAACTGTATGACCAATGTCTACTAGTTTTTCCTTCAGATCCTTGATCCTTGCTACCAATGAAGCAATTGTTTCATTCTCCTCCATCTTTAAGGAGAGGATCTTACTCTTGAGGAATAGAAGACGATTGGAATTCCTGATCTCATACAATTCCTTCAGAATTCCCCAGATCTTGTTAGCTAACTTACCTTCTCTGATGTGCAGTATAATGCACTCTTTCACTAACATCTTTAGCATTGTCCTTGCTTTGATACCATGATAAAAATGACAATGTTTGTATTAATAAAAATAAAACCCACTGGTCAGCTCTACAAAAGAGAGTCTGAACCAGGAAAGTCTGGCTCTGCAGAACGCTCTACTTTCTCGTTTCTCCCAATCTGGGATTGATGCTAATCCAGCAGCGGGCTTCGGCTCATCCCCCTTCGCAATCGCCCAAGCACTCTACGCTTCTAGAAGAGTCTACATCTTGAACTTCCAATTTGCATAATTGGAACCATCGAGTTTGTTATGATCATTCATGCATGCTTCAAATATATTTGTATTCATCTTGGCGATTTAGAAAAAAAAATCAGTAGGTAAAAGATGTTAAATTTACCCCAGATCTGTGATAGAGACAGAACAATGTTCTTCAATGTTATTTGATCTTGCAGCACACCCACAGATCATCGTGGCTTCCTTCTTAGCCTCCAGACATCCTTTTTTTGTCAGCTACAACGTTGTTCTTTGCTTCCCCATGCAGCTTCTCTGACAGCTATAGCCTTGTTCTTGGCTTCCCCTTGCAGCCACAGCCTTGTTCCTCGCTTCCATGAATGTCGCAGATATGCTTATCTTTTCTGCGATGTCATCGTAACTGTACATGTCTTTCTTGCGACGAAAAAGTTAAAAAATATGAGTGAACGAGCTATAGTGCCCTCATCGCAAAGGTACACTCAGAACCAGCAACGATCTCGGAATCGTCGCAGTTATCCTCTTCACAACTGTGATGATCTCGGTTCGGAGAAACACCCACCAGCCAGCGTATAGGTTCCTTAGCCCTGACACTCTGATACCATGATAAAAATGGCAATGTTTGTATTAATAAAAATAAAACCCATTGGTCAGCTCTACAAAAGAGAGTCTAAACCAGGAGAGTCTAGCTCTGCAAAATGCTCTACATTGTTCATGAACATTACACATTAAATAGAAAACATAGTTTTAGGGAAGTTAGAACAACATCCTAAGAAATAGAAACTAATTTCTATCTTGAGGTTACGTGAACCAACTCTACCTATTCTAGGATATTCTCAATTATCTTCAACAGCCTCCTCTTTAAACTTCAAGTCGACATTGATTAATTTTTATCTTTGACAGAAGAGAAGAGAGAAGTAGTGAGCATGAGGAAATTGGCATTGTTATTAACATAGTGTGAAGAGGTCGAAACCTTTTGGTACCCATAGTCATGCTACCGGTTTTGAAGAATACGAGAGAAAGGACATGGAGCCACCTGTACTCCCTAGGTTTAAGATAGGAAATTTGGAAATATACTCGTATGAAGAACTTTGACAGGCCACAAATTGTTTTCATGAGGAGAACATAATAGAACTTTCCTGGGTGGAATCACTCACTTGGGGTGAGAGGCTTCGTCAGCAGAAATCCCTGAACCATGATTTCCTTGAAGGATATTTGAGGAGGAAAAGAAATTTATGTTGGTTGCGAAGAGAGTGGAGGAATCATTAATACTCTATCAAAGAACCTTCATGACAAAAGAAAAGCTTGGCTTTATGTATCAACCTTTCCCATAGATTATACAACTTGTTACAAACAGTTATGGAGTGGATACAATGATGATATGATAGTTATGTATGCTGTTAGAAACCACGAGGGTCAGTACAGTTCGATTTTATCAGTTTAAATTTAAAGTGTCCTTGTTTTTAGGAATTTCTCTATCACTCATCAAATGTTTATTTCTTTTATATCTATTTTGCAGTGAAACATACCGGTGTTTTGATTTACCATTTTGTACTCCAGGTTTGTATTTTGAATATTTGAATTTCTTGACTATGTATTTTGTAGAAGAAACAAGCATATTATTAATAAGCAATGTTCTGTCACTATTGCAGATAAGGTGACTAAGAAGAGTGAAGATCTTGGAGAAGTGTTAAATGGTGACCAAATGGTTGGTGCTCAATATAAGCTTGATTTCCAAGAAAACAAAAATTCTAAACTTCTTTGCACAACAAAGGGATTTGGTGAACTTTAGAGAAGTAGTGAAGAAGGATTATTATTTTCAAATGTACTATGATGACTTACCTATCCAAGGTTTCATAATAAAAATCGATAAAGAAAATAATGCAAACACACCTCCACTTTGAAATATTGTATAACAATGATCGTGTCATAGAAATTACAAGGAGATTGAAGTTGGTTTCACATACTTAGTTAAGTGGGTAGAGGCTCAAACTCTATTTGAATGTATAAAAATTTCACATTATATAAGAGTTTTGGTTTTACAATTTTGCAAAGCTATCTCTTTCACCCATTGTCTTCTCTTCTACTTAAGATCTCATATTGGCATAATGCAATAAAAGTAATTAAAAAAACCCAACTTCTCGAAGTCATTCATCCATAGTAATTCTAATCTGAATATAATATATTTGCATATATATTAGAAAGGTTAAAAAAACCGAAAACATTATCAGCATGTCTGTCTTTACACCTATTGGAGCAAATGCTAATATATTCTTTGATACATATTTTTGCATTTACTATTGAGCAAATATCTTGATAATAAATGTTTGTTTTTGATATTCTAATCCTACCCGGGCGCCACAGATAACACCGTTTCATATTTGTTTGTCAGTTGCCGGCTTGAACCTCTGCCCTGCCCTACTTGAACCTGGAAATCCCAGCCAGCCCTATTTTGACGGATGCACCCATAAAAATAACATGCTACTTGCATTTGGGACCACCACGAACAGGACCACAACTTGTTTGTGTGCGAAGTAGGGGGGCATTATTTTTAAAACAACAAAAAGCTCAGAACTTTCCATAGAAACGCTAAATAGTTCTCTTTTGGTGGATGGTAGGTTGTGGAAGTGGGGCTTTCTGTAACAAGTGCATTCATTGGGGCTTTCTGTAACAAGTGCATTCATTGTTGTAAACACAATTTTGAGTCCTTTTTCATTAAATTTATTTTATATTTTTTAAAATGTGTATCTAAATATATAAATAAATTTGGTCTTTAAAATTATTATTAAAAAATATATAAATAAATCCAATATCTTTAATTATTATTAAAAATATATAAATAAATTTAATAATTTTAAATTTTAAAATTTTTAAAATTAATTTTTTAATTATCTAATTTATTATAAACATTTAAACATTTGCATTCAATTTTTTTAAATATTTAAATTTCTTAAATTCAAAAATTTAAATTAATAAATAAATAAATAAATTTATTAATTTTAAATAAATAAATAAACTAACTAACTACATTATTTAAAAACCCCACGTGCTAACGAATGTAGCACGTATATATCTTTTATATCCGTTACGAAATCGCGAATGTAGCACGTATCTATCTTTTATATCCGTTATGAAAGCTCGAAGAGTAGACTCAATTGTCAATTAAAATAAAATAAGAGTAAACTCTTCTAGGGTCCACCAAAAAATGAGTACCTTTCCGAAAATAGTTAAGGGGTGAGCTTTTCCTCTATTTCATTTTTCATTCTAATTATGTTTGTTTATAACTTAAAAGAAAAGAGAATTAACAGCAACGGGGTGATCTTTTCCTCTTCTATTTGATTTTTCATTCTAGTTATCTTTGTTTATAACTCAAAAGAAAAGGGATAATTAATAGCAACGGGGTGAGCTTTACCTCTTCTTCATTTTTCTTTCTAAGTATGTGGGTTATAATTAAAAAAAATAAAATTATAATTTTATTTTTTTTTCAGATTTTTATTGATAGCAAAAAATATTATAGTGGGAATCTTTCATATCCATTATTGATTTAGAGGATTTTGACTTTTTTCCATAATAAACAAAGATACAACAGATATTAAATATAGCAAAAAATTACAAAATGAGACTACACTAGATCAGCCAAAGATGGGGAACTACAACAAAATGTATTGTGATTCTTTAATTTTCTTGATGCTTTAACTGAGGTAAACAAAATGCCAAAATTGAAATAGCATAGTAAACCAACAGAAACCACTAGCATTACTGATAAAACAATATTATATTGTTTATAAAAAAAAGTACCTTCCAATAGTAAAAACTAGAACATATTGCGTGGTAGACTTATTAGTCCAAAATGATAGTTGGTGAATGAGGAGAAGAGTTTGCATGGGAAATGTTTAGAGGTGGAGTGATGATGACTACAGCCTCATCCTGATGATTATTAGAGTTAGTCTTTGAATCTGAGACCACGAAGCATTCCACTCAATTTAATCTAACAACGATATCATTCAAATTGTACTTGATGTCTCTCACTATTCTCTTAATCTCCTCCTGGCTTACAAAGAGCTCATAGTTGGCTACTTGTTTGTCACTGATTACCACCCTGAGTAGTGTTTCCAAATTACGTTGCAACATTGAGTGAAGGAAGCACAATCTTCTCCTCTGAAACTTCCATGGATTGGGAACCCATTAAGGTTGCTACCTCGAATTTCTGAGGCAGAGTGATATTTAAAATTCCCAAACTCCATGGCTTCCAAATGTAGAATTTCCTTTCTCACCTCAAGAGGAGTAGAGTCGAAAATTTTTGTCATTAATTCCCACTCGAATAGACGATGATGTCTGGAAGAGGATGCCCCAGGGCCACCACCCCTGTGGCTGAGAAGTCATTGCCCATGATCCATCTCTGCATAAATCTTGAAAACAAACCATAAGACGATGACACTTATAAATTGGACTATCAAGTTATGATTAATGACGGGATGGTAAGACCCCACTATAATGCAAGCTGTAGACTCAATGACATCATTATAGAGGAGTAAGTGTGGGCAGAAGAGAAATATTTTAATTCCATTACAATCCCAAATTAATATCTTCCGTGACTTCTTAGAACCCCAGATTTTATGAGGACGATGATCTTCCTAAGTTTGAAACTTTTGGATTAGTGAAGAACTAGTGAAAGCACGGTCCTTTTCCAGAACCAAATGGAGAAGGTACCTGGGCACCACACTCCATAAAGCAGCACTGGGCAACTTAACGAAATCCCAATGGGATCAAGGGTCTATGAGGCTATTGAGGGTAAAATTGCGACCAATTCAAAGGATGGACTAGTCCTTGAGTTATGTAAGAATAGCACAAAGAAAATTGACACCTGATATGAAATTGAAGACACCCCGATGGAGAGCTGGTAACTAGACATCAAAATACTACAGGATGCAGAATTACCCAACTGTTTAACAAACAATGATGCAGCCCTACTATGACTACCTATGAAAATACCAATGAAAATATAACTCTCGTGACTATAACACAGTCAAATTTTGTCCACCATAGAGAAAATAATAGTTTAACCTTAAGGCCATAAGCAACTAAACCACCACCTTTCTGCCACCCTGAGACCATGGTGGAGCATATACAATAAGTGATAGACGTGATGAATCTAGTACAAAGAGTGAAATGTGCCCCATGAGCTCTCCATAATGAGGGCCAATTGTACTACCTAAGACGTTTTCCTAGAGTAAACTCATAAATGAGCTTTTCCATTTCCAAAATAGAAAGAAGGAATTATCTTGCCAAACCCTTTGATGTGAACAAAACCCCAATCTCCCATCTGCTAGAAATTAATATGAATAGATTTAGATAGATGGTGCAAATTATGTGAACCAAGAAAATGCCACCCGTGGCCTATGCAAAGCCAAGTATAGAACCAATCTCTATCACTGAAGACCACCACCTCTTTCACCATACATAATAGCCAAGTATAGAACCAATCTCTATCACTGAAGACCACCACCTCTTTCACCATACATAATACCTGCATACAAGTAATTACTCCTACCAAAAGACCAACACCATAAGGAAACCTCATGCCTCCCACTAAGACTCTATTGTCGTGAAAACACCCCCATTAGGAAGATAATTTATAACATCATCATCATGTGTGAGATGTATGTGTCTTTAAAATGACACTGTGAATTATCTTGAATTTATAATTTTTTATTTTCAAATTAAAATTTGAATTTAATATTTATTATAAAATATATTAATTATGTTCATTTGATTAAGTTTAATGGTTAAATATATGTATGATTATCATGTTGTATGTGTCTTTAAAGTGGTGTAGTGGAATAGTGTCTGGGTTATAATCCATTAGTTTATTACACGTGATTATACGAAAATATAAAAACATATTAGTTATGTTGTGATTATATGAAAATATAAAAACATATTATATTAATTATCTTCATTTGATTAAGTTTAATTGTCAGATGTGTCGTAATAATGTTGTATGTGTCCTTAAAGTGGTGTAGTGGAAGAGTGATGGGCTTATAATTCATTGGTTTATTACATTACATGAAAATATAAAAAAATTTAGATTAATTAAAGCTTATTATTAAGAATATAAAAATATTAAAACATATTAATTATGTTTAGATTAATTAAGTTTTATTATTAAGAATATGAAAATATAAAAATATATTAATTATATTTCGATTAATTAAGTTTTATTATTAAAAATATGTGTTTTTTATTCACGTGAATTTAACCTTTAACTTAATAGTGATTTTAAAATTAAATTTTCAACCAATTCTTTTGAGCTTTTAATTTTCCTTAATTTTCTTAATATTTTTCTTTTTGTTATGTTTATTATGGTTGTTTATAACATAAAAGAAAAGAGTTAATTTGTATCATCATCATAATGTAGGTCTCATTAAAGTGGTGCAATGAATTGTGTCGAGTTTATAATCAATTGGTTTTGAAATTAAAATTTGATTTTAATATGTATTATAAAATATGATATGAAAATAAAAAAATTATATTTATTTGATTGAGTTTAATTCTTAAGAATATGTATATTATCATCATTAAAGTGGTATAGTGTAACTATGTTTTAGGTATAATTTATTGGTTTATTATAAGTGATTATATGAAAATATAAAAACATATTAATGATGTTTAGATTGATTGGGTCTGATTGTTGAGAATATGTGTTTTATTATTCATAAACAAGAGAGTTTCATACATGAATTTTATATATAAATTTATTTTGACTTTAAAATTAATATTTTAGTGGATCCACTCCCCATAGGGTTTGAACTTGAGACTTCGTGGAGACTAAACCCCACTTAAACCAACTAGCCTACACCTCATGGGTACCTATATATGTAAAGTTGTCATGAAAATTATGTGAGCCTTGGTTGAGCTTGAACATCCCATGAGAGAGACAATGGTGATGGTGATCATAAGGATTTTAATTTGATATAGGCCTTAAAATTAAACCAGTGTTATAAATAAAAAAATTTGTATGTACCCCTATATTCGGGTGTCATAGTTGGCCCAGCCACTTTCTCAGGGTCCAATTGATTTCACCCATCACTTGGCATCCCTCTCCCTGGCGCAATTCACCATGCTATCGACCTCCTTAATTACCTACTCCTTGCAACAAACTACCATGCCTGGAACTAATGCTGGCCTCACTGTCACCTATTGTTCATTTACTCTCCTCATCATGCATACATTCTAGAGCATTCTTCCTCTATCTCCAGTTCTTTCAGTCAACACTTGGCATGCCTACTTTGCTTCTACCCTCAACATTCCTATGCCTCCTAAACGTTTCCTCGACTCCAATTATGCCTCCATGATCCATGATCATGAGAGAGTTCACTGCATTCATCCTAGACAGGGAAGATATCATCCGCCTATAGACCCTGATGCAGACGATGCCATTACTTTGTATGATAATGTTATTCTAGCTAACATTGGATGTCAGGTTAATGAAATGGAAGCTGAGGTGATTCGACAAAGGAGGAACATGCATTGGCCGCTCCACGATCTTGTCATTTGTCATCTTCTCACCTGGCAACATGACCGAACTAATGCTACCAACTGGATATCTAAAATCTCTGCCAACACTTGCCACATTCTCTGCTCCCTCTTCTACCTCTCGTGTGACCTAGGCATAACCTATCCTTCAAATAGTCATTCCTCTCCCTACCCATTGTAGCAGCTGCAACACCCTCCAAAAATTTTAGCTTGCACTCAATTTCATAGCCTTCCTTGGTTTTCCCTTTATGGTTGCAAACACTCGAGCTTCTGTGAGCTCCCTTTGATTCTTTTCACCCCTTTTGCTTGTTTGACCGACTGTCATCTTTTGGCATGTTCATTTCTTTATCATGCTTGCGGTCCTGTTCTAGTAATTTCAAAGGTTTGTCTTTATCTATTTGATTTTTCCTAGATATGTAAGCATCGATCACACTCATATATAAAGTTGTAAGCACTCTCGCACAACTGTCGTCACGGTCGTCCTAAGGTCTATCTCAAGTGTCGCACTTGTCGCTTTTGGATCTAGATTGTCTCACAAAGGGTAATGCTTTGTCTTGTTGTTTTAGTGGTCTATGTTTTCGTGTCTTCGAAGTATGCTAAGTGTGTGATAATAATGTCAAGTTCCTCATAGGTTCACTTGCCTCCCACACTTATCCTTTTTCCTAAAAATCCTTGCAACTGGACAACCCCGTTTCACCAAACACCAACTGAGCTGCACTGCGTAGTCTTAGCCCTCACTGATGCTGCTCTGCTTCTTGGAACTGCACAATGTGTAGAAATTTTCCTCTAGGAAAGTTGCGATGCGCAATCCCAGACGTGAGTAGCTTGCCTTCCTTCCCAGAATTGCGCAAAAGATGCCTCAAGCATGACTTGATCTGCTCATTTCTCAGAATCAGTCATCAAACCTCCTCATTACCTATTGGAACCCTACAATGCGTAGAGACTTGAGCCTGCTTTACCTCCTAAAATTGCACAGAGGTGTCCCCCAATCTCCTCCCTCTAACGAGACTTACTAATCCCAGAAACTGCGCAGAATTGTACTATGTGGTTCCTCTACTGCCCTGACGTGTCTTCTCTCATAAAACTACACAAACCTACCTCCCAAGGTCTCACCTTGCAATTGAGACCCTCCAAAAATTAAATTAATTTTTATATCTGAAAATTTAATTTAAATGTAAATATGAATAATTAATCAATGTACAATTGATTAGGAACCAATTATTTACATTTAAAAAAACCATTTTTTTCATTTTCAAAATATTCATTTAAATATTTTTTTAACTTTAATTATTTTAATAAAATTTGTTTAATAATTTCAAAAGTAATTGAAACCAAAACTTATTTAGCTAAAATGAAAAAAATATAACTTATCTTTAAAAAATATAATAACTAATTCGAACCATATTTAACTTGACATGAATCAATAAATTTATTAAGATTGGTGAAAATTTATTATTTTAAATAACTAATTCCAATCATATTTAACTTGGCATGAATTATTTAACTTGACATGAATTATTGAGATTTGTCCAATTTCATTATTTTAAATGCATATTTAACCCATTCCAACCATATTTAATTTGACATGAATCTCTAGATTATTGTGATTTGTCACTTACATATTAATATTAAATTATAATTTTACCTCTCTAAATTATCTAATTATTTATTGTGATTTGTCAAAATTTATTTTAAGATAATTTATTGTGATTTGTCAAAATTTATTTTCTTAAATTCTCGCATATTTGTATTAGATTATAATTTTAGGTAATAACATTACTACTCGTACTTGTATCTATAAAATGTTCTTAGCATAATAGTATCTATAAAATGTTCTTAGCATAATAGTAAATTTATAGGAAATTATTGACAACTATTTTTAAGATCTAATCACTTGAATTTCAACCAAAAAAACTAATCACTTAAATTTCACACATAAAAGTAAATATGCTTGTTATTAAAATGTAAAGTTAAGAGTTGTTTTTTATACCTAATTTTGATCATACATGACATGAATATTAATTACAATATTTCTTACCAGGAAGATGTAGGTGTTTACTTTATTATAAAAAATCTAATTTGAATTATACATGATATGAAATATTAATTGAAATATTTCTTTGAATGATGATTTAGGTGTTTACTTTTATTATAAAAATGTGTTGGTTATTATTAAATCCATTTTTATTTTATAGAAATCAGTTAAATTAATTTGTTGAAACTTGTTCTTTGTTTTGAGAGATTAATTTTTTTGATATGTGAATTTTTTAGATTTTAAAAATTCAGAAAAATAATTGCATTTAAGAGATATAATTTATTTAGTGGATAATATAAATACAATATTTTAAAAGTTTTCTTGGAAATTTTGATTATGTAAATTACACAATTAAAGTTTGTAATTTTAACAAATCTTAAAATAATAAGACTACTTGAAATTGTTTGAAATGTTTTGTAACATTTTAAGCATAAGCATTTTTTTTCCTCATTTAACGTATACATATGCCATTGAAATATTTTATTTAATATAGACATTAGAATATTTTTACTTAATATGGACATTAAAATATTTTATTTATGGAGTATATTGTTCATATTAAGATGTTTTGCCGTTATTAATATGATTCTAAATATATTTTTTAAATGCCCCATATCAATATATATTAACAACTAAAAGAGTTATATATTTTCATTTTATTAGAAAGTAACTGAATTATTTTTTTATTACTTCTTCCTTACAGGGATTGAAATATTTTCTGTGTGTGTATATATATGTTACTTAACTTGGATATTCAAACATTTTATTTATGTCTTATATTGAAATATTTAGAAGGAAAATATAAGAATTTTTTTAATTACTTTATCTCTCTAAAGACTTAAACATAGAAATATTTTGTTTGTGATACCGATAGTGAAAGTAAAAGATTGTGGTCATGTCTCTTTCATACTAAGTTATAATATTAATTATCACATCTCCTTCATTATAGATTGTAATATTGACAATAATAAAAATGAAATTATTGATGTTTTATTTTTTTTATATATATATATATATATATATATATATATATATATATTACAAACAAAATCACACTTTAAGGCTAGCACAATCACACTAAAAATATTATTGTTATTGATATAGCCAGAAAACTTAATTTGTATCTATCATAAATATGTAACAATAGAAATAATAATAATAATAAAACCTATTGCAATAAAAATATTATTATTATCATTATAATTAATAATCATTATTTATATAATAGTTATTATTTACTATTAAATGTCATTTATTATTATTTAATTTTAAATGATGTAATATAAATATAAACTCAAGATAATAAATCAAATAAATTAATACTAAAAACGCTAGAGTTTATATTTTTTTGGGTTTTTAATATTAATTTATTAAATTTATTAGTTATTTAAATTTATAATATCGATTTATTAAATAGGTTAATCTAAAACTTCATATTCCTAAGATATAATATTATTCATAAATTTATAATATTAATATTAATCTTTTAAATTAAAAAATCTCAATAAAAAAAATAAAACACCACCGCTACTTTTTTGTTGTCGTTAACTTCAGGGTTGGTCTAAGATATAATATTATTCATAAAATTATAATATTAATCTTCTAAGTTAAAGAATCCCAATAAAAAAAACAAAACACCACTACTTCTTTGTTGTCGTTACCTTCAGGGTTGGTTTTAGTTGTATGACCGAACATATTTGTTCGGCAGATGCAGGTTTTACTTGTATGACCGAACATATTTAGTTGGCAGATGCAGGTTTAGTATCAATGTTTACCCCAAAATTAGCACTTTTCCCTGGTCGAATATGTTCTGCCTGTTATGCAACATGCGAGAACATTTAGTGGCAATGTCAGTGGTGACGTGTTTCAGAAGAAACGCGCCAAATTAATAATTATTATGCTGAGACATCAAAACCGTTGATGTTGTTGGAGAGGCAATTGGTCCAATCGAAATCGTGGCTTGGAAAAAGTTGCTCCGGCTGCTCCAATTTATATATCTTCTTTGGCTCTTTGAGGTTTCTTACATTTCGATGTCCCTGGTTGCAGGCATCAGCCTAAACATTGTCGCTGAAAAAAGATCCTTCAAAAGTTTTGCATGCAACGAAGAGTGTTTAAGATTCAAATAATAAATAAAAGAAACAAGTAAAACAAAAGGCTTGTAATCTATGCCTCGGGAAAACATAATTAACGATAACAATGATTGTAGGTTGTCTCATACACGACGTGTAGGTGAATTAATAAATCCATAAGGCAAACATATATCAGTCCCAGTGGTCTTCAGTGAAATAATTTTTTTTTATATAACTACACTTACCGCACCCTTCTTGGTTAACACCTTCATATTAAATAAATACAATTGTGTTATAATGCCATTGTTTCACATACATGCCTAACCTAAGGCAATGTATAACGTGGCAGGCGAAACAAGACATATCTACGGCTGTCACACTACTAATATATGTCGTGGATTATGTGTTAACTATATGGTACATCATCTTTATGCGTATTCCTCGAATGTGCCAAGGCTGTACTAAACTCTTCTGTTGGCGCCTCCTGCCCTGGACATCTGGCGGTGACTTTGGATTTCATCGGACAGACCATGTGATGAGAGCAGGGTCTCTGTACTTAGGTTTTTCCCGCGCCGGATTTCTTGGTAAGGTGACGCTCATCACGGTGCACAGTCGCCAGATGAAATCGAGGGTGGGCAGGGCTCCACGTTCCACCGCTGCCAGTCAGGGTTTATAATTGTCATTCTCCGGATTATTCGAGACTTTTGTCTTACATTTCCATACGCTCTCGCTCCTTGTTCTTCGCTGCAAGGGTTTGCTCCATCAACCCGCGCCAAGACCTCCACGATCCCAGGCATTTGCATCTTCCGAGGGGTTTCCAACTGCATAGATTGTATTCTCGATCCAGTCTGGTGATTCTCTTATCGATTAATAGGTCTGTTATGTTTATTTGCTTTGAATGTTTACGCCGAGCTCTAAACTCCCTTCTCTGGCTTGACAGGTTGCGTATCAAGGCTTCCGACATCTATGGTTTAACGAAGAGTCCGTTCTGATGAAACCCAACGTGTCCCTCACAGGTATTTATCTGATCTAAGGGTTTGGTTCTCGGTTAGTCTCTTTCTGTTTCGTTTTGGTTTGCCAGAGTTTTCCTCTGTGCAAGAATAGCGACCCCAACCTCATCTTACTCGATTGGTCGCAGGTCTTGATGGACCTCACCTCTTATTTGGGTTCCAAGAATCTCTGGGACCGCTTAAGGAGTTGGGTCCCTCTCCAACCATGGTGATTACCTCTGATTCTCTGAGGCTGGAACTCCTACTTGACTCTTTACACAGATATATGTAATTTATTCTTGTTTTAGAATGTCGGAGCTATAGCCATAATTATGACTGTCTACAGACCCTGGTTCGAAACCAGCGGCTTATTTATTTTGTACTCGTATAATACGAAGGCCGAGGTTTACTGTATCTTTCTATTTCAGTTATATAATGTCTTAATTTTTCCTTATGGAGGCGAAAGACCTTCTACCAAACAGAGTAGGGTTTTGTATATTTTCAGCTGTGTAATATATTTCCTTTTCCTCGGAATCATGTCGATTGGATTATAACATGCATGCAATGGTAATCATGTAATTCTATAATTCTATTGCATTTTGCTATTATTCTTGAATGACTATGTATAGATTTATCCTGTCGTGCCAACATCTGACTCCATAGATGTATGGCCGACTGGCTGAAGCTTGAAAGAGCACAGTAGGGTCATTCCGTCGCGCCATCATCTATTACCATAGATGAATGGCCGACGGATTAACGGCTCTTATGAATAGATCTTTGAGGTATGTAGTATATATTCGTTTCCATATACTTTCGAGCTATTGTATAGATCTTGGGTTCTAGTTATTAAAGGCAGGCAATGCGTTTTTCGATACTTTCCTTATGTAGAGGTGTTACCACACCCAGATTTAATCTCGGATGATAATCTCAGCCTTTCTTTGTCGTTTAACTTCATATGAGCCGCCTGTTACGGCTATACCAGATTCGGGGTTCCGCATTACTATGCCTTCTCTTTGTCTTACTAATACCTCTGTTGACATATTGTTTTAAGAATGAAGAGGGTATTCTATACGACTGTCTGCGTCTGCATCCATTAGGTTCTTGATACCATCTTGACCTCTGTTTATTGTTTACATGAGGAATCCGGTCTTCCTGACTCGGATATGCCTAAAGGGTGTAAACATTATCTGCTAGAAATAAACTTATTTTATTAATAGCTCACCTCACTTGTTCAACGGGTCACTGCATTCGTTTTCTTGAGGTTTACAGCTACACTGTATATGCTTTTCTTTCCTCGCTCATAATGTATCAACTATTTCATATTTTGCCTTACGTTATAATAATGATACCGTGTAAAGTTTGTTCATAACTTCTCCGTCTTCTGGTATTTTACAGCGGAGTAACTGTAACTTAATACAGATTCTTTACAGTATATCGTCTTTTAATTTTGCCACTAGGCTGTCTATAACCTGTACAAGATACGTAGTCATACTATCTTTGATATTACAGATAAACTGTCTATTAACACGGTTTAGACCTTAGACTGTCTACTAACACAGTTTAGACCACAGACTATTTATAAAATTGTTCAGTTAATCACAACTATTTTACCAACTACACAGATAACCAGGCACAAGAGGGTTCCGTTACTTACCTGGTTTCCTTCTGGTAAGATGAAATCTGGAACAGTCCTCCAGCCAAATTGCTGTGTGTTGCTTGTTTTCCTCCCAACCGTGAGACCAGTCCTCCAAGACCTGAGTCTCCCCCCAAGCTACTGCTTACCGGATCACAATCCTCAGTAAGCCAGCACTCTGTGCTTGACTATCTGGTCCTAACCAGACTTAGTCCATACCGGGTGTTTTCTTCCCTTTTCTTTCTTTTCTTTCTCTGCCTGTCTCTACAGCCCAGAGTTTTTCCACCCACCTTCCTTTTTCCTGGAAACCCTTCCAGTTAGGAAAAGTGGTTATTTCTAGTTTCATTAACTAACTTTTCTTTTTCCAGTTCCTTTTAGGAATCCAGATATCATCATGATTAATTCCTTTAATCATCAATTTAGTGCACATGTAAAATTAACAAAATATCCTCAAAATGATTCTTCATATTATTTCAATTCATTTTTTTCTGTAGTAACTTTTAAATAATTACATTTCTTTACGGGGTCATCACATCTCCCCCTCCTGAGATTGGACATCGTCCCGATGTCTAGTGTCTCCAAACAAATCCGGATAAGCTTTCTGAAATAGATCTTCGTCCTCCCAAGTATCCTCTTTAGGCCCATAGTGCTGCCATTGCACTTTAATTTGGGTAATAACCCGCTTCCGCAACTGCACTTCTCTCCGGTCGAGAATGCTCAGCGGCTAGACCCGAACCTCTCCTTCCAGTTCGACCTGCAATCAATAATAGTATCAGTCTATTGTCATGGATACATTTTCAATTAGTTCAAATAAAACAATCCTTACCCTTATATCTTGCCACTTGATCACATGCTTAGGGTCATAGATATACTTCTTAAGCATGGACACATGGAAGACATTATGAATTCTAATGTGGCTTGGTAAGGCTAGCTGATAAGCTACTGGCCCAACCCTAGCTAAGACCTGAAAAGGTCCGAAGTATCGGGGTGCCAGTTTGGCACAGCTGCTCCATTGCAGAGTACTTTTCCTTGCCTGAATTCTGATATAAACGTGATCCCCCACCTGATATTCTTTGAACCTTCTTTTTCGATCTGCAAAGTTTTTCTGTCGATCCTGAGCAGCCTTCAGGTTGGTTCGCACCCTTTTGACCATGTCCTCCATCTCCTTGAGCATTTCTGGTCCCAACCTTAATTTGTCTTCCGGGCCACTCCAGTTTGTGGGCGTCCGACATTTTCGTCCATACAAGACTTCAAATGGAGACATCTGGATGGATGTATGATATCCATTATTGTAGGCGAATTCCACTAAGTGTAAGTAGTCCTCCCATTGTGCTGGTTTTTGCATGACACATGCTCTCAACATGTCTTCCACCATCTGATTCACCCTCTCCGTCTGCCCATCAGTTTGGGGATGGTAAGCGGTGCTAAAATTCAGCTGGGTTCCCAATTCTGCAAATAGCGCTCTCCAAAAGGCGGATGTAAACTTCACATCCCGATCTGATATGATAGTCTTTGGGAGTCCATGAAGTCTGAATATGTTTTGCATAAAGACGTGTGCAATTTGCACTGCCCTGTAAGTGGATTGTACTGGTATGAAATGTGCCGCCTTACTTAATTTGTCAACCACTACCATAATAGAGTCATTGTTCCTCTTTGTTTTAGGCAGCCCAGTTATAAAGTCCATTGATATAATCTCCCACTTCCATTCTGGGATGGGTAGGGGCTGCAGCAGTCCAGCCGGATGCTGGTGCTCCGTCTTGATCTGCTGACACTCCAAACATCGCGCTAAATATTCAGCCACATGCTTTTTCATTCCCGGCCAGTAGTATTCCTTCCGAAGTGCAGTCAGCATTTTCTGGTATCCAGGATGACCAGCATAGTGACTGGTATGGAACTCATCCAATATTAATTTTTTGAGACTGTTGTCATTTGGTACGAACAACCTCTTTTTATAAAGCAGCATTCCATCCCTGCTAACCTCATAATCTTGTGAACTTCCTTTGCTGGAAAGTGGCATTTGCTGCTTCAATTGCTGATATTCAGCATCTTGACTTGCTGTTGTCTTCATCATTTCTTGCAAGGAATTTTCCCACCTGCTGAATGTAACTTCGTACAGACATTGTACCTTTCGACTTAGTGCGTCGGCTACACGATTTTCTTTTCCCTTCAGATGTTTAATGTCAAAGTCGAATCCACTTAAGAAATCTGCCCAACGAGCTTGTCTTGCGTTCAGTGTGGGCTGACTAAAATAATTTGTTAAGCTGTGATGATCTGTGAGTAACAAAAATTTCCTACCCAAAAGGTAGTGCTGCCACATCTTAAGCGCATGTATGACAACAGCTAATTCCAGATCATAAGCAGAATACTTCTGCTCATGTTCCTTTAATTTTCTTGATTCATAGGCGATTACTTTCCCTTCCTGCATTAACACACCTCCAACACCTTCTCCGCTGGCATCGGTACATACCACATAGTCCTTGTTTGGATCAGCTATACTTAAAACAGGAGCAGACGTGAGTAATTGCTTAAGCCTCTCAAAACTTTGTTGACATTCGGAACTCCATCTGAATGTCCTTCCTTTCTTTTGCAAGGACGTGATGGGATATGCCACCCTCGAAAAACCTTCCACAAATCTTCTGTAATATCCAGCCAATCCCATGAAGGATCTGATATCCGCCACATCTTTTGGCACAGGCCAATCCAGTATAGTTTTTATTTTCTCAGGATCTACCGCAATTCCGTCCTTTGAGATCACATGACCCAAATACTGGATTTCTTCTTTATAGAAATCACATTTGCTGAGCTTAGCATACAATTGATGTTCCCGCAATGTTTGCAGTACCATCCGAAGATGTTCCTCATGCTCCTCCTTAGAGCGAGAATAAATCAAAATATCATCAATGAATATTAGTACAAATTTGTCTAAAAATCGATGGAATACACTGTTCATTAAACACATGAACGTGGCGGGTGCATTAGTCAATCCAAAAGGCAGCACTACAAATTCGTAGTGTCCATACCGGGTCCGGAAGGCTGTTTTTGCGATGTCTTCTTCTTTAATTCTGATCTGATGGTATCCAGATCGCAGATCAATTTTAGAGAATACTGTCGCTCCCTTGACTTGATCAAAAAGCTCATCGATCCGAGGTAAAGGGTATTTATTTTTAATGGTGAGCTTGTTTAGCTGCCGGTAATCAATACACATTCTAAGAGTTCCATCCTTCTTTCTGACGAATAACACCGGAGCTCCCCATGGAGATACACTGGGGCGGATATAATTTTTATCCAACAATTCCTGTAGCTGCATTTTCAATTCAGTCAACTCCATTACTCGCCTTTTGGTCCCTGTAGCTAGCTGTACCAGCCAAGGATTCCTGAATTTTTCAGGCTGCAACTTACATTGTTCAACTATCTTTGGACTAATATAACTTAAAGTAGCGCCAGGGTCTATTAGAACAGAGATGGAAAGGTTTAAAATTTTACCTTCAAACTCTACCATGGTGGGCTGGTATTCTACCTGGCGGTCGTCCAAGGCTGCGTTAATTCTTGGCATACTTCGTCCCACGTCTCCCACGGTTGATGCCTCATGAATCTGGGATATCTGGTCAGTTCCCTTCCTTTGCGGACAATTTTTGACATAGTGCGGTCCACCACAACCCCAGCACTGCACTGGGGGTCTGGTTGTTCCCTCGGTGTCCATCTTGGCGGGCTGTTCACTCATTCTGGTCTCGCCAATGGACTTGGACCTGAATGCACTTCTCGGTGCTGCTCTACTATTCTGGCCCTTGCTGCTTCCTTTGATTCCGCTGCTTCGACTCCCCTTAATATTTCCAACAGCTTTATTATTTTTCTTCTCATTCCATTTTCTGCTGGAACTGTCCCCTTTCTGTTTGCTCTGCTGATAGCAGATTCTGGCCTTGCGAATTGCCTCATCCATGGTTCTAGGATTATCAAATTCAATTCTTTCCCTCATATACATAGGTAGGCTGCTGACAAAACGCTGCACCTTGGCCTTTTCTTCCTTAAGGTAGGGTACATAGCGGAGCAAGGATGTGAAACGATTGATGAACTCATCCATGGTCTGCTGTCCCAGTCGCAGATCATGGAATTCCTTGGCCTTTTCATCATAAAACCTTTCCGTCAGGTATCTCTCTTTAAAATATTTCTGGAACCTTTCCCATGTTATGGTTCGTTCAGTTACGCCTTTAACGATTTTCACTTCCTCCCACCACAATGTCGCCTTCCCTTGTAGCTGGAAGATGGCCAATCGTGCCTTCAAGTTATGATCATATTCATATAACTGAAAATATTTATTCATGTTGATTAGCCAAGCCTCAGCTGCTTCCTCTTGTTCCCCATCGTAATGTGGGGGCTTAATCTTGCGAAATTCTCCTTGCAATTCCACCTTTTGACGCTTTGAGGTCTGCTGTTCTGATGCATTATCAGATTGGTCCTCTCCTTCAGGAACTTCAGATTCTGCGTGATAACGTTCCTCCTCTGTCGTTTTCTGCTGTTCGGCGCTGGGGTTAGCTAGTGGCGGGTTCTGTTTGTCAGACAAACTTTTCAAAATCCTTTCTTGTTCCATAGTCAATCGTGCATTATCCTCCCGGAGCCGAGCCATTTCATTTTTCAGCTCTTGAACTATTTCTAGTATGGCCAGATTCGTGCTGCGGGTCTCCTCACCCAGCTGCACCCACAATTCTGCGTTATCTCCAAAATTTGTTGCAGGCCCAAAGTTGGCTGCAGGCCTGTGCGGTGCGCTGCCAGACCCCTGCATGCTAACTGTACCTTTGTTACTGTTTCCTTCTTCTTAACTACTCTGTACCTGCCCTGGTCTGATCATGAAACATAATCATTGTGAGCTACCTGCACAATCTTGTTACCCAAAAAGATTATTAACGTTATAATGACCTTCTCATCTTTTAATATTTATTCACATCCCAGAGGCCACAGTATGGATAATCTGGGCTCTGATACCAACTGTCACATACCTAAACGCAATAACATACATGTAAATAATTTTTTTTATATAACTACACTTACCGCACCCTTCTTGGTTAATGTTACACTAAAAAATGTCACCATGGCTATTTACAGTCGGTATGGCTCAATCAACAGTCATACTACCCTTTTGAGCAAGTCTTATGCCTCTACTATTCATATCAAACTCCAAGAAAGAGAGAAAGTCTTTATAAAACATGTTTATCTCTGGGTACGCAGGTTCTCTCAAGCCTTGCCTGCGGGTATGCACCTTTGGTTCATAAGGTCTGCGTCCAAGGACGCTCTGTATCTAAAGGGGCAGGTGCGTCCCTCTCAAAAGGTTAAAATGCGCAAGTTTTATCTTCAAAAACTTACTTGTGGTCATTTCTAGAGCATTCTAGAAGATTCTTGGATGAGTATTGAGCGCCTCCAGATGGTTCATGCACCCCTATCAAAGAGGAACTTATCCCATCAATAAGGGAGTGATCCCATCCAAAGAGGGGACTATCCCATTGATGGTGGACCTGATTAACTTCCTCTTGAGCACTATAAAAAGAGGCATTGAGCCAGAAGGAAGAAGGTTGAAAGCTATAGATTTCTAAGGGTAAATGCTGCAGGTATTAGGACTCCCATTTAGAAGCTTGTGAGGAGAGATTGTCATCTTTACTTGTTATTTTTGGAAGTGGGTGAGCTTTGTCAAAGTAGAGGAAGACTCTTGTGGACCCTGGAAGGAGCTTACACAACACCAAGGCTCAGGTTGTAATGGTTCCTTTTGATTACCTTTAATGCAAATTGGTTCATTCTTCTCAATAGCTTGTTGTTAATGGGTTATTTCATGTACTCCTTGGTCTATATGTTGAATATGCTTTGTTTTATGTTATAATCAGGTGCTATTTAATTGTTTGACTGTTGGTGATTGCAGGTTTTGGAGAACGGGAGGAGCTCATCCGGATCAACAAAGCTTGGACTTCTACAACAGCGTTTGGATAGAGGTAAGAACGAAACACTTGATTTCTCATATCATAATGTATGTTTAGAGAAGGATAGCTCCAGTTTGTTTTGTTTGTCATTAGAATGTCTTAGACTTCTAGGAAGGTCAGCTGTGTCCGCACCCTTGACTGATTCTGTGTGAAAAATTGGCGACTCCGCTGGGGATAGTTTCCATTAATGAGAAGAGTCCTTTCTTTTGTTTGAACTTTGCTTTGAGAAAATTGGTTTATTTTTCTGGTTTTGGCTCTGTGATCTTGTCTCTGGGTGGGTTAGCTTAGGATTAGTTTTATTTTTGGTTTTCTTGAGTTTTTCAGTAGGACGCACCCTCTGAGTGCTGCACAGTGCGTCCCTGGACGCACTTTTGTTGTGTGCACAGAGCGGGCCCGCACCTGTGCTAACGGGTTGCCTGCGTCCCCTGCCAAAATTTAAGAAAATTCCACTTTTTGCCTTTTTTGCTCTTAGATTTTGTTTTTTCTTAGTTTTTTATGCCCAGATTCATCAGTCCCTTGTCCAGAATCTTCACCTGAACTGGTTTCATTAGCATTAAGTGTTTTAGTGGATTTCGTCGAAGTGTAAGCCCTAGGGTTTGATTTTGAGTAGGTCTTGTAGTGACTTTAGCGGTAGGAATTGTCAAGCCTTAGATATCTCTGGTTTTGTCAACTTTCTAAGAAGTCAGACCTGTTCTAAAGTCTACCTGTAGAAGTAACTTATCATCAAGTTGTCTTTTGGGCCATTTTCGAAGTGCTTGTTATTTAAGTCTTGAATTCCATTTTACGAAAAGAACAAAAAGATTTGAGTTTTGTTTTGGCTAGTCTTTTGATTCTGCATTAGCTAGTCCTTGATTTGATTTTGATCAAGTAAAACATCCTATAATCGCCTTTATGAGCTTTTTCCTTGTTAGGTTTACTTAGAGTAATCTCTCTTTTGGTTTGCTTGTGAGTCAAATTTTCATAGTTTTGTAGATTTTGAGATTGTTTTTTGTTAAAGGTAGCTTTACATGCTTTATTGAAAATGGAAAATACAAAAAATATCTCCTTTGAAAAGTTTTGTTTCAAGTAGCTTTAAAAGTTTTTGAAAGAAAAAGAGTTTTTTGTGCAAGTAAAGAGTGGTTATGTTTGTGTGCTCGAAAAGAAAACGAAAATTGTTTCTTTGATTGTCTTTTCTAAGGGAGTTGTTTTCTTTAAAAATTGCATTCTCTCAACTCTCTTAGTTAAAGATTCTCATTGAAAAAGCAAAAATAGTACAGATCATCTTAGGTGCATTTTTGTAGTGGTTGGAGTCGAGTCTGCACACCATTGGTTTCACTTCCATCACCTTGTGACTTTAAAGAACAACCTTAAAAGTAACGCTTAAAGTAAAATTGAACTAGTAACTTTTATTTTCTAGGGCTCTAAAGCACCAACATAGCTTAGGCTAGTGTCTTGGAGTAGGTGAGTACTTAACTCTCCAAGACAGTAAAACAAACAAGTAGTCGATCTTGTGATAGAATCAAATCCAATTGTTACATTTACACTCTGGGAAAGCTCCTCTTAAAGGAGAAGCACGAGCTCGTGTCTGAACCAGTGAGGGGATCATTCCCCCCTCGTTGGGAACGACGCCAGACAGTACGTATTACAAATGGTAAACCTCGGATTAACCATTGTCGAGGAGCCAAGGGTCACTTATCGGTAAACCTTGGATTACTGTCAAGGAGCCGGTAAGGGGATTGAGCTTGCTACTCTGCCCTTGCGTGCTGTCGGAGTTTAGACTGTTCCCCCAGGTGTACTTGTGGCCGTTGGTAACCTTAGTGACCATAATCTCTAGGATTCTACCCAAGGTGACGGTGGAGGGAAGGTCCCACTGTACCTGCAGCAGACGTCGGCTATACTCACTTGGATTTTCTGGGGGGTTCACTTCACTCGAGACGGTTAAAGTGGAGGAACTTGGTCCAGTCTATTCATTAAGCAGGTTGTCGGCGTAACTGTTCCACCCGCCATTTCTGTACTGAATCCTGCGAGGTTGGACCTAATCACCAACTAGCGCTTTTGGTCCGGAAGATACTGTTTATGTTTGGTTTGACGCCC
The DNA here is from genome assembly GCA_031772625.1 of Pinus tabuliformis. Lineage (NCBI taxonomy): Eukaryota > Viridiplantae > Streptophyta > Pinopsida > Pinales > Pinaceae > Pinus > Pinus tabuliformis. The sequence goes on along the minus strand of CM062813.1, from coordinate 1,001,809,634 downwards.
TAGATTCTTTAGGCGTGTGATTCAAATTTGTTTGGTTCTTTAGAGACTTTAGGTGGTTTGATTTGAAATTTTATTTTGTTTTCGTGTGTAGTAGTTAAAAGTTTTTAGCTGTGGCGGAATTACCGAGACAGTCCCGTAGAATTCGGGGCCAGTCTCCTGAAGTTGTTTCTGTGGTCGAATTGTTGAGAAGATCCCGTAGACTTAGGGGTGAACCTCCTCGAGACGACCCCAGTAATTTAGAAGGTTTAAAGGTCCTTGTAACTCCTCCTAGTGGCAGTAGAGTAGGTTCACCTGAAGAAGGAGAATCTTCCTTGGTAGTCCATCCAGATTACCAAAGTTTAGAGACAGGTTATAATCCCGAAGCTATTACAGTTTCTGAACTTGTTGGTAGTTTTTCGTCTGCCAGCGATACAGGCGAAGAACCCGAAATATCCGAACCTGTTACTCCGACTCCTAGTGTTCCTGATTCACCGAGAATAGAAAGAATTATCACCGAAAATCTTCCTGTTGGTTTGATTGCTATAGAAGAACTTGTTCCAGAGGAAGAAATAGGCGTCTCTGATCCTGAAGATCAAATTACCCTTGATCTAAGGGAGCGTGAATCCATTTTTTACAGTCCTCCTAGAAGTACCACTTGGTACCTTTCGTTAACCAATTATTTAGACAACTTTGGGCTAGGTTTTTCTACACCTCGTACTCCTTTTCCACCTGGAGGAATTCATACTCCTGTAAATATGTCTGGTCAGTCATCTGTGTTTACACAAAGTCCTGAATCTTTTTTACATGGCGGTCCTTCTGTTCCTACTGGGTATCAATCTCTTTCTGGTAAGTTTGCGGGACCATCTCCTCAACCCATTGATCATGGGTTATTAGTTGGAAACAGTGGTAATGTACCATTGAGTGTAGGAGACATTTACATGATGTCAGGATCAGTTCCCGTTACCCAACCTCAAGGTGGCCAATTACCGCCTGGGGGGCAGCCTTCGTTAATGCCTGGGGGGCAACCTCAACGTACTTCATTCGTGTCTTGGGGGAAACCTCAAGGTACTTCATTCGTGTCTGGGGGGCAACCTCAAGGTCAGTACGCTCCTATGGGGCAATACATACCTCAAGGTCAACCCCAGCCTCAATATGTACCCCAAGGTCAACCTCAGTATCAATATCAACCTCAAGGATGGCAACCTCAAGGATGGCAACCCCAAGGGTATCAACCCCAAGGGTATCAACCTCAAGGATACCAACCTCAAGGTCAAGGTCAACCCCAGTACCCGTATTTACCTTAAGGTTATCAACCTCAAGGTCAATACTCAGGTCAAAGTTATCAACCACCTCAAGGGCAATCATATGGGACTGCACCTTACAATTATCAACCCTATCCTCAATCCGGCTATGGATCTCAATACCCTCAACCTGTTATGGGTCAATACCCTGGAATGTTAGTGTGGCATCCGTCACAAGGTCAACAGATGTTGCATCCAAGTATACAGTCGGTACCTCAAGCAGGACAACCTGTAGTTCCTGGTCCACCCCAGCAACCGCAACCTGTCCAGTCAAGTGTTCAGACCCCTGTAACTTCGGTAGTTACTCAGCCGCCAATTGCACCTAGTACTCCATCTCAAATGGCTGCAGCAACTACCGCCACATCTACCATACTTACTTCTGGAGTATCGACGGCTCCGGTTTCTACTGTCCCTGTAACCACTCCTCAGACATCTGTACCGTTGTCTGGATCTACGATTCAAACCACAGTCCAGATGCCTGTAGGCCAACCTGGTATAAGTACGGTTGTTACTACTCAACCTCAATTTGTTCAACCTTCGTACTAGGGACAGTATCAACCCGGGCAAGCTATCCAACAACCGGTTTACCAGTATCAACCGTATCCTGGGTACACTTATCAACAACCTCAGCAACCCCAGTACGGTCCGGTTAATCCTGGTTTTCCAGGAGGATATAATATCCCAAATGCGACTCATGTTCCTAGTTATCCTAGATATCCTCCTCCTGGGGCCGGTATTGTGACCCAGAGTTTTAGAGATCCTAACCGGCAGTTACCGTTTATCGCAACTTTGGATTTACCAGACTTGACGCGCCTAACGAACGATCCAATTCAATATCTTCCGTTCTGGCCGTCAATGCCAAATAAGTTGCCCAGCGATATACCCAAGTTCGAAGGTAAGTCTAGAGAGGATCCGTCCAATCACGTGATGACTTACCACCTCTGGTGTGCTTCAAATTCCATCTCGGATGATTCGATCCGTTTACGTCTTTTTCAGCGTACACTCATTGGTCTCGCGGCCAAGTGGTACATTGAGTTACCACGGGCCTCTTTTTACAATTTTAGCCAGTTAGCTACCTCGTTCTTAACTCACTTTCAGTTACCGGTCAGATACGATAACGGTACAGAATTATTAACTTCACTAAAACAATCAACCTCCACGTATATTTCAGATCACATTCATGAGTGGAGACGTCGAAGAAGGCTAGTGAAAGTTTTTATCCCAGACCAAATCTTAGCTGAATGGTTTGTTAAATCATTATTACCAAGAATTACTGAAGATGTAGCTAAGGCCGGAGTAGTTACTGAGGAGCAAGTCATTGCTCAGGCACAATACCTTGACTTAGTTTACACGCAGTCGGGTACATTACACGAGAAGATTCCAGATCTTCCAAAGTCGAACCAAATCGCTGCTGCTCCTTCGGGATCTCATGCCGCTGATGGTATGATTGGTATCGTGAATACAAAGAGCAAGAAGAAGTCTTCCAAGGCTTCAACTACTCCTATTATCACTTTGCCTGATTCCTCGACAGGAGAGTCTTCTCCTGAACTTACCGCCGATATTCACGCTGTAGAGTCATCTACGGCCAAATCAAAAAACGGTGGAAAGAAGAAAGGAAAGAAGAAGGCTAAAGCAGACAAGGCTCCAAAGGAGAAAACTGAAAAGTCGGAAACCAATGACGAAAAGCGCAAACCTCGATATCCTTGTCTTATTTGTGAAGAGGATCATTTTACGAGAGATTGCCCTCATCGGGCCGAGGTAGTGAAAATAGTCAAAGGTTCTCCCACTCCTGCTGTGTTAAAAAATCCATTTCCGGAGCAGGAGAATAAGATGATAGGTTCTTCCTCAAATGCCAGTGAAGAACCCATTTTGATGATGTCTCATGTAAGGATCGCGACTCGATCGCAAGATTATGGTAGTAAGAATCCTGTTGATGGTAAGGAAGCAGAATCTTCTCACTCTAACCCATCAACCTCAGCTCCTGGTTCCGATCGACTACAGATCGAGAAACCTAACCCAGACTTAGTAATTAAACCGCCCGCCAAGGGTGTACTTCGAAGGTCTACTTTCAATCCACATGCGAGAGCGGCCCAGAATTACAACATTGTTGAGGACTTAGCTGTTTCACCCTCAGCAATGTCGGCGTTAGAAGTGCTGCAATCATGTCCAGCACAACGAAAATTGCTTTTGTCGGCTATAGGAGCTGTTGACGTTCAGGATCCGAATCTAATGATCTTCGATCTAGAAAATAGTACACCACGACTCCCCCATAAAATGGCTTTCCAAATTCCAGTGATAGTCAAAAACAGGCCTATTCATCGAACTGTGATTGATTAGGGAGCTTCTACGTGTATTATGTCAATTCAATGTTGGATATCTCTTGGTTCTCCTTCGTTGAACCAATCCCCCACCATCCTTAAGGCCTTTGATGGCCGTGGGTTCCGTCCGTTTGGTATTCTACAGGAATTGCCTATAGGGGTAGAAGGTAAAACCGTTAGTCTGGATGTGGAAGTGGTTGATGCCCCTCTAGACTACAACCTTCTTTTGGGTCGAAGTTGGTCATATGCTATGACAACGGTCGTTTCATCGGTCTTCAGAGTAATTAAGTTTCCACACAACGGTAAGATCGTGACTATTGATCAGTTGACATACTTTTCATCCGACCCAGCCTCTTCAGAGAGCATCCAGCATGTCGGTAAGATGACAATCCCTTATAAGGACGTTGGTGTAGGTTTAGTTAAGGATTCCGGTTTACTGGGAACTTTTCCTCTCCCTCCACTCAGCGTAGAACCTTCGTTTGCAACGATTCATATGATTACGTCAGAAAACATTATTTATGATGATCCTTGGTATGTTCCATCTGACTCTGAGATAGACTCATTCGGTAATGCTATGCCTTTGAGTCCATATGAAATTTCTTATGAATCTCTTATGTCTTTTACCGACTTTCATTCAACCGAAGTCGACCAAATGAATGTGGTCAGTGAAGAATCACTTTTCACCTCAACCTTAGAACAGATAGCGTTTCCCGAAGTCATGTCATCTGACGAACAACTTCACGAAATCCTAAGTGTAGACGATCTACCATGGGAAGATCTCCATCACAGATCTTCGTTTTTACCTAAGGATGATGCATTTGAAAATGATTTTTCATCTATATTTACTGCTGAATATGTCAAAGACGCTCAGGATCCAACGAAACATTCTGATTCAGAGTTGAATTTAGGGAATATTTCTTGTACTATTCCCATTGATATTTCAGTGAAGCCCGGAATTGAGGAGAACATTCATATAGGTGCCTCATGTACAGGAGAAGAAATCCAAACTTACAAGGCCCTATTCCAAGAATTCCGCGATGTGTTTGCATGGTCTTACGAGGAAATGCCGGGAATCGATCCTGCCATTGTTGTTCATGAAATCAAAACCTACCCGGATGCTAAACCCATTCGGCAACGGTTGCGTCAGATTCACCCTCGAAAAGCGGCTGCGATTAAAGCCGAAGTCGAAAAGCTGTTGAAAGAAAGTTTCATTTATCCAATCCCGTTAACGGATTGGGTATCGAATATTGTTCCGGTCAACAAGAAACAAGGAACAATAAGAATCAGTATCGACTATAGGGATATCAATCGAGCTTGTCCAAAAGACAACTATCCTACGCCTTATATCGATCAAATTATTGATGATTGTGCCGGAAGTGAAATGTTTTCCTTCATGGATGGTTTTTCGGGCTATAATCAAATCAATATTCTACCTGCCGACCAACCAAAAACGGCATTCATTTGTCCATGTGGGACATTTGCTTATTGCAAATTACCTTTTGGGCTCAAGAATGCCGGGGCCACTTTTCAACGGGCGATGTCTTACGCATTTCACGACATCAAGCACATTGTGCAACCGTATCTCGATGATTTGCCTGCTCATTCTTTACGACGAGCTGATCACCTTGACCACCTACGAGCAATCTTTATGAGGTGTAGGCATTATCGAATCCGTTTGAATCCCCACAAGTGTGTTTTCTATATAGAAACAGGTCGATTGCTGGGATTTGTTGTTTCAAAAGCCGGCATTCGCGTCGATCCCTCGAAAGTCGAAGCGATCATCAAATTGCCTCCTCCTTCGAGTTTGCGCCAAATCCAAAGTTTGCAAGGGAAAGCGAACTTTTTACGTCGATTCATCCCAAACTACGTCGAGGTCACTAAAGCTTTTACACGGTTGTTGAAACAGAACGTTCAATTCTTTTGGGACGAGATTGCCCAACAATCTTTTGATGCACTTAAACACGCGTTGACCCATGCACCGTTGTTGCATCCTCCCAACTACAACCAGGACTACTTCTTATACCTCGCAGCTTCATATTCCACTATTGGAATGGTGTTAGTTCAAGAAGATGAATTCGGAGCAGAACATGTGATATATTATCTTAGTCGAACCTTAAATTCCACTGAGTTAAAATATTCGCATGTGGAGAAATTGGCCTTGGCAGCCGTTCAAGCTGTCCAGCGTTTTCGTCACTACATTCTTCTCCGTAAAACTACAGTTATTTCGGATTGCAACCCTATGATTTACATTTTGACAAAACAGTTGCTAGGGGGAAAGTACTCTAAATGGATCGTTATCCTGCAAGAGTTCGACTTGGAGTTCGAGAAGTCCAAGTCTAAGAAATCCTTAGTCTTTGCGGAATTGATGTGTGATTTCCCACGTACTGACACAAAAACTGTGGCGGAAGAGTCCATTGCAGACGAATCTTTGTTTCTTATCAGTACTTTAGATCCGTGGTTCGGGGATATAATCATCTATCTCCAAACCCAAACCTTTCGGCCTGAAGCTTCCAAAGAGGAACGGCGAAAAATTAGGTTTCAATCCCAACAATGCAAAATTATTGGAGATACACTTTATCGCCGGGGGGCAGACTTAGTTTTTCGACGTTGACTAACTCACGAAGAGGCTGAGAGAGTTCTGAATGATTGTCACTCTGGAGCATGTGGCGGTCATATGTCTGGGTATGCCACAGCTCAGAAGGTGTTGCGCGCTGGTTACTTCTGGCCATCTATGTTTAAAGATTGTATCATTGCAGTCCGGAAGTGCCACAACTGCCAAGTTTTTGATCGAAAGATGCGCGCACCACCTGCTCCTCTCCACCCTATAATTGCAGTTGGTCCATTCGCCAAATGGGGTATCAACTTTCTTACTTGTAACCCTCACTCGGCCGGGGGGCATGCGTATATCATCCTCGCGGTTGATTATTTCACTAAATGGGCCGAGGCGATGCCTACATTCGACGCAAGCGGTAAAACAGCTGCAGTTTTCATATTCAATCATATAATAACTAGGTTTGGTTTCCCACAAGCAATTATTACTGACCATGGAAGCCATTTTCGAAACACCATGATGACTGAACTTACAAGCCAGCTTGGTTTGCGCCATGACAGCTCTACTCCTCATTATCCGCAAGCCAACGGTTTGGTTGAGTCTATCAACAAAGTTCTGGTTATCATGATTCGACGAACCATTGGTATTCATCGGTCGAATTGGAACAACATGTTATTTTCGGCGCTATGGGCATACCGAACCTTAGTGAAAACCTCAACAGGGTTCACTCCTTTCCAGCTAGTTTATGGCTTAGAAGCAGTGTTACCCATTGAATGTGAAATCCCATCACTTCAAATGGCTGTCAAATTACTTCCAGCTACTTCCGAAGAGGAGAAACGTTTATTGTACTTAGCTAAATTAGATGAGACTCGACGTGACGCTACATTGGCAATCGAGACTCACGCGAAGCGAATGAAAGCTCAGTATGATAGAAATGTGACCCCTCGAAATTTTTCGGAGGGAGACCTAGTGCTCTTATATGATCAAGCTAACGATAAGCTAGGTGCTGGAAAATTCGTTCCTATGTGGCATGGACCCTATATTGTAAAGCGAAAGCTAGCAAAAGGGGCTTATGAGCTAGTAGATTTTGATGGGGACTCTTTGGATAAACCCAGAAATGGAATTTACCTAAAGAGATATTATGCTTAAATGGTGGGTATGGAGAATTTTTAGTTAGGTTAGGTTTTCTTTCTAGCTAGTTTAATTGTTAGTTAGTTAGTGTGCTTAGCTTAGTGAGTGTGTTTTTCGTCGTTATTCTGGCTTATCTTGGTTTTGCTCTTGATATTGTAGATGTCGACGCCCCTCCAAACATACATTGGATTTGCTGATGGTGCTTGTTGTAATACACGGAATATCTCTTCCGCAGCTTGGGTTATCTATTCACCCTCTGAAAAGTTAGTTTCTATGCATGGGGTAAGCCTCGGTCAAACAACGAATAACATTGCAGAATACAGTGCAGTGGTTGAATTATTATCCGAATCTATTTCATTTGGAATTCGACGTTTGATAGTGAGGTTAGATTCTGAACTTGTTGTATTACAGCTTAATAGAGTTTATGCCATTAGAAATCCTGTGTTATTAAGGTTGTTTTTGAGAGTGCGTCTCTTGGAACGTGAATTTGATTACATTGAATATCAGCATATTCCAAGGTCCTTAAATACATTAGCAGATGCAATTGCTTCTCGAGTGTTGGACAGACATTTACGATAATCATGCAAGTAAATTTAAAAAACATTTCATCATACATGTTAAACAAGATAAGCCGGTAATAGTGATATATATATAGATAGGAGTGTGTCAAAAAATATACATCATCTTCGATCATAGGTTGAAAAACACCTTATGATCGGCAAAATGATAAGTACAAAAAGACAAAAATGTCACATGTGTCTACAAAGTGACTAGCCAATCACTGGTGGTGCTCCCTGTACGACACCACTGCACGAGCTACTTTGCGCAAAAATCTCCTGAACGGTCCAGGGACCCTGACTACGTAGCGCTGAAGTCTGATAGGAATATCATCCATAGATGTCTCCGGTATATCCGCCGTCAGACGCTGTAGATCATGCTCCAACTCAGTCAGTACCTCCGCAGCCGCCGCGTCCTGTGGGGCCGGTAGCGGTGCAACTGGATGTCGCCTCTCGAAAAGCCGGAGGTTGGCTGGACGCTGTGGACCAACATCTGCATTTTGAAAATTTTACTGTCAGTTTGAGATGATATATATAAAAAACAAAAAAATACATAATTTAAAAACTCGTGAAAAATAAAGTACCTCTGTCATCCCATTGTTCTCCCTGTGGAAGAACCATGTCCGGATCACCTCGAAAATCTATTCCGGCATACGGAAAATCCTGGATCGCGAACACCTGGTCCTCTAACCAGTGAAAATAACTGTCAGTGAATCGAACAACTGCCGCACCCTCGTCCGGATGTCGGGCCATCACAGCAACCCATCGTACCAGCTTTGGCTCCTGAGGACCCGAAATATCAACAGTGAGATGCTGAGGGATCAGCATTGGTATCCTCTCTAAGGCGAAGCTCACGACTATAGGCCCATATCCAAAGGTCTTTAGTCTGCCGGTCTTTGCCTTGGTCAGTTGGACTTTCAAGTTAGCCAACAGTGCATCACACCAGTTGAAAATGGTGCCTTGGAGACAATCAATTGCCATCCGAAATTGAGACCCAGTAGCAATATGTAAAGTGGCTGAGCCACAAATTCTGGTCACAGTGAAAGCCAAGACCATGAGTTCACGTTGAGAGACATATTCGATCTCTATGCCTTTCTTGTGCTCTCGATCAGGTAGGCACCAATCTGCTCGGAGACTATCAAGGGATTGGCCACCCGGCCTAGTCCCAGCCAGGTTGAGTTGCTCACCTCTGTTCGGCAAGCCAGTAAGAAAGTAAATGTCAGCAGGCTCTATCTCGAGTTGTTGCCTGCTGATATAAAAGCATTGTTCTTGAACGTTCCATCTCTCGACCAGCCACTCCAAGAACCTTACCTGAGCTCTCATACCGGGAATGGACCAGTATTTGTATAAACCACATCCTCTTAGGGCATCGAGGGAAGGTTGATGATTGATTGCAGCTTCATCAACCTCCTCATGCTCTCTTTCTCTCCAATCCATCATGATAAGTGCCCTACACATGAATAAACAGGCATTAAAATTAGTTTTGAGGAATTTCAATGGTTGGTTTGGGAGTTTGGGGTCTCAAAACCCGCGTTTTGCGGAGGACGCACCCCGCGTTTGGCACACAGTGCACCGGGACGCAGGTGGCCTGAAGGCAACCTGCGTCCCCCGACCTTTTCCCTGTGTAGGAAAAAGTCGGGGGACGCAGGCCAGCCTTTAGGAAAGCTGCGTCCCCCGCAGGGCGGTTTCCAAAACCCAAAACCCCCTAAAAATAAAAAATGAAACTTAAAACAAAATTCTAAATGGATGAAATTGACAAGGAGGATGTTGTGAAATACCTGGAAGAGACGGCGTTCGATTCTAATGGTCGGATTTTCCGCAGCGACCACGGGAAGTTTCTTGTCAAAAGCTCCTTTTTCAACCTCAACAGTCAAACGGTAAAAATGACATGGTAAAAAGTCTTTTTATAGGTTTTTTGGATGAATTTGTTCATTTTTCACCATGGAAAGATGTTTTTCGATGAATTTTTGCCTATCTTAAACAGGTATGAGTAATGTGTCGCTTTTGTGCAGGACAAAGGGACTTAGAGGGAAAATTGTAATTTTTCACAAACAAATATCAGAGTCATCTTTTAAGCCCTTTTCTGACTCCTAAAACATGAAAATATTGTCGAGCGTTTCTTTTACACTCGTTAAAACGGAATTAAAAGACGGTCCCCTTATAGCTCTTTTCTAACCGTAAAATCAGGAAAAGATTGCCGTGTTTTTGTCGTTTCAAACTCGATATGGAAATAAAACGACGTTTCCTTGATCGCTTTTTACTTTTCAGGTCAATGACACTAACTATGAAAGTACTCCTTGGTCGCAAGATCAAGCGGTTCCCCCAGGTATTATTTTATACTTTTTTGGGCTTGAGGGACACAAATTTACAAAAAAGTTCAACTTGGAGTTTCCTTAAGTTTTTCAGACTCTCTAAAATTGAAAAACGCCGAGTTTCTCCTATACTGGGCTCGTTAAACATTTCACAGTAAAGGACCTGTTCAATTACAAATAGGAACGAACCACTCCTTCCTAGGGTTCGAATCAAAACTGGGTTGGACTCGTCTGAAGGATGAGCTTCTTCCTGGAAGAATCTGCAGGAAAATGAAATTCTTTATAGGCCCACTCACTCTTCGATCTTTGCGAGTGAGAGCTAAAGGCGCAGAAAGTAAGGTGCCGGAGGGGCTTGCGCTTCCTAGTGCAAGGGTTTTAACGCTCACTCATCATATGGGTGAGGGAAGGTTCAATTTTTAAGATCCTTTATTGGGGACTATGCTAGTGATCACCGGGAGTATATCCGAAAGACCCACCCTATCATGAAAATAAATAGAGCTAAAAGGGAGTCTTTGTAGGATGAGTGGAACTGGAGATTGGAACCATTTTAGCCCATAGCGAGGGTCATTCTTGTCCTGGGAGAGTAAGTCCAGTGGGGAGGGATCGCAAGATGGCTCGACTAAAAGGCCGCCATCGATCTTTTTCGATGGTTGAATATGTTTTGGGGGGTCTTCTGACGTAGAATGCAGGAATTCATGTACATATATCCAGACCAGCCAGCCGGACACAAAACCAGCCATTGCCTCACCTAACGTTCTAGCCACTACCTCAACGTTCTCGCCTAACAGGTTCGACCAGCTCTAGGGCCCTATATTTATTACTTAGGGGTCACTCACTATTCATATGGTGAGGGTGAGGTAACGAATGCTCGACCCCCGGGAGAGGGCCCTTACTTCTTCATAGGGACGGAGTCACTCACTATTCATATGGTGAGGACCGGAGGGACGGAGTCACTCACTATTCATATGGTGAGGGGCTCGACTGTCAAGGCCGCCATCGGTCACTCACTCATTCCGATGGGTGAGGGTCTTGCAGATTAGACCCTGAGAATCTTACCCGCAGCTTCGCTCCTCACCGGGGATTGGGGTGGGTGGGTAAATAGTAGGTCGGGTGAGCGGCTTCTCGCTCCTTCGACTGATTGTTCGCGTCGGATTTCTTTCTATTGCACTCCCTTTCGGACGGAGTCGCTCACTCATTCATATGGGTGAGGGCCTTAATGCAGGATCATTTAGGTCAGGTTTCTTTGTTATTGGGATAAGTAGATCTTTATGGATCTATCCCCCGAAAGAACCGGACATGCCAATTTTTATCATCCGGCTCGAACAATAACTGGAGGAAGTATATATCACTTATTTTTTCCCGTGATGGAAGATGAATTGGAAAAATAGGAACTAATAATGTCTATGATCATCCATCATTGGTCATTTTATTATTCCAGTAAAATGCTCATGACCCCGTCCTGTAAATTAGATTCTATATACAATATGTGTAATGCATAGATATAGACTCATTTATCTACACATTGATTATTCACGAGGGGCAAGGAATTTATTAGTAGTCTCCATTCTTTGAAAAGATAATATGAAAAACAAGAAACTTCGTATCATTTTGTTGAGCAATGAAACCTATTTTTATTGGGTTGGATGACCCATATAATTATTATCCTCCATCGGGGAACATAAAAGTTTTTAATCAAGCATATGTTATCCTCCTCAAGCTTGTTAAAAATAAAGAGGTACTTGCCAGAAATGGTGGGGGAAAAGAGAGAAGAATGAGCCTATTTGTTACCTTTTGTCTCAAAAGAAACTTTATTACCACTCTTGGACACGACACTTTTCATTCACCTGGGTTGGGAAATCTTTTACCTCACAGTCAATCAAACCACTTTTGAAAGTCTTCAACCGGGTTCCGGGGATTAACTTTGAGTTATTTAGCACCAAACCATATGTCGTGTCGTTATGTGTTCAAGAGGTCTGCAAACAAAACTTTCATCTGCAAAATACTTGTCATCCATTTGACCATCCCTGAGTCAGTCCTTACAGCAATATTTCTTCAACTTGAACAATGATTTCGTGTTGTGGGCTTGCCTGCAACGAGTCTCTTTCTATCGACATCAGCACATTATCTAGAGAGATGACTTAGAAATCGTCAGTACCTTGAAGTCTTCATGCATCAATGGCAGGTTTCTCGCCTTTGACGTCAGTTTACATCATTGACTTTCGATCGAAGGATTCCGTGAAATGTTCGACACCAACTCATTCATTCACATCTCATGGATTGTACTAGGTACTTTGAGAACCATTGACATTACTGGTGGTCTCTCTCACGCTTGTTAACAGTTCACATCATCGACTGGTAATCAAGTGGTTTCTACCATGTTCGACATCGACTCATTTATTCGCATGGCTAGAATCGTACCAATTCGAGAAGTAAGAATGAAGACCCTGGATCAAATCTTTACCGTCCAGGCTGCGAGGAGTTTTGTATTCATTATCTAAGTAGACTAATCATAAACAGATGGCTGCGCCCATACTGTGTCTACAAAAGTCTCTGATTATGATGTACTATAAGATCATTTCTGTATCAGAGTAGTTAGTCTGTTAGTTAAAGTTTTTATCTGAGTATGGGAATGCCTACCTCAGTGATGATATAATCTTATCCATGTATTTTGTGTTGAAAATTGTAGGTTCCAACCAGGTTCTCCATGAGATAATCCTCGAAATGATAAAGCGCTTCACCCTTCCTAGATAATACAAAACCCCAATCTATTCCAGGCTTCGCACTTTAGGGGGCAATCTGTTACACTAAAAAATGTCACCATGGCTATTTACGGTCGGTATGGCTCAATCAACAGTCATACTACCCTTTTGATCAAGTCTTATGCCTCTACTATTCATATCAAACTCCAAGAAAGAGAGAAAATCTTTATAAAACATGTTTATCTCTGGGTACGCAGGTTCTCTCAAGCCTTGCCTGCGGGTACGCACCTTTTGTTCATAAGGTCTGCGTCCAAGGACGCTCTGTATCTAAAGGGGCAGGTGCGTCCCTCTGAAAAGGTTAAAATGCGCAAGTTTTATCTTCAAAAACTTACTTGTGGTCATTTCTAGAGCATTCTAGAAGATTCTTGGATGAGTATCGAGTGCCTCCAGATGGTTCATGCACCCCTATCAAAGAGGAACTTATCCCATCAATAAGGGAGTGATCCCATCCAAAGAGGGGACTATCCCATTGATGGTGGACCTGATTAACTTCCTCTTGAGCACTATAAAAAGAGGCATTGAGCCAGAAGGAAGAAGGTTGAAAGCTATAGATTTCTAAGGGTAAATGCTGCAGGTATTAGGACTCCCATTTAGAAGCTTGTGAGGAGAGATTGTCATCTTTACTTGTTCTATTTGGAAGTGGGTGAGCTTTGTCAAAGTAGAGGAAGACTCTTGTGGACCCTGGAAGGAGCTTACACAACACCAAGGCTCAGGTTGTAATGGTTCCTTTTGATTACCTTTAATGCAAATTGGTTCATTCTTCTCAATAGCTTGTTGTTAATGGGTTATTTCATGTACTCCTTGGCCTATATGTTGAATATGCTTTGTTTTATGTTATAATCAGGTGCTATTTAATTGTTTGACTGTTGGTGATTGCAGGTTTTGGAGAACGGGAGGAGCTCATCCGGATCAACAAAGCTTGGACTTCTACAACAACGTTTGGACAGAGGTAAGAACAAAACACTTGATTTCTCATATCATAATGTATGTTTAGAGAAGGATAGCTCCAGTTTGTTTTGTTTGTCATTAGAATGTTTTAGACTTCTAGGAAGGTCAGTTGTGTCCGCACCCTTGACTGATTCCGTGTGACAGTTAACACCTTCATGTTAAATAAATACAATTGTGTTATAATGCCATTGTTTCACATACATGCCTAACCTAAGGCAATGTATAACGTGGCAGGCAAAACAAGACATATCTACGGCTGTCACACTACTAATATATGTCCTGGATTATGTGTTAACTATATGGTACATCATCTTTATGCGTATTCCTCGAATGTGCCGAGGCTGTACTAAACTCTTCTGTTGGCGCCTCCTGCGCTGGACATCTGGCGGTGACTTTGGATTTCATCGGACAGACCATGTGATGAGAGCAGGGTCTCTGTACTTAGGTTTTTCCCGCGCCGGATTTCTTGGTAAGGTCACCCTCATCCACGGTGCACAGTCGCCGGATGAAATCGAGGGTGGGCAGGGCTCCACGTTCCACCGCTGCCAGTCAGGGTTTATAATTGTCATTCTCCGGATTATTCGAGACTTTTGTCTTACAGTTCCATACGCTCCCGCTCCTTGTTCTTCGCTGCAAGGGTTTGCTCCATCAACCCGCGCCAAGACCTCCACGATTCCAGGCATTTGCATCCTCCGAGGGGTTTCCAACTGCATAGATTGTATTCTCGAGCCAGTCAGGTGATTTTCTTATCGATTAACAGGTCTGTTATGTTTATTTGCTTTGAATGTTTACGCCGAGCTCTAAACTCCCTTCTCTGGCTTGACAGGTTGCGTATCAAGGCTTCCGGCATCTATGGTTTAACGAAGAGTCCGTTCTGATGAAACCCGCCGAGTCCCTCACAGGTATTTATCTGATCTAAGGGTTTGGTTCTCGGTTAGTCTCTTTCTGTTTCGTTTTGGTTTGCCAGAGTTTTCCTCTGTGCAAGAATAGCGACCCCAACCTCATCTTACTCGATTGGTCGCAGGTCTTGATGGACCTCACCTCTTATTCGGGTTCCAAGAATCTCTGGGACCGCTTAAGGAGTTGGGTCCCTCTCCAACCATGGTGATTACCTCTGATATCTGAAGCTGGAACTCCTACTTGACTCTTTACACAGATATATGTAATTTATTCTTGTTTTAGAATGTCGGAGCTATAGCCATAATTATGACTGTCTACAGACCCTGGTTCGAAACCAGTGGCTTATTTATTTTGTACTCATATAATACGAAGGCCGAGGTTTACTGTATCTTTCTATTTCAGTTATATAATGTCTTAATTTTTCCTTATGGAGGCGAAAGACCTTCTACCAAACAGAGTAGGGTTTTGTATATTTTCAGCTGTGTAATATATTTCCTTTTCCTCGGAATCATGTCGATTGGATTATAACATGCATGCAATGGTAATCATGTAATTCTATAATTCTATTGCATTTTGCTATTATTCTTGAATGACTATGTATAGATTTATCCTGCCGTGCCAACATCTGACTCCATAGATGTATGGCCGACTGGCTGAAGCTTGAAAGAGTACAGTAGGGTCATTCTGTCGCGCCATCATCTGTTACCATAGATGAATGGCCGACGGATTAACGGCTCTTATGAATAGATCTTTGAGGTCTGTAGTATATATTCATTTCCATATACTTTCGGGTTATTGTATAGATGTTGGGTTCTGGTTATTAAAGGCAGGCAATACGTTTTTCGATACTTTCCTTATGTAGAGGTGTTACCACACCCAGATTTAATCTCGGATGATAATCTCAGCCTTTCTTTGTCGTTTAACTTCATATGAGCCGCCTGTTACGGCTATACCGGATTCGGGGTTCCGCATTACTATGCCTTCTCTTTGTCTTACTAATACCTCTGTTGACAGATTGTTTTAAGAATGAAGAGGGTATTCTATACGACTGTCTGCGTCTGCGTCCATTAGGGTCTTGATACCATCTTGACCTCTGTTTATTGTTTACATGAGGAATCCGGTCTTCCTGACTTGGATATGCCTAAAGGGTGTAAACATTATCTGCTAGAAATAAACTTATTTTATTAATAGCTCACCTCACTTGTTCAACGGGTCACTGCATTCGTTTTCTTGAGGTTTACAGCTACACTGTATATGCTTTTCTTTCCTCGCTCATAATGTATCAACTATTTCATATTTTGCCTTACGTTATAATAATGATACCGTGTAAAGTTTGTTCATAACTTCTTCATCTTCTGGTATTTTACAGCGGAGTAACTGTAACTTAACACAGATTCTTTACAGTATATCGTCTTCTAATTTTGCCACTAGGCTATCTATAACCTGTACAAGATACGTAGTCATACTATCTTTGATATTACAGATAAATTGTCTATTAACACGGTTTAGACCTTAGACTTTCTACTAACATAGTTTAGACCACAGACTATTTATAAAATTGTTCAGTTAATCACAGCTATTTTACCCACTACACAGATAACCAGGCACAAGAGGGTTATGTTACTTACCTGGTTTCCTTCTGGTAAGATGAAATCTGGAACAGTCCTCTAGCCAAATTGCTGTGTGTTGCTTGTTTTCCTCCCAACCGTGAGACCAGTCCTCCAAGACCTGAGTCTCCCCCCAAGCTACTGCTTACCAGATCCCAATCCTCAGTAAGCCAACACTCTGTGCTTGACTATCTGGTCCTAACTAGACTTAGTCCATACCGGGTGTTTTCTTCCCGTTTCTTTCTTTTCTTTCTCTGCCTGTCTCTACAACCCAGAGTTTTTCCACCCACCTTCCTTTTTCCTGGACAACCTTCCAGTTAGGAAAAGTGGTTATTTCTAGTTTCATTAACTAACTTTTCTTTTTCCAGTTGCTTTTAGGAATCCAGATATCATCATGATTAATTCCTTTAATCATCAATTTAGTGCACATGTAAAATTAACAAAATATCCTCAAAATGATTCTTCATATTATTTCAATTCAGTTTTTGCTGTAGTAACTTTTAAATAATTACATTTTTTTACGGGGTCATCACACCAATTCAAGACTGCTCGACTGCAGCGTCTGGAAAGAGTAAGGATTGTTAAAGTGCTCAGAGTGCTCAGGATTTGGAGAAAAACTATATATATATATATATATATATATATATATATATATATATATATATATATATATGATTCATAAAACTAAAATATCGTTTTTATAATATCTATATAAAAATTAAATTCGCCAATACATATTGTATATGACATATATATCTACAAATCAATTAATCCTCATACTATTTTTCCAATTTTAAAAAATTTATTCGTCTCTCTTTGCACTTTTTGAGATAATTGCTAATTTTTATATCTAACAATTTAATTTAAAATCAAATAAAAACAATCAATCAATATACAAGCAATTAGAAAAAAATAAAATACATTTATAAAAAAAGAAAACTATTTAATTTAATTTAATTTAATTTTAATAAATTTGATAGAATCTATTTAAAAATTTCAAAACTAATTGAAACCAAAACTTATTTACCTAAAAAACAATATAATTTTTTTCAGAGAGAAAATCATCATGGATTATATTAAGAGAATATGAAGTTCTGAATATATACAAGACCGTCCCATCCTGGAACAAATTCAGAAAGGTCGAAAAAGCAGATTATACAGATACTTCCACAAAAAATATGACTGTCCACATAGCTTACAGATATTCCATCTTTAGAGGCATTATATAACACCATCCAAAAAGCATAGAGATTGTTTCAAAAGTGAAAACATCCACAAAAAACCGTGAAAACCGATGATGGCCATATAAACAGATCAAAAGAAACCATGGGCCGGAGATTTATCGAGCAGGGTCAAGATATGTCGATATGTGCACCACGGTGGAGGCAAGGGGCATTCTCGAATCTTGAAAGATACGAGCATTCCTCCATTTCCAGGGTCAAGATATGCCGATATGTGAACCACGATGGAGGCAAGGGGAATTCTGGAATCTTGAAAGATACGAGCATTCCTCCATTTACACAAAAACCAGCATATAAGGATAAATAAAGATCGCCAAGATGGAGGCTGTTCGCTCCACCATTTGAAGCCTTCATGTACAGATGAGAAAAACCGGTGAGGAAAACCATAAGACAAAGACAGTTCATACCAGATTTGAGTAGTTGAAGCACATTGAAAGAACATGTGAACATTTGTTTCAGCCGCAAACTGACACATTGGACGCCATCCCTTCCTTTGAAGGACCTCCCATGTGAGATTCCAGTTTGAAAAGACCAACCATGAAAATAATATCATTTTGAGCAGACATGTCGCTTTTGGTTGAGCATGAAAAAAATCTCCACCTTAAATTTCCCATGAAGAAGACCTGAATCTTCCTGAAACTTTGCCAGATGGCTGATCCTCTTTTAATGCCTAGAGATTTTCTTCTGTACTAGAAACCCATGCTCCTGCCTTTTAGATATTTTTGATTGATGACTTTGCTCCACTTACCCTCGCCATAGATGCCTGTATGAAGAGATTTGCATAGAAGAGCTTTGCCAAAAGTTCTCATCTGCATAAGGCCCCATCAGCGAGCCTTCTTCGATCTTGAGATAAAATCCATCTTTACTAAATGAAACTTGGACATAAATCACTAAATTATTATAATTCCAACCATGTTTAACATGATTATTGTGATTCGTCAAAATTTACTATCTTAAATTCTTACATATTTATATATTTATATTAGATTATAATTTTACGTCTCCAAATTATTGCGATTGATCAGAATTTTTTATCTTATAAATTATTGTGATTGATCAAAATTTATTATCTTAAATATTTACATATTTGAATTAGATTATAATTTTAGATGATAACATTACTACTAGCACTTGCATGTATAAAATGTTCCTAGCACATTGGTAAATTTATAAGAAATTATTTATCACTATTTTAAAGATCTAATCATTTGAATTTCAAAAAAAGCCAATCACTTAAATTTCAAAAAAAACCCATCACTTAAATTTCAAAAGTAAATAGGTTTATTATTAAAATGTAAAGTTAACCAAATTTGTTTATTTTAGTATCCAATTTTGATTATTTTAGTATCCAATTTTGATTATACAAGAGATGAAATATTAATTACAATATTTTTCAGAATGATATAGGTGTTTATCCTTATTATAAAAAACTCAATTTTGATTATATATAAAATGAAATATTAATTACAATATTTTTTGGAATGATGATTTAGGTGTAATGTGTTGGTTATTTTTTAAATTAATTTTTATTTTATAGAAATAAGTTAAATTAATTTGTTGATATTCTAAACTTGTTTTTTTGGGAGGTTTAACCATGCTTTGAAGGCATCAAATCTCTTGTATGTGAACTTTTTAGAATATAAAATTTGAAAAAAAATTGCACTTCCAGATATTTATAAGATAGATAAAATATTATAAAGTTCTCTTTGGACATTTAGATTAGATAGATTACACAACTTAAATTTTCAATTTCAACCAATGTTAAAATAATAAAATTAGTTGAAATTGCTTGAAATATTTTATAATATTTTAATCATAAACATTTTTTTAATTTCTTTATATACATATGGCATTGAAATATTTTATTTTTTATAGACATTAAAATATTTTTACTTAATATGGACATTAAAATATTTTATATATGGAGTATACTGTTAATATTAAAATGTTTTTCTGTTATTAATATAATTTTAATTATATTTTTTAAATGCCATTTATCAATATATATTAACAATTAAATGAATTACATATCTTCATCTTTTTATTACTTCTAGAGATTGAAATATAAATATATATATATATATATATATATATATATATAGATATAGATATAGAGAGATATTTAAATATTTTATTTAATTTTTATATTGAAATATTTAGAAAAAAAAATAAGATTTTGTTTTTAATTACTTTGTTTTTTTAAAGATTTAAAAATAAAAATATTTTGTTTACAGTTCAAATAATGAAATATTTTTGCTACCATATCTATTTTATACTAAATAATAATACTAATTACCACATTTCCTTATAAACAATAATATTAACCATATTAAAAATAAAACTAATGATATTTTTATTTTTATTTTTACTGTAATAATTTTTTTTATTTTTGTTATTTGAGCAAAAAAGACATATATAATTCAAAAATATAGTACAAACAAAATCACACTTTAACACAACACAAAAATATGAAAAAACACAACACAAAATATTTAACATCAGAAAACCAAACGCCATCATCGACATCCTTACAAGCGGGGGTGGGTGAGGGGCCATACTACAAATCATCAAAAGATGTTTCCTTTGAAATGACATACAACAACAGAACATGTCACAGAACCACAGGAGCTGTACTTTTCAAGAAGACATGGCATCTTAAAAAAAATCGCAGTAGTCTAACTAGGTTTCAAAATTGCATCATGGAAATTCAGGTACGGTTTTGAAAAAATTTAGCCTAAATTTAGGTTATAACTTTGAAGTTTTAAGATAGATTTCAAAATTGCGTCATGGAAATTCGGGTACAGTTTTGAAAAACTTTAATTGCATCATGGAAATTCAGGTACAGTTTTGAAAAAATTTAGGTTATAATTGAGCTTTTGATAGTGCTAAATTTATTTTGACTATCGAAAACACCAATTTTTTTTTTTTTTAAATTACCAGATTGCAACCATTTTTAAATTGCCGTAAAAATCTAGCAGTGGATCAAATCATTCTCTTCGTCAACGTCATCATTCGACAGGTAGCTGTGCCCTCAAAATCTTATCTCCTCCTCACCTCACAGTAAACGTTCGTTTTTGGTACTCTAATCCTGTCCGTGCACGACAGGTAATGGTGTTTCATATCTGTTTGTCGCTTGCCGCAGGGAACCTTTGCCCTGCCCAGTGCCGTTACTTGATCCAGGCACTCTGCCCTGCCCAGGCTGTTACTTGAGCCAGGAAATCCCCGCCAACCCTATTTTGACGGATGGCATGTCGTTTCGGAGCTCCGTCCGGTTGGGAAATGGAAGCATCCATAAAAATGAGATACTACATGCAGAGGGACCACCACGACCAGGACCACAACTTGTTTGTATGGGGACTAATCATGGCGCATTATTTTTAAGGAGGGTGGTTTAATGAGGGGAGGAGTTGGCTCTGAAATTATCGAAATTTCGGTTATATTTAGAGAAAATTTGGCAAGGATTTTTGTAAGTATCCTAGACATTTTTGATGGTGCTGAATCTATTTCCACAGTAAAAACAAAAACTGACTCTACAATTTTTTTGAAATTTTTTTGCTCAAACTCCAACGACTTTTAACCTTTCTAGCAATTCCTCGGCTTCCTCCCCCTCGTTAAATGACTACTTTTTAAAACGACAGAAACCTCGGAACTTTCCACAGAAACCCTAAATAGTTATCTCCTTAGTTAGATGGTAGATTGTGCAGAGCAGAGTCATTAATGGTAGTTTTTTATTTAAAATGTATATTTAAGTGTAGCAATAAATTTAGCATTTTGAAAATTTTTAGAATTTGACAGTTAGTTTTTTGAAATTGGTTATATATTTCAATTTATTTAGAGTGTGAATTCCAAATTTTTATTTTACAATATAGATATTTATGAAAATCTTACACAATTAAAATTTATTATTCTAAAAAATATTTATTAATTTTAAAAAATAAAACAAAATATTTTTTGAAGATTCTTCGGCCTAGAAATTGGGGTTCTTAACACCTTTGCGACTAGTGCCTTAAGGATCTCTGATGAAAAGAGCTTAGAAGAAGAGAAATCATGTAATAACCTCGGTAACTTGTAATTTCCGGTAATTGCTGTGGTAAAAACAATATGGGTGACAACTTGTTTTATTAAAAGACATTATTATTTTGTTGAAAGTAAATATAATGAACTATTTTGCACATGTGTTGAATGAAATGCTGGCAGCCTCCAAAAGGAGGATTTTCTATTAAAAGAAATTAATCAGTTATGGAACTGAAAAAGAAAGACAACTGCCTCTCACCCAAGGAAAAGGTCTTGGGAGGAAAAACCTCTGGGCTGTTGGGGAACAGGCAGAGGAGAGATTCCAAAAAGAGAGTAGCAGAGTGAAAGAAGGGGGTTAAGTCTGGTTGTGATCAGATAACCCAGCACCGTGGTGCATAAGTCTTGTTGAGGGCTGCAGGCCTGCAAGACGGCTCGGGGGGAGAATCCAGTGCAGTGGATCTCAAGGTTGGGAGGTTAAGAGCAAAAACTCTACAGGTGACTTCTGAAAGTAAGAACTTCAGTGACAGAATACCAGGTACGCTTCTTCTAAATTAGTTAAGGAAAGCTCAGGTATTGAAAGTACTCGGTTGTATCTTTTCTTTTAAAAGTTGTTGTGGTAAGATAATTAGAATAAGATTACGGTTCTACCAGAGAAAATGGAATGGGGGATGTGACGGTGTCACATGGGTAGAATACATTCACCTAAGCTTACACAGTTAATCTGTGTACAGCCAGTAACAACTAGGAACTGCTGAAAGATAGGAAGCAACAGTACCCAGTAATAGTAGGAGGACTGATTTCTGAGATAAACCGAGTCCATAATAGTGCTCAGTTCTACAGAATAAAGACCTGAGAAGATGAGAGAAGCCGAGCTGGCTATTTAACCGTAGATTGACTCTGAAAACTGATAAAGAATTCATTATAAAGGTCAGTCTGAAGATATAAACTTACTCTGCATGCAATCACTCAACAGAATAAACAGTGTAAGTTGAAAGACGAGGTAATGTGAAAGGGGTTGGTGCATGTTTTATACAGTCTTAACGGGTACTGTGCAAATATGGAATAACACATGGAATTGAAAACTCAGAACTTACATTATCTTTCCGAGTACGTCTGTATAGTAAACATTGAAAGGCAACAGTGACGGAAAGCGAAGTGTTCTTTTAACATAAATAATGATGTACATCAAACCCTAGCTTCAGGGGTTGGAACGATATCAACCATAGGCTACAAATCGAGCAATGAAACACAGTACAGAAATAAGAATAAACTTGAATTAGATAATAAGTATTGTTACAGGCGAGTGACCGCCGTAAACCTGCTGGCTGCATATGGTCAAGCCTGTGCGCAGGAGGATAGACACTACATTCACGAAACGAATGCAAGTCTACCCTTGTCGCTGTACAAATAGTAAATAAGAACGAGAGCTGTGCTGTGGGAACCAATTGTTGAAGAAACTTATCGATTCCATAGCATTGAAACCCTAAAGCAATAGAATGTCATAACTGTAATGCTAATGAATAATAGAAAACGGCAGCATAATATACTGAATATCAAATTTAATCTTAGAAACTCTATGGCATTGGAAATGTTATATCCATAGATGCTATCCAGAATTAGAAGTAGCGACGGAGAAATGCACCAAATACCAAATGTAAACAGAAGTAGTAGCTACAAAACTCTGTATATTAAACTTTGTATATATCAGAACGAAGGTTTAAATATCCATTAACCGGTGACGGCATTTAAATATACAGGAAAGGAAGAAAAGAAATCATTATGAAACGCTGATAGTATACCATTGACCATAAGGAAATCCAGGCCGAACCAAAACAGCGATAATCCGCAGATGACAAATATTACAGTAGTTATTTAACTATGCAGACCTTACATAACCGCCGAAAGCTCAAAGGAGCTTTTCCTAAATCAGGTAATGTTAAACAAGATAGAGTCCTTAGCCAAGTTCAAATAGAGAATAGATAACTAAGGCACCGAGGCCATAACCTAGGCGCAGCTGGACAGGCCGCCAAAGTAAGGCCGCCAAGCATAAATTGCACAAGGGTTTGGACCCGGTATTTAACCTGAGACAACAGGTAGAGGACAGGCCGTCTCAGCTGTAAAACAAACCCTCGAAATGCAATCAAACACAGTCAACAAGAATGATAACGAATTCCGACTTACCTGGAAGTGACATAGCAGCTAAACCCTCCGGCGTTCGGTGAAGGTGAGCTATGGCCAGCACCAGAACCCTCCAAAACTGTCAAGCCAACCCTGGAAATGGTTAGAGCATATACAGCAGAAGCGAGAAATAATAAGTTATAAACCAGCTGTGAGAGTAATGAAGAGGTGCGCGGCCAAACCTGAGTGAGGCAGAGGAGCGATGAACCAGAAGAGTGCAAAGAACCCGAGAACTTGCAGACCAAACCATCGAAGGAGCTCGGCTACTGAGAAATGAGCAAATGAACCAAAAGCGAATCCAACAAGACTTTTATATGCAGGGTCAAACCCTAAGTGAGGCTGGACCGTCCGATGAAGGTAAGTAATCACCATCGTTGGATTAGGCGGGAGGCCTAGCGTGAACCCCGGAGCAGGTCAAACTCTCTCAGATCACATGGCCAGCACGTGAAGATGGGCCATATGGCTACGGAGGTTGGTGAGCTGGCGTACTCGCTCTGCCATTTGGCAGCAAACGTTCAAACGGATAAACAGCAATCAACACTTATGTCTTGTCATATAACTTATCAAATGTCGATACAATAAAGGTTAAGTAAATATGGAGTGATATATATATATAACCGATAGTTATATAACCAAAACCTTATGACAATCATTTTATGCGTTTGGTCTATATGTGTTTAGGGTTAATAGGTGGGTACCGTAGGTTAGGGGTTGGTAATAGAGAGTTTCCAACCGTAAATGTATATATATAAAAAAATTTATTTACTGTATTTCTTGGATAAAAAAGAGATCGTGACAATGTGGTATCAGAGCAGAGGTTCCAAAACTGTGGCCTCTGGAACAGCAATAGAAACAGAAAGAGAAATTATCTTACACATATATATAGTACAATGCAATTAATTACCTTTCTTGTGTACAACCAGGAGAATATCGAGACAATCACCCGCTGACAGTTATATAGTAAGATGGAGGAAATGCCGGGAGCTGGCGGCATCCCACCAGAAAATGCAGGACTGTGGGTTCAGCTTGGTGCTGAGACACGCAGTACCAATCAGGCGATACTGCAAACAGTTCAGGAACTGAAGGGTGAGATGGCACGCTTGCGAGAGGACAATGCGCGATTAACCATGGAACAAGAAAGAATACTGAAAAGCCTGTCAGATAAACAAAATCCACCCTTACCCAGCCCTAGTGCAGAACAGCAAAGGGGCACTGAGGAGCGGAATTATGCTCCTGAGCTTTCAGAAGAGCAAGAAGACCATTCTGACAATGTGCAAGAGCAGCAGACTTCCAAGAGACAGAAAACAGAATTACAGGGAGAATTTCGAAAAATCAAACCTCCACTTTTCGATGGAGAGCAGGAGGAAGCAGCAGAAGCCTGGCTGATTAATATTAATAAATATTTTCAACTGTATGAATATGATCAAAATCTGAAGGCACGGTTGGCTATTTTTCAGTTGCAGGGCAAAGCCACCTTGTGGTGGGAAGAGATTAAAATTGTGAAGGGAGTAAGTGAGCAAAGCATAACCTGGGAAAAATTTCAGAAATATTTTAAGGAGAGGTATTTAACTGAGCGCTTTTATGATGAGAAGGCGCGAGAATTCCACGATTTACGACTAGGACAGCAATCCATGGACGAATTCATAAATCGCTTTACTTCTCTACTGCGTTATGTGCCATACATAAAAGAGGAGAAGGCCAAGGTGCAGAGGTTTGTGAGTAGTTTACCAGCTTATATAAGGGAACGAATTGAGTTTGACAACCCCCGAACTATGGATGAGGCAATTCGGAAGGCTAGAATTTGCTACCAGCAGAACAAACAAAAGGGAGAAATTCCAAACAGGAAATGGAATGAAAGAAAAGGTAGCAGAAATGCTGGAAACAACAAAGGCAGCCGCGGAAATGGTGGTAAAGGAGCTGGGAAGGGGCAGTTTAACAGAAGCACAAACAAGGGTACCTTCCGGCCTAAGCCAAGCGAGAGCAGGATTAGTGAACTCCCTGCTAAATCGGAGGTTGAAGGAACCAGACCTCCAGTTCAATGCTGGGTGTGTGAAGGACCGCACTATGCTAGGAACTGTCCACAGCGTAAAAGAACTGATCAAATATCTCAAGTCCATGAAGCTTCAACTGTTGGGGATGTGGCGCGCAGCGTACCAAGGATCAATGCAGCATTAGAGGACCGACAGGCAGAATACCAACCTTCCATGGTGGAATTCGAAGGTAAGATTTCAAACCTTGCTGTAGCTGTACTTATTGATCCAGGAGCTACTTTAAGTTATGTTAGTCCAAAAGTAGTGGAACACTGTAAGTTACCACCAGAAAAGTTCAAAAACCCATGGTTAGTCCAGTTAGCTACGGGAGCCAAAAGGCGGGTTCTAGCTAAAGTTAATAACTGTTCTTTCAGTATAGCTGGACAGCCCGTAACAGCAGACCTGAATGTACTTCCGTTGGGCTCCTATGACATTCTTATTGGCATGGATTGGCTGGAAAAGCACTGGTCGTTGGTGAACTGCAAAACCAAGACCATATACTACAAAGATGATTTGGGACAGCAGCAGGAATTACAGGGAATTAAACATCCTGTTCAGATCCGGCCTATCACTGCAACTCAGTTAGCCAAATGTATAAGGAAGAAATGCCAGATTTACGCCATACAGGTTGGTTATGCGAATCAGAAAGATAAGATGTCTGCATTAAACGACATACCAGTGGTGCAGGAATTTACAGATGTCTTTCCTGAAGAGATACCGGGTCTGCCTCCAAGAAGGGACATAGACTTCACTATAGAGTTAATACCAGGGGCAGCACCAGTATCGAGGGCACCATACCGGATGAGCATACCAGAGTTAACGGAATTGAAGATGCAGCTCCAGGAACTGTTGGATAAACAGTACATTCGACCCAGTGTGTCACCCTGGGGAGCTCCAGTATTGTTCGTGAAGAAGAAGGATGGGACCCTTCGCATGTGCATAGATTACCGGCAGCTGAATAAGCTCACGGTCAAAAACAAGTACCCTCTACCCAGAATAGATGAACTCTTTGATCAGGTGAAAGGGGCAAAAGTGTTCTCCAAAATTGATCTGCGATCTGGTTATCATCAGATCAGGATCAAGGATGAGGACATTGCCAAAACTGCTTTCCGAACACGCTATGGGCACTACGAATTTGTAGTGCTACCTTTTGGTTTAACCAATGCACCTGCTACTTTTATGTGCATGATGAATAGCGTGTTTCACCAGTTTTTGGACAAGTTTGTACTGATATTCATCGATGACATATTGATATATTCTCGTTCCCAGCAGGAACATGAGGAGCACCTTAGATTGGTGTTGCAAACTCTTCGGGAGCATCAGCTATATGCTAAATTTAGCAAATGCGATTTCTTTAAAGAGGAAATTCAGTATTTGGGTCATGTGATTACAAATGAGGGAATTGCGGTTGACCCCGAGAAGATAAAATCTATTATGGAATGGCCTATACCCAAGGATGTTGCGGATATCAGATCCTTTATGGGGTTAGCTGGCTATTACAGGAGGTTTGTGGAAGGCTTTTCAAGAATAGCCTATCCTATTACCTCATTGCAAAAGAAAGGAAGGGCATTCAAGTGGACAGCAGAGTGTCAGCAGAGTTTTGACCGCTTGAAACACCTACTCACCACCGCACCCATCTTGAGGATCGCGGATCCTAATAAGGATTACGTGGTGTGCACCGATGCAAGCAAGGAGGGCGTGGGAGGAGTACTAATGCAGGAAGGAAAAGTAATAGCATATGAATCAAGGAAATTAAAAGAGCATGAGCAGAGATACTCTGCTTACGATTTAGAGTTAACTGCTGTGATTCATGCACTTAAGATGTGGCGACACTACCTTCTCGGAAAGAAATTTCTGCTGTTAACCGATCATCATAGTTTGACGCATTATTTCAGTCAACCTACCTTGAATGCGAGACAAGGCCGTTGGGCAGATTTTCTAAGTGGGTTTGACTTTGAAATAAAACATTTAAAGGGCAAAGAAAATCGGGTGGCAGATGCCTTAAGTCGAAAAGTTCATTGCTTATGTGAACTTTCAGCCAGCCGGTGGCGGAGTTCGCTGGTTGAACAAATAAAAACAGCAGCAAATGACGACTCAGAATATCAGCATTTGAAACAGCAGGTACAGCAATCTGATAATGGAAAGTTACAGCAAGGGTACACATTGGATAATACTGGATTGCTGTATTTCAATAGGAAAATGTATGTACCTGACTCCGGTGACCTTAAGAAACTGATTCTAGATGAATTCCACATCAGCCATTATACTGGTCATCCAGGGTACCAAAAGATGGTTACGGCACTCAAGAAAGAGTATTACTGGCCAGGGATGAAGAGGCAAGTGGTGGAATATTTGGCAAAGTGTTTGGAATGCCAGCAAATTAAGGCTGAACATCAACACCCAGCGGGACTGTTGCAGCCTTTGCCTATTCCGGAATGGAAATGGGAAACCATTTCCATGGATTTTGTAACCGGATTACCACGAACAAAGAAGGGTAATGATTCTATTATGGTCGTGGTTGATAAACTGAGTAAAGCAGCACACTTTATACCTGTGCAGTCTACTTACAAGGCGGTACAAATTGCGCATCTCTTTATGCAGAATGTGTTCCGCTTGCATGGAATGCCAAAGGTAATCATATCGGACCGTGATGTGAAATTCACTTCCACCTTCTGGAGAACATTGTTTGCCGAGTTGGGCACTCAGCTGAATTTTAGCACAGCTTACCACCCACAAACCGATGGTCAAACTGAGCGAGTCAATCAGGTATTGGAAGATATGTTGAGGGCAAATGTGATGCTAAAGCCTAGTCAATGGGAAGAGTATTTGCATCTGGTTGAATTTGCCTATAATAATGGGTATCATACCTCCACCCAGTTAAGTCCCTTTGAGGTCTTGTATGGGCGAAAGTGCCGCACACCCTCAAGTTGGAGTGGGCTAGAGGATAAACTGAGTTTGGGTCCGGAAATGTTAAAAGACATGGAAGATATGGTGAAGAGAGTGCGAGCAAATTTAAAGGCTGCACAAGACAGACAGAAAAGTTTCGCAGACAGGAAAAGAAGATTTGCAGAATACAATGTGGGTGACCATGTGTTTGTAAGGATTCAAACCAGAAGGAGCACACTGCAGTGGAGTGGGTGCGCCAAGCTGGCTCCCCGATACTTTGGACCGTTTCAGATTCTAGCTAGAGTGGGGCCGGTGGCCTACCAACTTGCTTTACCCAGTCATATTAAGATTCACAATGTGTTTCATGTTTCTGTCCTAAAGAAATATGTGTATGACCCTAGACATGTTATTCAATGGCAAGATGTACGGGTAAGAATTGATCCGATTGGTTTGATTATACAACTATACTTAATAGGAAATTGATTAAGTGCTGGTTGTTTGCAGGTCGAACCGGAAGGCGGGGTCCTAGTCGAACCACAGAGCATTCTCGACCGGAGAGAAGTGCGGCTGCGGAAACGGGCTATTACCCAAATTAAGGTGCTGTGGCAGCATTATGGCCCTGAGGAGGCTACGTGGGAGGACGAGGAACTTTTCAGAAAAGCCTACCCAAATTTATTTAATGAGAATGGACATCGGGACGATGTCCAATCCCAGGGGGGGAAGATGTAATAACCTCGGTAACTTGTAATTTCCGGTAATTGCTGTGGTAAAAACAATATGGGTGACAACTTGTTTTATTAAAAGACATTATTATTTTGTTGAAAGTAAATATAATGAACTATTTTGCACATGTGTTGAATGAAATGCTGGCAGCCTCCAAAAGGAGGATTTTCTATTAAAAGAAATTAATCAGTTATGAAACTGAAAAAGAAAGACAACTGCCTCTCACCCAAGGAAAAGGCTTGGGAGGAAAAACCTCTGGGCTGTTGAGGAACAGGCAGAGGAGAGATTCCAAAAGAGAGTAGCAGAGTGAAAGAAGGGGGTTAAGTCTGGTTGTGATCAGATAACCCAGCACCGTGGTGCATGAGTCTTGTTGAGGGCTGCAGGCCTGCAAGACGGCTCGGGGGGAGAATCCAGTGCAGTGGATCTCAAGGTTGGGAGGTTAAGAGCAAAAACTCTACAGGTGACTTCTGAAAGTAAGAACTTCAGTGATAGAATACCAGGTACGCTTCTTCTAAATTAGTTAAGGAAGAGCTCAGGTATTGAAAGTACCCGGTTGTATCTTTTCTTTTAAAAAGTTGTTGTGGTAAGATAACTAGAATAAGATTACGGTTCTATCAGAGAAAATGGAATGGGGGATGTGACGATGTCACATGGGTAGAATACATTCACTTAAGCTTACACAATTAATCTGTGTACAACCATTAACAACTAGGAACTGCTGAAATATGGGAAGCAACAGTACCCAATAATAGTAGGAGGACTGGTTTCTGAGATAAACCGAGTCCATAATAGTGCTCAGTTCTACAAAAAGAAGATGAGAGAAGCCGAGCTGGCTATTTAACCGTAGATTGACTCTGAAAACTGATAAATAATTCATTATAAAGGTCAGTCTATAGATATAAACTTACTCGGCATGCAATCACTTAATAGAATAAACAGTGTAAGTTGAAAGACGAGGTAATGTGAAAGGGGGTTGGTGCATGTTTTATACAGTCTTAACGGGTACTGTGCAAATATGGAATGACACATGGAAATAAAAACTCAGAATTTACATTATCTTTCCGAGTAGCGTCTGTATACTAAACATTGAAAGGCAACAGTGACGGAAAGCGAAGTGTTATTTTAACATAAATAATGATGTACATCAAACCCTAGCTTCAGGGGTTGGAACGATATCATTCATAGGCTACAAACCAAGCATTGAAACACAGTACAGAAATAAGAATAAGCTTGAATTAGATAATAAGTATTGTTACAGGCGAGTGACCGCCGTAAACCTGCTGGCTGCATTATGGTCAAGCCTGTGCGCAGGAGGATAGACACTACATTCACAAAACAAATGCAAGTCTATCCTTGTCGCTGTACAAATAATAAATAAAACCAAGAGCTGTTCTGTGGGAACCAATTATTAAAGAAACTTCTCGATTGCATAGCACTGAAACCCTAAGGCAATAGAATGTCATAACTGTAATGCTAATGAATAATAGAAAACGACAGCATAATATACTGAATATCAAATTTAATCTTAGAAACTCTATGGCATTGGAAATGTTATATCCATAGATGCTATCCAGAATTAGAAGTAGCGACGGAGAAATGCACCAACTACCAAATGTAAACAGAAGCAGTAGCTACAAAACTCTGTATATTAAACTTTGTAAATATCAGAACGAAGGTTTAAATATCCATTAACCGGTGACGGCATTTAAATATACAGGAAAGAAAGAAAAGAAATCATTATGAAACGCTGATAGTATACCATTGACCATAAGGAAATCCAGGCCGAACCAAAACAGCGACAATCCGCATATGACAAATATTACAGTGAGTTATTTAACTATGCAGACCTTACATAACCGCCGAAAGCTCATAGGAGCTTTTCCTAAATCAGGTAATGCTAAACAAGATAGAGTCCTTAGCCAAGTTCAAATAGAGAATAGATAACTAAGGCACAGAGGCCATAACCTAGGGTTCAGCTGGACAGGCCGCCAAAGTGAGGCCGCCAAACATAAATCGCACAAGGGTTTGGACCCGGTATTTAACCTGAGACAACAGGTAGAGTACAGGCCTGTCTCAGCTGTAAAACAAACCCTCATAATGCAATAAAACACAGTCATCAAGAACGCTAATGAAATCCGACTTACCTGGAAGTGTCATGGCAGCTAAACCCTCCGGCGTTCGGTGAAGGTAAGCTATGGTCAGCACCAGAACCCTCCAAAACTGTCAAGCCAACCCTGGAAATGATTAGAGCATAAATAGCAGAAGCGAAAACCAATAAGTTATAAAACCAGCTGTGAAAGTAATGTAAGAGGTGCGCGGCCAAACCTGAGTAAGGCAGAGGAGCGATGAACCAGAAGAGTGCAATGAACCAGAGGACTTGCAGTCCAAACCGTCGAAGGAGCTCGGCTACTGAGAGATGAGCAAATGAACCAAAAACGAATCCAATAAGACTTTTATATGCAGGGTCAAACCCTAAGTGAGGCTGGACCGTCCGATGAAGGTAAGTAATCACCATCGTTGGATTAGGCGGGAGGCCGAGCGTGAACCCCGGAGCAGGTCAACTCTCTCAGATCACATGGCCAGCACGTGAAGAGGGGCCATATGGCTACGGAGGTTGGTGAGCTGGCGTACTCGCTCTGCCATTTGGCAGCAAACGTTCAAACGGATAAACAACAATCAACACTTATGTCATGTCATATAACTTATCCAATGTCGATACAATAAAGGTTAAGTAAATATGGAGTGATATATATATATAACCGATGGTTATAATAACCAAAATCTTAAGACAATCATATTATGCGTATGGACTATATGTGTTTAGGGTTAGTAGGTGAGTACCGTAGGTTAGGGGTTGGTAATAGTGAGTTTCCAACCGTAAAGGTATATATAAAAAAAAAATTATTTACTGTATTTCTTGAATAAAAAAGAGATCGTGACAAATCCCATCTTGTTAATGTCCTTGTTGAGAATGGTTATAGTAGACACTTGGGACAAAGGGCTTTCCTCAAAGCAGCTAAGAAATTGTTAACCAGAAGAAGACCTAAAGAATGGATTCGTAGTGTGCATCTTTTTTATTGCCAGGATTCTTAAGAAGCATAGTGTCCCCACAACCTTTAGACCTCTTAACACCATTCGTAAATCCCTCAGATCTGTGAAGGATCCTATTGACCCCAAGGACATAAAAGGGGCTTACATTATTCCTTGTTCATGTGGGACCCCGTATATTGGTGAGACTGGTCACTCCATTAATCAAAGGATTAGTGAGCATGCAACTGACCTTAAGCATATGAGAACCAAGTCTCCCGCTTTAGCAGAGCATGTGGAGAAAACCAATCATCATGTCTGCATCGAGGAAGCTAGTGTGATTGCTAGAGTGTTGCAATTCCATCACCGGAAATTTAGGGAAGCCCTTGAGATTGAAAAGATGCCGAACAATCTCAATAGAGAGGATCGCTGGAAGATCAGTAGTTGTTGGGTCCCAGTCCTCTCCTCCTACTCGTTTTCTTTCTTTCTTCCCCTCCCTTAAATAAACTATTAATTAATTTTTAATATGGTAATATTTTTCTGACACTTGAATTCTCTAATATTTATATATTTAAAAACTCTTTGACTATTAATTTAAACTTAATTTATTTTATAAAATTAATTTTAAAATTATATATTTTATAATTAATTAATTTAAAACTAATGTACTATTTTTACCCTTAAATAGACTATTAATTAATTTTTAAATATTGTAATATTTTTCTAACACTTGAATTCTCTTATATTTATATTTCTAAAAAATCTTTGTCTATGAATATAATATTAATTTATTTTAATATATATTTATAAATATATGTTCCTTTAACTTATATTTTAATTAAAATATAATTAACTATTACTCTAATTTTAACTTTTATAACTAATTAATATTTATATAAGAACTTTGATATCTAACAATTTTAAAATTTACTTATTCTAACGAATTTAAATTAATTTATTTTAATATTATATATTTATAAATATATGTCCTTTTAACTTATATTAAGATTTAATTAACTATTTATAGATCACTCTAGTTTTAACCACTTCCTCTTAGAGTGCCCCGCGTATAACCACATTAGACCTCAGTTTCACAATCTTTGTTATAATACTGACCTTCCTAGCCTTTTACAATGTCAAAATTATAGTGAGCTCGGGAGGCTTCTCTCCAATCTTTTTGAGCATAGGAATAAAATCTTAAATCAAAATAGATAATTTGTTTCTTTAGGTCTGATAGACCATTATTTGGTCTTAGCGGACGTTAACCACCATCATCGTCATCATCATCATCATTAATTTGCTTATTCTAATATATATTTATAAGATGTTCCACTTACATTTATTTTTATTAAGAATATTAATAACCAAATTAACTTATTTAATAAATATAGTTTATACCCCTTATCAATGTCAAACTAGTCGTTTCCCGGTCAAATTTAGTTGTTGTCATTTTAGCCATTACCTTGTCTAGAAAATTAGCTCTGCCTTATATATTTAATGTGCAAATCGAGATCTGCTCATTTATCTTGTCCTGGCGATGAACCACACTGGTTGGTTCGAAACGCATCGACAAAAGTATCTCTATGTGATTTTCGCCGAAGAACCTTCAAAAAATTTGATATGGATCACAGAAGCCTAAATTCAATAAAGAAAAACATCTTTTAATCAGATTATATTATTAAAAATAATAAAATAAATTTTATTTAGTAATGAGAAATCTCAAAAGATATACCGATTTGTAAATTAAAACAAAAAGGATAGTTGAAAAGCAGCATCGTCCTTGCATCTTTTGGTAGTTATGGATATGTTGGTGTGATTAAAGAAGTGTATGGTCAAAGTTTTGTCATTATTAAACAAATCCCATTTCAACATAAACCCAATTTCAACATCTATTGTCACTGATAGTTTGTGTCTTATTTTGCACACCCATTCTCCCACACAATACTTTTTCTGCACACAAATTAGAAAACACTTCTTGCTAAAGGAAGTTTGTGGTCTTGACTCTTCTTTCCTTATACCAATGAGGCCTATATGAGCTTGACGCGATCTTGCTTTGAAATCTTGCAGTTCTTACACTTTAGAAGCTCAATAACAGACGTGGGTCCACATCGGTGTCCAACAAAAAGGGTCTGATGTAGTCTAGGCATTAGCATTCAAAATCCCCATAGAGAAGTATATAGAGGGGCTAATGTGTGTGGAGGTGGAAACTGGGAATGTGTGAGGAAAAAGGAACATGTGGAAGAAACATCCACACTTCCTTGATTCCCCATTTTTATGTTTTTTTCACAAAATTTTCATTTAAACAGAATATGTATATATATATATATATATATATATATATATATATATATATATATATATATATATATATATATATATATATACAATCTAATGTGTATTATCCCTACCAAAAAAGCGATACATTTTAAAAATTACACACTTTGTGGATTCGATATTTAATAATGGAGTACCATGCCTTAACTTACCACCCTTTGAAAAAACATTTTGTGCAACCAACTGCTTCATATGGCGAGGCTCCCTTTTGTTAGCCTGATGACAAACCTGCTTCCCACATAACTTCCACCACAATGAGCTGCTAAGACCTCACAACACTGCAATGTTGAAATATTTGTGAAGGAAGTTTAGTGCAATGGTTCCTTTGATTGGATCACGCAAAAGGTCGGTCGCTAAATCGTCCGCTCAATGTTGATTCCTTCATTCATCCTTCGATGAATTTATAGTATTGAGCGTGGAAACAAAAACAATGAGGGAACATTAGAAAATTCATAGAGCTGTTCCTAAACGGAGATTGTTCTTGCATGAAGGAATACAACAAATGTGGAAATAGTAAAGGCCATGTTGCGTGGAAAAAGAAACTCTTCAATTCAGGGTTGTAATTAACCTTCGATCCTAAATTTAATGAATCTCGAGATGGAGAGATTTCCAAGAACCAACTTCCAATTCGATCAAAATTCGGGTAAACGTCTTGTTTAGATTGTATTTTGAAACGGGTTTATTTAAAAATATGCAATAGTTAATTATAATATTGGTTTTCAGGTTGGGATTGTTATCTAATTTTACTTTGTCTATATAGAGTAAGGAATAGAAATTTTCTTTTACACGTCTATGTTTCATGTTTTCCACACACCATATTATATTTTTCCTTAATTGAAATTTCTAATTTTTCATTTATATATATATATATATATATATATATATATATAACTTTCCCGACGGCTTGAAGCCTTGATGGGGCCCCAAGCCTTGAGCTTTTAAAAAGAGTTAAAAATTTCTCAAAAAGGTGCAATGGGAAAAGTCTTGAGAGGTGAAAATAGTCTGCAACAAAAATTCCTTAGAGGAGAAAAGGGTCTTCAACAAAATGGTACCATGTTGTAGATGATCAATTGCGACCCTCTTGTTAGGGTCTTGAGCAACCATCCCTTATCTAGCTACTAGCACATAGCTAAGAAGATACAGAGGTGAGTGTTGTTGGTTCATGGCTACCAACCCGTACTAGTACCAAGCTAGCTCTAGATACTAACCCTATTGGGCTACTAATGGCGAGCTCAAGTCAAGTGGTTGGCCACCTCCCGTTGCCATACCCTGGATGGAAGTCCCGCTGCCTTAGCATATGTTTTAACAACCCTGCGTTTAAAACCCATCCATCTCTAACAACTAAGTGACTTCCTTCTCACTCAATGTAGAGATGCCCGACTATTGGTTCAAAATTTCCGGGGAACGACCATCCCCCTCTAACTACACCTCGGTAACACTGATGAGTCATTACTCACCGTGGAGAGGGGCCGACTATTGGGCATTTTAGGGGAGTCAGGTCTTTGGTTGAGCCCACGGCCAATTCACCCTAATGTGAGGTGACCTCACGAAGAGGTGAGGTTTTCGTAAAGTAAAAGAGGGAATCTTACAGGACCCTTGAATTACATGACATTCTGGCCAAGACATCTCTTGTCAAGCTTCCTAGAGTTTCCAAAGGAGTCTTACAGGACCCCTGAACAACATACTGGCTAAGACCAACCTCTTTTCAAACTAAGAAGTTGACTCGACTATCCCTACTTGATGGGGACACTGATTTGTTCTTTTGGGGGTACTTTTTTTTCGTTTTTTTTTTTACTCTAAAATGTCGCTCAAAATGGTGAGGTATTTTTTACAAGACTTCACCTTCCTACGCATATTTATATAAATTTAATAATAATAAAAAAAACATAATTTATTTTTTCAAATTAATAAAGTACCCACGTTACTCTAATTCATAAAAATAAAGTGTTCAAATGAAATATTTTTAAAATTGTTTGTGCATATAACTTTTAAAAATAAAACTAGTCATTTTTCTTAATTATAGAGCAAATGATTATTGTTAAATAAAATAATAATGCTCAAAATATTTAAATGAGTGAGCATGAGAGAATGACTTGTGAGAAATGATAATACAATAGAGTAGAAAAAGTGATATGAAAAAACACTAACATTCCAACTTCCACACCTCCCACTTCTTCTACGCTATAACATTACTATTCAAAGTATTCTATAGTGTAAATTGCTTTTGGGCCTGAAATTCATAGCTGCGAGAGAAACGAAGAGTGCTGCGAGAGAAACGAAGAGTGAGCAATGGTTTCATCTGTTGATCTCATATGTGCAACACTATAATTCCTAGTTGACTCGAATGAATCCATTTGAATGAAGAAAAAAGTTATCCCCCACTTTTGGGCCTGAAAGTCATAGCTGCGAGAGAAACGAAGAGTGAGCAATGGTTTCATATGTTGATCTCATATGTGCAACACTATAATTCCTATTTGAATCCAATGAATCAATTTGAATGAAGAAAAAAGTTATCCCCCAACGATTGTGTGGTCGTCAAAAGTAAGTTTACTCATATGCATGACTTGCAATGATTGAGTTATTTCAAAACTTGTTTGTACTTATAACTTTTAAAATATAAAATTGGTCAATTTTCATGATTATAGAATACTTTTTTTTATTGTTGGACGAAGTGATGATGTCAAAATATTTAAATGGATTGGTGAGAGAATGACTTGTGAAAGATGATAATGCAGTAGTGCAGAAAAAGTGATGTGTGGGAGAGACATCTGCACTTTGGCACCTCTCACACATCACTTTTTCCGCAATATTGAATTAAGAGTATATAGAGAGGGAGTATACTTATTTTCGATGTTATTATTGATCTAAGATAGAAACGAACTTTCTTCATAAAAACAATAATTAAATAACTTTGTTTCTTAGTTAATCATGTCTCCAGACTAATGGAATGTAATATGAGCTCAGTCATAATTCAAACACGTATTCGCGAGGCACGACCAAGCAAGAGTCTGTGTTAAAATAAATATTTAATGATATTCATAGTAACACGTGAATTGGAACCCCAAGAGTGGGAAACTCCTATTTCCAACTCTATAGAAAAGTAAATGTGCTCTGACATGCGAGGCAAATAGCGCTCGCCCTCTGAGTGACAGCACGTGAATTGAGATAGCAGCGTGGAGAGAGAGGGCGAGTGCTATTTGCCTCGCATGTTAGAGCGCATTTACTTTTCTATAGAGTTGGAAATAGGAGTTTTCCCAAGAGTGCAGATGAACGCAAAGAGCTTTAGAAGTCTTTTTGTCCTTCACTGAACCGTGAAATTATTATCATGTTTCATGTTTTCATCCTTAAAAAGATGCACACGTGTATCCTGTTTTACTCTAAACATAGTACAATTCAACATGCTTGTATTATTCTCGATATATGATTACATAAAACTTTTTACTTCAATTAATTTTGTCTAAGAGGATGGTTACGAAAATAAATTAACCTACATTGCTTCTGGACAACCCATGTAAAAGACATGAAAATCTCTTTTACATGTAAATATCCAAAAACTACATGATTACATAAAACTTTTTACTTCAATTAATTTTGTCTAAAAGGATGGTTTCAGAATTCAATTAACCTATATTGCTGTTGGACAACACACATGTAAAAGACATGAAAATCTCCAAGAACTGCCATCAATGATAGCAGTTAAATGATCCAATCTCCCATTTCGATTTTACTCAATTCAGGAGAAATATGTTGTTGCTGCAATTATATATTACTATTCTAAGTTAGTGTAAATGTTAGAAAATTGGAAAAAAAAAAACATGAATTGAATTAACTAGCAGCTCATAGGTGAGCAAGCTGCACTTGGAGACTGTACAAACTAGAGCGTACACTCTCATATTCAATTATTCAAAGATGAGTCAATAAATACATTTAAAAAGAATACGGAGGTGAGAATAAACTCCTACAACCTAGGAACTAATCCTAACTTAAGGAGTAACGTTAGAACCATGTAACGATTTCTCCATTAATAAAATACAATATTAATTATTTTCAACTCTCCCCCTTAATGGAGAAAGGACTATCTTGACGTCCTAACATCCCCCTAGTTAATTCAAACTTCACTTTCCCAAGAGGCAATGTAAAAATATCAGCCATATTGTCACATGTTTTACAGTATTCAATAAAAATTTCTTTTGACTAGACATTTTCTCTAAGTGAAACTAAGTATCTATGTGTTTCGTGTTCTTATGAAAAATTGGATTGTTCTCGAACTTAATGGAACTTTGGATGTCACAATTGATGACAGTCGCTTCTTTTTGCTCTTCTCTTACATCATGGAGAAGCCTCCTCAACCAGATAGCTTCACATGTTGTTGTGCATACTTCTTGGTACTCGGCTTCAGTTGAGGATAGAGACACAATGCTCTTCTTCTTACTGCTCCATGCTATGACCCCAGATCCAATACTAAATACATAACTCGTGATAGATCATCGATCGTCTAGGTTACCTGTCCAATCAGAGTCTGAAAAACTTGTTAAAGTAACATTAGATGTATCAATGTATAAAATACCATAATCATAAGTACCATGAAGATACCTCAATACACTTTTTTCCGCTATCCAATGACTTTCAAGAGGTTTAGACATAAACTGGCTCAGCACACTGACAAAGTATGCTAAGTCTGGTCTAGTTGTAGTGAGATATATCAGACTACCAACTAGCTGCCTATATAAGGTAGCATCCACCTACTTAGAGCCATCGTCTGTGCACAATTTCAGGTTCTGCTGCAAAGGTACTGATGTTCTCTTACACTGTTCCATTCTCAAATTTCTGAGAAGCCCTCCGACATACTTACCTTGAGTAAAGAAAGTTTTCCTAGATTCTATCCACACTTCCATACCTAGACAATAACGTAAAATTCTGAGGCCTTTCATCTCAAAAACCTATGACATATGCAATTTGATTTCTTTGATTAATGCATCTGCATTACCTGTTATAATCATGTCATCCACATAGAAGGAACTCAAAATTATATGCCCCTATTCATCATGCATGGTGTATAGATTTGGGTCATTCATACTCCTATGAAAACCATGCTATAAGAAAAATGAATCAATCTTCTCGTACCAATACCTGGGTGCCTGTTTTAAACCATAAAGGGCCTTTTTCAATCTACAAACCAAATTCTCCTGCCCTTTTTTAACAACCATTGAGGTTGCATTAAATAAACCTCTTCCTTTAAATCACCATTTAAAAATGCAAACTTAGCATCTAACTGGTGTAGCTTCCACTGATGTTTTGTAGCTACAAAGATTAACATTCTAATAGTATTTTGTTTGGCTACTCGAGCTGATCCGGGTCTTGGTGTGACAAAAGACCCTTCCTAGACCTTTTACTTCCATGATATGTTAAATTGCATTTTAAAAAAAACATAAATGAATACATTTGCATGTTGTAAAGAAGAGGTAACATGACAATCATCAGCACATGAAAACATAAGCTGTTGATAATGGAGTTCGTCCAAGAGGGACTATGTCTCTGGGCCCCAATGTCAAGATGACATAGGCCACTGCATTAAGTGTTGTCAATAGTGATGATGTACATAAGGGGTGATGTCACTATCATACAAGGAAAATGCCCTCACGTAGGAGTGGCGCCAAGAGATGTTCCGATACAGGAACTCTCAATCAAAAAGGACTCCTATTAGTATGAAACAAACTCATGCATGATGATAATAAGCATTCCGCAAATATGGCATAAAATGGATCTCAATGAAAACATACATGGCGACAACATGAGTATCCCATCAATATGACAACAAAGTTATCTCAAATAAAACAAGACAAATCATGACAACAAGTACATCCCACCAATGATTCCACATCACATCAAGCAAGAACCATGAAACAAGTACGAAAACAAGATCCCACATCAAAAATCAAATAGGGATCTGTGCAGCACAATACATAGCAAAAGAAGTACATGAGCACACTGCATATACCTCACATCTAGGGGTCATCTAAAGACAAGGATGTCAAACTGCTGAATATTTTCGTACCATCAATCTCGTGGCATTGAATCTCATGGAATTACAGCTCGCACGTTGAGCTGACACCTACAATCCACTTTGAAAAGTGGATGAAAAGTAAAATGAAAATGGAAAATCTAAACACACCATTAGATTTTTGGCATCGAATAGTGCAAAATTTTCTGTCAAATTTCTAAATTCTGAGAAAGTGAGAATCTGGGACCTAAGGAATCTTTTAGATTCCTCCTAGATTCCTCAAATATTCTCTCCTCTGGGTCCTCTGCAAATCTGCTACTCAGATCAGGAAACTGACTGTGCCATCGGGTTTGTGTCCTGAGAGGTGTAAAATCGACATAAAATTTGTCCAATTTGGACATTGCAAAAATTTCACCTTCGTGAGAATTTTGCTCAATCATGGTTCCGCCTGCCCTTTTTGAGGATCATGGTTTTCACTTGCAAAAATTAATTAAAAATTGCCGCTTCAATTTCCGTGCACAATCCTGGTCCTCCATGCTTGTGGGTTCCCTAAAAAATGAGGTTTATATAAGTTTTGGTGGGTGGAATTTACAAAAAAACTCGTTTGGCATTGTGGTTAAAAAACCCCGAATTTAAATGAGGAGGTCGGGTGGTCAAACCCCGGCCCCTCCATATTTACCCATCTTCATTTATTTTTTTAATTGTATTTATTTTGTTTTGGGGGTTGGGTCCGGATTGGGCATCCCACCCCTTAACTCCCGCATCTCATATATTAAAATTGGGGCACATTTTGGTGTACGTTTTAGGTTTGGTCTTTTGTGGTTTTTATATGGTTTAATGGTTGGGCTACCCGTGGTGTGGGCTGGCCACGTGGCCGGGCGGGTTCGATCCCCACCAGTTAATTAATACGATGTGTGATATGTTTTTGGAGTGTGGGTCGAGTCCACCAGAGGTGGCCTACGCCCACCCCGTATATAGTCATTATGTTTAATGACATGTTCGAGGAGGGTCCAACGGGGTCATGGCCGCCAGCCTAGTTAGTTTTGATTTTATGCGATGGGTTGAGGGAGGGCTAGTGGGGGTCATGGCCTGTCAGCCCATAATTTTTATTTTTATTTTTGGTAATGTAGTTGGGAAGGGAGGTGGCAGGGGTCATGCCTTACCACCTCATAACATTATTTTTTTTGAATTTTTAAAATAGAGGTGTTTTTCAAATATTTAGAAATAAGGGATATTGGGCAAATTAACAAGGCCACAATTTCAATCGCTTTCAGGAGCTAGGTTTCATGCCCCGGGGTCGGTCAAATTGTAGGACACTGAAACCTGGCCCACAACCCAACTTTGACTAAAACTTTGACTGGCTTGTTCTCCCTCATACGAGCTTGGATTGACGAACCATTGGCACCGCTGCAATAAGGACGACGAGATCTACACTTTGGTCCTAGTTGGAAATAATTCAGATCACTTTTATTTTTGAGCTTCCATAAGCCCTCTTTGTCCTATGTGTGTCTCTGGAGCCACCTAGATCAATCCTCCCCACTAAGGAGCTTTTGGTCCTCCAAAAGAATGACAAATAATCTACAACTTTCCTATACCTTGTTTGCATCACAAGCATCCTAAAAAGCCTCGCTTTCATCTCCTTCACCTTTGTTCTTCGGAGCCTTAAGTGATGATCCAACACCTACAACCTTTAGTACATTGTTTTTCAAATTACATGCTTGAATTTGATGACCAACTAATACCCAAGCATCCCATACTTGCCACAAGTTTATAACACATACTCAACGGTTAGGTTTACATCAAAATGGAAACAATACCCCAGCTATGAAAACAAGGCCAACATATCATTGTTGCTTCCAACAAGTGATGGAAAACACATCATCACTACAACACATGATTTACAAAGATAAGACCAAACTCTATTTGCTTTGACAAGTGATGGAAACTTGGCATCACTTTCACAGTTTATCATGCAACTCAAAATAAGGCCAGACGTCATTGTTGCTTAACAAGTGACGAAAAACACATCATCACTTTTACATTTTAAAATGCAACAAATGATTTACAAAAGCATGATCATAACAAGCTAACATATCTAGAAACCATTTTTCACTTATCAATGTGAATGGGTCACCTCCCTGTGGTGGTTTTGCTCGTCGACCAATTGTTTCACCTAGTTCAAGCACTGACACTTTGTCTTTAAGATGCTGCTCTGGATGGAGCCTCCAACATGTGTTTCTTTGATGGAAACTTTTGTTGCAATGACTACAATAGGTCTTCTTCCTCCAGATCTTCTTAACATGTCCTTTTACTTGCTATTGAGAGGGTATTTCACGCCTCATCCTTTTGTGTGCTTCCATTCTCTTCCAACACTTAGAAAATGCATGGTTATGTAATCCACAAAAGGTACATGTTTTTTGATGCAGGAGCATCCAACACCCTTAGTCAAAGGGAGGAATCCAAAGCGGAGCGAAGAGGAGCACATGGACCAGGGGAGAAATATAGGGAAAAATATGTTTTAAAACAGATTTAAAGATCGAATGGATAAGTTCAAAGACTTTTTAATGTAATCTGCTATGTGTTATATGCATGCATGTGTATGAGAGCTTTAGGGCTTTTACTAGAGGATTGATCGGATCCTTCCGTGATCCAATCCAACAATGTTCCTTATATATATCAACCTACGTGTTCAAGTGTGAGAAGAGAAGGAGAGACAGAGTGATATAGATAGAGATTGTGAATTAGAGTGTTTACAATGTAGCCAGAGGAGAACCTGTTCTAAGGCTGCGATGCCTTAGTTCTATAATCTTATGCATATAATAAATAGATTGTGTATTCTGTGGGTTTACACATATTTGTGTAATATGTCTCTTTTTAACTCTAGTTCGTGTATCTGTGCTGAGGGTTTAATCCCAAACTGTGAATGCATTGATCGACCATCAATCATAGTAGGATTGATGGCGATCCACTGCTTAATGGATGTTGTTATATATGCATGTTCATGCATAAATGAAGAAATGGCAAAGGGACTGGATTAAGCGTAGATTCCATCAATAATAAGCGGAACTAAGTCCAAGAGGGATTGAAGAATGGATGCATAGGATCCATTGGATATTTGTGATCAATGGATAGGATCAAGTCTGCAGAACAAAGTTATCGCATCGGCAGAAGTCATTTCCAAATGGTTGGACCCCAGACTTCAAGGAGTGTTGATGAGCGACCACCGATGAAACAAGGATCGTTGGATCGAAAGAGGATCAATAGTGGAGGTGTGATCGGCGATCGCATTTGACGGAGGTCAAG
Organism: Pinus tabuliformis; assembly: GCA_031772625.1. Classification (NCBI taxonomy): domain Eukaryota; kingdom Viridiplantae; phylum Streptophyta; class Pinopsida; order Pinales; family Pinaceae; genus Pinus; species Pinus tabuliformis. The sequence continues at coordinate 1,001,765,534 of CM062813.1, read as the reverse complement.
GGACGGCGGAGTTGAATAGTCGATGAGCGATATGGCGACATCACCAACATGCGATGATTGGCGATCGGAGGTTGGAGTGGCACTACAGAATGGCGCAAAGCAGCAGACTTGCAATAGACTAAGAGGCGGACCCGATGATAAATATAGGTTCGAGTACATAGAATTTGAGATCCAGTTGGGATTTTCCGGTGTTTCTGTGTATTGTGGTTAAGCTTTGATGTTCTGACGTTAACAAAAGAAATCCTGATAGCAATAAATAAATGGCTCCGACATTTTAAAAGGGAGCTCGATAATGTTATGTGGTCCATGATCATAAAGGCTTATGGCCTAAATAAATGGATAAACACTTCCGATAGGCTTTGTGGGCCATAACCCACAGGCCTCCAGATCGATTTTTGTAAAGGAAAGGTCTTTTGGTTAAACTCCAAGATCTCATGACCATCAAGTGGTATCAGAGCAGAAGAAGATTTTGTGTGAAAGATTAAAGAAGGATTCCATAGAGAAAGAAGAAGGAGCAAGAGGTACAGTTGATAGAGCTGGAGAGTTATGGTCTTACTGTCGTGCAGATAACGAGAATAGAAGGTGAGAATATTGCAGCAAACCTAGAGCATGGAGTGCTCATATGGTTCCAGAGGAGAGAACCTGAAGGATGCCAAAAGACCGAGGGAGGAGGGCTTGGTGAGGTATTGTGTAGCAGAAGGACAATATTACTGCAGAGGTTTGGTTGCAGCTCACAGAAGACCATGAAGGTAATTCCACTAAAGAAGTGAAGTGGGTAGAATTGCTAAGGACAAGGAGAAGCATATGACCAGGAGGTCATAAATTTTTGTGCCTTGGGACTCTGGTGCAGGAGCATCCAACACCCTTAGTCAAAGGGAGGAATCTAAAGCGGAGCGATGAGGAGCACGTGGACCAGGGGAGAAAAATAGGGAAAAATATGTTTTAAAACAGATTTAAAGATGGAATGGATAAGTTTCGAAGACTTTTGAATGTAGTCTACTGTGTGTTATATCCATGCATGCATATGAGAGCTTTAGGGCTTTTACTATAGGATTGATCGAATCCTTCCGTGATCTGATCCAACAATGTTCCTTATATATATGAACTTGTGTTTTCAAGTGTGAGAAGAGGAGGAGAGACAAACTGATATAGATAGAGATTGTGAATTAGAGTGTTTACAATGTAGCCACAGGAGAACCCATTCAAAGGCTGCAATGCCTTAGTTCTGTAATCTTATGCATATAATAAATAGATTGTGTATTCTATGGGTTTTCGCATATCTGTGTAATATGTCTCTTTTTAACTCTGGTTTGTGTATGTGTGCTGAGGGTTTAATCACAAATTGTGAATGCATTGATCGACCATTAATCATAGTAAGATCGATGGCGATCCACTAATTAATGGATGTTGTTATATATGCGTGTTCATGTATAAATGGAGAAATGGTAAAGGGACGGGATTAAGCGTATATTCCATCAATAATAAGCGGAGCTAAGTCCAAGAGGGATTGAAGAATTGATGCATAGGATCCGTTGGATCTTTGTGATCAACGGATAGGATCAAGTCCGTGGAAGAGAGTTATCGCATCGGAAGAACTCGTTTCCAAAGGGCCGGACCCCAGACTTCAAGGAATGCCAATGAGTGACCACCGATGAAACAAGGACCGTTGGATCGAAAGAGGATCAACGTTAGAGGTGTGATCGACGATTGCATTTGACGGAGGTCAAGGGATGGCAGAGTTGAATATCCGATGAGCGATATGCCAATATCGCCGACATGTAAGGATCAGCTATCAGAAGGATCAGAGATCGGAGGTTGGAGTGGTGTTATGGAATGGCGTGAAGCAGCGGACTTGCAATAGACCAAGAGGCGGACTCGATGATATATATAGGTTCGAGTACATAGAATTTGAGATCTAGATTTGTGTTCTGGTTTGGATTTTCCCATGTTTATGTGTATTGTGGTTAAGCTTTGATGTTTCGATGTTAACAAAAGAAATCCCAATAGCGATAAATAAATGGCTCCAGCATTTTAAAAGGGAGCCCGATAATGTTATGTGGTCCATGATCATAAAGGTTTAGGGCCTAAATAAATGAATAAACACTTCCGATAGGCTTTGTGGGCCATAACCCATAGGCCTCTAGATCGATTTTTGTAAAGGAAAGGGATTTTGGTTAAAACCCAATATCTCTTTCCCATCATTTTTCAATGCCATGTTTTACACTCATCATTAACAACATGAAAATAATGGAAATGAACATTCGAACATCGAGAGTGGTTATACCTTTCCTTGATGTCTCTGATGTCATTATGGCAATGAGAGCTTGCCTTAGCTCTTTCCCTGCAATGGAAACTGCCATGGGATGATCGGGATGTGATCCCATCATTCTCTTTCCTCGACGATTTCGACAATGTCTCGGAAGAATCTAACACCTTCGAGCATTCTCCCTTGGTGTATCTCAAGGCTACAAATGGAGGTCTTTTCACAACCTCCAATGGTGGAGTTATGCCTTGGTTATTAACATCAACTTCTTTATCCTCCTCGTGCCTCGTCCTGGTAAGGAGCCTCATATCCGTTCGTGTAATTGGGATCTCCACATCTCCAACATAAATCATACTATGTGAAAGACGAAACCAAAAGGAAATTAACATCTTTTACCTCCTCTGTCAACTTGGAATGAACTGATGAGGGCTTCTCATCATCTATTGTTGGTGGTTCGCTAGCTGTCTTGGCGCATTCCCCAACTTCCTTTCTAACATATCCAAGTCCTTCCTGAAGGGGTAATTCTTCTACTTTGATGGGGTTGACAATGCTTTGGCCATTAACACCCAAACCTCTTCCTTCATACCCCATTCTCTTCAACATTTTGGAGCCAATTCCTATGGTATGATTTTCAAAAACACTGAAATAATCATCATGGCACATACATGAATTCAGAGAATTACTTTTTACCTCACATGAGTTGATCTTCCTCTTTGTTGACTCCACATGCATCAAGTTCAACGAGGAGGGATTTAAACTCGATGAAGTACTCTTGCAGGTTGCTGAAATGAGTTGGACTGAGGGATATGATTTCATTCTCCAGTTGGTGCACTCTCATTTCATCCTGCTTGTTGAATAGTCCTTCCAATGTGGTTAGACCACATTGGGAGTAGTGGCTCCGCTGACATGAAAGAGGAGTTCTCTGGAAATTGATAGGCATATCAGCCCAATTGCTTCATCTAATTTATTGAAATACTTTCTCTTCTCTACTGCAAAATTTGGTTCAGTCTCCGTTCCCATTGTTACGCTGTAAAGCCCTTTGTTTTGGAGATGCAGAGTGATCTCTGTCTTCCATTCGAAGTAATTGAAAGGATTTAGAACGAGTTTTGTGGGTTGAGAGAGATGATCCATTGATGCTTACTGCACCTCTTGATGATCTATACCTCCAAATAAAACTGTGTACAATCCACTAAATTCAAACTAGCTCCGATACCATGTAGAATTCCTACAGAAACTTCGATAGATCTAGAATTCTAGTTAGATTAAACATAAGTAATTTGTTGATATTCAAGAGAGGAGAGAAAGAATTTGCTCCATAAAATCAATGTGTTAAATTAATGAACAATAGTAATACATGAGCAACAAAAAAAACTCTAATCCCAAAGGAAGGTGCTTATATAGAAATTGCCGAATCTAGAAAACTAGGAAAAAACTAGTCAAAGAACTAGATAAGGCTAAGAAAAGCTAAAGGGAGGCCCAAAATAGCAACATTTACTCAAGACAACCTATGCCAACTATCAACCACGAGGAAAGCATGAGGAGGGGTGCATTTCCCAAGGAAGGTAACTTTAAAACATGCCAAAATGGTTCGGGGGACCAATTCCCTTGATTTAAGGGGGAATCTTCATGTGGGGCGCCAATCCTCAAATAACTCAAGTGGATGAGATGTGGCTAGGTGTGAACATGCACTTAGATGTCTAAATGGTTTAGGAAAGTGGTTGGACCAATATTTCCATAATATTAAGCCTTTAAAGACAAAAAAACAAAAGTTGGCCCACCGAGCTAGTTTACTAAAAACCAAGTATCAACATGATTTTTAATACATGTGACTAAATCAAAGATACTTAAGCTAAAAATTAAATGTAGACATTAAAATTATATCCCAACATGTTTAACTTGATGGGAATCTCTAAATTATTTTGATCTGTTATTTACCTATTAATATTAAATTACAATTTTACGTCTCTAAATTATTTATTGTGATTTGTCAAAAGTTATTATTATTTGTATTAAATTATAATTTTAGGTAATAACATTACTATTCGTACGTCAATTTATAAATATTCTTAGCACAAAAGTAAATTTATAGGAAATTATTTACAGTTATTTTTAAGATCTAATTACTTGAATTTCAAAAAAAGCCAATCACTTAAATTTCAAAAGTAAAAGTAAATATGCTTGTTATTAAAATGTAAAGTTAAGAGTTGTTTTTAGTATCTAATTTTGATCAGACATGATATGAATAAAAATGTGTTGGTTATTATTAAATTAATTTTTATTTTATAGAAATAAGTTAAATTAATTTGTTGAAACTTGCTCTTTGTTTTAGTTAAATTTCTTGATATGTGAAATTTTTTTAGACTGTAAAATTTGGAAAAATAATTGTATTTATGAAATTTAATTCATTAGTAGATAATATAGGTACAATATTTTGAAAGTTTTTTTGGAAACTTTGATTATGTAAACTACACAATTTAAATTTGCAATTTCAACAAATCTGAAAAAAAAAAAACCACTTGAAATTGCTTGAAATGTTTTATAATATTTTAATGATAAGCACTTTTTTTTCTCATTTAACGTATACATATGGCGTTGAAATATTTTATTTAATATGGACATTAAAATATTTTTACTTAATATGGACATTAAAATATTTTATTTATGGAGTATATTGTTCATATTAAAATGTTTTTCTGTTATTAATATAATTTTAAATATATTTTTTAAATGTGGCATATCAATATATATTAACAATTAAATGAGTTACATATTTTCATTTTATTAGGAAGTAACTGAATTATTTTTTTTATTACTTCTTCCTTGTAGGGATTGAAATATTTTCCGTGTGTATATATATGTGTGTGTATGTGTTACTTAATTTGGATATTCAAACATTTTATTTATGTCTTATATTGAAGTATTTAGAAGGAAAATATAATTTTTTTTAATTACCTTATCTCTCTAAGGACTTTAACATAGGAATATTTTGTTTGTGATAGCGATAGTGAAAGTAAAATATTGTGGTCATGTCACTTTCATACTAAGTCATAATATTAATTACCACATCTCCTTCATTATAGATTGTAATATTGACAATAGTAAAAATGAAAGTATTGATGTTTTATCATATTTTTAATTAATTAATATATATGTGTGTGTGTGCGCCCTCATTTTTATTTTTACTATACTAAATATTCTTTTTAATTTGCAATATATTAAAAAAAAACATATGTAATTCAAACATTGAGTACAAACAAAATCACACTTTAACATTAGCACAATCACATTAAAAATATTAATGTTATTGATATAGCCAAAGACTTCATTTGTATCTACCATTGATAAATATGTAACAACAGAAATAATAATAATAAAAAACTATTGCAATAAAAATATTATTATTATCATTATAATTGATAATCATTATTTCTATATAATAGTTATCATTTAATATTAAATGTCATTTATTATTATTTAATTTTAAATTATGTAATATAAATATAAACTCTAGGAATATGATATTATAAACCTAGGGATTAGAAGAGAATGTAAGAGATTATAAACCCAAGAGAATAATATTATCCAGAAAAATAATAAACCAAATGAATTATTACTAAAAATTCTAAGGTTTATATTTCTTGGATTTTAGTATTAATCTCTTAGATTTATTATTTCATTAAATTTATAATATCAATTTATTGAATATATTAATATAAAAATTCATATTCCTAAAGTATAATATTATTCATAAATTTATAATATTAATTTTTTAAATTAAATAACCCCGGAAAAAATCGAACACCACGCCTACTTCTTTGTTGTCGTTGCCTTAAGGGTTGGTTTTACTTGTATGACCGAGCATATCGAACACCACACGCCTACTACTTTGTTGTCGTTGCCTTAAGGCCTACTACTTTGTTGTCGTTGCGTGAAGGGTTGGTTTTACTTTGCATGAGCGAACATATTTGTTTGGCAGATGCAGGTTTTACCTGTATGACCGAACATATTTGTTTGGCGGATGCAGGTTTATTATCAATGTTTACCCCCAAAATAGCACTTTTCCCTGGTCGAATATGTTCTACCTGTTATGCAACATGCGAGAACGGTGGCACCATTCTACTAATTTAGGGGCAATGTCCGTGGTGACCTGTTTCAGAAGAAAGACACCAAATTAATAATTATTATGCTGAGGCATCAAAACCGTTGATGTTGTTGAAGAGGCAATTGGTCCAATCGAAATAGTGGCTTGGAAAAAGTTGCTCCTGCTGCTCGAATTTATATATCTTCTTTGGCTCTTTGAGGTTTCTTACATTTCGATGTCCCTGGTTGCAAGCATCAGCCTAAACGTTGTCGCTGAAAAAAGATCCTTCAAAAGTTTTGCATGCAACGAAGAGTGTTTGAGATTCAAATAATAAATAAAAGAAACCAGTAAAACAAAAGGCTTATAATCTATGCCTCGGGAAAACATAATTAACGATAACGATGGTTGTAGGTTGTCCCATACACGACGTGTAGGTGAATTAATAAAATCCATAAGGCAAACATATATCAGTCCCAGTGGTCTTCAGGAGCATAAACAAGTAAGCACTTAATGGAAGAATGAAAATTATCAGACTGCTAATCATCTATGTCCTTACACGTAGAAATATAATGGTTATGTCAGGTACATTTTATGCTTTTGACAAAGCACACGGGCTTGACCCAGCCTCTTGTGGGAGAAGCGTATAACACCAATTCAAGACTGCTCTACTGCAGCGTCTGGGAAGAGTAAGAATTGTTAAAGTGCTCAGAGTGCTCAGGATTTGGAGAAAAACTTGACGGTGATAAGAAACGCTAATGAACGCCATTAACAAAATGTTACATCAAACTTAAGGTAACTTCATCATAATGTTACAGAATGGACTAGAATGTACTAGATTGGACAAGCAATTTCTAATGAATTTTACGTTGTTTTGACAGAAGTTGCAACTTGCCTTGGGCACAGTCTTCAAGTTTGGCCATCAAGCTCCGCGCTTTTCTTTTGGAATTGAAGAGGACAAAGAATTTAATTTAATGTGGTGTTCATGGCTGGGTACTAAGGAGTTGATGGGGAAAAGGAATTCTGTGAATAGCTATGGAGAGATGGTAGTTCGAATTTCAATTTGTGTAGTTCAAGCCATAGTTACCAAGTTCGAATTCGAATTCGGATTTGAATTCGATACGATACGATAAAAATTCGACTGGAAAATTTTCAATTCGGAAAAAATTCGAGAATAGATATCTTAAACATTTAAATATATATATTCTTTTTCTTGTAACAATAATACCTTATCAATTTTTTCCTATCATTTTAAAATTTAAATAATTTTAATAAATATAAGCAATTTTAAAACTACATTTTACTTATCAAAACTATAATCACATTTGTCTTATCTCCAAAATATCTTTTCTTTTCAAAATTCAAAACTTCCCTCTTACTTTCCAATCTTATCTAATTTTTTTTTATAATTAATATTTATTTAAAAATTAAATATTCTAAACTCAAAACTACCTTTTTTTAATTTCAAATTTTATCTAAAATCTTTTATAATTAATACATATTCAAAAATCAAAAAGTTCAAAAATATTTTTATAAGATTTCTATTAATATAAATATATTATATTTAGAAAATCAATTAATTATTATAAAATTTACTTTTCCAATTTTTTTTTTTTTTATTATCTCAGTTTTTTAAACCCTTTAAAGTGAAAATTGAAATTTTTTTTCTAAAAATTTATTTCCATTTCTTACTTACTCAAAATTTGTTTCCATTTCCTTCCTACAATCTCGCAACCTTTCCATTTCCCACTTGCCATTAGGCAACTATCTATTTCGTGCTTAAAGATTACTGTCCTTACTATTCTAAAGAACGCAAATTAACAAATCCCTGCTATAAACCGTGAATTTTCTGTAAATCCCTGCAATAAACCGAATCGATTTTTCATCGAATTATTCGATGTTCGAATCGAATTGTCGAATTTCCGTATTTATTTCTCCGATACGGGCGTATTTGGTAGCTATGGTTCAAGCTAGGGCTTATATAATGTTTATAAAAATTGATTTATTTTATGATTTTTTAAATGAATGATAATGGTAAAAATAAAAGAGGCATATTTTTAATTTACTAAAAATATAATAAACAATTATTTAATTAAAAAATAAAGTTATTTTAAAGTGATACTATTATATTATACTAAAACTTTTATCACTTTTTATAGTTCAAGTGTTTTTGAAAACTTTAGTTTTCAATTCTCCTCTAAGGAGAGGAGTAGCTCAAAAATTTTAAATCAGTGTTATCGTTTTGCAGTTATTAGTGTCACTTTCATAAATACTTGGAGGGAAGCGATTTAATGCATCATAATTTTGCAAAGAAAGAATTGTGTCAGTTTTTAGTGTTGCGTTTGTTTTGCAGTTATTTGTGTCACTTTCATAAATACTTGGAGGGAAGCGATTTAATGCATCATAATTTTGCAAAGAAAGAATTGTGTTACTTTTTAGTGTTGCGTTTAAAAATAGTTGGATGGAAGTCATTTATTGCATCACAATTCTTTAAAGTATTATAGAATTTGTTCCCTTTGAATATAAATATTACTTTCCAAAACTCACAACTTTGCATAAAAAGAATTATATTCTCTCTGAAATTTAATATAAGATCTAAGTAGGATTGAAAATTTTAGCAATGTTTTGCCTTACCATTAGTACCTGTAAGAATGCTAGTGAGACATGTCCAGAGGATTGAACTTCCAGTCATTTGGATACACATTGTGATGTCCACGGAGAATGTAAATATTTGAGTTTTCACTGTGGTAAAAGACAGAACTAAGTATGACATTGTTAATTGTTTTAAAATTTAATAGTACTTTTACTTATTATTATGTGCTTTAAAATATATTTAGGTAAGAAATACTTCTTGAAATGCTGGCAACTTCTGAGAGGGAAGTTTGGGAAAAGACAGTTGTTGAAACTGCAATCAAACTACCTTCCCTAACTGGAAAGACTTCCAGAGAAAAGGGGGAAGGGAGGAAAAAAAATCTGCGCTGTAAGGACAGGCAGGAAAAAAAAAGAAAATTGGCTAAGTCTGGTGAGGACCAGATAGCCAAGCACGAGGTGCGTGTGTCTTGCTGAGGGCTGTGGGCTTGCAAGAGAGCTAGGGGGGAGATTCTGGTCTTGACGACGAATCTCATGGTTGGGCAGCCAAGAGAAAGCAAAGATTACAGTTGAACTTTTGTGGAGCATCTACGACTTAGGTGGACTAGGTAAGTAAAAGCCTCTCGTGAAATCTGTCTCATTAATTAATATGTATTCCATAATATTAATTGCCAACTGAAAACTACAGTTGCGAACAGTGGATGTTTATTAAGGAAACCCGACCTTCTTATTGTTATTATGCATACCATATTGTTAATTGCCCAAAAGAAAAATTACAGTGGTGATTAGTAGATGATCATTAAGGAGGGTTTGACCCTTTTACGGTTCTCTGTGTATTGTAATTTGGGAACCAAACACTACTGTGCGGTATATTTGTGTTTCTTAAAAAAAATACGATAAAGGATAGACCTGTTAACCGAAATAGAGGGTTAAGGAAGCAATCATAGGAATCGTGATTCATTGTAATCAGAAGAGAATTATTTAGGTCCGGTAAATCCTAGTGGTCGTAAAATAGATAGTCATAAAACAAGAGACTATGGAACTATCTGGACTCGGGGATATACATGGTGTTATTACCGGAAGAAACAAACAACAAAAATATGAAAACGCAAACTGTTAGACGGTAGTTATCGGGAAGTCTGTGAGGGGAAGGGTAATCCTGAGCCCTTCAATTTGCATTTATAACAGAATGAGAAATTCAGAATCAATAGGGTAGAAACTGCCAGTTGTGGCACAATATAGACCAACGCTGGAATTACGAAACTACTAGAAATCTAGAATATCTTCATATTTAAAAAAATTATACGACAACAGCATCGATATTAATTCCAGAGATTTAACTGAAGACAAACAAATAACCTTTTCCCTGTACTGTAACAAGAATTCTATGGCAACAAGAACGCTAAGAAGTTCGAGGAATGTATATTTGAAAATAGAATAGAGCAAGTAAAGTTTATATTCAGAGACATAGGAACAGTTTTGCCATAAACAAATAGAAACAACCACATGGCAATAAAAATATAGTGATAGTATATCTAATTAAATATGCATTTAACTTGCAAAAAGACAGACTTTTAAATCCTATGAGAACAGAGCCAAGGCTCTCAATATCATGCGTAGACCTGTAGAATACGCATTTCCTCATGAGCCGAAAATCTCCATATACGAATTTAAATATCAACATTCAAAAATATTGTGATTCAGGGCAAATATTACAACTTTACTGGAAGATAACTGGAGCAGGGGCCGTAAATAACTCGGCCCTGTCCATTGTAAAACAGTCAAACATTACTTCGGGCTCCAAGACCCTTACATTAACTTTAAAAAAAATGTATTCTAGACAGAGAAATCAGAACCCAGACTACTTGGTTATTTCTGTAGACATTCTAAAATCAAATAAAAAATGTCTACAATCATTATAACCCAAAACAAGACCTGCCGAAGGCGTTAAAGCCTGAGGGTGTGCCGAGCCTTAACCATGGTTGTTCGGGGTCAGAAAGCCCGTTTAATCTCTGAGAAAATTCCCAAGGAACCCTGTTCTAGGTACTCCAGCCAATACCTTTAAATCTGGAAGCAAGCAATATATATATATATATATATATATATATATATATATAAACCTTGAAATGATGACTAACAAGCACGAACACCCTTGACCTTCATCCAGAAAACATACATGCAAGGTATGGAGACTTATCTAGTGAGCAGCGCGGAATGACGAAGTTCTGAAGACCTTGTCATTCTTCGTAGCAGAGGGCACCTCGTCTGTGGCGTCCTCCTTCACACAATTGAAAGCAAAAAAAAAAATATTAACAGTCATAAACTTAGCTGTGCGACCCTGTGAGGAGAAAAAGAAAGGAAAAAAAAACAAAAAACAGTATAAGTTGAGTACAAACGAATAACTTCACCTGCATACAGAATTTTGGAAGAGCTGGTTGGTTAGTTCCTGGACAGCAAGTAGAGTATCGGATGAACAGCTAACAGGTGAACCCCGATGAGTGGAGAGGCAAGGCCAAAACTGGAACTTGCGCCAAGGCCAAATGGGTAGTATGAAGTTTCGAGCCGACATAACATTGTACACAAAACCCTCAGGTAAATCTCCACCCTCGGATCTAGATCTGATGATCCGCACTGTTGGAGGTGAGCGAGGACCGAGGAGTGCGGCAGCCGAGGGTACGATGCCACGCCAGATCACATGTTGGAGCAGAGAATGGATACGGAGCAAGCCAGGTGTTTTACATAGGAGAAACCGACTAACCAGTGATTTAATGCAAACCAACAACCATTTCATTGGAATATAACTCCGGTCACCTGAAACATTAAATCCAGCGCATGTAACCGGAAAGGTTTACACGCAGATAAACTCGTGATGTGGCGTTATGTGGCGCTGAGTGGGTGCGTTACGGTAAAAGAAATAATTTTTTTTTATTACTATAGTGGAGTTGTGACAAATTGGTATCAGAGCAGAGGATCAATACTGTGACCTCTGGGACAACACTGGAAGAAATTTAACAAAACTGAATGAAAATAAACAAAGAATTATGCAGTTGCAATTTTATTATATTTGTAAGAACACAGTTAATATTGCTAACTCCTCTTCTGGTTCCATTTCTTAGGCTGAGACAAAGGAAAACAACAGCGAGACAATAGACAGTAAGTATGCAAAGAGCTGGCAGCGCTCTGCATAGATCTATAGCAGGTCAGGGACCTGCAATAAACCCTGGGGATAACCCAGAGCTATGGGTACAACTCGGCGAGGAGACGCGTAGCACGAACCTTGCAATATTAGAGACGGTACAGGAGCTGAAGAATGAGATGGCTCGATTACGAGAGGATAATGCACGACTGACGGTGGAACAAGAAAGGATTTTAAAAAGTCTATCTGACAGACAAAACCCACCACTAGCTAATCCCAGTGCAGAATAGCAGAGGATGTCAGAAGAGTAAAACCATCATTCAGAGCCTGAAAGGTCAGAAGAGGGGGAGGAATGATCTGACAATGCATCTGAACAACAGACCTCAAAACGTCAAAGGGTGGAACTGCAGGGAGAATTTCGTAAGATTAAACCCCCACACTTTGATGGGGAACAGGAGGAAGCAGCTGAAGCATGGTTAATTAACATGAACAAATATTTTCAGCTGTATGAATATGATCATAACCTGAAGGCACGATTGGCCATCTTTCAATTACAGGGGAAAGCGACCCTGTGGTGGGAAGAAGTTAAGATCGTCAAGGGGGTAAGCGAACAGACCATAACTTGGGAGAAATTTCAAAAGTACTTCAAAGAAAGATATCTGACCGAGCGTTTCTACGACGAAAAGGCAAGGGAATTCCACGACTTGCGGTTGGGACAACAAACTATGGAAAAATTTATCACCCATTTTACTTCCCTGCTTCGCTATGTGCCTTACATTAGAGAAGAAAAAGCTAAGGTGCAAAGATTTGTTAGTAGTTTACCCCTGTATATACGAGAAAGGATTGAGTTTGACAATCCTAGGATGATGGATGAAGCTATCCGCAAAGCCAGGATCTGCTACCAGCAGAATAAACAGAAATGAGAAGCTCCGAATAAAGGACGAAATGAGAAAAGAGGTATTAAGACAACTGAGAACAGTAAAGGAAATTGCAGCGGTGGTGGTAAGGGATTTGGCAAGGGACAAAATAACAGAACTATACAGAGAGGCTCATTCAAATCCAAGCCAACCAGTGAGTCCAGAGTGAGCGAACAGTCTGCCAGATTGGATGGTGAAGGGGCAGCCAGACCCCCAGTACAATGTTGGGGTTGTGGAGGACCACACTACGTCAAAAACTGTCCGCAGCGAAAGGGAACCGAATAGTTATCCCAAATCCATGAAGCATCGACAGTCGGCGATGTGGGACGTAGTGTGCCAAGGATTAATGCAGCCCTGGACGATCGTCAGGCGGAGTACCAGCCGACCATGGTGGAATTCGAAGGTAAAATTTCAGACCTTTCTGTAGCTGTTTTAATTGATCCGGGAGCCACCCTAAGTTATGTTAGTCCTAAGGTAGTAGAGCATTGTAAACTACAACCTGTTAAATTCAAGAATCCATGGCTGGTACAACTAGCTACGGGGGCCAAGAGAAGAGTGTTGGAAAAAATTAATAACTGCCTTTTAACAATAGCAGGGCAGCCAGTAGTAGCAGATTTAAATGTGCTTCCTCTTGGTTCATATGATGTTTTGATCAGAATGGACTCGTTAGAAAAGCACTAGTCATTAGTGAACTGTAAGACAAAGACTAATTACTATAAGGATGACTTTGGAGAGAAGCAAGAGATGCAAGGGATTAAGTGGCCAGTGCAGATCCGACCAATAACTGCATCCCAGTTAGCAAAATGCATCAGAAAGGGGTATCAGATTTATGCCATCCAGGTGGGTTATGCTGATTCAAAGAATAAAACAGCCACGTTGGATAACATCCTTGTAATACAAGAATTTGTGGATGTGTTTCCGGAAGAGATTCCCGGATTGCCGCCTAAGAGGGATATAGACTTTACCATTGAATTGATACCAGGGGCAGCACCGGTATCTAGAGCACCCTATAGAATGAGTGTACCTGAGCTGACAGAATTAAAAATGCAACTACAAGAACTGTTAGACAAAAATTATATTCACCCAAGTGTCTCCGTGGGGAGCCCCAGTATTATTTGTCAAGAAAAAAGACGAAACTCTTCGAATGTGTATAGATTATCGTCAGTTGAACAAGCTAACAATAAAAAATAAATATCCCTTACCTCAGATCGATGAACTTTTTGATCAAGTGAAAGGTGCAACAATGTTCTCCAAGATTGATTTGCGCTCAGGTTACCACCAGATTAGGATTAAGGAGGAAGACATCGCTAAAACAGCTTTCAGAACAAGGTATGGGCATTACGAGTTTGTGGTGCTACCTTTTGGGTTAACCAACGCCCCTGCCACTTTCATGTGTTTAATGAACAGTGTGTTTAATCAATTTTTGGACAAATTTGTGTTGATATTCATCGATGATATACTGATATACTCCCGCTCTAGGGAGGAGCACGAGTAGCACCTCACACTAGTGCTACAAACCCTTCGAGAACACCAGTTATATGCTAAGTTCAGCAAGTGTGATTTCTTCAAGGAAGAAATACAGTACTTAGGCCATATAATCACAAAAGAAGGGATCACGGTGGACCCTGAGAAGATAAGGACCATAATGGAATGGCCCATACCAAAGGATGTGGCAGACATCAGGTCCTTTATGGGGTTAGCAGGTTACTACAAACGATTCGTGGAAGGTTTTTCAAGGGTAGCGTACCCTATCACCTTATAGAAAAATGGAAGGGCATTCAAATGGACCCCGGAATGTCAGAAAAGCTTTGAGCAGCTTAAGCATCTGCTCACCACATCACCCATCTTGAGTATAGCTAACCCTAATAAGGACTATGTGGTATGCACTAATGCAAGCAAGGAGGGTGTGGGAGGTGTGTTGATGTAGGAAGTAAAAGTGATTGCTTATGAATCAAGAAAGCTAAAGGAGCATGAGGAGAAGTATTCTGCTTATGATTTAGAGTTAGCAGCCGTCATACACGCATTGAAGATGTGGCGACATTATCTCATGGGGAGGAAATTTTTATTACTAACAGACCATCACAGTTTGACAAATTATTTCAGCCAGCCCACTTTAAATGCGAGACAAGCACACTGGGTAGATTTCCTAAGTGGGTTTGACTTTGATATTAAGCACTTGAAAGGGAGAGAAAACCAGGTGGCCGATTCTTTAAGTCGGAAGGTGCAATGTTTGTATGAAATCTCCTCTAGTAAATGGAAAAATCCCTTAAAGGAAATGATAAAAAAAGCAGCAGACCAAGATGCTGAATACCAGCAAATAAAACAGCAGGTACAACAGTTTTCCAGCGAGAGAAATTGGCAAGGATATGAGGTAAATGATGCTGGAATGTTGCATTATAAAAAGAGGTTGTACGTACCTAGTCAAAATAGTCTTAAAATATTATTTTAGATGAATTTCACATTAGCCACTATGCTGGACACCCAGGGTATCAAAAAATGATCACTGCACTTCGGAAAGAGTACCATTGGCCAGGGATGAAAAAGAATGTAGCTGAGTATTTAGCGTGGTGTTTCGAATGTCAAGAAATTAAAGCAGAGCATCAGCACCCAGCGGGCTTATTACAACCCTTACCCATTCCAGAATGGAAATGGGAAACCATTTCTATGGATTTCATAACAGGGCTGCCTCGGACAAAGAAGAACAATGATTCTATTATGGTGGTGGTAGACAAACTGAGTAAGGCAACACATTTTATACCTGTGCAATCCACCTACAGGGCTGTGCAAATTGCCCACATCTTCATGCAGAATGTGTTTAAACTACATGGACTCCCGAAGACAATAATTTCTGATTGTGACGTGAAATTTACATCAACCTTTTGGAGGAAAATATTTGCAGAACTGGGAACATAGCTGAATTTCAGTACAACTTATCATCCCTAGACTGACGATCAAACAGCGAGTGAACCAGGTGGTAGAAGACATGTTAAGAGCTTATGTAATGCAGAAACCAATGCAGTGTGAGGAGTATTTACACCTGGTTGAATTTGCATACAATAATGGGTATCACACGTCATTACAAATGAGCCCCTTTGAGGTCCTGTATGGGCGGAAATGCCGCACACCCTCAAGCTGGGGTGGACCTGAAGACAAATTAAGGTTAGGCTCGGAAATGCTCAAGGAAATGGAGGATATGGTGAAAAGGGTACGCACTAATTTAAAGGCTGCTCAGGATAGGCAAAAGAGCTTTGCTGACCGGAAAAGGAGGTTCAAAGAATACCAAGTTGGTGACCATGTTTATGTGAGGATCCAAGCCAAAAAGAGTACACTGCAATGGAGCGGGTGTGCCAAGTTGGCACCCCGATATTGTGGACCATTCCAGGTCTTGGCAAGAATTGGGCCAGTGGCTTACCAGCTCACCCTACCAAGTCACATCCGGGTCCACAATGTCTTCCATGTCTCTATACTAAAAAAATACATTTATGACCCTAAACATGTGATCAAATGGCAGGACATACAGGTGAGGATTAATTCCAGTAGATCCGATTAAAAGTTTATTTTAAAAGAAACTGATTTGGAATATTGCTGGTTGCAGGTCGAACCGGAAGGAGAGGTCTTGGTCGAGCCACTGAGCATCCTCGACCGGAGAGAAGTACAGCTGCGAAAGCGAGCTATTACCCAAGTTAAAGTGCAGTGGCAGCACTATGGGCCTGATAAGGCCACTTGGGAAGATGAAGAGCTCATAAAAAAGGCTTACCCAGAGCTGTTTATAAGCATTAGACATCAGGACGATGTCCAATCTCAGGAGGGGGAGATGTGATGTCCCCGGAGAATGTAAATATTTGAGTTTTCACTGTGGTGAAAGACAGAACTAAGTATGACATTGTTAATTGTTTTAAAATTTAATAGTACTTTTACTTATTATTATGTGCTTTAAAAAATATTTAGGTAAGAAATACTTCCTGAAATGCTGGCAACTTCTGAGAGGGAAGACAAGGAAAAGACAGTTGTTGAAACTGCAACCAAACTACCTTCCCTAACTGGAAAGAATTCCAAAGAAAAGGGGGAAGGGAGGAACAAAAATCTACGCTATAAGGACATGCAAGAAAAAAAAAGAAAACTGGCTAAGTCTGGTGAGGATCAGATAGCCAAGCACGAGGTGCGTGCGTCTTGTTGAGGGTTGTGGGCCTGCAAGAGAGCTAGGGGGGAGATTTTGGTCTTGACGAAGAATCTCATTGTTGGGCGGTCAAGAGAAAGAAAAGATTACAGGTGAATTTCTATGGAGCATCTACGACTCAGGTGGACCAGGTAATTAAAATCCTCTGGTGAAATTTGTCTCGTTAATTAATATGTATTCCGTAATATTAATTGCCAAGTGAAAACTACAGTTGAGAACAGTGGATGTTTATTAAGGAAACCCGACCTTCTTATTGTTATTATGCATACCATATTGTTAATTGCCCAAAAGGAAAATTACAGTGGTGATCAGTAGATGATTATTAAGGAGGGTTTGACCCTTTTACGGTTCTCTGTGTATTGTAATTTGGGAACCAAACACTAATTTGCGGTATATTTGTGTTTTTTTTTTAAATATGATAAAGGATAGACCTGTTAACTTCAATAGAGGGTTAAGGAAGCAATCATAGGACCTGTGATTCACTGTAATCGAAAGAGAATTCTTCAGGTCCGGTAAATCCTAGTGGCCGTAAAGTAGATAGTCATAAAACAAGAGACTGTGGAACTATCCAGACTCAGGGATATACATGGTGTTATTATCGGAAGAAACAAACAACAAAAATATGAAAACACAAACTGTTAGATGGTAGTTATCGGGAATTCTGTGAGGGGAAGGGTAATCCTGAGCCCTTCAATTTGCATTTATAACAGAATGAGAAATTCGGAATCAACAGGGTAGAAACTGCCATTTGTGGCACAATATAGACCAATGCTGGAATTGCGAAACTGCTAGAATATCTTCATAATTAAAAAATTTATACGACAACAACATCGATATTAATTCTAGATATTTAACTGAAGACAAACAAATAACCTTTTCCCTGTAATGTAAAAACAATTCTCACGCAACAAGAACGCTAAGAAGTTCAACGAATGTATAGTCAAAAAATAGAATATAACAAGTAAAGTTTATATTTAGAGACATAGGAATAGTTCTGCCATAAAAAAATAGAAACAACCACATGGCAATAAAAATATAGCGATAGTATATCTAATTAAATATGCATTTAACTTGCAGAAAGACATTCTTTTAAATCCTGTGAGAACGGAGCCAAGGCTCTCAGTATCATGCTTAGACCTGTAGAATAAACATTTCCTCATGAGCTGAAAATCTCCATATACAAATTTAAATATTAGCATTCAAAAATATTGTGATTCAAGGCAAATATTACAACTTTATTGGAAGATAACTGGAGCAGGGCCGTAAAGAACTCGGCCCTGTCCATTGTAAAGCAGTCAAACATTACTTCAGGCTCTAAGACCCTTACATTAACTTTAAAAAAATTTGTATTCTAGACAGAGAAATCGGAACCCAGGCTACTTGGGTATTTCTGTAGACATTCTACGAATCAAATAAAAATTGTCTACAATCATTATAACCCAAAAGAGGACCGATCGAAGGCGTTAAAGCCTGAGGGTGTGCCGAGCCTTGACCATGGCTGTTCGGTGTTAGAAATCCCATTTAATGTCTGAGAAAATTCCCAAGGAACCCTGTTCTGGATACTCCAGACAATACCTTTAAATCCGGAAGCAAGCAATATATATATATAAACCCTGAAACGACGACTAACAAGCATGAACACCCTTGACCTTCATCCAGAAAACATACATGCAAGGTATGGAGACTTACTTGGTGAGCGGCGCGGGATGACGAAGTTCTGAAGACCTTGTCATTCTCCGTAGCAGAGGGCACCTCATCTGTGGCGTCCTCCTTCACACAATTGAAAGAAAAAAATATTAACAGTCATAAACTTAACTGTGCGACCCTGCGAGGAGAAAAAGAAAGGAAAAAAAAAAAACGAAAACAGTATAAGTTGAATACAAACGAATAACTTCACCTGCATACAGAATTTCGGAAGAGTTGGTTGGTTAGTTCCTGGACAGCAAGTAGAGTCTTGGATGAACAGCTAACAGGTGAACCTCGGTGCGCAGAGAGGCGAGGCCAAAACTGGAACTGGCGCCAAGGCCAAATGGGTAGTATGAAGTTTCGAGCCGACATAACATTGTACACAAAACCCTCAGGTAAATATCCACCCTCAGATCCAGATATGATGATCCGCACCATTGGAGGTGAGCGAGGACCGAGGAGTGCAGCAGCCGAGGGTACGATGCCACGCCAGATCACATGTTGGAGCAGAGAACGGATATGGAGCAAAACCAGGTGTTTTATGTAGGAGAAACCGACTAACCAATGATTTAATGCAAACCAAAAACTATTTCATTGGAATACAACTCCGGTCACCTGAAACATTAAATCCAGCGCATGTAACCGGAAAGGTTTACACGCAGATAAACTCGTGATGTGGCATTATGTGGCGCTGGGTGGGCGCGTTACGATAAAAGAAATATTTTTTTTTTTATTACTATAGTGGTGTTGTGACACACATGGGCTTGCTAACATGCATTTTTCCAATTGTGCTACCACCATCGGACATATTCTTGTTTTAGAATTAAAAAACACAAAAATATATTTTTTAATTTTATTATATATTTGTGTTCAACCATTATCAAGGTCAATAAATAAAATGAATAAGTTATTAAGAAACATCAATAAAAAGTGAAAATAATTGGTAAAAATATAAATTGTCACCACATTGACATCTTAAAAGTAGAAAATGTTGGCATACTTATTTATGGCCCATAATACTTGTGAGCATTTGCTTAGTTTTCAACTTTTCCAGGTACTTATCAATTTCTGCCAAACTCTATTGTTGCCATTTGCATTTTAGTGTTTTTGATGGCAAAGTTTAAGATAATCTTTGTGTTTTCATTGGCCGCAATGTACACAAAAATGTTTTTTTGAAAATCCTTTTTATGGCCATTGTATGTCTTTGTTCATCCAAGGTTTAATCTTCATTACAAAATTTCGTTATTTTGTATTTTAATTTGGATTATATACTAAATTAAAATAGCACTACATAAAATTCATATGTAAATTAAAATACACAGTAAAAAAAAATTAATTAATTTTTAGAAAAAAAAATAAATTATTAATTAATAATATAGTTTAGACAGTAGATTTTATAATCCCATCATTTTAAATGAATTTAAATGGTGGTTTCCAACAATTGTTATTCTCAATTTTTTAGTATTTTGTTAAAAATATATCAAATTAATGTTTTTAGCTTGAACTCTAAAAATTATATATATATATATAATCCATAAAACTAAAATATCATTTTTATAATATCTATATAAAAATTAAATTCACCAATATATGGTATATGACATATATATATATTTACAAATCAGTGAATCCTCATATTATTTTTCCAATTTTAGAAAACTTATGAGCCTCTTTTTACACTTTTTGAGATAACTGCTAGTTTTTATATCTAACAATTTAATTTAAAATCAAATAAAAATAGTCAATCAATATTCAAGCAATTAGAAAAAAATAAAGTACATTTATAAAAGAAAAAAATCAAAATATTTAATTTAATATTTTTTTCTAAATTTTAATAAATTTGATAGAATTTATTTAAAAATTTCAAAACTGATTAAAACCAAAACTTATTTACCTAAAAAACAATATAACTTATCTTTAAAAAATATAATAACCAATTCCAACCCTAGCTAATTGAACATGAATCACTAAATTATTATAATTCTAACCATATTTAACCAGACATGAATCTCTAAATTATTGTGACTCGTCAAAATTTACTATCTAATTCTTACATAAATTTACTATCTAATTCTTACATATTTATATTAGATTATAATTTTACGTCTCTAAATTACTGTCATTGGTAAAAATTTATTATGTTAAATGCTTAAATATTTGAATTAGATTATAATTTTAGATGATAACATTATCACTAGTACTTGCATGTATAAAATGTTCTTAACGCATTGGTAAATTTATAAGAAATTATTTACAACTATTTGTAAAATCTAATCACTTGAATTTCAAAAATTTCCCATCACTCAAATTTCAAAAGGTAAATAGGTTTGTTATTAAAATGTAAAGTTAACAAAATTTGTTTATTTTAGTATCCGATTTTGATTATACAAGACATGAAATATTAATTATAATATTTTTTTAGAATAATGATATAGGTGTTTATCCTTGTTAAGTATCCGATTTTGATTATACAAGACATGAAATATTAATTGCAATATTTTTTAGAATAATGATATATGTGTTTATCCTTATTATAAAAAATTCAATTTTGATTATATATGAAATGAAATATTAGTTACAATATTTCTTAGAAGGATGATTTAGGTGTAATGTATTGGTTATTTTTTAAATCAATTTTTCTTTTATAGAAATAAGTTAACTTAATTTGTTAATATTCTAAATTTGTTTTCATGCTTCGAGTATCAAATCTCTTGTATGTGAATTCCTTTTAGAGTATAAAATTTGGAAAAAAAAATTGCATTTCAAGATATTTATAAGATAGATACTATATCTTAAAATTCCTTCTCGACATTTAGATTAGATAGAGTACAGAACTTAAATTTGCAATTTCAACCAATGTTAAAATAATAAAACTAGTTGAAATTGCTTGAAATGTTTTATAATATTTTAATCATAAGCATTTTTTTTATTTTTTCATATAACATATACATATGATATTGAAATATTTTATTTAATATAGACATTAAAATATTTTTACTTGATATGAACATTAAAATATTTTATATATGGAGTATACTGTTAATATTAAAATGTTTTTCTGTTATTAATATAATTTTAAATATATTTTTTAAATGCCACATATCAATATATATTCGTTACAAATCTTGGACTTATTGTGTTTCGCATGCATGTGATTTCCTCCTGCAATTGAAAGGGTTAGAGCACTAACGCGAACTTTCGTTGTCGTGGCAGGTGTTAGTACACAAGCCTCAAGAAGCCATGTCAAGAGCGATTTTCCATGAAAGGTTCTTCTCATGCGCACTCTCAGGTTTAATAATTCTGATCCGCACTCGCTGTTTAGATGAGATCTGGTTGTCACTAGCATCTGAAAATTTTGACTGAATAAGTTTGTTTGCACATTTTGGGTTCTAGATCTAATCTTCTATGGCTAGATCTAGATCTAGGTGGCTAGGTTCTAGATCTAATCTTTTGCGGCTAGATCTAGATCTAATCTTATCTTTTGCCTTATTTATCTGCTACTGGGTTCTCAGGCAAGTAAAATATGGCTCCCAACTTTGCGAAAAATAGCTGCTAGCTCATCTGCTTCTGGAGGGTAAGCTTCTGCCCATATCGTTAGTGAAGCCCTAGCTCCCAGTGTCCACATGGTCCACGCCTCACTCGATGAGGCTTTGAAGTTTTACGAAAGTGACATAATCTGCCGGTTCAATGGTTTTTGGCCGCGACTAACAACTCTCTACAATTGGATCTCGGAGGAATGGAAGCTTGTCATTTCTGATGAAATTAATATCTACCCTTGTGCTAGGGGTTTCTTTATAGTATATTTTGAAAATCTTGAAAGAAGACAATGTATTCTATATCTGGCCCTTGGTTTTGGGAAAAATCGGGCCTATTCATGAAGCCATGGAACCCATCATTTAATCCCTCTACAACAGTCATAACCTCAGCACCAGTTTGGGTGAGATTTCCAAGCCTACCCTTGCATCTCTAGAATCTCTCCTTGCTAAAAGCCATTGGAAATGCAATTGACAAATTTTACTGCAGGTGCCCAGAAACACAGGAATTTGCCAGAACCACCTATGCATGAATCTATGTGGAAATCGACTTCAGCGCTGGATTCCCAGCTGAAATAACCTAACAAGTAAAGGCTATGTGTTGATCTAGAAACTCAATTATGAAAGTGTCATCTTTAGATGTTGATCCTGCTTTGAGACAGGCCATCTAGCCAAAAATTGCCCAAAAGCCTCCGAGAAAAATTCTGCTAGAAAAAACCACCACAGATCTACATGGTGAGAAGGAGCACAAAAAAAACACTACACTGTCATCAAAGAAGAATACTCTAGAGAAAACTCTGAATCACAAGAAATCGAGCAAGAAAGAAACAACTCTCAAGACAAGCAGGGAGAAAGCCCCACCCAACAAATCAACAGTTATGAGGATTTGAATACCGCACAAAATAAATCTTCATTTAACAGCAAAGCAGATCTCCTAGACCAAACTTCTTCTTCGACTATCTTCAAAAAGACGAACACAATAGATCGCGAAGCTAAGACACCAATGTCCCAAGAACCAGAAGAGATGAAAGAGATGCAAGATAAAGGAAGTTGGAAGACCATAGAGAAAAAAAAGAAAGCTACAACACCAATTTTGCCAAGAAGACCTAGATAATTAAAAACTAAGAAAATGATAGGTCCGATAGACCAATTTGGTTTCAATGGACATTAACCACCACCATCATCATCATCAACAATTAAATGAATTACATATCTTCATTTTATTAAGAAGTAATTGAATTATTTCTTTTTATTACTTCTTTAGTGTGTGTATATAGATATATATAAAACTTAACTTAGATATTTAAACATTTTATTTAAGTTTTATATTGAAATATTTTTACCATATCTATTTTATACTAAATAATAATATTAATTACCACATTTCCTTATAAACTATAATATTAACCATATTAAAAATAAAATTAATAATATTTTATTATAATTTTTAATTAAAATATATATATATATATATATATATATATTCATTTTTATTTTTATTTTTATTATAGTAAAAAAAAATTAATTTGTAAAAAAACCTTATGTAATTTAAAAATATATTTTTAATTTATGAAAAAACATATGTAATTCAAAAATATATACAAAAAAAAATCACACTTTAACACAACACAAAAATATGAAAAAACACTACACAAGATATTTAACATCAGAAAACCAAACGCCATCACCGACATCCTTACAAGCGGGGGTGGGTGAGGGGCCATACTACAAATCATCAAAAGATGTTTCCTTTGAAATGATATGCAACAACACAACATGTCACAGAACCACAGGAGCTGTACTTTTCAAGAAGACATGGCACCTTAAAAAAATCGCAGTAGTCTAACTAGGTTTCAAAATTGCATCATGGAAATCCAGGTATGGTTTTGAAAAAACTTAGCCTAGAATTAGGTTATAACTTTGATGTTTTAAGATAGGTTTCAAACTTGCATCATGGAAATTTAGGTACAGTTTTGAAAAAATTTAGCATAAATTTAGGTTATAATTTTGAAGTGCCTAGCAAGAATTTTTGATAGTGCTAAATTTATTTTTACAATCAAACATACCATTTTTTTTTAAATTACCAGATTGCAATTTTTGATAGTGCTAAATTTATTTTTACAATCAAACATACCATTTTTTTTTTAAATTACCAGATTGCAATCATTTTTAACCGTGCAGGCCAGCCAAAAAAATCTAGCTGTGATCAAATCATTCTCTTCGTCAACGTCATCATTCGGCAAGTACCTGTGACCTCAAAATCTAATCCTGCCCGGTTCGACAGATAATGGTGTTTCACATCTGTTTGTCGCTTGCCGCAGGGAACCTCTGCCCTGCCCAGTGCCGTTACTTGAGCCACGCAATCCCCGCCAGAAATGGAAGGACCCATAAAATTAAGATACTACTTGCATAGCGACCACCACGACCAGGACCACAACTTGTTTGTATGCGGACTAATCATGGCGCATTATTTTTAAAACGGCAGAAACCTCAGAACTTTCCACGGAAACCCAAATAGTTATCTCGTTCGGTGGATGGTAGATTGTGCAGCTCAGAGTCATTAATAGTAATTTTGTATTTAAAATGCAGGAATAAATTTTGACGGTTAGATTTTTTAAATTGGTTATATAATTCAATTTATTTACAGAGTTTCAATTCCAAAATTTTATTTAACAATATAGATATTTACGAAAATCTGCTTTCAAATTTTTAAAATTCAAATTTAAATTACACCATTCAAATTTATTATTCTAAGAAATACTTATTAATTTAAAAAAAAAAAAAAGCATCTTTTAATCAGATTATATTATTAAAAATATTAAAATAAATTTTATTTGGTAATGAGAAATCTCAAAAAATAAATTGATCTGTAAATTAAAACAAAAATGATAATTGCAAAGCAGCATATTCCTTGCATCTTTTGGTAGTTATGGATATGTTGGCATGATTAAGGAAGTGTATGGTCAAAGTTTTATCATTATTAAAAAAGGATCCCATTTCCGTATCTGTTGTTACGGATGGTTTGTGTCTTATTTTGCACACCTATTCTCCCACACAACACTTTTTCTGCACACAGATTAGAAAACACTTCTTGCTAAAGGAAGTTTGTGGTCTTGACTCTTATTTTCTTATACCAATGAGGTTTATATGAGCTTGACGCGATCTTGCTTTGAAATCTTGCAATGCTTACACTTTAGAAGCTCAATAACAGACCTCGGTCCACATTGGTGTCCAACAAAAGGGGTCTGATGTAGTCTAGGCATAGCATTTGAAATCCCCATAGAGAAATATATAGGAGGGAATGTGTGTGGAGGTGCAAAAATGGGAATGTGTGAGGAAAGAGGAACATGTGGAAGAGACATCCACACTTCCTCAATTCCCTATTTTTATGTTTTTTTTACAAAATTTTCATTCCAACAAAGTATATTAAAAAAAACTATATCATAAATACAATCTAATGTGTATTATCCCTACCAAAAAAGCAATACATTTTAAAAATTACACACTTTGTGGATTAGATATTTAATAATGGATTCCCATGTCTTAACTTACAACCCTTTGAAAAATTGTTTTGTTGCAACCAACTGCTTCATATGGCGAGGCTCCCTTTTGTCAGCTTTATGACAAACCTGCTTCCCACATGACTTCCACTGCAATGAGCTGCTAAGACCTCACAACATAGTAATGTTGAAATATTTGTGAAGGAAGTTTAGTGCAATGGTTCCTTGATTGGATCATGCAAAAGGTCGGTTGCTAAATCGTCCGCTCAATGTTGATTCCTTCATTCATTCATCGATGAATTTCTAGTATTGACCGTGGAAACAAAAACAATGAGGGACATTAGCAAATTCATAGAGCTGCTTCTAAACGGAGATTGTTCTTGGATGAAGGAATACAACAAATGTGGAAATCGTAAAGCCCATGTTGCATGGCAAAAGAAACTCTTCAATTCAGGGTTGCAATTAACCTTCAATCCTAAATTTAATGAATCTCGACATGGAGAGATTTCAGAGAACCAACATCCACTTCGATCAGAAGTCATGTAAATGTCTTGTTTAGATTGTATTTTGAAATGGGCTTATTTAACAATCTGCAATAGTTAATTATAATATTGGTTCGCGGGTTGGGATTGTTATCTAATTTTACTTTGTTTACATAGAGTAAGGAATATAAATTTTCTTCTACACGTCTATGTTTCATGTTTCCCAAACACCATATTATATTTGTTCTTAATCGAAATTTCTAATTTTTCGCATATATATATATAACACATTAATAAAGGACTTGCCTGACGGCTTGAAGCCTTGATGGGCCCCCCAAGCCTTGAGCTTTTTAAACGAGTTAAAAAATTCTCGAAAAGGTGCAATGGGAAAAGTCATGAGAGGGGAAAAGTTCAAATAAATGGTACCATGCTATAGATGATTAATTGCAATCCTCTTGTTGGGGTCTTGAGCAACCGTCCCTTATCTAGCTACCACCCTGTAGCTAAGAATATACGGAGCTAAGTTCAATACATGCTGGTTCATGGCTACTAACTCGTACCAATACCAAGATAGCTCTAGATACCAACCCTATCAAGCTACTGAAGGCGAGGTCAGGTCAAGTGGTTGGCCACTTCCTATTGCCATACCCTGGATGGAAGTCCAGTTGCCTTACCATAGGTTTTAACAACCCTGGTGTTATAGACATTTTTGTGCCTTACAGCATAGAGCATGAAATGTCAATAATCTAAGGGATCCAAAGTCCCTAAACATGTTGTTCCTACCCCTAGAGGAACAAGGTCAGCAAACCACAGCACTTCAGATCAGTTCTCCACTGAAAAACACTCAAAAACAGGTCAATTTTGGATCAAAGCAGCTGCTCCACTAAGCATCTGCGCTGAATGTCAAAAGCTCTATGGTGTACCTGCGCTGCATAGCAAGTGCAACAAAGGCTACCTGCGCTGGGCGTACTTTGACATGTGGAGGAATCTTTTCTCAATGTGCCAGTGCCCAGGAAGCTTCCAAAATGACACTTGGATCAAAAGATTCGCCTAATGATGAGTTAAGAGCTTCTAAAACTCCAAGTGGAAGGTAGAAACTCCGAGTGGACTCAAGGACTGAAGAACAACTGGAGTTGAAGAGGACAACAAGTCACACATCAAGCTGACTTATCTTCACTCCAAAACTCTATATAAGGATCTCATCCCATGGGATCTGGAGGCCAGAATTTGGTGCAAAGAATTGATGTTGGTTTACAGTTGAGAGCATTGGGTGATTGCTTGAGGGAGGTGAAGAGGAGATTTCTTTCCGTCGGGAAGGTGATGCTGGATTGGACCTCTCACGGTTGTATCACCGCCTGAACCTTACTTCCTTATATTAATAAAGCATTCGAGGTTCTTCTATTCGCATGTGTTTCAATGGTGTATTGTCTTACTTGCGTATTTGATTTATGCTAATCCTTGAATCAATTATGAATGCATGTTTCTTGTAGTCTCCTTTTCTTGTCTTGTTCGCAGGATCTCGTGTAGCTGGGCCCGTGAGAAGACTTGGAGCTGGGAGCGAGCGGCAAATAGAGGAGATTGGATCGACCATTTGCGCAAGACATCGGTAAGTGGATCTCTTCCTTTCATCTCTTGTATGTCATAAAGAAGTAACTTTAGATAGCTTTGCTTCAGCTGTTGCTAAGGAACTATCACCCTTAGAGTGGGATAGGGTCATTCCGTGTTGGATACTTTTCCCCACAATAGACTGGCGACTCCGCTGGGGATCGTGTCTTGTTGGTAGCTTGTGTTTCTTGCTATTCATTTCTTAAACAAAGGGAGTACCGAATCGAACTGCATTCGAGTCCTTCGAATGCAAAGTAGAGGGCAGCTACTCTAGCCCAGTGCTGGGCATGTTTATGATTTGAAGAGCTGGTCCACAAGGACTCTTTTTAGCTCTTTGTGATAGTGTTCATCTTCCTTTAATCATGCTCTAGTGTATACTTGACTGATAGCCTCTGATTTGGCCAAAAACCATTGATTTTTGAGCAAACTGTGACCCGGAATCTGAGAGAGACGAGAGTTGTCTCTTCAGTGCAGCTGCAGCAAAGGCTACCTGCGCTGCAACGCAGGTCCCGAAGGGGCTACCTGCGCTGCATGTCAGATTGACAGTGCAGCACCTGCGCTGATCCAGTTTTGCCTTGTGCAACTGGGATTCCCCACTGTCTGTTGTCCAGTTTTCAGTATTGTTTTTGCAGCCTGTTGTCAACCGGTATACCCAGCTGAAACTACTTTTCTTTGCCTTCATTCCACCTCAGTTGTATGAAGAAACCGTGATTGTTCTTATTGTATTTCTTGCTTTCATTCACAGTTTCCCGTAGTGAAAGTGAACTAGTCTTGCTATGACCTCTTGGATCTAGACCTGTGAGAAAGTGTCGTTGTGATTCTAAGAGCTAGTTTATTGTTGTTCATAGCTGCTTGAGCATTTTCTTTCATTATATGGTTCGAATTTCAATATTTCTTGTGTTGAAACGATTGAATCTTAAGGTGTTCTTTTGATTATTGGACAAAAACTTGTTTGCTTTCGCTTGAAATTGAATTCGAAATTATACAACAGCTTTCTTTTTGTAATACATCAACATTAAGGAAGAAGAAAAGAAATACTTGCATTGTGCATGTGCATTTTGACAGTTTGCATGTCGATTTAGGAAAGTGCATCAGTGTGTGCTCTATGATCTGTTTGAAAAGATGATGTCTTTCTTTTCCTTCAGTAGTTAAGATTTTCATAAGTTGAAAGAATTGAAAAAGCTTGCTTATCATTCTTAGACTGCATTTAGGAGTTGTATCATACATCACATGGTGATCCATAAAGGCAAACTGCTAAGCAAGATCAACCTAAAAAGAACTGAATTTATCTAACAACGCTTTGAAACATAACGAAACACAGTAGAGGTCTAGGTAGAGACGTGAACCGGCGTCGTTAAACATAGTGACTGTCGATCTCTACGAAGGTGGGTGATTCCTCCTGAGGGACGATAGCACTAATACGGACTTGTGCCCCCGCGTACCGTCGCGTATATTGGGGGACCCCTATAGGAACAAAGCCTTTATCCATAGGAAGCCGTGTCGGCCGCCCTACTGATCGCGATGCAGTGAACACAGGCATTCACGAAGATCGACCACTCGTACCGTAAAACATATTCTATGGTTTCGCGAAAGGTTTGGCACACCCTCTGCCTAGAACTCCAGAGTAGTTTCTTTTGGCCTTTTTCAAACTCTATAACTGAAAAAGTCCATCCGAGCATTTGTCACTTCGGGCTCGTTAATACATCGAAGGAGACTAGAGTCATCTTTAGCTTTTTCTCGACTCTTAAAAAGTGAAAAAGCAAGTTGTGTCTAAAGCGTCGTCATATAAAATTCATTCTAAGCGGAACATAATCACCCCTTATTCCTACGTTGATCTTTAAGTTGAGAACATGGAACACACCAACCAAGGGATTCCACATGATGGGACCCCTAGCCTTTTCTCCTCTTGGGGAGAAGTTGGTGCGCCCCACATGGCCACATTGTCGCTTCCAGGACTGACAATTGGCCTGCCAGTTTGGCTATTCTCAACCACTGTAGTTCAGAACACCACGGTTCCTGAACAGTCGAGTCAACAGTTAGACCAGTCTAGAGCCGCCCTCCAGCCTTCCGCTTCTTATAAACCTTCCTCCGATCCTTCTTCTTCGAAAGGTCAAGCCGCCGAAAGCGGAGCTCCAATAGAAACGAACAAGGAAAAGAAGAAGAAAGAAAAGAAGCGGAAGGAGCCAAAGGCACCTGGGGGAAAGCAAAAGGCATCTAACAAAAATCCACACACAACACGGACCGGGCCCAAATCGCCATGTGTCATATGTAGAGGAGACCACCTCCACCGTGATCGTCCCAGTATTCCCCGGATACTAAGGGACTGGTCCCCTCGTTTGCACAGTTCGGAAGCGTCAACCTCTGACAACCAGGTTGAATGCTTACCGTCGACCAACGAAAGTGAAGGTTCTAGACGACGAAGGGGAATGAGATTCCCCTGTGAACTATGTGAAGGCAATCACAACCTCCGCCATTGTCCCTTTTTAGACGAAGCAAAGAGAGTTTTGGAAGATCAACTGGTTGCACCGTTGCTACTTCCTCCTGGATATCAAAAACTCACGCCAAGTCCTTCGTTGGTTGAAAATACA
Source organism: Pinus tabuliformis (assembly GCA_031772625.1). Lineage (NCBI taxonomy): Eukaryota > Viridiplantae > Streptophyta > Pinopsida > Pinales > Pinaceae > Pinus > Pinus tabuliformis. The sequence goes on along the minus strand of CM062813.1, from coordinate 1,001,734,980 downwards.
GCTGCCTCGCTCGTAGGGCCAGCTGAAGTGTCAGTCACTGAAAGTGAACCTACTGAATCCGGACCGGACGAAAGTCCAAAGGTCGAAACGGCAGTTGACCCGGTTCTCCCTTCAGAAGTTTCATCTTCGAATACCACAGGCACTGAGGATTCATCTTCAGCTGACACCCCTACCGAAGAGAGTAAGGATGACACCGTCCAGATTCTTTTCATCAACACCGATTCTTATGAACATCAGGGCAATGTGCCCACTGCTTTATCGCAGGAAGGAGCATCGTCAGGGTCATACCCGGTCGTATATTCGGTCCCACCACCAAGCAACCTGGTTGTGTCCTTTGATTGGAACCAACTAGGCAGACCCCGGTTACCAGCCAGTATACCATTTAGAATTATAGTCCAAATATACAAAATGGTGATGGTTGGAACTGTCATTGATGAAGGGGCATCTGTGAGTATCCTGTCCTCTATTGCTTGGAAAGCACTGGGTTGCCCAACGCTTTTGCCCGAGATAAGGAATCTCTCGGGTTTTGACAAAGGAACCAGTCGACCATTAGGGATTCTACCTAATGTGCCTATTACATTGAAAGGGAAGGTTGTCAAGATGAATTTGATGGTCGTCCAAGGACCCTTGGATTATAACCTACTCCTTGGACGAGACTACATATATTGCATGGAAGCAATAGTCTCCTCACTCTTTCGAATAATGTGTTTTCCATACGAAGGAAGAATGGTCAAGCTCGTAGACCAACTTTCACTTCCGGGATCACGCATCGCAAGTAGTCACATACCTATCCTCAATGGTATTTTCGATCAAGAAAGGTCTCTACCTCCGGTTCTTCTTCCTGATGAGTGCGAGTGATTCGGGAAAGAAAGGCTGGAACCCAGGGCCATGCATCCTGGTCTGCTCTGGAGGCAGAAAAAACCTTGGGCGTAAAGTAGAATTTTCGCGGGAGAATATGACTAGTCCGTACCCCGTCCCCCCCTTCATCTTCGTAAAACAGAAGAGCCGGCAAGAGCTCTCATGTAGAAGAAGGGGCAGTTAGGAATGGGGTTGTTCTGGAAAAAGATTCTTTTGTCAAAGTTAAGTGTGTGGCGGAGAAACGTCATTCACCGTCGCCTAGTCGGCGTCGCCGAAGAAAGTTCTGTTTGAAAGGATTAGCAGAACAATCTTTGGGTAACCTGAAAGAGGTAAGCCTCACCTGTTGAAAACAAAGGTTTTTAACGGAAAAGTAGGGGCGACCTTGAAATTAGACTTACACCTGGGGGCATGCAAACCTCTTGGAATGCAAGCGCGGGCGGCTTTTTAGTTTTAGGTAGGACTAACCCCGCTAACCCGTAGATAAGTCGATACCCGGCTTGCACAAAGAGAGGATATGGAGCAATACGTAGGGAGATGAAGCTCTTTAAAAAATAGCGATCTTCCATGAGACCTTCCTACTTTATGACTGGTAAAAACGAGCAGTTTTGGCATAGTTCATGCTCGTTAAAAAATAAACGCAAAACCGAGCAGTTTTAACGCGGACTTCATGCTCGTTAAAAAATAAACATAAGCATGTGAGCAAGCTTCCCCCCAGAGTTCAAGCTCATCCAGAAAAAATGAACTGGTAAATAACCATTTGAGACCGTAAATTCATCAGCCATAAAAGCCTTGGTCGTGTTTGTGCACCGTCACCTCCACTTTTCATTTGGCCGATCATTCACATCCACTTGATTGTTTACCTATTTTGAGGAACAGTTGCGAAGAGTGATCCCACCTAGCCATCCTTGTAATACTGCCGCGATTGGAAAATTCCAACCTGTACCTGGAATCTGCTGCTATCCCTGTTTATCACTCGTTCCTCAAAATACGAGTCTTCTTTGAGCTCTTTTCACTGACTCGTAAAATATGAAAAGTTTGCCGAGTTTTGGCCTTCCAGCTCGTTAAAAAGACCGGAAGAGCTATCCCTCCTCTAGATTTTAATCTTTTTGGACCTGAGGGATTATTGCACAAAACGATCGAGCGCTTGTCTAGTTCGGCTCGATAAAGCTATCGAACATTCATCCCTTCTGTATTGTTTTATACTTTTTCGGACTTAAGGGATTAGATGACGAAAAAGGGCCTTTGGAGTTAACTTTATGTACCTTTTTAGACTCTCTAAAAATTAAAAGGACCGAGTTGTCTTTGTCGCTAGACTCGTTAAAAACATTAAATAGCGACAAACTTGTCTTTAGACGAGAACGAGTTTCCCTATCGCTAGGCTCGTTAAAACATAGCGATGGGCTTGCCCGAAGGGCAGGTTATAGAACAAGCATATGTTATCCTCCTCAAGCTTGACAAAAATAAAGAGGTACTGGTCAGAAATGACTGGGGAAAAATTGGGAAAACCTCAAAGCTTAATGGTAGCAAGTCGCTCTTGAACATGACACTTTTGCCTCCGTAAATATCGGGTTGGGTTATTATCATTCACCGGTCCCTTCACCATGATCTCGCCATACCATCCATACATGGGGTAATGCTACCGATCCATCACATCAGTGTCGTTATATGTTCAAGAGATGTCATTCAGAAAGTGTCAATCGGGTCCCATCCACTACCATACATCATCTTTCATCCTTCCATGACCGCCACCCTGAATCATATTTCACAGATTGTTTTCACCATCATCACTAGCTCCGTTCCGTGTCACTGATGTGGGATTCATTAAGGCCCTCCTTTGACGGATCACTTCTTGTCAACATCAGCTCATTATCCAAGAAGTTGATCTAGGAACACCCCCTCAGTACTTTGAAGCTTGCATGCCTCAATGGCAAGTTTCTCACTTCCGGCGATAGGTATACATTAATGACCTTCGACCAGGAGACTTTGCGTGGTGTTCGATGTCAGATCCTATATTCACGCCACGTGAATTGTGCTGCAGTACCTTGAGGGTCATCATCATTATCGGTGATTCCTCTCGCGCTTGTTAACAGTTTACATTATTGACTGGTAATCAAGCGATGTCTTTCCATGTTCGACTTCAAGAAATTCTCACATGGATCGACTTGTACTAGAGTGAAGATCGGACAAGTTTGAAGACCCCGGATCTAGTTTCATCCATCCGGGCTGCGATATATATTCAGGAGATAAAAACATAGACATGTGCAGCAAATGATCATCCTACTAAAAGGATGATAATTAAAAGCAGAGAATTATCAGTCTATTATCAGATGATCGTCTGTTTATGTACAGCAAATGTATTTATAAAGCTGAGCATGGGAAATGCCCGCATCAGCTAGATCATGAAAAGAAAGTATGAAAAGATAATGTATTGTATTGTATTTTGTTACAGGTCACCTCCCGACGATTGAATGAACTTCGGATCCTCCTAATAAAACATTTCACCCGATAAACGACCTCATACTTTAGGGGGCAAATGTTATAGACATTTTTGTGCCTTACAGCATAGAGCATGAAATGTCAATAATCTAAGGGATCCAAAGTCCCTAAACATGTTGTTCCTACCCCTAGAGGAACAAGGTCAGCAAACCACAGCACTTCAGATCAGTTCTCCACTGAAAAACACTCAAAAACAGGTCAATTTTGGATCAAAGCAGCTGCTCCACTAAGCATCTGCGCTGAATGTCAAAAGCTCTATGGTGTACTTGCACTGCATAGCAAGTGCAACAAAGGCTACCTGCGCTGGGCGTACTTTGACATGTGGAGGAATCTTTTCTCAATGTGCCAGTGCCCAGGAAGCTTCCAAAATGACACTTGGATCAAAAGATTCACCTAATGATGAGTTAAGAGCTTCTAAAACTCCAAGTGGAAGGTAGAAACTCCGAGTGGACTCAAGGACTGAAGAACAACTGGAGTTGAAGAGGACAACAAGTCACACATCAAGCTGACTTATCTTCACTCCAAAACTCTATATAAGGATCTCATCCCATGGGATCTGGAGGCCGGAATTTGGTGCAAAGAATTGCTGTTGGTTTACAGTTGAGAGCATTGGGTGATTGCTTGAGGGAGGTGAAGAGGAGATTTCTTTCCGTCGGGAAGGTGATGCTGGATTGGACCTCTCACGGTTGTATCACCGCCTGAACCTTACTTCCTTATATTAATAAAGCATTCGAGGTTCTTCTATTCGCATGTGTTTCAATGGTGTATTGTCTTACTTGCGTATTTGATTTATGCTAATCCTTGAATCAATTATGAATGCATGCTTCTTGTAGTCTCCTTTTCTTGTCTTGTTCGCAGGATCTCGTGTAGCTGCGCCTGTGAGAAGACTTGGAGCTGGGAGCGAGCGGCAAATAGAGGAGATTGGATCGACAATTTGCGCAAGACATCGGTAAGTGGATCTCTTCCTTTCATCTCTTGCATGTCATAAAGAAGTAACTTTAGATAGCTTTGCTTCAGCTGTTGCTAAGGAACTATCACCCTTAGAGTGGGATAGGGTCATTCCGTGTTGGATACTTTTCCCCACAACACCTGGGTTTAAAACCCATCCATCTGTAACAACTAAGTGAAGTCCTTCTCGCTCACTATAGAGATGCCCATCTATTGGTTCAAAATTTCCGGGGAGTGACCATCCCCCTCTCACTACACCTCGTTAACACTGATGAACCATTACTCACCATGGAGAGGGACCAGCTATTGGGCCTTTCCGGGGGGAGTCGGGTCTTTGGTTGAGACCATGGCCAATTCACCCTAATGTGAGGTGACCTAAGGAAGAGGTGAGGCTTTCGTAAAGTAAAAGAGGGAGTCTTACAGGACCCCTGAACGACATTCTGGCTAAGACATCTCCTGTCAAGCTTTGTAGAGTTTCCAGAGGAGTCTTACAGGACCCCTCAACGGCATATTGGCTAAGACCAACCTCTTTTCAAACTAAGAAGCTGACTCTACTATCCCTACTTGATGGGGACCCCAATTTCTTCCTTTTGGGAGTATTTTTTTTATTTTTTGTTCTTTTTTAATCTAGCACATAGTTATATAAGTTTCATAAAAAAAACATATTTTTTTTTCAAATTAATAAAATACCCATGTTACTCTAATTCATAAAAATAAAGTGTTCAAATGAAATATTTTTAAACTTGTTTGTGCATATAACTTTTAAAAATAAAACTGATCATTTTTCTTGATTATAGAATAAATAATTATTGTTAAACAAAATAATAATGCTCAAAATATTTAAATGAGTTAGCATGAGAGAATGACTTGTGAGAAATGATAATACAATAAAGTAGAAAAAGTGATATGCAAAAAATGCTAACATTCCCACTTCCACACCTCCCACTTCTTCTATGCTATAACATTAATAATTAATAATTAATATTATGTAAGCCTAAGAAAACATAAATCTGATTATCAAATGACTATTCAAAGTATTCTATAGTGTAAATTGCTTTCAGGCCTGAACGTCATAGCTGCGAGAGAAACGAAGGGTGAGCAATGGTTTCATATGTTGATCTCATATGTGCAACACTATAATTCCTAGTTGACTCCAATGAATCAATTTGGATGAAGAAAAATGTTATCAACCAACGATTATCTGGTCGTCAAAAGTAAGTTTCCTCATATGCGTGAATTGTAATGATTGAGCTATTTCAAAACTTGTTTGCACATATAACTTTTAATATAAAATTTGCCAATTTTCATGATTATAGAATAAACTATTATGGTTGGATGATGTGATGACTTAAAAATATTTAAGTGGATTGAGTTAGAAATAATTAATTCCTATTTGTCTATGGTTGTAATTCTCTATTTGAGGAGTTTGTTCCTACATAATAGGAATTAGCTAGAATATAGTTTCTCCTAGTTTAGTGTGTGGTTGAGAGAATCTCTCAACCGCACTACTGTATGTCTAAGATAGAATTCCTATCTTGAGACTATTGCTTGTATAAATATGTGTGTAATTTCCTCATTCAAAATAATAGAATATTTTTGCTGTGTGCTATTTTATCTTGGTATCAGAGCTTCAGAGTCCTGTGGGCCTGGCCCTTGTGGACTTGGCCGCTCCTGGGCTGAGGAAAATAAAAGATATATTTTGTTGTAGCTTCTGTTTGTTTGTCCATCAGAAAGCAGTTCTAGTGCTGCGTAGGACTGAGCCTAGAGCGTTGTTGGTAAAAGCTCTAGAAGGCTGCACAAATCGAATCTCAAGAGGAAGATCTATTTGTTGTATTGTTCCTGGCTATGTGAATATGGACGTTGACCAAATTTGATTGTGTAGAGGAGTGTGCGTGGATTGAAGTGTGCCATCTGCGTGAATTGACTGGTGGGCATAGCACAGATCGGAGGAGTTTGATTTGCTGTGCGCTGAGAGGAGCAGACGTTTGGCAAGGGACGCCCTGTTGGCCTCGCTTGAATGATTTCCAGCAGCTTGAGAAGGCACAAGCAGCGGATATTGAAGTGCCTATCATTCTTCGAAACCTGTGGTTATTTTTTTTGTGGTCTGCGCGTGGCATCTCTATTGCTAGATCTGTGGGGGAGTTGGATAGACTGAAATAGATCTCTGTTTACTCGGAGAGGCCGAAAGTGAGCCACTGGCAATGTAGAAGTGTGGAGCGACTTGTTTGTGCCCACAACCCACAACGATCCAAGAAAATTGCTTGGGGTTACAACGTAAACAGTGGCGGATTGGTGGATCAATTTGCAAATCCGAGTCGATTGGTGGATCAATCGGCACCTTCACACAGGAGGCCAAGTAAGTGTGGTTGTGAGGCCATAGTGGCAGCGTGGCTGTAATCACGTTCTCACACAACAGATAACAATAGATATCAGATTGCTTGAGGACACAAAGATCATTCATCGAGGATGCATCAGATATCGAGGATGCAACATATAGAAAATTGCTTGATCAATCTGTTTCATAGATCGTTGGCACAACCGACAGACGTTGGCCTGTATTGGGCACGACTTTTCATCTCGGTGCGTGTTACGAGGGTTTCAAGGTGCAGATCTGGCCCTGTTCTTTCCAGCTTGATGCAGAAGTTTGCAAGGACGATTTCGGATTCATGCTCTGCAAGTTTTCATCTACAGAGCAAGATTAAATGTGGGGCCTAATCGCCATTTGCATGCATATATTTATATGATGACTGATTTCTGAAAATTGACGTGGAGGTTGCCATGTTGTTTGGCAAGCGGAGGATTCAGAGTTTGGACATCAACGGATACTGTGATCTTTTCTCCTGATACTGAGTTCTTTTGTGAGGGAGAGCCTGTGAAGCGAGAGGATGAAGATAGATTGGATGAAGTTGGTTGTGACGATGTTGGTGGGTGTTGTTCATGCCCACGTAGGAGGGTGGATTTGTTGGAGCGCAGATCTACTGCATTGACCGATTCTATGCATATGTGTGGAGACCGTGGATCTGGATCCGGTGTGGACGAGTTTTGAAGGTTGATTTTAAGCTGAGGGGAGATCGAAGCCTCCTACAAATCATTGTTTTTATTAAGGATATGTTGCTAATTTTCCAGTCAAATTTCTGGAGGAAGATGGCGTTGATGTGTTCTTTGCTTCTATTGGATCTGACCCTCTTCTGATAATATCCTATGACTTCCAAGCAGTTGAGCCGGCGATGCAACATTGATAAGTGTTGAGATAGGTCTACATGTTGATGGAATGGTGGTATAGAGGAAGTGCGGGAGCTGCGGTGGTGAATTGTTGCTCGTCGAAGTGTAAACCAGCAAGCAGTTGCAATGGTGTTGCTGATGCCTATTTGTGAAGCAGCATGGAGCGATATGTTGTCAGCAATCCAATAGGGATTGGATCAAAGACAACATGCAGTGTATGATCTTGGATCTTCCCACAACAGCAGTGTGGGCGGTGTTCTTGTGTGCTATTTTATCTTGGTATCAAAGATAAAATAGCATGGCAGCTGTGGTGTGTCTGTCAATCGGAGAGTGAAATCCGAGCAGTGTAGTAGTAGATCGGTCAATCATCGTAGCAAGGCTGGCGGACTGCACATCGCAGGCTGAGTGGATCACTCATGTGCTGGTCTGATTTGTCACTGGAGTGAGTCGAAGACTGCGTATGGTGATCGAAAAGTCCGAGTGTTTTTTTTTTGTGCATTCTTCATTCAAGGAGGAGAGAAACTTTGTGTTCGATTTGAAGGGAGAAACATGGTTTTTTTTTGTGCATACTTGGGTAAACGTTTTTTTTGGAGAAGTATTTTTTTGGAATTTAAATTGATATACATATTGAGATTTAGCCACCTCATTATGAAGTTATTTGTTAGAATTGGCTATTCTAACAAATGACAGGTTCATGGAGTTCCAAGAATTTATTTGACAAAGATGCCCAAGATGTCAACTATGAATAGATGAGGTAAAGCAGCAGCAACAACGTTTATGGTGGACAGCAAAATAGATGTTTGTTTGAGTTAGTTTGGTTTGTGGAATAGACTCCCTAGCATGTTATAAGCAAGTCTATTTGTTGTAATAGTCATTTTATATACCCAGAAACTCCAAAATGTGGAATCAAATGTAAGATTTTTTAAAGGCCTCTGAAAGTTCGTGGTGATCTTAAAACCACTTTGTAATGGTTTATGGTTAGCCTGAAACCATCTTTTGTCACTGTAAAGTGAGGGTTGGTGGTGAGCCAGAAACCATCTATAGTCTTTGTGGCTGAAGTGCTTTTGTGACCAGCTTGCCTTTGTGGCAGAATCACCGTTGTGGCTTGAGGTGCCTTTGTGGTCGCGTGTACATGAGAGCTTTGTGCTCAATTGAGCAGGTGGACTGCAGAACACCTGGCTCGGACTCAGATGATTTTTTTAATTGTCTGAGTAGAAGGGGATCTGTGGGAATCCTTATCTTCGTTTGACGATTTGCGAGGGGAGGTAGATTGTGTTTTGGGAGGTTCTGTACATGCAATTCGCCTGACGGTGGTGGATTTGACTATCATGACAAGTAGTCATTAAGGGGGGGGAGTTAGAAATAATTAATTCCTACTTGTATATGGTTGTAATTCTCTATTTGAGGAGTTTGTTCCTACATAATAGGAATTAGCTAGAATATAGTTTCTCCTAGTTTAGTGTGTGGTTGAGAGAATCTCTCAACCACACTACTGTACATCTAAGATAGAATTCCTATCTTGAGACTATTGCTTGTATAAATATGTGTGTAATTTCCTCATTCAAAATAATAGAATATTTTTGTTGTGTACTATTTTATCTGATTGGTAAGAGAATGACTTGTGAAAGATGATAATGAAATAGCGCAGAAAAAGAAAAAGTGATGTGTGGGAGAGAGCTCTGCACTTTGGCACCTCTCACACATCACTTCTTCCGCAATATTGAATTAAGAGTATATAGAGAAGGAGTCTACTTATTTTCGATGTTATTACTGATCTAAGATAAAAACGAACTTTCTACCTAAAAGCAATAATTAAATAACTTTGTTGCTTAGTTAATCATGTCTTCAGACTAATGGAACGTAATATCAGCTAAGTCATAATTCAAACACATATTGGCGAGGCACGACGAAGCAAGAGTCCGTGTTAAAATAAATATTTAATGATATTTATAGTAACACATGAATTGCAACCCCAAGAGTGCAGATGAACGCAAAGGTCTTTAAAAGTCTCTTTGTCCTTCACTGACCTGTGAAATTATTATCATGTTTCATGTTTTCATCCTTAAAAAGATGCACACGCGTATTTTGTTTTACTCTAAACATAGTACAATTAATACTATTTGTTAAGTGTGAAGTCAAATTCATGCAAGATTTTAGATCTTTCTACACCGCCATTAGTTTCTAGATCTCCATCTAAAACACATGCAGGACTCTAGATCCTTCTTCAGCTTCTATAAATTTTTAATTTCTCCAGCCAAGGAAGGCAAGCCAAGGTCTAGGTCTATTAGGCAATGCAAAGTAATTTCTGTTCTCCAGTGATTGTTTTATCTATTCCACTGTTTCTGATTGAGTAATCTTGTTTTTTCTCCATTTGTGTGTCTCTGAAATTATTCTTTACTATTTCCGTCTAAATCTTTGAGTATAAATTCGTTGTATGCTATGTATGCTCTGAACTAACAACTGGTATCAGAGCTAGGGTCGAATATCCACTGTGCAAGCCGCTTAGTGCCATCACCTTACTCTGGCAGCGTTCATTAAAACGTTGGCTGTTACCTCTGGAGCTGTTGAAGGATCTGTCCAGGAAATCAGAAATCGTTGCAAAGAAGAGAGTCCAGGAAAAGGATCTATTCAGGAAATAGTTGAGGAACTAGCTGAGGAACGTTAAGACAATTGTTGCAAGAGATAAAAAGGCTGCGAGCATATGGTGAAATGTATCATGAAGCCTAAAACGTGGAGTGTGTAAGTGCTTTACATGGAGTTCGTAATTTTTTTCATCAAGCTTGCACATATACAAACCAACATATGTATGTGTGAAATGTGAAAAGGTTAAAACATTATATATGTTTTTATATTTACATAATTACATGTTGGAATTTTGAAAAATATATTTTAAAAAGGAGTAGGAATTTTGAAAAGGGTATTTTAAAAGGAGGAAGGTCATTATTATTAAATTTTAAAGAGCAATAATTAACATTTTATTTTTAAGGGGAGTTTTTGTTTTTAGGTATCAATATATTGAAAATGGAAACAGTAGTTACAGATCTGAAGAAGTTGAGCGGGACTAATTTTGCCGTATGGAAATCACAGATGGAGGATATACTAATTTTGAAGGATCAATGTTTTCCAATTGCGGCCACAACAAAGAAACGCTCATCGATGACAAATGAAGAATGAAATAAGCTAGATAGAATGGTGATTGCAACAATCCACCAATATCTAGCAAAGAATGTGTATTTCAATGTGTTTGGAGAAAAGACGGCTGAAGGATTATGGAAGAAGCTCCGTGATCTATATGAGAAGAACACGACATCAAACAAAGTGTTCTTGATGAAGAAGCTTTATAATCTCAAAATGAAGGAGGGTGCTTCAGTTGCTGAGCACTTGAATGCATTTAATATTATTACTAATCAGCTTGCCTCTGTTAAAATCATTTTAGATGATGTAATTAGAGCCATTTTTCTAATGTGTTCTATGCCAGATAGCTCGGAAAATTTAATTGTAGCTATGAGCACTTCAACAACTATAGGGACCCTGAAGTTTGATGATGTTAGTTTAATGAATGAGGAACTATGACGCGAGTCAATTGTGGAAACCAGGGAGGAGAAGCTCTAGCTCTAGCTGATCGTGGTAGGAGAATGGATCAAGGCCGGCAAGGGCGATCAAGATAGAGAGGCTGATCAAAATGAAGGAGAGGTACGATTATCTGCTTTCATTGTGGCAAATCCAGTCACATGAAGAAATAATGTCGATTCTGGAAGAAAGGACAAAAGGATCAGAGATCGTCCAATACAAATCACAAGTCATCCAGCACAAATGAAGGTGAGACTACTGCTATAGCCATAGATGGTGATGTGTTGTTTACTGTTTTAGTAGAGGATGCATGTGTATATACATCTAGCAGTAGCTTTGATTGGATCCTTGACTCTGGGGCATGTCACCATGTAACCCCATGCAAAGATAGTTTTGTTTCATATAATCCTGGTGATTATGGTAGAGTGCATTTGGCGAATAATAATTTTTGTAGTATTGTTGGAGCCGGAGATGTCCAGATCAAGATGAAATATGGACAAGATATATTTTTGAAACAGGTTAGGCATGTACTAGAAATGCGCATGATTTTAATCTCTATGGGACAATTGGATGATGAAGGCTATTCCACAAGATTTGTAAAAGGAGGCTGGAAAATTAGCAAAGGAGCATTGGTCGTGGCCAAAGGACCAAAGATAGGAACATTATACACATTGAAGACACTGATAGGAAAATTAGATTTGGCTGCTGTCACAAAAGAAGGAAATTCAACAGATCTGTGGCATAAGTGCTTGGGTCACATGAGCGAGAAGGGATTAAAAATCCTTGTTGGTAAAAATTTATTGCTAGGTTTAAAATCCTAGAATCTTGATCTTTGTGAACATTGTATATATGGTAGACAAAAAAAGGGTTTCATTCCTTAGAGGTGGCCACGACAAAAAGAAAAATGTCTTAGAATTGGTACACTTAGATGTGTTTGGGCCTGTTAACTTCAAATCATTAGGAGGAGCATCATATTTTGTAACATTTATAGATGATTCATCCAGGAAGGTTTGGGCATATCCTATGAAAAGTAAAAGTGAAGTTTTTGGAATATTTCAAAAATTCCATGTTGTTGTTGAAAGAGAGACTAACAAATTGCTAAATTGTTTAAGAACAGATAATGGTGGAGAATATTGCTCAAATGCATTTAAGGAATATTGTAAGAGGTTTGGCATAAAGCATGAGAAGACTGTGCCTGGTACTCCTCAACAGAATGGTGTCATAGAAAGGATGAATCACACCATAATGGAAAATGTGCGAAGTATGTTTTCCAATTCTAATTTGGAGAAGAATTTTTGGGCTGAAGTAATCAAGACTGCTTGCTACCTCATAAATAGATCTCCAACTACAACCTTGGATGGCAGTATCCTTGAAGAAGTTTGGACTGGTAAGAATTTGAATTATTCTCATTTGAAAATCTTTAGATGTGAAGCATTTGTACATATTCCCAAATAAAATAGAACTAAGCTAGATGATAAATCTATGAAATGCATTTTTTTGGGAGATGCAGATGAAGATTTTGGTTATCGTCTATGGGATCCAGTCAAACATAAAATTATTAGAAGCAGGGATGTTATATTTAATGAGTCAGAAATGTTCAAGAGGACTGTAGGTGAGTTGGAGGTCAAGAAGGTTATTGATAGGTTTGAAGAGCAGTAGGAAAACATACCACCAATATAAGAAAATGAACAGCAAATTCAAGAGCATGAAGAAGAACAAGTGGAAAATGATGAACAACAAGAAGAAGGAATCTTGCAGGAACCTTTACAGGAGATTCAACTTGATAATGCACTAGAACAGTCGGTTCGTAGATCTTTTAGGCCTCATAAGCCTTCATAAAGGTATCCTCCTTCAATCTATATTTTGTTACTGATGAAGGTGAGCCTAATTGTTTTCAAGAAGCTTGTAAAGTTAAGCACAATGAAGAATGGAAGAAAGCAATGGAAGAAGAAATGAACTCTTTGCTGGAAAATAAAACTTGGGAGTTGGTAAACCTCCCAATAGGAAGAAAGGCTCTACAAAACAAATGGGTTTACAATATTAAGCATGAAGGTGACGAAAAGAAGGAGAGGTATAAAGCAAGGATGGTGGTGAAAGGTTTTGCACAAAAAGAAGGTATTGACTTCACTGAAATTTTCTCACCTGTTGTTAAAATGTCATCCATTAGAGTCATTCTTGATCTAGTTGATGCTTTAGACTTAGAATCTGAACAGTTAGATGTAAAAATTGTGTTCCTTCATGGTGAATTGGAGGAAGAAATTTATATGGAGAAGCTAGAAGGCTTCATAGGAAAAAGGCAAAGAAGGCCTTTTTTGTAGGTTGAAGAAGAGTCTCTATGGGTTGAAACAGGCACCTTGACAATGGTACAAGAAATTTGATTCATTCATGTTGGAACATGGTTTTCAGAGGTTGGAAGCTGACCATTGTGTCTATATCAAGAGGTATGATCAAGGAAATTATATCATATTATTGGTATATGTGGATGACATGTTGATTGTTGGCCATGATAAGAATAAGATCAATAGGTTGAAGGAAGATTTGGATAGCAAATTTGCAATGAAGGATTTGGGACCAACACAACAGATATTGGGCATGCGGATTATGCGTGACAGGAAAAACAAAAGGTTGTGGCTGTCACAAGAAAAATATATCAAGAAGGTGCTTGACAGGTTTAATATGAAGGATGCCAAGCCAGTTGGTACACCCCTTGCAACCCACTTCAAGCTGAGTACTGAATTATGTCCTAGTGATGACAAGGAGAAAGAAGAGATGAGCAAGATTCCTTATGCTTCAGCAGTTGGCAGCTTGATGTATGCCATGGTATGCACACGACTAAACATTGCATATTCAGTGGGAGTAGTGAGCAGGTTCCTTGCCAATCCAGGCAAACAACATTGGCAAGAAGTAAAATTGATTTTGAGGTATTTGAAGGGTACTAGTCATTATTTTTTATGTTTTGGTCATAATAAGAATGTGCTTGAAGGATTTACAGATGCAGATATGGCTGGAGATATGGAAACCAGAAAGTCCACTACAGGTTATTTGTATACATTTGCAGGTACAATAGTATCTTGGGTGTCAAGGCTACAAAGAATAGTAGCCCTCTCTACAACAGAAGCATAGTACATAGCTGCAATAGAAGCTTGTAAAGAGATGTTGTGGATGCAACGGTTCCTAGGAGAGATAGGAATAAAGCAGGACAAGTATGTGCTATATTGTGATAGTCAGAGTGTCATTCACTTGGCGAAAAACCCAGCATTTCATTCAAAAACCAAGCACATTGACTTAAGGTACCATTGGATCCTGCATGTGTTGGAGGAAGAACAATTATCCTTGGAACCCTGTTGATATGCTCACTAATATTCTACCACGAAATAAACATGAGTTATGTAGAGGAATGGTAGGAATCAGTGTGACTTGATTCATATTTGGCTTCAAGTGGGAGAATGTTAAGTGTGAAGCCAAATTCATGCAGGATTCTAGATCCTTCTACACCGCCATTAGTTTCTAGATCTCCATCTAAAATACATGCAGGATTCTAGATCCTTCTTCATCCTCTATAAATTTGTGATTTCTCTGGCCAAGGAAGGTAAGCCAAGGTCCAGGCCTGTTACGTAATGCAAAGTGATTTATGTTCTCCAGTGATTGTTTTATCTATTGTGTTGTTTCTGATTGAGTAATCTTGTTGTTTCTCCATTTTTCTATGTCTGAAATTATTCTTTGTTATTGTTGTCTAAGTCTCTGAGTATAAATCTACTGTGTGTTATGTATGATCTGAACTAACACAATTAACATGCTTGTATTATTCTCGATATATGATTACATAAAACTCTTTACTTCAATTAATTTTTTCTAATAGGATGGCTACGAAATTCAATTAACCTACATTGTTGCTGAACAACACAAATGTAAAAGACATGAAAATCTCCAAAAACTACATGATTACATAAAACCATTTACTTTAATTAATTTTGTCTAAGAGGATAGTTACTAAATTCAATTAACCTACATTGCTTTCAGACAAGACATGTAAAAGACATGGAAATCTCCAAAAACTGCCATTAATGATAACAGTTAAATGATCCAAGCTCCCATTTAAATTTTACTCAATTCAGGAGAAATATGTTGTTGTTGCAATTATATACTACTGTTCTAAGTTAGCGTAACTGTCATAAGACTGGAAAGAAAAACATGAATTGAATTAATTAGTAGCTCACACCTGAGCAAGCTACACCACAAATTGGAGCGTACACTCTCATATTCAATTAATCAAAGATGAGTCAATAAATACATTTCAAAAGAATAGGGAGGTGAGAACAAACTCCTACAACCTAGGAACTAATCCTAACTTAAGGAGTTAAGTTACAACCATGTAATGATTTCTCCATTAATATAATATAATATTAATTATTTTCAACTCTTCCCCTTAATGGAGAAAGGATTATCCTGAAGTCCTAACATCCCCATAGATAATTCAAACTTCACTTTCCCAATAGGCTTTGTAAGAATATCAGCGATATTGTCACATGTTTTACAGTATTCAATAAAAATTTCTTTTCACTGAACTTTTTCTCTAACAAAGTGAAACTGAGTATCTATGTGTTTCGTGCTCTTATCAAACATTGGATTGTTCTCCAACTTAATGGAACTCTAGTTGTCACAATTGATGACAGTCGCTTCTTTCTGCTCTTCTCCTACATCATGGAGAAGCCTCCTCAACCAGATAGCTTCACATGTCGCTGCACATATTGCTTGGTACTCGGCTTCAACTGAAGATAAAGACACAATGCTTTGCTTTTTACTGCTCCATGTTATGACCCCAGATCCAATATTGAATGCATAACCCATGATAGATCATCGATCATCTAGGTTACCTGCCCAATTGGAGTCTGAAGAACCTACTAAAGTAACATGAGATGTATCAATGTATAAAATACCATAATCACAAGTACCATTAAGATACCTCAATACACTTTTTGACACTACCCAATGAATTTCAAGAGGTTTAGACATAAACTGGCTTAGCACACTGACACAGTATACTAAGTCTAGTCTAGTTGTAGTCAGATATATCAGACTACCAACTAGCTACTTATACAAAGTAGCATCCACCTCCTTAGAGCCATCGTTTGTGCACAATTTTAGTTTCTGTTGCAAATGTACTGATGTTGTCTTACACTCTTCCATTCTGAAATATTTGAGCAGCCCTTCGACATACTTACCTTGAGTAAGGAATGTTTTCCAAGAGTCTCTCCACACTTCCAGACCTAGACAATAATGTATCCTTCAAAGTTCTTTCATCTCAAAAACCTATGACATATGCAATTTGATTTCTTTGATTAATGCATCTGCGTTACCTGTTATACTCATGTCATCCACATAGAAGGAAATCAAAATTATCTACTCCTATTCATCATACATGGTGTATAGATTTGGTTCATTCTTACTCCTATGAAAACCATGTTGTAATAAAAATGAATCAATCTTCTCGTACCAAGACCTAGGTGCCTGTTTTAAACCATAAAGGGCCTTTTTCAATATATAAACCAAATGCTCCTGCCCTTGTTTAAGAAACCCTTCAGGTTGCATTAAATAAACCTCTTCCTTTAAATCACCATTTAAAAATGCAGACTTAACATCTAACTAGTGTAGCTTACTCTGATGTTTTGTAGCTACAACGATTAACATTCTAATAGTATTCAGTTTGGCTACCAGAGCAAAGGTTTCTTCATTGCTAATTCCCTCTTTTTGTGAATAAACCTTTGCTACTAGTCTAGCTTGAAACTTTTCTATACTCCCATCTATAATAAATTTAGGTTGGTAAAGCCACTTGCAACCTATGGGTATTTTTCCTTAAGGCAATTCAACTAGTTCCCAGGTATTATTTCTCATAATAGATTCAAATTCTTCATTCATTGCAGCCCTCCACTCATGAGATTGACTAGCTTATTTATAATTTGTGGGTTCTATAACATCTAAAATGTTTGAAATTAAGGCATAGTCTTTCAATCCGGCTGGTATTTGAGTCATCCTACATGATCTTCTCGGTAATGGACTTACCTCAAATCTGTTTGCTTCTGACCTTTGCGGGCTTGACTTACCAATTACATCACCTACCTCTTCCTCTTTCTGTTGTTGTTGTTGCTGCCGCTGCTACTGTTGTTGCAAGTCCTCACTCCTTTCTTCCATCAACAATGGAATGTGCCACTCTTCAATACTATTCTCCTTATTTCCTTCCTCATTCTGCTCATGAAATAACACATCTCAACTCGCAAAAAATTTATGAATCAAAGGATTAAACAATTTATAAGCTTTAAACTCAGTGTAGTATCCTACAAAGATGCATTTCATGGCCTTAGGATCTAACTTCTTCCTATCATCCTTGGGAATATGGGAAAAGGCTTTTGACCCAAAAACCCTTAAATGATTCACTGCAGGCTTATATCCATAAAGTGCTTCAAAAGGATTTTTAAAATTGAGACATTTAATTGGACTCCTCTTTTTCAAGTATACTACATTGTTAATGGCTTCAACCCAAAATCCATTTGATAGACCCTTACCTTGAAGCATACTTCGTGTGCACTCCACAAAGGTTTTTTTTTTTCTTTTGTTCAGAAACTCCATTTTTCCACTCAGTGTGAGGTACTATGTACTATTGAATAATCCCATAATTCCTATAAAATTTCTTGAACTCTCTTAATTTGTATTCTCCCCCTTAATCAAAGCGAAGAATCTTAATGAATTTGCCTGTATTTTTTTCCACCATATTCTTGAATTATTTAGAGCATTGAAATTTCTAACTCTTCTTTCTAATAAAATACACCCAAGAGAATCTATTGCAATCATCAGTAAAAAGTAAAAATAATTTGCACCACCTAGCGACCTAGTCTGCATAGGTTTGCATATATTTGTATGCACAAGCTCCAGAATATCTATTTTCTTCCTATCAGCATTCAAAGGAAACTCTTCTCTATGAATTTTCCCTAATGCACATCCATCACAATCTAAATGAACATTTTGAAAAGTAGGTAGTCCACCAACCATACCTTTTCTTTGTAGCAGCATGAGATCTTGTAGGTTTAAATGACAAAATCTTTGATGCTAGAGATTCTCAGTTGCCAATCATGTTGAAGCTAGAGCTTGGTGTGGCATGCTCTTGACATTTAACCTATACGTGCCTCCCACTTGCAATCCTAATGCAATTGGTTCCTTATTTATATCCTTTATGACACAATATGATCTGAAGAATTCGACTTGCAGATCATGACCTACCATCATTGAAACAAAGATCAAGCTCTTCTTGATCCCAGGTACATACATCACATTTTTAATATATTTGATATTACCATCAAGTAACATCAATAGAATATCATCGTACCCCTTGATTTGATAACCTCTATCATCACCTAGATATATGTTAGCTCGACAAGCATTTTCTTCAAAATTTTCGAACCAATGTCTATTACTTGTCATATGTGAAGACACGCTTGAATCTACGAACCATATTTTGGACTTATCCACCTCAATAGCTGAAAGAGCATAATCAGCTACAAATAATTGAAGATCATGACTGTGACCTTCATCGGCAAAGTGCCCTATGTGCTTTCTCTATTTATTTCTAGCCTCATCTTCCTGTTTCTTAAAGCAAAAATTAGCTAAATGACCGGTCTTCCCACAGTAAAAGCATTTAATATCATATTTTTTACCATTGTTACTTGGAGACATACCTCTAAATGGTATCTTTTGGAAAATGCCACCACCTTTATGTCCATGTGGTGTTTTCCCTTTGTATGGCTTCTTCTTCACCATCAAAGCAAGATCGACACTCTATGGTCTCAATTTTTTCTATCGCTCTTCTTTGTTGGAAATAATACTAAGAGAGGGGGTGAATCACTATTAGTAACTAAATATTTTTTCATTTCCATAGCCAAATTTGTATACACTATTTTAGCTAAGTGAACCAGCATGTACACGTGACTATTATTAAAGTAACCAGAATATATGTAGAGAAATTTTGATTTACCCAATTTATCATGTATTTAACTTTAACCAGTATGTCAGATATTAATTAGACAGTGCAGTAAACGCAGAATAAAGCATAAGAATCACACATGAACACCAAGATATAAGGTGGAAATTCAATGTGGGTAAAAACCACTTGCTGTTGTCGTCTTTGTCTTCCTTTAATAATAAGAAAATTCTGTTTACAATTTTGTACTAGTGCAGACTTATACCAGTACGTAGGCTTCTACTTGCAGAAGGTTGCAACCTTCTCTTGTTTTCCAGCTGCTACTGGAAGAGAGCTACAACCCCCTAGCTCTTGTACTAGCAGATATGTTTTCTAGTATGTAGGCATCGACCTACAGAAGGCTATGACCTTCTCTTTTCCTCCAGGGACCATGTTTCATAAAATTTTAGACTGGATGCTCCTGGAACACAACACCAAAATATGAAGGGCACGTTTCATCCAATTTTCATTCTGGACCCATCAACAACATTGAAGCTCAAATTCAATCACCACTGCAATACAACCATCAAATACATTTGCATTAACCAATCATTGAAACTCAATCATCAATCTCTGAATCACCCACAACTGAATCACTGAAGAAAATCATAATCAACCAATCAATCTGAACATTTAGTATATTGTCATTAAAAACACAATCACCAGAACAAAAAGTAGAACCCAGAATTTTGCAAAAATAGCTAGATCCAACTGCAACCTCAAATATCATATCTCATAATGTATATGCTACTGTGATGAACCGAACTAGCGTGTATATGCACTTTTACCAAAGCCAACTAGTGTATACATTTGCAAATATTAATTCATAATTTTGTAGCTATTCTAAACTTCAGTTATACCCAGATCATAACATTTACAGAACAACACAGTATTCAGATCTAGACTATACATGATCAAATCACATATTGATAATTCATTTCATGCCTTAAGATCTCGATCCATCATTAGATCTTATCCCTTATCAACCACTAAGGTTCATCCTTGGTTCAGATCAAGCAAAGCACCATAAGCCGATAAACTGCATACTAGATCTCACACTTCATCAGATATTCAATACTTGCACTCTTGGCCTAATGATTTTCTCCTCCTTTTATAGTTTTAGGCCTTTCTCAATACCATGGACCAAAACCACTTAGGACCAATACCTTGGACCAAATAACTAGGGTCAATACCTCGGACCAGATACCTTGGACCAATACCATGGATCAAAATACCATGGACCAAATACCTTAGACCAACAAACTTAGTTTTCCAAGGTATACACGCTTTTCCTTTCGTGCAAGTGCATGTGTATGTATACACGACTTGTATACCATGATCCTGAGTGTATATGTAGCTTGTTCAATGGTGAACCTGCGTATACCTCTCTTTCTTGATTCTGTGAAGACTGATACGTAATTCTTTGTTGTTCACCTTATATACTGTGATCTTTCATCTGAGTGAGTTTCCATCAAGGACAATACTTGTATCATAATGCCAACAATATCCCCCTTTGGACTTCATGGCAACAACCACACCAAGTCACTTTTCTCCCCCTTTGACATCAAGGGCAAAGGGTCATGCTCCCCTTGAATACATGTTGAATTCTCTGATATGCTAAAGTGTGCTGATTGAGCTTCTCATGAATGAATCCATGCTCCCCCTGAGCACAAGAAAAGTCTGCAAAAAGATGTTCTTAAACATGACTCTATACATACATCACTAATGACTCATACATACATCCATCTCCCAACCAAGTGGGGATATACCAATTGTTTATACATGAGAAACAAACAAAAAACAAGAAACATTACATCATCCATCCCATGCATAGTGCGGTTACAAATTAGGTCTTTTCATGACCTTTACATTAAATGATATACATGATATATGTAATAGAGACCAAATTCCTTAAACAAGACTACGATAGTCATCAACAACTATCATATGATCTGTACCATCAACACCATTTGTCAATAGAATCCAGACCAGCAACCTTTATTATATCATCACTAGGGAACACCCCATACCATCAACCATGATAATCAACATATGTCAGCAAGAACTCATCAGAATTGATTAGGTACCAAAAACTTCTAGACATAATGCCAACAATGCTTTATTAGAAGCATACCATGTTCTCCCCCTAAACATGTTCCACCTGTTCACTGTCAGATCTGATCATTGCAAATGTCAGAAGAAATATCAAAACATCATCATCAATCAGATATACATCAAGTTATCAACAACTTTATGAGGACCAATATATTTCCACATGTTATCAACAGATTGTAACCATCACCAAGTAGAGCAAATAAATGACAGAACCATAGCAGACCCCCTTTTTCTAAGTTTGGCCTACTGCTTTTCTTCAAATCAACATATACGCGAATGTGCCCATAGAAACCCGCGTATGTACGCGACTTCACTTCATGAAACTTGTGTATAACAACCTTTCTCTAAAAAAATAGGATTTAATAGCAAGATGATGCAGCAACTACTCCCATCTTTTGTCTGAGATATTCAAATGTCTCTCTGGGCAGTGGTTTAGTGAATATGTTAGCAACCTGTGCTTTGGAGGGAACATACTCCAATTTGACCTTTTGCTCGAGCACTTGTTCACATAGAAAATGATATTTGATGGGTATGTTCTTGGTCTTGGAGTGCATGAATGGATTCTTTGAAATACTAATGGCACTTGTATTATCACATAAAATAGAGATGGGTGGAGTGCATGTGATCTGAATGTCTTGCAAGGTTTGCATCATCCAAAGTAGTTGTGTGCAGCAAGATGCAATAGCCACGTATTCTGCTTCAGTTGTAGATAATGCAATTGAACTTTGTTTCTTGCTGAACCAAGACACTAACCTAGAACCCATATAGAATGCACCAGCACTAGTGCTTTTTCTGTCATCAACATTTCCTGCCCAATCTACATCTGTATATGCATGAAGTGTAAGATCTATATCTCTAGGATACCATACACAAAAGTCTTGTATTCCTTGAAGATATTTGAAAATCCTTTTGACTGCCTGAAGGTGTGATTCCTTTGGATTTTCTTGGAACCTTCCAACTATTCCTACTGCATGCATGATGTCAGGTCAGGTACCTATTAGATAACGCAGACTTCCAATCATGGATTTGTAAGTTGGTTGATCTACTGCTGCTAATTCATCATTTCAACTGAGACTGGATCCTATTACCATTGGGGTATGTACTAGTTTAGAATCTTCCATGCCATACTTTTTCAAGATCTATTTGACATATTTGGTTTGTGAAAGAAAAATTCCATCTTTATTTTGTTGAACTTGTAGACCAGGAAAGTAGGTAAGCTCACCAAGAAAGGAAATTTCAAATTCTTGCTGCATTACTGAAGAAAAATTCCAACTCGTGGATTCTTCATTGCTACCAAATATGATATCATCAACATAAACAACAAATATTAGCCATTTATCAGTGTCAATTTTTGTATATAGATTGTTATTTGCTGATCCCTTTGAAAAACCCTGTTGGTGGAGATATTTGTCAAGATGGTAATACCAAGCCCTTAGAGCTTGTTTTAGACCATAAAGAGCCTTTCTGAGTCTACATACAAGTTTTGCATCATTTCCAAGAATGAATCCTTCTAGCTGTTCAATATATACTTCTTCTTCTAACTCTCCATTAAGAAAGGCAGATTTTACATCCATTTGGTATACTTTGAATTTCTGAAAACTAGAAAGAGCAAGAAACATTATTATGGCTTCAAGTCTAGCAATAGGTGCAAAAGTTTCTTCAAAATCTATACCTTCTTGTTGAGCATATCCTTTACAAACAAGTCTGGCCTTGTTTCTAATAACTTCCGCATTTTTGTTCAGCTTGTATTTTAATATCCATTTAGTTCCTATAATATTTTTATCACGAGGTCTAGGAACTAATTCCCAAGTATTGTTCTTTTCAATTTGCTTAAGTTATTCATTCATGGCCTTGACCCAGCATTCATCTTTGCATGCTTCATTTACATTTTGAGGTTTGGTGGAAGATAGTAATGGTAGATAGCTTGAGGCTTTTGTAATAGTTCTTCTTGTCTACACACTTGCCCCCTTTTCTCCTAAAATTTGAGTTTCTGGATGATTTTTCTGAACATACCTAGAAGGAGTCTTTTCTTCTACCATTATCTCTTCTTCTGGTGCTTCATTGGTTTCTTCTTCAGAATCAGTGTGATTTGATGTGGGAAAATGATCCTCATCTTCTTCATAATCTTAATTTTTTATCTATTTTGGATTTTTGCATGCTTCATCAACCACAACATCAATACTTTCAATAACTTTCCCAAGTCTTTTATTATAACATTTATATCCTTTACTTCGATAAGAGTAGCCAAGAAGAATACCTTCATCTGCTATGGGTTCAAACTTGCCAAGTTTTTCATCAGCGCTTTTGATGTAACATTTGCTTCCAAAACCTTTGAAGCATTTTACAATAGGAGTCTTACCATACCAGAGTTCATGTGGAGTTTGAGTGTGGTTTACCCAAGCATTTTCTTGGTTGAGAATAGTGATGGCAACGAATGCAACTTCACCCCAGAAGGTTGCAGGAATTCCAGATTCATCTAGCATAGCTCATGCCATTTGTTGAACAGTTCTGTTCATTCTTTCTACCATTCCATTTTGCTGAGGAGTCCTTGCGGTGGAGAACTACCTTTTTATTCCATGTTGTTCACAAAAGTCAAAGAATTCATCCGAGGTAAATTCCTCTCCTCGATCAAATCTCAGGCATTTGATTTTGCGATCTAATTCATTGTCAACCGAAGCTTTGAAGGCTTTGAACTTTTCAAATGCTTCATCTTTATGCTTGAGAAGACATGTCCAACAGATTCTGGAAAAATTTTCAATGAATAATATAAAGTATTCTTCTCCACAAGGTGACTTTTTCCTTGACAGTCCACATAAATCAGTATGAACAAGTTCAAGAGGCTTACTAGCTGACCCTTCCTTTTCGACGAAGTGAGATCCGGTTTGCTTACCGAATTGACATGATTTGCACATATTATTTTTAGGAATGTTGATATCTAGAAGATCACGAACAACTTGGAATCTACATGGTTTTCTTATTTGAGAAAATCTTAGATGTCCCAATCTTCTGTTGCATAGCTAGTTTTCATCATTTTTGCTTAGATAGCACTATTGTTGTCCTCCCTTCAGTATGTATAAGTTGTTTTAGTTCTTGTACCTTTGATCACTGTTTCCCCTGTATTAAGCTCACAAACAACACATTTGTTTGATCAAAACACCACTTCATTTCCTTGATCACACATTTGACTCACTCAACAGGTTATGCTTTAGAGCATCAACATACATAACATTCCTAGCTTTAACTTTTTCTTTCAAGAAAACAGAGCCTTTACCTTTTATGACAACAGGAGTGTCGTTTTGAAATGAGAGATTCTTTTCCTTTTCTAAGGAATTATATGAGTGAAGTTTTTCTTTGTCACCTGTCATGTGTTTTGAGCATCCACTGTCGATGTACCACTATTTTTCTTATCCTTCTGCATACAAGGCTATACAACATCTTTCTGTTTGCAGTTATTTATTTCTCCATATTTTGGGATTTAATGGAGTTTGCTCCTTTTGAGATATTTTATGAAATTTACTCCTGCATTCAGATTCTTCATGGCCAAATTCGTTACATATTGAGCATTCTATTTCATTTTCAAGAAGAGAAAAGTTATTATAGGAACATTTCTTGATCCATGTCACATTCCTTTGATTTCGTACTTCTCTAGTCATGATGGTTTTGTAGGCAACACACTGAGCAGCTCTGTGTCCAAAATTATGACATGCGAAACATTGACCATTGAAGAAGTTCCTGCGATAATCGAATCTATTGACCTCGTGATTGTAGTTTCTATTCATCTTTGAAGCAAATTGAGTATGATTTACCTGGGGTTTCTTGTGACTTATGTTCATCCTTGAAGAAAATTGAGCCTGATTTACCTGGTGATTTGCTTTATCCATTTCCTAACAATTGTCATATTGTTCACTGTTCTTTGCTACATCAAGATAGCTTTTAGTGGAGGTTGACGGCTTTTGTGATTGAGTTGCTTCTTTAGTATATCCAGGACCTGTCTTTATCAGAGGAGAATGTTGCACTTTGATAATTTCATTTAAGGTTTCTGATCCTTTAGCAAATCTAAGATTGAGAGATTTTGTTTTCTCAATATCCTTACTTAGACCCACAAGTTCACTTTCTAATCTTTCATTGTGTTTTTCTCTTTCAGCAAGTTGATATGTCAAGGTATCTATAATCATATTCTTTTCCTCTAAACATATTTTGAGTTTAGAGATTTCTTCATGATGATCCGAATGAAAAATGACATCAACCCATGGTACTCATCCACCCATATTATTCATCAACCCATGGAATTTACCCATGGTATTGTAAATGGCATCCACCAGTGGTATTGTAAAATCCACCCATGGTACTCATCCACCCATATTACTCATCGACCCATGGAATTTACCCATGGTATTGTAAATGGCATCCACCCATGGTATTCATTCACCCATGGAATTGACCCGTGGTATTGTAATTGAAAAATAATATAAGTAACAAGTCACATTTTTTAAAAGGACAGATTGTCCTCCACAATGTAGCCTTTACAATTCAGAGGCATGTAGCGACCACATCTCTTCTCAGAGATAAGCTACCATCGCCCTAGTTGGTTTATTTTCATTACTATTTTAAATAAAAGTTTCTTTGTGGTTTTGTTTATTGGGCAT
This sequence comes from Pinus tabuliformis, assembly GCA_031772625.1. Classification (NCBI taxonomy): domain Eukaryota; kingdom Viridiplantae; phylum Streptophyta; class Pinopsida; order Pinales; family Pinaceae; genus Pinus; species Pinus tabuliformis. Next base: position 1,001,709,117 of record CM062813.1, on the reverse strand, counting down.
TCTCCTATTTTTCTTCTAGCAATTGAAGTTTTCAGATCTTGGGGTCCTTTCCCCCAAGATCCATTGCAATTTTTTAGATCTTGGGGGTATCTCCTCCCAAGATCCTTTTCAATATTTTAGATCTTGGGGGCCTCCTCCCAAGATTCGAATCAGTGGTATCAGAGCAGGTTACGATTCCATGGTAACAAGGATTTGATCCATATTTCAGTTTCAAATTTTGCAGCAATATTCAACAAACTTCAGGCATGTGCTACAACCTCCACAGAGCACTTTCTTGGGTCAAGCAAGAAGAATTTTTATTTTGTCATTTTTTTGCAGGAATTGTTTTGGGTGGCGACTTTGCAGATCAGATCTAAAACATTTGGTACAAAATTTACAAAAACAAATACCAGATCTGGATTCCTCTCGAAAAATCACCCAATTTAAAAAAAAAAAATGGGTCAAATTGGAGTTCGGATGTGGGAGATATCATTGATTTAAAATAAGCTATTTTATCAGAATTTTTGTGACGACGAAACTGTTGCAGCGCCAATCTGAGATCTCAGAGTGTCCAGATAGGGATTTTCAACTCACGGGAAGATGAAAAATGATCCTTCTGCTTATAAAACTAGGTTATAATAAATATTCTGAGTTATATTGGTCGAGTTATGTCCATTTTAACTTTGGAGTAGCATTCAGAGTGGGTTTCCATTGGAGACGTGCCCTCCCACCCCACTTTAGTAGGAACCTGCTTCACATTCATCAGTTTCAACATAGCAACATTCGGCTTGGGTTATTTGGAGACGTGCCCTCCCACCCCAGGCTATGTAGGCACCTGCTACTTCATTAGCAATCAACATCATGGTTATGGGTCAATCGCATAAAATCCTTGTCATAGAAGTCCATTTGCTAGGCCGCACACTATCAGGATCACAGTTGGTCACAAGTATTACAGGGTATCTCTATCCTCAGATCTTCGTTTATCAGGGTTTTGGGCTAACCACATAAAACCCTTATCCTCAGTGGCTCTTCATATTCAACAAAGGCTTTGCAGGAGGGAACTTTACGCAATGGGGACCATTGCTTTTTAAGGAGGGAGGAATGATTCGAATGAAAAATGGCATCAACCCATGGTACTCATCCACCCATATTATTCATCGACCCATGGAATTTACCCATGGTATTGTAAATGGCATCCGCCCGTGGTATTGTAAAATCCACCCATGGTACTCATCCACCCATATTATTCATCGACCCATGGAATTTACCCATGGTATTTTAGATGGCATCCACCCATGGTATTCATTCACCCATGGAATTGACTCGTGGTATTGCAACTGAAAAATACTATAAGTAACAAGTCACATTTTGTAAAATGACAGATTGTCCTCCACAATGTAGCCTTTACAGTTCAGAGGCATGTAGCAACCACATCTCTTCTCAGAGATAAGCTACCATCGCCCTAGCTGGTTTATTTTCATTACTATTTTAAATAAAAGTTTCTTTGTAGTTTTGTTTATTGGGCATTCTCCTATTTTGCATCTAGCAATTCAAGTTTTCAGATCTTGGGGTCCTTTCTCCCAAGATCCATTGCAAGTTTTCAGATCTTGGGGGTCTCTCCTCCCAATATCCTTGTCAATATTTTAGATCTTGGGGGCCTCCTCCCAAGATCTGGATCACATGAAGATCATCTTCTTCTAAAACATCCAAAAAAAATTAATCTTCATACACTATTAGAAGTCTATAGTCATTACTATTTTCATCTTCATCACTATTTGATAATCCATCACTATCTTCATGAGTATAGTAACTCTTTTTACTTACAATTTGTTTTCCATTCCATTATGTAGATTCCTTCCCTTTATCATATTTATCTTTATGAGAACATTTGATAACATAATGACCGACTCTACCACAGGCAAAACATTTTATAAGTAGTTTACCTCTAAATCTTCCGGAACCTCGTTGAAGCTTCTTGACAAAGTTTACTTCATCTTCTTCTTCTGAAATATGTCTTGATTCATTGATTCTCCTTTTCCTTTTGCTAAAGCTTTAAATGCGGCTTCTCCCATATCTTTTGGGCCTCCTTTTCTCATCTCAAAGGCAGTTAAGATTTCGTGAAGCTGTTTCATAGTAATAGTCTGTAGATCCTATTTTTCTTCTATGGCAGATACTTTTGATTCAAATTTAGAAGACAAGGATCTTAAAACTTTCTCAACTAAGGTAAATTCCTTTATCTCTTCACCCAAATGTTTCATGTAATTAACAACCTCATCTATATGTAGGAGGTAACTGGCAATACGTTCATCATTATGCATCTTAAGAGTTTCATATTGAATTCTAAGAGTTTGCAGTTTAACACGTTTTACCTAAGAGTCTCCTTCGTAGCTTAGAAAAATTTTGTCCCATATTTATTTGGCTGATTTGAGCTGCATAACTTTGAAAAACTCTTATTGAGACAAACTTCCCAATAATGTATTGACAGCCTTGACATTAGTTTCGTATTGCTTTTTACCTGTCGTATCTGTAGGAATTGATGATGGAAATGTACATCCTCCTTCCACAATTTCCCAAACATATGTTCTGAGTGATTGAAGGTAGAATGTGGTTCTTATCTTCCAATAAACAAAGTTGCTCCCATCAAAGATTGGTGGTTTGATGAATCCACTGCTTTATTAATTACTCATGATGATGGATCTTGCTTCAAGTGATCAATCTTCTTTATAAGGAACTACTCTCATACCAATTGTTGGAAATAATATTGAGAAGGGAGGTGAATCAGTATTAGTAACTCAATGATTTTTCATTTCCATAGGTAGATTTGTATACGCTACTTTAGCTGAGTGAACCAGTGTGTACACGCGACTGTTATTAAAGCAACCAATGTATATGCAAAGAACTTTTGATTTACCCAATTTATCATGTATTTAATGTTAACCAGTATGTTACATATTAATTAGATAGTGCAGTAAAAGCATAATAAAGCATAAGAATCACACATGAACACCAAGATATAAGGTGGAAACCCAATGTGGGTAAAAACCACCTGCTGTTGTCATCTATGTCTTCTTTTAATAATAAGAAAATTCTATTTACAATTTTGTACTGGTGCAAACTTATACCAGTATGCAGGCTTCTACCTGCAGAAGGCTACAACCTTCTCTCATTTTCCAGCTGCTACTGGAAGGGAGCTACAACCCCCTAGCTCTTGTACTAGCCGATTTGTTTGCTAGTACATAGGCACCGACCTATAGAAGGTTATGACCTTCTCTCTTCCTCCAGGGACCAGGCTGGGCACTCTTGGAACACAACACCAAAATATGAAGGCCATGTTTCATCCAATTTTCATACTGGACCCATCAACAACATTGAAGCTCAATGTCAATCACCATTGAAATACAACCATCAAATACATCTGCATTAACCAATCATTGAAACTCAATTATCAATCTCTGAATCACCCACAGCTAAATCACTGAAGAAAATCACAATCAACCAATCAATCTAAACATTCAGTATACTGTCATTAAAAACACAGTCACCAGAACACAGAGCAGAACCCAAAATTTTGCAACAATAGCCAAATCCAACTGCAACCTCAAATATTATATCTCATAATGTATGCGCTACTCTAATGAACCTAACTAGCGTGTATATGCACTTTTACCAAAGCCAACTAGCGTATACATCTGCAAATATTAATTCATAATTTTTCAGCTATTCTAGACTTCAGTTATACCCAGATCATAACATTTACAGAACAACACATGTGTCAGTATTCAGATCTAGACTATACATGATAAAATCACATAATGATAATTCATTTCAAGCCTTAAGATCTTGATCCATCATTAGATCTTATCCCTTATCAACCGCTAAGGTTCCTCCTTGGTTCAGATCAAGCAAATCACCATAAACTGATAACCTGCATACTAGATCTCACACTTCATCAGATATTCAATACTTGAACTCTTGGCCTAATTATCTTCTCCTCCTTTCATAGTTTTAGGCCTTTCTCAATACCATGGACCAAAACCACTTAGGACCAATACCTTGGACCAAATACCTAGGGTCAATACCTCGAACTAGATACCTTGGACCAATACCATGGATCAAGATACCATGGACCAAATACCTTGGACCAACAAACTTAGTTTTCCAAGGTATACACACTTTTCCTTTCGTGAAAATGCATGTTTATGTATACGTGACTTGTATACAGTGGTCCTGCGTGTATACGCAGCCCGGTCAATGGTGAACCTGGATATACCTCTCTTTCTTGATTCTGTGAAGACTGATATGTAATTCTCTGTTGTTCACCTGCTATACTGTGATCTTTCATCTGAGTGAGTTGCCATCAAGGACAATACCTGTATCATAATGCCAACATTCTTCATGTATCAGGATTCCTGTTAGCTCTTCAAATGCAGGGGTTTCCTTCCTTACATACAAGCCTGTGATGAACATCTAGTACTCATCCATCATCCCATTGAATGTAATTGTGACAATATTGGAATCTGACACCTTCTCCCTGATGTCCCCTAGTCTGTCGTTCTGGTCCTTGACCCATGCAATGAATTCGGCAACACATTCATTCTCCTCCATCCTCATGGAAAACAACTTACCTTTGAGCGACAAGGTGTGATTGGTGTTCTGTTTCTGGTAAAGGTTCTTGAGTGTAGTCCATATGTCACTGGACGATTTACAGTCTCTGATATGCGAGATAATATTGCATTTAATAGACATATTCAATAATACTTTTTCCTTATTCTCCCTTTCATCCCAATACCACATTAGTGTTGTTGTGCCACCCACTTCCATGGTCAGATTATGCTCATTGCCACTGACGATCGACCAAGTGCTCAATCTCTCAAGCAACGTTTGTAGCTTGAATTTCGAATTGGTATAATTGGCCCCATTGAGTTAATTAGACTCGTTGAGATAAGATTTTGTAAAATTATCCATTTTTGATTGATCAGAATCTCAATCCCTCGATCTACATTTGATTCTCAACAAGTGAACAATTACAAGCTACAAAAAAAAAAAATCTCAAAACATACTATAACCTTTGAATCGATCATAGATCTTCCACCACACTTCCTGATCTGCCTCTGATCTGGTCGATCTACCACCAATCTACCATGATCTCTATGTATGCAACTCAGATCCGCCACCAAACTTCCCGATATGAAGCTCAAAACCATAAAAAACATGCCATCACTCTTTTAGACCTAAAAACATCTATGATTTAAAATCCCTCTAAGGAGGGGTCGATCATCGCGGGTTTGACCCTAAGATCCGTGATGATCATTGCTTCTATCAAGCTAAAAACCACGATGACTACTTTGTTCTCTGTTGGAGATATGCTGAGACCTGTGAGAAAATAAATTTCTCCTTGTGAGTAAGGTATGCCATTCCAACCACCTAGACTCTGAAAATGTCAGCACTGAGGCTCCTATGTTGCCACTAGGGCACTATAGCCATGAAGGCTATGTAGCCATGAAGGCTCTGTAGCCACTAGGGCTCTAATGTAGCCAATAAGTCTCTGCAAGTAAATCAAGCTCACCATATCTGAGCTCTAATACCATGTTAGAAAACTGGAAAGAAAAAAGTGAATTAAATTAACTAGCAGCTCACAGGTGAGCAAGCCACACTTGGAGACTTCACAAGTTGGTGCATACACTCTCATATTCAGTTAAACAAAGATGAACCAATAAATACATCTCAAAATATAGGGAGGTGATAACAAACTCCTACAACCTAGGAACTAATTCTAACTTAAGGAGTTATGTTACAACCATGTAACCATTTCTCCATTAATACAATATAATATTAATTATTTTCAACTGTAACAATATACGTGAAGTATATATCAATTCCATACGAAAACAATAGTCATAAGAGGGTGGAAATCTATGCATCCATAGTTCAACACTACGAGTACTACGTAATTTACTTTTGAAGTAATAACCACATGAAAAAGGGTGATATTTTCACATCACCTTGGTTTCATTTTTTTTGTGTTACTGTTGGACAAGTAGAATTGATGCAGATGAAAATGTCTTAGAATTGTAGTCCTTCAAATTTCTGTGTGAATCGCCAATTTGCAAGAGCAACGCTATAGGAAATGATGGTTCTCTTACCATTGGTGCTGACCTGGAAGGAACAAATCTGTATGTTCAAATATGAGTTTCTCTACCAATTTTTTCCCCATTTGTGGGACATTACTTGCCAACAAATGTTGGAACCTTTGATGGAGACCGCCTCAACATAGCTTGTGTTATGCTCTTAACCTGCAAAATGATACCCAAATACAGAATATGCGAAGAAAAGATACCCAGAACACAGAATAACAATGATTTTATTATTCAGAGAATAATATTCACTTGCCTCTTCGAGGGGGCAACCTCCAATAGAGCAGAGCTCGATTACAAAATAAGACACGATACTCCTCGCAGGGAGTCTCTATCCTTTATATATGACTCATACATGCAATACCACGGGCCAATACCGTGGGTTTTATTAATACCATCTATCTAATACTACGGCCCATTTGCAACTAACTGTGGTCCCGTCATTAATTGCAAGTTAAACACTTACAAATATTAATATGGGTTTTATTGACTCTTGACTATCACTTGATCCCATGACATAAATAAGGGGTTTAGGGTGGGACCCTAACATGCCCTCCCCCTTAAGACTAGCCTTGTCCTCAAGGCTGAAGCTCCGGAAACTGCTGAAGAATAGTGGCTGGTTCCCAAGTTGCATCTTCTGGAGAGGTGTCTTTCCATTTGACAAGGACTTCCTTAATCATGCGGTTGCGCAGGTGCTTGTCTCTTGTGTCTAGAACCTGTTCGGGTTGAAGCCAAATTGACCCTTCTTCGTCCAATTGAGGTAGACTAGTTTGAACTCGGCAATTGTTCTTGATCACTTTCTTGAGGCACGATACATGGAAAACTGGATGGATTTTTGCAGTAGGTGGCAAAGCCAACTTGTAAGCCACTTCTCCAATGCGTTGAAGTACTTGGTATGGTCCGTAGAATTTTGGAGATAGCTTCTGAAAACCCTTGTCTTTGAGTGATGTTTGCTTATATGGTTGCAGCCTCAAAAATACCTGATCCCCTTCTTGAAATTGGCGCTCTGAGCGATGCGGTTTTGAGCTTGATGAAGATTCTCTCTAAGATGGGCGAGCATGGTTGCGCGGTGTTGTAGGAGTTGATCCACTGCTTGTACTTTGGAGCACCCCTTGAGATAAGAAGTAGGGGAAGGCGGAAGTTGACCATATACTGCTTCATAGGGAGTCATTTTGGTGGTGGCATGATAGTTGGTGTTATACCACCATTCAGCCAGAGGTAACCACTGTACCCAAAGGTGTTGCTTTTCTGAAGTGAAACACCTAAGGTAGGTTTCTAGACATTTGTTGACGGCTTCAGTTTGACCTAACCCGAAAATACTATAGATCTGATATGAAAATATAAGACAACTCAAATAAACCCAAGAATAAGATGAAAAGATTCTTTATTGATCAAAACCCTTAAGGTAGGGCAACACCATACATTCACTCCTTAAGGAAGGATAACACTCCACAAGCCATATGCATGTTCATACAATAATCCTTCTTTCGGCCATTTCCGCAAGTGACACCTTTTGGACCTTAAGTGTTTGAGTCGTGTTGTGAGCCTGTGGGGGACGACCTTTAGCGGGGAAATTTGGGCGACTGTATTAGGCTGCTAATGCACGTTCCACGTTATGGGCTACCTTGCAAGCCTCTGTCCAAGTGGGAGGGTGTTGCAGTAAGACTTGAGCTTTGATGGCTTCTTTAAGACCACTGATAAAACATTCCATGTAGAACACATCTGAGAGACCCCAAGTGCGGAAGGCTAAGGCTTCAAAAGCTGTAATATTTTCATCCATTGTACCCGTCTGTCGAAGCTTAGTAAGACGACCCAAAAAAGAGTCCTCATGTTCAAAGCGGTCTCGAAGAGCTTTGGTAAATTGGGTCCAAGTCTTAAAAGGTCCATTGCAACGTTGATGTCATTCCTCCATCGTTCATTGTCCAAGTACATGCTCCCCAACATAAGCTTAGTCGCATCATCTAAGATACGATTCAGTTTGAAATACTGCTCCATTTGTGCTATCCATGCGGACGGGTGAGAACCGTCAAATTTATGCATATCCAACTTGGGAGGTCGCTGACTGGGTGGTGGGTGGGTGTGCCGGACGTGAGGAGAGTGGATAGACTCACCCTCATTGTATTCATTGCCATTATACGCCTCCTCGTGGGCTGGCTCCTTGCCCTTTGGGATTAATTGCTGGACCTGGAGACATAGTCCGGTAAGCTGATTATTGAGGGATTGCATGGATTCTTAAAGTTTTTCCATTCTTTCATTGGCTATTGCTTGAGCTCTAGTTTCTACCATACACCAAGCTGATGAAAAATTTGGGACCGCCTAAAAATTTTCACTAATAATTGAATGGTACCACCGTGCTCAGCTCGTCGTCCTGATTCTGATGGACTAGATGTGCCCCGGAAGATCTCAGACTTTTTTTTTTCTTGAAAATTCCTAACGGAGTTTTACTCCTTCCTGATCAATACTGCAATCGCCAAATCCTCAAAATGTCTATGCGGCCAAAAGTCCTGTGAAAATTATACCTCGGTATAGGAACCCTTCACAACAACTCCGATCTGGTGGATCTGAGAGATCTGAATGGCGGATTGGATAGCTCTGGGCGGCGGAACAGACTGTTGCTGCGGATCTACTGGATCTAATAGATCAGAATGACTGACCTGCGAACTCGAGACGGTGGGACTGATGACTGCTGCTGCTGCACCCCTTTGCACCAGCGGATCTAGAATAGAAGATGTGCGATCCCCCGATAGAAAAGGGAACTATGGTCTTGAGGAGTGTCAGGTGCTACAGATCACAATATACATAAGGGTCTGGCAGTAGTACTCGGCCCAATGTTTCAGGGCTCTAACTAAGGAGGATTGACCGTACCCTTAGCCGTACAACTTGACTACCCTATCGTATGGGCGAGTAATCTCTCCGAGTGCTGTTCTCGGTGTACTATAGCCACAAGACGGCTGACGGTTTATCTATGGCGAGGTTTCAAGGGAGCCTAGGGGGCTTCCGATATACCCAGAGGGTACGTGGAAGACAGTCCATGCGCGGTTTTGTCTAATGCGCTACTACTCCAAGGGGTACCCACATGGGTTACAAGGGAGTCCAACAGATGTGACCACCTCTTGTATTTCCTGCGTGCATGCCTCCCCAAATCCGCAGGTTTATGCGCTCAACAACAGATCCCGTGGTTTAAAGACGCCGAAACACGTCTCTAGCCAAATTTTTTTTTTGCTAAGAATTGGAGATCCCACCGGCCCTGGAAAGTGCTCTGATATCACTTGTTATGCTCTTAACCTGTAAAATGATACCCAAATACAAAATATGCGAAGAAAAGATACCCAGAACATAGAATAGCAATGATTTTATTATTCAGAGAATAATTTTCACTTGCCTCTTCGAGGGGGCAACCTCCAATAGAGCAGAGCTCGATTACAAAATAAGACACGATACTCCTCGCAGGGAGTCTCTATCCTTTATATATGACTCATACATGCAATACCACGGGCCAATATCGTGGGTTTTATTAATACCATCTATCTAATACTACGGCCCATTTGCAACTAACTGTGGTCCCGTCATTAATTGCGGGTTAACCACTTACAAATATTAATATGGGCTTTATTGACTCTTGACTATGATGTGATCCCATGACATAAATAAGGGGGTTAGGGTGGGACCCTAACAGCTTGCACCTCCTACATTGGTAATGAGCACCAAATTGAAATAGGTGTGCCCATTAATCGTGAATAGAATTCATCCTTTCCTCACGCATGGTACTTTGCACACATGAATACTAAACTTGTTGCTTAATTAGAATTCCATCCCAATTAATGTCAAGTTGCGAATAAGATTTTTAGGATTGAAGAAGAGGAAATTAACGTCAACACACTAATTAGAGTAATAAATAATTACCTTCTAAACATGATGGGAACAATCCCACTATGTATATGGTGATCTGTTGAAAAGAAAGTTGACCCATGTCAAAGTGTTGGAGAGGTGGATTGCACCATCCTCCATTGTCATTGGGAAGAGAAGAGTTGTGGGGACAAAGGTTAGTAGCAAAAATTGTCACAGTGCCCAATAGACACCACTAAGGGTCAAACTGGAGGTTTCATTTCATTTGGTAGTAGCATCTGCAAGTACCTCCATCGTTGAAAAGAATTGTTGTCAAAGCTACAATATTTGTTCCATAGCCTTGGCTATACAAAATGGAGTCTTTGAAAATTATTAGGAAGGATATAATCTATTGTTGGTGTGAGCAAGGAATAGAGATGCATGCAAAAGAAATTTTATGTTCTTTACTTTGCACAGTTATCCTCTTTCACACTTTATCGCTCGCTTTTTCTCCAGCTAAAGATGAATGCACTTAAAAAATTAAAGAGGCTTCATTGGATATTGAGTTTTAAAAAATCTCTGCAAAAACCACCATGCAGAGCCCGATATTGTTTTCGAAAATCAGGGAATGAAAGTTGTTTTCACAACAATTGTATAAACGCCCCCATCCCTAACACACACACCAAATATCACTAAATTAAATAGCTTTAATTTCAATTTTTTTAATTTTTTTTTTTTTATGAGACCATACATTTTCATTATTTAAAATGCATTTTTAAATGCATAAATACCCTCATCATTATAAAAAACTTCTAAAAGACTTAGATTATACAAACTGTAAAACTGAAATTGAAAATTCTCTTGAATTTCCATTAAATTTTAAATAGAATTAAGCCAAAAAAAAATAATTAAATATATCTTTTTAAATAAATAATATTTCGTCTATAAAATATTTATTTCTAAAAAACTTCCCCACAGATATATATTACAAATTCATAATTTATATTATTCACATTTCCATAACAAAATCTAATAAATTCAACATTATTATTTCAAAATTCCAATTGTAATTATATATATAGATATATACATATAATTGCAATGTTATTTATAAAATACGTAATTATATATATATATATATAATTGCAATGTTATTTATAAAATACGTGTTGTTGTACATTATAAATAATTAAGCTGTCTCTTCGTCATCGTTTTGTTTCTTTGGCTTAGTCACAGCATATCTCGTCATTGCTCTCAACGACTTATAGCTCTAGCACACTAACACGCTTCGGCATTTCTTTTCACCAATATATAAAAATACTGATTATAATTAGTATTTACTATATATCAATCACTATCACATTTATTAATATAATTATACTAATATATATATATATATATATATAATTACATACCAACTAACTTAATCTCTTTTTAGTCCCTGCCCTCCAGGCATGGACTATAGTAATCAGTCCCGAAGGATATAGCATTAGTTGACCTGCTTTTATTCCCCGGTCATCAGCAATAACCAAAGTTTTATTCCCGCTCAAACAAAGTTAAACAAAGTTTTGAGAGGGACGCTGATTTTTCATCTTATTTGGCCTCTTTCCAAAAAACCGAAGCTAGACGTCAAAAACCGAAGCGAAAACATTAGGTTATATTTTTGTTTGTCTGATATTTTCAAATTGTCAGTCCCTGCAACCTAAACTAATGTTAGCATTACTGGACAACATTAAATGTTATCTCAGCATCCACGGACACCTTGGTATATACCAAGCAGGTCTAAGCATATTGGCAGGTGTGCATGCAGGCGCTACAGGTGTCCATGCATGGGGAGGTGTCATGTTTCGCTGGCCTCCCTTTCTTGTTTCCCCTTTCGGCTGGCCTGCCTTAGTTCTGGCGGTGGTCTTCCGTGTTTTAAACCTGATCTCCCTTTGCTGGCCTCCGTTTGTTTCACCTTCTCCGTCACCTGGTAAATGCGGTTGTTCTGCTCGCTTCAATCTGGCAAACAGTTGTGTGCCCGCTTGTGGCTTTAGAGAAATTGCAATAGCTTCTGTCACCCCTGCGTCTACTTATGTTGTCTCTGCCCTGGCCTAGCAGAATCCTTTCCAGCGGATTCAACGCATGCTTCAACCGGCTCTCTAATTTCTTCTGCCTTCAACTTGGAACCACTTCTACGGACAAGAATCTGCATCTGTTTCTCCATCTCAATCTCTTTGAGGAGTTAGATTCACCTTCTGCCTTGAACTTGGAACCACTTCTGCGGACAAGAATCTGCATCTGTTTCTCCATCTCAATCTCTTTGAGGAGTTAGATTCACCTTCTGCCTTGAACTTGGAACCACTTCTGCGGACAAGAATCTGCATCTGTTTCTCCATCTCAATCTCTTTCAGGAGGAGTTAGATTGAAGGAAGGTTGCCATATTAATGGCAGCTTGCTTACCCTGGGCACTATTATCACGAAGCTCAGGTCTGTTTCTACCTTTTCCTCTTCTGTTTTCAGTGTTGACGTTCGACATCATTCTGTATAATATTAGGTTCAATTTGTGTCAAAAAAAAAATATTTCAGACATCAAGGATGAAGAACAACATTATCTATGTTTCTGAAAATATTATGAATTGTTGATACTATTTATGGCTTCAATAATTCATCTGATAGAATCTTAATTAGTCCAAAATATCTCGTTGAATTACACAAAGAATCCATCTGACAAAATCTTTAACTCACAACTTTGTAATGAAAATTTTAATGAAAACTAATTTAAGACAATTCATTTTGATTTTCAGGGAAAAAAACAATAAAGCTTACCTCCAGAAGTAACCGGCGGCATATTAGCACGATTAGCTTTCATCCTCAATTTCAAGTTTGATGCAAATAAGACGTCGGAACCCGGATTCACATTAAATAAACAAGCTTAGATGTCCGAAGAGCCTATATGAGGAAAGGGCAGAGTTGCTAGTCGCGACCCTCCAAACTCCACAGGATCTGTCTAATACGACAGCAAAATTTTATTCAGTTTCTTGGAATACGGCAACATTAAGGTCAGAGTATTTATTCCATTCGGAACTTTCATTTTAATTTTTAAAAAAAATTCAGCAGTAAACAAAATCTTGCAAACCTTACAGTAATTCACTAATTTCCCCTAAAATCTTTACCGAATTCTTATTAAATTCTTAATTGAAAAATAATAATAATAACCCTAAAACAACTAATCTTGAAATCCTGCGGGCCGATTTTGAGCCTCCCGGTCCCATCCCGCTGTCTTATTTCCTTCCAGTAGCCCAGCCAAAGAAGACTTGTTCATGCGAGACAAGAATAGCAAAAAAGAAAATTGTATGGGGTCCGTAAACTTCACTATCAGCGTCTCCTGCCCTCTTTTTTTTCATGTGACGACACTGATTGACAAACATTCTTTCACCGCCTTTCTACGATTTTCTGTTTCACTGTTGATGTCCAACACAGTACAGTATGTTAAAGATGTGAAAATAAAGAATTTCAGGTTTAAATTTGTCTATTCTACCTTATATAATATTAAATACATATGTAAAGCGCATATTGACTTTTTACAGAATTGATCCGGTACAATTAAGCGCAATTTGATTGTTTACTGAATTGACCCGGTACAATTCCTAATTTACAGGTATTCTGAACTCACCCGAAGGCATTATTGAAGCACTTGCAAAAAGAAGGGGCCAGGCTTGAAAATGAATTACGAGCCGTGGGCACTCTGCTCTTGGGAACTCCGCTCCCTCTCTGCAACAGCTCTCGGTTTCAGGCCACCAAAAATCCTACCTTCGATATGGAGCCCGAGATGCACGAGTAGCAGATGGAGTAGCACCAGTACGATGAAGGGCAAATCCTGAATATCCAGACGCAAAAACGCAGGGCAGGCAAGCTTAAACAAGCGTTGTTGTTGCGATTTTCATGAGCTGGTGTTTTTAGGATTTTAATTTTCTCTTACCACGTGCTGGTCTTCTTCAGAGACGTGAAGACAAGTTTTATTTTCATGTGACATGTTTCATTTTCCTTACGCATGTTTACAGGTTTCGTTTTCTATGGGCATCCCATGTTTCATGTTCTTTCACTGACCACGTGGATTCACGCCTGGCTGAAAACCGCAAGTTGCACGTGGGTCCATAATATTATCAACCCCTCTATCACGTCGCGTCTAGGTCTGGGTCCGTTCATCCCCTCTATCGCATCGCGTCCAGGTCCGGGTCCGTTCATAAGTAAAAGATCAACGTAAATATTTACAATCATAAAAAGCCTTGAAAATTTGCAATGACGAGGACCACACTTTTACATGGTCCTCGATTTATCATGAAACTAAACAGACCTTATCTTTGACAACGTAATCAGGGTCATCCAACCTAAGTTCATGATACGGTGTTATCGTACATGGTCCGAATTGTCAAACGATTCATTTATTTTCGGGGTATTTTGAAATGAGGATTTTTAGTCTTTTGTATATCTATGTGCACAGGTCAAATGGTATTCTCACTCGAGATGTGTAAACGTCGTTTATTGGTTTGAACTTCTTTATGCGTGGGAGACATGTTTTAACTATTTTTGAAATATTATTCAATTTAAACTTAGACTACATGTTTTGACTTTGCTTCACCCGGGTGTAGTTAACATGTTTTAATAATTTTTTGAAACATTTGCTGAAATATGAATGATAAATACATGACATTTAATGATGATAAAGACTAACAACTGCAGCGCACGGACGTAGAGAAGGAGAGGAAATTTAACATGTCATTGGTGTGGCGTTCAAGAAATATTGAGTCGCATGGATTTGGTGAGAGCAGCGTCAATTCTCATTGGCAACTCGCAAGGACTTTGTGACAAATGCTTTTTCATTTGGCTTTACTACTTCTATAGGTTCAAGATAGGCCATATCCGTAAATAGGCTATCTCTTTTCAAAGATGATGGGTGAAGCTCTGCACTTGTGGATGTCCCTGCTCTTACCACGAGGTGAGAGACAATTACACCAATCTTGCACCAGTCGAGCTTCAAAATAGATCATTTTCTTATTGCGCAACTTCTGTTACACTTCAGACTATGCAGGTGGATCAGCTGCTTCTGTTTTAATTGCTTCTGTCCCACCAGATTCAGCTGCTTCTGTTTTAATTGCTTCTGTTTTCTCTTCAGTGAGCGGCAGGGACTCTCTTCAGTGAGCGACAGGGACTCGCTGCTTTGCAGCCTCCCTTGTTATATATAAAGCCATTAACGTTTGTGGAGGCGATACAAAGAAAAAATACCCCATCCCATATACATGGTTTTTACGAATAAATAAAGTTTTACAATGAAGTATATGCTCGTAGATTTAGCATTTGGGTTCCACTACTTTTCTTTTTGGGTCTATAATATTAAGTTCATGGGTAAGGAAGTCATAGTGAGGGCCGAAATGTGAGTACGTTTTTTTAAGTGATAATTATTTTTTCTTTTCTTTTTTTGTGGTCTATAATATTAAGTTCATGGGCAAGGAAGTCACACTGATGACTGAAATGTGAGAAGGTTTTTTAAAGTGATAACTATTTTTTTCTATATGATGTATTATTTTTTATTTTTTTGGTAGTCTATAATATTAAGTTCATGGGTAAGGAAGTCATAGTGAGGACTGAAATGTGAGTAGGTTTTTTAAATGATAATTTTTTTTGGGTCTATAATATTAAGTTTATGGGTAAGGAAGTCATAGTGAGGGCTGAAATGTGAGTAAGTTTTTTTAAGTGACAATTATATTTTTTACATAATATATTATTTTTTAATTTTTTTTGTGGTCTATAATATTAAGTTCATGGGTATGGGTATGGGTATGGAAGTCATAGTGAGAGCTGAAATATTATTTAAAAAAAAATTGTGATTATTATTTAAAAAACGTTGTGATTTATAATGTTAATTTTATGGGTAACAAAGTCATAGTGAGGGTTGATTTTTTTTAAGTGAATATATATATATAATATAATATTATTTAATTGTAAATATAATTATAATTTATATTGTTGAAAGATTTTAATATGGATTTTTTTTAATATGTTTAATAAAGTAAATGTAATTTTATTTTTTTATGATTTAT
Organism: Pinus tabuliformis; assembly: GCA_031772625.1. Classification (NCBI taxonomy): domain Eukaryota; kingdom Viridiplantae; phylum Streptophyta; class Pinopsida; order Pinales; family Pinaceae; genus Pinus; species Pinus tabuliformis. The sequence continues at coordinate 1,001,693,099 of CM062813.1, read as the reverse complement.
ATTATTAAGTTCATGGGTAAGGAAGTCACACTGAGGGTTGAGTATTTTTTTAAAGTGATAATTTTTTTATTTTATTTTTTATATAATTTAATATTTTTTAATTGTAAATATAATTATAATTTATATTGTTGAAAGATTTTAATATGGATTTTTTTTGTTAATATGTTTAATAAAGTAAATGTATTTTTTTTTAGAGATATTATATAAATTTAGTATAAAGGAGATGTTATCATGTAGGTTTTATTTAAAAATAATAAAAAATATATTTTTTAATGAATTAAAAAATAATATAAAGAAAATCAATATTTATTATAAGTAAATCAACTTTATATAAAGACAGGGGAAAAAATTTAATTTTTAGTACGAGGGAAATATATAATTCCTTCACTACTTAATACTCAGACAAATGACATATATAATAGTATTATATTGATATTACATTATGCGTAATTCATTTTATGTATAGTTAACATGTAATATTTAAAATAGCATACACATTTAGGGAGAAAGACTTATGGATATGTTTTAATGTGGACAGTATAAATCATAAATAAAATATCAATACAACATTATTATTTTAATGTCAATTATGTATATACTATATAAATTAAGTGATAATAAAAAATAAAATAAAAATAAAACATTTTATTAGTGCATTTCTCAAATCCAAAGTAGATTCATCCTAACGCCATCCTAACCCTAGATCTAGGTGGGGAGAGGGATAATACCTATCGAGGTGCAAACCTTTCCTCAAGTTTTGCGCGGAAAAAGATGTTTGCATCTTAAAAGATTTATCCCTATGGGAACTTGGTATATTGGGACCTAAGATGGATCTATTCTTCTTGATTGCAACAAGAGGCATTAATGTTACATTTGGAAATAGTATAATAATACTTACATTAACAAAATAAAAAATAGTATCTGGCTGGCAGATCGACCCTTATAAAGGTTGTCCTCTTTGCTCTCCCTATCTACCAATATGCGGTCACATTGGCTCCCGCCGGCATACATAAGCACATGGAATTATTAATGAGAAGTTTTCTCTGGCAGGGGGGAAAGCAAGAAACCAAGAAATTTAGCCTTGTCAAATGGGAGCAAGTCATCCTCCCCTATGACAAAGGCGGGCTCGCCATCAAAATTCTGAGCCTCGCCAACAGGGCTATGGGCTTTAAACTAATTTGGAGAATCCTCAATGGCAAAGGCTCCTGGTGGGTGGAAGTATTAAAGAGGAAATATTTGAATGGACCAAATTTTAACATTCTTTCTGAACCAATAGCTGAAAGACCTTGCACCCTTGTCTGGAAGCTAATTAAAAAGGTTCTTCCTCAGTTCAGAGAGAACATCTCCAAAGTGCCTGGAAGCGGCTAGGAGGTCAGCATCTGGACTGACAGAATCATGGGCTCCAGACCAAGAATTCACATCCAAAATCTCAGGCCTCTGCATATATGGATGGAAGCAAGAAAGTTAACCCACTTGTATGACATTTCATCTTGGGACCGGAACTCTTGGCAGGGCTGGAAGGACCTGCAAATTCCCAATGAACTCAGAGATCTATGGCACAATCTCAAGGTCTCCCTCACAGGCGCAGCGCCCACCACGAAAGGGGCCGAAGATGGGTATATATGGGACCCAAGTGGTGGAAAATTCACTGTTAGAGAAGGCTACAAATTCCTCCAGGCATCCACTCCGACAGCCAAATGGAAAATTTTCACAACAGTCTGGAAATCTGAATGCATCCCAAAGGTCAAACACTTTAATTGGACCCTCCTCAAAGGAAAGGTGCTCACCGCTGAAAATCTCAGGAAAAGAGGGATCTTGGGGCCTTCTATTTGCTGCCTTTGTCGCGCAGAGGAGGAGAGCAGCCATCATCTATTCTACCATTGCCCCATCGCTCAAAGTTGTTGGACTCAGATTGTCAGCCCAATGAAAATTGATGAGACCTTTGAACAGCTACCCTCCCTTCAAAAAAACTGGGCAAAGTGTTACCCCTATCCTAAGAAAGGCAAAAACATTATTACCCGTTTGTGGAAATGCATCCCAGCTACCCTCAGTTGGCAAATCTGGTTAGCAAGGAACAACTGTATCTTTAACGACAAAAAGCCCAACCTTGTCCGCATATTGGCAAAAAAAATAACGTTCACATCTGAAACAATAAGTGCAAATGGGGTAGCTCCTCCAGACCAATCAAGCTGGCACAAAGAAGAGGTGGAATGGTATAACAAATTCAGCATCAATCATAGCAACAACCAACCAGCACACCCCAAAGTTAGCAAGAGAAGTATAAACTGGAAGCTCAGAGGCACAAGGGAAGAAGTAAGCCAATGGATCCTTGATCAGAATCGCCCTACTTTGCACTTCGACGGGGCCTCCAAAAATAACCCGGGAGAAGCTGGAGCAGGGGGCATCATAAAGGATAGCCATGGCAAAACTCTGGTCAGCTACGAATGGGGTTTGGGCCAAATGTCCAATAACCTGGCCGAAGCTTACAGCCTCTACCTAGGCACCCTCATTCTGAACCGGCTGAGAATCAGGAATCCAATAATAGTGGGAGACTCAGCCATCGTCATTGCAGCCATGGTGGCGGGAACAAAATTTAAAAAAGAGGCACTTAATAACGTAAAGCTCAGGATCGAGGAAAATGTCAAAGAAATGGGAGACACGACTTTCAAACATGTATTAAGAGACAACAACACTGAAGCGGACCAATACGCCACCAAGGCAGCCAACAGGCAGATCGGCCAAGTCAAAGAAAATGATCACATATATGAAAATCCCGTCCCGTAACTGGCTTAGATGCCTCTCAAAATCTATGATCAGATGTTCCAACACCCTTCTGACCTCCTGTCATATCACTTCCCACCCGCATTCTTGTGATCCCTGGCCTCAACCAGTCCCGTCGCACGCTGCTCGTCAGGCATGGAATTTCGATCCTCCCTCCCTTACTCCCATCACTCATTCTTCTTGGTCAGATCTCAGGATCTTGAATTCCCAGTTTTCTCGTGACTATCACATGCAGTTTATAGGTAGAAGTCTTTTCATGATCCCCTTAGACTGCTGCAAAGATCTCAAGCTGGTGGTTAATCCCAGCCAAACCACAGTGCCTATGCCGCTCCCTCGGCTCGCTCAGCCTCCCTCCGCGCTATATATATTCACCTACCCCCCTCCTTCCGAGCACATCAGAAACTTGTTTCATTCTTCGCAGGAGAGTAATGGTTCTTTTCCAGGCATCCAGATAAGGAAGGTTGGCATCAAAAGAGGCCGCCATCAGCGCAGAACGGCTGTAAGATCTTCCTCGAATGCCCCCGGGGACGTCAGCAATCCCAAAGATCGGAACTTTGCCTTCAATTCAGCCGCTCCTTCCCTCCTCGACCGTCTGGTAAATCTCTGTGCCTGGCTCCCTTCTTTAACAGTGTTTTCCTCCCTGCTCTGTTTCTTCTTCGTGGCATTTTTCCTCAGGCGCGCTGGTCTCCTTCCTCTTCACCCCAGCCCCTTTTCCCTGTCCCCGCTCAGCACCCAAATCAGCTCCCTGGCAATGGCAGAGATCCCTGAAAACAGAGAACAAACTGAGGCCCAGGAAAACCGTGAGCTGCCCGAGAATCCCCTGGACAGAGTGCTGGGAAACGCCAACTGCACGTTGTGCAAGGCTCATTGCTTTATGATTGCAAGGTTTGTTAAACATTTTAACGAGCTCAAAGAGGACTTCCAGGCAGACAGCAGATCAAAGAGAAAGAAACTGAAAAAACACAAGGCTGAGACTGATAGTTTAAAGGAGAAATGCAAACACATGGAGGAGGCAGTCGCCCACATCAAAGCCATCACCCAAAGTATGCAGGTCGAGACCTCAACCAGAGCAAGCATCAAGAAAGATCCCCAGATCGATGACTCTGTCAATCAGCTCTAGTTCACTCTCTAATGACTAGCAAATTTTGTTTTCTCGCAGGTCTGTTTGTAAGGCTATACAGTCGCTTTCTTTTTCAATCTGCTCTTCTCAAGTTTGTCTATAAGAAGTCAGGGTCTGCGAACCCATTTTGGACTTATCCCCACCTATCTCCATTCACTTATGTAACTGGATTTAGCTCCAAGTAGTTTTATAATATATAAGTATCCGACCATGTTAAAAAAAAAAACAAAAAAAAAAATAGTAATGACAAAAAAAATCAATGGCTGCCATAAATAAAATACTTCAATACAAGCAATAGTTATAATTTACTTTTTAGTATGAGTGAGATATGCAATCCTTCATAATTGACAAATGACAGATAAAAATAATATTGTTGATATTATATGATGTATAATTCATTATATGCTTAGTTGACATGTAATATTTAAAACAAAAATATATTAATAACACAAAAATAGTATCACACATAAATAAAACATTTCAATATACATATTAAATAACATAATTTTATATTGTCCCAAGGCTCATTCGTAGTGATATGAAGTATTGCGTAAAATAATTAAATGAGTGTGTGTGTGTGTGTGTGTGCGAAGAACCATAACTAAGGTTAACAACCCAAGAACCAAAGGCATCTTGTAGAAGTGAAAGTATGTCCTCTTATAGACCACCAGCAGGTAATTCTAGGTGGCGTGGTTTTCCTTGTATAATAGTAATGAATCAGCAGGTATTAGCGGATATCAGGCAATGATGGTTATCCCTAGTGATAGTTTGAAAACTAAGTTATGGTAGGTTTTCCCACTATTTAAATATATATATATATATATATATATATATATAGAGAGAGAGAGAGAGAGAGAGAGATTATTTCAAATGGATATATGTGTTCTACTTCTAAATATGAGGGGCATGTATGAACATTGTAATGTGGAGAATGTGAATCATAAATAAAATATTTCAATCTCAACTATGTCTATATTATATAAAATGAGCAAAAATAAAATTTTTCTTATAGTTAAAATATTTTATTAGTGTTTTTCTCAAAACATATATAGATCCATATTAACTTGATATATACATATCCAAGAGGAACTAAATCTCTTGAGGTGCAAAGCTTTCCTCATATTTTTCACTCAAAAAGAGGTCTACATCTTGATAGATTTGATCCCTCTTGGTGCTTGGTAAATCCAAAATTTAGATCAACCTATGTTGGTGTTAATGGAAATTCCCAACAACTAAATGAATAGGTGGAGCACTAATGTAAAATATGATGACATGAGTGGTACCTAGTGAGTATTGTTAGCATTGTTGGCATTTGGCCCAAAACTGGATCCAAAACACTACCAAAGGCTTCGAAATTTGCTTAAGGATCATTCAAAGATCAAAACCAGCGCAGGAGGAGAGCCCTTAAAATGGAGGAAAAGCACTATCGGGATGCTAAAACACTCAAAAAACCATGAAAAAACCATGTATCAGAAGCATAGACATTGAAATGCACAACAGTGGTTAGATTTGGTCGATCAACGGCCCAGATCTAAGCGGAAAATCGAAAATCGGCCAACACAGAGGACTTAAGGTTGGGTGGAAGGCACCCCCAATCAGCGATCTCCAACGATTGGATCAATGGTCGCAATCCGCAGTGGCAATTGGCATAGGTAGACAGTGGCACTCAGCGCAGACTATATGGAAATGGCGACGGCGATCAGAGATTCAACATAGACCGTCGATCAAGCACAAAGATCGACGACCCACGTTGCATCGTGATATCGCAGTTGGAGAAACATTAAGGGGTCGGGCCTATGCACAGGTATATGTGCGACCCGACGAACCGGACCCGACAGTTATATACATGATGTTGCATAATATTTGAGGTCTGGGGGAAAGCCATTTTCAATGCATTTTTCGTGTATTTCGTTATTTAACGAAATACAAAGGGAACCTTGGACTTGCGATATGTAATAAAACCTGGACCCGAAATTGTTTGGGAATGAATATATATAAATTTTCAAGTCCGCTAAAGCCAATTTTTGATGTATTTTCACTGTTTCTCAACATATTCCAAAAATACAAAGGGAAGCAAGGGACCAGGGCACTTGCGATTTGTGATAGTGACCAAAAGGGTGGACCCATAGAGGAATAAGCCATATTTAAGGACTTTTGAAGTCCGGAAGAATAAAGATGGGCAGGATTTACATAGTTGCGGCGTTTTCTGTATGAAACAGAAAACAATCATGGTTATCAGTTGAAATGATTTCAAAAGGCACGGGGACCCATTCCATCACCTAATGGAGGTCGGGAGATAGAGACAGTGAGACAAAAGGATGGAATGGGAAAGGCGACAGCATGGCTCATCCAAACAAACAGAAGCGATCATGGAGCAGAAAACACAGCTCATCCAAACAAACAGAATGGTCATGGAGCATCACTTGCACGAGCAAGCTCCTAGACAACGCAGTAAAATACCCAAATGTGGTTACTCTTCTGTTAGAAGAAGAAACCTCTGAGCCCATGCTTGCCTAGTCATTGCATCAGGTTGTTGAAAATACAAGGATGATAGATTAAGACACTCCAAGCCTTTGAGAGCTCAGGAGCATTGTAAAGGGCCTATAAATGGATGAAAGTTAAATGTAACAAGGGTTCAACTTCTAGATACTGTTGATACTCTGTTCCTTGTAGCCTCTCATCTTCATTCCAATAATACAAGATTCTTTTGTTGTTGCATGTTCAATATCCATTTCTCTTTTGTTCTAAGTTTGCACTTGGATAGTCTATTCACGATTTCTTCTGTGTCTAATGCCGGATAATTGTCATCTTATCTCTGCGTTGATAAATTAGATTTGCAAGCTTCTTTTACTACCTGTAGCTAGCCATTATATTTTTTTTATATATGCATCTACCGGTATAGTCCATATTCTCCATCTATCCATTGAATCTACAAAATATTGAGCATTAGTGGTCTAAAGCCTTGCCAAGCTGAGGGTGTTCATGCATGTTTGGAGTGAAAACAGAGTTGAAACGGTTATCTATCTTGATGCAAACCTTTATCCATTCTAATAGTTCAAAGAAAAACATGGAAGATTATATGTTACTAGGCATCTCCGAGCTGCAACCTAGGAGAGTTTCCTGGAGTGATAACATAACTGGCATTGTTGCCAGGGAGAGGAGACTGAAGCTCAACTTGCCTGGGAGAAGACACAGATCTAGCTTTGACAATAGAAAAAGTCTGGGCACTTTTTTGGTTGTAATCATCTATCTGGCAACTCTACTGGAGGCCGAACCTTTTTGGTGACTCCACTTCATAGTTCTGGCTCAGTTTGTGAGTCATACTCGAAGAAATCCTCAGAAGTCACAAGCTGGCCCAGTAGCTGATCCTGAAAAAATCATCAAAGAAAGAAATATATTGCAGAAAGGAGCATCAAGTTCAGGTAAACCTAAACAATCTTCTATATCTCTTCAATAAAATCTTGTAATAGAACAAATACATGTTGAGGGTATAGCATCTAATACTAGCAGTGAAGAAAAACTCTTAGAGATTCATAAAGCTCCTTATTCTTTGGGTTCTCCTTTTTTTGTAAGCCCAAAGGAAACCCCACCTCCTATCCATCATACTCCTTTAGTCTTATCAATCACTCCTCAACCCTCTGTCATTTAGACTTCCAGTACCCTTATAGCCACCACGGCTATGGCAGGCCCACAAGCACCTACCAAAATGGAAAGAATCATAGCTGCTAGGTATGGACCTCTACCTCTACTGCTGCCCACGCCTTTGAATGCCATGCCTACTAGAGAATATTAGAAATATAGGCCTAAGTTCACTAGGACTGAAGGTGTTACAGTTGAAGAACATCTTGAATCATTCTATAGCTATGCCGATAACCTGGACATTAGTGAAGATGATGTCTGGATGAGAGTCTTTGTCCAAAGCCTAGATGGAGAGACTAGAAAATGGTTCAGAGAACTGACCCCAAGATCTATAGTAGATATTGAGGCTTTAGATGATGCATTCCTAAAGCATTGGGGGATAAGAAGGATCTCCCCTACTACCACACTGAGTTTGGGAACTTAAAGAGGGAAAATGGTGAGTTGTTGTCTGATTTTAATAAGAGGTTTAACCGGATGTACGTCAAGATACGAGCTGAATTAAAACCCACAACTACCTCTGCCAAGCTCATCTATGCCAGCGCCTTTGATTCTATCTTCTCTCTACTATTGAGGGAGAGACAATGTGCTACTTTGGCTGATATGCAAGATTCAACCTTGGAAGTAGAATCAAACATCATGGTTGCAGAGAAGCTTAAGGGAAATATTGATAGAAGAAGACAGAGGGGTGAGTCTTCATCATCTTCAGATCACAAGATCGATAAAATGACTAAGATGATAGAGTCATTAGCCTCTGAGATCTCCAAATTAAAGGTTGAGCAGCACCCTAGGAAAGGAAGAGTTCCTAATACCTTTGCTCCTATAAATCCAAATTCAAATCCATAAAGAAGAGCTAATGAGTAGTTGTAGATTTTGCAAAGAAGCAAAGATGCCAATGAATACTAAAGGGTGAAGACCCCTTCCAGAATAAAGTCATGGAAAAAGAGCAGTTTGAAGAAGATGATGAGATCCATTGTCTAGAAGACAAAGGAAACACCTCCTTTTTTACCTTAGCTACCTATGAAAAGTCATTGTTCAATTACCAGATCAGCCAAGAGTGGGATGGTGAAGGTGTTCTACAAGATGAAGATCAACAAAGATATAATTTGAGGTCGAAGATGAATAATGACAAGGAAACCCTTGTTCAAAGAGATGTTGTACCTGCAATACAATAAGCTAATAAGCAGAAGAAACTGTTTGTTGATCCCATCATCCTCAAACCTTCAGCTCACGAGGTAAGAGGGCTTGACAAGTCTCCTTCTCCCTTCAGTTTTCAATCAGAAATTCAAAAGCAAAGAATACCTATACCTCTGGTTGAACTAGTGAAGATTGAGTTCTTCAAAATATCCATCCTTGAGGCCCTTTAGCCTAAAGCCATCCAAGCCTCCACTGACAATGTAAATCTGCAAGATGAAAAACCAGCTATTATTCTCAGCCCAATGATTGAAAATTGTGAAGAAAACTCCCCATCATTCTATGTCTCTTTGACTATTCATGATAAAATCCTTCACAAATGCCTTCTAGACATTGGAGCCAGCAATAATCTAATGCCCAAGGCTGTCATGGATGAGTTGGGTCTTGACATTACCAAGCCTTATCATGACCTATTTCTTTTGACTCCAGAAAAGTGAAATGTTTGGGATTAATCAAGGATCTAGCCATCACCTTGTCTCAGCTACCCATGGAAAGCATGATGATGGATATTTTGGTAGCAGATGTACCCCCCAAGTTTGGCATGTTGCTTTTCAGAGGCTGGATCAAGAGATTAGGTGGAAAATTGCAAAATGATCTATCCTATGCTACTATCCCAGTTTTTGGAGGTGAAAATAGGAGATTTTACAGAGAGGCTCAGTTGGCTTATATTATCAGCGATGAAAGGAATCCCACTAATCATCCCATCTATGCTATCAACACTGATTTTGGAGCTTGTTATCTTCAGATTGAAGAATCTCAGTTGGCCTCCACGTAGCTTAAGAAACCAGTTTACCAGATCACAGAGGAGGAAGGCCCATAAATTTGGGACATGTTTTTTGATGGAGCTTACTCTAAAGAAGCTACAGGGGCAAGTGTAGTCCTTGTGTCCCCCACACAAGAATGCATTCATTTACCTTTCATATTAACTTTTGAGGTCACAAATAACATAGAAGAGTACGAAGTAGACCTTATCATTTAGCAGGTGAACAAAACCTTCCAAGTAAAACATCCAAAGGCTGAAAGCATACAGAGATGAGGTGAAATATAGACCATCTTTGCTTGACAATATCAAATGCTGGAAAGCTTTTGAAGAGGATGATGAAATTAATAGGTTTTTACAAGTCTTTGATGAATTTGCTGAAATTCATCAGAAGAATATCAAAGAAACCTTTGAATGGGACAATTTTCATTTTAGTGACTGGGTTCTCAAATGGGAAGGTGTTTTTGGTAGCCCAGTAAAGGGGCAGTTCTTCAAACTTTATTTCATTTAAGGCTTCAAAGCCTTGGTATCGTAAATACATTTTTCGAGTTTTTATTTTCATTGAAAAATAGACTCCATGCCCAATGTAACACTAGGAGGAATATTTGATTTCGTTTTTACAGGAAAGGCATTGATCTGTGATTCTTGAGACCTCACAGGAAGGATTTCATCCCCAGAAGGAGCTAGTGTTAGCCTTGTTGGAATTTGGCCCAAAAACGGATCCAAAACACTACCAAAAGCTTCAAAATTTGCTTAAGGATCATTCAAAGATCAAAACTAGTGCAGGAGGAGAGCCCTTCAAAGGGAAGAAAAGCACTATCGGGAGGCTAAAACACTCAAAAAACCATGAAACAACCAGGTATCAGAGGCATAGATAGTGCATCTGGCTGATCAATTTCCTAGATCTAAGTGGCAAATCACAAACTGGCCAAAAAAAAGGACTTAAGGTTGGGAAAAAGGCACCCTCGATCAGTGATCTTCGATGATCGGGTCAGCAGTCACAATCAGTAGCCGCAATCGGCATAGGCAGACAGTGGAAATCAGCACAGACTATATGGAAATGGCGACAACGATCAGCTATTCAAAGTGGACCATCGATCAAGCGCGCAGATTGACGGCCCACATCGCATTGCGATATCGCAGTTGGAGAAACATAAGGGGAAGGGCCTATGCACAGCTATATGTGCAACCTGATGAACCGGACCCGACGATTATATACATGATGTTGCATAATATTTGAGGTCCACAAGAAAGCCATTTTCAATGGATTTTTTGTGTATTTCATTATTTAATGAAATATAAAGGGAACCTTGGACTTGTGATATGCGATAAGACCCGGAACCGAAAGGGTTTGAGAATCAAAATATATAATTTTTCAGGTCCGCTAAAGCCAATTTTTGATGTATTTTCAATGTTTTTCAACATATTATTCCAAAAATACAAAGGGACACAAGGGACCAGGCCACTTGCAATTTGTGATAGTGACCCAAAGGACGGACCGGATAGAGGAATAAGCCATATTTAACGACTTTTGAAGTCCGGAAGAACAGAGATGGGCGGGATTTGCACAGTTGCGGCGTTTTCTGTATGAAACAGAAAACAATCATGGTTATCCGTTTAAACAATTTCAAAAGGCACGCAGGACCATTCCATCACCTAACAGAGGCCAGGAGATAGAGACCACGAGATAGAAGGATGGAATGGGAAAGGCGACAACACGGCTTATCCAAATAAGCAGAAGCGATCATGGAGTAGACAACGCAACTCATCCAAACAAACAGAATGGTCATGGAGCATCGCTTGCATGAGCAAGCTCCCAGACAGCACAACAAACTACCCAAATGCGGTTACTCTTCTGTCAGAAGAAGAAACCTCCGATCCCTTGCTTGCCGAGTCATTACATCAGGTTTTTGAAAATACAGGGAGGATAGATTAAGACACTCTGAGCCTTTGAGAGCTCAGGAGCATTGTAAAGGACCTATGAATCGCTGAAAGTTAAATGTAACAAGGGTTCAACTTATGGAGACTATTGATACTCTGTTCCTTGTAGCTTCTCATGTTCATTCTAGTAATACAAGCTTATTTTGTTGTTACATGTTCAATATCCATTTCTCTTCTGTTCTAAGTTTGCACTTGGATAGTCTATTCATGATTTCTTCTGTGTCTAATGCCAGATAACTATCATCTTATCTCTACATTGATAAATTAGATTTGCAAGCTTCTTTTACTGCCTGTAGCTAGCAATTCATATGTGTTTATATATGCATATGCCAGTACAGTCAGTATTCACCATCTATCCATTGAATCTACAAACTATTGAGCATTAGTATTCTAAAGCCTTGTCAAGCTGAGGGTGTTCATGCATGTCTGGATTGAAAACAGAGTTGAAATGGTTATCTAGCTTGATCCAAACCTTCATCCATTCTACTAGTTCAGAGAACAATACTGAAGATTATATGTTACCAGGAATCTCCGAGCTGCAACCTAGGAGAGTTTCTTGGAGTGATAATAAGTATAATGGAGGAAAGTGTTTCATGTGTAAACTCCCTTGCCCATAATTTTATTTTTTGAATTAAAGTTAAAAATCTAGACTTTCCCATTACCCTGGGAAGTGAATTAATGAAGAAATTTATACTTGAATTAACAACTTCCTATAATTATGAGGGATATCAAGGGATTGTATTGAACTATTTGTGAGAATTATGACAAGCACCCATATGGAAACATCTTCTTTGACCCACAAATTTGCAACTCTAACCCAAAAGATATCTTGTTGAGAAAGATGGAATGTAGTTAATTTCACGAGTAGAGATTGTTTGATTCACATGAATTGGTCAGGGGAGGGAATTCAGAGTGAAAATTGTGCCCATAGACATTTTGGTTGGTTTCATAATATTAAGAGGCTATTAGATTCATTTTTCCCTTAAGGAAATCAAGTATAGGTGTCCTTTGTAACAACCATTTTTAATCCCCAAATTTTGTAAGATGTAATTAATATTGATAATGTTGGGATGACCAACATGTATATTTTTCATATTTCAATTTATTTAAATGTTCATCTTTATTTAATATATTGCTAAAGCTAAATAAGAGATAAGCCAACATGAATCCCAATGCATAAGAGAAGAAACCTATAAGGGAGACTTGGAAAGTTTTATATTTTACCTAAACTAAATGTTTTGATTTCTGATTTCGCAGTTGAACTACCCAACTACCAACATTTCTAAGAAGAATGATTGGAATGGTACTAAAATTCTCTTGGACCATGCACCGGGTAACCATTTTGTAGACTTATGGTTGACCATATATCCTAAGAAAGGGACCCATTTTCTCATGCAAGGAAATGCATATTGTTAAGATTCTATGTGGGGGTGCAAGATAGAGTGAGAGAGTAGGAAAAATAGATAAATAGCCATGGATTAAGAAGAAGAGAGAGAGAGAGGAGTTTGGGGGTAGAAACTATGAAATGAAAGAGAAGAGTGTTCAAAGTGAATTGGAGAAAAACCTATGGGAATGAAATAGAACCACACGCAGGTCTTGAGACCATGACTATAAAAAAAAAGGAGACAAAAATCCTTTTAAGACACAAAAATCTTATGTGAAATTGTGATATTAACTGAATTGGATAAGGAAATCAGTGAGGAACCCTTCAACCTGAGTCAAAGGGATAGGAGAAAATTTTAAATGGTTTTTCTTAATTGAGCATGTAAGGAATTGATAAAAGGTGAAGCATCGAAGAACTACTAAATTAATGAAGGCCCCCCCTTTGTATTTTCCACACCCTTGTTGGTCATACTTTGATCTGTTAATGGACCCTAGCTCAATAATTTAAAGGAAAAATCCTAATTCATGTATGTGAAGGAGAGTGAATTTCATGTCCTCTACCTTGAAATGAATCTTGTTGAAACCTAAGTGAGTTCCCTCTTAAGACATCAAATCTAGCTTGGGAATGGTCAGCTAAAATAAATATGCAATGTAGTTGCACCTATGGTTGGATGGAGAGTAGATCTCCCTTATATATTTCCCAACAAGTTTTAGTGAATGAGGGAAGTATATATATTTCTCTACCAATCAAATTTTGGCATTCAATGTTTCATGATTCTTTCTATGTTGGTAACACTGCATATTTTTAATGATAAGCTAGAAGTTATTATGTTGGTTTGTTGAATATGTATAAGTGATGAGCCATATTTATCGTATTATTTTTCTTGGGTGCTAGATATTACTTCTTCATGAAATAATATTATATCTATACAATTGTTATTTGAAACAAGTTACCTCTGATGAATATAGGGTGTGTGGTTTAGTGAGGTGAATGTATAAGTTGGCTTGAACATTGAGGCTATTTATGTACTCTATAATGTGAATGGCCTTTGTTAGGCCAGTGGTGGGATTAAAAAACTATGATTGTATCCCTATTTGAATGAGAATATTTGATCATTCTTTCGTGATTGGAAACATCGTTTCCTGTAGTCATAAGCCAAAAAGTTGGTCCCTCTATTTGTGAGAGTTGGAGTTGATAGCATAACATTGCAATTTGTAGTCGAAAGGAGTGAGAGAATTTCATCTTAGTTGGGTGAAGTTGAGGAGCTCTGGAAATTTGCCATTTTATGTCTTTCTTTTGTGGAGATTTATGATTGAAGGTTTAGTTTTTGGATTCATTAATATGATAGAGAAGATTTTTTAGGTTTTAGAAATATGTGGCCAAGGTTTCTCCCTATTAGAGTCAATTTTGTCCTTTTGAAACTAGGTTGGGAAGTGCAACGAAAGTTTTATAATTTTGGGGTTATTAGAAGAACTTTATAAATTTTGGGGTTTAGAGGATTTGGCCCTAGAAGAGGGGACATGACGAAGAACTTAGCTGAAAGGATCTAAGGTTTGGAATGAAAAGATGTTAGTTTTTAGGTTATCCACTGTAGGATGTTGGAAATAAAATGATTGGCCTATAAACATGAACCTGTGATATCGAAAGATCATGAATGTCTATTATCTAGTAGGAAATTTATCATTGTTTGACATCCATCAACTAAATTGGGCAAGTTTCATGAAGCATAGTTTTTCTTTCTACTCAGTGGCCATTGGTTGATGGCCTAGTGACCTAGTAGATAGAATGTTAGTTGAATGAAAAAATGGGGTTACAACAATTGATGGTCCATTATTAGATCATGGGAGAGTAATATTGAACTCTTTAGTCTTTCCTCGATGGCCCAATGACCCAAATTTTTAGACGTTGGATGGTTGGGTATCAGGATATTGAATTTCGATACCTATCACTATCACCCTTGAATATATTAGGTGTCAAGACGTTGAGTATACTGATGTCAATTTTTCAAATGATTGGATATTGGGTTATTAGGTGATCGAGTATGGGGATGTTCAAACATTGGCTTTCAAGTTTTCCTCCCAATACTAATGGAACCTGATATCATTCCAATATGTCTTGTTGGTATGGTAGGTCAACGTGGCATGCAACGTGATGATTTGACATGGCAAATTGTTAGGATATTGAATGTTAGGTGTCAGTACTTTAGAGTATTAATGAACTGGAGAATTAGATGTTTCATATTTTTGTGTTATCTTCCAATAGAAATAACTCCCAATAGGCCCTTGTTGTTGTACAATTTGATGTGGTCATGTTGATATGTATAAATATTCTTATATTAGCTAGGGGAAACTAGCCAATGGAAATTTTAAACTAGACTTGCTCTCATATGGGATATTAATTTCCACCCAATATGTGTGATTGGTTTTCCACTTAAAAGAAATGGAAATCAATTCCAAATCATCCAGAGAGGTGAATATAAAATTTAATTTCCTATTTGGTTAATTATTAAAACTAACTAATTGTAAACCAAATAAATATATTACCTATATATCTTAGTGAGGACCATCAACTCACTATGAAAGAAGGTATAAGAAGAAACATTGATCATTGAAGCATGCAAAAGAAATTAATTTAATTCAATAATGATTAATCACACAAACACCATCTACTAGTAGATAAGAAATTATTTAGACAAAATATGTATTAACATATATTCTACTTGAGCACTTATTAATGAATTACAACTAATTTGTGGAAATATTTTTTCATAAAATTGTAATAAATGAATAATCCATTCAAATCACAAAAAAAATCATACAATCCATTCACATGAGAATTGATTAATCAAGAGATTTTTTTCTTCTCCATATCATAAATCGAAGGTTGATAGAAATATATTTTTTCAAGTTTTACATTCAAAAATACGTTTGCATTTTGAGAAATGTTTTACACTCAGAAGAGGTAGGAATCTTGAGAAATTTGATCCCTACCAACACTCAGTAAATTTAAAATTAAAATGATTTTTTTTTCCCAAAAAAAGATAAATAAATAAAAACTTATATTTCTGGAAGATTGAAAATATACATTGTCAAATCAATTCAAAAATATTGATCATATCGCCCATGGAGCCTAGAATAGATGGTAATGGGATGTATTGTTAAGCCACTCTATGATATGAAGGTCACCAGTTTGATACTCTACGGAGAAAAATTTAGTCATGTTATGAGATGGTATGGCTCAGGCCAAGTCTGATCCCTTGTCGATTTTGATGGCTTGGATGCCCTCGGTTGTGATTACTCAAGCCACAAGTCTAGCCTGATAAAATATCTAATGAACTCAAACCACTTGAAAAATAAAAAACAAAAAACTATTGATCAAATCCTTACATACGTCATTATGAGCAGTCCTAAAAAGAAACATAGATTAATGACTACATGTGCTACATATGTAATTCCATGGCTATGGTATCATATTCATCTAGTACCTTATAAATGCCAAAGAAACCCAATGGAAGAGATGGAAGTTCTCAAGATTCCTTAGATAAGGTGTACTCTTTCATGTTCAGCTCCCAAAAATTATTTTTGACTAACTACCATTCCAGCTTTCCTAATTCCTCATTGATATGAAATACAATGTGTTCTGGGCAAGGGTTATCAATGATTTCCTTTCTTTCAACCTAATCTATCACCAATTTCAAATCTACCACAATCTGTAACTTCTTATTTTTTTACATATGCCACATAAAACAATTTCCATAGGGTTGTAAACTCCATTGGTGTGTTCATTCCCAACCCAGGGGAGTGGCGAATCAACATTTGGTGGTTTTGATGAATATGTATGATAGCACCCACACCCCATCTGGGAGGATATCTGTGACTAACCCCATCAAAGAAGGCCCAAGGAATGTATAGGAGAAGAGGAGGCATGATTGGGACTCTTTCTTTCTTTTTTTGGCGAGTGAGCCTGAAATTTTTGTAGATGCCCTCAATGATTCCCATCTCAACCTCAATAGGAATATAAGAATCTTGTAAGATGGATTAATTATAAGACAACCATATTGAGTTCACAAAAGTGGTAGGAAGAACATGCTGCTCTCTGACTATGATGTCATTCACCCAATATTTGACACAATCCTAAAGAGTGTCCTTATTCCAATTTGAACAAACATGTTTACAAATATTTTTTATTAGGCCCCAAACCTAAACTCTATAACTTCATGAAATAAATATTTGTGAGGTTGTTTCAACTTGGACTTTACACAAGGTGCATTTATTTGGGCCCGACAATCCCCATTTCTGGTCATTTTCCCAATTTAAAAGCTTTTAATTAACGGCAAGCTAGAGAGTGATTTTGGCTTTTAGTGGTATGTTGTGTTTCAACATAAAAGACCACAACCACTACCTCTCACATACGTAATGTAATTCCATCTTTGAAGAATAGCTCAGGTTAGCTGTGTAATCACCAGACACAACATTCTTCGACCATGTTAGAATGTCACCACTTTCTAGATCTGGGAGAATAAGAGAGGATACAAGCAAATCAATATGACTATTGCATTTAATAGCAATATTCCCCTAAAGCCCCAGTTCGATAGTCGATCGCCATGCTTGGGACCCAATTTCATGAGGATGGTCGGATTTTGCATTCCCTATAACAAAATACTACGATCGTTAAGGTGAATGAGCAATACTTTAGAGAGAAATTGTCCCTAGTGTCAATCCAAGGATCACTGCAAAAACAAACATTCTTACCATTTCTAACTTTCCAAGAAACCCAATTATTGATAAAAGGGAAATTCCTCACCAAATATCTCCATACTACTAAAGCATTTGGGATGGTATTTGTCGGGTCTCAGATCCATTCGATTATTGAACCCCACCTCCCCCCCTCTTAAATATTTATGTCGTGTGACCCTCCCCCACAACTTGTTATTATCTAGGCACCTCCATAAGCTCTCAACTACTAAAGATTGGCAGATAAAAGAAATCGTTTTATGCCCCAAACACCCAATAGTTTTGGATTTGCAATATAATTCCATTTGAATAAGGGAATGCAAAATTTCTACCTCCCTCCAAACCATAGGTAATGAACACACAAACTACTAATTTTCTCTAGAACTCCAATCACAATTGAGGACCAATACTCGAAACGGCTTTTATAACTGATGTGAATTGAACCAAACGACCTCCTCTCAATAGTAATTTATTTACCCATATGTCTATTATTGACTTAATTTTCTTAATCATCCAGATCCAATTCGCTTTCCAATAGGCATTGGGCTTGAGATGAAAGCCAAGATACATATACCTTCCCTGAGAGATATGACCTTGAAAGAGAAGAAACATGGAATGATTTAATGAAAGCATTTAGGACATAGGCCCAAGCAATGTCCGACTTCCTGAAATTGATTTGCATATCTATTGTGAGGTCAAATCTATTCACAATTTCTTTAATAGTGGAAATATTATGAGTAGATCCAAACAGAAAAAAAGAGAATATCATCTACAAATAACGAGTGGGAAAAATAAGAGTTATATGATACCTTTATGCCTCTAAGGTCGCCCTTCTCTATGGCATATTTTATTAATGTACTCATTGCGTTGGCAACCAACAAAAAAAAATAAAGGAAATAAAAGAAACCTTGTAACAATCCATGAGAAGCCTAGAAAAAAGAGAGAACTGACCATTAATTAAAATGACAAAATTTACATTTCTGATATATTCTAAAATCTAATTGACCATCATTAATTTCATCTCATCCCCAATTTAAAGAGACAAAATGTGATAAATATCCAATCTAACACAATTGAAAAAAATTGTTAAATCTATTTTCATTAAAGAAAACCAAAATCAAAATTAAAGTAAATTTTTATACCATCATTAAAAACAATTAAAATAGCACATGAGGTGCACGGTGTAATGGTAGGGACGGATGGCTGTAGCACCCCCCACCCAGGTTCGAGTCCTGCTGCGGCAGGTGTATGATGTTGTATGTTGGAAAATGTAAAGATCCCACACTAGCTTACAAAAAAGAAAAAGAAAAAACAATTAAAATAAAAAACAACATATTAAAGATGAAAAAATATGCAATATAATAAAAATATGTAATGCTGTACTTTGCAACAGTATATTTTATTTTGCAACTATTTCTATAAGATAGGTGAAGTATTTATCCATTGAAATTTATCCATTCTCTATTTTCAATGGTCTCCCTATTGGTGAGCGTTTCCTATGAATGTTGATAGAACAAAAATATTTTAATCGTTGATTCCAAAAGTCCCAATAGTTTCCTGTGGAATATTGGTAATATTGGTAGAATAAAAATATTTTAGTCGCTGCTTCAAAAAGTCATAATAGAATTATTATGTTCACAATAGAACCATTATGTGTTCCAGGGTGGGTTGGTGATATCTGTTATTTTAACATAATGATGTAAGGAAATCCCTTTCCTACAAAATTGAGGGGAGATATATGAGTGTAAACAATTCGTGCACCCTGAGTTTGATGGGTCTCGTGTGTATACGAGGGCTTAGTGTGCATGTGGTTTCGAATTGAAAAATGATTGTGAGAGGTTGATCTGAAAGATTGTGCCGCGACAAATAAGGGGATGGAATCAAAATAATCAATAATAAAATATATTTTTATCATCTGGATATAGATTACTTTGGTGGCTGTTTAGCTACAAAAATTTGATTAAGTAATTTGAAATTTGAAATTAAAATAATAAATAATAAATAATATATATCTATATATAAAATATATTTTTTAATAATGATATTATGTTTTTTTTAAAATAATCTTCTCATTTTCACTTTTATGTATCATATTATTAGAAAACAGTTAAGAAAGACTTGACTAAATGACTTTGAAATTAAGATGATGAATACCATTTTTATGTTTAGAAATAAATGATAGTTTTTTAATGGAGAAAATAAAGTTAATGGGAAGAAAACATTTGATTGGACTAAACAATTTGGAATTTGTATTTATTTGAAAATTTATTTATTTGAAAATTAAAAAATAAAGAATGTGAAAATAATTTGGAGTTGATATTTTAGTATATTTAATTTAATTTAATTTCAATTTTAATATAATATTTATAAATTTAAATTTATTTTGAGAGTATTAAAAAGGGTTAGGAGTTTTCACAATTATGATGGAAGCAACGTTGTCGTTTATTATACTTATGGTTTAGAAAATATCTTAATAACTTTGTTGAAGCTTAATTGTTGTTGTAGGGTCTTTATATTACAAAAGAAAGAGGACTAATTAGGGAACTTTCTACTAAGATGTTTTTCATTTGGAATACGAGGCTTATTGGTAGATAAGAATATTTCATAAAAATTAAGTTGTCAAGAGTACTAGAATCAATGGTGCAACTCATTCCATTTATTAAATTGATGCATTGAAAATCTTATGAATGTCTTTTCTACCTTATTGAATGTACTATGTAATAAATGCATGTTTTGTATTATCATCTATATTTATAATGAATTTATATAGCCAATTCTAGCTTATGAATATGTTATTTAGCTTAACACGAATCTTTAGGTTATTGTGATTTATTAAAAAAAATCGTCTTAAATGCTTGCATGTTTGTATTAGATTGTAATTTTACATGAAGATATTACTATTAGTAATATTTATAAAATATATTTGGCTATAATATTGGTATATTTATAGCAAATTATTTACAAATATTTTAAGAGCTATCATTTTTTTTTGTTGGTCAATGAAATTTCATTATATTATTATATACAAACAATATGCATTATGATTACCTTCAGCTCTCCCCGCTTCACTCCGATAGGATTTGTTAGTGAGGAGAATTGGACAAAAATATATATGATCTGTCCATTTCGTACATATATCCCAAGGAAAAAATGGCCAGATTATCCAAAACGCATACAAAACTAGAAAACATCCTAGAATTTTCATATTAGGTAGGGGGATTCAGAGTTTGACCGCCCGGAGCTGCTAGAGGGTTGTGAGCTTCACGGACATGATATTTGATGTGTGCAAAACACACCTCAATCTCATCCATTCACACATTTTTGTGACGCTATTTATGTCGCATACAAGCCAACTACTCTAGAATTTATCCCTGGTCGTGTTAGACATCGTTGAAGTAGGCTACGATCTCATTCCAGTCATCATACCTCTATTGGCAGATAATGTCCAAGTTGGCTTGAATATCCCGTGGTTGATCAACTATTGTTCCAAGTGAGGGACAGTTTTCTACGTTGTTTGGACACTGGGCCTCTCCATGCATTTCCTCACCTCCCATATCCACACCTCCCACCTCGTCCTTATTCATCTCCCTCTCTCTATTAGCTTGAGCACCATGCTTTCCATAGAGGCAACTACCTAATCGGGCACACCCACACTGGCGTATCATCTCTTATGTCTATAACTGATGGACTCCTCAGCAAAGCATCACAACAAGGGGTTTACCTCACCAGTGGGCCAACTTACGCTGAGACACATTGTACCACACAGGCCGCAACCCTGGTACAAAATAAGGCTCTCCCCAAGAGGCTAGATGAGCCCAAAAATCCTAGTAATGGAAAAATTGACAGCACAAAATATTGATCAAACAGGGTGAAATAATACCTCTAAGTAAAGGATCATCATCAGCTTCATCCGCTGTTGCCCAACCCCGCCCCAAAAACACATTACTACCTTGAACTATCAAGTGTTTGGCAAGCCACATAATTTTGAGCATGCTAGGTCGAGAGCAATTGCCCCCACTGAAACATCTTTCCTCAAAAATCCAAATGGCTCCCTCATGCCCAAACCACCCACTAGCTGACCATAGGTTCAAAACCCACTACTCACATTGCTTTTAGAGCCGCACAAGTAAAACACTGACATAAAACACTAACATAAATAGGAATGAAGAAATTACCTCCTTAGCTACCTTTTCAAAGCTTGGGGTCGTGAGTTGAGATGCTTGCTAGCCGAGTTGAGGGAAGCTACGAGACAACCAGGCAGAGCCAAACCTCGCTTAAGCACCAACCCACGATCCCATATAACTACTTGTTTGGCTCTTGTTTCCAGTGCTTTCTCTAAATGCCAACCTATAACAACTTCTATACGCCATCTTGGCTCTCCAGAGAGGCCCTTCGAATGAACTGAAAAAGTGATACCTTCTAACCTCCAACTTTTTTATCTCCCAAATGATGCTTCTACTCACTATAACCATCTGTTGGGATGGGGTCCCCTGGGTCAGTTTTGGGGTTAAAATAACCCAAGTTTTGAAGTATTTTTGTAAATGATGTAATTTTTTCGCGATTTGTGGATGGGGAGCGCATAGATGATTAGGAGTCAAAGGGGTTTTAGCCCTATTGGGATGGGGTCCCTTGTATCAGTTTTGGGGTTAAAAAACCAAGTTTTGATGTAAATTTTGGTAAAAGATGGAAAGTCTCCGCAAATTGTGGATGCGAAGCGCATAGATAGTGAGGAGTCAAAAGGGTTTTTAGCCCCTTGTTTATGTAAATATGAGTTGGTTTTGAGATCTAGCCATGGTTCATGGACCATGGGATTGTATGTAAAAAGCTATAAATATGTGTGTCTTAGAGAGTTTAAGAGGAGACCTATGTCTATGTCTGAGAGAGTGAAAAGGGGCAATTAAGCACCAGGTAGATAGAACAGAAAAGGCTCCACAAATGAGTGTGCGGTATCCTAGAGTAGAGTCTGCAGCTGAGTGTGCGGAACCCTGCAGCTGAGTGCGCAGACCCCTGTAGGTGAGTGCGCAGGGCCGTTTGAGTCTGTAACCTCATATTGAAGATCAACAAAGAAGATTATTGAAGAAATTCATGTGTTTATCTGTTTACTTATGTTATTTATGTTTGCGATATATGTTGTGATGGAATAATGTCTTTATGAAATATTGATTTATTGATGTGTGACTCTATTGGATAAGTCTTATTAACTGTACGCAATGCTTGTTAAGTACTTCTGTGAAGATTATAATACATTATGTTATGTTTATTAAGTACTTAAGTAGATCTGCATGAACTCAAATCTAGGGTTATTTTATGGTGCGTGTAAGTGGTTGATTCATCTGTTAAGGGTCCACAAAGACCTATCGTAGACCTTCATGAAGGTCTAGAGGTTGTTTAAAGGAAGTTGCATTACTGAGCCCTAGGGGCTTATAGATCTGCGTGAAGGTAGATCTAGGTCAATAAAAGACATCACACTGATCTCTAGATGCAGAAACTTGGTTCCAGCATCCCCCCATACTGCTTTGGGTGAGACTTCATCCTGCGCTACGCGGGTTGATGCTGAAAGGGTTAGCAGTGTAGGGTTTTGTTTGGCGTAATTAACTTTGAACCTGGGTCAGGACCCAGTAAGCTAACAAATGGTTTCGTTGCCAGGACCAAAATCTGCTTAAGGAGATGTGTGATGTCGCATCACTAGAATCTGACCAAGAAGGAAATTGAAAAGTGGTTGGACAGAAAGATTCATGAATTCATGGTGTAAGAGAATAGGAATCTTCGCCTCTCAAAAGAGCAGTGGTTGGACATATATTTGTACTACAGAAATACACAAAATTTTCTTCTGCACCTTCCTGATCAAACTATTTGAGTGGATAACTAAGTTGGTAGACGACCAAGGAAGGTGGAGGCTTGATGATCCAATAGTGTGGACTCCAGAACTGGTACAACAATTGGAAGCCTCTAAGGACAAAATCGCACGTGTTGTTGACCACTGGCTCAATCGAATTATAGGAGGATTTGTTACAGAGTTCGTGGTTGATACCTCGGTCAGCTACAATGAAGTAGATTGATGCTTATTCAAGGGTCCACAAGGTAAGTATCTGAGGTCTTTGAATACATGGATTAAGATGCTTTTGTGTGAGAAATGGGTTATGCCATTACCTCGATGTTTGGATCTACACGAAGTGGGCAGATCTTTAGAAACCAAGAGAAAGCAGGTCCTGAATATAGCTCATTAATTAGATCTCCTTTGAGCGATGACGAGGGAGTTGTACAGACCTCATTGCAGATTGTTGTCTAGCTAATACGACAAGTTTTTCCGTGGATACATCATCCATCCACTCCACCTCCATCCTCACCTCCACAGCATACACCTTCACCCACACCTCCGCCACCACCACTGCCATTCAACATGTTGAACTCAATAAAGCTGGCAATTTTCAAGGGTATAGGGAGTGAAGATACAAATTAGTTTTGGTTTGTTGTGAATGATGTATGGATTTTGCAGTAGATCATCTATGATGACATAAAGAAGGCACAGTTAGTCACTACCCTGCAGGGTCATGCACTAACGTGGTATATCAAGTACTTTGCCGATCATCCTTTAGCGATGCTAACAGAAACTAAGGATGTGTTAAACAAAGATTTTAGTAAGCCTAAGTCTGACTCACAATAAGTAGTTGGATTTAAGGAAATCACAATGAGGGTTGATCAAATGCCTTGGGAGTTAGATCAAAGGTTGAAATGTGTGATTTTCAAAGCTAATATGCAGCTCACAGTGGTCAGCACCACAAGTGGTTTATAGCCTCACTTATGCCCCACCTGAGGATTGATTTGTCACAAGAGAAGATAGGAACTGAGGAAAAAGCTGTGGGAATTGTGATGAGATTACATGTGACACTTATTCAGGACGTGACTTTGGGAGTCCAACATATTCACTTGCAGTTGTAGAACCTCTGCTTGGAATTGAAGAGCTTGAAAAAAGAGTAGGAGGCTAGGCCAAAGGTGTGCAAGGAAGTCTGGTTCCTAAAATGTAAGAGCCAAGGGCATGATAAAGACCACTGCCCTGCCTTCGAAAATTATATTACAGGAGGGGGGCCACTTCCCCTGAGGCCAGAAGCTCCAGCAGGACCAAGTGCAGGGCCCACACTATGGTTCGCTATTTGTCAGGTGGATAGAAAACACGTAACAGGTAATTTTCATTTACTACAAAAGTTCATTCAAATGTCACTGCAGTTGTTCTACAATTTCTGCAAATCGGCGGGCCACGATGAGAGCCACTGTCGTAGCTACGAATTAATGATGGAAATTCCTACCTACCAAATGCAAGTAGAAACTCAACCTCCAGATCAGGGCATAGGAGGAGTGTGTGGAGGTTATCAAGGAAGAGGATGGGGCTAAGGAGGAGGAGGACCTAGTAGAGGTCGCGGTTAAATTATTTTCTATAATTGTGGAACACCAGGGCACTATGCATGGGAGTGTCATAATCATACATGCTCGTCCTATGAATACTACAGCCAGTTTGACCACAATATATAAGAATGTCCTATGCTAATTGTTATCACCCCAAGAAACTCACCTAGGTTGTATATCAGTGATGCTCGGGAAATTCAACAAAATGTTGGATAAAATGATGGATGAGTGAAATAAATGTTGTATATCCAAGCCATATAAGTACTCCTACTATGATTGGCCCCAGACATGGGTGAACACCTGCAAACTACAAGGCTTTTAACCACCAATTACTCACAGTTTAAACAAAATGTGATGATGGAGAAGACTGACTGCACCAACAGATACACAGGACCCTGTGATGGCTGACTGCAACCAGAAAGGAGGTCTGTAAAACTATTATCTAATACATAGACAGGATGACAGCTCTCTATGCATTTAAACAACAGAAACCTGCTAGCAATTTCAATGAACAACTAAATTCTAACACAGAGGTGGGATGACAACCCCTCTGATGCTAAACATTCACAGCTCATGAATTAATGCAAGACAGGCACAACCTGGAACAAGAAGAAGTGAAAAGTGAGCAAATGACAACAAAAGAAGCTTGTATTAGTTGGAAATGAAGACCAGAAGCTACAGGTCTCAAAATAGTTACAGTCTCTAGAAGTTGAAGCTTTACAACACACTAACACTCACCTCACACTCATCCCCCATAATTACATCATTTTTTTGAGTATATATAGAATCAGTTTACAAAAATCTCTGCTTGGCTATGTGTGGAGGGGTCATAATGGATCACCAACTGCTTTAACTATCTAATATGGGTGTCTGCTTCAATCTGAATGTGTTTGCAAATGAATTTGACCTCCTCGGATGTTCTGTTGTCCTTCTTGAGTTGGTAGAGTGTAATATGAAACAAGCTCCATAAATGATAAATGTTGTGACCAGCTCGAGGCATGTCCTTTTCCTTCTCGGCCATCCTTCTTGTTGAATGCGGTGGTTGAGGATTAACTGCGCAAAGTGGTGAATACTGGCCACCTTCTTCCTTGGGATGCATGGGACCGGCTATGGACGCGGACAGTATGGCGGAGGCATGAGCAAGACGGGGAAAAGACATTAGTCGTTGGATCGTGCAGATGGACAGAGGATATGACTCGGCGGGAGCACAAAGGCAGGAAGACTGAGTATAGGCAAATACACTATGAGATGCAGGAAAGCAGACTTGAAACTTTATACAAAGGAATGGTGAGTCATATCGGGTTCGGCACCTAATATCGCATCAGCGGAAATGGAGTGGTCTACATTAACATCAAGCCCTGACCCTGCGACTTGCGATCGCCAATGAACATCGCATCAATAGAAGACAAGGGGGGGAAGCCTTTATACATATGCGATCTCCAATAGCGATTAGACCTGGACCCGATAAAGGGATTAACCATATTTAAGACTGAAGAAGGGGCATCGCAATATCGCATCGGCAGGAGTCAAGGGTTTTGGGCCTTCACATACACACATGTGCGATTTGCCGATTGTGATGGAGAAAGAAAGTGCAAAGTTATATGGTTGGGTCTTATGGGAGGCTTGACTTGTGCTTAAGGACTGGGGCCAAAAAGGGGCTTTGACGGATTTCGGAGGGTTTTAAACGGGGAATGGAGAGGTTTTAGGAGAAAAAACAAAGATGTCGGGGCTATGGAGTATAAGAAAACGAAGGAGAATGGAGGAAAAGAATGTTGCGATCTGCCTTTCTGAGTGTAAACACATGGTCAAGATGGTATTTTGTCCCTCAAATTTTGAAGTATGTAGCAGAGTTAACACTGGCTCCTTCTAGGGATGAGATCCTCCCTGTGAGGTCTCAAGAACCTGTAGACCAATGGCTTCATACAGAACAAGCTTAAAATAGTGCCTAGTATCCATTGGGCACGGAGTCAACTAAGCATAAAACAAGAAACTGTAAAAGAACTTGATTACAATCATTAAAGCCTAAAAACTTAAACTTCAAAAATTGCCCATTTGCTGGGCCACCAAAATTGTTGCCTGTCAGTCAGTTCATCATAGATCAGCAGGACAAGATTTATTTGAACCTCCACCTCAAACACTTTAGGACATTTGAGTTTGATAGGTAGATAGGGATCAAATTTCATTCCCCTTCTGTGTATTTTCCTCCTTAGATGTTCTTCATGGGAGCCTTTGTACACCAGTTGAATACTCATTGCTGTTGTGTACATGTTTGTGTCTTCTGTAGTCTACACAATTAATATGAAAGATGCACCACTGCATTCTTGTGCAAGGGACACAGAAACAATTTCTGCTTCTACATCTTGCTGAGAACAATCAACCTCTAAGGAATGATTCCAATACTGTGCACCCTCTTCCTCTGTTATCTGGCAAGCTGCCCTTTCATTCTGTATGGAGACCAGTTGAGCAGGTATCAAAATATCAAGACTGTGATGATCAACTTCAGCCTTGAGCATTGAATTATGTTATGCTTCAGTGTTTAAGTGGCAACTGTGAGGGATTTTCATTTGATCAGATAGAGAAACAAAAGATGGTGGAGAGCTTTCCTCTCCCTTTTCAATCACTGGACTGGGGATGATAGTAGGCTGGCTAATTTGCAGATCTGCATAGCCATGTGAAGATGAACAAGCTTTAAGCACAGGTTCTTAGAGGAAGAAGGGATTTGCTGCTGGGTACCACTGCTGGCAAGCTTACTATTCTGTAGGCACAACAAACTGACAGACAGTGCCTCTTGATAATGCTTTTTCATAGGCAGCTCTGGTTAGGAAAGGAGCACCTTCCAAACCATGGACCTCCTCCTCATGCTGCACCTCTTCCATGACTATATTTTGACAAAGGGTCTTCACCCTTTGATCTTCGTTTGTATCTCTGTTTCTCTGCAAAATCTGCACATGCTCATGTGTTCCTCTACATGGATCTGGAGTTGGAAAAGAAATGGAACAATGAGCTCTTGCTTCTTCAAAATGCTGCTCAGCCTCTAACTTGGAAACTTCAGAGGCCAAAAACTCAATCATCCTGGACATTTTATCAATTTCAGAATCATAGGATGATGAGGATTCAACTCCCTGACTTCTGCCCTTGGCATCACCTTCATGTCTCTCTGCAGCAATGATGTTTTCTTCTATTTCAAATGCTGCATTTTGCATATTAGCCAAAGAAGCACATTTTCTTTCTCTTAACAGCAGGCAGAACTGAGAATCAAAGGCATTAGCATATGTAAGCATGGCAGAAGTAGGGGTAGGTCTTATTTCAGCTGGCATTTTGTTGTACATAAGGTTGAATCTTGTGTTGAAATTAGACAATAGCTCACCATATTCTCTCTGCAAGTTCCCAAATTCATCATGATAAAAGAGAAGATCTTTATTATCTCCCCAGTGCTTTAAGAACACAACATCTAGAGCATCAATGTTTGCAATGGACCTAGGGGGTAAATTTCTAAACCATTTTCTCGCCTCCCCATCTAGGCTTTCGACAAAAACCCTCATCCAGACATCCTCTTCATTGATATCTAGGTTATCAGCGTAACTATAAAATGCCTCTAAATTCTCTTCAGCTGTTACTCCTTCTACACCAGTAAAATTTGGCATAAATTCTTGATAATCTCCTGCAAGCATAGCATTCAAAGGGACAGGCAAGATGAGAGGTCCATACTTAGCAGCAACTATTCTTTCTATCTTTGTGAGGGTTTGCTGGCCTGACATGACTGAGGTATGTGAAAGGATACTAGTAGACTGAGTGGAATGGATCAATGAAAAGAATGACAGAAACCGAGGAATATAATGGATAGCATGGATGCTTTTTTTTTACTGAGGTCCGAAAGGGAAATGACTAACAAGGAGCTGTATGAATCTATGAAGGTAGTTCTACACTACCAGATATACATAAAAATTCCAAGGCTTACCTGCTCCTGATGCCCCTTACTGCAATATTTTCTTCTGCTGAACGATCTTCTTAGGATCAGGCACTGGTTCAGCTGATGGTTTCTAAGGATTTCTCTGAGCATACCTTGCCAGTTGTGCCAAAACTGCAAAGTGGAGTCACTAAAGAATGGTCTTCCTCCAATGGAGTCACCGGATAGATGATTACAACCAGAAATGTGCCCAGACCTTGTCTATCATCAAAATCTGGAACTGTGTCGTACTCCCAGGGAAGCTGAGCTTCAATTCTCCTCTCCGCGGCAATGCCGCCAATTAATGTTATCACCCCAGGAAACTCACCTAGGTTGTATATCAGTGATGCTCGGGAACATTATAAATTCAACAAAATGTTGGATAAAATGATGGATGAGTGAAAGAAATGTTGTATATTCAAGCTAGATCACCACTCCTACTATGATTGGCCCTAGACATGGGTGAACACCCCCAAACTACAACGCTTTTAACCACCAATTACTCACAGTTTAAGCAAAATGTGATGATGGAGAAGACTGACTGCACCAACAGATACACAGGACCCTGTGATGGCCGGCTGCAACCAGAAAGGAGGTCTGTATAACTATTATCTAATACACAGACAGGATGACCGTTCTTTATGCATTTAAACAATAGAAACCTGCTAGCAATTTCAATGAACAACTAAATTCTAATACAGAGGTGGGATGACAACCCCTCTGATGCTAAACATTCATAGCTCATGAATTAATGCAAGACAGGCACGACCTGGAACAAGAAGAAGTGAAAAGTGAGAAAATGACAGAAAATGAAGCTTTTATTAGTTGGAAATGAAGACCAGAAGCTACAGGTCTCAAAATAGTTACAGTCTCCAGAAGTTGAAGCTTTACAACACACTAACACTCACCTCACACTCATCCCCACTTATTACATCGTTTTTCTGAGTATATATAGAATCAATGTACAAAAATCTCTACTTGACTATGCGTTGAGGGGTCATAATGGATCACCAACTGCTTTAACTATCTAATATGGGTCTCTGCTGCAATCTGACTGTGTTTGCGAATGAATTTGACCTCCTCACATGTTCTGTTGTCCTTCTTGAGTTGGTAGAGTGTAATATGAAACAAGCTCCATAGCTGATAAATGTTGTGGTCGGCTCAAGGCATGTCCTTTTCCTTCTCGGCCATCCTGCTTGTTGAATGCGGTGGTTGAGGATTAACTGTGCAGAGTGGTGAATACTGGCCACCTTCTTCCTTGGGATGCACGGGACCAGCTATGGACGCGGACAATATGGCAGAGGCATGAGCAAGACGGGGAAAAGACATTAGCCGTTGGATCGCACAGATGGACGAAGGATATGACTCGGTGGGAGCACGAAGGCAGGAAGACTGAGTATAGGAAAATACACTATCGGAGGCGGAAAAGTGGACTTGAAACTTTATACAAAGGAATGGTGAGTCATATCAGGTCCGGCACCTGATATCGCATCGGCGGAAATGGAGTGGTCTACATTAACATCAAGCCCTGACCCTGCGACTTGCGATCGCCGATGAACATCGCATCAACAAAAGACAAGGGGGGGAAGCCTTTATACATATGCGATCGTCGATAGCGATTAGACCCGGACCCGATAAAGGGATTAACCATATTTAAGACTGAAGAAGGGGCATCGAAATATTGCATTGGCGGGAGTCAAGGATTTTGGGCCTTCACATGCACACATATGTGATTTGCTGATTGTGATGGAGAAAGAAAACACAAAGTTATATGGTTGGGTCTTATGGAAGGCTTGACTTGCGCTTAAGGAATGGGGCCAAAAAGGGGCTTTGACGGATTTCGGAGGGCTTTAAACGGGGAATGGAGAAGTTTTAGGAGCAAAAATAAAGATGTTGGGGCTATGGAGTATAAGAAAACAAAGGAGAATGGAGGAAAAGAATGTTGCGATCTGCCTTTCTGAGCATAAACACTCGGTCAAGCTAGTATTTGGTCCCTCAAATGCTGAAGTATGTAGCAGAGCTAACACTAATATCTAAGATGCAAGAGAAGAAGGTGCATCCACAACAATCTACGCAGAACTTACAAATCATGAGAGTTGAGCCCTGCGAGGAAGATCTAAACGTGAACATCATGTTGAGAAGCGGAATAAAAACTATGGATGATAAGGGAAAACAACCTGAAGAGGATGAATGGGTGTGCAAGGCCCCAGAGAAGGAAGTTGGGTTTAATCTGGAGTGCGCGAAGGAAACATTTATGGAAGCCAAGAAAAGCTTCATTGAGGCATCTACCTCAAGAAGCTAGAGAAAAGTACCAGTAACCAGCGCGGCTATAGAGGTTGACCCCTATGTACTTACCACATTCCTCGAAACCTGAATGAAACTTTTGCGTGATAGCAAGGCTGTGAAAGGTCCACTGGAATTGATAAACAAGTGTGTTGGTAAAGAAAACACTCCTGATGGGCACCACGCAGTAAGAAAAATTGGCAAACATAAGGCAAGAATAGGGCATGAGATGACGCTCACTGTGTAGATAGGAGATTATGAGATGGACCAGGTCATTCTGGATCTGGGATATGACGCGAATGTTTTTCTTAAATAGACATGGGAGAGAATGGAGAGACATGCACTATAATGGTCTCTGATCCAACTGAGAATGGCCAACCAGTAGAATATCATCCCTATGGGATGACTACATGTAGTCACCATAGATATAGAAGGTGCGAGCATGCTTGCTAATTTTGAAGTAGCAGAGATTGTTGACGACAACAATCCCTACCCCGCGCTCCTTGGAATTGACTAAGCCATTGATATGAATGGAGTCATCAACTTAAAGAAGAGGATGATGTCGTTTGAGAGCAAATCGCTTCAGGTTGTAGTACCATTGGACCCTGCAAAAGGACCGCGCTATACTGAACTGGTTCATGACTATGAAGAGAGTGATGATGACTTACACCAGATCTACAAAATAACAGTGCAATATCAAGACTAGATTAATCCAACAACTGATGGAAGGATTGCATGGGACCGAGAAAGTTCTTGTACCTTGGATTCAAATGAAGGATTGGAGCATTAGCAGAATAAGCTGCATGAAGTATCTACACTGTGTTGCAACATAATGACTAAATCGCTGCGTAGTGTGTCATCAGAGGTAAGAAATTTACCCTATTACGATGGTTTAATTGACATATATAAGCTTTTGGATGCATTTGAATGAGACGTCTCTGACGATCGCCACTTACAACCATTAGATGTGGCACTGCGCACGACACCCACATGATGGTGGGGTAGACACAAAGATAGCTTTGATGAATGGTGAGATTACAGGAGGATGATGAGGTTGTGATTTGGTCATCCAAAAATTCAACTGACAAAGAAATATAATGGGAGAAATGATCTGCGCGATCATTTAGCAAAGTGGAATAAAGGTTATGGAACAGAGTCGTAGTCAGAGTGGGTGCACTTATTCTATCATACTTTGGATACAATTCCTATGAATAGGTATCTGGAAATGGAGCTCCGCCATGGCACCACGGAGTGGGATATATTAAAGGAAGGACTCTTAATGAACTTCAGTTTTGAAGATGGTTTTGAATGCATTGATGAATCTCTGTAGGAGATTAAGGCAACAATATTCAGAATACCAAAGGATCCTTTCGATTTGGTTCAGCCAGATTGGAGCACTCAGCTGCGCCAAGCACTGGAATGCTATAATGTGACCGTTGAGGGGGTGGATGAAGATCCATCTCAAAGGAAGAAGGCCATCACGAGGTTGAGGGTCCGCAACTAGAAAACCTGGATATCATCGTGCCATTGAAAACCAAACTAGTAAACATTAGTACTGAAGAAGAGCCAAAATTTGTGATTATTTGGGATTATTGGGATGATTCCACAGTGGATAAAGTTGCTGAGCTACTCCGCGAGTACTAGGATCTTTTCCGCACCAAATTTTTGGACCTGAAGGGAATCATAGGCGACTTGGGTGTGATGAAAATCACTTTAAAGTTGGACACAAAGCATGTTAAGCAGAGGACGTATCACCTGAATCCCAAATACAAGGAAAATTTCTACTTGGAGTTAGATAAGATGATAGAAGCAGGCATCATCAAACCTGTGGAGGAATCTAATTGCGTGAGCCCGATGGTGGTTCAGGAGAAGAAACAGAAGGGAGAAATAAGGATTTGTGTAGATATAAGGAAGCTTAATGATGCTTGCGTCCATGATCCCTTCTCGACACTGTTTAGTAATGAATTATTGGATAACGTTGGACGGTAGGAGGCCTACTCATTCACTAATGGGTTTTTGGGGTACCATCAGAGTAAGATCGCACCAGAGGATAGGATCAAAACAAACTTCGTGACAGAATGGGGTTGTTTCTAGTATACTGTAATGCCATTTGGACTTAAGAATGCGCCTGCAATATTCTCTCACGTAGTTATAGAAACGTTTAAGGAGTTCATTCATAAGTTCTTGGAGGTGT
Organism: Pinus tabuliformis; assembly: GCA_031772625.1. Lineage (NCBI taxonomy): Eukaryota > Viridiplantae > Streptophyta > Pinopsida > Pinales > Pinaceae > Pinus > Pinus tabuliformis. Next base: position 1,001,659,726 of record CM062813.1, on the reverse strand, counting down.
ATTTTGATGACTGGACAGTGTTTGGTCTGGTAAAGAACCATGTAGCAAGTTTGTGCCTAATGTTGGATATGTGCCACAGATACCAGATCACGTTGAACTTGAAGAAATGTCTATTATCTATCCCCTTTAGGATCACGCTTGGTCATGTGGTGTGCAAGCAAGGGTTTTTGGTGCACCCTACCAAGATCACAGTGATAGTGAATTTGGGGGCCCCAAGAAGTGTCAAACAACTACGTGAAACGCTCAAACATACAAGATATTACATAAATTCCATCAATGCTTATGCTCATATTACCGCGCCCATGGAGAAAATCTTGAAGAAGGACGCTACATTTTGTTGGGATGAATAATGTCAATGCAGTTTGGATGTATTGAAGGAGAAGATGGTTATCGCGCCGATTTTGGTCTTCACGGATTAGAGAAAGGAATTCCATGTACATGTCGATGCCTCTTACATTGCGTTGGGAGAAGTGCTAACATAGGCTGGTGATAGAGATATGGACCACCCTATAGCCTTCACGAGTAGGAAATTATCAAAGGTTAAGAAGAATTACTCAACGAAAGAGAGCGAAGGATTGGCTATGGGGGGGAATATCTGCCTTGAAATACCTGGTCAATAAGCCTGTGTTGGGGGGAATATATGCCGATGGTTGTTGCTATTCTAGGAGTATGACTTTGAGGTGATTGTGAAGCCAGGCAGGTTGAATGTAGGACCTGACCATCTATCGCAGATCGAAACAGGAGAGGAGCCTACTAATTTGGAGTAAGGCTTGCCTGATGCACAACTCTTTGCGGGGTGCGTAGCAAATAACCACTTTGAACATATTATCCAATTTTTGACTATAAGGACGACACTGGAAGGATACAACAATCAACAAAAGAAGAAACTAGTAGTGCGCACAACAAATTTCTCAGTGATTGTAGGATATTTGTATAAGATGGGTTCAAACGAGATATTTCGACGATATGTGCTGGATTTTGAATGGAATAGCATCCTTGTTGAAGCTCATGGAGGGGTTGCGGGAGGACATTATGCAAGAAAGGCGACAACACAAAAGATTTTTTGTGCAGGGTTATGGTGGCCTACGCTGCATAAATATTATAAAGAGTATTGTAGGACATGCGATGCATGTCAGTGAATGGGAAGACCATCATGAAGGGATGAGTTGCCACTGACTCCTCAAGTATCGTTGCAGCCATTTGAAAAATGGGGAATTCATTTCGTTGGGCCAATTTAGCCCCAAGGAAAGAAGATAGGTGTGCACTATATCATCACTGTGATGGACTATCTAACCATATGGGCGGAGGCACAACCAATGAAGGATTGTATAGGGGCCACAATAGTGAAGTTATTGTTTGAGTATGTGTTAACCAGATTTGGCTGCCCAAAAGTGTTGATGAGTTATCGAGGTATGCACTTCATAAATGAAACGATCAGTGTGTTGACTAAAGAGTTCCAGGTTTATCATTAGAAGAGCACACCGTATCATCCTTGGGCTAATGGAATAGTTGAGGCCTTTAATAAAATTTTGGAGAACGCACTGATGAAGATTTGTAATGTGTAGTGGAATGATTGGGATGTGCGCATACCTGCAGTGCTATAGACATACAATACTACTTGCAAAAAGATGACAGGATAGACACCTTTTATATTGGTCTATGGCATAGAAGTTGTGATGCCTATGGAATATATTGTGCCTAGTCTATGCATAGCAGCTTTCGCAAGCATGGCAGATCACTAAGCCTTGGAAGAATGGCTTGCACAGCTGATGGAGCTTGAAGAAGACAGATTCTTCGCTGGATTCCATCAGAAAGTATAGAAGGAGCGTGAAAAAGCATGGCATGATCAACACATCAAGCTGCACATGTTCAAAGTAAATGCTCTAGTTTTATTATATGATAACAAGTTCACTATGTTTCCAGGGAAATTTCAGATCCACTGGCTTGGGCCATATATTATCAAAGAGATTAGCGATGGAGGTGTCCTTCGACTTGCGAAGCTGAATGGAGAACCTTTTCTGTGAAGGGTTAATGGAAGCCAATTGATGCCATATACAAGGGATCAGGCTCAATGAATATATGACGCCAGGACAGTCTTAGTGCTCCATGCAGTTGTAAGGGAGTGTGGGACTATAAACTACACTATGAGGATTGGAGGACTCCGCAACAATCAGGCTACGTGGAAAATGGTGAAGTTATAGTATAAGAAGTTGTGCAAAGGGAGCTTCACTATGAAGGAAGGTGATGTGCAACACAACATGAAAGTTACCGTTGGAGTCACTCTCAGGATTTGACAACCAGAAGATGGTTAAGAGGAGTGGGATGGAAGCATTTAAGGCCAAAATATTTTAAGATCTGCCACCAAAACAACATTAATGATTGAATTTTGGGAGGAACAATTGGATTTGAATTCAAAAACCCCTATAAATTATGCGTGGCAGTGCAACAGAGAACAATTTGCACACTTAGAGTTTTTGAGTTGAGTTGTATGTTGCTTATGAACCGCTCGTTCTTTGAACATTTGGTTACAAGCCCTTTATTTTCCAATTTACCAGATTTGAATCAGAAGTTCATCCTTTGAAAGCATGTTAGGACCAACCCCTACTGAGACTGTGAGCACTGGGGGAGATGTCACATCTCAAGGAGTTGTTCCAGATGTGGTTAATATGGAAGCACCGACTCCTACGCATATGGTGCCAAGGTCATCCAGGCTAAAGCCTACCCTTGTTAGAGAAACCCAGAAGCCGAAGAAGGATAAGAAGAAGAAGTTGGTGTCGATGTGAAAGTCACCCAGAAAACACTCTGTGACTCAAAAGAAAAAGAAAGACAAGAATCCCAAGAGGGTTGTCGATTTGTAGGCTGAGGAAGGACATAGCACTGAGGATATAGAAGCTAAGGGAATGGAGCCACTCCAAAGTTGTTGAACTATATCCCTCTGTGCAAGGGGAAAACAAAGGTTACCAAGGACCTAGACTTGGATAAATTTGTTATTTCTACGCCCCTGCTACTTGAGCAGGTACCCTTCAAAGGTTTGTGCCTTGCGCGGATCCCCCTGTTGAAGATGGAAGATTCAGGCCTTGTAGAACATGAGCAGTTCCCTCACCTCATGACAACAAGTTATATGAAGCATGCCTATCACCCGGACTCAGGTGTCACTAAGTTAGAACGGTGGATGGATCCGTGGAGTGGAGAATTCTGAGTTTTTGAACCTGTTGTGGGTGCCACACTATCACCGCACCACTATAAACATGAAATGTGTGTGTGAGTTGCTTACTCTAGTTCACGATGGGTGCTTATGGTTCAGAGGGCCTATACCCATCACTAACATGCTCATTCAGAGGATCATGCACCTGCCACATTTGGGCTTCAATCCGACCAAGGAGTTTGGTGGAAAGGAAGGAGAAAAATATTTGGTGGATAAGATGAAAAAAGAGTTTACACTTGTGAAAAGCCACGTGAATAATCAATCACATCTATCAATGATCCTGTGGTGCAGATTTCCACCTAAATCCTGGTAGGAAAGGTAATGAGGAAGTGTCGTGCGGACGAGGTTTCGACGCCCGTGGTCTCATTAGCTACACAATGCGTGAAGGGTGTGCAGTTTAACTGGTCAGGGTACCTATACAATGAATTCCTCATGAATTCCCATGAGCTCGAGGATGATATCAAGACATTCCACTATACGTGGTTGCTACTCTATCATGTTGGCCTCATGGGAGCTGCCCGAGGATATCCAATTTCCTCCATTGAAGGAGGGATTACTGAAGGCCATGAATTTCACCTCCCTATGGGCCACGAAGGACCTTACATGGATCGCCAAAACAAATATATTGTGGGTTCTGATGGAATCCAGCCTCCGCATGGCCATCAACCAACACCCACGGTTTTCCCCAAACTTGTACGCGCAGTTGTTAGCATATGTCATGTTCAAGGCTGACTTCCATTGCGTCTATATTTAGGTATGAAAGGACCCGCAACAGAAATGGTAGGATCTACCATACTTGGTCATGGATCATGACATATAGGAGGTCATCAAGCGATGGCTAGCAAAATGGTGCGTCCCATCATATTTGGATGTGGTAACTAGTAAGGGTGCGGGAATATTGGCTAAAAAGAAAAGGAAGGATGTAGCAAAGCAGGTTGCGTCGAATTTGGCTACGTAGTGGAAGAAGGAAACTACAGAGAAGGCTCAGATGGAAAAGGAGCACACTGCTAAGGAGCAAGTTGAGCAAGAGCAGTGGGAATCACAGAAAAGCGGTAAATCCCCTTCGCCCGTGACTGAGGAAGAACAGTCTGAACAAGGTGGCGGAGGAGATGAGGTGAAGAGCACCCCGTTTCGGCTAAGGAAGTGCAGAAAAGAATAGCGGGAAGGTCTCTGCAAGAAGAAGAAGTCGAATAAATTGCAAGGTGATCCCATGTTGTTGACGAAGGGCGAACTTGATGAGATCGTCAACAAAGTCCAGTACACCACAACTGAACTGTTGAAACACTTCGAGCAACAATACATGCAGATGTTGGGGAGCATCCAGAAGGATCTACATGAGCTTCAAATCCAAACTAGTAGGATACAAGTGGGCAGAGATCAAGCGAGCGCAACACAAGCGAGCTTGGCACTGAGGACAAGTCAGGTTGCAAAACTGGTAAGGATATTGGACCTTCACATAGTTGCTTTACTAGAAGGGTGCCTATGCATAGAGTCGGATGATGACTGAATCATCTTAAGTACCCTTAAGGACATCACAATGAACATTGCAGTGCTCCCCAATGAATTTATTCATGCAATGCAGGTAAGGGTGATGAAGGAATTGAGAGATCTGGAGCAACGCGCTCTCAATTTTATCAGCGAATACAGGGTGAACAATGAACAAATGTTCACCGAGAAAACACAGGTGTTAAAGGAAAAAGAAACAATCGAAGCATAGAGTTCCAGGTAAGAGGCCACGATAGTAGAGGCCTGCAGAACAGTGTTGGAGTTGCACATCCTAGAGGACACATAGCCAAAGGCTAAGATCCGGAAATTAGTTGCAGGACTCCACGAGGCAAAGGCGGTAGTTGGGCAAGTTCAATTCAAACTCAATATGAAGATCATCGAGTTGCAGCTCAAATTACAGCCTACAACTCCACCCGAGGTCAGGGAGTAATGTCGAGCCTCCATCAAGGGAGGGATGGCCACTTTGGATGTCACAGTCGCTGACTGCACAACCTTGCTTGAATAGGAAATGGAGTTGGTCATGACTCTGTAGGAAGACCCAAACCTAGAGATATTGAATACAAATTTGCGAGCTTCAGAAGCAGTACGACAAGGTTAGGGCAACGACGTACTCTTTTTCTATAGCACAACGCCTCGCCAAGTTGCATGAGGGGAAGCAGCTCCTCGCACAGGTACAAGCAGCTCAGAAGAAGGAGTTTATGATTAAGGCCAGGTTGGAACCTTGGTTAGAATAAGCTTACCAAGTATCAACCAAAATTTAGGAGAAGTTGACGGGCTTTGAGCAACCACAACAAATGATGAAGTTGGCCATGAAAGGACCAACTAGAGAGAAGCTCATAGAAGAGGTCAAGCAGGAAGCTATGCAAAGTGTTGCATAGGTTGCAGTTGTCCAGGTGGAGTTGGGGGGTATTTGTAGCAAGATTTCATGCTAGTTGAGTGACTCGATGGTGAGTCCCGACCTTTGTGTTGGGGGCCTGTTGGGAAGGGGTCCCCTTGGTCAGTTTTGGGGTTAAAAACCCAAGTTTTGATATAAATTTTGGTAAAAGATGGGAAGCCTTCACAAATTGTTGGTGTAGAGCACGTATATAGGTAGGAATCGAAAGGGATTTTATCCCCTTGTTTATGTAAAAATGAGTTGATTTTGAGATCCACCCATGTTCCGCGGACCATGGGATTGTATGTAAAAAGCTATAAATAGGTGTGTCTTAGAGAGTCTAAGAGGAGACCTATATCTATGTCTGAGAGAGGGAAAAGGGGCAAGTAAGAATCAAGTAGATAGAAGGGAAAAGGCTTCGTAGCTGAGTGCGCGGGGCAGTTTGAGTCTGTAACCTCATATTGAAGATCAATAAAGAATACTGTTGAAGAAATTCATGTGTTTATCTGCTTACTTTTGTTATTTAAGTTTGGGATATATGGTGTGATGGAATAATGTCTTTATGAATTATTGATTTATTGATGTATGACTCTATTGAATAAGTCTTATTAATTGTACACAATGCTTGTTAAGTACTTCCACGAAGATTATAATACAATATGTTATGTTTATTAAGTACTTAAGTAGATCTACGCGAACTTAGATCTAGGGTTCTTTTATGGTGTGCATAAGTGGTTGATTCATTTGTGAAGTGTCCGCAAAGACCTATCGCAGACCTTTGCGATGGTCTAGAGGCCATTTAAAGGAAGTTGTATTACTGAGCCCTAGGGGCTTATAGATCTACACGTAGGAAGATCTAGGTCAATAAAAGACATCACACTAATCTCTAGATGTGGAAAATTTATTCTAGCATCCCCCCATACTGCTTCAGGTGAGACTTTTCCTGTGTTATGTGGGTTGATGTTGAAAGAGCCAGTAGTGTAGGGTTTTGTTTGGCGTAATTAACTCTGAACCTAGGTTAGGACCCACTAATCCAACAAATGGTTCTATTGCCAAGACTAGGATCTACTTAAGGATATGTGTGATGTCACATCACTCGAATCCCACCAAGAAGGAAATTGAAAAGTGGTTGGATAGAAAGAGTTGAGTCTGTAATCTAATTTGGAAATCAATTAAGAGTTGTCTCTAAATAAATACTATGTATATCTATTTATCTTTGTTTACTTTTGTTTGCGATATATGCTGCTGATGAATAATATTTTTATGGAATAGTGAGCTAATGATTCGTGATTCTATTTAATAAGACTTAATAATTGTACGTAATACATGTTAAGTACTTTCGCGAAGACTGTGATGAATTATGTTATGTTTACTAGGTAACTTAATTAGACCTGCACGAACTCTAATCTAGGGTTGTTTTCTGGTGTGCGTAAGTGGATAAATTGATTGTTAAGTGTTCGAAAATAATAGTCGTAGACCTTCGCGAAGGTCTAAAGGTTGTTTAAATAGAGTTGTAGTACCAAGCCCTAGGGGCTTATAAATCTATGTAAAGGCATATCTAGGGAGCTAAAAGACATCACACTAATCTCTGGATGTGGAAACATGGTTCCAACATCCCTCCATACTACTCCAGGTGAGACTAGAGCCTACGCTACGTAGGTTGTTGCCAAAAGGGCTAGTAGTGTAGGGTTTTGTTGGTTAGCGTAACTAATTTTGAACCTGGATCAGGACCCCCTAAGCCAAAAAATGGTTCTATTACAAAGACAAGGATCTACATGAAGGATATGTGTGATGTCGCATCACTAGAATCTCACCAAGAAAGAAATTAAAAAGTGGTTGGATTGTAAAATTCACGAATCCGTGGCATAGGAAAATAGGAATCCATGGCTGTCAAATGAGCAGTAGTTGGATAGGTATTTGTATACGTAGACACATAAAATTTTCTTCTGCACCTTCCCGATGGAATTATATGAGTGGTCAGCTAAGTTGGCAGATGGTCAAGGAAGGTGGAAGCTTGACGGTCCAATAGTGTGGAATCCAAAACTTTTTCAACGATTAGAGGCCTCTGAAGACAAGATCACGCAGGTTGTTGATCACTGGCTTGATCGGATTATAGCAGGATTTGTTACAGGGCTCATGGTTGATACCTTGGTCATCTATAGCGAAGAGGAGAAAATGTTTTTCAAGGGACTATGAGGTAAGTATCTAAGATCTTTGAATACCTAGATAAAATGTTGTTGTGTCAAAAACGAGTGATGCCATTACTTTGTTGTTCAAATCTATGCGAACTGCACGATTCTTTAGAGATTGAGAAAGAGCATGACTAGAGTATAGTCCTTTGATTGGACCTCTTGTAAGTGACGATGAAGGGGCGGAACCGACTCCACTGTGAAGCACTCTTCATCTAATCACTCAGGGGTTACCTCGAATAAATCATCCATCCACTCCACCTCTGCCTCCACGCCCACCGCATACACCTTTTCCCACACCTCCACCTCCACCACCATCATCCAACGTGTTGAATACGATGAAGCTATCGATCTTCAATGGAATTGGAAGTGAAGATACAAAGCATTTTCGGTTTGTTGCAGATGTTGTTTGGACTGCGCAACATATTATTGATAATAACATAAAGAAATCACAATTGGTTACTGCCTTGCAGGATCATGTGCTAACTTGGTATATCAAGTTTTGTTTTGATCAACCTCTAGCATCACTAACAGCTATTAAGGTTTCTTTAAACAACGAGTTTAGTAAGCCTAAGTCTGACTCACAGTCAGTAGTCAGATTTAAGGAAATCATAATGAGGGTTGATGAGATGCCTTGGCAATTATATCAAAGGTTGAGATGTGTGATTCGAGAAGCTAACACGTAGCTCACAGATGGTTATCATTGCAAATGGTTTATAGCTTCGGTTCTGCCCGACCTGAGGATTGCTTTGTCATAATAGAAGATAGGAACTCAAGCAGAAGCCATAGAAATCGCGATGAGATTGCATGCAATTCCCATTCAAGATGCGACCTTGGGGGTACACCAGATTCACTCTCAGCTATAGAGCCTCTTCTTAGAATTGAAAATATTGAAGAAAGACAAGGAGGCTAAATCAGAGGTGCATGCGGAAGTCTAGTTTCTGAAGTGTAAGAGCCAGGGGCATGATAAAGACCACGATCTTGTATTCATGAATTATATTACAGGAAGGGGACCATTTCCCCTAAATCCAAAAGCCCCAACAGGGCCGGGCATGGGGGCTTCACTATGGTGCGCTATTTGTTAGGTCGCTAGAAAAGACACAACGAATATTTGTCATTTGCTTCAAAATTTCATTCAGACACCCCAATAGTTTTTTGTGACTTCTGTAAATATGTGGGCCATGATGAACGCCACTATCATAGCTATGAGATGATGATGGAAAAAACACCTACATACTGGATGCAAGCTGAAGCTCGACCTCTAGAGTAGGGCACCAGAGGAGTGCACGGAGGTTATCAGGGATGAGGACAAGGCCGAGGAGGAGGAGGGCCAAAAAGAGGTCAGGGACAAGTTATTTGTTACAACTATGGAAAAACATGGCACTACATGTTTTAGATTCATAATTAGACATGCCCATCATGTCAATACTGCAACCAACTTGACCATACTATAGAAGAATGCCCAGTCTTGATAGCTAAGATGCAGGAAAATAAAGTGCAGCCTCAACAGCCTATGCAGAACTTACAAATGATGATATCTAAGCCCTACGAAGAGGACCAGAGCATGAATATAATGCTAAGGAGTGGAATAGAGACTAGTGATGATAAGGGTAAACAACCTAAAGAAGACGGATGGGTCCACAAGGCCCCAGAAAAGGAAGTTGGATTTGATCTGGAGCGCACTAAGGAAACTTTTATGGAAGCCAAAAAGAGCTTCGCTAAGGCCTCCACCTTAGGAAGCTAGAAAAAAGTGCAAGAAACCAGCATGCCTATAGAGGTTGATCCCTTTGTCCTTACCACGTTCTGGAAAGCTACATGAAACTGTTGCGTGACAGCAAAGCTGTGAAAGGCCTACAAGAGTTAATAAAAAAATGCGCTGGCAAAGGACACCACGTAGTTAGAAAATCTGCTGAACATAAGGCAAGTGCAGGGTGCGAGATGAGGCTCACCATGAACATAGGAGATTATGAGATGGACCAAGTCTTCTTGGATCTTGGGTTTGCGAACATTTTGCCAAAACAAACATGGGAAAGAATGGGGAGACCTGCATTGGAGTGGTCTCCAATTTAGGTCAGAATGACGAACCAGTAGAAGATCATCCCTATGGGACAATTATACGGAGTCACATTTGATATAGAAGGTGCCAGTGCCATGGTTGACTTTGAGGTGATAGAGATCGTTGATGACAATAACCAATGCCCTATGCTCCCTAGGCCATTAAAATGAATGGGGTAATCAACTTGAAGAAGAGGACAATTTCATTTGAAAGGAAATCCCTTCAAGTTGCATTGTCGTTGGACCCTGCAGAAGGAGTGCGATATACTGAACCAGTCCGCGATTATGAGGAGAGTGATGATGAACTATATCGAATCTATAAAATAATAGTGCTAGATCAGGACTGGATCAATCCGATGGTAGATGGGAGGATCGTATGGGATCAGGAGAGATTTTGCACCTCTGATTCAGATGAAGAGTTGAAAGATTGGCATAATCGTTTGCATGAAGTATCCATGCTGCGATGCAATATGATGACAAAATTGTTGTGATTTGTTTTGTCAGATGTAAGAAACTTACCTTCTTATGATTGGTTAACTGACATGGATAATTTTTTGGATGCATTTGAGCATGAATTCCTTGAGGATCACCACTTCCAAGCATTATATTTGGCACTACGTGCTACACCAGCACGATGGTGGGGTACATACAAGGATAGCTTTGATGGATGGTGGGATTACAGAAGAATGATGAGGTTACTGTTTGGGTGACCTAACACTAGATTGGCTAAGAAATATATTGGGAAGGATGACCCACACGATCAACTAGTGAAATGGGCTAAAGCTTATGGAACGGAGCTACAGCAGAATTGGGTACACTTATCTTTCCATACTTTAGATACAATTTCCATGAATTGGTATCTAGAAACAGAGATCCGCCACGACACCGCAGAGTGGGATATATTAAGGGAAGGGTTCTTATTGACCTTCAGTTTTGAAGATGGCTTCGCGAGCATCGATGAAGCCCTACATGAGATTAAGGTAGTTATCTTCAGAACACCGCAAGAACCTATGGAGTGGGTCCAACCAGATTGGAGCACCCAGATGCACCATGCGTTGGAATGCTATAATGTGACCACCGAAGAAGATAATGAGGATCCAAGGAACATTAATATCCCAGAAGCAGAAGGGTATCGTGAAGTCAAAGGTCTGCAAATAGAAAACCTGAACATCACCGTGCCATTGAAGACAAATTAAGTAAACATTGGTATTGAAGTAGAACCGGAGTTTGGAAATATTGGGGATTACTAGGACGATGCCACTATGGATAAAGTTGTTCATCTACTCTCTGAGTACCATGATATTTTTTCTACCAATTTTTCAGACTTGAAGGGCATAATAGGTGACTTGGGTGTCATGAAGATTACTTTGAAACTAGGTACAAAGCCTATTAAGTAGAGGTCGAATCATCTTAATCTCAAATAAAAGGAAAAGGTTCATTGGGAGTTGAATAAGATGCTGGAGGCGGGCATCATAGAACCTGTGGAGAAATCTGATTGGGTGAGCCCGATGGTGGTTCAGGAGAAGAAATAGAAGGGCGAAATAAGGATTTGTGTAGATCTAAGGAATCTTAACAATGTCTGTCTCCATGACCCATTCCCGATGTCATTTACAGACGAAGTATTGGATAACATTAGAGGGCAGGAGGCCTACTCCTTTAGTGACGAGTTTTCATGGTATCATCCAATTAAGATTGCATCAGAGAATAGGAGAAAAACAACCTTCGTGATGGAAAGGGATTGTTTCCAGTATACTGTGATGCCGTTTGGACTCAAGAATGTGCCTGCGATATTCTCTCGTGTTGTTATAGAAGTGTTTAAGCAGTTCGTCCATAGGTTCTTGGAAGTATACTTTGATGATTTGGGGTTGTTTGGTTAAGTGAAGTGCCATGTAGCAAGTCTGTGCCTGACGTTGGATACATGTTGCAAATATCAAATCGCGCTAAATTTGAAGAAATTCCTATTTTGTGTTCCCTTTGGAATTTTGCTTGGTCATGTGGTGTGCAAGCAAGGGTTGATGGTGGAACTTGCTAGGATTGTGGTGATAGTGAATTTGGAGGACCCGAGAAGTGTTAAGCAGTTGTGTGCTATCCTGGGAAATACATGATTGTAGGTTTTAACCTTGTACAGAAATTACCTGCATACAAATTATAAAACACAGAAAATAAACAATGCGAGGACATAACACATAAAACACATATACACAGATATTTTCCCTTGGATCCAAAAACTGAGACTACTAGCTTGATTTTTCATTATTTTCCTTTCAATGTTACAATACATATTTATACATGCCGAAGCATACAATACCATGGAATGAAAACCATCACGTCCAAAACCATGGACCGAAAACCATCACGTCCAAAACCATGTGCGAAAAGCACACACAAAACCATAGGTAGGTCCACCCAACCTAATATAGGGTCTGAAACCAAAATATTTTAGGGCACTTCCGCTGACCCCATAGAGTGGGGCTACCTGCACCACTCAAACCCCCTATGACTCCCCCCACTACGTAATCAATGCAACAAAGGGGGGGCTCTGCCCCCCTCCTAACACCTCGATTAACTACGTGGGCTAGTCGTGGAAAGAATATGACATAACCCAACATTCTCCCACTTGTTGTTTTCTTTCCACAGGGGGCCACAAGAGAGCTTAGTCATTTATCCAGCCCTGCAATGCCCATTGTTTCTCTACACCAAGATAACTTCTCAGAGCTCACATATTTTGTCAATGCATCTGCAGTATTCTTCAATGTGTCCACCTTTACCAGAAACACCTTTTTGTCTTCTATCATATCCCTCACAAAGTGATATTGAACATCAACGAACTTTGTCTTTGAATGATATGCAGAGTTCTTTGCCAAGAAAATTGCACTTTGGCTATTAGAGTCTATCCTTATAGCTCCCTATACTAACCCCATACTTAAACACAATCTTTGCAACCAAACTGCTTCCTTGCTTGCATGAGTGTCTGCCATGTATTCTGCCTTTGTAGTTGATAGTTCCATTACATATTGTTTCTTACTCATCCAACTGACTGCACCTCCAAATAGGTTAAAAACATACCCACTTGTAGAGATTCTCTGATCCAGATCTCCAAGTTAGTCTGCATCAACAAAGCCACTAATATCCAACACTTTGTCCAATCCTAGTCTTCCTTGGTAGCACAAAGCATAATCACTAGTGCCACGCAAATACCTAAAAACCCGCTTCACTATTGTCCAGTGCTCCTTCTGTGGTTTTGACATAAACTTACTCAATAATCCCATTGCATGTGCAATGTCTAGTTTAGTATAGACCATCACATACATTAGACTACTGACTGCACTTGCATATCAAACATGGGACATGTCCTCTTCCTCTTCTTACGTCTTGGGACATTGTTCAACAGATAACTTCACACCTACAGGAATAGGAACCTTCACCGGTTTACTATCCTACATATTAAACCTCTGAAATATTGTCTCGACATACTTCCTCTCATTTAACTAGAACTTCCTCTTTGTCTGATCTCTTTTAATTTCCATGCCCAAAATATAGTTTGCAGCACCAAGATCTTTTATGTCGAATTTGGAGGACAAATGGTTCTTCAAATCCTAGATAATTTCTTTTTCATTTCCAACCAACAACATATCATCCACATACAACACCAGATAAATAACACGGTCACCAATTAATTTAAAATACACAGTGATATGATTTGCTTCTGGTGAAGCCAAGTCCCCGTATAAATGTATCAAATTTCTGGTACCACATCCTTGGTGACCATTTTAACCCATACAGAGACTTACTTAACTTGCATACTAGTTCTTTCTTACCCTTCACAACAAAGCCTTCAGGTTGCTTCATGTAGATCTCCTCTTCCAGATCCCCATGAAGAAATATTGTCTTCACATCCATCCGTTCTACCTCAAAATCAAAAGTAGCAGCAACAGATAAAAGTAATCTAATAGAAGCTACCTTGGCAACTAGAGAAAAAATATCACCAAAATAAATTCCTGACCCCTAGGAATAACCTTTTGCTACCAACCGAGCTTTGTATTTCTCCACCTTTCCTTCTGCATTTGTCTTCTTCTTGAACACCCATTTTCTCCCAATGGGTTTCCTTCTAACCGGCAACTCCACCAGATCCCAAGCCTCATTTTTGTTCAAAGATGCCATTTCATCAACCATGGCCTCTTTCTAGAGTTTTCCATCCTCTAAATCTACTGCTTCCTTCATAGTTTTGGGATCATCATCAGTAATAGATAAATAAAAATTTGAATAGAAAGAAGATGGACTATACCTTTCTGGATGCTTTCATTCTTGAACTGATCTTCTCACACCCAGAGTTTGTGGCTCTTCATCTTTTGATTACTCCTCTGCTGTAGAGTGTAATTCTTCCTCCTTTAGCTCAAACTCTATTTTTCAAGTTCCTTTGGTTGGACTTCATGTTTAATAACATCTTTTACCTCTCTGAACACCACATCTCAGCTGTACACAACCTTCCTTGTTATTGGATTCCAAAGCTTATAACCCTTTAAACCATCCTTATACCCAATAAAGATTTACTCTTCATATTTACTATCCAACTTGGTTCATTTCTCCTTTGGAACATGTAGATATGCATCACATCCAAATACCCTCAAATGTGAAAGAGAGGGTTTCTTACCATTCCATACCTCTGTGGAGTCTTATCCTCCAATGCTAATGAAGGTGACCTATTGACCAGGTAACATGCTATCTCCACTGCCTCTGTCCAGTATTCTTGTCCTTACCTGACACCACATAGCATGCTTCTTGACCTTTCCATCAACGCCTTGTTCATTCTTTCTACAACTCCATTTTTCTCAGGCGTGTATGTAGTAGTCTTTTGTCGTGCTATACCACACTTCTTACATAATTCTTCAAAATCCTTACTACAAAACTCTCCACCGTTATCTGTCCTCAGCACATTTATCTTCTTCTCTATCTGGTTTTCCACAAGAACCTTAAATTATTTAAACTTGTCAAAGACTTCAGATTTCTTCTTAAGGAAATATATCCATGTATTCCTTGAGAATTCATCTATAAAGGATACACAGTACATAGACTTACCCAGTGATGGAACCTTCATAGGTCAAAACACATTACTGTGCAAAAGCTCTAATATATGTTTCGGCCTCTTACCACTAGAGGGGAAACTCACCCGATTCTGCTTCCCATATACACAATTTTCACAAAAATCAAAATCCAGAGAGCTATTACTCATACCTTCTACCATACCTTTACCATGAAGTATTCGAAGGCCCTTCTCTCCAATATGTCCAAGCCTTTGATGCCACATCATGGTCTTCTCTCCAGAGACCACTATATTTTCTGCTCCACTTTCAGGAACCATAGAACTATTGCACCCATCAACAACGGTGCTACCTTGGAGCTTGTACTATCCAGGTTTAGATGTCTGAAGATCTTGATGAGTGACCAAGGCATACATTTCTTGAATAAGACTATTGAAGCACTAACTAAGGAATTCCAGGTTTATCACCAGAGGATAACTCCTTATCATCCTCAAGAAAATGGAAAAGTGGAAGCTTTCGAAAAGATTCTGGAGGCATTAACCAACATATGCAATATGAATAGAGATGACTGGGATTTTAGAATTCCAACGATGCTATGGGAATATAAAACAACATGCAAGAAATTGACAGGGAAGACATTGTTTAGGTTGTTAATTAGACAAGAGGTAGTTATGCCTATGGAATACATTGTGCCAAGCTTGAGAATTGTAGTTGTCACAGATATGGAAAACCCTGACATTATGAAGGGGAGATTGTTGCAGATACTAGCTCTAGAAGAAGATAGGTTCGTAGTAGTGTTCCATCAGCAAGTACAAAACGCAAGGGATAAATCCTAGAAAGACAGGGATATCAAGAAGAAGACATTCAAGAAAGAGATATGGTATTATTGTATGACAACAAATTCATGAAGTTCCCAGGAAAATTTAAAACACACTGGTTAGAACCATATAAATTCAAGCACATCTCTGATGGTGGTGGAGTTCAGCTCGCGAAGTTGAATGGTCAATTTATTCTAGGATGAGTGAATGGTCGTAGACTAAAGATATATAGGGATGGTGTTTTCCCTCGAATGTCACACTGAAAATTGAAGGCAAGGAAGTCTTAGTGCCACCCACAGTTGAAAGTGGGCATAGGACTATAAACTACTCCGCAGAATGGGACTTCGCCAAAAGAAGATTACTACATGATATTCAAGAATATGACGAAGTCTGAAGGAACTACAAAAAATAAAAGGTGACTGCACCAAAAGGAAGGGTTAATCAAAGTTGGGTGGAAATATGACCGTTGGAAGGAAAAAGCTACCATTAAAAGGAAATTGCAATTAAGGGACAGAGAAAAGAGCATTTATGAAGCACAACTGGATGTATCTAGCCCCATACATGCATTAAATGAGAAAATCTTGAAGCAGTCATGAGGCTAGAATTTAAATTTGTTATAAAAACTACATCTCATGCCAAATTTGACACTTTTCTTTCTGGAGAAATTGAGAAATTACATAGAAGAGAGCTATTGTATGTCTAAAAGAAGTTTTGAACAACTTGTTGGAATATTTTAAAAGAAAGTATTAGTGGGTATTATGGAGGCACAAGGAGAAAAGGTACCCATGTCACCAAGACGCCAAAGGTTGCTAAGAATGTAGATACCCACGGAACAATAGACACAAAAGAAGTAGGAGAAGAGACCAATTGAGGTCTCTGGGGCGGAACTCAGAACATCCCCAAGGAAGAAAACACGGAGAGAAGTTCACACGAAGAACAAATAAGATAAGGGGAAGAAGTCGATGCAGAAAGAAAAGAATTCGATATAGTAGAAGGTGCATCAACATATCAATGATAGTGAAGAGGAGGCTGAGTTTCAATGCATGCAAACAGGGGATGAAGATTTTCCCATTATGCTCCCACCTTACATGTGACCAAGGAAATCAAACGTCAATCCGGTTAAGGAGCCCAAGGATGGAAAGTTGGACGTGTTCACTCGTTGCTACTGGAGGAAGTGTCATTTGAGGGTGAAGTGTTGGGGAGGATCCCCCAGCTAAAAATGGAAGACTAGGACTTTTATTATCGAATAAAATACCTTCATTTTAAACCAATTAGGTATTTGAAGCAAGTTTGGAACCCAAAAAGTGGAGTTATGAGGCTAGAACTATTCTAGTGGGCTGCAGGATTATAGAAAGCGAGCCTGCTGAACACGCTAAATGTGCCACACTTCGGTCGAAGCACAACTAGTACAATATGTGTGTGGCATCTCCTTGTACTGGTACATTATGCATGCATTTGGCTAAGGACAAGGATACTGATTAATGAGATGTTAATCAGAAAAATAATAGTGTTAGCTCACAAGGGAAAAGACCCCACAGAAGAACTTGTGGGCTAGAATAAGGATAAGGAGATGGCACAAATGATGAAGGAAAAGTTTGACTTAGTGAAGAATTTGCGGGGATATTTCATCAACTCCATTGATGACTAAGGATTTCATCTTTCCATGAACATCTTGGCAGGAAAGATAATGAGGAAGTATAGGACTAATGAGGTTCCTATAGTGGTAGTATCTTTGGTTGCGCAGTCCAGTGCAGGGATCTATTTTAATTGGGATGCCTACTTGTGGAAAGAATTTTTGATAAACTGAATGGAAGCACAAGAAGAAGGGAAGCCCTTCCACTGTGCTTGGTTGTCAATATTCATCATGTTGATCATGTGGAAATAACCAAAAGACTCGCAGTTTCCATCTGTCGAGCTGGATGTTTGTGAGGCAGTGAGGTATACCTCCCTCTAGATTACTAAGGAGACGATGCGCGCAACAGAAAATAGGATTTTCATTTTGGTGATGGAAATGGATCTACACATGATCATGAATCAAAATCCAAGGTTTTCACCTAGCTTGTATAACCAATACTGTCACATTGCATATTTCAAAGCAGATTTCCACTGATATTATGTGAAGGCGAAAAAGGACCCAACTAAGACATGGCACCCATTGTCATAATTAGTAACTGAAGATGATTTGATTCTCGTAGTATAGCAGTGGTCATAAGAATGGATGACTCTACTAGGTGGAGCAGTTGGAAAAGAGAAGGGTAACCTATAGGATGCAGGTACAAGTGAAAAGGATGCAAAGGTGGAACAGAGGAAATTGAGCAAGAGCATGAGGAGCCCCTTAGTGATGCAGGAGTATCAGTGGAGTCACATTTCATTGTCATAAGGAGAGACACAATTGTTTCAGGAAAAAGGAAAGAGAAGAAGCTGGTTAATACCAAGGACGTAGAAATGCTTTTCCTCATTGATGGGGACATCAACGAGATCAGAGAGAAGGTCCAGGAGATCACGGCGGAGACCTAGGAAAGAATTGATGATATATATAGAGTGATCTTGACTGAAGTACATAAATGAATCATGGAGCTGAAGGCGTTGATGCAAGTAGAAAAACAACCAAAACAAAGAGCTCAGTCACTATAAGTAGAAAAAAGAATAGAAACGCAATTTGGTGTTAGAATTGTGTAGGTGCCAATTGGGGCACTTCACTGGTATTCACCGGAGGAAAAAGAGTGAGCTGAAGTATGGAATATTGTAAGCATAAATATTATCATGCTTCCCAGTGAGATGTTGCATGAAATCCATCAAAGTTTAACAACTGAGCTGAAGCAAAGGGAGGAGCGAACCTTGGCGATGACAATGCAGACGGAAAAGGAGAAAATAGTTGGAGGAGGTGGCTAGGCACAAAGATTATGAAATTCAGTGATAAGAGAAGTTAGAAAAATCCATCCAAGAGAGTTTTAGCATAGTCTCTGATGTGAAGATCAATGACGAGGAACCACCAGCAGAAAAGGTTGCGAATCTCACCCTCATGATCAAGGAATCAAAGAATACATTGGCGAAGCTCAAATTTGATTATGAAGTGCATATATTAGAGCTGCAAAAAAACGTTGAAGCTAGCCACACCAATAAAAATATGGGAGCAGAGACATAAATATTTAAAGGTAGCATTAAAAGACATCTTGATAGAGTGACAGACTACGGGAAGCTATTGGATGACATGATGTAGATTTTGACCTCACTACAGGAGGATCCAAACATCCAGAAGATCAAGGAAGAGTTACAGGTAAAGAAGAAGTAGCATGACAAAATCTTGGTAGCTATAAAGACCTTACAAGTCTTGCAGATACTCATCATCATTAATGAAGGGAAGAACCTCCAAAATAAGATATATGAGATTTGAAGGAAGGAGAAGATATTACAAATAAGGACTCAACCATGGTAGGATGAGGTGCTCAAACTATCTCAGGTAGTGGATGACAGGCTCAAAGAATTAAAGAAAAGGGAGGTAGAGATACTACAGAAGGTTGTTGGCCCAAACACAGAGGCATTTCTGGAAGAGATGCGCAACAAGGAGAAACAAACGGCAGAAACAATCTAGTAGTATAATGCCATATACAATAGAATTGCGGCAAATATCAAAGGAACCACAACTCAGTGACTTGTGATGAGTTATGAGTGAGTGTTGGGCGCCTGTTGGTCACAGCCCAAATTGGTCCAAGTTTTGGGCCAAAGAATCCACATTTGAGGACCAGAGTGTGTGGAGTTGGCGAAGTTTTATTCATCACGCAGTGTTTAGGGGATTTCAGGCTAGTCAAAAGCCCCTTGTTTTGTAACAGTTTTCGAGTATTGGTCATGATTTCGTTGAATCTGTGATATATGGACCATGGTTTTTGTAATGATGTAATGTATATAAGGTTATGTCATACTTTGTAATATAATTATGAAATAATAAAATATCATAAGTATATTGAATATTTGTATTTTCATTTGAATATTTGTAAACCACCTGCAGCTAGGTGTGCAGGTCAAAGAAGTATATGTATTGAAGATCTTTATTACTAAAGAAGAAGTTTGGCGAAATTATTGTGTATCTTTCTGTGTTAATTCTCTGTTGTTGTTATTATCATTATGCAAGCTTTATTGTGTGAAATAATGCATGGTATATTTCTTTCTATTATTTAATGCATTAAGAGTAACTCTGTAAAGTTAATCATCAACATGAAGTGATTCATGTACGCAAATTTGTAGGTAGGTAGAAAACATAAGTAAATACATGGATGCAACAGCATGCATATCCCTCTTATTGCGGAAGCCTGGTTCTACAACCTCCCATAACCGCTTTGGGTGAGACTATGATCTGATTGTAGGTCATTGCTATAAGGGCCAGTGGTTGAGTGTTTTGTTGGTGTGTAGCACACTCTGAACCTGAGTCAAGCTCCTTTCAACCAAAAATTACTCAATTCATCACTTAACAAATAAGAATTATATTTGAACATGCAACTCCATCTAGAATTAGCACATGAGAGTCATAACATATTAAATGTACATGCACAATGAGACACAAATCTTCACATCACATAGGAACATAGGATATCTAGTGGAAAACCCCCCTCCGGCACAAAACTCATGCTTCCTGTTGTTGCGCTGCTCAATATATTTTATTATCTGTTAAGAAAATCATTACATAGTGTTAGGGCCTAAATCTACCTCAGGCTGAGAAAGGTAGGATCTAGGGTAACATCAAACCAAGCTTAACCTAGTAGCTAGCCCTACCAGGTCGGGACAGGGCTCTCTCCTGTCAATCTCAGCAGAAATGATTAATGAGGCTTGAGATGACTTGAATGAAGACTGATTTTAGGCTAGGTATTTGTGCAAAAGGGCATGATTGAATTTGATGATGTTTTGTTGGCTCAAATGGAAAGGCAGTTTTTGGGTCTTGGGAATGAGGGTCAGTTTTGCAGAGGTCTCAATGGGGTAAGGTAGGCAAGTGATTTGATACTGAAAATTGCATGAAATGGAAATATTTAGACAGGTGAGAAGTTGAAGAGGGTAATAAAACCTCAAGGATCCTCTTCAAACAGCAGAAAACATCAATAACTAAGGAAACCCTAAGTAGAGCACTGCAATTTCATGGATTCTACCTTTATCCTTGTTTGTTTCGGTTAAGAAGAAGAAAGAGAGATAATGACATACATAAAACACATATAAACTTACATTTATAGAAGGAAACACAATATCAAAGCAGCATGCCACATGAATCCCATAGAGTGCTACAAACCACTCGTCTGTTCCTTAGCCAAAATTGCTGACATGAGTACACAATAAGCTTCAAGCTTTCTCAAAAGTAGAAACCATGATAATGACTGAAAAAACATAAGATATAGGCAAACAACAACTAATCCTATCCTCCAGGGGTAGAGCTCATGATTTTAGGAGCTATTCCAACTAATTCTAAACTGATAACTACAAATTAGGCAGTGGAACAACATGCCTCTGAAAACTAGGGAACTTATTCATTTAGTTGCAAACTAACTTTTCATGGATGAATCTACCTTCATGAGCAAAACTTTGACATAATTACATCAAGATCCATCAATTTACATTAAATTACATCATAATTTTACATTAATAAAGAGGAAAGTCAAATTGTCAAGGAACTAGGCGAAAAACAGAGTATACTTGGTCAAACTAACAAAATTTTCCCTATGTGTCGCACTGATTTCTCTATGCATAACACCTATTTGCAACCAATTTTGGAGGCCTTCTCGGTGTCCAAATTTGCTCCAAGTGTTCTTGTTAGAAATTTCTACCTACCTTCTATCCAGATCAAGTGGAATGTTTGAATTTGGCCTCCATTTGCCCCTCCAAAACTGATTTCCCCCAACACTGCTTCCTGTGTATCAAAATAGGGGCAGTAAGGTCATTTTTTGCGTGTTTTTGACCTTTTTGGGGGCTCAAAACCTGTCAAAATTTCTTGGCCATTGGTAGGCAGGCATATTTCTCCAATACAAATCCGAATATGTTGAGTTTTTTTTCATTTGGAGGTCTCCATCAAAAGCGAGCACCAGGTGGCGCAGTGCATTGGGCAGAAAATTCTGTGTTTTAGCCCAAAAATTTCAAAAATGCAAAAAGTGTCCCAAATTTTTTGAAATTTGGGTTAAGTGCTCTCCATCAAGTGCTGTGTTGGGCCAAGGAAACCTCAACCAAGATCTGAAGCTTATCTCGTTCTCTTTTCCTCCTCGATCTCTTCTTCAATTTTGCCGTCAAGCTCCTAATTCTAGCTTGGCACACCATATTCCTTGACAAATAATGATATGCCATGTTTCTTAACATATTCTTCTCATTGATGGCTTTCTATAACCTCCTCTTCAAGTGGATATTAGTCCTCTCCGACCAAGACTCACGATCAGCATTGATTTCTTGCTCAAGCGTTGTGAACTTGACTCTCCTTCGTTTGGCAGCTTACCGGTTTTCTCGTATGTTTCTAAGCTCCGTTATGGTTTGTTGATCCTCTAGTTGCTTGTTTCTTTGTTCCAGGTACCTTATTATCCACTCAGCTCTTTCCAAGTTGAGGGATAAAGCATTGATGTCTGCCTGTTGCTCTTGGATGACTTCCTTGAGCTTTGAGCTTTGTGGGCCCAAATCAGTGTCATCATCCTAAATCAGAATCAAATCAGTCTCCTGCTCACCTGAAGGCCCCTCATCCTGTAATGGCCTCTTGCCCTTGTCCTGAACCTACTATGCTGATGAAGGAAGCGAGACCCCTTCCACCCCAGGTGGAGATAATACTCGCTTTGCTGTTGCAAAAAACTGTCTAGTGCCCTTTTGATATGTGATAAATACCGGCACACTAGCAGTCTATGTCTCATGACCCTCCTACTAATGAGAAGGTCCACCTGTCTCATGAAAAGTCTCTAGAGGTACCTGAGGAGCTATGAAGAACTTGTGAGAAATAAAATCCTCCCATGAGATTCCCTGCAAACCAAGCTGATGCATGACCACAATTTTGATGAGCACAAAATGGTATATACTGTTAAACTACTACTAAGGAGTCTTATGTTGTACTAGTGTGGTCATCTTCTCAATATTTTGGCACATGAAGTAGGGGAGATTCATCATTCTCACCCTGGTAAAGTGCATCAACAATTTCATATGATAAGCATATAGGCGAGAAAACCGGCCCTCACAGCTGAAATATTTCATTATGAGTTTCATCAAGGGAGCATATGAGTCTTTCAGGTACCAAAAGGGAAACAGTCTGCTGAGTTGCCTCAAATAAACGAGCTTGATGTATAGTTCATAGTGTTCCCTGTCAATCTGCTACCTTTTATTCCACTGCTCTCCGACATTGGGAATGTCGGTTGCTAGAGAAATAGACTCCAGTGTCAAGCTAAATGTCACACTAGCTAGAGTGGTTTGGCCATTATGTAGATGAAGCACAAATAACTGGGCTAACTCATGATGATATTAGACTCTAGCAACCATCTCACAGAACTAATAACAGGATTGGTGTTGGAAGCATGTGATAGCAAGAGGGCAGGCCTGCAGCTCAGCAAGTGAATTAGGCTCCTCTCTTATATATTTTCCACCCCTGTGAGGTCTCCTTGGTGCATGCACTTCTATAGGAGAGTCACTCTATGTCTCTTCTTCTCGGTCATATGAAGGATCAAGTTCCATGCTTGCTAATGTGTGAGTTTTCTTAATGCGTATGAAGAGATTTATGGTGATTTTAATGTTTTATGCCGCCAAGGGTAAGAATATGTGAGGGACTATGGCTGGGGAGGATATGAGGGGTTTTGGGACTATTATGACAGGTTTTGTGGGAAATAGGGGATTAGGGAACAATATGGAAGCTTTAGGGACAACAATTAGGGTTTGAGGATTTGTAATTAAGATTTGGGAGAATGGGATTTGGGGATAGGGGTAAATGATTTTTAGGAATATGGGAGCTTAGGGAATGGCTGGATAAGCTGAGAAAATAAATGGAGGAGTGACAAAGTGAGGCAGTGGTAGAATGAATTTGGCAGCAAAGTGACAGTGCAAACCCTAGGCAATGATTTTTGAGAAAATGTAAGGAAATAGGGTTTGATTTTCTTCACACAAACATCATAAATTTTTTAAGAAAAATTCCTTCACTAGAAAGGAAAAGACCTCAACTTACTTGCACACTTGAAGACTTGAGTGATTTTGGCAATGTGAGAGAGTTTTTGAGAAAATCAAGTTTGGTAGCTCTATGCACCGCGCCTCCTATGTGCACCACGCCAGTTCAAAATCAACACTGAGGAGGTCATCCCTATGCACCGCGCCTGTTGTATGTGTCGTGCCTCTCACCCAGTGCACCTAGCCTCCAAAAATGAATGCTTTTGCTGCAATTTTTCCAACATGACTTTCTACTTGATCAATCTTTCTTTTTGGAATTCCAATGAGCTTTTGAATTGTAAAAAATGATTTATATACTAGAGCTTTTGATTTTTTCTTCATAAAACCCACTTTTATAATGTTTGAAATGTGACTTACTTTTTCAACTCTATTTTTGGGCAGTTTACTTTATTTGTGCCTTTGATGAACTGAATGACTTGATTTTTTTGTTTTCCTTGCAAGGGATGGAGCTGCTGAAGCTTGGCAAGGTGACCAGGGTTGCCACTAAAGTGATTTACATATAAGAGAACTGAAATTACATGAATTTATACAACAAAAACCTAAAATACTTTGTTTTTCCTCAAAACAGGGTTTTGAGGAAAAATACATTTCTGAGCATGAGATTATGAAATTTATTGGTACTGGAACTTTATTCAACCTCCTCATGCACCTGCCGATCATTATTGAACATTTTGAAGACTTCTTTGATGAATCCCTAGACCTAATAAAACTGAAACCCTAGAAATGAATCTTGCAAATTTAAAGACAAAAAGTGACTGCAAATGATCTTGATGAATGGAAATGGGCCAGTAGGTAAAGGACATGAGGGAAAATGTACAACAAGCCACTATCGTCAGATGATTCATGATCCTAATGGAATGCATGACTGAGTGAAACACCTAATATGCAATGCAAAAAGAGAATTTGATCTCTGACGGAGGGATGAAGATACCGACACTAACATTGGCTCCAATGGGGATGGTAGCTCCTTGGAGGTGCCAAGAACTAAAGATCTCTGGGAAAGCAGGCAGTTTTTTCGTCCATTGGGCTATGGAGTCAATAACTTCGAAACACCCAAAAACCAATTAGTATGAAACTTTGACTCAAGACTCATAGTTGAACTGACTTAATTCAAAACTAAAACAAGACTCTCAAAAGATGAAACTAGACACTCAACTGAAACTATCTTTAAACTGAACTAACTAAAACAAAAAATGACTCAAGACTGAATTAACTAAAACAAGAACTTACAAAACTTTTAAATGGCAGCAGGCCATCAAGATTTGAGGGCTTCAAATCATGATGACAACCACCTGCTTACTGATGAAATATGTATAATCATGTGAAGTGGGACTTCCAATGTAACCAATCCAACAAATGGCTACTCAATGAAATTCTGCTCTCTCTTTCCTCGAGCAGGCAGAATGATGTACATGTAGAAAACTCACAATAACAATTGAAACAAAGGTTTATTCTAACAAACCAGCCCACATTCATCGTCTCTGGTGCTTTCAAAAGTATGCCGAAGGGATCTTGAAAATCCTGAAGCACTAGCTTGTCTTGAGATCCAGCATCAAAAATACAAGTACTCCCTTCATTTTGATCTGAAAGAACAACTAGCTGCTTAGTGATAGGAAGGCAGAGAGAGGTATAAGCTTCTGCCATCTGAGTGTTAGCTGTAAATTCCTTGACCATGAAAAATTCTGGCATATTGTCTCTCTCAAGCTCATATCCCTCTTAAACAAAAAATAATCTTCATGATCATCAAACATGACAACCTTATCATCTTCATGAAAGAAAATATTATCTGTTCACTAATTTATAAGGCTAATTTCAAGACTATCATCATTTTCAAAAGAGGAAGAAGTTTCACTCACACCTCCTTGATCATGTGCAAACTACAGACCTGGATTAGCTTGGGCTGGAACCTGACCTTTCAGGAGTAGATCTATTTCATCTTCAGACAAACGAGATAATGTTTTTTGTTTTCTTTTGCTCAAACAGTGATTGTCTTCATGAAATAACATTTGAAAACATGAAAAACCTGAATGATAATCCTTAATTCCCTAATAATCTGAAATTTGAAAACATTGTTGATCATCTTCATATGACATGGCAATCAAATTATCATTTACCACTGAGTTATTGAAAGAAGATTTTTCACTTACTTGAAAAAAAATTTCATGAAATGACTGGATTACCTACTCATGAAGGCTTGGGTTAGTAACTTTGTCTTCTTCATTCCAGATGATCTCAACAACAAAGCTCTCCTTCATGGGATTCAGACCAAGGTACTCTTGATCATCAGAATATGAATCTAGATCTGAAATAGCCGACTTGAATTTATCACATTCCGAAATTGAAACTTGACTTTCCTGCATACTGTTTTCTTCTATGGACAAATCTGAAATAAAACCTTCTCTTTCATCATTTTCCATTGTACTAAGATCTTGATCCTGCTACAAAGTTTCCTGAGCATCTTGATGAGTATCCTCTAAGTTCTCTTTATACTGCTGAAATGGGTTTTCATACAGAGCCTCCATGACCTCATCGTCCATGAAGTTATCATCTTCATAAAAAATTTCAAGATTTTCAATAAAACTATAAACATGTTTACAATAGTCCTGAACTAAGGTTAAGGATGGATAAGATTCTTTATACCTTTCAAAGAACATGGCATGAAAATCCTTTAAACAGTAAATACAAGCAGGTGGCAAACCTTCATACCAAGGTCAGGCTTCACCTTCCATAGTGGCCATGAATATCTTCATCAAGCAATCTTTAGGAAAATCAACCTTCAACTTGTGAATATACATGTGAAATCTAACCAGATGTAAAGCAGCGTCCTTCCTATCATCATCTTTAAACATAGGAAAATTCCTTTGCCAATCTACGTTAGGAATTTTATTTGGGAAACCTGGAATGTGATCTCAGATCATGGGAGCATACCTTCGATCCAGCGAAACCATTTTGATAACAATGAATTCACCAAGAAATTCTTTAGGCTACTGGTTCTTGGAGTTGCCATAAAAATTCTGAAGCTTGGGATTCTTCGACACTGGAGTCACCAGGAGAATGATTTCAGCCTTCATATGTGTTTGGTTGTTGTCCACCATCAACAATAAGATCTAACTTGATTCATGTACTGGGGCAATTTGCAAGTTAGATGTCCAGCTTATAAGACTAGACCGGAGATTGGCTAAAGTTAATTTTATCTACTTATGCACTCGCAAAGAAATGTGTAGTTCGAAGGCTTCCTGGCATAACTTTAGGGTTCGTCTGTAGTTTATAAAGCAATAAAACTAATAAAAAAATAAGCTTTTCTTCCCCAATATGGTCACCACTATGTTAGGGCCTAAATCTACCTCAGGTTGAGAAAGGTAGGATCTAGGGTAACATCAAACCAAGCTTAACCTGGTAGTTAGCCCTACCAGGTCGGGAGAGGGCTCTCTCCTGTCAATCTCAGCAAAAATGATCAATGAGGCTTGAGATGACTTGAATGAAGACTGATTTTAGGCTAGGTATTTGTGCAAAAGGGCATGATTGAATTTGATGATGTTTTGTTGGCTCAAATGGAAAGGCAGTTTTTGGGTCTTGGGAATGAGGCTCAGATTTGCAGAGGTCTCAATGTGGCAAGGTAGGAAAGTGATTTGATACTTCAAATTCCATTAAATGGAAAGATTTAGACAGGTGAGGAGTTGAAGAGGGAAATAAAACCTTAAGGATCCTCTTCAAACAACTGAAAACATCAATAACTAAGCAAACCCTAGGTAGAGCACTGCAATTTCAATGGATTCTACCTTTATCCTTGTTTGTTTTAGTTGAGAAGAAGCAAGAGAGATAACATAATACATAAAACACATATAAGCTTACATTTACAGAAGGAAACACAATATCAAAGCAACATGCCACATGAATCCCATAGAGTGTTGCAAACTACTGGTCTATTCCTTAGCCAAAACTGTTGAAATGAGTATAGAATAAGCTCCAAGCTTTCTCAAAATTCCAACCATGCTAATGATTGAAAAAACATAAGATATAGACAAACAAAAACTCATCCTAGCCTCCAATAGTTCAGCTCATTAGTTTAGGAGCTCTTCCAACTAATTCTAAACTAAGAACTACAAATTAGGCAGTGGAACAACATGCCTCTAAAAACTAGGGAACTGATTCATTCAGTTGCAAACTAACTTTTCATGGATGAATCTACCTTCATGAGTGAAAATTTAACATAATTACATCAATATCCATCAATTTACATTACATTACTTAATAAGTTTGACATTAAGAAAGAGGAAAGTCAAACTATCAAGGAACTAGGCGAAAAACAGAGTATACTTGGTCAAACTGAGCAAAATTTCCCCTATGCGCCGCGCTGATTTCTCTATGCGTAGCACCTGTTCGCAGCCATTTTTGGAGGCCTTCCCAGTGTCCAAATTTTCTCCAAGTGTGCTTGTTGGAAAGGTATGCCTCTCTAATATCCAAACCAAGTGGAATGTTTTAATTTGACCTCCATTTTCCCCTCCAAAACTGAGTTCTCCCAACACTGCTTCCTTTGTGTCAAAATAGGGGCAGTAAGGTCATTTTTTGGGTGTTTTTGACATTTTTGAGGACTCAAAACCTGTCAAAATTTCTTGGCCATTGGTAGGAATGCATATTTTTCCAAGACAAATCCAAATATGTTGAGTTTTTTTCATTTGGAGGCCTCCATCAAAAGCGAGCGCCAGGTGGCACAGCGCATTGGGCAGAAACTTCTGTGTTTTAGCCCAAAATTTTCAAAAATGAAAAAAGTGTACCAATTTTTTTGAAATTTGGGTTGACTTCTCTCCATAAAGTGTTGTGTTGGGCCAAGGAAGCCTCAGACAAGATCTAAATTTTATCTTGTGCTTTTTTCCTCGATCTCTTCTTCAATTTTGCCTTCAAGCTCCTGATTCTAGCTTGGCACACCATATTCCTTGACAAATAATGATATGCCATGTTTCTCAACATATTCTTCTCATTGAGGGATTTCTCTAATATCTTCTCCAAGTGGATATTAGTCCTCTCCAACCAAGACTCACGATCAGCATTGATTTCTTGCTCAAGTGTTGTGAACTTGACTCTCCTCCGTTTGGCAGCTTGCTGATTTTCTTGTATGTTTCTAAGCTCCATTATGGTTTGTTGATCCTCTAGTTTCTTGTTTCTTTGTTACATGTACTTTATTATCCACTCAGCTCTTTCCAAGTTGAGGGATAAAGAATTGATGTCTGTCTGTTGCTCTTGGATGACTTCCTTGAGCTTTGAGCTTTGTGGGCCCAAATCAGTGTCATCATCTTGAATCAGAATGAAATCGGTCTCTTGCTCACTTGAAGGCCCCTCATCCTGTAATGGCCTCCTTCCCTTGTCCTGAACCTACTATGCTGATGAAGGAAGCGAGACCCCTTCCACCCCGGTGGAGATAATACTTGCTTTGCTACTGCAAACAACTGTCTAGTGCCCTATCAATATGTGATAAGTACCGACACACTAGCGGTCTATGTCGCATGACCCTCCTGTTGATGAGAACGTCCACCTGTCTCATGAAAAGTCTCTGGAGGTACCTGAGGAGCTGTGAAGAACTCATGAGAAATGAAATCCTCCCATGAGATGCCCTGCAAACCAAGCTGATGCATGACCATAGTTTTGATGAGCGCAAAATGGTATATACTGTTCAACTGCTGCTGAGGAGTCTTCTGGTGTACTAGTGTGGTCATCTTCTCAATATTTCAGCACATGAAGTAGGGGAGACTCATCATTCTCACCCTGGTAAAGTACATCAACAATCTGATATGATAAGAATATTGGCGAGAAGACCGGTCCTCACAGCTGAAATATTTCATTATGAGTTTCATCAAGGGAGCATATGAGTCTTTCAGGTACCAAAAGGGAAACACTCTACTGAGTTGCCTCTAATAAACGGGCTTGATGTATGGTTCATAGTGTTCCCTGTCAATCTGCTGCCTTTTATTCCACTACTCTCCGACATTAGGAATGTTGGTTGCTAGAGAAATAGACTCTGGTGTCAAGGTAAATGTCACACCAACTAGAGTGGTTTGGCCATTATGTAGATGAAGCACAAATAACCGGGATAACTCATGATGATACTGGACTCTAGCAACCATCTCACAGAATTGATAATAGGATTGGTTTTGGAAGCATGTGATAGCAAGAGGGCAGGCCTGCAACTCAGCAAGTGAAGTAGGCTCCTCTCTTATATGTTTTCCACCCCTGTGAGGTCTCCTTGGTGCATGCACTTCTATAGGAGAGTCACTTTGTGTCTCTTCTTCTCGGTCATATGAAGGATCAGATTCCATGTTGGCTAATGTGTGAGTTTTCTTGATGAGTATGAAGAGATTTATGGTGATTTTAACGTTTTCTTCCACCAAGGGTAAGAATATGTGAGGGACTATGGATGGGGAGGATATGAGGGGTTTTGGGACTATTATTACAGGTTTTGTGGGAAATAGGGAATTAGGGAACAATATTGAAGCTTTAGGGACAACAATTAGGGTTTGGGGATTTGTAATTAAGATTTGGGAGGATGGGATTTGGGGATAGGGGTAAATGAATTTTAGGAATATGGGAGTTTACGGAATGGGTGGATAAGCTGGGAAAATAAATGGAGGAGCAACAAAGTGAGGGAGTGGTAGAATGAATTTGGCAGCAAAATGACAGTGCAAACCCTAGGCAATGATTTTTGAGAAATTGCAAGGAAATAGGGTTTGATTTTCTTCACACAACCACCATAAAATTTTTAAGAAAAATTCCTTCACTAGCATGGAAAATATCTCAACTTACTTGCACACTAGAAGACTTGAGTGATTTTGGCAATGTGAGAGAGTTTTTGAGAAAATCGAGTTTGGCAGCTCTATGTGCCGCGCATCAAACCCAACATGCCGCACCTCCTATGTGCACCACTCCAGTTCAAAATCAACACTGAGGAGGTCAGCCCTATGTGCCGTGCATGTTATATGTGTCGCGCCTCTCAACCAGTGCGTCGCGCCTCCAAAACTGAATGCTTTTGCTGCGATTTTTCCAACACAGCTTTCTACTTGCTCAATATTGCTTCTTGGAATTCCGATGAGCTTTTTAATTGTAAAAAATGATTTATATACAAAAGCTTTTGATTTTTCCTTCATAAAACCCACTTTTATAATGTTTGCAATGTCACTTACTTTTTCAACTCTGTTTTTGGGAAGTTTACTTTATTTGTGCCTTTGATGAACCGAATGACTTGATTTTTTTTGTCTGCCTTGCAGGGATGGAGCTTCTGAAGCTTGGAAAGGTGACTAAGGTTTCCACTGAAGTGATTTACATATGAGAGAACTGAAATCACATGAATTTATACAACAAAAACCTAAAATACCCTGTTTTTCCTCAAAACAGGGTTTTGAGGAAAAATACATTTCCGAGCATGAGATTATGAAATTTATTGGTACTGGAACTTTATTCAACCTCCTCATGCACCTACTGACTGTTATTGGACATTTTGAAGACTTTTTTGATGAAACCCTAGACCTAATAAAATTGAAACCCTAGAAATGACTCTTGAAAATTTAAAGACAAAAAGTGACTGCAGATGATCTTGATGAATGGAAATGGGCCAGCAGGTAAAGGACATGAGGAAAAATGTACAACAAGCCACTATCTTTAGATGATACATGCTCCTAATGGAATGCTTGACTGAGTGAAACACCTAATATGCAATGCAACAAGAGAATTTGATCTCTAACGAAGGGATGAAGATACTGACACTAACACATAGAGAGTAGAATATGGAAACTATCTAAAAATAACTCTAATCTACATATGCAACTCTACAAGCACCCATCTAAT
This sequence comes from Pinus tabuliformis, assembly GCA_031772625.1. Classification (NCBI taxonomy): domain Eukaryota; kingdom Viridiplantae; phylum Streptophyta; class Pinopsida; order Pinales; family Pinaceae; genus Pinus; species Pinus tabuliformis. The sequence goes on along the minus strand of CM062813.1, from coordinate 1,001,628,053 downwards.
CAAATAGCCTTGCAAACACTCATTGGACTTATGAAGAAATGTGTTCTCAATACTTGTTTTTCTAGATCACACACCCCACTTCTCTTTGCGGTTCACCTTTCATGCATTTTCAAACTGGAACCCTTGAGTTTCTTGATAGGAACATCACAATAGAAATATATTCATAGCACATAATCAAAACTCTCAATACAAAACATCAATAATTTAATTAAACTCAAATTGTAGTCATCTCTCACATTCATACATCATCCTCAACTCACATATCCTCAATACATTTTCTGTAAATAAACTAGATGCAGAAACTCAATGAAGAAATAATATATAACTGCCATATAAAAACATGAGACACTACTATAGCCAATCTATGAAAATCATGTTAGAAAGATATATAAACTCAAATAAGACTTTTCCCCTGCAATCACAAATGCATTAGGAAACCCCTTTGTAACCCTGTCACTTTTCTTCTGCATATAAATAGTCTTCAACCATGCATATTTCTATCTCTTTTATAGTTATACCTCCATGCACACTCTGCTATAGAAACTTCACACTCCTCACCATTGGCACTCCAAAATACTATGACAATTTTCTCACATAAGAGAACAAACTAAATGAGAAACCTTTCTACTCATATTCATAATTTCTAGAAATGGTTAAATCAGTAAATTCTTCAAATGATGGAGTTCACCCAAATCATTTTCACATGCTTCATATTTGATTGAGATAGGCACCTTAACCAAATCAAGCCACTTACTACACTATCATTTTTATATTTTCAACTTTGATCATCTTCTATAGGTTCCTCAAACTTTTCCGACCTTTACATAAAAAATCGTGAAAAAACATTGTCAGAAAAACCACAAAATAGCTGGCAAGCATGAGGAATAGGGAGGAAATGTTACAGATCCATTTGGGCACATCAAATCCCAACATTTAGATCAGTGATTTAAGACTCATCAAACCCTAAAATTAGATGTTTCCTGCCCTAAAAAATTCAACACTTTGAGTGCCTCCATCCCAAACTGTTTCATGACTTGAAGATATCCAGAAATTGCCTCTACAAGGGCCAGCATAGGTAAGCCCTTATGAAGGTGCAGTGCAGAGCAGCTAAGTCCACTACCAAGGTGCTCTATAGAACACTTAGGCTTCCTTTCACCTATGCTGGGTGAGAATGAGCGAAATTCACATAGGGTTTGGGAATATTCTTATCTTGTGGAGTCACCTAGAAGTTTCCCTATCTTATCAACTCCTATGAGCTCGAAAATGGATGAGGAATGAGTTAAGGATAATCCTATCCTCTCATCCCTTCCTCCATGGAACTAATTCTAAGTATGGAAGGCCATTCAATGTCACCATTAATGACAAAACCTCCTTCATCTTTCTATAAATTGACCACTTTTCTAAGTGATAAGGGGCTGGACTATGTTGAATTGTAAAGAGATAATGTTGCTATGGGACTTGACTTTGGAGCAAATGATATGATGCCACAAGCTTTTCTTGCTTTTTATGTGATGTGGATGGGATCTAAGCTGGAGGAATGACTTTGAATCAGATAGTAATGGTTGTAATTCCTTATTCTATCTAATAAATTGTTTGAATCTTTTCCCATATTTGTGTTCTTTCATAATGCTTATATGTATGAATTGCTTATGATTACTTTCATTTATATTCAATGGATCGTATGCTTTGATCGGTTTTCATCTTCTGTTGTATTGAGAGGGTACTTTTCAAGCATTTTAATTACGTGAAGGAGCGATGGAATCGATACAAGGGAGTCAAGAGGAAAGCGGAACTACAGGTAGGCCTTCTATCCTCTCTTCTTCTCTATTACTTATAGGGAAAGTCTAAAACACTTTAAACTGTTGTTCTAGGCACAGCTAATTATTTAGTGAATTAGTATTTATCCATAGATGCTAAATTCTCCAAAAAAAAGTTGGTGACTCCACTGGGGAAGAATCCTTTGTCCTCGTAGCTTATCCACCTCCTAAGACATCCTTGTAGACTCTATTTGTGCTCATAGATTGTAATTCAGCTTTTTACATTGAAAAAATTGGTCAAAACTGTGTCAAATTTCCTCTTGAAATGGCTTATTGTCACCAGCATAGGCTTATGAGGGACACAGTGCCCTGCATAGCATCCCTGGCTTAGGGACAATGCTCTAAAGTGCACTGTCTCCCACTCTGGGCTACGCTAATCCTCCTAGGATCACTTTCCCCACTTTGGAAAGAGTTTTTACCAAGTTTTCTCTATTTGATTGTTTGTTGATTGATCAATGAATGTCATGTCTCTGAAAACGAGTGTTTCTCCTACTCTAGCCCAACTTTGATTGGATTAATTAATGTTTCTTCATGTTTTCTTTGTAATTATCGATCAATAGTCAAAGTTAGGATATAATTGATTAATCATTCATTCAAAAGAAAGTGTCATAAAGTTTTATCTTCCTTCGAATCTGAATTGTTGTAAAAGTCTTCGTTCATATGAAATATAGATTGATCGCATGTGCATATTTCGTTTTTGTTCATATTCACGTTAAGGGAATCAAAAAGAAATACATGCATGTTGCATTAAAAAAGTTTATGTGTGTTGATAGGAATAGTGTAGGGAAATTGCATTTATATTGTGCTCTTTGCTCTTTGATCAAAAGAAATATGATTCCTCTATCCCTAAGTAGCTAGGATTTTCATTGTTAAATTGAATGGAAAGAGTGCTTATCATGATAGTTGCATTCCTAGGAATTTCATAATACATCATGTGGTGAACTTGAAAGGAAAATTCCTAAACAAGATAAACTTAAAATAAACATCAATTTACCTAATGGAGCATTGTCATTAAAGAGAACATTTAGTGGTTATAGGCTATAGACATGTTCCAGCATTGTAAAACAAAGCAATTATCGCTAACTTGCCAACAATACATCCTGAGTGTGATACCTCATTCCACGTAGGTGAGTATATCATAGCTCGTCCACGTACCCTCAGGTATATAGGGCGGTGTTATAGTACGTAATGTATATGGGAATGCTCTCACTGTGACATTTTGCATTAGACAATGCTTATACGGGCTGGGCCTCCACATATCTTCGGGTATATATGGGAGGAAAACTCTAGGTTGCTATGCATCCTTAAGTAACCGAGTCAACCACCTTGTAAACTGTGATACACTGAACACAGCATTCGAGGAGATTGTCTGCCCATGCTTCTTGGTTCGCTAGGAGGTATTCTGTAGTTCACAGTTGCTTGGTAAACCTTTTGCCTTGTATACCCCTTTTTGTTTATTTCTTTTTTGATAATAAAATTAATTAGCAACCATGGAGGAACATCAACCCATACCCCATCGTTCGCAGAGAACAGTGAGCAAACTGCCTTTGCCTCCCGAAGCAACACTAATTCAGGAAAATTAGTCTCACTTAACTGACTCTAGTACATCAAGAAATCTTAGTTATTCATCTGAGTTACTTGAATCATCTATTTCAGTAAGTATAGAGACTCTAGTTACTCCAACTATTTCTAGCCCATCAGTTTCTAAAGAAGAAGTTTCACAATTACCTGAGGACATTAGCACTGATCCTAGTGAAATAGTAACCGAGGTTGTTCAACAAAAAGTTGATTTTCAACTTGAAATGGCTCAACAAGAAAGTACTTCTGAACTTGAATTAGTTCAACCAAAATTTAATCCAGAATTTATCCCAGTTCAAATGGAAGTTACATCTGAACCTGAGGTTGTTTAGGAACCTCTTTCTGAAACTGTTGTTCACTTACCTAAACATCTAGACTTCAAATTTGAACATTTAGAAGATTTTACTTTACTGGAAGATGATCAGCTGGTTACCCCTTAGACATTAGTAACTATTGAAACTTCAACTTCATCAACTCCAGAAATATTATACGGACCTGACGGTGGAGTTCTTCTACCAAGTTTAATTGATATAGAGGAGGAATTGGAATAATATTCCACACACGGAACCCCGTTTCACTTTGGAACTGGGCTTTATCTTTACCCTAATACTCCTGATCTTTTCACTTCATTTGATCCTGCTTCTTTTCAAGTACCTGTCTATTCTTTAGGACAACTTTTAGGTCGGTTAACTATGGCTGAACAACCGTCAACATCTCAGACTGTATCATCTGATGAAGTTGTAGCAGAATATTCTGTTGTAACCTCTTTGATGTTTTCTATGACACCTGAGTCACACTTGTATGGTGAATCGTCTATCCCGGTTGGTTACCAATCATTGTCTGGAACCCACTTAGGGTTTTCTTCTATACCATGGTCATCACCCATGTCCTCAACCATAATTTTACCTAGTTCTTCTCTAATGGGAACTCAACAGTTTGATCCTGCATATCAGTATCAATCTGGTCAACAAAGACCTATGTATCCATTTAATATTGGATTGCCACTATATGGAGAGAAATATGCTTATTCACCGTATCCTCCTTATTTCAGAGCACTACCATATGGTAACATCCCACAGTATTCAGGCCAATATGGAATTAGAGTTTGTCAATGGAAACCAACAATGTCAATTCAACCGAGGCTTGTGTATCCAAAAAAACCAATGCAAACTATGTCAGCGATTTCTACTACACGTGTTGTTACTATTGTACGACAATCACAAGTTCTAATTGTTATATCTGAACCAGTACAAACTGATCCTTCTACCTTGCAATCACAAGTTCCAAGTCAAGAAGTTCAAGTTCCTCAAGTTGTTGTACAACAACCACTTGTTTCTAGAGTTCAGCAACAACCTCAGGTTAGTATACCCTTATCTGGACTGATCTAGGCTTACACCGGTATATTTTATTCACAACTTGGCCAACCTTTCATTGTTGGACAAAAAAAACTATTAAATCAACAACAGGTGTACCAAAAACAACAACAGTTGATTCAACAATCATGGCAGCCTTAATTTCAACAAACCCAATTCCAACAATTCCAACCCCAGTTTGGACTTGTTCCATAGGCTCAACCTGGTTTTTTTCAATCTCAAGCTTGCCAAGGTCCTAGTCAACAAGGCTTTGCAAGTTATGGACAACCACACATTCAACCTAGTTATCAACAACCACCTTATATTGGTTTTGTTCAACAACCATACCAAGTTTACCAAATGCAGACGCCCTATGTCGGTATGTAAATACCTATTGCTCAGGCAATTCCATCATATCCCGGGTATGCTCAACCTAACTTGAATCGACAGTTTTCATTTGTAGCAACTTTAGAATTACCAGATTTAAATCGGCTCACTAATGATCCAATCTTATATGCACCTTGGTGGCCGATATTTTCACATAAGTCACCATCTGACATACCGAAATTTAACAGAATTACTAGAGAAGACCCATCAAATCATGTCATGACCTTTCATTTGTGGTGTTCATCAGACTCCTTAAATGGTGATTCGTTCAGACTTCAACTTTTCCAAAGAACACTTACTGGTCTAGCTGCTAAATGGTACATTGAATTACCAAGAGCTTCTTTTGATAATTTCACCACTTTAGCCACTAAATTTTTTACCCACTTCCAGTTACCTATCACATATGAGACTGGAACGGAACTCCTAACCAACATTAAATAGACTACTACTACCCATATATTAGATCAGATTCATGAGTGGTGGTGTCGTCGTTTAATGGTTACGACATATGTTCCTGATCAGCTTTTAGCTGAGTGGTTCATAAAATCATTGTTGCCATCAATCACTGAGGATGTGGAAAAAGATGAAGTTGTCACAGAAGAGCAAGTTATTGCTCATGCACAATACTTGGATTTGATTTACACACAATCCGGCATGCTTTATTATAAAATTCCCAATGCATCTCGACCAACTTTCACTATTCCCCCTCCTCCACAATCAAGTAAGGACCCTCATGCTAGCAACGGTGTGATCAGTTCTTCAAGCACACAAACAATAGGAAACCATCTGGTCAAACTCTTGTTGTTTCCAATCAAACTACCAATGCATCAGAAAATACTCTTGCCTCTAAGATTAATGTTGTGTCATCTGACAAAGGCAAAAATCCAAAGCAACCAGGAAGCAAGAAAAAGGGGAAAAATAAAAAGAAAAAACAAAATTCCCTTCTAGAGAAATCATCTGATTCCTCTACTTCTAATATGTAATGACAAGAATTTTATAAGAGATTATCCACACCACTCCGAGGTCTCTAAACTTTTAAAGACATCAAACACATCAGCAATGTTGACTGATTCGTTTCCAACCTCGGAGACACATTTGGTTCCACATCCCAAGTACTCATGTTATCCATCACAAAGCCACAAAATGAAGTTTTGGTGTCAATGAGAAACAAGGATTATGGAAATTCGTCATCATCGTTGTATAATCAGGCCACTAATCAACCTAATCCTTCGACTTCGATTTCATCTAAATTTGTTCCACCCATTGTACCTTAATCGGCAATAAAACCACCAAATGGAGTTGTGCACAAATTGACTTTCAACCCTCAGGCTCGAGCATCTCAAAATTATAACATAGTGGAAGATCTTGCTCAATTGCCATTTGCTATGTCGACACTCAAGGTGTTGCAAAATTGTCCCTCCCAAAAGTAGGCTTTACTATTAGAAACAGGCAGAATAGATCCTGCAGATTCAAATCTTGTGGTTTTTAACCATGCGGGATATACACCACAGTTACCACCACAGTTACCAGCACAATTAGCTTTCCTAATCCAAGTAAAAGCTCTCAAAAAAAATTTTCATCAAACTATTATTGATGAGGGGGAATCTACTTGCATTATGTCCATGAGCTATTGGAAAACACTTGGTTCACTACCGTTGTCACGATCACCAACCACGTTGAAAGCTTTTGATGGAAGAACATATACTTCATGTGGGATTTTGAGTAACCTGCAAATTGAACTTGGGGGAAAAACAATTACTATTGAAGTTGAGGTAGTCGACAGAACCCTCGATTACAACATTTTACTGGGAAGACCTTGGGTATATTCTATGGATTTTGTGGTTTCCACGTACTTTTGTACTATTGCATTCCCTTTTAATGGTGGAATCATAGTGATTGATCAGCTAGCCTTCTTTTCCAATAGTTCATAGGCTATGGGAAGCATTATGTTGGTACACAGACCCCCGCTATCACTTCAAAGTGTTGGAGTAAGTCTCTTTAAATATCCTTCCCTAATGGGTACTTTTACCCTACCGTCACCATCTAATTTGGTGAAAGTGGCAAGAGTAGAGACTTGCAACATGATTTCCTCCACCTCATCTGATTTAAGGAGGATTACCAACAAAGTTGAAGTTGATACTAATATTGAGGTGATGCTATTAAGCCCCATTGAATCATCATATTAATCAATCTTTCGTGCTTGTACGGAAAACCCAAATCTTCACTCAACAATTTTATGGGTAGATAGGTTGTTAGAATATGGTACCTCTTCGGATCCTTTCTCACGTATACATTCTATGGATGAAGAGATCATCCAATCAATGATGATAGGAGAGGAACTGTAGGAACATTATCATCATCGTTCCCATCTTCTAGATGATGTCGAAGATTATTCAAATGAACTAAACCACCCATCAATCGTTGATTTCCTATCGAATTCAGTTTTCATAGACACAATCGAATCTGAGCGAAATCTATCAAATATTTAAGAAACAATTTCTATTAATATTTCGACCAAGCCTAATATTTTAGAGAACATTCATGTCAGAAAATCTTGTTCTCCATTGGAACTTGATAATTACTATATTCTTTTTCGTGAATTTAGAGATATTTTTGCATTGTCTTATGAGGAGATGCCAGGCATTGACTCTAGTATTGTTGAACACGAAATTAAAAGGTACCCTGATGTCAATCCAATTCGTCAGTGACTTCAACCTATTCATCCAAAGAATGCTGCTGCAATTAAAGCAGAAGTTGAAAACCTTTTGCGGGTTGGTTTCATTTACCCTGTTCCTCTTACTAACTGGGTTTCCAACATTGTTCCTGTCATGAATAAACAAGGAACAATACGAGTGTGCGTCAATTATAGGGATGTAAATCAGGCATGTCCAAAGGACAACTATCCTACACCTTTTGTCGACCAGATTATTGACAAATGTGCCGATGTGAAATATCCTCATTTATGGATGGATTTTTGGCTACAATCAAATCAATATATACCCACAGGACAAATCGAAAACAACTTTTATTTGTCCATGGGGCACATTTTCCTATAGAAAACTCCCATTCAGTTTGAAGAACGCTGGGGCCACATTTCAAAGGGCAATGAATTATGCCTTCCAGGACATCAAGCACATTGTTCAACCTTACCTTGACGATTTACCTGCTCATTCATGAAAGTGGACTGATCACCCGCAACATTTGAGAGTAATATTTTTCGGTGCCGAAACTACAAGATTTGACTTAGTCCACACAAATGTCTATTTTGCATTGGTTTTGGTCATTTGCTTGGATTTGTAGTGTCTCAAGAGGGGATTTGACTGGATCCATTAAAGGTTTAGGTAATTCTAGGTTTTCCTCCACCTTCAAATCTTTTACAGTTACAGAGACTCCAAGGGAAAGCCAACTTTCTAAGGAGTTTCATTCCTAATTACGCTGAGATGGCTAAAGGTTTTACACATCTTTTGAAAAAGGAGATTCCATTTCATTGGGATCAGGTTGCGCAAGATTCCTTTGACGCCCTTAAAGATACCCTGATTAGAGCTTCATTAATGTACTCTCAAAATTATCAAAATGACTATTACCTGTATCTCACCACTGCAGATACAACCATTGGCATGGTTCTAGTCCAGGAAGAAAATAGGATTGAACATCCTATTTATTACATGAGTCGTAATCTCAACGATACAGAAAGTAAGTACTCTTACGTTGAAAAACTAGGTTTGGCAGCTGTACAAGCTGTTTAAATATTTCGTCACTATATCCTGTTACAGAAAACAACTGTCATTTCAAATTGCAACCCTATGATATACATTCTATCACGACAATTGCTGGGGTCAAATATTCGAAATAGATAGTTATTTTATAGGAATTTGATTTAGAATTCATCAAGACTAAGTCAAAGAAACCTCTAGTTTTTGCTAAGTTACTATGTGACCTTCCCTCGACCTCCATTGAATCAACATCCAAAACATCAATTTTGGATGAGTCTCTGTTTCTAATTTTGTCATTTGATGCCTGGTATGGAGATATATTGATCTATCTCCAAACCCAAACTTTCTGGACAGATACCTCTCACTCGTAACAACGACGTATTCATTACCAAGCCAAATATTATCTGATCATTGGCAACACACTTTACCGTCTTGGTATCAATAAGGTTTTATGGAGGTGCCTCATGCATGAGGAGGCTAATAAAGCATTGAATGATTGCCATTCAAGTGCCTGTGGTGGACACTTATCTGGATATGCAACCGCAAAAATGATTCTTTGTGCTGGTTACTTCTGGCCAACTATATTTAAAGATTGTATTATTGCTGCCAAAAGTTGTCATGCATGCTATACATATGACCAAAAAACGATTACCACCTGCACCACTGCATCCTGTCATTGCTATTGGCCCATTCACCAAATGGGGCATTGACTTTATGACATGTAACCCCACCTCGACTGGGGGGCATGGGTATATTATAGTCGTTGTTGACTATTTTACCAAATGGGATGAGGCGATGCCAACATTGCACAACAGTGGCGAAACGACTGCTCTTTTATTTTTTAACCATGTTGTTGGCCGGTTTGTTGTACCACAAGCCATAGTTACAGATTACGGGTCACATTTTTGCAATCAAATGATGGCTGAGTTGACTGCTAAGTTAGGATTATCACATGATAGTTCTGCCCCATATTACCCGCAAGCGAATGGACAAGTTGAGTCCATCAACAAGGTCCTGAAGCAGATGTTGCAAAGAATGATAGGGGTTCATAAAATGAACTGGGAGTTAACCCTATACTCTACCTTGTGGGTATATCGAACCTCGGTGAGAAATGCAACTGGATTTACACCGTTTCAGTTGGTGTATGGTTTGGAAGCAATCTTACCGATACAATGTGAAATTTCATCACTCAAACTCATGATTAACCTGTTAACCAACACTTTTGAAGAAGAAGCATGTTTCTTGAAATTAATCCATCTGGATGAAACCCATCATGATGCTGCATTAGCTAATGAAGCACACAAAAAACATATTAAGGCGCAATATGATAGAAATGTCAAGCCTCTTATCTTCTTAGTAGGTGACCTAGTCTCGCTTTATGATCAAGAAGTTGATAAACTTGGAGCAGGGAAATTCAAACCAATGTGGATGGGTACTTATGTTGTCAAACGCGTTCTGGGAAAAGTATCCTACGAGTTAGTAGATTATGATGGGATTACATTGTCGCAGCCCCAAAACAAGCTGTACCTTAAATGTTACTATGCTTGATTAAGTGTAGTAAAACTCACTGTATATATGTTTTCATTGCATGTGTGTGTGTGTGTGTGTGTCTTTTAGATATTTTTATCTGGTTAGTAATTCGCTTTGCATTTGTTGCAGATGTCGAAGTCTTTGGAACCTTTTTTTGGTTATGTTGATGGTGCTAGTAATAGTACGCAGAATTTGTCTTCTGCAACATGAGCCATTTTTGCTCCAAGTGGTGAGTTAGTGAGTTTTCAAGGGATTTGTATCGGTCAATCGACGAACAATATTGTTGAGTATAGCACATTGATTGAACTACTCTCTGATGCCATTTCACTTGGAATTCGATGAATCATCGTTAGGCTGGACTTGCAACTCGTTGTACTACAACTAACAAACATTTATATTGTCTGAAATCCAACAATTTTTCATATGTTCCTTAGAGTTTAAATTTTGGAAAGACGTTTTGAACACATTCAATATCAACATATTTCCAGAAATCTTAACACATTAACTGATTCTCTATCGAATTATGTGTTAAATAGACATTTGCGACATATGTAAAAGTAATATTTTCAATTCACATCATCAGTTGAATAGGATTGCATATAACCATAAAAAAAAACTGAAAGTAAAATAGATAGGTGTTTTAAAAGTTTTTACAAAATTTGTACCCAAGACATATTTGGTCATCTGACCCGAAAACTCAAAAATGCATACAATGTATCCTAAGTAGATATAGTGGTGCTGATGGTAACAGGTCACAGCCTGTGCTACCATGTGTAAAAGCCTAGCCCAACTGTTAGGAACACCAATAGTATGGCGCTGCAACCTCATAGGTAACTCCTCGATTCGGATATCCAAAATACCAAGGGTTAATCCCTCTATGTGATCCTACAACTCTGCTAAGGTCTCAGCCAAATCCAAGTCCTGGAGAACTACTCTCCTGATGTTTCTTTGTGCTGGCCCACTTGCAACCTATTGGTGTACCACAAGTTGAATAGTACCCACATTTGTATGCATATGAGTAATTTTAGTTTAGTCTTGGAAACATTAAGAAAACAAAAAGAAACATGTAGAAACTTGAAAAATCAAAAAACACTTTGCTCAATCAACTTACCCATAGCACACCATTGTGCTCCAACTAGTAGAATCAAATCTGGATCTCCACAATATCCATCCTTGAGTATGGATTCTTCTCAATAACGACATGTTTTTGCTCAAGCCAGCTAAAAAATGCAGGCGAGAAAATGATTGTTGACTGACCCGCATGTCGAGCCATCAATTCGACCCACCTCTGTATACGTGGATCTCTCGGACCATCCACACCCAATGATACATGTTGTGGTTGCATCAATGAGATTTTCTCTAAGTCAAAAGCAATCAAGATCGAACCATAGCAAAAATTATTCATCTTACCACTTTTCACCTTAGTTGTTCTTTCAACAGTGAAAGTACAACCTCGCACCAGTTGAAAACTTTTGGCTCTAGACACTTCAGCGTATACTACATATAAGATCTGTTCGCTAGATGTAGTGTCACACTAGCATCCAATTTTGTGATCGTGAAGAGGATCATTCGTAAAGGCAAATCACTCACATGATTCTTATGTTCCCATCCCTACTAGGTTGTGTACCTGGCTGACAAAACTATCTGATGTAATCTCTCACCGATTCACCTCCATGGGCAAATCCAGAAAGTGAGATGGGGGCACCTTGCCTCGACAATCTGGTAAGAAAGTAAATATCATCAATAGTAATAGGGACCATCATGTCCCTAATGCGAAATGAATGATCTGTCAGATCCCATGAATGAACAAGGAACTGCAATAGTTCTATTTGTTGCCTCATTCCAGACAACTTGAAGTATTTGAGTAACCCGCAATTTCTGAGGGCCTCAACTGTACCTGGGTTATTTAGGGCAGCCATTTCTTGTTCTTTGTGCTCTCTTTCTCGCCATGTAATCAACATTATGATCTGATGAAAGCCTGAAACACAATCATAAGATAAATTAGGATCCATTCCATGCAAAAAACAGGGCAAATTTTGGAGCAAACAGCTAAAACCAACTTGGGAAATGTGCTCAGCGCGGCCTAGACATAGAGACAGTGCGTTGTAGAGCATCTAGCCTTCTATCTGGGTGCTCTTCATCACATTTTTTGATATGAAATCCTGCGTTGATCCCCCCAAAAAAAAAATGAAACCCCAGGGGCCCCAAAACACCCTTAAACTTGCATGAAATGACAAAAGAATGGACTGAAAAGAAAGTAGAGAGGCTTAGTTCCAAACTGGTCTGGATGGCTCAAGAAACGGTCCGTAGAATCTTTCGCAATCAGCTCATGAAGTTTGAGGTAAAAACTGAACTCAGAGCACAAAACTGGATGGTAAGTTCCAAATGGTAAAAATGATATCGTAAAAACTTATTTTATGTTTGTTTCATGTTAATTAATCAACTAAAGAATAGTATTTTCCTATTTTTACCTATGAAATAGATATTTTTAATCCATTTGGTGATGTTTTGAGCATGTTTACAACTTTTGAATTAGTAGCCGGAGAACCCACAGTATTAACCATTTCTTTAATGAACGTTTCAAATCCCAATCGGGATCCATCATCAGGACAAACTTGAAAGAAGAAAGAAGAAGAGCTCTAATGAGGGTTTAAATAGTTTTTAATAGAGATATGTCTGCTAGTATTGGTCGGCTGTTTGTTTGATTAAATCTTTTTTTTTTATAATTATTAATTATTTATTTATTTATTCAAAATTATAATAACATGTTTATTGTTTGAGTTAATATTTAGTATATATATATTAATAATAATAAGTGAGTAATTTTAATTTGTTATTATTATTATTATTATTAAAAATAGCATTTAGTGTATTAATATATTGCATATTTAAATATTAAATATTAAATATCAACCTTAATAATAATATTAATGTATCAATAATGATTAATAACTAATAACTAATAAATAATAGTAATAATAAATAGTGATAATGATAATTAATATGTATTAATAATAATGATAATTAATAATTAATGATAATATTTATGTTTTAATAATAAATGATAATTAATAATGATAATATTAATGTGTTAATAATAAATGATAATTAATAACTAATAATTAATAATTAATAATTAATAACTAATAATGAATAATAAATAATAATAGTAATGCTAATGCATTAATAATAATAATTGATGATTAATAACAATTTAAATGATAATAATAATGTTAATGAATTAATAATAATTGATAATTAATACAAATAATTAATAATAATAGTAATGTCAATGAATTAATAATAATTATTAATAATTAATACCTAATAATTATTAATTAATAGATAAGTATTAATTATTAATAATTAACCAATAAGTATTAACAATTAATGTTAATACTCGTTAAAACATCAAATAGTGATGGATTTGCCTGAAGGGTGAAATTATACAACAATAATATGTTATCCTTCACTAGACTCGTTAAAACATCAAATAGTGATGGATTTGCCCGAAGGGTGAAATTATACAACAATAATATGTTATCCTCCTCAGGCTTGATAAAAATAAAGAGGTATTGGTTAGCAATGACTGGGGAAAATGGAAAAAGGGGAAAAAATCTTTATGGTAGCAGGTCGCTCTTGAACATGACACTTTCACTCCATCACCGTGACTATCTGGGTTGGGTTATTAGTTGATAGTTATCATACCATTGGTCTATCATACCTCGATTGCTTTTTTTTTTCGGTCAAGACTACCAATTCAATTTAGTGTTGCCAACATGTTCAAGAGAAGTCATTCAGTCAAAATCCATCTTTTGCAATACCATAAATCTTCATTTTCATGACCGCCATTCCTAAACTTTGTGTTATCAGTAAAATTCCATCTCTAAAATAACTACACTCGTTTCGTGTCGTTGATGTGGGATACATCAAGGCCCTCCTATGACGAGTCGCTTCTTGTCAACATCAACTAATTATCCAAGAAATCGACTTAGAAACACCCATTCAGTAACTTGAGGCTTGCATGCATCAATGGCAGGTTTCTTGCTTCCGGAGATAGGCATACATCAATGGCCTTCGACTGAGAGATTTTGTATGGTGTTCAACATCAAATCATCCATTCACACCATGCAGAATGTACTGCAGTACCTTGAGTATCATTATCATTATCGGTGATTTATCTCGCATCTGTTAATAGCTTACATCATTGGCTGGTAATCAGATGGTGTCTTCCCATGTTTGACTTCAGATCACGTATTCACATGGTTAGAATCATAATTGAGCGAACATTTGAATGAGATTGAAGACCCTAGATCTAGTTTCATCCATCTGGGCTGCAATATCAGGAGTACTAAATCATATCTACAATGGATTTACATTGGTAGTCATTCCGATCATGGGTCTATATCTCTAGACGACTGTTTATGTACATGTAATGAAAGTTTATAAGCTCAGAATGGGTATGCCTTCCCTCAGCAATTCATTTAAAATCAAATATCGTGATATATATATTGTAATTGATGTAGGTCACCTTCCACTTCGATACCTCCTCATCACATCATAAAGCATTTCATTCGACATTGGCATTTTTCTGAATTTATGCCTTAGGGGGAAACTGTTACAGATCCATTTGGGCACATCAAATCCAAACATTCAGATCAGCGATTTAGGACTCATCAAACCATAAAAGCAGTTGTTTCATGCCCTAAAAAAGTCAACCCTTTGAGTGCCTCCTTCCCCGTCTGTTTCATGACTTGAAGACATCCAGAAATTGCCTCTAGAAGGACCAGCACAGGTAAGCCCTTATGAAGGTGCACTGCAAAGTAGCTAAGTCCACTGCCAAGGTGCTTTGCAGAGAACTTATGCTTCCTTTCACTTGCGCTGGGTGAGAATGAGCAAAATTCACATAGGGTTGGGAATATTCTTATCTTATGGAGTCATCTAGAAGTTTCCCTGTCTTATCAACTCCTATGAGCTCGAAAATGGATGAGGAATGAGTTAAGGATCATCCTATCCTATCATCCCTTCTTCCATGGAACTAATTCTATGTATGGAAGGCCATTCAATTTCACCATTGATAACAAAACCTCCTTCATCTTCCTATAAATTGACCACTCATCTAAGTGAATAGGGGCTAGACTGTGTTGAATTTTAAGGGGATAATGCTACTATGAGACTTGACTTTGGAGCAAATGATATGATGCCACAATCTTGTCTTTCTTTTGATATGATGTGGATGGGATCCAAGCTGGAGGAATGACTTTAAATCAGACACTGATGGTTGTATTTCCTTCTTCTATCTAATAAAGTGTTTGAACCTTTTCCCATATTTTTGTTCTTTCATAATGCTTTTATGTATGAATTGCTTCTGATTCCTTTCATTTATATTCAATGGATCGTATGCTTTGATTATTTTTTGTCTTCTATTGTATTGACAATGTACTTTTCAGGCTGTTTAAGTACAGGAAGGAGCGACAAAATCGATACAAGGGAGTTGAGAGGAAAGCGGAAGTACAGGTATGCCTTCTATCCTCTCTTCTTATCTATTGCTTATAGGGAAATTCTAAAACACTTTAAATTGTTGTTCTAGGAACAACTACTTGTCTAGTGAATTAGTGTTTATCCATAGATGCTAAATTCTCCAAAACAGGAAATCACCTTCAGAAGGAATTCACTCTTTTCCTTCATAATAATAGCATATGTACGCTATTTTCCTTCACCAAAATAGCATATACATTCTAAAACTAATATTTCTAAAGAATTTCACAACCCTGCTTGTGGAGGATACTTAGTACACTGAGACAACCTTGCCCATGACTCTGTAACATCATGACACTCACCAAAATCCTTCAAAAACATCCACACACACACCAAGTACCATAAACATGACTTGACAGTCTCCATCATTTTCAACTAGGTGTAGTAGATACACATCTTGTCAAGGCATCAACATACAAGCTAAATACATACACCATCATCTACAACCACTGAACTAAGGTTTGAAACCAATGCACAAACCACCTATGCATCACATGGTACCAATAACTCATGGTATCAGGTTGACATCAATGCCAACCATCTACACAACATCAATGCCAACTATATACCCCTTTGGCATTGATGGCAACCCCAGCTGAACCATCCAAACACCCTCTAAAGAACTAATCATAACTAGAACACCTCACTTTCTCCCTCTTTGACATCAATGGAAAAGGTAAAATTTCAAGCCATCAACACTTTACTAAAACAACCAAGGGCTACATAGTTGATCAAGAAAAAACACTCTCACTCCTTTATGAGTGTATGATAAAAGGAAACAATAACAACTTACTTTCTCCTGAAGCAGCAACAACAAACTCAGCCTTCATCTGAGGTAGTAGTAATAAGATATGTAGTCTAGTAACCAAAAATCCAATCAACATCTCCAATTACATCATCAATAAAATCCCCATATCATGGCAGTAGCAACAAAACACATCTATCAATATAGTGTAAGTAGTAGCAACATCCTCCTAGACAGCAGCATAACCGTCAACAAAAACGCATCATAAGTAGCAACAACAAAAATAACCAGCAACTCCATCCACATCAACATCAGTCTCAACCAAGGAAAACAATAGCATAAGCGTAAACATGGATAGCGATCTCTCCATCGACATTACCGGCAACATCAATAAAAATAATTGATCACCACAATAAAACAGGACTAAACTACATCCATCAATAATAACATAGTGCAGATAATGGAAACAACGTCCTCCCATGTAGCAGCATATCATATGTAGGAATTTACAGGGTAAGTTCCTCAGAAAGAACACCAAAAGGACACCGCTCACAACCAGATCACAGATCAATACACCAGTATTTTTGACGTGGTTAAAACACTCAAAGAGGGAAACAGTCCACGGCCTGAGCCAACGCGGCCACTTCAGGAAATTTATTAATCAAAGAACGAAAATTTACATAAGCTTCTCTCATGCACAGATTACCCTACAAATGGCCCTCCATGCGCTTTAAATAGAATTCATGGACCAATCGGGTGTCAAGCCACAGATCAAGTGTCGGTAATACCGAGGAGAGAATGAACCGTCGGATCACTACATATCGTGACCGTCAGATTGTAAGTTACAAAATGTACAACGGTAAAGAAACACACTTTACCCAACTCTATACCTAACTCTACACTAAACCAAGTTGAAATTAACTATATCCTATGTGTCGGAATATCCTAACATCCCCCCTTAAGAACAACTTGGGATAGGATTGAAGGATTTACAAATATGACACAATAGGAGAAGGAAGGAGGCACTAGAGCCTATCCCCCCTTAGTGACAACTTCCTGAACTCCAACCATAAATCGAATTTTAGTGAACTTCGCCTCTGTGAGAGCCTTTGTGAAGATGTCTACAACTTGATCATCTATTGAACAATATTGCACTTCAAGAACATGGTCGTGAATGAGCTTTCTGATGAAGTGCATGTGCAGTTCAATGTGTTTGCTGCGCTGATGTTGGACTGGATCTTTGCATAGCTAAATGGCACTTTGATTATCACACCAAAGTGTAGTCGGATGCCGCTGCTCAAAGCCAAACTCTGACAGGATCTGATGAAGCCACAAGGCTTCCTTACTAGCTTCTACGGCACCACGATACTCTGCTTCTGCTGATGAAAGAGAAATGGCACCCTGTTTCTTGCAAGCCCATGTAATAGGTCCTGAACCAAGAGTGAACACATAACCGGCAGTAGACTTCCGATCATCAGGGTCACCAGCCCAATCGGAATCAGTGAAACCAACCAATAGAGGAGATGCTTTGGCACTGTAATGAATCCCAAACTGAACTGTACTTCAAACATAACGAAGTATTCTTTTAGCTGCTTTCCAATGACTTTCACGGGGGTTTTGCATGAACCGAGCAACAAGGCCAACAACAAAGGAAAGGTCAGGACGAGTATGGGTTAGATACAAAAGTTTTCCTACAAGTTGACAGTATAAGGTAGCATCAACTTCAGGAGAAGTACAAGTGACTGAGAGTTTGACTCCAGACTGAAAGGGAGAAGGGGCTGGCTTACAGTCTTCCATGTGAAAATGATGTAGAATATCACAAGCATACTTGGACTGGGAAAGGGAAATACCCTCCTTGGATTGCAAGACTTGAAGACCGAGAAAATAGTGTAAGTGTCGTAAGTCTGTCATTTCAAATTTTCTTTTGAGGCTAGACTTCACATGGTTTGTAAGGTTGGGATCACTACCAGTAAGGATAAGATCATCAACATAAAGAACAAGGATGATAAGAGAGTTTCCCACTTTCTTGGTGTAGACAGTATTGTCAGAATGACACCTAGAAAAGCCAGATTCTAAAAGAAAGCTATCCATTTTGGCATACCAAGCCCGAGGAGCCTGCTTGAGACCATAAAGGGATTTCTTAAGTCGAAAAACAAGGCTGGAGTCTGTTTGTATGAATCCAATGGGTTGTTCCATGTAGATTTCTTCATGCAAGTCCCCATGCAAGAAGGCAGATTTAACATCCATCTGATGGACTTCCCATTTGAAAGAGGCAGCAAGGGAAAGAACAAGGCGGATAGAGTACATTTTGGAAACAGGGGAGAAGGTTTCAGTGTAGTCAATGCCTTCAACCTGTGAAAATCCCTTAGCAACAAGACGAGCTTTATGTTTATCAACTTTCCCATCTGGTCCATACTTGGTTCTGTAAACCCATTTGCATCTAACAAGTTTTCGTCCCTTTGGTAAAGGAACAAGATCCCATGTATCATTTGCCAATAATGAATGATATTCTTCATTCATAGCTGCTTCCCAATCTGGATGGCCTGAAGCTTCTGCAAAGGTGTCAGGATCATAATTTAGTGGAGCTTGAGCCAGTAAAGAAGAGGCTCTCTCGAACTGAGAACGAGTGCGTCACTGATCTGTAGGATCACCAGCAAGATCACCTGCTGCATCTCGAGTAGCACAAACCCATTTTGGAAGCTCAGGAGTTGAAGGAGGATCCTGAGATGGTGGGGGAGGATTGTCATCTTCACTTTCATCATCTGAAGAAGAAATGTTTTCAAAGGTAGAAGAGATAGGGAGAGGTGGCACATCCGCTGGACTAGCCTCGCAGGCCGATATATTTTCATCAAATTTTACAACTCTTCTAATGATAACATTTTTGGACTTAAATGGAATAAGTCTATAGCCTTTTACATCTCCAGAATATCCAACAAAAGTGCATTTTTCACTCTTAGGTTATAAAGCTTTATGCTTTTCATCTGGAATATGGGCCCACGCTTCACTTCCAAAAACACGAAAGTGACTTACATCTGGTTTGATTGAGATCCATGCTTCTTCTGGAGTGATATTCTTTAAAGCCTTAGTAGGAGTGCGATTTATTATGTAATTTGCACAGTTAATTGCTTCTGCCCAAAAACTAAGACCAAGTCCTTTAGATTGTAGCATACAATTAGCCATTTACTTTAAGGTGCAATTCTTCCTTTCAGCTACACCATTTTGTTGTGGAGTATATGGAACAGTATGTTGCATTTGAATTCCATTCTCAGTGCAATAGTTGATGAATGTGTTTTTAACATATTCTTCGCCATTATCAGATCTTAACTTAAGAATTTGATGTCCAGATTGTTTTTCAACAAAGGCCTTGAAGGCCAGAAAAGTGTTAAATACTTCACTCTTCAGTTTTAAGAAGTATACCCAAGTGCGTCTGGAGAAATCATCAATGAAAGTTAAGAAATATTTGCAACTAGAGAATGGAACAACTGGAAGTGAACCACATAAATCACTATGCACAAGCTGTAAAGGGGCTGAGGCGTGCCAAGAGGCACATTTTTCAAAACTGTCCCGATGATGTTTTCCGAGTACACATCCGGAACAAACACCATCTCTTCAAGATACCATAGGAAGACCTGTCACCATACTTTCTTTACATAGATGCTGAAGGGAGCGATAGTTTAAGTGACCAAATCGCTCATGCCAAATTTTTCTCACTTCATCGTTATGAGCAACAAATACTGAGGGAAGATTTGATGACCCAAAGTTGTGAAACTTATACAACCTTGTAGAATCATCAACAATGCCAGTAGCCAAAATCTGTTTAGGATCTTTTAAGTCCTTGATTACAACATCATGAGGTGAAAATTCAACGATTTTACCTTCACCTGAATGAGTTATCTGATATACAGATAGAAGGTTGCAGGATAAGGTTGGAACACATAATACATCATTAAACTGACCACTGTCTAGATGAACAGTTCCAGTCCCTACAACATTAATAGATCTATCATCACCAACATATATATTTTTGGTGTTACAATCATTTAAAGAAGAAAACATGGCTTTGTTTTTGGCCATGTGATAAGAAGCTCCATAATCAATGAGCCACTCATGAGAATGAGAAGAAGAAGATACATTTAATGCATAGCCAGACCGAGATGCTTGACAACCACATGCAGAAAGTGCCATTCCTGAAGATGAAGTTGAAGTTGAAGATTGTCCCAAATGGATGTTATGCTTCTTCATTGCTGCTTCCAAGGCTTCCATCTTCTTAAAGCATTTTGATTCTAAGTGCCCATCTCGACTACAAAAATTGCAATGTCTATCAGTCTTCTTCCCTTTTTTTTTGTTTGTCTTATCATTTTGTTGAAATGATTTTTCATTTTGGGGCTGAAATTTCTTAGGACCCTTGTTTGGTTTAGGACCATTCTTTTTAGGATATGACTTTTTAGGATTCTTTGAATTTGGTTGATGCTGGGTGGCTAACGCTTTCTTGGAAGAGTTTCCAAGATTAAGAAGACCAAGGTGTAAGAGTTTTTCTTGTTCTCTTATTAAATAATCACAAAAAGAGTCAAAGGAAGGGGGCTTGTAGTCTTTTCCTTGAGAAATGAAGGCTTCTCTTGTAGAATGGAAGGTGGAAACAAATACAGAGTAGGCTGGTCCCAACTTAGTAAGGATGGAATAAATAAGGTTACTATCTTCTTTCTTAACCTTAACACCTTCCAAAAGATATCTAAGGGTCTTGAACTTAGACAAGAAATCTTCAATGCAAGAAAAATTATTAGGGTCCAATGTAAGCAACTCATTTTCAAGTTGATGGGCTCTAATTTCATTTTTAATCCCAAAACTTTATTGATTTGTTCCATTGCTTCATGAGGAGTTTCAAGTTCTGCAATATGGAATCTAAGATCTGGAGAAATAGACATCCCTATTAAACCACGTGCTTGATCTTGTCTATTTTCCCATTTAGCAGCCTTGTCTTCATCTTTCGGTTTCTTTTCTTGGCCTATGGCTATTCGGTAGAGACCTTTACTTCTAAGTAAATCCTCCATGTAGGACAACCATTGGAAGTAGTTGGTGCTGTCAAGGGTAACTTGGTATTGACTTTCCATTTCAACAGAAGCTGAAGCTGAAGATGCTGAAAGTAAGTGTTCCAATGGATAGATCTCAAAAAATTAGGCTGGTTTAAAAAAACGGCTCTGAAAAAGGCTTCTGGATGAAGAAGTTATGGCTTTTTGAAAAAAAGTTGTTGAAGTTGCCGACGAAGTGCGGGAATGTGCAGAAATGAAAAAGTTTGCCCCCACAAAATGGAGACTTGAACCCAAGACCTCTACTCTCTTAATATAGCTTTGAACCAATTGATCTATACAAAAAAATAGAGAGAGAGAGAGAGAGAGAGGGGGGGGGGCTTTGGGTTGTGTGCTTGCTTTGAGAAAGCTCTTTTTCCCTACAAAACAAAAAACACAAAACCCAACACGGACATGCAAAGAAAATGAGCCTTGCGGCTCGAAGTTAGCTTTACCCCAAAAACTAAATATTTTCAAAAATTGAACCTTGCGGCTCAAAGTTAGCTTTAGCCGAAAAACTAAATATTTTTCTCAATGTTTCTGATTTTCCGAGATCACACTAAGGTGCAGGGAAAATAGCATACGCATGAGAAAAATCCTTCCTTTCTGTTTCTGATTTGCCCAGATCGCACAGAGTCGCAGGGGAAAGAGCATACGCAGAAATGAAAGGTATAGATCCGGTTAAAAAAAAATCTAAATAAACCGAAACCAAAATAAGCAGAGAGAAAATAATAGTAAACTACAAATAAACAATGTATACCTCCAGATCTTAAAAAAGACGCAGCTAGGGCTACCAGAAACCTTTTCGCGTGAAACGAAAGGGGTTCCTCACTGGAACAGATGCTTCAAACACAAAAGAGCAGTCCTCTCGGCTCGAAAGCAGTCAGAAACAGCAGATCTAGGAAACAACAGTCGGATGCAATTCTACCGGCTTCAGATTTGGATCACCAACGGACGCGGCCCTCAAATAGCTCTGATACCATGTAGGAATTTACAGGGTAAGTTCCTCAGAAAGAACACCAAAAGGACACCGCTCACAACTAGATCACAGATCAATACACCAGTATTTTTGACGTGGTTAAAACCCTCAAAGAGGGAAACAGTCCATGGCCTGAGCCAACGCGGCCACTTCAGGAAATTTATTATTCAAAGAATGAAAATTTACATAAGCTTCTCTCATGCACGGATTACCCTACAAATGACCCTCCATGCGCTTTAAATAGAATTCATGGACCAATCGGGTGTCAAGCCACGGATCAAGTGTCGGTAATATTGAGGAGAGAATGAACCGTCGGATCACTACATATCGTGACCGTCGGATTGTAAGTTACAAAATGTACAACGGTAAAGAAACACACTTTACCTAAATCTATACCTAACTCTACACTAGACCAAGTTAAACTTAACTATATCCTATGTGTCGGAATATCCTAACATCATAACTGGAAATAATAGCAGCAAAGCATATGAATATCATCTCCATGAATATAGAGTGACAAAAAAAACATCATTTTCTCCCTGACAAGTAGGAGGTTACTCCAAAAACAACAAGGACTATCACTCATAAATATTGCAATGAAAGTACAAAGCTTCATAATCATGTTACATGGCTACAAGAATGATAGGTTGTGACTGTACAATGCTTCCTTAAGACTGAAATATGAATCCTCACATATACATGAACATCACTCATATGACTCTACCAATGACCCAAAAGAGATACATGATATTACATGGCTACATATTAATTCTGAAAGCCCACACATGGCTGCAAAACATAGCATGTACTAGCTAACATAAGGCTGAAATAAATATCATGATTCTTTTTCTCAAGACAATCTTGACTCTTGACCATACTTAAAATCCATTTCATGGATCACTCAATCAACACAAAAAATATAAGCAGTGACAATACAAGGCATTGATCTATGATCAAAAGTGAATAACTACATGCCAAAAAGATTGAGTAAAACTCTCTCAAATAATTTGCCAAGAAATTTTCCAGAACAACTATCTATCAACATGTAGCAATAGGTAACAAAACACTATTAACCATCCATTTGAAAATAAAGCAACAACATGCCTCTAATCATTAGGAAACTATCATATGACATAACATATATATGCCATCAAAACAACCTTACTTTATCCGGCACCAATAACACACATACATCATGAGAAAGAATATGGTCTAATCAATAATGCAACAACAGCATATGCAAGTAATCCTCAAATACAATCAGCAGCAGTAAGCATGCAACCATACTTGTATAGAACAAACTCTAGGCATATGATGGCCATCAATAAAGTAAGAAATTTGTAATACAAGCTTCATCCATTCTCTCTTGATATCATATGTGCACCAGAAAGCATAATCCTCGCCATCATTAACAAATATATGTGATAGTATTAAAGTTCAGATCCACATGCAAAAATGATATGCAAATATGATGCATGGCTTCATGATAATGCAATGTAAGATACATGGCTCATGTGAATACAGATGCAATGCACTCTTGACAATGCTACAACTAGAAACAAGGACTTAGTAATGTAGTGAATGATGTAACAATTTTCTTCAAAACAACTCAAAAAAATCGACCAACAACTTTCTAAGACACGTGCATGTATCAATGACCCTTCCTTATGTGAAAAATGACTATATAATGAAGTACTAGAGTTAGGGTTTCAATGAGTAACATCACTCTCTCAAACTACCCTTATTGTTGTTGCGTTGATCAATATATTTTATATATGTTAATCAAATCATTACTTAGAGAGTACACTATCGAAACTATTTGAAAGGAACTATGATCTCCCTAAACAACTCTAGATACACCCATATGATCAACAAGCCTTGCCCAACGCACATTGGATTTATGAAGAAATTTGTTCTCAATACTTGTTTTACGGGAGCACCTACCCCACTTCTCTATGTGGTTCACCTTTCATGCATTTTCAAACTACAACCCATGAGCTAATCAACATGAAAATCATAACAACAATATCTTCATAGCACATAATCAAAACTCTCAATACAAAACATCAATCACTAAATCAAACTCAAATCATAGTCATATCTCACTTTCATACATCATCGTCAACCCATATAACCTCAATACATTTTCTGCAAATAAACTAGATGCATAAACTCAATGAAGAAATATAATACTAACATATAAAAACATGAGACGCTATTGTATGCAATCTATCACAATCATGTTAGAAACATATATAAACTCAAATACTAATTTTGGCCTTGCAATCACAAATTCATTAGCAAAATGCTTTGTAACCCTGTCACTTTTCTTCTGCATATAAATAGTCTTCATCCATGCATATTTCTGTCTCTACTACAACTATACCTCCATGCACACTCTGCTACAGAAAATTCACACTCCTCACCATTGGCTCTCCAAGACACTAACAATTTTCTCACATAAGAGAACCAACTAAATGAGAAACCTTTCTACTCATATTTGTAATTTATGGAAATGGTTAAATCAATAAATTTTTCAGATGACGGAGATCACCAAAATCCTTTTCACATGCTTCAAATTTCATTGAGATAGGCATATTGACAAAATCAAGCCACTTACTCCACTAGCCTTTTGATATTTTCAACTTTGATCATCTTCTAGAGGTTCCTCAACCTTTTCCGACCTTTACATCAAAAATACCAGAAAAACCAAAAAATAGCTGACAAGCATGAGGAATGTGGGGAAAATCACCTCCAGGTGGCATATGCTCTTTTCCTTCACAAGACTAGCATATGTATGCTAGTTTCCTTCACCAAAACATTATATCCATTCCAAAACCGATATTTATAAAGAATTATAAATTCCCTCTTTCAAGAGTATACTTTGTACACTGTGACAACCTCGACCATGACTCTGTAACATGATGAATCTCACCAAAATCCTTTAAAAACATCCACAAAGACACCAAGTAACACATAAACATGACGATACAGTCTCCATCACTATCAACTAGGTGTACCAACTCCGCATCCTGCCAAGGCATCAACATACAAGCCAAATACCTACAGCATCATCTACAACCATTGAACTAAGGTCTGCAACTAATGAATAAACCAACTCTGCATCACATGGTACCAACAACTCATGCTATCAGGTTGACATCAATGCCAAACATCAACACTGCATCACAACATCAATGCCAACACTAACTAAATGCTCCAATAGACTTTAAGTTCTTAATGTTTGATTTTCACACATGGCATGTACTAGGTGCAAGCACATGAAGACAACATTTCTTGTACAACACACTACATAATGAAACAATATCGTACAAATTAGAAAAGAGTTTAAATGCTTTTATTCACTAGACCAAATGCACCTTTCATGATGGATTTAAGGTATATACCAATGATGCATTGTTGAAACATATGTGTGTGTGTGTGTTATAGTTATGCACAATACATATTACACTATGTTATATATATATCTATATATATATATATATATATATATATATATATATATAATTATCTTATGTTATGTTATGTTAATTATAATAGTTCAACTGCATATCTAGTTATATAATTACATTATGAATTATCTAGTTATAGTTATGTTATTGCGCTGAGAGGTACTCTACAACCCAATATGGGGGTATGGGGTAGATCTCACATCAATGTAAGCATAAACATAAACGTAAACGTAAATGTAAACATTTAACATGTAATGTTTAATATTTAACATTTAACATTTTTAATCTAATGTTGACCCTATTTAAAAATAAATCTAATTATTATTATGTATAAACACAATTAAAATTTAAAGTATAAGATTTTTACTAATGCTCAAAAAAGAGGTATTGTAAATAAATCAACCTAGATCCATCTTAGCTCCAGATCTATCAAGTGTTGAGAGGGATCAAATCTCTCGGGGTGAAAACCTCTTCTTTTGAGTGCAAAACTTGAGGAAAGGTTTGCACCTCAAGAGACTTGACCCCTCTCAGCACTTGATATATCCAGAGTTAACACGGATCTATGTTGTTATAATTATGTTACATGTTATTTTATATGTGTGTGTGTGTGTGTGTGTGTTAAATAATTTTATGTTACTTTAAATGTTAAATAACAAGTTATGTTATGTAATTACTCGAATGCGAATGATTTTTTGACGCAGGGTAGAAAGATCAGTCGAAGATGAACCCTAGCCGAGCTTCTGCCGCCTCCCCTGTTTCGACCGCCGTATGGCCCCTGCTCAGCCCTGCTGCTGCTGGTGATGCGCGTTCAACACAGGGAACGCAGGTTTTCGCTCTCATTTCTGGTTTGCATGATTTCAAATATCTCCTGAGAGTTCCCCCCCATCTACTCTACGTCGATCTGGTCGCTGGGGAAGCCCGTTCTTGGTCCTCTTCTGCTGCATCTAGATATAGCAGCCCCCATCTGACTGCAGATGCATTGGATAAGAACGAACCTGCAGACTATGCTCTCATTTTTTCCCAGGCGGCGGCTCGTGGGAAGAAAGTCTTTGCCCTGAAAGGCTGCTCAATCATATTTACACCTTCTCTATCCCCCAAGATTCACCATTTCTCTGTTACTGACCCTCAGAACTTTTCAAGCTTCCTGATTCGGCACGGATGGACCATTTGGAAACTCTTTGAGGCGGATCGCAATGACAAAACCAACGACCTAAGGATTCTCTCCTCATATCCTCTCAAACCCCCACGGCAAGCTCAGGAAAAGAAAGCCCTTCAAAGTTTAAGCCTTTTCACGTCTCAGATCTGCAGAAGCAAGTAGCCCTCTGATCTCTCTGCCTCGTTCCAGATACTGATCAGGCTAAACTCAGGCAAAACGCTGCTACAATGGGTGAGAGCGTCGGATCAAGTGCAAGACCTCAAGCTTTCTCTAGAACTCAAGGTGGGGATTCCATCCGCAGCTCATCGACTTCTCTATGAAGGTAAACAGCTCGAGGATCTTAACCCCCTGTCTTTTTACAGTATTAAGAGAAATGCTTCCATTGTTTTTACCTTTCATTTGAGAGGGGGAATTGGGGAACAGTCCTCCTCAGCTAGGGCATTTTCTTACAAGGACGTTGTCCATGCTCAGCTGCCTAAGAGAACATCTCCTCCAGCTCAAGCTCCCAAGCCCTTTCTGGTGGACAAACTAGAAGAAACCCCATCCATTGAAATAAAGCATCCATCGTTGGATGAGCAAACTCAAAAGTTTGTTGAACATGCCATTATCTGCAGGTTCAATGGGTTATGGCCACGCACAGCAAACCTCTACCAATGGCTTCACACCAACTGGACCAACAACTGCAAGGTTCTGTTATGCTCAAAGGGCTTCTTCATTGTAGTGTTTGCTTTCGATGAGGACTATCAAAAAGCCTTAACTGATGGCCCATGGTTCTGGGGTGCAGCTGGCCTATTCCTCACCCCTTGGTTCCCAGATTTTGATCCTTCTACAGCAGTCATCACTAAACTTCCCATCTGGGTCAGACTTCCAAACCTCCCGGCGCATCTATGGCACTTTGCTGTATTCCAAGGGATTGGCAATTCTCTAGGCCGCTTCCTAGACACAGACATCACTAGAGGGGAAAAAGGCTTATACACCTTTGCCAGAATTTGTGCAGAAATAGATATGAGCAAAGGTCTCCCGGACCAGATTAATCTCAAAATTGGAGACTTCCACTGGACTCAAACCTTGGATTACGAGAACACAGCCTTTCGCTGCCGAAATTGCCATCATACAGGACACCTCCAAAGCTCTTGTCCCACGATGCCGGCCAAAAAGAAGAAATCCATTCATAAACAGAAATCCAAAAGCTGGAAGCCACATGATCCTACCCCCATGGACGATTTTGACTCCAGCTCGGATGAAGAGGAAGAGAATATGGAAGGACTAGCAGCAGAGCCAGCACAGGATCCGCCAGCGACTGGTCCTGTGGATCCGTCTGTTCTACCAGTCTCACAGAAAAGGAATCATGAATCCTCCACCTCGGATTCAGACAAGGAGGCCTCTCTGCCAGCACATCTCAGTTTGCAGATCAGGCCAGCCCAGCAAAGTTCTCTTGATTGGGTCAAAGTTGGTAAAAAAAGGGAAAAAATGCCGAATAGTCGATACTACACATGTTGGGTAGAATCCTCTGTTCGGTTCCTGCTCCTCTGTTCCTCGCTCCTCTGTTCCTCTTGCTTCTTCATGCTCAGTTCTACTCTCTTCTCTTTTTCTCTTAGGAGCCGAGGTGGATAGCCTATCCTTTCCTGTTTCCTTTGTTCTTGTCTCTCTTGGTTGTAAGCTCTCATTGTACCATACATTTACTTAATAGATTTAGTCTTTACTCAGAAAAAAAAAAAACAAGTTATGTTATGTTAAATAGTTATAGAACTATGTTATGTTATAAAAATATATATATATAATAACTTTATAATAGTTAAAGATATATATAGTTATATTTAAATAATTATATAGTTACATGGTTATGAAATTGTTATGATTATATTACATGATGCGTTATATATGTGTGTGTGTTATGTTAAATACATTTATGTTATACATGTTGAATAATTATAGAGTTTTGAGGATTCTTTTTTTTTTATTTTATTTATGTTTTATTATTATTTTTTTCTTCTTCTATTTTCTCTACTCTGACATCTTGTAGAAACCCTAGCTTCGATTGCATCCATGGAGGGTTCTCCTCCCCCTCCCCATCCTCGCTTGCCTCTCGTCTTTCTAGAAGAAGAGATCATAGCCTTTTAAGCACTGGTGGCCTCTATGCGAGAACGTCAGAAATCAATTGAGACCTGATCGAAATTCGTGAAGAGGAATGAGGAAATCTGAGACATTTCTTTGCCACTTGGTGTCAAGTGAACCACTCTAGCATACTCTGAATGCACTTAGATTGGCGTGTTCACTGGCATGTGGCCCTCACCAAGAAAAATAGAAATTTGGATCGAGAATACATGGAGGTCTAAATGAAAGGTAACATAGCAATATTTGTAGTAGGAAATGCATTTTTCACTATCATGTTTGACATTAGGGAGGATAGGCATGCGTTTTTTTCATAACGGTCCTCATTTTCTCATCTCTCAGGGGATGTATCTGAAGAAATGGACTCCTAATTTCAACCTGGATGAGGATGTTCCATTCGTTATCCTGATATGGGTTAAATTATCGTGGCTCCCTTTACCATGTTGGAGAAATCACTACCTCAGGGAAATTGGAAAGGAGGTTGGAAAATATATAGACAATGTCAATCCAAGAGGCTCTCATTTTTCTTGTGAAAAGATTTGTGTGGAGGTTTACCTGGAGAAAGGGCTTCTAGATGAAGTAAATATAACTCTGGGTGAGTGGAAAAATACACAGATTTTTTAATATGATAAAATCCCATTTAAATTTCATCACTACCATGAATATGGCCACTTTTCTTAGGACTACTCAAAGATGCCCTCTCCTATAAATTTTGAACAACCCCCCCCCCCCAACCTAAATATCAATGGGAGAACCAGTGTAGGAAAGATAATCAAGGTCCCATCATTAGTCCCAGGCCTCAAGAAAACAAAGGCAACATCTTGGCGACCGCTTCATCCAATCCATTTAGTGTGATGGGGAATCTAGGGGAAGCAATTGAGATTGAGAATATACATAAAGGAGATAATTAGAATGGTCAAACAAGGGATGAATCATAGGAGGAGAGAGAAATGAAATAGGATGCTCTTCCATAGGAAGGATCGAAGGAATATTCGAATAATCAAGCCAAGGATCAATATCAAAATTTGAAAACCCCTGTTTAGCAGCAATACGCCCCCTCTAGTATGGCGAAGGAAATAGCAGGAGTTCACACGCGACATATGACCCAAATATGATATGATATTAAGCGCTTAGACAATTATTGAGGTATTACAGACTCATATGCATGGATATGCCTATGTTACCTTGTGCAATGGATCGATAAGATTGCGAAATACATAGACAATGAAGCAGTTAAAGAACATAATAGACAACACATATAAACACAACATGTTAGGGTCCCACCCTAACCCCCTTATTTATGTAGTGGGATCGAGTCATAGTAAAGAGTCAATAAAGCCCATATTAATAATTGTAAGTGGTTAACCCGCAATTAGTGACGGGACCACAGTTACTTGCAAATGGGCCATGGTATTAGATAGATGGTATTAATAAAACCCATGGTATTGATCCATGGTATTGCATGTATGAGTCATATACAAAGGATAGAGACTCCCTGCGAGGAGCATCGTGTCTTATTTTTGTATCGAGCTCTGCTCTATTGGAGGTTGCCCCCTCGAAGAGGCCAGTGAACATTGCTTTCTGAATAATAAAATATTTGTTGTTGTCTCTCACTATTCTATGTTCTGGGTATCTTTCTTCACATATTCTGTATTTGGGTATCTTTTGCAGGTTAAGAGCATAACAAGTGGTATCAGAGCACTTTCCAGGGCCGGTGGGATCTCCATTTCTTAGCAAAAAATTTTTTGGCTAGAGACGTGTTCCGGTGTCTTTAAACCATGGGATCTTTCGTTGAGCGCATAAACTTGTAGATTTGGGGAGGCATGCACGCAGGAAATACAAGAGGTGGTCACGTTTTTTGGACTCCCTTGTAACCCCTCTGGGTACCTGTTATAGACATTTTTGTGCCTTACAGCTATAAGCATGAAATGTCCATAAACCAAGGGATCCTAAGTCCTTAAAAGTGTTGTTCCGACCCCTAAAGGAACAAGGTCAACAACTTACAGCTTCTCCCAGAAGTTCTCCACCAGAAACTGCTCAGAATCAGTCAAATCAGGATCATTTCAGCTGCTCCACTGGCTAGCTATGTTGCATAGCACCCAAATACACTAGCTAGATGCGTTGCAACGCAACTAAATGCACTACCAGGGTGCGTTGAGCGGGAAATGACAAATGGCAGTGTCATTCCACGAGGTGGAGAGACAATGGAAGCTTCCAAAATCTTCCCCAATGACACTTGCCTCACTGAATTCGACCAAGGATGAGTAAGAGGCTCTCAGTCTCCAAGTGGAAGCAAGAACTGACAGAGAGAAGACACTAGTCAAATCATAAGCTGACTGATCTTAGGTTGAGAAAATGGAGTCTACCAACCAAGGAATTCCCCTTGGTGGAAATCCTAGTCCCTTCTCCTCTTGGGGAGATGTTGGTGCACCCCATATGGCCACATTGTCGCTTCCAGGACTGACAATTGGCTTTCCAGTATGGCTCTTCTCAACCAATGTCGTTCAGAACACCACCATTCCTGAACAATCGAATTAGCAATTAGATGAGTCCAGAGTTGCCCACCAGCCTTGTACTTCCTCTAATTCTTCCTCTCCTCCTTCCTCTTCGCTTGATGGAACTGGTAAAGCTAAAAGCCAAGTCCTTAAGGAGAAGAAGGAAAAGAAGAAGAAAGAAAAAAAGAGGAAGGAGCCAAAGGCGAATGGGGGAAAATGAGTGTCGTCTAACGAAAATCCACACACTGCACCGACCAGGCCTAAATCACCATGTGTCATTTGCAAAGGAGACCATTTTCACAGAGATTGTCCTTGCATCCCCCAGATACTAAGGGACTGGTCTCCTCGTTTGCACAATCCGGTGTCATCAACCTCTGGTGATCATGTTGAAAGCACACCGTCAACTAGTGAAAGTGAAGCCCCAAGACAAAAAGGGAAAGCTAAATTTCCTTGTAAACTGTGCGAAGGCAATCATGCCGTCCACCACTATCCCTTCTTAGACGAAGCTAAAAGAGTTTTGGATGATCGCCTGGTTTCACTGTTACGACTTCCTCCTGGATATAAAAAACTCTTGCCGAGTCCGTCACTAGTTGAGAATTTGGCTGGCCCGCTCAGGTGGTCGGCTGAAGCGCCTATCATTGAAGATAAACCAACTAAATCCATACCAGGCGAAAGTCAAAAGGTCGAGGTGGCAGTTGACCCGGTCTTGCCTTCCGAGGTTTTATCTTCGAATGATACAGTCACTGAAGAGAACAAGGATGACACCGTCCAAATTCTCTTCATCAACATAGACTCCGACGAACATGGGGGAAATCTACCCATTCCTTTACCGTAGGAAGGAAGTTCGCCAGAGCCATACCCGGCTGTCTACTCGGTCCCACCTCCAAGCAACCTAGTTGTCTCCTTCGACTGGAATCAACTAGGCAGACCCCGTTTTCCAGCAAGCATACCATTCCGAATTATCGTTCAAATATATAGAATGGTCATGACTGGTACCATCATAGATGAGGGGGCTTCTGTGAGTATCCTTTCCTCTATTGCTTGGAAAGCGCTTGGTTTGCCATCGCTTTCGCCTGAGATGAGGGATCCTTCCCGGTGTGCCCATAACATTGAGAAGGAAGACTGTTCGCATGAATGTCATGGTAGTTCAAGGACCCTTGGATTATAACCTACTCCTTGGACGAGACTATATTTATTGCATGGGAGCCATCGTCTCCTCACTCTTTAGAGTAATGTGTTTTCCGCACGAAGGAACAGTGGTCAAGCTCGTGGACCAGCTTTCATTTCCCGGATCACGCATAGCAAATAGTCATATACCATCCCTAAATGATCTCTTCACGCAAGAAATGTCTCAATCCCCAGTCCGTCCTCCCGATGAGCGCCAGTAATTCGGAGGGATATGACTGAAACCCAAGGGGCATGCGTCCTGGTCTGCTTCGGCAGGAAAACTTCGGGTATAGGGTAGGTTTCCGTGGGAGAATATGACTAGTCTGTACCCCGTCCGTCAGTGGAAGAGGGGTTATTCTAGAATAAGATTCTCTTGTCAAATTTATGTGAGTTGGCGGACGTCGTCGCTCACCCTTGTTTACCTCGGTAGACATCGCCGAAGAAGTGTTTTGTTTGCTGTGTGAATAGAGCAATCTTTGGGTAACCTGTAAGAGGTAGGCCTCTCCTGATAGAAAAAATGTTTTGTTTGAAAATTGAGGGGTATTCTTGAAACCATATTTTATACCTGGGGGCATGCAAACCTTTTGTAGTGCAAGCAAAGAGCGATTATTTATCTGTTTTTTAGATTAGTCGTTTCCTAACTTGCATAAAGAAAGGATGTGGGGCAAAAATCTAAAAGTTTCCATTTCTATATGAGACATTCTTATCATATGACTGGATTAATCGAGCAGTTTTAGCACATAGTTCAAGCTCGTTAAAAAACAAACATAAGACATGAGCAAATATTTCCACCTGCGTTTAAGCTCGTTAAAAAATGAACTATTCCCCGGTAAATGACCATCGTGAATGAAGCATTTCAGCCATTAAAGCCTTGGTCATGTTTCCACCGTCACCTCCACTTTTCCATTGGCCGATCATTCACCTCCATTTGATTGTTTACCCATTTTGAGGAACAGCTGCGAAGAGTGATTTCAATAGCCATCTTTGTGACACTGCCGTGATTGGAAAATTCCAACCCTTACCTAGAATCAGCTGCTACCCATTTTATCACTCGTTCCTTAAAAGACGAGTCTTCTTTAAGCTCTTTTCAACTGACTCATAAAATATGAGAAGATTGCCGAGTTTTGGCCTTCTAGCTCGTTAAAGCAACCCGAATTGCTATCCCTCCTCTAGATTTTAATCTTTTTGGACCTGAGGGATTATTGCACAAAAAGATCGAGCGCTTGTTTTGTTCGGCTCGTTAAAGCGATCAAAAATCCATCCCTTCTGTATTGTTTTATACTTTTTCGGACTTAAGGATTAGATGACGAAAAAGGAATTTTAGAGTTACCTTTACGTACCTTTTCAGACTCTCTAAAAGTGAAAAGGACCGAGTTATCTGTGTCGTTAGACTCGTTAAAAAAATTAATAGCGACAAACTTGTCTTTAGACAAGAACGAGTTTCACTATCGCTAGGCTCGTTAAAACATAGCGATGGGTTTGCCCGAAGGGGAACTTATAGAAAAAGCATATGTTATCCTCCTCAACCTTGACAAAAATAAATAGGTACTAGTCAGCAATGACTGGGAAAAAATTGGGAAGAAAACTCAAAGAATCTTTATTGGTAGCAAGTCGCTCTTGAACATGACACTTCCACTCCATGCCCGAGTCGGGTTGGGTTGTTTCATTCACCGGTCACATCACCATGGTCATGCCATACCATCCACATTTGGGGTAAATGCTACCAATCCATCACATAAGTGTCGCCGACATGTTCAAGAGAAGTCATCCAGAGAAGTCACCTGTGTCCTATCCACTACCATACATCATGCTTCATTCTTTCATGACCGCCATCCTGAACCATATATCATCATATCGTTTTCACCTCCATCAAAATAATTTGCTCCATTCCGTGTCATTGATGTGGGATTCATTAAGGCCCTCCTTTGACGGATCACTTCTTGTCGACATCAGCTCATTATCCAAGAAGTTGATCTAGGAACACCCCATTCAGTACTTTGAAGCTTGCATGCCTCAATGGCAAGTTTCTCACTTCCGGCGACAGGTATACATCAATGACCTTCGACTGAAAGATTTTGCGTGGTGTTCGACGCCAAGTCCTTTATTCACACCACGTGAATTGTACTGCAGTACCTTGAGGGTCATTATCATTATCGGTGATTCCTCTCGCGCTTGTTAACAGTTTACATCATTGACTGGTAATCAAGCGATGTATTTCCGTGTTCGACTTCAAGACATTTCTCGCATGGATCGACTTGTACTTCGAGTGAAGATCGGACAAGATTGAAGACCCCATATCTAGTTTCATCCATTCGGGCTGCGATATATATTTAAGAAAATAAAAACATTGAAATGTACAGCGTTGCAACACAGATAATCATCCTACCAAAAGGATGGTGACTCTATCAGAATCATCAGTCTACCATCAGACGATTGTCTATCCTATGTACATGAAAATGAATTTATAAAGCTGAGCATGGGAATGCCCACCTCAGCTAGATCATGAAAATAGTATGAAGATAATGTATTGTAGTGTATCTTATTACAGGTCTCCTCCCAGCATTGAAAGAACTTTGGATCCTCCTAATAAAGCATTTCACCCGATAAACGGCCTCATACTTGAAGGGGCAACTGTTATAGACATTTTTGTGCCTTACAGCTATAAGCATGAAATGTCCGTAAACCAAGGGATCCTAAGTCCCTAAAAGTTTTGTTCCGACCCCTAAAGGAACAAGGTCAACAAATTACAGCTTCTCCCAGAAGTTCTCCACCAGAAACTGCTTAGAATCAGTCAAATCAGGATCATTTCAGCTGCTCCACTGGCTAGCTGCTTTGCATAGCACCCAAATAAACTAGCTAGGTGCATTGCAACGCACCTAAATGCACTACCAGGGTGCGTTGAGCGGGAAATGACAAATGGCAGTGTCATTTCGCGAGGTGGAGAGACAATGGAAGCTTCCAAAATTTTCCCCAATGACACTTGCCTCACTGAATTCGACCAAGGATGAGTAAGAGGCTCTCAGTCTCCAAGTGGAAGCAAGAACTGACAGAGAGAAGACACTAGTCAAATCATAAGCTGACTCATCCTCCTTGCATACATCTATATATGGATCCCTCATCCGAGAGATCCAGAGGCTGGAATTTTGTACATTGCAGAGAATTGTTGTTGGTTTTGAGATAGATATCAGAGTATTGGGTGATTTATGCTTTGTTGGAGGTGAATAGGGGCTTCTTTGCTGGGAGGTTGATGCTAGATCAGGAATCATCGGTTCTAACTCCTCCTGTAACTTCTTGTTATATCAACAAAACTATTTGAGTTTCTCCTACATGCTTGTGTATCATTGATGTTTGTTACATTTCTATGTTTAGCTTAAATCTGATCCTAAGCTTTTTATGAATATAAACCCATGTCTTTGTATAGTTTCCTTCTTTTGTGATCTTGCAGGTACTTGGTGAAGCTGGGCAAGTAAGGGAGCAGGTAGCTGGAAGCTGTCAAAGAGGAGAGAGATTGGATCAAAGGACTAGCGCAAGACATAGGTTGGTTCATCCTATTTCTCTTTGTTTATAGTTCATAAAGAAGAATACAAAAGTAGTTTTCTCTGTTTGTTTCTAAGGTCACTGTCACACCTTAGTGGGATAGGGTCGTTCTGAATAAACACTTTTCCCGTTAACAGTACCCCTTCGAGTAGTAGAGCATTAGACAGAACCGCATATAGACTACCTTCCAAGTACCTTCTGGGTATATCAGAAGCTCCTTAGCTCCTATGCAACCTCGCCATAGATAAACCGTCGGCCGTCTTGCTGCTACAATACATCGAGAACAGCACTCAGAGAGATTACTCGCCCATACGATAGGGTAGTTGGGTTGTACAACTAAGGGTACGGTTGATCATCCTTAGTTAGAGCCCTAAAACATTGGGCCGAGTACTACTGTTAGACACTTATGTATATTGCGATCTGTAGCACCTGACACTCCTTGAGACCATAGTTCCCTTTTCCATCTGGGGATCACGCTTCATCTCTGCTAGATCCGCTCGCACAAAGGGGTTCAGCAGTAGCAGACATCAGTCCCACAGTTCCGAGTTAGCATACCAGCCATTCCAATCTATTAGATCCATCAGATCCGCAACAACAATCTGTTCTGTCGCTCAGAGCTATCCGATCCGCCATTCAGATCTCTCAGATCCACTTGATCTGAGTAGTTGTGTGGGGTTCCTATACCGGGGCATGATTTTCACAAGACTTTTGGTAGCATTGACATTTTGAGGATTCAACTACTGCAGTATTCCTAAGGAAGGAGTAAAACTCTGTTGTTGGTGATCTAGCCCATCAGAATCAGGACGATGAGCTGATCACGGTGGTACAATTCAATTCTTAGTGAAAAAAAAAAATTGGGCGGTCCCAATTTTCAAGAACATCAGGTCGGTGCATGGTAGAAACTAGAGCTCAAGCTATGGCTAATGAGAGGATAGACAAACTTGAAGAATCCTTGCAATACCTCCAAATTCAGCTTGATCGACTAACTAGCATAATCCCGAGCATAATCCCGACGAGCAAAGAGGAAGCCCATGAGAAGGCGTATATTGGGAATGGACACAATGAGCATGAGTCTAGCCACTCTCTCCACCTCGGGGGCCCCCACCAAAAATCCCGTCCGTGACCTCCCAAGTTAGATATGCATAAATTTGATGGTTCTCACCTCGCAGCATGGATAGCACAAATGGAGCAGTATTTCAATCTGAATAACATTTTAGATAATGAGACTCAGCTTATGGTGTGGAGCATGTACTTGGACAATGAAAGGTGGCAATGGTGGGAATGGCATCAACGTTGCAATGGACCTTTTATGACTTGGACCTCCTTCAAAAAAGCTCTTACAGAACACTTTGACCAAGAATCTTCTTTTTTGGGTCGTCTTACTAAGCTCCGACAGACTAGCATAGTGGATGAATATATTATAGCCTTTGACGCCTTAGCCTTCCGCACTACGGGTCTCTCAGATGTGTTCTACACAGAATGTTTTATCAGCGGTATTAAAGAAGCCATAAAAGCCAACGTCTTACTACACCACCCTCCCACATGGACGGAGGCTTGCAAGGTAGCTCGTAATGTGGAACGTGCGTTAGCAGCCCAGTACAGTCGCCCAAATTTCACTGCTAAGGGTCGCCCCCCACAGGCTCACAGCATGACTCAAACACTTAAGGTTCAAAAGGTCTCACCTGCAGGAATGGCCGAAAAAAGAAAGCAAGGATTATGTTACTACTGTGATGAAAAATACTCCCCAGGTCATAAAGGCAAGGAGCCCAAATTTTTTCAAATTGATGCCACTGATTACAGCTCATCAGAGGAAGATCCACCACTAGAGGAACATGAGGCGGTAGAAGAGGACAACCAAAAGGACAATGTCCCTGACGAACCAGTTATTTCGCTGCATGCTTTGGCAAAGATTTCTTCACCTCAAACTCTCAAATCAGAGGTTTTATTAAACATCGCCCAGTAGTAGTCTTGATTGATAGTGGAAGTACACATAATTTCATCCATCAAAAAGGCGCGGAAGCAGTGCATTGTTTTGTACGAGTAGTTTCTAACTTCCAAGTCCAAATTGCGGATGGGGGGACAATGAAATGTGAAGGCTACTGTGAAAATGTCAAACTTAAAATGGGGGATTATCAGTTGAATACCCACATGTTTTCCATACACATGGGAGGGTGCGACATTGTCCTCGGTGCTGAATGGCTTTGCACTCTTGGGCCAATCACAATGGATTTCCAAGAGTTATATATGAGTTTTAAGTAGAACAACTCCACACATACCCTCCGTGGACTCCAGGCAGGAGCTCCCTCTATCATCAGCTCGCATAGGATGGAAAAATTGCTAAAAAAGGGCCATCATGGAGTTATAGATCAATTTAATGCCATCTAGGCAGTTGAAACCAAGTCTCTGCCTATTCATCTTGAGATGCAACAAATTTTAAATAACCATCTGACGGTCTTTGACAAGCCTCATGAGCTTCCACCCTCGAGAGGGGAACATGATCAGAGCATCACCTTGGTTCCAGGGGCCCAACCCCCAAATGTGTGCCCATACAAATATCCGTTCACCCAAAAGAATGAGATAGAAAAAATAATCAAGGAACTTTTGGAAGCAGGTGTCATTCATCCCAGCATTAGTCCTTATTCATCACCGGTGGTCATGGTGCTCAAGAAAGATGGGGAGTCGCGGATGTGTCCAGACTTCACGGCCCTCAATAAGTTGACAGTCAAAGATAAATTTCCCTTCCCGGTGGTTGACGATTTGCTAGATGAACTCAATGGGGCTCAATTCTTCACTATGTTGGATCTTCGCTCAGGCTACCACCAAATTCGCATGAAGGAAGTCGACATTCCAAAGACTACTTTCCGAACCCATGAAGGCCATTATGAGTTCCTGGTCATGCCATTCAGTCTTTGTAATGCCCCATCTACTTTTCAGAGCCTTATGAACCACCTTCTCAAACCATATCTCAGGAAATTTGTCCTTGTCTTCTTCGATGACATCCTCATCTATAGTTGCACTTGGGCCGCACATCTTCAGCATGTAGATCTACTCTTGCAACTGCTTCGCAAGCATAAATTATTTGTCAAGATGTCCAAGTGTTCATTTGGCATGGAAGAAGTTGAGTATTTGGGCCACATTGTGTGGCGTGAAGGTGTCAAGGTGGACCCCAAAAAGATCCAGGTAATGCAGGATTGGCCTCAACCTAAGACCTTGAAGAGCCTGAGAGGATTTTTGGGTCTCACAGGCTATTATCGCAAATTCGTCGGAAATTATGGTCACATAGCGAAGCCCCTCACTCAACTCCAGAAGAAAAATTCATTCTTCTAGAATGAGGACACACAACAGGCATTTACAGCTCTCAAAAATGCCATTTGTTCCACTCCAGTCTTATTACTACCTGACTTCACCAAATCTTTTGTCATTGAATGTGATGCTTCGGGTATAGGTATTGGGGCGGTCTTAATGTAGGAAGGGCAACCTTTGGCCTTCAAAAGCCAACAACTAAGTGGGAAGAATCTGGGCCAATCTACCTATGAGAAGGAAATGATGGCCATTTTACATGTAGTAGAGACCTGGAAACCTTACTTATTGGGGTGACATTTCCAAATCCGCACAGACCATCATAGTCTTAAATATTTTCTGGAGCAATGCCTATCCTCCCCACAACAAAATAAATTGCTTGCCAAAATGCTGGGATATGATTATGAGATAATTTACAAGAAAGGGCAAGAAAATAGTGTAGCAGATGCATTATCTCGCCAATTTGAGGAGGGAAGTACCCTGCTAGAAATTTACCTTCCCATTCCAGAATGGATTGAAGAAGTTCGCAGGGAATGGTTTTCACATCCCGGTCTCTCCCAACTCATTTCTCAATTGCAGGCGGATCCAAATTCCACCAAGGGCTACTTGTGGCAGGATGAGATTCTTCGCTACAGAGATAGAGTCGTAATATCACCAGCATCCACCCTCAAAAGTCGCATTTTGGAAGAATTGCACTCATCCCCAATTGCAGGACATTCAGGCTTTCAGAAGACATATGCTCGCACCAGAAGATCATTTTTTTGGACAGGCATGAAAAAGGACATCCTCACTTTTGTAACAGAATACGATGTCTGTCAACGCCACAAAGAGGAGACTCTCAAAGCACCAGGAACATTACAACTGTTGCCCATCCCGGCAGCAATATGGACAGAGGTTTCTATGGATTTCATTACAGGTCTTCCAAAGTCAGGAAACAATTCAGTCATCATGGTGGTTGTGGACAGACTTTCGAAGTATGCTCATTTTTGCGCCCTACCCCACCCGTTTACACCGACTTTGGTCGCTCAATCTTTCATGGATCAGATCTTCAAATTGCATGGCATGCCCACTTCTATTATGTCCGAACGCGACTCGATCTTCACCAGTAATTTTTGGCAGGAACTCTTCAGGCTACAAGGCACCCAACTAAAACTCAATACTTCTTATCATCCACAAACGGATGGTCAAACAGAAGCCGTCAACAAATGTCTGGAAACCTACCTTAGGTGTTTCACTTCAGAAAAGCAACATCTTTGGGTACAATGGTTACCTCTGCCTGAATGGTAGTATAACACCAACTATCATGCCACCACCAAAATGACTCCCTATGAAGCAGTATATGGTCAACTCCCTCCTTCCCCTACTTCTTATATCAAGGGGGGCTCAAGGGTACAAGCAGTGGATCAACTCCTACAAAACCGTGCAACCATGCTCGCCCATCTTAGAGAGAATCTTCATCAAGCTCAAAACCACATGAAGCAACAGGTAGACCAGCATCGCTCAGAGTGCCAATTTCAAGAAGGGAATCAGGTCTTTTTGAGGCTGCAACCATATAAGCAAACATCACTCAAAGACAAGGGTTGTCAGAAACTATCTACAAAATTCTACGGACCATATCAAGTACTTCAGTGCATTGGAGAAGTAGCCTACAAGTTGGCTTTGCCGCATACTGCAAAAATCCATCCAGTTTTCCATGTCTCATGCCTCAAGGAAGTGATTGGGAACAATTGCAGAATTCAAACCAGTCTACCTAAATTGGATGAGGAAGGGTCAATTTGGCTCCAACCTGAACAGGTCCTAGACACACGAAAAAGGCATCTCCATGGCCGCATGATTAGGGAAGTTCTCGTCAAGTGGAAAGACACCTCTCCGGAAGATGCAACTTGGGAACCAACCACTATTCTTCAACAGTTTCCACAGCTTCAGCATTGAGGAAAAGGCTATTCTTAAGGGGGAGGGCATGTTAGGGTCCCACCATAACCCCCTTATTTATGTAGTGGGATCGAGTCATATTAAAGAGTCAATAAAGCCCATATTAATAATTGTAAGTGGTTAACCCGCAATTAATGACAGGACCATAGATAGTTGCAAATGGGCCATGGTATTAGATAGATGGTATTAATAAAACCCATGGTATTGATCCATGGTATTTCATGTATGAGTCATATAAAGGATAAAGACTCCCTGCTGGTGGGCTCCAGTATTGTAGCAATAATGCTACAACTCCTGGAGCTTCCTATCTCTAATTTTATCAACCCGGTAGTTCGTAACAAACTTGGAAGTGACGGTGCTGTATGCACAAGTACTAGCTCTTGTCGCAGCTGTCACTTGGTCAGCTGGCACAAGTCCACTAGGGCTCAAGCCAACTTCCATATGCTCTCAGAAGAAGATTTCTAAATGATGGACGAAGACTATCTCAAAGGAAATTAACCTACTTTGCAATGATGAACTGAAAGCCAACAAAACAGGGAAACCCTAGTAAACCCTAATCTGACTAGTCTAATCTCTATGATGCAATGGTGGGTGTGCAAACTTCCAGAAATGATGCCATTACTTCTAGTGGTATGAGATGCATGAATTTAAGCTACTTCTACTGAAA
The DNA here is from genome assembly GCA_031772625.1 of Pinus tabuliformis. Lineage (NCBI taxonomy): Eukaryota > Viridiplantae > Streptophyta > Pinopsida > Pinales > Pinaceae > Pinus > Pinus tabuliformis. Next base: position 1,001,585,512 of record CM062813.1, on the reverse strand, counting down.
AGAACATTGTTTTTGGATTTTTGCTTAAGTGGTTGGAGTTGTTACGATTTTGTTTCTTTTTAGGGTTTGACTGTGCAGGGGTAGTTCGAAGGGAGAGAAAGCTTGGGAACGGTCAAGAGGGCTAGGAAAGGTTCCAGGGGATCCAAAACATCATTCCATAGAAATCCACAACGTTCAGGTGCTCGGCAACTGAGGTTACAGGTTTCTACAGGATGTCTGCAGGGGATCCTACAAGAAGCTTGGGATTTCTACAGGAAGTCTGCAACTTCTACAGGATGTTCTGTGGTTGGAGTTTTGGGTGATGGAGGAGTGGAGGAGTTGTATGGGTGGATAGGTAGAATGGAAAGGGGGCTTATGATGGCTCAGGGACAGAGATATGAGATGAGGAAAGGGTGCTTGCAGCTAGTTGGAGAATGGAAGGGTGGAAGCAATGAAAAGTCCGAAAAGATGGAGAACAATGGAAGTGTTGGAAGGTAAACGATCTGAACACAGGTTGGGTAGGTGGCTTTAGATGTGGTTGAGAAGAAGAAGAAGATAACAGAGCGGTGCAACGCAGTGTAAAGGAAACAAATCTGCACAAAACCAAGAATTCATCAACCTATCCTAACTGTTTTATTAAATCAATGAACAACAATGTAAACTTCAGAGAAAAATCGTGCATGGAGTTGGAACGAGGAAATACTACTCAAGATCAGAATGCATGGATGGATCTACAATTGAAATGACTGTGTTGCAGCTTGAATGAAAGTGTAAGACTGCGTTTTTTGGTGGCTGGTACGGTCTACACCTCCAATCTCTAACAGAGATGGCAGTGAGTGCACTGTCAGCCTTTTCTTGGAGCTCTAATGAATGCTGATCCTCCTACTCTAATCTAAGAAACTAAAATCACTTGAACTGTAAACTAATCCTATTCAATCACATAAAATAAATCGATTCAGCAGACTGTAATTTCTAAATGCATGTCAAAACAGTGTAATAAAGGGTTGAAAGGAAAGACAAGTAACAATGCAAGGAAGAGGAGGTCTATTGCTCTCAGGTTGGGCCCTAACCTGAGAGCTATAGCTCCCTTAAAAACTCAGAATTTAATCCAAAGCTGCCTGCCTTTATTGTATAATCATGAATCTAACATCATGCCAAAACTGGCTTACAAAAAGCAAAAACCGAGCTGTAGCTCGTGCTTAGAAATTGCAACAGTAGTTCAAAAGTTAAAAAAAGCTCCTATCAAAGGCCACGGCCTTAATATTTATACATGATGAGGATCAAGCTGGCTTCCTCAATTAATGGAGCTCGGATGTCCAACTAAAAGTTAAACTGCTGTAAATTGTTGTTCCTGTAGAACCTGTTGGCTGCCTTTAAGCTCGGTGGGGAGAGCTGTTGGAGCTCGGAGTTAGGGTGGAGATCACGAGGGAGGTTATTTAAGGCTATAGACAACCTCCCTATAAACCTGCAATGCCACCTTTGCTGTCTCCTTGTCTCCTTCTGCGAGGTCTTTGCTCCCTTTAATGCCAAAAAACCTGAAATCATCATGTATTAGCCACATAGATATAATGTCTGCCCTTCTTCCAACAAATAACACAAATATACCAAGAAATGAATGCATAAGTGATAAAAGATGAGGGGTTGAGCAAGGTAAGTAGGCCAAATGAGCCCACTTTGTTACCAAAAATTGGGGCTCATCATCACCCCCCAGCTAAAATATGTGCACATCCTTGAGCAACTTAGTCCAAGTCTTCATCCTTCATTGCTTTTACTGCTTCCCTTACATCCCAAGCCTCTGTGGTAGTGTCCTCCTTGCTGACATGAAACCCAGCTTTCCTGTTCACCTCTTCCCATTGTTCACTGTTATCCTCCTCTGTGTTGCCTTCAGTCAATCCTAACAGCAGTGGTGGGCTGATTTTATGGCCAATCCAGCTAGCCTGGAGGCTTTGCATGGATTTCTTGTAAAGGTCTACCCTTACCAAAGCTTCCCTCATCCGAGTTGGGGTATGGTACTCTCGGAGTTTCAGACTGTGTGCCAAGGTATTCCATCTGCGTGTGCATGCTTGGGCAGCATTTTCTCCTAACAGTCTTTCCATGTCTTCAAAATGAGCTATGGCTTGGGCCTGTTGGTCCATAAATCTCAAGGAAGCTGTGGGATCAGTAGACAAGTGTTGGTGTGCTGAGATGCGTGCAACTGGATCCTCTGGTTCTGCTCGAATGAACAATGGCTCGTTCAATTCTCGGTTCATGACCGATTTTGCTTCAGCTGCTCTTTGATCCTCATAGTTCAACCATGAAGCAAACGCCATCAATTGCATATCACCCAAGGTAGTATTGGGATCCCAGGAAACTTCATTAGGCAAGGCCAAATTGTGGAGGTAGAACTCTGCTAATTTGGCTTTATCTTCTGACGAACTAGTACTGCACAACTCATAAAATTGTTTTGGGCTTTGGATCTGAGAAATACCTCTTTGTGCCAAGGTATTTATTTGGAACTGCAACCATTGGTCTTTCAAGTAAAAACCATAGGATTTTGCAGGTTGTTTGCACTGTATTGCCTCCATGGCCCAACTGGCCATGCAGGCCAATTGTGCTTCCTTTTGCTGCAGCTGTTCTTTTAGAGCTTGCACTTCAATTTGTGCTTGTTGTTCTGCTTCCTGTAGAAGTGTCATTGGCTCCTCAAGACCGGTGGTCAGCTCCTTTTTGCCTTTTTGTTCTTCTGTGGTGTCTTTGGAGGATGTACCTGCCCCTGCCCTCAACTCCTGTAGCTGCAATCTTAGCTTCTGGTTTTCTTCCTGTAGGTACACTCTTTGGCAATTAGCCACATGTTTAGCCATGGCGAATTCACTCCTGACCTCCTTGAGTTGCTCTTGTAAGGGACCTATGTCCGCCACACCCTTTGATTTGGCGATCTTCATCCATGTGTGGGTACGAACTCTTTCTTCCTCTAATGCAAAAACAGGGGTACAGTAAATTTCTGCGGTATGATTTTGCCCGCCTCTAAAAAGGTGTAGTATGAACTCAGACTAGGCTGAGGGCTGGGCTCTGGTATATGTTCTTTTTCTGCATCTTTAGGTGGCTCTATCTCACCCTCCCTTGGTGGTGATGAGGGTCCTTCTCCTTCCCTCTTCTCTGTTTCCTGTAGCCGGGCCAGAGTGTCCTGTAGAACATTTTCAGCCTCCTGTAGCCGAGCTTTTTCAGTCAACAGGTCTAACCTTTCTTGCCACATATTTTTCTTTGGGCTCCCCTTCTCATATGTGACAGTTATCCTTGAGGGGGACTTTTCCTTGGGAGAAGAAGGGGTATCTTCAATGACAATCGGCCTGCTGGACGAAGGCTGTGGCTTGCCCGTCTTTATCCTAACACTTCTTCGAGCTTTAAAGTATAGAGGGGTCTCCCTCTTTCTCTTTTCTTTTGGCTTAGGTGGCGTGCTGAGACTAGCTAGTACAGCTGCTGCCTCCCTTGCTAGAATGTCTGCCTTCTTCTCCTTGGGTTTCACTTTTCCGGGGCTTCCTGTAGAAGACCCTGTTTTAGCCAATTTCGGGCTTCCTGTAGAAGCCCCTATTTTGGTAATTTTCGGGCTTCCTGTAGAAGCCCCTTTTTCAATAATTTTCGGGCTTCCTGTAGAAGACCATTTTTATTTTTTCGGGCTTCCTGTAGAAGCCTGTTTCTGCTTTCCTGTAGACACAGGTGTCGCCACCTTGGCTTGCTTTGCTGCATGGGTTTTGCTTTTTGGTTTGGTTGCGGGTGCTGATGAGGTACTTGTGCTAATGTGGACCTTCTCAGCTTTGTCCGTTCTGCTCTGCAACCTTTTCTCTCTTGCTGACAAAATGGGTGTGTCACCTTTTTCCTCAGCATCCTTTTTCTTGTGCTTCCTCCTTTGTTCTTTCTTCTGCACTATGGTCGGGGTCTTCTGGCCTGTTTCTTTCTTTTTTGCGGCCACTACTTCTTTTTCCTCACTGCTGGAGGAGCCACTTTCCTCGGTCAACATCCTTATGTCTCCATCTCTTGTCAAATTTCTGAATGATTCCCATGAGAGGGGAACCTTATATGAATGAAGCGCATCCTCCACAAGAAGTTTGATCAATCCATGGTGGGCTACCTGATCTGGTATGCCTTCTTTTAACTTTGTGGCACACTCAGTTAGAGACTGTAGCAGGAAATAAGGAATGCTCAGTTTATTTTCTATGGGAAGATCAATCTGGTGTCTCAATTCAGTGAGCAACCTGAAGTGATACACGTACACGATGCTAAAATGGCCTTCACAGGTTATATACTTCATAATTTGCAGGCTAACTTCATTCCATGGTGGCAGCAAGCTGGTTCTTCGCACCCCATTTTTGTCCTCCGTGAATTCCTCCTCAGGTGGAAAGAATTCTTTCTTTGCCTGCTGGCTCAACTTCCTTTCTTCCTTATCCCATGGCAAGCCCATTGGAAGTTCAGTAATTCGACTGATATATTGCGGGGTGAGCTTGAGGCTTAGGCCCCTGAAGTTCACGGTGGCCAGTGTTTTGGATTTCGGCCTCAAGGCTTGTAAAAATTCTTCTGCCACTTCGTCGTCATGACCCTGCAACTTGTCACAAAAGGATATCCATTGTGCCCGTGTGAAGAGCTCCACCACCTCCTGGTTTTCTCTTAATTTTGATGAATCAGTGGGTTCCCGTCTAATAAACCCACCCGGCATGATAAAAACTGTTGCTAGAGGTGGCGAATGCGGAAGAAGTTTAGCTTATTGGGACAGAGCGTTGAATTATGCCTCCGTCGTGCAAATAATCCACAAAACTTATCCCTGAGGACCTTAACACAGTTTAATTCACTGACATCCTGTAGAACGACAGTCTATGCATAGCAGACAACACTTTTAACCATTTCCTACAACCAGACTGTAGACGACGATTCTGCCACCTTTAAAAACCAATTGCATGGAGAGTTCAGGGTTACCTTTTTATCTGCCACCTTTTTACGTGAGGAACCCGCCTTCCTGTAGAAACAGCTTTCCTGTAGGAGCAGCTTTCCTGTAGAAGCAGCGCGTGATTCCTGGGGAAGACTGCAGTTGGTCTGCGCTCTCGGTGGTGCTTCTCAGCCGTTTTGATAGCCAAAGGCTCGGAGTTTCGAACTGCAGAGAGATCTGAATGTTCACTCGAGGTTCGAACGGTGAATGATAAATGCATGCGGCCAATCTAGCCGATTAGATTTGAATCGGCGGGATCCATGGCGCGGGGGTGAGCTGTCCCCGCCGGACCGTTGGATGACGTCGTTCCATGATTTGACTGTGCGTTCACTTACTACCGCATCATCCCTCCAGCATATCCGCCGCCGTTTCTTCTGCTAAATTCGTTTTTTCCAACGGGGATTGTTCTCACGTGTGTGTTGATCATTCCTTTTGTCACGGCCGCCACCCAAACATTTGACTGGACCATTAACCGGCCGACATGGCCAGTCAACTGGCCATATAGTCGCTCAACCCATTCACTTTACACTTTGCAAACAATTCAAAGTAAAATTCATGCGATCTAATGGAAGAAAGGGTCGAGACACTTACCTGCGCGGCTGCAACACGATTTTTCGGGTTTTGGACGATGATGAATGGATCTACCTACTGCTGGTGAATTTGCACAGGCCTGGAGGTTCACGTTTACAAGCTACCGACGATGGAGTTAATGCTTGGCTGCATGCGTTCGCGTTCATTGCATATGGCCAGCGCTATGAATAGTATACACTCTAGCGGGCTCAACTGTTACAGGACTCCCGCGGGATGTCTTGTAACAGTTCTTCCTCCTTGGGTGCATGTTGCACGACGAAGGATCTGGCCTCTCGATCACGCTCCCAGGGCTTCTGGATGACTAGGATGGATATGGTATGAGATCTCAGAGTTTTTTTCATTTAAAAATTGCTTTTTCTTGAGAACTCATCGATCTGCTTTGCTGGTGCAGGTAACTTCGTTGCATGTCGACAAGGATGGCAGGACGAGTTGACAACAATGTGCAAGGGAGATAATAATAGCTTGCATGCGTCCAAACCGATCCTTAGTCGTTAGATCTCCTCATAAAATGGATTCTGGGCCGTCCTGAACTTCTACAGGAAGTTTCCTGTAGAAATACAGAGCTTCCTGTAGAAAGGTTGCATTTCCTGTAGAGAGTTTGCACCTTCCTGTAGAAAATCTGCATCTTCCTGTAGAAAATCTGCGTCTTCCTGTAGAAGATCTGTGTCTTCCTGTAGAAGACCTGCGTCTTCCTGTAGAAGACTCAAGCTGTAATAAAATTGCACATACCTTGGAGAAAATGAGTATTCTTGGAGGAGGTGCTGGTGAGGTCTCCTGACAGCATGATAAGGATCCTTGGCTTTGAGTTGAGAGGATTCCTCTCCTCCATAGAACACCTGCAACCTGCATGCAATTTTACATTATGAATTTGCCGACCTTGTTTTTTTTTTTTTTTTGAAAGATAACAGGGGCGCCTCATTGAGGTTTTCACCCTTGCCATCTGCCTTAAGCGCCTCAGAGAGGTTTTCACTCAAGGATCTTTTTTCAAATCTCTTTTTTTTTTTCTTTTTTTTTTTGAAAGACAATAGGGGCGCCTCAATGAGGTTTTCACCCCTACCACCTGCCTTGGGCACCTTAGAAAGGTTCTCACCCAAGGATCTTTATTATTTTTTCTTTTTTTTTTTTTTAGATCTTTCAGGGTATGCCCAAAGGAGAGGCAGAACCCTTCTCTATGACCAATACTGATTTCTCCATAGTTTTGATGAATTCTTGTCTTGAGAGAGGCTTCTTGTAGATCTTCAATCGATGCCCATTGACAAGCATGGGGATGGCTTCCTCATCAATGGTCCGAATAAGAACAGATCCATTGTCATCACATTTTTCCACTGCATATGGTCCTAGCCATCTGGTTCTCAGCTTTCCCTTGAAATATTTGTATCTGGAGTCATACAACAAAGCCCAATCTCCCGGCTGGAATTGCTGGTCATGGAGATGTTGGTCATGCCACACCTTTCTCTGAAGTTGAACCACTTCTAAGTGAAGGAGGGCCTGCATTCGGTGCTCATCCAGTCCATTCAGCTGCAATAACCTTTCTTGTTGTGCATGGCTGAGATCTAGATCTAGCTGAGCTGCCATCCTCAAAGTGTTGTATTCAAACTCAATGGACAGCAAAGCTTTCTTCCCATAGACCAGCTCATAAGGTGTGAAGCCGGTGGTGGTCTTTCAGGTGGTGTTGTCAGTGCATGTGGCCTCAACCAGGCGATCTACCCAGTCCTTTCTGCTGCTGCTCACCACCTTAGTCAAGATCCCTTCCAATGCTGTATTGGTGACTTCCACCTGCCCATTTGCTTGAGGGTGATAGGGGGTGGAAGTCCTATGCTTGATCTTGTGGTGAGCTAGTAAGTCTTCAACCAGGTTGGATGTGAACTGGCTCCCTTGATCGGTTACTAGCTCTCTTGGGTAGCCAAACTTGTAGAAGATGTTTTCTCTTAAGAACTCGGCCACCTTTTCTTCTGTTGCAGCTTTGATTGCTTTAGTCTCTGCCCACTTTGTCAGGTAGTCAGTACACACAATGATGTAAGACCTTTGCCTCGAAGGAGGGTCGATTGGACCCACAAAGTCCATGCCCCACTTCTCAAATGGCTCAAGAGTCACTTGAGGTTGGAGAGGCATCTCATCCCTTTGAGTCGGATTCCCCATTCTTTGGCATTGGTCACATTGGCTGATATATCTTCTGACATCTTGATGAAGTGTGGGCCAATAGTAGCCTGCCTGCAAGATCTTGAAGGCAGTCCTCTTTGCTGCAAAATGTCCTCCACAAGGCCCATCATGATAGGTGAGGAGGATATCAAAGACTTCCTCCTCCCTTACACAACGCCTTAAGATCTGATCAGGGCCAAGCTTGAACAGATTGCCCCCGATCCAAGTAAATGAGGCACTTTTTCTGATGATTCTGCTCTTCTCTCTTGAAGATAGGTGCAGAGGGAACTGTGTTGAAACAAGGTAGTTTTCTATATCAGCAAACCATGGAGAGAGTGCTGAGATAGCAAACAGATGTTCATCGGGCATCTGGTCATCCACTGTTCCATCCTCATCTGCAGACAAATCCAATCTAGATAAAAAGTCAGCAACAACATTTTCTTTACCTGGTTTGTCAACAATGGTCAAATCAAACTGCTGCAACAAAAGTAACCATCTAATAATACGAGCATTCACATCTGGTTTATTCATTAAATATCTAATTGCAGCATGGTATGTATGTACAAATGTTTGATAGCCAGTGATATAGTGTCGGAACTTGTTCAGTGCATGGACCACAGCCAAAAACTCTTTCTCAGTTACAGTGTAATTCAGCTCAGCTTTGGACAAGTTTTTACTAACAAAGTAAATGGCATATGGAAGTTTTTGTTCAACTTGTCCTAAAGCTACACCTATGGCTTTGTTTGAGGCATCAGTGTGGATGTGGAAAGGTAGGGCCCAGTTTGGACCTCTCAAGATTAGGGCTGACACCAACTTGTCCTTTAATTCATTCAAAGCCCTCTGACATTCAGCAGTCCACTTAAACTCCACATCTTTTGCCAACAGGCCAAACAATGGCGAGGCTAGCTTGTTGAAGTCCTTAATGAATCTCCTGTAATACCCTGCTAATCCTAAGAAACTCGGAACATCCCTTACCTTTTGAGGAGGTGGAACCTTCTTGATGGGAGCAATTTTGTTAGGATCCACCTGTAACCCTTGGCAAGAAATGGTATGGCCTAGCACGGTTCCTTCAGTCATCAGGAATTCACATTTTTCAGGACTAAGGGACAGGTTCATCTCAATGCATTTGGTTAGGACTTTTCCCATATTAGACAATGCTTCCTTGAAATTGGCCCCATAAGGAGTGAAGTCATCCATATAGATTTCCACTGCATCATGGACCAGCTCCGAGAAGATGCTCAAGACAGTTCTCTGGAAGGTAGCAGGAGCATTGCATAGCCCAAAGGGAAGAACTCGGTAGGCAAAGGTACCCCAAGGACAAGTGAAGGTGGTCTTATCTTGGTCTTCTGGGCTGATTTGGATCTGGTTGTACCCTCTAAACCCATCCAGGAAAGAGAAGAACTTCTTTCCTGCCAGTCCATCCAACACTTGATCTATGAAAGGTAGAGGGAAATGGTCTTTCTTGGTAGCTTTGTTCAGTTCTCGGTAGTCCACATAGATTCTCCACTTCCCAATCTTCTTGGGAACCAATACCAGAGGGGACACCCACTCACTATCTGAGATGGGGTAAATGAATCCGGCATCCAACAGTTTTTGCAATTCTTCCTTGACAATGTCCTTAAGGGTTGGATTCATTCTCCTCTGAGGTTTCCTAACCGGTTTACAACCCTCTTTGATGTATATGTGATGGGTACAGACCGAAGGATGGACTCCTTTCATCTCCTTATAGCTCCAAGCAAAAGCATCTAGGTGATTGGCCAACAGGCTACACAGCTCCTTTTCTTGGGAAGGAGATAGGGAGGAGCTGATTTTTAACGTTCTCTCAGGGCCGAACTCCACATTTTTGACTCTGGGAGTGACAGGATTGGTCGTACAAAGATCCACTAAGGTGTTGGCTTGGGCATCCTCCACCAATTTCTCTAAGGAGAGTGCACTGGAAGGTGGATTCTGGATCAAGGTCTCAATCAAGTCATCCTCGGTTGGGGGGTCTCTTCTGGTGGTATCTAGGGTGCACAAAGGTGCTGAGCATACTTCATCCTCTTCTCCTTCCTCCAACCAAAGTGGTAAGTCATGCTCTAAGGAAGGTTGGGAAGGAGGATATAGGACTAGCTGCTTGGACATAGGACCATTTTTGATGGTCATATTTCCTGCACGACAACTTATGTAAGCATCTGCAATGGCTAACCAAGGCCTTCCAAAAATAAGAGGATATCCAGTAAGCTTTGCCTTGGGTTGCAGAACCAAGAAATCTGTAGGGTATTCCCAAGAGTCGACAGAGACCAAGACATCATCCACAATTCCTTCGGGAGTCACAATGGAGCGATCTGCAAGTTGCAGAACTGTCGAGGTCTTCCTCAAGGAACCCTGAAGATTGTGTTTGAGCATGGTATCCCTGGTCATCACATTAATGGTGGCCCCCAAATCAATCAAAGTGTGAGGTATGATGATGCCATTGATGTGGACATCTACTACAGGACTCCCAGGATCTAGATACTTTGGGCAGATGACTTGTCCTAACATAAGGTCAGACAGTTGTCCTAAGACATTGATGGCTGAAGCATCTCTCTTTCGCCTGCCTGGGTGTTTGAAACACTTTTCCTTAACCAGTTTGTTGTATATTAGCACATCCTTGATGGCTTGGAGAAGTGGTATTTTTACACACAACTGCTTGAGCTCACCCAGAAGCTCATCCTCCTCTGGGTTGGGTTGTGTGGTGGCTGTTAGTCTCTCAGGAAAGGGTGGAATAGCCTTTGGTTCACTTTCCTGTTTATCTTCCTCATCCTCTGGGGGAGGAGGTTGGCGATCTGGAAGAGTCTTGCCAGATCGAATATTGATCTCCTGGATCTCCACAGCATAAGTAGGGCATGATGTTTCCCCAGTGTATACCTGCTGGGCCTGTCTATTGTTGGGGTTTAGGTTCGGTTGAGCAAGTATTTGAGGTTGCCTTGGAGGAGCAGGAGGTAATGGTTGAGGTTGAACTGGTGGTGGAGGCAAAATGGCAGGAGGAGTGTTGTATTGGGGCCTCCACCCCGACTGAGGTGCATTCCACTGAGGCTGTGGCTGGGCATGTGAGTGATAAGAATGAGTAGTGGGTTGAGTAGGGTACTGAGGTGGATAAGACCATGGAGGAGGCATAGACCAAGAAGGATGAGCAGGGGGACCCCAGGAAGGCATATGAGTCGATTGGTTGGGGTTGTAATAAGCTTGAGGTGCCCCTTGCATCCCCTGGTGGTAAGTTCTAGGTCCTTGTGGCCTCCTTTGGTTGAGGTAATAGAGAGTTTCAGTGGGAGCTTCTGTCCCTTGGTACATGGCTTTAAATCCAGGTAAGGTTGGACATTGGTTTGTGGGATGGTCCTCCTCACAAACGAAACACACTTCAATCGAATGCAATGGACACTCGTTCTTAGGGTGTCTCCTGGTACATCTAGTACAGAAGATAGCCAAGGCTCTCTCAATTTCTTCCTTCTTCTGCTGGATCCTGAATGTGTCTAGCTGCATGGCAATGGTCTGTCTCACCTCACTCTTAAGATCTTCCAATTGATTTGCAAACTCATGTTTGGAGAAAGGGACACCAGTTGAGAGGAGGTTTCCTCTACCTCGTTTCCGAGCTTCCCTGGAGTGGTTTCTAAACACAGTCTTGATGTCCTCATAAGGCAGTTGGTAAATGTCCCCCCCAGCTAACATGTGAAGGGTATCTAAGAGGTCTTCAGGGACTCCTCGGAGAAGGACCAACTTGAGGGATTCAGGGTCAAGTGTGCACCTGTCCTGCTTATAGGTAAGTTGCAACCTCTCCTCATAATCCTCTAAGGACTCATCATTTCCCATGGTCATCCGAAAGATTTCTCCCTTGGTTTCCTTGGACCTACAGTAATCCCTGTACTTGGAATTGAAAGCTTGCTGCATCTGAGCCCAAGTGGTGATACTATTCCCAGGTAAGCCCATGAACCAGCGTAATGCTGCATCCTTAAGAGTTGAAGGGAAGAGTTTCAGCTTCTGCTCATCTTCAGTATAGTCATAGGTTCTACAAAGGACAGCAAACTCAAACAGGAAGGTATCAGGATCTTCAGTAGTCATTCCATGGAAGTGAGGTAAAGCGGAGGGGCTAATGTTCTTCATTTTCATTTCTCCATTGGTCTCTCGGATGGGGAAGGCACCTTCTATTCTCTCATCTTCTCTTCTATTGTCAGCCATAGCTTCAGATGGGATGGTCTCTAATTCTTCTTCTGCTATAGGATCTTCATATATCTCAGGAGGTTCACCTATAGGTTCTTCTGGATCACTGGCACCGAAGAAGAGAGAAGGGTGACTCAGTGATGTGGTGGGGGTGTTGGGTAAGAATTTGCCTGTTTTATCTCGATTCCTACGAGGCATGAAATGGAAAGGCTTTTTTTTATTGCTTTTGCTTTTTTCTATGGTACCTGCAAAACTGAAATAGATTGATCTACAACTAACTATAAAGATGCAGAATTAAACTGAAAGCAGGAAAGAACTAATCTACTTTGCTCAAATGAACTTGCAGGAATGGAAATGCTAGTCTACGCTTGCAGAATTGAAACACTAATCTACGCTTGCAGATATGAAATGCTAATCTACGCTTGCAGAAATGAAATTGCAGAATTGAAATGCTAATCTATGAAAGTAGGAAATGCTAATCTATGAAAGCAGGAAGTGATAATCTATGAAAGCAGGAAATGCTAATCTATGAAAGCAGGAAATGTCTATGCTACTTTTACAGAATGGAAATGAAATAAACTACTTAGCAGAAGGCAAGAGTAAGAAAATAGAAGAAAAGCAACAATCACCAATACTCTGATGCTTCCCCGGCAACAGTGCCAAAAATATGGTGGGCTCCAGTATTGTAGAAATAATGCTACAACTCTTGGAGCTTCCTATCTCTAATTTTATCAACCCGGTAGTTCGTAACAAACTTGGAAGCGACGGTGCTATATGCACAAGTACTAGCTCTTGTCGCAGCTGTCACTTGGTCAGCTGGCACAAGTTCGCTAGGGCGCAAGCCAACTTCTATATGCTCTCAGAAGAAGCTTTCTAAATGATGGACGAAGACTATCTCAAAGGAAATTAACCTACTTTGCAATGATGAACTGAAAGCCAACAAAACAGGGAAACCCTAGTAAACCCTAATCTGACTAGTCTAATCTCTATGATGCAATGGTGGGTGTGCAAACTTCCAGAAATGATGCCATTACTTCTAGTGGTATGAGATGCATGAATTTAAGTTACTTCTACTGAAAAGAACATTGTTTTTGGATTTTTGCTTAAGTGGTTGGAGTTGTTACGATTTTGTTTCCTATTAGGGTTTGACTGTGCAGGGGTATTTCGAAGGGAGAGAAAGCTTGGGAATGGTCAGGAGGGCTAGGAAAGGTTCCGGGGGATCCAAAACATCATTCCATAGAAATCCACAACGTTCAGGTGCTCGGCAACCGAGGTTACAGGTTTCTACAGGATGTCTGCAGGGGATCCTACAGGAAGCTTGGGATTTCTACAGGAAGTCTACTAACTTCTACAGGATGTTTTGTGGTTGGAGTTTTGGGTGATGGAGGAGTGGAGGAGTTGTATGGGTGGATAGGTAGAATGGAAAGGGGGATTATGATGGCTCAGGGACAAAGATATGAGATGAGGAAATGGTGCTTGCAGCTAGTTGGAGAATGGAAGGGTGGAAGCAATGAAAAGTCCGAAAAGATGGAGCTACGTGAACAGTGGAAGTGTTGGAAGGTAAACGATCTGAAGATAGGTTGGGTAGGTGGCTTTAGACGTGGTTGAGAAGAAGAAGAAGTTAACAGAGCGGTGCAATGCAGTGTAAAGGAAACAAATCTGCACAAAACCAAGAATTCATCAACCTATCCTAACTGTGTTATTAAATCAACGAACAGCAATGTAAACTTCAGAGAAAAATCGTGCATGGAGTTGGAACGAGGAAATACTGCTCAAGATCAGATCTACAATTGAAATGACTGTGTTGCAGCTTGAATGAAAGTGTAAGACTGCATTTTTTGGTGGCTGGTACGGTCTACACCTCCAATCTCTAACAGAGATGGCAGTGAGTGCACTGTCAGCCTTTTCTTGGAGCTCTAATGAATGCTGATCCTCCTACTCTAATCTAAGCAACTAAAAGCACTTGAACTGTAAACTAATCCTATTCAATCACATAAAAGAAATCGAATCAACAGACTGTAATTTCTAAATGCATGTCAAAACAGTGGAATAAAGTGCTGAAAGGAAAGACAAGTAACAATATAAGGAAGAGGAGGTCTATTGCTCTCAGGTTGGGCCCTAACCTGAGAGCTATAGCTCCCTTAAAAACTCAGAATTTAATCCAAAGCTGCCTACCTTTATTGCATAATCATGAATCTAACATCATGCCAAAACTGGCTTACAAAAAGCAAAAACTGAGCTGTAGCTCGTGCTTAGAAATTGCAACAGTAGTTCAAAAGTTCAAAAAAGCTCCTATCAAAGGCCACGGCCTTAATATTTATACATGATGAGGATCAAGCTGGCTTCCTCAATTAATGGAGCTCGGCTGTCCAACTAAAAGTTAAACTGCTGTAAACTGTTGTTCCTGTAGAACCTGTTGGCTGCCTTTAAGCTCGGTGGGGAGAGCTGTTGGAGCTCGGAGTTAGGGTGGAGATCACGAGGGAGGTTATTTAAGGTTGTAGACAACCTCCCTATAAACCTGCAATGCCACCTTTGTTGTCTCCTTGTCTCCTTCTGCGTGGTCTTTACTCCCTTTAATGCCAAAAAACCTGAAATCATCATGTATTAGCAACATAGATATAATGCCTGCCCTTATTCCTACAAATAACACGAATATACCAAGAAATGAATGCATAAGTGATAAAAGATGAAGGGTTGAGCAAGGTAAGTAGGCCAAATGATCCCAATTTGTTACCAAAAATTGGGGCTCATCACCTGCGAGGAGCATCGTGTCTTATTTTTGTATCGAGCTCTACTCTATTGGAGGCTTCCCCCTCGAAGAGGCCAATGAACATTGCTTTCTGAATAATAAAATATTTGCTGTTGTCTCTCACTATTCTATGTTCTGGGTATCTTTCTTCACATATTCTATATTTGGATATCTTTTGCAGTTTAAGAGCATAACACAACAAGTTTAATAAGGAGTTCACCCAATGCTCTTGGGCTATGTCTCCTGGTCCAACCTTCAGTGGTGACCTCTCTATTATGTCTTCAAAAACAGAGTTTTACAAAAGTATGAGCTCAATTGAGTCTCAACACACAACAAATACAACAGCAAGATTTTTTCATGAACCCCTCAAGCCTCTCTGAGTACACAGACTCTCTCTATCACTCTCTATATCTGTCTTTTCTCTATCTCAGCACTGCCAGTTCTATTTTCTGTCAATCTGTGGCTTTAAAGCCAATCAACACTACCTGTTCGTTTCTTCTTCTCGGGCTCTCTAGTTTCCCGAACTTTGTTTGCTCAGATCCCCCTCTAAGTGCTAGCAATCATTGTTAAATGCTTTCAAGGATGGTGGCCACCTGTTCTATAATAGAATGGGTCATCGGGCCTTTGAAATCCCCAAAAATATTTTTCTCTATGTTCACAGAGAAATACATTAAAAACTGTGAAAAATCGCTAAACTTTCATTTATCGGATTTGAAATGTTATTAATTCCGCCTTATAACTCCTAACGGGTCTGCTTGTATATCGACATCGCATCTCCACCATTGATCTGAGAGATCCAGATCCAACGACTGTGGTTCATTTCGAGCGGCTCTTTTATACGGGGGTTAACAACCCGATAAGGGTGGTTTTCTCTCTCCTTAGCTCGGACACATGGCAACCAATGTATGTGATCTGCCGGAGCCCGACCTAAACCACTTACCGCCTTTGGCTCACCTGAAATCCCACTTGTATCGTGATTTCCCTTAATATTTAAAATACATTAAAATATGAAATCCCACTCATATCGGACTTGAAATGTTATAATATTGCATCTATAAGTTCCATCGGGTCCATAATATTGCCTCTAGCGCATTTCCTTTGTAAGCCATTCATTTGGCGAAATGCGAAATACAAAGGAAATTTTCGCTTTCCGAATTTCAAAATATATAGAATATCATCTATAACTCCATCAAGTCTGGTTGTCGCAAGCCATATGTATATCGGCCCCTCTCTATTGTAATGTGCCGATGCAATTGATCACAATCACATATCACACATACCCCGGGTCGTTGTAAGCGCTCCTTTGTATTTGCCGATAACGATATTGTGATGCAACTTGGGCCATCGATCTGTGCACTTGATCGATGGTCCTCATTGACTTTGCTGATCGCTATCACAAGTTCCATATGGTGTGCTCCAATATCCTCCGTCTTCCACCGCCGATTGCAATTTTCCAATCAGATCTGGACCATTGATCGGCCAAATCTGACGGCTCCAATACAAAGTTGTTTTAAGCCTCCGATAAGCCTATTTTCACTACTTTCTCCATGTTTTTGCCTCTCGAAAGTGTAATCTGAATTTTTAATAGGTTCTTCTTTTATGATAGTTTTGAATGTTTGAAGACTTAGAGGGTTTTCTATGATCCATTTGGATCACACCTTCCCACTGAAAAGGATTTTGGACCACAAAAAGTTGGATTTTAAGCATCAATCAAGTGAGGATACAACTTCCTCACTTGCCAAATCTCTATCCATCTTGCACTGCTTGGTTTTGAACCTTTGAGTCTGATTCTGATGTACTCAACATCCCCTCTGCATGTAGTTCTCACCTTCCTGTCCAGAACTGTATCTTCCTGCAACTCAATGAGATATTTAGGCAACAAATCATTAATATAAGGCAACTGAATTTGCTCTTTGGGATCTTCAATAAATGAAGGTTCAAATAATCTCAATTTTTCTGCATTAACTACTGAATAGATGTGCATGTAAGATGGAAAATCAAGGTGAAAAACATTCTCACCAATTTTCTCAATTATCTTGAAATTCCCATACCTTATTAGCTTCATCTTCTTACCTTCACCTTGCATTATGTCTTTGCTGATGTACATCCAAACTTGATCACCAACTTGGAAGCTATGTTCAATTCGATGCTTATCATTCCTTGCCTTATACTTGTCCTGGCTTCCTACCAGTTGTTCCTGCACTGCCTGGTGAGTTTCTTGGATCTATTCAATGAACTTGGTTACTTTGTCCACATCATTGTGTCCATCAACTACTATGTCTTTACTAAAGACAAAATCTAAGGGATACCTTGGTATAAAACCAAAACAAGTATCAAAAGGAGATCTTTGTGTAGAAGAGTGTTTAACACGGTTGTAAGCATGTTGCACATAACATAAATGTTCATCCCAAAGCTTGAGATGCTTGCGGCAATAGCCCCTGAGCAACTAGATCACTGTCCTATTGACCACCTCTGTTTTTCCATCTGTTTGTGGATGAAATGTTGTGCTCTTCTTCAATGTGGTGTCCACTAACTTCCATATACTTGACCAAAACTTCCCAACAAATCGGGAATCTAGATCAGATACAATAGAAGTGGGTAACCCAAAATGAACCCATACGTGTTGAAAGAACAACTTTGTTATTTATTCAGCTATAATTTTCTTGTTACAAGGTATTAAAATACACATTTTGTTGAACCTGTCCATAATAACATATAAATAGTCATGACCCTTTCTAGACTTTGGCAATCCCCCAACAAAGTCCATGGAAACACTTTCCCAAGTATGAGAAGGAACTGAAAGTGGAGTGTACAAGCCTATTTTTCTATTGCTAGGCTTGCTTCTAGCACACATGGTACACCCTTTAATATATCTAGAAACTATTTCATGCATTCTTGGCCAATAATAGAATCTTCGCAGCTGTGCAACTATTTTACTTACACCAAAATGACTTGATATTAGAGAAGTATGTGCTTCTCAGATTATGTTAACTCTTTCAGTTCGAGGAATGCATAACTTTCCCAAATGATAAAAGAGTTGGTCCTTAACATGATAATCCAATTCTTCTACTTGTTTGGCATGACTTAAAGTTGCATATACATCTTTAAAATCTACATCTTGAGCATATTTTTCAATGCAGCTTTCATGCAATATTGAGTTATGCTTAAGTATAGTAGATGCATTTATGATTGGTCCGCATAACATATCTACAACCTTATTGTGTGTTAGCTACCTATACCAATAGGTTTCATATTTCATGATTGGCAAAGAAAATTCCAAATATGCTCTGCTTTGGTGATACAAAGATCCCATATTTCCATGAGAAGACAATGTGTATGTGTAGCTTCATGTTGACTAAATTTTGATGGATGGTCCAACAACCTAATCTGGATCATGCCATGTTTCAATTTTTGTTGTAGAATAGAGAAAGAAGTCTGTCCGAATTGTTTAATCTTGGTAGACCAGTAGCTTAGGTAGAGAAGTAAGGTTCCCAACTGCTTAATCTGGGACCTTGGAAGCAATAAGGGTAGTTCTAGATAGAAAATCAAAAGAAAACGCCAAGAGAAAAGAAAAGGCAAATAAGGGTCTACAAGTCTAAGTGCACCCTCCAAGAAGAAACAAAAAATGCTAGGCAAGTAGATGGGTAGGTAGATGGGGTTGCAGAAATGTTGTTACTCTCGAGTTCTGCTGGTCTAGCAGAAAGGAACATCAGTGGATAGAGAGGCTCCTCTTCCCCATCATGTTGCAGCAAAGCAAAGGAGCATGAATAACTCCCTTTTCTCCCCTTTCACTTTCATTACTAACATCCCTTCATCAGTTGTGTTCATGAAAGAGAATCCAAGTTTTATGTTGGTTTTTATTCCTTTAAAAGCCACATTTCTTGTCTAAAATTCTTTTCATTTTGATCTACTCCCTTAGCTAAGTTGTTTCTATATAAACTTAGTGATCTCACTCTTCATTCACCTCTTACATTCATATTAACCCCTAATTCTTATTATCTAAATCCCCTATGTTACCCTTTCCCTATTATTATAAACACTATGGTGTATAAACCCCAAGCATTCTATAAATATCTCTTCCCCCTGGCATTATAGCCATATGTTCACAATCAGGGATTAAATTGACATCTGGTCAGTTTAAGAACCCAAACCCTACCTCTTTCCCCTTCACAAGTTTTCTAAACCATGAAACCTTTCATTTGTAAAAGAACCTTGTGAAAAACCCCCATTTTCACCCCTAACCCGCTTCATTTGAAAAAACATATGAAAAAACCCACTTTTTCAGTTTATCCTAAGTTCTGGGCGCTATGCGCGGTTTTACAAAATACATTGAGAAATCATGCAAATCCGCCAAAGTTCTAAGGTCCCCGCCGGACGCATTTACCAAAGAAAATATTATTTTATTCCCCGCCAATATCCGTATCGACCTGGCAGCTTAACGATCCGTCGACCGTCGGATCAGGCCCTTTTCATCCGACAACCCTCATGCATATCGGAGCGGCCCCGACGTCCGTAAGATAGCTTCCGATATTTGTCAGAGGGTGACGTTAGGCCTCTGCCACGCGTCGCCCCCACATCATATCGAAGCCCCCTCTGACAATTCAGCTTCCGTATAGAGGGCGGTGCGATATCAAACCGCTTACCGCTCCCGGTTTCCGTTAACCCGCTATGCCAGCGTCACTGCTACGTCATCGCCGCGTCAGCGCCCCTGTTCGCCATTTGCTCCACCTGTCCGCCACCTCATCATCCCCGTGGACCACTCTTAAGCTGCCATGTCACCTGATGACGTCACGCTGACGTCATCCGACCTTGACCACACCTGATGACGTCATGCTGACGTCATCCAAAAAAGCGCCAATGTTCCAAAAAATCCATATTTTAGCCAAAAAACCGTGTTTTTTTCACTTTTTGCAAAAACGACTGTTGTTTCTGCTGCATTCATTTTACGTCCAAGCTCTCACCAATCTGCTGAATTCGACCGGGAGACCGTTGGCGCGCCAAACCCACCTGCATTTGTCACCATTGCCGCAGTATACCAGGTATTTATCCGAATTATCCTCCCTGTGCCTAAGTTTGTCCATAATTCTCCAAGGATAACTTAAAACACTGAAAAAACACATAATTTACTGGCAAAACCTATGTGCCTAGTCTCCATTTGCAACTGTAAGGTCGAAATTCACCTGCTAAGCCTTGTTTACCCGAATGTTCACAAACCTGCATTCTGTTCGCGCAATCGTGAACGGGGAACCTAAACTACACCAATTTGCTGGGAAAAAGAGTTGTAAGGGCCAAGCATTAGCCCTATCAGTTCTTGTGCAGTATTTCAATTGCTGCCATTGCCATTTTACCCTCTGTTTCTTGCAATTCACCTCTCTATTGCAAAAATACCCCTTTGGTATTGTTCTGTTCATTAACATCAATGCACATACAAACAGAGCTTTAAAGTAACCATGGATGCTCCAGTAGCTCATGTAGCCTTGAACATTGCCCCTTTAAATGCTCCTCAGAGACAATTAGAATGACAACCATTAGTAGACCTGGATTATCAGATATCAGAAGAAATGCTAACGCACAACAAGTACCACATTCACTTTCTGAATGAATTGAAGATTAAACATGAGGCTGGAACAGATGTATTGGGCATTTGGGATTCTTTCCTCCCTCTCTTCAAGCTCCCTCAGGTCAACCAGTTTCCTGACCTAATCCACCTATGTGCTGAATCCTACGACGCCACTCAGAGGGCTGTGATTGACCCTTCAAGCTCAGTTGTTTTCCATGTCACCCCTGAAGCCATCAGAGAGATGCTGCACTTCAAAACTGAGAAGAAATTAGTCCCTTTATCACTGGCTGATCTGATAAAGCAAGGAGCTAAATTGACAGATGCTCAGGTCACCAAACTAAATCAATTATTCATTAACTCTGACACTGTGAAGTACCCTCCCATTTCTCATGTTTACCTTAACCAATTGGGCAGGGACCTTGTAGATATGGTCAGTCCCATTCTGGGCTATAATTCTATTGAGTTTGTTGATGAAACTGTGCTGGTGATGATGCTCATGTTTTCCCCTGGCAAGTCTCCAATCTGCTATGACTATGCCACCTACATATCTGACAAAATACATGAGCAACTAATGAACTTGGTAAGAGAAAGGGTGTTTAGATACACCTCTTACATCTATCACTTAATTTTGTATTATCAACATGAGAAGTTTCACTTTGCTATAAAGAGAGTGGATGCACAAGGAAATCCAAGGTCAGTGGTTTATTGGTCCTCTGCCTTCCACTGCGGATCTTGATCTCCATATACTTATTGTGAGTTTATAAACCTTTTCATCCACCCAACCATGTCTCTGCTCATGAGCTCACCTCCACCTAGACTTACTGATGAGATGCAGAGGATTCTTCAGCTGTCCAAGGCATACAGCATTGGGGATTGGTACTATTACCAACACCACACAGTCATCATAATATATGGGTGTGAGTTGCCCCCATACAGATTGCCCAGATATGTGCCCATGAGATTGTTTGCCCTTGAATACTTCAGGCAGTTTGGGAATGCTGATGTGCTACATTTTTCATCCAAGGCCAAGAAAGCATAGCTCAAGGTAAGGAACCAATTAGGCCACTTCATCTAGAACAAAAGGGAGGAAGGTTGGCAAGAAGCAGACAGAATGCTAGAGTCCCTTGGCCTACAGACCAGTTTCCTTTGGAAACCTTATTACCCCAATCACTTCATAACTTTAAGAAGGGTCAAATATAGGCTGTCCGGTTATGACCATGTAAGGTTGCCTCACATAGAAAAGTATGCAAATCAAATTAAGTGGAGGAGAGGCACCTTAGAGGAAGCTGTCACACAAGAATAATTAAATCAAAGAGCAGTTAAAAATCTGCAAAAGATGGCTGACTTAGAGCATTGTGCACAGGTATTTGCTCTTATAGGCACTCAAGTGGGAGCAGCTGCCTCATCCTCCACAGCACAGCAGCAAATAGCCAAAGCTATTGATCAAATCTCTAGCAAAGACAAAGAGAAAGAGATGGAGCCAGAGTAGCCACCTCATGAAGAAATGCAGCATGAAGAGGTACAGCAGCAGGAAGTGCAGCAACAACCACAGGTACAACAGCAACAAGGGGGGCAGCAAGAGAAAGAACAGCCAGGGCAGCAAGAAAATATATCACAAGCCCCAATTTCCACTGAGCAGCAGCCACAACAAATTGTGCCTCCTAGGTAGGAGACAACAGTGGAGGCCTCAGTCCTTCAAACCCCACAGAAAGAAGATATCAGTAGAAAGAGGGACAGAGAGACTCCCCTCACAACATCAACAACTCATGGGGAGAAAAGACATAGAATGAATCCCTTCTCAGAGGAAGAAATGCCTATAGGGAAATCTTTGGGTATGGGCCCACCTAGCATGGAGGCATCTGCAAGTTCCTTCCAGCAGGAACAAGAGAGGATAGTGGGAGGAGAAGTCAGCTCCTCGAGCCAGCAAAGAGGAGCTGAGGTGGGCATCAAGCAGCAATTCATTGACATAAAGAAGAGGAATGAGCCCATAAGAGTACAACTATATAATCACTTGCTGAAAATGGATCCCACTAACCAGCAAAGACTAATGTCTGCATTTGATGTCCAGGAGGGCAAGATGATCATGAGCCACTTTATTCTAGCCGTGTTGCAGCCGCAGTCAGCTGCAGATTACATAAGGACCGACCTTGAGGTCCTTGCCAAGGACATCCACCCAATGGACAAAATCGAATTGCATAAGCAAACGGGTGAGATGGTATATGCCTCCTTGGCAGATAAGACATTGGACAACTATAGGCTAGAAAATAGCCTAAATAATACAGCTGCCCAACTGGAGTTGGAGAGAGCATCCTCTCAAGCAAAGGACAACAGAATCAAAGCCTTGGAGGAGATAATCATAGAACTTGGGCATGATCCCAAGGACATCAAGGTTGTGCAGGCATTGTTGAAATTAAGAGATGCAGATATGGCATCATTAAGAAAAATGGTGAAAGTCTCGGCAACCATTCACCCACAAACTAGAGAAGTTGCCCAGCTGAGACTTGACCAAGATGCATCAGCTATGCTGGTGTCCCTATACAAACAGCTGATCCAAACACAAGAAAAATTGGGAGAATCAGAGGCTACACAGGCTGCACTGCAGGCAGCATTACAACAAAAAGAAGGAGGACAAACATCTCAGCCTCCTCCAGAAATAATTAACCTGGAGGAACCTCCTTAGACTACAGCTCCTCCTACTGAACAGACAGCACCATCTACATCAGCAACTGCACCAGCAACAGAGCAGGCTCCAAGCCTAGATATGCAAAATCTAAGAAGTGAAATCCAAGCCTTGAAAGCCCAAATGTCAGAACTAAATGAGGCCAGGGAGAGTTTAGCGAAGCTCAATGAAAGATATGATAAATCCGAGCAGACTGTGGCAGAAAAAGGAAGGGAAATCAAGGCCCTTAAGGATAAGATAAAGGAGTTGGAGAAGGAGCTCACACTTGACAAAGTGACAGCTGAGCTCAAGACAGTCCTATGGGCCAACATTGGCCAATCCATAACTGATCAATGGCAATACATTGAGACCATCCATGAGCAAATAGAGCTCATAGGAAAAGCACACAGAGAAATCCAGAGATCAAGGGCATCTCTAGGCAATATGCCTGAGGTTGCCAACAGAATGATCAATGTGCTTAATAACAGAACAAGTGCTCAGCTGGCGACAATGGCAATTACAAGCAGAACCGAGACCATCCAGCTGATAAAGAGGGTCCTGACATTAAAAAGCCTGGTACAGACATTGGAAAGAAGAAGCCAGGACATGCAGACAGAGGTTAATAAGTTTATGGACAGATTTGCAGCATTACAAAGCAGAGGTCTTCTTGGCTTACTGAACAGCGCAGGAAGGCTACTTTCTCATGAGCAGTATGCCAAAAGGGTCAATACATTTGCTACTAATCAAATCACTGAAAGACCCAGTACCTCTGAAGAACCAGGACCAACAACAGGACAAAGTCTCTACAACAGGGTAGAGAACTTATTTTTCATCATGGATGAGATCAAACATTTGTTTGATGTGCCTCCAAATTTCTATAAATACACAGAGGCAGATGAGACCTTAGAGGCAATTCTGAGACATCAATTTCCCACACAGGAATGGTGGACCAAGACCATACAAATCATATTATAGACAAGAAGCCATTCACTAAGTTTTTCATCAAAAAATATAAGTTATAAGGCACAGGAAAATTTTGATAAATTCAGCATGTATGGAGAATAATGGGCGGAGCCAACTCAACAAAACTATTCGGCCACCAAGGCAACACTAACAGTCACACGTGACAGGGTCGAAAAGCTACAGGATGACAGAGCTACAAAGACACGTCATTCATCATTTATAACAGAGCGTTCAACCGACTCAGTGACCTCCAAAGGTCAAAAAGTCTTCTGACAGAATTAAAGAAGCATTTATGTTGTATTCAAAGCTGTAATAACTTCTTATATGTTGTTTTGTACAAGTTGATGAAGATATTTATTTCTTAGATGACTCAACGCTTCAGATATTTTGGTATCACCGTTTGTATATATTCCCCCCTCGCATAAGATTGCAAGGGGTTGTTGTTGATTTCTTTTCCAGATTTCTTATGCTGTAAACTTTCAGAGAATTAATACAAAGCTGATGGAATTTCCAAAGCTCTGCGTTATTTGATGCATTGTGGTGTTTAGCTGAATGTTACAGGATTCCTGCGTATTTCATGACTCAATAAGTCTTCTTCAAACTCTTCGTTATGTGTTTTTGTCATCTTCTCATAGCTCATTCATGTTATGTGTTTCACAGTTCATGGCAAGGAAAAAGAATAGTTCTAGGATTTAATCACAGATTACCCTAAACTCAATCTATGCTATTATAAATGTTGTCTTCAGTTACAGTAATAAGGGTGTAATTCTTAATTGCTGCACCTCTACACTATATCTTTCACAGTGATTATTGTTTCAGGAAATTCAAGTCTGCTTCCTGTGCAGTATAACTCTTTCTCACATTCCCAGCTTAGTGGAAAATTTTTTAATTGCTTTCCACTCGTTAAACATATTTCACCATCACAATTTCAAATTTGTTTCATGAAGTATTTAAATGGCCTTGTAATTTCAGCAACTCAACTCAATATTTCAAACAACCTGTAGCCACAGACTCCATAGCCCAATGGATTAGAACTATTGGAAGGTTTCCACATTAGGTACAGAAAGATATCCCTCAACCAAAACAGAAAACCAAACCTTGAACTCATAGCTAGCCTAAAATCTTCACAAAGACATAGACAAACCTTAAAGAGAGAGCCCTCTCTGATTACAGTTTGGATAGAAGCTGTAATCCAAAGATTGGTTAGTGGTTACCCCGGCCGTATTCCCTTGGGAGTCAAAGGGAACAACCTGGGTGTTAACATTGTGTATGTCTTTCTTATATCTGATGACAAGATGAAATTTTTGTAGAAAACCCATCCACCTATAGTGTCTTGATTGCTGCAATTTAGTTTGTGAGTGAAAATACTGAAGTGGTTGATGACCAGTATGTATAATTGTTTCTTTTCACATTAGGTAATGCTTCCACTTTTTCACACTCTGTACTAATGCATACAATTCTTTATCATATGTGGTATAATTAACTACTACAGAATTAAATGTCTTAGAGTGATAACATATGGGTTTACCATGTTGCATCAACACTGCTCCCATGGCATAGTCACTGGCATCTGTTTCAATCTCAAATGGTCTTTGAAGATCTGGCAATGTTAATATTGGTGCTATACTAATATTTTCTTTCAAGGTGTCGAAGGTTTTTTGCTATTTTCCTCCCCACTTAAACACCTTGTTCAATCCTGTTAAAGCATGTAAGGGAGCTGCAATCAAGGAAAAATTAGCAATAAACTTTCTCCAATATCGTGTTGCTCCTAGGAAGCTCCTAAATTCTGTAGTAGATTTGGGTTTAGGCCAGTTCACAATGACTTCAACCTTAGAGGGATCTATCTTCAATTCACCAACCCCTACAATATGACCCAAATAATTCAAAGATGTTTTGCCAAATTCACATTTTGATAATTTAACATAGAGATTTTCTTTTTTTCAAAACATCTAGAGTGTGCTTTATATGCTTCAAATGTTCTTCCCATGTTTTACTGAAAACAAGAATGTCATCTAAATATACAATTACAAAATCATCAATAAAAGGTCGGAGTACATCATTCATAACTCTCATGAAAGTGGTAGGAGCATTAGTTAAGCCAAAAGGCATAACTAGCCATTCATACATCCCTTGCTTTGTCTTGAAAGTAGTCTTCCATGCATCTTGTTCTGCTACTCTGACCTGATGGTAGCCACTATGCAAGTCCAACTTGGAAAATTAAACAAATTCTTTCAACTGATCTAATAGATCATCAATGCAAGGAAGAGGATAACGATTCTTGATCGTTATTTTATCCAGTACTCTGTAATCAATGCACATCCTCCACAAACCATCTTTCTTTCTCACCAACATGATTGGGCATCCACATGGTGATGTGGTTGGCCTTATGAACCCTTTATCCAGCAGCTCTTGTACCTGCTTCTTGATCTCTCCATTCTCTAGAGCGAATAACATGTACATTCCGATGTTAGGCAATGGAGCTTGTTGCTGCAAATGAATATCATGTACAATTTCCCTTTTGGGTGGCACACCTTTAGGTTCTTGGAATAGGATATCATATTCTAAAACAATTTTTTCTAAATCATCTTTCTGTTTAGCATCACAGCCTTCAAATGCATTGGTTTTATCAGGGGTCTTTTCCTTTACAACCATTAGTAGAAATTGCTTGCATGAATTTACAATTCTTTTCATCTACCCTGAGTTTATGAGAGTGTAGTCATTTTTAGCTGATGAGCTCTTACAATATATTCTATTCCAACTTTTGTGAGTTGATACTTATTTTCAGTTCTATAGGAAATAGCTTTTCTATCATACAATTAAGGACTTCCTAAAACAATACCACATATATCCAATGGAACTATATTTAACTCAACCTCATCTACAAAAATTGACCCAAAAGAAAACTTAAGTTTACTTTGTCTCGTCACTTGTAGTTGTGCTTTATCACACACCCAACCTAATGGAGATTGCTTCTTGTGAGGTGTGGTTAGTAGTCCCAACCCCTTTACAATTGCTTCAAAAATCAAGTTTACTTGTGAACCACTATCAAATAAAGTATCAATCTTTTGATGCTTGGAAATAACTCTAATATGAAAAAGCTCATGTCTTTTCCTCTCATTTTATTCATTATCAATAGATTGTGCAGAATTACTAGTAGATGCTTCATAATTTTTACCTTTTATACCTGTGGCTGTGATTGTTGTTTCATCACCTGAGTCTGACCCCAAATCTTTCTGAATAGCAACAACTATCTTCTTCTTCCTGCCATCGAACTTCTTGGGTTTTAGCTCTGGATGTAAAGACTAGCAATGTTCATCATCGTGTCCACCCTTCTTATAGTGAGTGCATGAAGGTTTGTCTTTCTGTATAGTGTTTGTCTTCCTCTCCTTCCATTTTTGCTTCTTATGCTCCTTGTCCTTTCTTGTAGTGGGTTTTGATGATCCCCCAATCTCTAGGTTCACATTCTTGCCTCTAGCCTCCAGACGTGTAGCCTGAACTAATACCTCATCTATGCTAGTAGGGTTAAACATGAGAATGGTGTGCCTCAAATAGCTATGTAGACCACCTATATACTTCAACAAAGTTTTAGGTGAGTCTAGAGAAATGCCGAGAATCAAAGCTCTTTTTCTAAATTCCTGGGTATAGCTTTGTACACTTTGCCCCTTTAATTGGCGAAGAGTTTGCCAACTCATCATTGCTTACTGCATATAAGCTAGTGGATAGAATTGTTTTTTAATGGCAGAGACAAATTCACTCTAGGTAGAAAGAATTTTACCATGCTTCTTCAAATCAGATTATGTCCCGAAATTCCCACCACACTAGGGTAGTACCTCCAAGGCGAAGGCTGGCCGGCTGAATCTTTATACTTTATGAATCGATGTTCTACACCCTACAATATACATCAATCTGTCTAATCCAGTGATCTATCTTTTCTGCATTTAATTCCCCATCATATATTGGCAAATAAAATTTTACATCTAATTTAATCAAAGGGCTAGAAGGAGGTGTTGATATAGGAGGCTCTTTCCCTTTCCCTTTTCCTTCTGAATGTCCATCTAGAAGAGGTTCCTCTGTTACTTTATCTTGTTTGGAGGTTGACGTATCTTCACCTCGACCTTTCCTAAATTCTCGATACATCTCTTCTACCATGGCTCTCATGGTCATGAAACTGTCCATGAACTAAGAGTCTGATTCCAAGGGAATTTCTTCTACCATTTTCCTCCTAGGATAGACTCTTCCTATTTCTAGGTTAGTCTCAAACAATTCTCCTTCTCCTAATTTGAGCTTTGACCTAGTTAGCATTCAACAATCCAGAACAAGCTTGTCTAACCTTAGCAACCTAAAGCTCTGATACCACTTGATCTGATAATGAGATCTTAGACAATTATTAAGGTATTACAGACTCATGTGCATGGATATGCCTATGTTACTTTGTGCAATGGATCGATAAGATTGCAAAATACATAGACAATGAAGCAGTTAAAGAACACAATAGACAACACATATAAACACAACAAGTTTAATAAGGAGTTCACCCAATGCTCCTAGGCTACGTCTCCTAGTCCAACCTTCAGTGTGACCTCTCTATTATGTCTTCAAAAATAGAGTTTTACAAAAGTATGAGCTCAATTTGAGTCTCAACACACAACAAATACAACAGCAATATTTTTGCATGAACCCCTCAAGCCTCTCTGAGTACACAGACTCTATGTATCACTCTCTATCTCTGTCTTTTCTCTGTCTTAGCACTGCCAGTTCTATTTTCTGTCAATCTATGGCTTTAAAGTCAATCGACACTGCCTGTTCATTTCTTCTTCTCGGGCTCTCTGGCTTCCTAGCCTTTGTCTACTCAGATCCCCCTATGAGTGTTAGCAATCATTGCTAAATGCTTTCAGGGATGGTGGCCACCTGTTCTGTAATGGAATGGGTCATCGGGCCTTTGAAATCCCCGGAAATATCATTCTCTATGTTCAGAGAGAAATACATTAAAAACTGTGAAAAATCGCCAAACTTTCGTTTAGAATACTTGAAATGTTATCAATTCTGCCTTATAACTCCTATCAGATCCGCCTCTATATCGACATCGCATCACCACCGTTGATCTGGGAGATCCAGATCCAATGGCTGTGGTTCATTTCAGGTATCTCTTTCGTATGGGGGTTAACCACCCGATAAGGGTGGTTTTCTCTCTCCTTAGCCTGAACACGTGGCAGCCAATGTGTGGGATCGGGTAGAGCCCGACCCAAACCACCTACCACCTTTGGCCCACCCGAAATCCCACTTGTATTGTGATTTCCCTTTTATATTTAAAATACATTAAAATATGAAATCCCGCTCATATCGAACTTGAAATGTTATAATATCACGTCTATAAGTTCTATCGGGTCCGTAATATCACCTCGAGTGCATTTCCTTTGTAATCCATTCACTTGGTTGAAATGCGAAATACAAAGAAAATTGTCGCTTTCCAGATTTCAAAATATATAGAATATCATCTATAACTCCATCGAGTCTGACTCTCAAGCCATATGTATGTTGGCACCACTCCATTGTAATGTGCCAATGCGATATTCCGATGCGATTGATCACAATCACATATCGCACATACCCCGAGCCGTTGTAAGTGCTCCTTTGTATTTTCCAATATCGATACTAAAATGCAACTTGGGTCATCGATTTGCGCACTTGATAGACGGTCTTCATTGACTTTTCTGATCGCTATCACAATTTCCATATGGTGTGCTCCGATATCCTTCACCTGCCACCGCTGATTGCGATTTTTCGATCGCATTTAGACTGTTGATCGGTCAGATCTGATGACTCTAATACAAAGTTGTTTTAAGCCTCTAATTAGCATGTTTTCATTGCTTTCTCCATGTTTTTGCCTCCCGATAGTGTAATCTGACTTTTTAACAAGTTCTTCTTTTGCGATATTTTGAATGTTTGAATACTTAGAGGGTTTTCTAGGATCCATTTGGATCAAAAATTTATACTAGGAAGATGAGGGAAGCAATCAAGAAATTGAGAGTTCTCAAAAGAGGGGAAGACCAAAAGATAAAACCATAAGACAAAATGAAGTTGAGAAGAACAAGAAACTGGGAAATCAGCCTGTAATATCAGAAATTCTAAAAAATAAAGGGACTAAAAATAAGGATGGACGGATGCCCCAATTCTCCATCTTAAAATGGTAATTATCTCTTGGAATATAAGGTTTCAAGGAGCCATGCAAAGTCCATGGTTGTAAAATATATGATTAGGAAAGAATCTCCATGGATTCTCCTACCACAAGAGACTACAATGGAGGAACAAGAAGTGAGTAAAATAGCGAGAACCTTTTAGAGAGAAAGTAAAGGCATCATTAAGCACTCTCAGAGAGCCTCAAGTAGACTCATCACCTTCTAGTCTCCAAATCATTTCTCCTTAGTAGATAGTGTAAAGCATCGGTTCTATATTTTGGCTGTATTAGATGATAAAGAAAATGGAGAAAGGATCACTATGATTAATGTGTATGCACTAGTCTTGTATGGGCTAAAGGAGGAGTTTCTAGATTTGATAGAAGAAAATAGGAGGCAAGATAGGAATCAAAACTATATATTTGGAGGGGGCTTCAATAATATGCTTAATTCCTTTGAAAAAGGAGGGGCCTCAATAGTCCAAGATCCTTTCAAGGATTGAATGGAAGACCTGATTTCGGAATGGGATTTGATCGATGTGGTATTGAAAGCAAGTTTACCTAGACAAATCCACCAATAGGGGAAAGTCACATTTCAGCACATTTGGATCATTTTCTTATCCACAGTAGTTGGCTTCCAAAAGGTATTGATTTTTCATCTTCTATCAAATCCAATAGCACCTTGGATCATAACCCAATTATCTTGAAATTAGATAAAGCGGAAAATTATGGACCAATTTTGTTATGCTTTAATGCAACATGGATTCGAGAACAAGGAGTGTAGGAACTAAATTTTCAGGCATGGAAAATTTTGGTTCAAGGCTCCCCAACCTTTGTATGGGAATCCAAACTTCGCAATGTTAATAAGGGCCTCAGGAAATGGTTGAAGCAATTCTTCAAACCTTTGTGGAAAAAGAAGAAATATTTAATCAAGTAGCTGAATAATCATTATAAATTGGTAGAGAGCTCACTAGTAGAATATTGGCATCTCCGTAAAGAAATGGATTTGACCAGGGATATATTTGTTGTCAGTCATTAGGAGGAGGCTCTATGGTGGGTCAAATACAAGAGTCTATGCCTAAAGGAAAGGGACTTGAATACTACCTTCCTTCATAAACAAGAAAAGGCAAGGGAGGTGAGGAATTGGGTCAAAGAAATTGTGCCTGAAGGTAACCAAAAATTTTAGACTTTGGAGAAAACAAGAACAAAGTCTATCTTCACTTCAAGGATTTATACTCTGGAGAGAAGATCTCTCTGGATGAGGCAAGAAAGTTTCTCAAGTTCGTGCCAAGGGTAATATCCCCCTCTACAAACTCAAATTTGTTCAAACCCATAGTTGAGGATGAAGCACTTATGGTTATCAGATCTCTAAATTTGGATAAGGACCCAGGACCGAAAGGATTTCCTATAAGTTTTTATTGTGCCTTGTAGCCTTTAATCAAAATTTATCTCCTAAAAATGCTAAATCACTCTCGAGTGACGGAAAAATTTGGAGGTAGCACAAGCTCCTCTTTCTTGGCTCTGATCTCAAAGGAATTGAATCCTATGAATTTCCCTAGATATCTCCCCATTTACCTTTGCAATGCATCCTACAAAATTTTGACTAAAATCATAGCCAATAGGCTAAAGCCCTTACTCCCCTCCTTTATCTCAGAGAATCAAGGAAGATTTATGTAGCATAGGAACATTCTAGATAATATTATTCTGGTTCAAGAAGCGGTGCTATTATAGCCTATTTTGTCTTATCTGATTAATCAGCCTCCTAATGGTATCAATTGACATCCTATTCCCCCTTTACATCATCATTGCACAAATCCCTATGGCTGAATCTCTCGTTCCCCATATTTTCTACCCTAAACTACATCATCTGAGCCAGTTTTAGGACCAACTCTCCTTGGCCTCTTGCTGGACTGTGCTTACCTACAAGTTGATTCATTATTGTGTGCATTGATCACCTAAAGGTTTCTCCCCTTTGTACCTATGCTGGTTCTAGAAATTCAGGAAAAAGAGATATAATCCCAAAGCATCCATTTCCAAAAGCTTCCAAGATCTATTGTAACCATTTACCTTAGATAAAACTTTCGAATCTTATCCTATTCTACCTTGGATTTTCCATCCCTTATCCTTAGATCTCATCTCCCATCAAGAGTGGATCTCAATCCCAAGATCTGTAAAAGGATAAAAACTCCCAACTTACCTCACTCCTCTATATATTTACAACCTTCCATATGCAAGGGGTTGTATTTTGGAGAGTGATTCTACCCTTATGTTGTTGTTGTGAGAGTTATATTTTCATGCATTTAGGGTGATTGGAGGTGCACTTTGTGACAAAGGAAGGACAAGTCAACAACTTGGAGGAGCTCTTCTACAAGATCAACACCTATTTATGGTTGTAACTCACTCCATTTATATCAATACAAAGAGTTCTTTTTTTCCTATATGTGATGTCATTATTTCATGTATTTCAATACCATATTGATTTATGAATAAAGTAGGTAGATGATGCTACATAGATCTCGTAGTTTCTTGGCTTGTGTTGCTTGGTTGTGTGGGTTCTAATTTTGGCAGTTGGAGCTATGATTGGAGCATTCAAGACAAATAAGGAATGAAACATATGACAGATTCCAAGTAGGTTTCATCCCTTCATCTTCTTAGTTTAAGGAAAGCATTGGTTCCTTTTTCTTTATGTTTTTCTAGGTCAGTCCACTAGACCTAGGAGAGATATTTCTGTCTGCAGTCATAAATCCCGCATGACAAATTGGTAACCATACTTGAGAATGGTTCATTCCCTTGATGGTTTCTTTGTCCATTGTATTCAATTTACCTCTTTTATAGACCTTTGTTTCTTTAATCAACCAAGAACATACCTAGGAAGTGATTTCATTGAGTCTTATTTGCAATTTTTGTGTCAGAATCCTCTTTCCTAGGGCCAATGCACCCTCTTCTCTAATGACAGAGTGTTACACCCCACCTGGGCCCTCTTTGTGCCTATGTTGCAAAGTACTAGTGCCTCTTCTGAACCTGCGTTGATCCTTGTTTTTGCACCTTGTTTTCTCAGTGTTTCTTTGATCAGCCTACTTCTAGTTGACCTTCCCTGAGTCTTGAGTGTCTTGTAGTCTCTCTGAAGCCTCCATTTGGTTTTCATTTGTGTGCAATTTACTTTGGTAAGAATTTGTTTCAATTTTACTTTGTTATTATCATTTGGTCACTTGCAAACTTGTTTCATTTGATCATTGATCGCTTGGATGAATTGTTGTTCTAGTCTTCATTTTGAAAACTGCATTTGAATAAGTGATTAGACTTTACATATTAGTTTTCCTACTTTTCGAAAATCAAGTGTGGTGAAAAGGAAAATTATTGCATTGGAATTTAGGGTTTTTGCATCTACATTGATTTAGGAACAATTGAATGAAAAGGGAATTTCATTGTGCATCTTTTTTGTTGCATTTTCTATGTTGCATATTGTTTGTCTGTTCCCTTCCTTAGCTAGATTTTCATTGAAGAGAAAGATTCCATTTCCTAATGCTAAATTTTCATTTTAGCGAATTCAGGTTAATTCGTGGTGAGCCATAAAATTGAAACTTAATTCAATATCAACTTAAAATTTACTAAATCAACCTAAGGAGAATATGTAACATTAACACAAAGACATAGAGGTCTAGGCTAGAGACGTATTCTGGTAGGGCTAGGCTAGATACGTGTTCTGACGAGTCTAGGCTAGAGACATGTTCCGATGTCATCAAACATAGGAGTTGTTGTTGTTTTCTAGTGTTGCATCCTGGCGGTGAAATATCGTTCCACTTATGTGAGTGTATAGCATCGTTCTCCACATACCTTTGGGTATATTGGTGGTGCTACACACATGTGAAGTATATGGGAACAATCTCATCGAATGGTTATGCATTAGACATCACCACTATGGATTGCACTCCCACATACTATCGAGTATATTTTGGAATTCCCCACTACATTTCTATCCATCCATAAGTAACCGAGTCTCATGCCTTGTATACTATGATACACCGAACACAACAATGGGGAGATTGGCTGATGTACGTTAAGTCCTTGGTTTGCCAAGGTGTATATTGCAGTTCACGATTGCTTGGTAATCCTTTACGCCTAGGTTACCCTCTTTTTGATTTATTTCTTTTTGTGTTAATAATTTATTATCCAATGTGGAACAATAATATCCCCCACTCCATCGTTCATGTAAAATACAAAATAAGCCTCCTCTTCCACCAAAGGCTACTCTTGTCCGTCTTCAAAAGCATAAAAGAATGCAAACTACCAAATCGGGAAACTCAGTACTACTTATGGTCCTCCTCTTAAATCTGATCAACCAGAGTCATCTATTCCCTTGAGTACCAACCCTCAGGTTAAATCT
Organism: Pinus tabuliformis; assembly: GCA_031772625.1. Classification (NCBI taxonomy): domain Eukaryota; kingdom Viridiplantae; phylum Streptophyta; class Pinopsida; order Pinales; family Pinaceae; genus Pinus; species Pinus tabuliformis. Next base: position 1,001,551,192 of record CM062813.1, on the reverse strand, counting down.
ACTCTTGTTAGTGAAATTGACACAATCGATACTAAATGACCTAAAACTTTGTTTCTTGAGGTTATAGAAACTGACCTTCTTGAGTTGGAAAATTTACTTCCTAAGGTCATCAAACCTGAGGAGCCTCAGTCATCTTTACTTTTTAGTTTAGGTATTCCATCTTCTCTTCCTTTACCTCAATAGATATGCCTACCATATATCTCAGCCCCAACAGTGAACTGATTCACCTAGACTTGTGAGTATCGAGGAGATAAAACAAGAAGAGCCTCATCCTTCTACTCATTTGGAGGGATGTTTCCTTTATCCAACCCATCCTCTTCTTCCTCCTCCACCTCCTGTACAAACTCCTTTACCTAGTTCTTTTGACTCACCCGCACATTTCACACGGCAATCTACATCAGCATTATTGACCATGATTCGAAACGATATGCCTTCCTAGCCTATGTCTATCGCTATGGTTGAAACACCAAATGTCACTTCCACATCTATATTTTCAACATTGCGAGAGGTACATTTGTATGGTGGCCCATCTATCCCACCAAGTTATCAATACTTATATAGTACATTCTTTTGTGCATCTTCCATTTTATGGACATCCCCCATGTCTTCCACTTTACGAATTCTATCTGGCACTCCTCTTATGAGTGCTTCTTACACTGCTCCTTCTCCTTCTCCTACACTAACAATTGAATAGAGGGTTAGCCCTCATGTTAGTGGGAAAGGTCCTCTTCAACATCCTAACTATCCTTATGTTCGTACCATTCACATGGGGGGCATTTTCTTCCATCATACTCTCCCCCTTTGGCAAGAGTGAAACCTGTTGTTGGTATGCCTCAAATTGGTAACCAACCTTATTATAATCCTCCTTATCCTAGGATGGTTGCTAATGTTTGGAAGCCTACTTTTACCATTCAAACTAGTTCAATGTTGGGTTCATTGCTTGTTTACCAACCTGTTACTCAATCTGTATCTCATCAAGCTCAAATTCATGTGACTCAACCTGTACAGGCTGCGATCACATCTCAACTTGTTCCTTCAGCATCTGGTACCTCTCAGGTCCCACTAACTCAGCCTTCACAAGTTCCTTTTCAATATTAATCACTTGCATAAGGTATTCCTAAAATTTCAGTAGGACGAACTATGTACGACATGGCACAACCTCAATCGAGCTCTTTTTATCATGGGACAACGGAAACTCCCATCGGGAAATAGTATATACCTTATCAGAGTGTTCCTTGGGTGCCTTTTCAAGGCGAATAAATTTATGGTTTACCCCAGGGTTGTCAACAAGGTCACTTGTATTATGGTTATTAGAATCCTCCTTATTCTATTACCCAGGTTCCTTATTACCAGAACCCTCCTTGTCCAGGAATGCAAGTGCCTGTTGCCCGAGCTATTCCTTCATATCCATTTCATCCTCTATCAAACTTTAATCAGTAGTTTCCTTTTGTGAGCACTCTCAAGTTTCCATATTTGAATCAACTCACCAATGACCCCATCGCTCATTCGCTTTGGTGGCTGATTATTCCTACCAAATTTCCTTATGATATCTGTAAATCCAATGGGAATCCAAGAGAAGACTCGTCAACGAATTTCATGATGTATCATATATGGTGTTCATCAAACTCCCTTATTGATGATTTTATTTGACTTCATATTTTCCAAATAATTCTTACAACTACCACTGCTAAATGGTATATTGAGTTACCTAGAGCTTCATTCCATGATTTCATCTCCTTAGCCACAACCTTCCTCACGCACTTCCAGTTTCCCATCAGATATGAAACTAGAACAAAACCATTAACCAAGTTCAAACAATATGATTCCACTCACATTTCAGATCACATTCATGAGTGGAGGCATCGTCCCCAGTTGGTCAAAACTTATGTTCCTGATCAATTGCTAGCAGAATCGCTTACCAAATCTCTGTTGGCACCCATAACAGAGGATGTGTCCACAGGTGGAGTCATGACTGAAGAGCGATTAATTTCCCATGTGAAATATTTGGATCTGGATTATACCCAAAATGACATGCTCTATGATCAGATAACAAATGATTTGACACCTTTGAATATTGTTCCTCCTCCGCTTGGTAAAGAATCTCATGTTGTTGGTGGAATTATTGGTTCTACTAACTCACAAGCGGTGAGTAAATCATCTTGTGTTTCTCCACTCACATCTATTCAAAAACCTTAATCCCATCCTCCTGTAGCTCCTTCTTCCATGATAAATTTCATTCCATCTGATAAAGGCAAGTCTCAACAGCAACCTAGAAGAAAGAAGAAAGTAAAAGGTAAGAAAAAGAAAGATCCATGTCCACAGGATAAACAAATGAGGAACACTTTACACGTGATTGTCTTCACTGCACTGAAGTGAATAAATTCCATAATTCCTCCACTTCACCTGTAGTGTTGGCCGGCCTGTTTCCTAATCAAGAGACTCATACGTTTCCCAAGACCCATCTTCCTCTAACACAGTTTTGATTCTTTCCTCCTCAAATCCAAGATCATATGTTTTGGTAGCTACTTGAAACAAGGATTTTGGTAATGTGAATCCATCAAACGGTCAGGCTATTGATAAACCTACCAGGTTGAAACCTTCCTCATATAATCCCACTCCATTGTCGATTCCTACCGAATTGACTATTAAACCCCCGAAGGGCATTATACATAAGTTTTCTTTCAATCCTCGTGCAAGAGCCACCCAAAATTATAACATAGTTTAATACTTGGCTCAGTCTCCATTGGCTATGTCGACTCTTGAGGTGTTACAAAACTGCCCTACCCAAAAGAAGGCTTTACTTTCAACCATGAGATTCATGGATACATCAGATTCCAACCTCGTTTTTTTCTCTCATGAAAACTATACCCCTCGACTTCCAGCTCAATTAGCTTGTTTAATCTAAGTCGTCGTTTGTGGTAAGAATATTCATCATTCTATCATGGATGAGGGAGCCTCAACTTGCATTATGTCCATGTCTTGTTGGAAGGCAATTGGTTCTCCTCAGCTGAGCCAGTCACCTATCACATTGAAAGCCTTTTATGAGAGAAAATACGAACCTTGTTGGATTTTTAACTCCCTCCAAGTTAAATTTGGGGGGGGGGGGAATTCTGTGCATAGAAGTTGAAGTTATTTATATACCTCTCGATTACAATATTCTATTGGGACATACATGGGTTTATGCCATGGCTATTGTCATCTCGGCTTACTTTTGTATGATCGTCTTTCCTTATAAAGGAGAGATTGTAGCCACAGACCAACTCACCTTTTTCGCCTTCGATTCTCATGTTACTCTAAGTGTTCCTCTTGTAAGGGAAACAATACAGTCATATCAGCATGTCGGAGTTGGATTGTTGAGCGATTCTTCACTTATGGGGACCTTTTCACTCCCTCCTCCTCTCCTTCCTGACATCTCATCTTTGGTAGCCTATATTAACATGATATAATCTTCTACTATCTTGTTCGATCCATGGATTGTACCATATGAACCTGACATCCAACTTTTTGGCAACTGAATGTTGCTAAGCCCCATTTAATAGATTACGAAGCCATTTATTTGGCTTGTGCGGTTTCTTCTTTTGATTCACTTAATTGGGTAGAAAAATCATTGGATTATGGTATGTCTTGAAATCCTTTCTTGTGTGTATTCCCTAATGATGAAAGCATCATGGAGATCATGGTGTCAAATGATGCATCGTGGAATGAACATCACCATTGTTCCTCCTTACCTGATTCCATTGAGGATAGTCTTAGTGATGTATAATTTCCCAATTATGTTGAACTCTTTACGAATTTCATGTCTATTCATTAGGTTGATTTGGAAAATAATCTCTTGAATATCGAAGAGATGATACCTCTTGATATTTTCAATAAGCCATGTGTTGTCGAAAATCTACACATTGGAGCATATTGTTCTGCATCCGAGATAGAGACTTATCAATCCCTTTTTTGTGAGTTCCAAGATGCCTTTTCCTAGTCCTATGAGGAGATGAAAGGTATCAACCCAAATATAGTTGTACATGAAATTAAGACGAATCAAGGTTCTAAACCAATCCAGTAACACCTCTGTCTGTTCCATCCCAAGAAGGTTGTTAGCATTAAGGCTGAAGTTGAAAAGATTCTTTGAGTTGGTTTCATGTACCTCATTCCTTTAACTCATTTGGTGTCGAATTCAGTTCTTGTCATGAATAAATAGGGCAGATTCGAGTGTGTGTCGATTATTGGGATGTAAATCATGCATGTCCAAAGGAAAATTATCCAACCGTGTTTATTGACCATATTGCAGATGATTGCGCTGGCTACAAAATTTATATGTTTATGGATGGATTTTTAGGCTATAATCAAATCAACATTCTCCCAGTGGACCAACCTTAAATTACTTTTATCTATCCCTGAGGAACTTTAGCCTGTAGGAAACTCTCATTTTGTTTAAAGAATGTTGGGGCCACATTTCAACATGCCATGGATTATGCATTTCATGATATCAAAAACATCATTCAAACATATTTGGATGACCTCCCTACTCACTCCAAGCATCGGGTTGATCACCCGATGCATCTTCGAGCTGATCACCCAATGCATCTTCAAGCTATTTTCCTTCATTATAGACATTATAATATTTGACTTAACCCACACAAATGTGCATTTTGTGTCAATTATGTTCGACTTCTAGCTTTTTTCATATCAAAACAAGGAATTTGTATCAATCCATTGAAAGTACCGGTGGTCGTTGATTTTCCTTCACCTTATTCACTCATTAAGTTTCAACAACTCCAAGGGAAAGATAAATTCTTGCGAAGATTCATCCCTAATTACACTGAATTGACCAAAGGATTCACTAGCTTGGTGAAAAAATGTATTCCCTTCTATTGGGCTGACGTGCCTCAGAAAGCGTTTGATGCCCTGAAAGATGTATTGGTTCGAGCATCTCTTCCATATCGCCCCAATTATCAGCATGACTACTTCATGTATCTTGTCTCTGCCATTTCTACTATAGAAATGTTATTGGTCCAAGAATATGATTTAGGGACTAAACATCCCATTTATTATCTAAAATGGAATCTTAATGATATTGAGATCCGATATTCCCACATAGAAAAGTTGGCTTTGGCGGATGTTCAAGTCATCCAAAGGTTTTGCCATTACATCTTGCTTCAAAAAGCTTTGCTCATTTCAGATTTCAACTCTATGACATACATTCTTTCATGTCAATTACTGGGGGACAAAGTAATCGAAATGGATTGAAATTCTACAAGAATTTGACCTCGATTTCATTAAATCCAAGTCAAAGAAAATCCTAGTTTTCATGGAACTAATGAGTGATCTTCTTTCCACTGATTCAGAATCTACATCTGAATATTCTATCCTTGAAGATATGTAGTTTCTAATCTCGTCATCTAACATGTGGTATGGATATTTCCTAATTTATCTCCAAACCTAGACTTTGCAATATAATACCTCTCGCTCTGAGTAGTGACATATTTGTTACCAAGCCCAAAATTACATCATCATCGGCAACACCCTTTACCGTCGTGGCATCGATATGATTTTATGAAGGTGCCTCACACTAGAAGAGGTTGATAAAGTCCTCAATGAACACCACTCGGGGGGCATGTGGTGGAAATTTATCCAGTTATCCTACTACCCAGAAAATTTTACATGTTGGTTACTTCTGGCCTACCATCTTTTGCGACTGCATCCTCATTGTTGAGAAGTGTCATGCATGTCAAATATATGATCATAAGTCCCATGCTCCGTAGACTCTATTACATCATGTTATCGTTGTTGGTCTTTTTGTGAAATGGGGTATCAACTTTATCACACGTAGCCCTCATTCATCCGGGGGGCATGGTTATATTATTGTCACAGTTCATTACTTTACTAAATGGATCGAGGCAATTCCTACATTTAACAACACTAGCGAAATGGCTGCATACTTCTTTTTCAACCACGTCATTGCACGGTTTGGTGTTCCACAAGAAATAGTTACGGATCATTAAAAGCATTCCAGAATCATATGATGACTGAACTAACTACTAAGCTGGCACTTTCCCATGGAAGTTCCACTCCCTACTATCTTCAAGCTAATGGACAAGTTGAGGCCATCAACAAAGTTCTTAAGACATTGTTTCAATGCATGACACGAGTCCATAAATAAGACTCTAAATGATATTGTCTATAGGTGTTTTGACTGTGTTTGTAGTGTGTATTTTCAAAGTTTCACATGGTTTCTTTTGATTCTTTTTACGCTTTGTTTGCAGATGTTGGTATCTCTTGAAACTTTTATCAGTTATTTTGATGGTGTTAGTCATAGTACTCAGAACTTATCTTCCGCGGTATGGGCTATCTTTGCTCTGAATAGCAAGTTAATGAGGCTGCAAGGGATTTGTATTGGTCACTCCATCAACAACATTGTTGAGTATAGCATAGTGGTTGAGCTACTTTCTAATGTTATTGCACTTGATATCCATCATTTAGTTGTCAAACTTGACTCACAAATCATAGTACTACAACTTGCTAGTGCCTATTCAGTTAAAAGATCAACCATATTACACATGGTTTTAAGAGTTAACCTTCTAGAAAGACATTTCGATTTCATACAATATGAACACATTTATAGAAATCTAAACACATTAACACATTCCCTAGCTAATCATGGTTTAGATAGACATTTGCAACGAATGTAATTAATTTTCAATTCACACCACATCGTATTGAAAGTACAAATAGAAACCCAAAAACACTAGATATATATATATATATATATATATATATATATATCTATAGATATATATATATATATATATATATATATATATATATATATATATATATATATATATATATATATATATATCTATATCTATATATATATATATGTATGTATGTATGTATATGTATATGTTTCGTTTTACAAAACTTATGCCCGAGACGCATATGACATACATCACACATATAAAAAACAACATGCAAATATATGAGTATACAAATCAAAGGTGCTCATGATAGAATGACACTACACAAGCCATCTTGCACGGTATTCGACCAATTAGACTAGGCACTCCTATAGTGTATCATTAAAGTCGCAGTGGAATTTGGTCAATCATGGTCTCATCAATCTAGTGTGTCAAACCCCTCCATGTGGCGCTCTATCTCTTATAGGACCTCTGCTCATCAGGATCCTGTAGTATATTTCGTCCTACCACAGCGAACCATGATGGTTCTACTTCCTCCACCTATTGTTGTTCCTCTGTACGATGAAGATATGAAGTGCCAATAGGTCAAATTGGTCCCATATTTGCATGAAACATCAATAGTTTAGTCTCGAAAACATCAAAAAACACAAAAAATGGTAAAAATTTCAAAACTTAAAAGGTCAAAATTTCTTACTTGAAGCACCAAATTCCTCACCCTCAGGAGGTACGAGGTCAGGGTCATCATGGAAATCCATTCCTACGTAAGGATAATCACTGGTCATAATAAATTGTTTGCACGACCATCTGAGGAAGGCTGGTGAGAAGTTGATCACTTATGGCCCTGCATGTCAGGACATATGATCTATCCACCTCCTTATTCATGCTCGATCAATAGGATCGAGTGTAATCTATTGAGGTTGAAGTAATGAAACCTGCTCTAGTGCAAAGGAAACCAAGAATGCACCATATCTAAAGTTCTTTAGTTTTCCCTCTTTTTCTTTAGACATTTTTTCTTTTGTAATGACCTAAACTCCCTCGCTCCAATTGAAGAGTGTTGGCTCTAGAAACTCCAACCCATATTGCATGTGTGATCTGCTTGCTACATGCAATGTTGAGCTACCTGTCAATCTTGCAATAATGAATAGGATCTTTCTCAAAGGTAACTAGGTCACATATTTTATGTTGATTTTTCCATCCTTGGTTGGTTGGGCTCGAGGTTTGCAACAGGTAGTTATGTAATCATAGTCTCTCCACCCCTTCTCTCACCTAGGAGAGATATGGGGGAACCTCTCATGGACAAACCTGTAAGAAAGTAGATTTCTTCTACCTTTATCTCGAGCAGATGTTCCCCAAACTTGAACTCTTGTGCCTAAACATCACATGAACGAACAAGGTATTTTAACAATTCCATCTATTTCCTCATACCAGGAAGCCAGAATAATTTTAGTAACCCACAATTCTTTAATTCCTGGAAGGTAGAAGGATAATTTGTTGCATTTAAATCATGTTCCTCATGTTCTCTTTCTCTCCACGTGAAAGCCATTATATGCTAATGAATCCCTGAAAAATCAATAGGAGATTCATTAAGATCATTTTTATGCAAAAAAATTGACAAATTTTGAGGAAAATTTATTTAACAAACTTTGGATTTGTGCCCAACGCACCCTCAAAGAGAAAACCAAAGTGTTGTACTTCTTCCTACAATGTATGACTGCTTAGGTGCAACTCAATTTTCAACCATCTCGGCCTGCATTGGTCCTAGCGAAAATTTGTGGAACCCTAGGGCCCTCAAAAACTAATAAATTTTGCATGAAATCATAAAATGAAACCACAAAAAGAAAGACAAAGTTTTTAGCTCCTACCTAGAAGTGATAGTACTTGAAATGGTTCACTAGATTGGTTGTAATTAGCTACAGAAGATTTAGGGAAAAAGTACTCAAAACTCTCATTGTTGAAGGTAAATGTGAAATGCTAAAGATGAATAGTCATTTTTTAGTATATATGGTCATACTTTTCATTATTTTATTCATATTTAATGTTTTGACCTAGTCATGATTCATTTTACTATGAGCAGGTATGTTTAATCATTTTTGTGTTGTTCTAAGCAGGTCAACAGTTGTTCACGGATTTGTTGTGCTTTAAATAGGTTATTTTGAATGAAGAGTACACTTCTAGCTCTTTTTTGAGCTCTTTAAACCTATGAAAAATGAACCCCTTGGACTGTCATTTTAGCTCTTTTCATACTCCCAAAAATTAAAATATTTTCGATCACTTTTCTTTTCGAACTCATAAAATTTAATGAAAAGACATCTACTCGGTATAGGTTTACCCCTTTTCCAGACTGCAATAGAATACCTATGAAAAAGGAATACCTTAGTCGAACATAGCTGAGAGGTTCTCTTGGGTATTGTTTTCTTCCTTTTTAGACCTAAGGGACTAACTACGAAAAGGAACATCTGGAGTTTTCTTTTTCACCTCTTTTTCAAACCCTCTAAACATGAAAAAGAAGTCCATTTTTCACCCTCGTTTGACTCCTAAAAACATTAAAAATAGATGGACTCGTCGATCATGACATGAATTAACCACTCCTTCTCTAGGTTCGTTAAATATTCTTAGAGGGATTCATATAAAGGATGAACTTACAAATCAAACATATGTTATCCTCCTCAAGCTTGTTAAAAAATAAAGAGGTACTGATGAGTATGGTTGGGGAAATTGGGAAAATAGGGTACTCCATTTGTTAATGGCAGTGAGTCGCTCTTGAACACGACACTCTTCCACTTCATCTCCATGGCTATTGGGTTGTGTAATGTTCTTGTCTTTCGGTTCATCATACGTTCGCAAAGCCTCCATTTCGGTTTTGGTTCAATGCTGCCAACTCTATTTCAGTGTCGCCAGTGTGTTCAAGAGAATTCATTTAGTTTATATCTGTTGCAATACTCTTAATCCCTCATCCCATGTTTTCCTTTCCTAATCCGGTTCCATCATTGTGATCATTTTTTTTGTGTCGTTTATGGGGGATACATAAAGGCCCTCCTAAGATGGGTCACTTCTTCTCGAGATCATCACATTATCGAGGAAGTTGACTTGGAAACAACCCATCGGTACCTTGGTGCTTGCATACATCAATGGTAAGTTTCCTCGCTCTCAGCAACATGTTCACATCATTGACCTTCGACCGACAGATTCTGTGTGGTGTTCATCATCAACTCATTTATTCACACCATATGGATTTTACTTGAGTACCTTGAGAGCCATTAACATCATCAATGGTTTCTCTCATGTCTGTTAACGCTTACATCATTAGGTGGTAATAAGATGGTGTCAACCATGTTCGACCTCATCTCATTGATTCACATGGTTAGACTCATATGCGTGAATGAGATAGAAGGCCCTGGATCTAGTTTCCACCATTCAAGCTATGATTTTAGGACTATACAAGATCACTATGTATGATGGCTATGATCATACTAACAATCATCTAGTCATGGGTCCACCATCAGTCATTAATGGACATGTCTTTTGATCATTATACATGTTATGTTAGCTTATGTGCCAAGTATGAGTATGCCTCCCTTAGAAAAAGGATGTCACAATGTAAATGTATTGTAACAAAAGAAGATCTCACCAACTTTCTTGGTCTTGACTTGTCACAAGGTAAATAACTTCAGTCATCAGTCATCATCTCTAACTTTGCATTTTAGGGGGCACTCTGTTATATACTATTTTTTCTCATCTGATAAATCAACCTCCTAATGGGAAAAATCAACATCATATTCCCCCTTTACATCATCATTGCACAAATCCCTATGCATGACTCTCTCATTCCCCAGAGTTTATTCCCTAAACTGCATCATATAAACCATTTTTAGGACCAATGCTCCTTAGCCTCTTGCTAGACTGCATTCACCTATAAGTTCTTCGCTCTGGCCTACGTTTATCACCTATAGGTTGCTCCCCTTTGCACCTGCGTTGGTTCTGGAAATTCAAGAAAAAGAGAGAGAATCCCAAATCCTCCATTTCCATAAGCTTCCAGGATCTATTATACCATTTACCTCAGATAAAGATTTCGAATCCTATCCTATCCTACCTTGGATTTTCCATCCCTTATTCTTAGATCTCATCCTCCCATCAAGAGTGGATCTCAATCCCAATATTGGTAAGAGGATAAGAACACCCAACTTACCTCACTCCTCTATATAGCCTTCCATATGCAAGGGTTTTGCTTTTGGAAAGTGATTCTAACCTTATGTTTCTGTTGTGAGATTTATATTTCCATGCACTTAGGGTGATTGGAGGTGCACTTTGTGACAAAGAAAGAACAAGTAAACAACTTGGAGGATCTCTTCTACAATATCAACACCTATTTATGGTTGCAACTCACTCCATTTATATAAGTACAAAGATTTATTTGTTTTCCTATATGTAATGTTGTTATTTCATGTATTTCAATACAATGTTGATCTTTCGAATAAAGTAGATAGATGATGCTACATAGATCTCATAGTTTATTCGCTTGTGTTGTATGGTTGTGTAGTTCTAATTTTGGCAGTTGGAGCTAGGATTGGAGCATTCAAGCCAAAGAAGGAGCGAAACATATGACAAATTCCAAGTAGGTTTAATCCCTTCATCTACTTAATTTAAGGAGAACATTGGGTCCTTTATATTTCTGTTGTTCTAGGTCAGTCCACCAAACCTAGGGGAGATATTTTTGCCTGTAGTCATAAATCCCGCATAAGAAGTACATTCCAGCAAGGAGGCTGGAAACGAAGAAATGGTCATCAAGCTTGATATGGAAAATGCATTTAATTAGATAAATAACTCCTTTCTTATCTCTTGCCTAGATAAGTTAGGTTTTTGTAAAGAATTTATTCAATAGATAAATCCATGTATTGGCACCCCTTGGATCACCCCTCTAATTAATGGGTGCCCGATTCCTTTTTTCATGGATTATTAGGGTCTGAGATAGGGAGGCTCTTTATCTCCTCCTCTATATTATTATGGAAGAAAGTCTAAGTAGAAGATTGGAAGACCTTGGGCCCCAAGGATATTGACCAGTTTGAGAATGAAGGAAATCCCTAGGAAAGTATCAACTTTTTTTCAATGGTGCTTTGAAAGGGAATTTAGGGTAGGTAGGAGTGGGAGGGGTTATTTTTTCCCTGATGAAAAAGTTGAAAAAATGTCTGAGTGGGGGTTGGGTTTCACCTCAAACAATCAGGGAGAAGAACTAAGAATATGGAAAGGGCCCAATATGGCAATAGATGAAGAAATCCTCCACTTAAGGGTTTTTGGAGACTCCCACATTACAATACAAAAATGCTACAATTTGAAACTATGTAAGGACCTAAATACAAGGCCAACCTTGTAAAGAATTCAACTGCTTATGGATAAATTTTAATTCTTGGAGTTTTATCATATCAAACAAGATAATAATATGTTGGTAGATGCTCAAGCCAACATTGGGGTTAATATGAGGCAAGGAGACTTGCTAGAGGTGAATTGCAGATTAATTAAGTGTCACATTCCATGATTGCAAGAAATTTGAGGATCTTGAAATGGCTGAAAGGAATTAAGGATGATACGTTGGCTGACAAGAAGAATAAATATGGTAGTCATTCCAAGGCACATTTTTTTTACGGTGATTTTTCTTATAGAACGATGTGCCCTTTAACCAATAGCTGGATAATTGTGAGGAATAATGTTAAGCATACAAACAGGTGGGATGGTGTCAACATAGATTTAAGGCAAGATAGTATTGTGACCGGGGAAGGATGACATAATTCGACTGTGTTTGTTTGTGGTTCAACCCTAGTAACAATGAATTCTCACTTATGAGCAGGGCAGGAAAATGCTAAGGGCATCACATTTGAAGGGAATCCCCCTGCTGTCATTTTGGAGTCAAGTCTAGTTATAAGAGGATGGTTGTGCAAGATCCATGCATAGCGGCTCTCCATTCGATCCCTCCTAGTTGAATAAATGGCTTCTTTATCAGGAAATGGTACTCGTGGTTTCCAAAATGAGATAGACCGTGCATTTAAGAAGGAAATTGAGGAAATGATTTTCGGGATAGGCGAGTAGATCATCTTTGAGGCTCAATCACATTTTACCCTCGTTTCGAGCCAATTAGAAGTCTTGAAAAAATATGTTGAAAACATGTAGGCAACAATGGAGGTAGTAATGCCCAAGATAGAAAAACTTGACAATAAAGTAGACAACTTTGAGGTCAAGGTGTAGACTGCAGTTGCTAATGTGTTAAAGGAGGTGTTTGGCCTTAGTGATAGCGGTGAACAGGACATGGATCTTAGAGATGGAGGGGCTCTCACATCGATGTTTCCCGCCCAACAAGAGTCAACAAAACCATCCCAGCAGGATGAAGCGGACAAGGCAACCTTGGAGGATTTTGACAAGAACAATGAGGAGGGAACCAGGTAGTCAATTTTATAGAAATAGTTAGATTATGTTATGTAGGTATATTAGTATTCTTGGGGTGTTTTGGAGAATTTATAAGAAGAATGATGTAGTCAATCTAGAAAATATATTGCTGCATATCTAAAGACATTGACCAGAGTAATTTTGGAGGACTATGAAAATTTTGTTTCTTTTGAATGTAGTAGCACTAGCGAGATTCCAATTTGATTAATAGAAATATAATCGTTCCTTTAATTTTTTTTATAGACTTATATGTTATATTATGATAAATAACTTAATGTTATGAACTAAATAGTTATAGAACTATGTCACATTATATATATATATATATATATATATATATATATATATATATATATATATATAGATTTCATGTTATAAATAAGTTATAATTTAGTTAAATATATACAATTATATTGCTATGTTATGAACTATAGTTATGGTTATGTTGTAACATGCTATGTTATATTGATATTAAATATTTTTTTATATATAGTGACATGATGTTTTAGATATCTACATATATATAAATTAATTAAATAACATTTTTTTCTTTTTTAGATTTTTAACTTTAAAGATTAATATTTTAAATTTTTAAAACTAGAATCCCACTAACTATTTAAAATACAATTAATTTAAATTTAAAATAATATAATAAAATAAATTTCCTTATTTTATAAATAGAGGTTCACCATGACCAACCATATTCATCATGTTAATCTCAAACTCATAATTTACTTATTTATTGGTTATTGTTTCATTGTTTTCTATTTGGGAGTTTTTTAGGGTATATTTCTGGTAAAATTTGTTAGGAATTTAAAATACATTTTAAAAATTAAATAATAATAATAATAATAATTGAAAATTTATTTCACAAAATTCCTAAAAAAAACTTTGAAACCTAAAATAATTAGGAAAAATCTTTTTTACTGTTTAAAAAAATATATATATGCATTTAATAAACAAAACATTGCAAGTAAGAAAAAAAATAAAACCTAAATTATAGTTTTTTGTGTGGCTTGAAGTGTTTTCTAGGTTGTTTTTTTTTTTTTTAATATATGGTTTTCTAGGTTCGTTTTGTGGTTTTCCAAGTTGTTTTGAAGGGTTATTTTTGTGGTATTTCTTCATTTTCTTGGTTGGTTTTGTGATTTTCTAAATTCTTTTGAAGGCTTTTTTGTGGTTTTCATGGTTTTTGTATGGTTGTTTTTTAAATTAATTTGTTTAATTTTGCAACAACAAAAAAATAAGAAAAAAAAAAAATAGAATACCTACCTTTGTTTGAGCCTTTGGGACATTGGTGGGGTCATTGGCGAGATTGGTTTGAACTCTCCATGCTTCAAGCACTCAATCGAGTTCTGATACTATCTTTCGAGCTCCCAATTTCCCCTTAGTCTGTGCAAATGGCATGCATAGACCACGAACACGGTATTTAATAATAAAAAAATGGCTCAATGAAGCATTATAGCTTGACAAAGCCATAAAGTTTGATCGAGGGTTTGCTTTTAACCCTCGATCGAGCAACTTTTCTAACACCTAAGGAGCTTGATCAAGTGCTTAAAAGGTTCGATCAAGAACTTAAATGGCTGATTCGAGCCATTGTTTTTTCCACTTAAATGTGCCCTCTCTTGCCAAAAAGTGTAACCCAACTCCATGCTTTTACCCCCGAGTTTTTCCAATATAGAATTTACCACACGAACAGTGAATCTTATAAACACCTTTAAATTGAAAGTGGTCAATGTCATCCTTTTGCATATCTCATTATTTGTTTGATGGTGGTATGGGTTTTAAAACACGTTTTATTCTCTTTCTTATTTAATACTTTTGCAATCTTGTCATTGGTTCCCTTAAGGTAAGGTAGATATGCAATGTTTCTAGGGTTATGGATGTTAGATTTAGGAGGATTATCGTCATGACTTAGAGCTTTTTGGAAGGCATTCTTAATATCTTTCATGTTGTATCCAAGGTTGCTAAAGACTTTTACTAGGTTCTCTTTTTCATTAATTTTATGATCATCTTTAGAGATCTTGAAAATTTTAGAAGCCAAGGTTTTAATGACCCCAATATTTTGTGAGGGATGATGATGAGAGTCTGCGTGAAGGTAATTTTTTGTGTGTGTTTTCTTTCGATAGACATTGTAATCTAATTTTCCATAAGGTTTCCTTATGATAAGAATATCAAGGAAGGGAATGCATCCAATTTCTTCTTCCTCCATGGTGAATTGAATGTCTTTTGAGATGTTATTGAGGTGGTGTAGAAATTTAGTTAGTTCCTCTTTACCATGTGGCCAGATGACATTGGTATCATCCACAAATATTTTCCAAATCTTATGTTTGAGATGATAAGTGTTAAGGTCCTTGATTTCAATTTTTTCCATGTAAAGATTGGCCACTACAAGTAAAAGTGGAGATCCCATTGCCATCCCATTGGTTTGGTCATAAAATTCTTCTCTAAATCTAAAAAATTGTATCTAAGGAAAACTTTAGCAAGTTTGGCTTTTATGGGGTTAGCCACTTCTTTAACTATAAGAATTGTCTCTTTTAGGGGAATCTTAATAAAGAGGGATATCACATCGAAGCTAATAATAATTTCATCCGAGTTGATTCTTTCTTCCTTAAGGAGTTGAAAAAATATTTAGAATCCTTGATGTATGAATCAGTATGGCCAACTAATGGAATAAGAGATTTTGCCACAAATTTTGCCAAAAAATGAGTTGTCAAAGGTACTAAAATCAATTATGCAATTGATTCCACAAAAATTGATTTAACATTTTTTATTATTTTATTGAATGTACTATATAGTAAATGCATGGTTTTTATCTATTATCTATTTATTATGAATTTAAATATAACCAATTCCAACTTAAACACAAGTTTAATATGCAACATTGTTGCTTAGTACCTGCATCTTATGCAAAATGTAATTGATAGCTAAATTAAAATAAAAACAATAAAGAACTAAAATTGTATATATCAAATATTACAACAATAGGACACTTGCATTTAGGCCAAAGAATGTAATAGCTTTTGACGCATTTGTAAACTATTTTACAACAAACATTTTGGTCTTGTGGTATAGACAAATGCTTTTAACAATGAATAAGGTGGGAGGTTTACCAACAATGAAAGTAAATATGATGCCACAAAGAAGCACATATGTTGAACAATGAGAATAAATACTTGGAAAGGATAAATTCCCCCTTCTCAAGGAAGGTTTTTTTCTCCAATTTTGTTCAATCGATGATGAAACTTGGCAGTGTTAGAGGGAAGACGAGTTCCAATAAGTGAAACACTTTGGACAATGCACTATATTCAATCATTCTCCTTTGCATTAACTTGATCCTCTAACATTTATTTTCATTTATTAAATATTGGTTGCACCATATAAGATGGAAATATTTTCTTTATTAAAATCATTATTCAAATATCATAATTCCAATAATTGAAACTATGTGAGAGAACTAAAGTTAGATTTGAATCATGATAAGTTTTAAGCTCTCCATTTTTTGATGGAGTAATATATTTATTAATTTATATATTTTTTTAGTTTCCAATATTTGTGATTTGCATTATTGATTTTAATTTTATTGTAATTATATTGAGGTAGAGTGAAATAGTTTTATTTATGATTTCAAAAATATCCATTGAAATATTAAATTTTGTTAATATATTTAGTTTTAAAGGATTTTGTTTTGTAAGATTACTTATCTTCAAATCTAATTGAAAGAAGACATTTAAAATCCAATCATATTAAGAATTAGTATGACTATGAATTATAAATAATTTAAAAAAATTAAATGCTCTTTTCATTAAAATCATAAACAAACAACTAGAATAAATAAATACTTAAATATTTTTATTTATCAAATATATTAACCCAAAAAATAGCACTTTCAAAAATAAATTAATTTAAACATCCAAAAATAACTACCTACAATACCTCATTTCTTTTCTCCGAGCTAATGACTATATTCCAATTAACATCCTAGGTTGAAGTACATTATCTTTAAAGACGAGTTAAGTAAGACTAAAAAGGACATGGAATATTAAACACAATTGTTGAAAAAGGACAAAGTTACTTCTCCCAAGTAGATTTTAATAAAAATTACTCTACCCAAAGGAATAACTAGATGTTAGACTTAGACTGATTGTAAAAAAAAAAGAGGTCTTTTCGGACAACGTATAGTTAAATGAATTAGTACACACATTGACCATTCATTGTCACCCGACTTATGTGGACACAACATAGTTGAAGTGATGTCACGTGACAACCTTAATTAATATCTCCATACTTTACCCATGAATGGTGAGTTTCAATGTATCTTAAAAAAAATTAAGATAAATATGATTTTTAGGTTTTAAGTCGAAAAGAAAAAACAAAAAATTATTGAAAATATAAGTGATTAACTGCCTCCCATTACCAGAAATCTACCAAACATATATTAGGAGATTAGAAAGCTTCATGGATAAATGTGATATATCTATAATGTATGAAATGAACCTCGACAATAGCAGACCACATAAATGTGATATTTACTGTGTCCCACTACATGCACGGATATAAAACATTAAATACATTTCTTAGAAGAATATCTTCTGAAGTATATTAGTTTTAAATTAAACCAATTTCAAGCTCCACCTACGACATCAGCTTTCATTTATTTACTATATCATTCACCATAGACAAATTCGAGATCTTTCATTACGTGTGTTGTTTTTGAAATAATCCGTGCAGGTTTAGGTCTTTCTCATGCACCTCGATTGTGGAAAAAATAATGCAAAATCCAGACCAATAAATTATCTTTCATCATCAGCATATTATTGGCATTAGCATGTCGTTTTTTTTTTAATACAATTAAGCGGATAGGGTTTTTTTTGAATCAGTTAACCTGATAACTTAGTCTACCTGTGACATCAGTCTAATAGTTTTAGCTCCGCTTAAATTGTTTGCTACTCACTCTATTCTCGGATGAATCTTTTTTTCGGAAATTAGGTTAAATAGGGTTTTTAAACTGATTTGTTTTTAGTGTGTTTTGGATTTTTTGATATTTTAATTTTTTGTGTTATTTAAATTAGTTTTTTTATTGTATATATATTTAATATCTTGAAAAAATTCTTAGTACAATTCTATTGTGTAGAAGTTACTTATTAAATTTGTAATTTCAATGAATTCCTAACAAATTTTAAAAAAATTAAACTACAAATTCCAAAAAATAAAAATAAAAAAAAATTCCAACCATCACACTAAAAACCACTCCACTTTAAACCATGAATTCTCCCGACGCAGAAAATGAGGGCAAAGGAACGAAATTTGTTCGGTCATCACGATCAGGGAATATGGTGAAAGATCAGTACTTTGACACGTCGACAAAGTATTGTGCTCCGAACTGAAAGATAAGACGGGTACATTTAGGCATGGGTTAAAATAGCCAGCCTTTTACCTGAACACGTCCTCTCAGAACCTCTGGAAAATTGGTCGCCGAAGGAGGGGGCCTCAGGTTCGAATCTGGGAATAACACCAAGTTCACTAGCAAGGTTGTGATACAGATAAATGGAGTTGAGGAGTGTTTCATCTCCATGCGTATTGTCAAAGTGCGATTCGATCCTCTCACCTCTTCTTGCATTAACCAAACTAGCTACAGCGCCACTGGGCAGGGCGGTTTATCGTTGTTATCTTGCCCCTGCCAGAGCTTCTGTAGTTAACAGAAATGGGCTCTGTTGTCCCATACATACGTTTAGGTGAATTAATAAAATCCATAAGGCAAACATATATCAGTCCCAGTGGTCTTCAGGAGCATAAACAAGTAAGCACTTAATGGAAGAATGAAAATTATCAGACTGCTAATCATCTATGTCCTTACATAATGGTTATGTCAGGTAGATTTTATGCTTTTGACAAAGCACACGGGCTTGACCCAGCCTCTTGTGGGAGAAGCGTATAACACCAATTCAAGACTGCTCTGCTGCAACGTCTGGAAAGAGTACGAATTGTTAAAGTGCTCACTATTGATAAGAAACGCTAAGGCATGAACGCCGTTAACAAAATGTTACATCAAATTTAACTTAACTTCGTCAGAAAGTTATAGAATGGACTAATTGTACAAGCAATTTCTAATGAATTTTAGGTTGTTTTGATAGAAGTTGCAAATTTGCATAGAAACTTCTATTTTCACCTCTATAACAAAGTTAATAGAGATGGCAACCAATAAATCACAAGCCATAGGGCCATAAATGAACGGCGGCTGTATATGACCACCTTTCGATTTTGCTAAGGCCGTGGGCATATACAGCCGCCGTTCATTTATGACCGGATAGCTTGTGATTTATGGTTTGCCAATAAGGATTGCCTTGCATTTATATTTCCCTCAAAAGCCTTGCATTAAGCACAGTCTTCAAGTTTGACCATCAAGCTCTGTGTCTTTCTTTTTGGTTTTTGCTTTTGTACGGAATCCACGGGGAATTGAAGATGACAAAGAATTTAATTTAATGTAGTGTTCATGGCTGGGTAGCATGGATTTATGGGGAAAAGGAATCCTGTGAATAGGTATGGAGGGCTGGTTGTCGTTATGATCCTATCTCGGAGTATGCCTTTTTATAAAAACTAAAAACAGAATAGAAGGTTTATTAACGGTGAATGCATGTTTTCATGCTTCTCCATAATATGGAGAAGTTCGAATTAAGGATTATATAATGCTTTTATAAATTGATTTCATAATATGTTTATGATGTAAAATATTTTATGAGTTCTTTTAAATGAATGATAATGGTAAAAATAAAAGAGGCATATTTTTTATTTTATTAAAAATATAATTAATATTTATTTAATTAAAAATTAAAGTTAGTTATTTTAAAGTGACACTACTATATTACGTAAAAAAATATTATATTTTCTATAGTTTTAAGTGTTTTATAAAACTTTATTTTTCAATTCTACTCTAAGGAGAAGCGTAGCTCAAAAATCTTAAATGACTGTTATTTTTGGCTGTTATTAGTGTCATCTTTATAAATTCTTGGATGGAAGCGATTTAATACATCACACTGTTTTGAAGTATCATAAAATTTGTTCCCTTTGAATATAAAAACTACTCTCCAAAACTTTTATAGCAATAATGGCAACGTTGCATAGAAGGAATTGTGCTCTATGAAATGTAATATAAAATCTAGGTAGTATTCAAAATTCTAAGCTATTCAATGCATGGCACTCCTTTGAAGTATTATAGAATTTGTTCCCTTTGAATACAAATATTACCTTCCAAAAATAGTTGCAATAATCACAACTTTGCAGAAAAAGAATTATGTTCTTAGCAATGATTTGCCTTAACATTAGTACCTGTAAGAGAATATTATACTTGTTAATATGTAAATATATTTCACTATCTACATTATACAATTTGTATGATATTCTTGTTCTATAAAAAAAAACATTTGTAGTGAGACATGAACTTCCAATCATTTGGATACTCAAGGGCTTGCCAAAGTGTTTTTTGAGACATGAAATTCCAATCATTTGGATACACAAGGGCTTGTCAATGTGTTTTTTTCTAATTGTGCTACCATGGTCGAACATATTCTTGTTTTCTAAAAAATAAATATTATTATATATTTGTGTTCAACTATTATCAAGGTCAATAAATAAAATGAATAAGTTGTTGAAATCGAAGTACATTTATATCCAACAATGACATACCCATTTAATGAAGTGTATAAGAAAGAAACTGTAGTCAAGAAACATTAATAAAAAGTGAAAAGAATTGGTAAAAATATAAATCTTCACCACATTGACATCTTAGAAGTAGAAGATGTTGGCATACTTATTTATGGCCAACAATACTTGTGAGTATTTGCTTAGTTTTCAACCTTATTTTAAAAAAAAAGTATTAAATAATAATATAATTTATGTTGTGTATTTTATAATCCCATCATTTTAAGTGAATTTAAATGGTGGTTTCCTACATGCATTATTCTCTATTTTTTACTATTTTGTTAAAAATATATGAAATTAATGTTTTTAGTTTGAACTCCAGAAATTATTTATTTATATATATATATATATATATAAAATAAAGATCTATAATATTATATTTTATAATATTTATATAAAAATTAAATTTGTCAATACATATGGTATATGGTATACATATCTACAAATGTGTTGCTCATATCATTTTTCCAATTTTAAAAAGCATATTTGCACCTCTTGGGGCAATTGCTAGTTTTTATATCTAATCATTTAATTTAAAAGCAAATAAAAATAGTCAATCAATATACAACCATTTAGAAAAAAATAAAATACATTTAAAAATATATATTTTTTAAATTTTCAAAATATTTAGTTTAATATAATTTTTTTTTCAAAACTTTAATAAATTCAATAAATTTTATTTAAAAATTTCAAAACTAATTAAAACCAAAACTTATTTACCTAAAAAACAATATAACTTATTTTCAAAAAGTATAATAACCAATTCTAACCATATTTAACTTGACATGAATCACTAGATTATTATAATTCCAGCCATATTTAATTTGACATGAATCTCTAGATTATTGTGATTTGTCAAAATTTTATTATCTTGAATGCTTAGATATTTATATTAGAGTATAATTTTAAGTCTCTCACTTATTGTGATTTATCAAAATTTATTATCTTAAATGCTTACATATTTGAATTAGATTATAATTTTACCTGATAACATTACTACTCGTACTTGCATTTATAAAATGCTCCTTATAAAAAAATTATTTATAATTATGTTTAAGATCTAATCACTTGAATTTCGAAAAAACCCAATCACTTAAATTTCAAAAGTAAATATGTTTGTTATTAAATTGTAAAGTTAAGCAGAATTGTTTATTTTAGTATCCAATTTTGATTATACCTCGCTTGATATATTAATTACGATATTAAATATAATTACAATATTTTTTATTTAATATAGACATTAAAATATTTTATTTAAGGATTATATTAAAATATTAAAATATTTTTATGTTATTAATATAGTTATATATCTTCATTTTATTAAGAAGCAATTGAATTATTTCTTGTATTACTTCTTTATTGTAGCGATTGAAATAATTTAACTTGGGATATTCAAACATCTGATTTAAGTTTAAGATTTTTTTTAATTACCTTTATACTATGTTGCACTAGTTTTTGGAATGTGGGAACGTTGGGAACTTAGGTACGGGTGTCGAGAATGGCTAGAGGTTTCCCCAAAATTTAGAGTAAGCAGCTAATCGAGAATGGTAATTTATATAATAAAAAATTAAAAATATAAAAATAAAAAATATATAATTATATAATAATCAAAATTAATATGAAATCAAAATATTCAAATATTAAAATCAATTTAAATGTATAATCTCTCTTATATATAAATATATTCTCTGGGTGTCTCTCTTCGTCACTTTCTCTTTTTTATATATATAAAATATTAAAATGTCAAGTTCATTATCATTTCGAAACAATATGCCTTGAAAATACAAAGGAACAATTTTACCTATGTTTCTCTAGTTATTCTTATGAGAAAAAATAAAGCGACTCTAATGGTTAAGCATTGACTGCCACATACAATATGCACACCATCTTCTGTGATACATATACATAAACAAAAAAATAAATACTCATCAACATGACATCCCACATATCACACTTACATTGACTTGATGACATCCCACATATCACACTTACATTGAGGTGTCAGAGTCT
Source organism: Pinus tabuliformis (assembly GCA_031772625.1). Lineage (NCBI taxonomy): Eukaryota > Viridiplantae > Streptophyta > Pinopsida > Pinales > Pinaceae > Pinus > Pinus tabuliformis. The sequence continues at coordinate 1,001,528,360 of CM062813.1, read as the reverse complement.
ACCTTAACCCATCAAGAGACTTCCTTAACCCATCAAGAGATTGCTCCAGTTTCTCTATTAAGGACATTGATGTTAAGGATGTCTTTGGCCTTTCTTCCTACTAAGGTTTCAACAAAGCCTCATGTTTTGTGGGCAATTCAACATATTTGTCTATATGCTTTGTATTCCCAACCCTAAGGAACTGGGGAACTCCAAAAAAAAACAATATTGAAAGCTCCCCGAACTTTTCCAAACTCCCATTGCAGCTCCCACATAAAAAGAAACGTTCCTATACAGTTCCAAAGCTTCAGAGAGGGTGGGAACCACTCAAACAAATTTCCCACCTCGAAGAGCCGTTCTATGTAACAGAGCCTCTATATATATACGAATATTTTGGAAAAAAATTTACCATATTTATTTCATACTAAATAATAATATTAATTACCACATTTCCTTCTTTATAAACGATAATATTAACAATAACAAAATAAAATTATTAATATATTATTATATTTTTAATTAAACTAATTAAAAATATATATATTCATTTTTATTTAAATATTGCATAACAAAATCACACTTTAACCCAACACAAAAATGAAAAAATACAACACAAAATATTTAACATCAGAAAACCAAACGCCATCACCGACATCCTTACAAGCGGGGGTATGTGAGGGGCCATACTACAAATCATCGAACTTTGAAATGACATTCAACAACAGAACATGTCACAGAACCATCCGTGACGAAGGCGATTAAAGGTTGTACAGGAACTGTACTCTTCAAGAAGACATGGCATCTAAAAAAAAATCGCAGTAGTCTAACTAGGTTTCAAATTTGATTTGGGAAATTATAGAAAAATCATACAAATTTAGTTATAGTAGTTTTTTTTTGCAAACTTAAGTTTAAATTTTAAAGTTTTCAGATTTTGAGTATTAATGAATTTTAGTAGGTGTGGATCGAATCATTCTCTTCGTCAACGTCATCATTCGACAGGTACCTGTGCCCTCAAGTGTTTCACATCTGTTTGTCGCTTGCCGCAGGGAACCTCTGCCCTGCCCAGTGCCGTTACTTGAGCCAGGCAATTCCCGCCAACCCTATTTTGACGTATGGCGTGTCGTTTCCGAGTTGGGAAATGGAAGCACCCATAAAAATAAGATACTACTTCTATAGGGGACCACCACGACCGGGACCACAACTTGTTTGTATGCAGACTAATTATGCGGCATTATTTTTAAAATGACAGAAACCTCGTAACCTTCCACGGAAACCCTAAATAGTTATCTCGTTCGTGCAAGTTGAGTTTTCTGTAACAAGTACAGCGCAGTCTCATTAATAGTAATTTTTTATTATTTAAAATTTAGAATTTTAGAATTAGATTTAGATTTAGATTTTGGAAATTGGTTATATAGTTTTATTTATTTACACAGTTTTAATTTCAAAAATCTATTTACACTATGAACATATATTAAAAAGCTGCATTAAAATTTTTAAAATATGTGGATTTTTTAAATTATACCACTCACATTTATAATTCTAAAAACTAATTTTCTTTTCCAGAGCAAAAAAAGCTATATATATTATATTGGCAATTGTAGTACATATCAACATGTTTATCAAATGCTTTATTTGATTATATGGCAAAACAAGTGGATTTCTTGAACTCAGAAGCAAATACTTTGTCCCTGAGATAAATGAGGACAAAATTGAGGATATACTATGCATGTTACACTTGAGTAGTAATTTACAGAATTAGCCTATTTTATCAACCAAAAATCTGTGTCATAGACCAGAAACCTGTGTTGATAATTTATTGTTGAAGGTGTATTCCTGATGGGAAGTCCTGCCGATGTATAGCTGCCTGTAGCATCAGAAGGGCTTATTATGCATCAACCGAGGAGTATTGTACTGAATCTGATTGCAAGAACTCCAGTGGAAGATAGAAAATAGGAGTATATATGATATAACTGTAACACCATCTACCCAGGAGGAAACGTAGTGTTATATTTTACAAGTTTAGAGCAGTCATTCCTGGGAGAGGACACTGAAAGCCCAGTGGCCAAGCCTTTGACTCCTGTTATGGTTTATTCACAGAAGCACCAAAACACTGGCGGATATCGCAATCAATTAAAAACAAAATGAGTGTTGCCAGCAGTCTCTTAAGAAAGTATGCAGTTGATAATTTGGAAAAATTTTAGCGAAAAATAGATCTAAGAACTAACAAGGGATTGGGAAGTTTCCAACATCGATCCAAGTCTCCATCAATTTGATAGTTACATGTAAACCATCAAGCTCCAAGTCCAGAGCATTCTTTGATAGTGTGTTAGCCTTAGAATTTAAAGTTCTCCTAATATGCTGGATAGTGGGATTTTTGAGGGAACTCCAAATATTTTTGATTTGCTTTAGCCAACCTTGTAGTGAAGATACTTGAATATGAGCCTGTAAACAAACATAGTCAATGACGACTTTGGAGTCGCCGAAAACATGTAAATTTTGAATGTCCAGAAAATTTGTGAACCAAAGTAATCCCCAGAGGGCCACAACTTCCGCCTTAGTGTTTGTTCTAGTGCCAGCCCCCCACATTTGTGATTTCTTTAGGCCCCATCAAAGAAACCTGATGGATATACCAATTCCATATTTTGTAATGTCCGAGTTGGCCTTTGTTTTGGAGTGGATTGTAGAACATCATCTGTTTTTCAAGCAATTCTCTCCAGCACGCTCGATGCCAACTCCCTGTGATTGTTGAAAATGATGTTGTTGCGCCATTTCCATATTTCCTAGATAAAAATTGCAGGAATGAGCCTTATTGGGTTGGATTGGTTGCTCCACCAAGTCAACCAGGGTTCAATGTCACATATATATGGCCCCAAGCTGCCTATTTTGCACTCTAATTGTTGCCATAAAGTGGTAACTGAACTACAAGTGCTGAAGAGATGTATGTTGTTCTTAGCATCATTTTCACAGAGAACACAGAATCCTGGGCTAGACCAGTGCACACTTGAAGGCTTTCCCAGGTCAAATTTTTATTCTTCCACACAAGCCAGAGTAAAATAGTGATTTTAATGGGAAGAAGTGGACTCCAAAATTTTGTGAACCACCCATTCCCTGGGTGGTCAGTTTGAAGTAAACACAACTGGTAGTATGTATCAGCGATAACAATGTTGTTTTCCCTTAATTTTCCATACCATGTAATAGAATCCATAAGTTCATTTCTGTAAAGGCCCGCCAGATTTAAATGTGAGAAAATGAGCTTCCACTCAACAACGGCAGCTCTAGAGAGATTTATCTAAGCAGCCTCTTTCCAAATCGGTCTATCGTTTGTCCAATTAGAAACTACTTGGTGCCGAAAGAAGATGCCACTGCGATGTAGAGTCTCAATGAAGTGATCCGGGATGAGGATATGATCAGACAGTCCTTTGATGTGGTCACAACCCAATATTGTATGGTGACCAGAGCCCAGGTTCCAAGCCAGCATATTTATAAAAATTCTTTGAATTTTAAAGAAACTTCTCCAGATCGCAGAGCCAGAAGTTCTCCCTATATGTCCACTTCTCATCCAGACTTTAAAGTCAATATTGTTCAGGTATTTACTATTGATGATGTTACTCCAGATACCAATCCCAAAAATCCCCCGCCAAATGGATTTAAGGAGTAGAGCCTGTCCAAAATGTCGAAGGTCGAGTATGCCCCATCCATCCATGGATTTTGGGAGGGTGATGTGATGCAATTTTGTTAAGTGAAACTTTTGTCGATGCTTCATGCTAGACCAAATAAAGATGGTTGTGATTCTATCCAGTTTTTTAATTATGGCAGTCAGAAGATAAAACAAGTGTGCCTAGTACACACTAATTTATGTTGTAACTGCTTGGACGAGAGTGAAATCTCCACCCAAAGAGATAAATTTATTCTCCCATGCTGATATTTTCAAGAAAATTTTGTCTACAAGCCAATTCCAATCCGAATTCCTGTACTTTCATGGTTTCAAATGGAAGCCAAGATATTTCAGACCAGATGAGAAGCATTTTGTAGGAATTCCAAATAAGTTAGCAATATAAACGATGGTATCAGATATTTCCAGATTATACATAATAACTGATTTGGAATGATTCATTTTGAGGCCCGATACAATTCCAAATTTATGAAAGATTTGAAATAAATGACACCAAGCAAACCTGTTTAGAAGCCCGAGAATGAGAACGTCATCCATGAAGAAACTATGTGAGATCTGTATATTTCTGCCAAGTTTGAGAGGAGAGAAGAGCCCCGTGGTCACAACATCAGATATATGGAGACTCACACCATCCATTGCAAGGATGAATAAAAGGGGTGATAGAGAACAACCCTGTCTAAGACCCCTGCCTTCTCAAAAAAAGGTGGTCGGGAGTCCATTTATGATAACAACATACTGGACAGAGGTGATGCAGGCCATTTATGGCTTGGGTTTGTACACCAATCTTATGAGAACTAGCCTCAGGTAAGCCCAATTCAGACAGTTGAAAGCTTTTGTAAGATCAACTTTCATTATAGCAGCATCAAGGTTCTTCAACTGAATGGAATGTATACATTCTTGCGCTGTAGCAACAACGTCATGAATTTGTTTGTTCTTAAGAAAGCCATATCGTTGGGGAGAGATGTAATTTGACATAATTGGCTTCAGGCGATTTGCAATGGTCTTGGATATTATTTTGTAAACAACATTACAGAGCGATATGGGACAGAAGTCAGCGAATGTGAGAGGGGATTTATTTTTGGGGATAAGAGCTATATACGAGGAATTTAAGATGGGGTGGACCAAACCCATGTTGTGGGATTCTTCAACTAGGTTTACCAAATCGAGCTTAAATAAATCAAAGAAGTGTGCAAATATTTCCACAGTCCAGCCGTCAAGGCCCGGACCTTTGTCTTTCTGGAAAGAAAGAATGACAACTTGAATTTCCTCTGAAGTGACAAGGTGGATAAGATCGTTGTTTGCCTCTTCCCCGAACATCAGTGGAAAATAAGAAACTCCCTCGAAGGTGTTTGGGCAAAAGCTGATTCAAAGTATGAGAAGGCAGCCCTGCTAATCGCATCCTGTGATTGTAATTTAGTGCCGTCCGAATCATAAATCTCCCAGATGGAGTTTTTTTGTCGACGGGAGTTTGCAAACCTGTGAAAGAATTTTGTATTCCGGTCCCCTTCCTTCAGCCAAGTGACTCGACTTTTGAGCTTCCAAGTCGTTTCTTTAATAAGCAAAATTTGTGCTTTTCTTTTTTCAAGGGACAAAATTCTGGATCGAGTATTTGGATTGAGAGTGTGAGTTGACATTGTTCTGCTGATAGTATCCAACTCCTGATCAATCTCTCTGAGCTCACTTCTGAGTTGTATTTTCTTCTCCCGTTCCCACTTTTTTGTTGCATTTCGGAGAGCTTTAAGTTTGTCAAGGAACATACCTATATGGGATGTAGAGGAATTTGGAATGGAGGTCCAAATATCTTTAACAAGGTCGAGATAGGAAGGATCTTCTAACAAGACTCGATTGAATTTGAAGGGCAATCCCCTTCTGAAGTCTAGTTGTCTCCAATGAAGAATGATCAGACGATGATCCAAGATATAACTGTTGATAATTTCAGATGATACCAATCTAAGTCTGTCGATAAGCATATCATGGATGAGAAACCTGTCAAGTCTTTTAGCTATATATGAGTCCCTTGATCTTCCATTATCCTAGGTGGGGGCAATGTGGTTAGGGAAAATGTCAACCAAATTGTGATCCAGAATGATGGATTTAAGGGAGTCAGCCATAGGGTCGCCATTACCCACCTCCATTTTATAATGAATTTAGCAAGTATTTATCTTTTATATCAGTTATGAAATTTCCAAGAATATACTTATTTGTCAATTAAAATAAAAATGATAGTTGCATGGCAACATAGTCTCAACCTCTTTTGGTAGTTATGGATATGTTGACGTGATTAAGGAAGTGCAGGGTCCACATTTTGTGTTTCTTGTTTTGCACTCCTATTCTCCCTATGTTGACGTAATTAAGGAAGTGCACTATCCACCTTTTGTGTTTCTTGTTTTGCACTCCCATTCTCCGGCACAACACTTATTTTGCACACGCATTGAAAATCAGTTCTTGCTAAAGGAAGTTTGTGATACCAATAAGGCTTATCTGAGTTAAGGCGATCTTGGTTTGAAACCTAGTAATGCTTACACTTTCAAAGCTCAATTACAAACCTGGGTCCACATTTGTGTCCAACAAAGGGGGTCTGTTGTAGTCTAGGCATTAGCATTCAAAATCCCCATAGAGAAGCCTATATAGAGAAAATGTGTGTGGAGGTGCCACAGTGAGAATGTGTGCGGAAAGAGAAACATGCCAAAAAGACATTAGTACTTCTGCACTTCTCCATTTTTATGCTTTTCCACAAAATTTTCATTTAAACACTTTGGATTTAAAAAATAATAACTCTATCATAGATACAATCAAATATGTATTATCCCTGGTAAAAGAGCATACATTTTACAAATTATAACACTTTGTGGATTAGATATTTAATAATGGAGTCCGATGTCTTAATTAACAACCCTCTAGAAATTGTTTTGTTACAAGCAACTACTTCACATGGCGAGGCTCCCTTTTTTAAGCCTTCTGACAAACCTGCTTACCACATGACTTTCACCACACTGAGATGCTAAGACCTCACAACACTACAATGTTGAAATATTTGTGAAGGAAGTTCAGTGCAATGGTTCCTTGATTGGATCATGCAAAAGGTCAGTCACTCAATCATCTGCTCAATGTCGATTCCTTCATTCGTTCATCAATGAATTTCTAGTATTGAGTGTGGAAACAAAAACAATCCGGGAACATTAACAAATTCATAGTGCTACTTCTAGGCCTCAATTAAAAATGGAGATTGTTCTTGCATGAAAGAATACTACAAATGTGGAAATCGCAAAGCCCATGTTGCGTGGAAAAAGAAACTTTTCAATTCAAGTTTGTGATTAACCTTCGAATCTAAATCCTAAATTTAGAATTAATGAATCTGGGTGTGGAGAGATCTTTTGGAAGCAATATAGTTTTGATAGAAGTCAAATAAACTTTTGGTTTAGATTGTACTTTGAAATGGGTTTATTTAACAATAGAGAATTGTTAATTATATTATTGGTTAGTTGGTTGGGATGGTTATTTAATTTTGTTTTGTGTATATGAAACAAGGAACACAAACTTTCTTCTGCACATATTTATATTTTGTACTCCACAGACACAATATATTATATCTTTCCTTATTCAGAATTTCCATTTTTTCACATAAAAATATGTGAAACACATTTCATACCTTTAAATGAAAAATTGCCACTTTTAGTGTAACTATTTATATAAATTTCCAAAAAAAAAAATCATAAAAAAATGTCCAAATTAATGAATTACCGATGTTATTCTAATTCATAAAAATAAGGTGTTATGAAATGAAATATTTTAAAACTTGTTTGTATATGTAAAATTTTTTTAAACAGAGAACTGTCATTTTTCTTCATTATGAATAAATGGTTATTGTTGGACGAAATGATGATGCTCAAAAAACTTATTAGCTGTGCGAGTGGTGCGGAAGTGTGAAAGCGACATTCGCATTTCCGCACCCCCACTTCTACCACACTATAGCATTAGTAATGTGAAAACATATATCTAATAATTAAAGTACTATTCAAAATATTTTACAAAGTACTATTCAAAATATTTTACAGTGTAAATTGCGTTTGGGCCTCGAAGTCGTAGACGTAGGAGAACAGAGAATGAGTAACGGTTTCATAGGCTGATCTCATATGTGCAACAATATAATTCCTAGGTAACTCCAATGAATCAATTTGAATGAAGAACACTTGTCAGCCAACGATTGTCTGGTTGTCCTCTTTAGTGTAATGTACGACAAACGTAAGTTTCCTCAATGCATGAATTGCAAAGATTGAAATTTTTCAAAACTTGTTTGTACCTATAACTTTTAAAACATAAAATTCGCCATGTTCAAAATATTTAAATTTAAATGGGTTGGTGAGAGAATGACTCGTGAGAAATGATAATGCAATAGTGCAGAAGAAGTGATGTGTGGGAGGCGTGGAAGTGCAGAAGAGACATATCCACTTCCGCACCTCCAGCATATCACTTGTTCCCCATACTAAATTAATAATAATCATGTCTTCAGACCAAAGATACGTAATATCAGTTAAGTCATCATTCAAATGTGGATTCGCTATTTTTAGGATTGAAGGAGAGTAAAATAATGTCGACACACTATTTAGAGTAATAATTAATACCTGCTAAACATGATTGGAACAATGCCACTCTGTATATGGCGATAGGTTGAAAAGAAAGTTGAGTCATGTCAAAGTGTTGGAGTGGTGGATTGCATCATTCTCTATTGTAATTGGGAAGAGAAGAGATTGGGAGACAAAGGTTAGTAGTGATAATTGTCATGATAGATATCATTGAGGATTGAACTGGTGGTTTCATTTCAATTGGTAGCAAGCTTTGCAAGTAGCTTTATTGTTGAAAAGCATCATGCTCAAAGCTACAATGTTTGTTGCATAGCCTTGGTTATACAAAATGGAGTTGTTGAAAATTAGTAGGAAGGATATAATGTGTTGAGCATGTAGAGAAAGCAATAGAGATGCATGCAAAAGAAAGTCTGTGTTCCTTACTCTGCACATGCATCCTCTCACATAACTTTCTCCTGCTGAAGATCACTGTGTTAAATTTCCATAAGGGAAATCTATATTTACATTAATCAAATTATGTTAAAAAATAAATATATAAAGTGTTGTCTCAAGATAGGGAAACTATCTTGGACACACAATCTGTTGGTTGAGAGAATATGTCAACCACATAAAAATCTAGGAAACAAAATAGGAACAGACTCCTCCAGATAGAAATAATCACAATTGAGACAAGTAGGAATTACATATTCTAGCACACCCCCTTAATGAGTACTTGTCTCAATATCAATCTGTAAAGTCTAGTTGTGTTCAAACATAACAAAAGAATATGTTGATGTCCATATAAAGGAGGAACCATCCATCGGAATGCATGGGTGCTAACCGCTGCAACCACTAGTATTGTAGGATGTTCTTTGCATACATGGTTCTGTCAACCATTATAACTGCATACATGTATCTGTACCTCTAAATCCCCCTCCATCATCATCATGGGTTTTATTGGATTACCTGTAACCATGTTGTGGGTTTTATCGGATTACTCTCAACCGTGCCACCAAGGGCTCTCAGCCACCACGATTCAACTCAATCACCAAGGCTCAATTCAACCACAAAGGCTCAACACAGGCATGACGGCTCAACACATCCACTTTGGGCCACAAATCTTCCACTAAGGAACTCCAGCCACTCTGGTCCACAAACCTGCCACTAGGGCATTCCAGCCACTCTGGGCTACAAACCTACAACTAGGGCACTGCAACCACTAAGGCTCACCAAAGGCCCAACCCAACTAGGCCCAGGGTTTTCTCAGCTTACCCTCAACCGTGCCAAAGGTTATGTCGGCTGACCCTAAACCATGCTTATAGGAATCCCTATCCACTTCACTCTCACGTGTGGTTTTTGGCTTACCATAAACTGACATTGCAACATACAAAGTGGTTTTTAGATTACCACGAACTATATGGGGGTACACATGCGTCGTTAGATTTACATTACAGGTTCCAACTCTTGTTCTTACCAGGTACATACATTACAAAGACCACTACAAAACATCCTAAACTTGCTTACTAATAAAATGTGTGACTCATAATACAACATGCTAGTGATTATATCCCACAAAATCACACTAACTCACACAAACATTCATTGTGATGTCCTTGGATCATTTTCCACTCATGTTGGATATACCACACCATTCATATGCTCGAACAGACCGCTGCTTTCTCATTTAAATATTTCCATCATAGACTTTGTACTTTTGAGTCTTGGATCTCTATACTTTACCTGTCATCAATTAGAGTCGTGAATTCTAACAAAATGACTTCATATTGAGGTCGCGAATCTCAATATGTATACAAATTTTCAAGACATATTTTCCTTCAAAACAATGTGAAATGAAAGCACAAGCCATGATCTGAAAATCACTATGATTTTATGTATTAATGCAAAATCACAGATAAAATGTGAACAAAATTGAAAATGAAAGAGATGTAGCTCATAGGTGAGGCCTGCACCAGGAGAATACACTCAGAACATAGAGATCACTCTCGTACACTCTATTATTCATCAATGAAAGATTACATCATTAAATACAATACTAGGAATTAGGAAGTTGTAACCAAACCCCTAAACTCTAGGAACTAATCCTAAACTAGGGAGATACGTTACAACAATGTAACCATTTTCTCCATTAATACAAAATAATATAATTATTTTCAACTCCCCCCCTTAATGGAGAAAGGGTTGTCCTGGACTCCTAGCATCCTTCTAAACAATTCAAACTTCACACGTGCAAGTGGCTTTGTAAAAATATCATCCATATTGTCACAAGTTTTACAATATTCAATAGTAATTTCTTTTGATTGTATCTTCTCTCTGACAAAATGGAACTAAGTGTCTATATGTTTGTTGTTTTTGTGAAACACTGGATTGTATGCCAATTTAATGGTGCTCTGGTTGTCGCTTTTGATGGAAGTGGGATTGTTCTGTTCTTTTCCTGCATCATTGAGAAGTCTTCTCAACCAGATCACTTCACACGTCACTGCACACAATGCTTGATACTCAGCTTCACATGAAGACAAGGCTACAGTACTCTGCTTCTTACTTCTCCATGCTATGACCCCGGATCCTATGCTGAATGCGTAACCTGTGATGGACCTTCAATCATCCAAGTTACCTGCCCAATCTGAATCTGAAAAACCTGCTAGAATAACATCAGATACGTCAGTGTATAAAATGCCATAGTTAACAGCACCATAAAGATACTTCAACACAATTTTTGCTGCTACCCAGTGACTTTCAAGTGGTTTTGACATGAATTGGCTCAATACACTAAGAGAGTATGCTAAGTCAGGTCTGGTTGTTGTAAGATATATCAAGCTGCCAACCAGCTGTCTATGCATTGTAGCATCAACCTCTTTAGTGCCATTGTCACTGCTCAACTTCAGATTCTGCTACAAAGGTGTTGCTGCTGATCTACACTGATCCATACCAAACTTTTCTAACAGATTTCTGGCATACTTCCCTTGGGTAAGAAAAGTTTCCCCAGTATCTCTGCATACTTCTAATCCCTGATAGTAATGAAGTCTTCCAAGATCTTTCATCTCAAAAACTTGTGCCATAAGCCTTTTGATTCCTTTGATTAAATCATCTGCATCTCCTGTTATAATCATGTCATCTACATACAAAGAAATCAGAATAATCTGCCCCTACTTATTGTACTTGGTATACAAATTTGGGTCATTTCAACTTCTATGAAAGCCATACTCTAAGAAGAAAGAATCAACCTTTTCATACCAAGACTTGGGTGCTTGCTTTAAACCATATAAAGCCTTTTTCAATCTGCAAACAAGATGTTCCTGCCCCTGCTTTACAAACCCTTCTGGTTGTACTAATTAAATCTCCTCTTTCAACTCACCATCTAAAAACGCAGATTTGACATCAAGCTCGTGTAGCTCCCAATTATATTTAGTAGCTAAAGCAATAAGCATTCTGATTGTATTTAACTTTGCTACATGTGCAAAAGTATCATCAAAATCTATACCTTCCTACTGTGAATATCCTTTTGCAACCAACCTAGCTTTTAATTTCTCTATACTTCCATCTGCATTCATTTTTGGTTTAAACAGCCATTTACATCCTATGGGTGTTTTATTCTTAGGCAGTTCAACTAAATCCCAAGTGTCATTTCTAAGAATTGATTCCATCTCTTCATTCATTGCAGCTCTCCACTCCTTAAATTGACTAGCTTCTTTGTAATTAGTGGGCTCTACAATGTTCAAAACTTTTGACATCAAAGCATAGTCTCTCAATTTTAATGGTAATTGAGTCTTTCTACCAGATCTCCTTGGTAGGGGACTTACCTCAAATTTGTCAGCTCTAAATGGGCTTTCTTTATCAGCTTTTTCATGTTCTTCTTTCTGCTCTTGCTCTCTTTCATCCTCGTTGCTCTCATCCATCAACAATGGAATGTGCCAATCATCACCAATATCATATTTCCCTTCCTGTACCTGTTCATGAAACACTCCATCCCTGCTTGCAAATATCTTATGTGTCTCAGGATTGAACAATTTATATGCTTTAAATTCTGTGCCATAACCAACAAAGATGCATTTAATTGCTTTAGGATCTAATTTCTTCCTATCAGCTTTGGGTATATGGGCAAATGATTTTGACCCAAATGCTCTTAGATGATTTACTGCTGGTTTGAGTCCATATAGAGCTTCAAAAGGAGTTTTGAAGCTAAGATACATGGTAGGAATTTTGTTCTTTAAATATACAGCAGTATTAATAGCTTCTGCCCAAAAACTATTACATAGATCCTTACCTTGAAACATGCTCCTTGCGCACTCCACTAAGGTTCTGTTTTTGCGTTCTGCAACTCCATTCTGCTATGGTGTGTGTGGCACTGTAAACTGCTGAACAATCCCGTGAGATTTGCAATATTTCATGAATTCCCCTAGCTTGTATTCTCCCCCTTGATCAGACTGGAGAATTTTTATACTCTTACCAAACTGTTTTTCCACCAAGGTTTTAAATTCTCTAAAGCACTGGAAAGTATGACTTTTCTTACTCAGAAAATAAACCCATGAGTATCTAGTGCAGTCATCAGTAAATAGCAAAAAATAATATGCTCCACCTAGCGACCTTGTCTGCATAGGTTCGCATATATTAGTGTGCACTAGTTCTAAAATATATGTTTCCTTCCTCCTACCATGCAGAGGAAACTGTTCTCTATGCATTTTACCTAAGGCACATCCATCACAATTTAACTGAATATTACGAAAGATAGGGAGCCCCTCAACCATACCTTTTCTCTACAATAGCATGAGGTCCTGCAAATTCAAGTGACCAAATCTCTGATGCCAGAGTTGTTCGGTTGTCGACCCTCCTGCAACCATGGCTCGCTTTGATATACTCTTCACATCTAGTCTGTATAGGCTTCCAACAAGCACGCCTGTTGCAACTATTTCTTTCCTCCAATCCTTTATCACACAATGAGTCTTGAAGAACTCGACTTGTATATATTGATCAGTTATCATGGATACAGATATCAGATTTTTCTTAATTCCAGGTACATATAAAACATTTTGAAGATGACTAATTTTTCCATTTGGTAACTTGACTAGAATAACCCCATAACCTTTAATCTCATATCCACTCTTATCTCCTAAATAGATTTTTGATCCATATGTACTTTCCTCAAGACTATCAAAAAATTCCTTTTTACTTTTCATGTGAGAGGATGCTCCGGAATCAACATACCATATATCGTCCTCATCAGATGCCGAAAGGGCATGGTCGACTATGAATAGTTGAAATTCATGACTGATATCTTCTTCAACATCATCTTCAACAAAGTATCCTTTGTGCTTTGCCTGCTTCCTCTTTGCATCATCAACGTGCTTCTTAAAGCATACACTCTGTATATGGCCCTTCTTTCCACAATAATAACATTTCTTTACGGAATAATTTGCAATCATACCTTTATGTGGACGCTTCTGCGATGTTCCTCCTTTCTGCTGTGATTGCTGCTATGGCTACTTCCCTCTGAATGATCGTTGTTTCGCCATCAGCGCAAGATCATCACTTTGGGGGTTCAAGTTCTGCCGCCGCTCCTCCTCTTACAGCAAGATCCCTGTTAGATCATCAAATGTGGGCGCTTTCTCCCTTGCGCCAATCTAGTGATGAACATTTGAAATTCATCTCGCATCCCGTTCAGTGTGATTAAGACAAGATCAGAGTCGGACACCATCTCTCCGATGTTCCCCAATCCGTCTTTCACATCATTGATACACGCAACAAATGCAGCAGCAGTCTCATTTTCATTCATACTCATTGAAAATAACTTGCTTTTAAGTGCCATGACTCGGCTTGTGTTCTGGGTCTGATACAGATTTTTGATGGTCGTCCAGATCTCCACGGATGTTTTACAGTCTCTGATGTGTGGGATAACGTTGTCCTTCACGGACATTTTCAACAAAACTTTCGCCTTGTTCTCTCGCTTATCCCAGTCTTGCTCCTGCGTCCCCACATTCACCCTCTGCTCATCACCTGTAACTATGGACCAAGCATTCGCACCTTCAAGCAAGGTCTGGATCTTAAACTTCCAGTTCGTGAAGTTAGATCCATCGAGTTTTCCAAACTCGTGGAGGTAAGATTCCATCGTATTACTCATTCTGATCAGATTTAAAAATGTGAATCTACCCAACAGTAACAAAAAAATCGATACCTGTCAAATTGATCTGTCATCGATTTAGATCCACCAATATCTGACAACTTAGCAAAATCAGTCGCACTCTGATGAGCAAATCCGTTGTTTTTCAATATAGCCAAAAATCGATCTGATCAAAACTGATCCGATCTACCTCTCCCGGATAGATCTGCCACTTCTCCGATCTTCTCCCTTTGCAAATCGCCAAACAAAGATGAGGCTTCCCGCAAATCTCCTTGAAGGTAGGTTGGCGCGTTCCCGAGCGAAAAATCTGTGCCAAGAAAACTTCGTGTAAGTAAAATTTGCTGGCACGATAAATCCTTGAAATTCCGCGCCAATCGGGTATTTTGGCACTCTGACACGATTAATAGCCGAACAGTCGCGCCAATTTCCCTCCTGGCGCTACTTTCAGTGCGAAAAACGTGCCAATCCCCTTCTATTTAGAAAAATTTAAAAACATCCAGTCCGAGCCAGGTGTTTTGTAGTCCACCTGCTCAATTGAGCACAAAGCTCCTTGTGTACACGTGGCCACAGGGGCACCTCACATCACACAGGCAATTCTACCACTAGGCAAGCTGGCCACAAAGGCACTTCAGTCACAACAGGTGATAAAAGATCAAGCTCACCCAATCTGAGCTCTGATACCAAGATGAAATGTGAACAAAATTGAAAATGAAGGAGATGTAGCTCACAGGTGAGGCCTGCACCTGGAGACTATACTCAGAACAGAGAGATCACTCTCATACACTCTGTTATTCATCAATGAAAGATTACATCATTAAATACAATACTAGGAATTAGGAAGTTGTAACCAAACCCCTAAACTCTAGGAACTAATCCTAAACTAGGGAGATACGTTACAACAATGTAACAATTTTCTCCATTAATACAAAATAATATAATTATTTTCAACTCCCCCCCTTAATGGAGAAAGGGTTGTCCTGGACACCTAGCATCCTTCTAAACAATTCAAACTTCACACATGAAAGTGTCTTTGTAAAAATATCACCCATATTGTCACAAGTTTTACAATATTCAATAATCATTTCTTTTGACTGTATCTTCTCTCTGACAAAATGGAACTGAGTGTCTATATGTTTGGTGTTTTTGTGAAACACTGGATTGTATGCCAATTTAATGGTGCTCTGGTTGTCGCTTTTGATGGAAGTGGGATTGTTCTGTTCTTTTCCTGCATCATTGAGAAGTCTTCTCAACCAGATCGCTTCACACGTCGCTGCACACAATGCTTGATACTCAACTTCTCATGAAGACAAGGCTATAGTACTCTGCTTCTTACTGCTCCATGCTATGACCCCAGATCCTATGCTGAATGCGTAACCTATGATGGACCTTCAATCATCCAAGTTACCTGCCCAATCTGAATCTGAAAAACCTGCTAGAATAACATCATATGCGTCAGTGTATAAAATGCCATAATTAACAATACCACAAAGATACCTCAACACACTTTTTGCTGCTACCGAGTGACTTTCAAGCGGTTTTGACATGAATTGGCTCAATAAACTAACAGAGTATGCTAAGTCAGGTCTGGTCGTTGTAAGATATATCAAGTTTCCAACCAACTGTCTATACATTGTAGCATCAACCTCTTTAGTGCCATCGTCACTGCTCAACTTCAGATTCTGCTGCAAAGGTGTTGCTGTTGATCTACACTGATCCATACCAAACGTTTCTAACAGATTTCTGGCATACTTCCCTTGGGTAAGAAAAGTTTCCCCAGTATCTCTGGATACTTCTAATCCCTGACAGTAATGAAGTCTTCCAAGATCTTTCATCTCAAAAACTTGTGCCATAAGCCTTTTGATTCCTCTGATTAAATCATCCGCATCTCCTGTTATAATCATGCCATCTACATACAAAGAAATCAGAATAATCTGCCCCTGCCTATTGTACTTGGTATACAAATTTGTGTTGTTTAAACTTCTATGAAAGCCATACTCTAAGAAGAAAGAATCAACCTTTTCATACCAAGACCTGGGTGCTTGCTTTAAACCATATAAAGCCTTTTTCAATCTGCAGACAAGACGTTCCTGCCCCTGCTTTACAAACCCTTCTAGCTGTACTAAGTAAATCTCCTCTTTCAACTTACCATTTAAAAATGCAGATTTGACATCAAGCTGGTGTAGCTCCCAATTATATTTAGTAGCTAAAGCAATAAGCATTCCGATTGTATTTAACTTTGCTATAGGTCCAAAAGTATCATCAAAATCTATACCTTCCTACTGTGAATATCCTTTTGCAACTAGCCTAGCTTTTAATTTCTCTATACTTCCATCTGCATTCATTCTTGGTTTAAACGACCATTTACATCCTATGGGTGTTTTATTCTTAGGCAGTTCAACTAAATCCCAAGTGTCATTTCTAATAATTGATTCCATCTCTTCATTCATTGCAGCTCTCCACTCCTTAAATTGACTAGCTTCTTTGTAATTAGTGGGCTCTACAATGTTCAAAACTTTTGACATCAAAGTATAGTCTCTCAATTTTAATGGTAATTGAGTCTTTCTACCAGATCTCCTTGGTAGGGGACTTACCTCAAATTTTTCAGCTCTAAATGGGCTTGCTTTATCAACTTTTTCCTGTTCTTCTTTCTGCTCTTGCTCTCTTTCATCCTTGCTGCTCTCATCCATCAACAATGGAATGTGCCAATCATCACCAATGTCATCTTTCCCTTCCTGTACCTATTCATGAAACACTACATCCCTGCTTGCAAATATCTTATGAGTCTCAGGATTGAACAATTTATATGCTTTAAATTCTGTGCCATAACCAACAAATATGCATTTAATTGCTTTAGGATCTAATTTCTTCCTATCAGCTTTGGGTATATGGGAAATTCTTTTGACCCAAATACTCTTAATTGATTTACTGCTGGTTTGAATCCATATAGAGCTTCAAAAGGAGTTTTGAAGCTAAGATACCTTGTATGACTTCTGTTCTTTAAATATACAACAGTATTAATAGCTTCTACCCAAAAACTATTAGATAGATCCTTACCTTGCAACATGCTCCTTGCACACTCCACTAAGGTTCTGTTTTTGTGTTCTGCAACTCCATTCTTCTATGCTGTGTGTGGCACTGTAAACTGCTGAACAATCCCGTGAGATTTGCAATATTTCATGAATTCCCCTAGCTTGTATTCTCCCCCTTGATCAGACCGGAGAATTTTTATACTCTTACCAAACTGTTTTTCCACCAAGGTTTTAAATTCTCTAAAGCACTGGAAAGTCTGACTTTTCTTACTCATAAAATAAACCCATGAGTATCTAGTGCAGTCATCAGTAAATAGAAAAAAATAATATGCTCCACCTAGCGACCTTGTCTGCATAGGTCCGCATATATCAATGTGCACTAGTTCTAAAATATCTGTTTCCTTCCTCCTATCATGCACATAAAACTGTTCTCTATGCATTTTACCTAAGGCACATCCATCACAATTTAACTGAATATTACAAAAGATAGGGAGCCCCTCAACAACACCTTTTCTCTGCAATCGCATGAGGTCCTGCAAATTCAAGTGACCGAATCTCTGATGCCAGAGTTGTTCGGCTGTCGATCCTCCTGCAACCATGGCTCGCTTTGATATACTCTTCACATCTAGTTTGTATAGGCTTCCAACACGCACACCTGTTGCAACTATTTCTTTCCTCCAATCCTTTATCACACAATGAGTCTTGAAGAACTCGACTTGCATATCTTGATCAGTTATCATGGAAACAGATATAAGATTTTTCTTAATTCCAGGTACATATAAAACATTTTGAAGATGACTAATTTTTCCATTTGGTAACTTGACTGGAATAACCCCATAACCTTTAATCTCATATCCACTATCATCTCCTAAATAGATTTTTGATCCATATGTACTTTCCTCAAGACTATAAAAAAATTCCTTTTTACCTGTCATGTGAGAGGATGCTTCGGAATCAACATATGATATATCGTCCTCATCAGATGCTGAAAGGGCATGGTCGACTATGAACAATTGGAATTCATGACTAATATCTTCTTCAACAAAGTATCCTCTGTGCTTTGCCTGCTTCCTCTTTGCATCATCAACGTGCTTCTTAAAGCATACACTCTGTATATGGCCCTTCTTTCCACAATAATAACATTTCTTTACGGAATCATTTGCAATCATACCTTTATGTGGACGCTTCTGCGATGTTCCTCCTTTCTGCTGTGATTGCTGCTGTGGCTTCTTCCCTCTAAATGATCGTCGTTTCGCCATCAGTGCAAGATCATCACTCTGGGGGTTCAGGTTCTGCCACCACTCCTCCTCTTGTAGCAAGATCCCTGTCAGATCATCAAATGTGGGCGCTTTCTCCCTTGCCACCAATCCAGTGATGAACATTTGAAATTCATCTCGCATCCCATTCAGTGTGATTGAGACAAGATTAGAGTCAGACACCGTCTCTCCAATGTTCCCCAATCCGTCTTTCACATCTTTGATATGCGCAAAAAATGCAGCAGCAGTATCATTTTCATTCATCCTCATTGAAAATAACTTGCTTTTAAGTGCCATGACTTGGCTTGTGTTCTGGGTTTGATACAGATTTTTGATGGTCATCCAGATCTTCGCGGACGTTTTACAGTCTCTGATGTGTGGGATAACGTTGTCCTTCATGGACATTTTCAGCAAAACTTTCGCCTTGTTCTCTCGCTTATCCCAGTCTTGCTCATGCATCCTCGCATTCACCCTCTGCTCATCACCTGTAACTATGGACCAAGCATTCGCACCTTCAAGCAAGGTCTGGGTCTTAAACTTCCAGTTCGTGAAGTTAGATCCATCGAGTTTGCCAGACTCGTGGAGGTAAGATTCTGTTGTATTACTCATTTTGATCAGATTTAAAAATGTGAATCTACCCAACAGTAACAAAAAAATCGATATTTGTCAAATTGATCTGTCAACGATTTAGATCCACCAATATCTGACAACTCAGCAAAATCAGTCGCGCTCCGATGAGCAAATCCGTTGTTTTTCAATACAGCCAAAAATCGATCTGATCAAAACTGATCCGATCTGCCTCTCCCCGATAGATCTGCCACTCCTCCTATCTACTCCCTTTGCAAATCGCCAAATGAAGATGAGGCTTCTCGCAGATCTCCCTGAAGGTAGGTTGGCGCATTCCCGAGCAAAAAATCCGCACCAAGAAAAAATTCGTGTAAGTAAAATTTGCTGGCGCGATAAATCCTTGAAATTCCGCACTAATCGAGTATTTTGGCGCTCTGGCGAGATTAATAGCTCGACAGTCACACCAATTGCCCTCTTGGCACTATTGTCAGCGCGAAACACGCGTCAATCCTCTTCTATTCGGAAAAATTAAAAAACATCCAGTCCGAGCCAGGTGTTCTGTAGTCCATCTGCTCAATTGAGCACAAAGCTCCTTGTGTACAAGCAGCCACAAAGGCACCTCACACCACACAGGCAATTCTGTCACAAGGAAAGCTGGCCACAAAGGCACTTCAGTCACAACAGGTGATAAAAGATCAGGCTCACCCAATCTGAGCTTTGATACCAAGATACAATGTGAACATAATTGAAAATGAAGGAGATGTAGCTCACATGTGAGGCCTACACCTGGAGACTACACTCAGAACAGAGAGATCACTCTCGTACACTCTATTATTCATCAATGAAAGATTACATCATTAAATACAATACTAGGAATTAGGAAGTTGTAACCAAACCCCTAAACCCTAGGAACTAATCCTAAACTAGGGAGATACATTACAACAATGTAACCATTTTCTCCATTAATACAAAATAATATAATTATTTTCAACTAGCACCAACCCATAGTATGAGTAAAATCGCTTTTCTTAATTCTTCCAGATTTGCAGAAGTATCCCAGCTTTGAAGTGCAGTGGATATCCTTTGTACACTTGCACAGTTTTTCAAGGGCGCACACTGCCTTCAACACCTCCATGTTTGCGCGACCGATACCAAGAAGCCCATCGCCTGCATTAGAGCGCAACTCGGAAAAAATATCAGCCTGCAAAGAAAAAAAACACTAAGGCACTACGCACTTCCAACTAGATTTCCAGATCACCTCTGAGAAAGCACCATACATCTCCTGCGAGTGCAATCAATCCAGAGCACAAATTAACTAATATACAATGATGTTGTTATGATACCACGATGCTCACCGATGCCACAATTCGAACAACACCACAGATTGACATATACCACAATGTCTGATCTGATACGAACTTAGATCCACCACAACTCTGTCAGATGAACAATAATCTCAATCTAATTGATTTAGCTCTGCAGTGATCTCGATCTAATTGATTTAGTAGATTAGGCACTGTGGTTTATTTGAAAAAATCCCTAACTTCCTTATTTGACCCTAGTTCATTGACGGAGAGAACATACCCCATACATAGAGCAGTGGCCAATTGCTTGCATTCACCATCGTTCCACATTTTCTGCAAATTTCTTCCTCAGAATACCCCTAGCTATGGAAACGGGCTTGTAAAATAGTTCCACGCACCAGTGAACAGCTCAGTGCTCTCTATTAAAGACTCCAACACTCCTACGAGAGAAACACTGATCCACAAACTCTCCCTCACTTGGTAATAATGCCATAATTGCAAACATGTTCTAAGATTTTGATCCGCACAAGCCCCAACCAGGCACCACTGCACGGATAAACATTTATCTCTTAGGCGATGCCAAGCTCCACCTGAAATCTTCTCCGGTGACTACAAAAATCTGCCACTCAAAACGCAGGCCACCGATAATAATGGATTCAATCCACTCATCGAATTGAAATTCTTAGCTCACACTGGTCAAAAAAAGGGAGATTCGATGTGCCACCATAGATCTCGCCAACAAACTCTGCTCACACAGCCGCAACAGTGATACCAATAATTGCTCATACCAGCCTTACAATTTGAAAAGTTGATCAACAATTTTAAAAAAAATGATCACTACAACGTTGATAGATGGACCAAAAAAAAAGCCAATACATATACCTTTTTATTTCACTGGCCCAGGCCCTCACTCGCTCCGATACCATATTAAATTTCCATAAGGGAGATCTATATTTAAATTAATCAAATAATGTTACAAATAAATATATTTAGTGTTGTCTCAAGATAGGGAAACTATCTTGGACACACAATCTTTTGGTTGAGAGAATATCTCAACCACACACAAATCTAGGAAACAAAATAGGAATAGTCTCTTTCAGATAGAAATAATCACAACTGGGATAAGTAGGAATTACATATTCCAACATCAGTTAAACAATTAAAGAGGCCTCATTGGATGTTGAGTTCTAAAAGAACTTCGCAAAAACCACAATGATGAGAGCTTGCTATCATTTTCGAAAATCGTGGAATGAAATTTGTTTTCACAACAATTGTATAACCCCCTCCCATACACACACCAAAGACTTTGGTAGAGCACTCGTAGTGTCAGGGTAATATTGTCAATGTTAGTGTCATTTATTTTATTGATTTTAAAATGGTTTGTGAGAAACTAATAAATACAAAAAATAAAGGCTCAATAGGGGAATTATATCACATCAAGGCTCACTCAACCAATGAAAAATTAGAAATAATATTTTCAGAAATTAGATTTTTTTTTTGAATTTACACAAAAATAGAAATATTCAACATTTTCCCAAAGCTTTACTTAAATTTAATAAAAAGTCACAAAAACTCGACAAACTAATCGATCATGAGCCGATTTATATAGTTCGCGGGAAGAATTTGGGACTAATAAGAGTAAAATCTTCTTAAGTTCAACCAAAAAAAATGAGTCATTTTCAAAAGTATGTAAAGGGTGAGCTTTATTGTTTTATTTTCTTTTTTTCATTTTTATTATGTTTATTATGGTTGTTAATAACTTAAAAGAAAAGAGTTAATTGTATCATCATTATGATGTATATATCAATAAAGTGGTGTAACGAAGTGTTTTGAGCGGTGCGTTGAAGTGGGTTGAGTTTATGATCTATTGTTTTAAAATCGAAATTTGATTTAATTATTTATTAGAAAATGTGAATATAGGAAAATATAAAAATATATTAATTATAGTTATTTTGATTGAGTTTATTTGTTAAGAATATGTGTATTATCATCATGTTGTATGTCTCATTTACTTCTATCTTTTATCTATGAAGTATTACTGTTGACTTTGTTGTTGCCTTTGGGTATTGGTTTCAAGGCTTTGGGTTAAAATTCTCTTGTCATTGTTGTTCTACAATCACCTCTAGTTTGTGGATGCATAACATTTGGTTTAAGTTGTTGCGTTTTCACATGTCTCGACCCCTTGGAGTATGAAAAATTGACTATGATTGTTATGAGGAGTCTAGTTCTCTTGTTATATGGAGGAAACCTATGTTCCTATGTCTTTGATTTCTGATCTCATGGAACTTTGGATATAGTGGAAATGTGTTTGATTTATAATATCATTGGATTTAAAATTGAAATCTAATTTTAATATTTATTACAACTGATTTTATGAAAATATAAAAACACATTAATTATATTTAGATTGATTGGGTCTATTTGTTAAGAATATGTATTTTTCTATTCACAAATAAGGGAGTCTCATACATGAATTTGATGTTTAACCTGATCTTGGATTTAACATTAAATTCTCATTATAAATCAAATTTATTTTCAACTTTTGTTTATTTGATGGTGATGAGAAGGTGTCTCATTTATTGAATGGAAGAAGAAAGATCAACCCATAGTGGGTTGTTATCACCAGGATTGTGCAAGGCTCAGCGGGATATTATCACCAAGATTGAGTAAGGATGGAAGAAGAAAGATCAACCCATAGTGGGATGCTATCACCGCAAGGAGGGAAGAAGAAAGATCAACCCATAGTTGACGTTATCATCAAGATTGTTTAAGGATGGAAGAAGAATGATCACCCCATAGTGGGATGCTATCACTAGGATTTTTCAAGGAGGGAAGAAGAAATATCAACCCACAGTTGATGTTATCATCAAGATTGTGCAAGGATGGAAGAAGAAAGATCATCCCATAGTGGGATGTTATCACTAGGATTGTGCAAGGCTTGGTTGATTTTATACAATCTTTGTGATAGTTCAATTCCCCAAAAGTGGCTTTCATCATCAACCCCTCCCCATGAGGTTTGAACCCGAGACTTGGAAGGGACTAAGCCCCACTCAAACAAACTGGTCTACACCTCATGGGTACCTAATTGTGTAATGTTGTCACCAAAATTATGTGGGGCTTGGTTGAACTTGAATCTACCTATGTAATGTTGTCACTAAAATTGAGGCTTGGTTGAACTTGAATGTCCCATGAGAGAGGTGATGGTGATGGTGATGAGAAGGTTGTGACATTAAAATTAGATTAGTATTATAAATGACAATTTTGATATGAAAATATTTATCTGTTTATATGATCTACCTACTTGTGAAATGTCGCTACCAAAATTATGTAAGGCTTGTTTTAACTTAAATGTCTCATGAAAATTTTTGTTTTTGTTTTGTTTTTTAATTTTAAAAAAGAGTTAATTTGCGTCATTGTCATCATGTATGTGTCATTAAAGTGTTACAGTGGAAGTGTGTTAGACATATAATCCATTTTTTTTGTAAGATTGAAATTTGATTTTAATATTCATTATAAAAATGATTATATAAAATTATAAAAACATATTAATTATGTTTACTTTGATTGGATCTAATTGTTACGAATATGTGTTTTTTGACCCCGAACAAGGAGGTCTCATACATCAATTTGGTTTTGTCCCCGAACAAGGAGGTCTCATACATCAATTTGGTGTCTAACTCGATCCTAATTTTAAAATTAAATTATTTTTGCACCAAGAGGCACTCTACTACACAATATGAGGGAGATGTTGTCATGTAACGTTACATTTAAAAATCATAAAATAGTACTTATCTTAACAAACTAAAAAATAGTGAAAAAACCAATGTCAGCAATAAATAAAATACTTTGATTTCCACCTTAATTTTACATAAAATTTATATTGAGAGACATAGTAATCCAAAGTAAAAAAAAAAAAAAATATTTTTAACATGAGGGAGATAATATGGAATTGATAAAACCAAGATCTTCCAAGAGTCCATGTTGTCAAGTAACATTACATTTAAAAATCATAAAATAGTACTTATCTTAACAAATTAAAAATAGTAAAAAAACTAATGTCAACAATAAATAAAATACTTTGATTTCCACCTTCAAAGTAATTGAAAGTAAAAAAAAATAATTTTCTTTTTCATATGAGGGAGGTAATATGCACTTGATAAAACCAAGATCTTCCAAGAGTCCAGAGGAATTAAATCTCTCTAGGTGCAAACCATTCTAAAGTTTTGCACTTAAAAAAATGTTTGTTTTTTTAGAATTTTGATCCTTCTCAATGTTTGGTATATCCAGAGTTAAGATGGATCTATGTTGGTTATTATAAATCCAATTATTTTTCAACTTTTGTTTTACCTTAATCCTCCTAATATTTGATGATGAGGAGAAAGCATCTAGTATGAATATGACCTTAAAAATAAATTACTATTACAAATGACAATTTTTATATGTAATTTTTCTTTTTTAATATCTACCTACTTGTGAGATGTTGTCCACAAAATTATGTGAGGCTTGGTTAAAATTGAATGTCCCATAAGAGAGGTGAATCCTATGAGAGAGGTGATGGTGATGAGAAGAAAACCTTAGAATTAAATGATTACCATAAATGACAACTTTTATATATAAATATTTATCTTTTTATATGACTACGTATTTATGAGATGTTGTCACCAATATTATGTGATGTTTAGTTGAACTCAAGTCCCATGAGAGAGTTTTTATCCTCCACAATAGCTCCCACCTTCAATCCCTCTCCATAAGATTTGAACCAGTGACCTAATTGTTGGGTGTGGAGCTTGATTATCTTCTATAGTACCGGCATATTGGACCCCAGTTCAAAATGCCGTAAAATAATCGCTGCCGTGGGGGGTCCAGGGGGGGCGACAGCGACTTTTGGGAGCCCCCCCTGGCGGGAGGTTTCGGGGGCAGCGCCCCCGAAGCTAAAAACAGCTGTAAAATTGCCTTGTAAAAGTATAGTAATTTCTAGTCAATATGGGCCGTTCATTAGGCGGATGATCTGACGGTAGAACTTATGTTTATTTTAGGGTTTTTTTGCCCTAGAAGGCAACCCCTCTCTTTATATGAGGGCATTGTATTTGAGGCTGTGAGATAGATGTGTATTCGGTGAGCGAGAAACATAGAGGTGAGACTGTGAGAGAAAACAGAGGATATTACAACGGTTTTGCTGTAGGTTGTATCTCTTCATTTTGCTGGATAATAGAAAGGAAGGACTGGCTGTTCGGGGTGGACGTAGCCCAAACTGGGTGAACCATGTATATCTGTGTCTCTCTTGTTTTGTGCGTTTTTTGTGTTTATATTTCTGCAATATTTTATGTGTTCCATTGCTCCGTAATATATAATTTTCTAACACTAATGGACATTGAAACCCACACAAACTATCTAATTACATATTTATTATCTGCCATTTACCATTTATTTTATATTTTTGTATAAAATTAGTGTAAATTTTATATTTCCTTTTTATTACCCCTTTTTTGGGAAAATTGATTTTAATATAAAACAATTAAACATTTTTATCTTTGAAATTATATACTTATTTAAAATTTTCTTTTACTAACACATAGAAAAATAATAAAGAAAACTTATTACATATGTGATATTTATTTAAAAAAAAATAAAAACACTAAATTAAATAGGTTTAATTTCATTGTTTTATGTTTATTCCTTTTTAAGTTAAAATTTAGCAATACAATTTTTTATGAACTTATTATTTAAAATGTATTTTTGAATGAATAAATGGATTCAACATCATGAAAAACATTAAAAGACTTGAATTTTACAAAATCCAAAGTAAAAAATTTCAATCCCCACAAAATTCCACTACATTTTAAATTTTATATATATAAAATTCTAAATATTATTAAAAAAATAAAAATCAGTCCATAATGTTAGATTATGAAGAAGCTGCATTTTTTGAACAAATTAATATTATGAGTGTGACAAGTATAATAAGATGTTTTGTTTATATATTCCATAATAAATTTTATTAATAAAAAAATACAATTTGACTTTAAAAACAAAATTTACTCGACAATTATTGAAAAATGTCCAAAATGTTTAATGTTTAAACTTTCTCGTTTTAATATTATGCATTTTGGAATTGTTTTAATAGCATAATGTTTTCATAGGAAATTTAATATTTCATAGTGGTTAGGATATTAGTTCATGATAACGCATTCTAAAATATCATGATTTTATCACACTAACAATATTTACAAGGTAGTGGTGTTCCTTATTAAGGTAGTGGTGTTTCTTATTAATACGATGGTTTGTTGGTTGCTATATGACCTTTTTAACAATTAAGAGAAGTGATTCATCATAAGATATAAGTTTAATAGTGATGGTTAATGTTTTTTAAGAATTTTAAGAATTATATGGTTTATGAGACATTAAGAAGGTAGGAGATTATTCGAAACTCTTTAACATTTTATTTCTAAGTTCTAAAAAGAATTAAGAGAGGCATCCCATGATAACAATAGTTTTGGCAATTTAAAAGTTCAAAGAGTGTTGGTAGCGTGACAAATATTTTGAAAATTAAATCTAATGTGAGTTCTTAATTTTTCAAATTTGATAGAGTCTGATAGAGTTTACAATGTTTATTTTCTTCTTTACATTAATCAAGATAGAGATAGTTTGACTTTCCAGATTGGGGTTGATCAAATTTGCAGATTGGGGTTAATCCTCTTTATAATATCTAAGTTTATTTTTCCCTAAACCCTTTATGACCGACTAAATCCTCATTAAAATATGAAGTAGTAATATTTTAAAAATGATCCTTATTCTACAAAATAATCTCCTCCTTAATCCTCCAACAGTGTAGCCAAGATTGGGCATCCTTATCCCATCCCTGCTAGAGCTGAAGCTAGGCGTTTTGCCTAGAGTAGAAGCAATTTTAGGAAACATTTTGGATACCATGTTGTTCAACTTCTTCTTGTATGTAAAATACCTAGTAGTCGCTATATTTTCAATGGGCCTAAGCTCTTTCTTCAATATATCATAATCCTTATGTCAATAGGGAACACTAATATAACATGATCACTGCATCAATTTAATTGTCTGTTAAAATTATTTGTATTCTATAACCAAGTATGAGGGAGATGTCATGTAATATTAAATAACATTAAATTAAAAATTAATTAAAAAAACTCATATTAAACCACTAGAAATCTATTTTGAATTAAAATTTCTAATATATAAAAGGATTAAATTTCTTCATATATAATTATTTTTATCATTCAATATCAAAAAATTAAAATATGATATATAATTAAATGATTAAAAAATTATATGTTAAAAAATTAGCCTTTTATAGCTAACCCTAATTAAAATCCATTATATAAAACTTCTATCATTTCAAGGAGTCTAGGAGTCCACCCCTTATGAGGACACATAAAGATTTTTCTCATTACTTAATAACTTTTTCTCATTTTATTTTAAATTAAAATTATTTATCAATTTAATAAATAATTATCTAAATAAATATTTTTATAGAAAAATTTATCATGGAAACACTATTCAAATTCGTTGTCATTGAACACAATCATGAACACATGCCCCACATTGTTCCCACAATTCCATGTCATTTATCATAACTTTCTCCATTAAAAAAATTATAAATTAGTGGGAAGATGCGTTGGCTTTGAAGACTTCTACACTCCAATCTATTTTTTTTTTTGCCTTTTGATGTATTTGTGAATCCTTCACACACTTCTTGTCCTTCACCACCTCTTCCTCTCTTTAATGTCAGGTCGCCCTTCTGGCCTTCAGAGTGAAATCACTACACAATTTTCTACAGACGGAGACGAAAAGTCGTGTTGAATTAAGGGTGCCTTCGAGCAAATACCAGCAGAATTTTTCGCATCTTCACTTTGGCTTCTTATGCTTCGTCTTGTTAATGTGTTTAGGATCCCTTCATATTAAGACTGCTTCTATTGAGCTACTCTTCCAACTTCAAGTCAGCACTAATTATTTTTTATCTATGACAGAAGAGAAGAGAAAATTAGTGAGCGTGAGGAAAATGGAATTGTTCTTAACACATGTGAAGAGGACGAACCCTTCTAGTACCCATAACCATGCTATTGGTTTCGACGAATATGAGAGAAAGGACATGGAGCCACCTTACTCCCTAGGCGTACGATAGGAAATTTGGCCATATACTCGTACGAAGAAATTCGAGAGGCCACAAATTGTTTTCATGAAAAGAACAAAACAATTTTTTTTTGGGTGGAATCACTCACTTGCGGTGCGAGGCTTTATCAGCAGAAATCCCTGGAACCACAATTTCCTTGAAGGATATCTGAGGAGGAAAAGACATATCTATTGGTTGCGAAGAGAGTGGAGGAATCATTAATACTCTATCAAAGAACCTACATGACAAAAGCAAAGCTTGGCTTTATGTATCAAACGTGCCCATAGACTAGAACGTCTATTGCAAACAGCTGTCGAGCGGATACAGTGATGATATATAGTTATGTGCTGCTAGAATACACAAGGGTCACTCCAATTCAATTTTATCAGTTTAAATTTAAAGTATCCTTGTTTTTAGGTATTTCTCTATGAGTTATAAAATGTTCATTTCTTCTATATCTGTTTTGCACTGAAACATACTGCTATTATGATTTTCCATTCCGTCCTCCAGGTTTGTGGAAATTTTGCATATTTGAATTTCTTGACTTGTAGAAGAAACGAGCATGTTTGTTGTTGCATATTTGTCAGGCCAGGGTAACTCCAGAATGAGCAGAAGAAAGACTGATTGCTTAATTCATTAGTTAACTATCATTTATATACATAAATAGGACGGATCAGTTCATCTTCTTGATGACTGTTCGCGTTCCAGTTCACCCATCCGTTGAGTATTAGGTGTCAACATTCCCCCCCTTAATCTAAAGGGATGTTGGTGAGTCCAAGCATCGTTCTGAATCTTTCAAGCTTTTCTCTTCCAAGCGCTTTGGTGAAGATGTCTACAATTTGCTCGTTTGTGGAACAATGACGGAGATGGATTGTTTTGGCCTCAACATGATGTCGGATCAGATGATATTTAGTATTGATGTGCTTAGTGCAATCATGGAACTTTGGGTTCTTGGCCAACTTTATTGCAGAGGTGTTATCAATCATGAGTGGAGTTGATTGTATTTGTTTTACCTGCAAATCTTCAAGAATTTTCCTGAGCCACACAATTTCTTTCGTTGCTTCAGCTGCTGCCACATATTCTGCTTCTGTTGTGGAATCTGCTGGTACTGATTGTTTGAGTGATCTCCAGGAGACAGCTCCTAATCCAAGACTCATAGCATATCCTGAAGTAGATACCCCAGTTTCTTTGTCTCCATCGAAGTCTAAATCAGAGTATCTAATCAAGTTGAAGTTGTCCACCTGTGTATACTTGATTCCAAGGTCTTGAGTTCCCTTCAAGTACCTTAGAACTCTTTTTGCAGCAGACCAATGTCCCTCACAAGGCTTTTGCATAAACCTGGAGAGGATTCCAACAACAAATGAAATGTCTGGTCTGGTAGCAGTGAGGTAGATGAGACTTCCTACAAGCTGTCTATACTTTGTTGCATCCTCAAATTCCTTTCCTTCAATAGATGTGAGCTTCAAGTTTTGTTCCATTGGAGTAGAAAGAGGATTGCACTCTGTCATGCCAAATCTGTTTAACAAATCTCCAATGTATTTCTTTTGAGAAAGAAATATGGATTTTGGATGTTGGGTTACTTCAATGCTAAGATAGTAATGAACATAGCCCAAATCAGTCATTTCAAAACTTTTTCCTAATTCTTTCTTTATGGATGCAATATAGATTTCATTGTTCCCTGTCATTAAAAGATCATCTACATATACCACAAGATATACAACTATTTTGCCAACTTTCTTGACAAATAAAGTTTCATCATCAAGATCAAAATGTTTGAAGTTGAGTTTCAGAAGATGCTCAGTTAGTTTTTCATACCAGGCTCGTGGTGCTTGTTTGAGGCCATACAAGGACTTCACAAGTTTGCATACTTTGTGTTCATGTCCTTTCACAGCAAATCCTTCAGGCTGGGACATAAAAACATTCTCTTTTAGATCTCCATTCAAGAATGCAGTTTTTACATCCATTTGATGGACTTTCCAACCGTTCTGAGCAGCTAGTACAAAGAGTGTCTGGATGGTGGCCCATTTTGCTGTGGGGGAAAAAGTTTCCTCATAATCAACCCCTTCTTTCTGTGCAAAACCTTTTGCCAGAAGCCTAGCTTTGTGCTTGTCAAGTGAGCCATCAGCTTTGTACTTGTTCTTGTAGACCCACTTGCAGCCAATTGGTTTGGTTCCAAATGGAGGATCAACCAGCTTCCAAGTGCCATTCTTTATGAGGGCATCATATTCCTTATGCATCGCTTCTTTCCATTCATCATGAGAAGAAGCTTCTTTGAAGGAAGTTGGTTCAAAATCTGTAGACAAGTTCAATTCACAATCATAAGTAACATCCATATCAACAGGTGAATTAGAGTTATCTACATCACCTCCATCTTGTCGGTTTGTATTTCTGGTTCCTGTTTTTCCAATTTCATCAGGATGAACACTTTCAAGTGTCTTTGTCAGCCACTTTGGGGGACCTTTCTGAGATGGTCTAGGCTGCTCTGTTGATTGAGTTGGGACTGAATCAAGATTGAGTCTCCCAATTCTATCAATTACATCACTTAAAGCATCATCCGTTGTTGGAGTTTCATGCAGGGGAGATTGTTCTTCAGAAGAAGATTCCACATGTTGTTCTAGTATAGGAATCCCCCTTCAAGATGTGGAATCTGATTATCAAACTCTTGAAATGATTTCGTTTTTGTGAATCTATCCAAGAGATCAAGTTGCGCTCAACAACACTGTCAGATTTGGATGATTCAAGAAAAATGACATCTCTAGATACAACAAACTTTTTATTTACTTCATCATAGAGACGGTATACTTTAGAGGTGTTTGAGTACCCCAGGAAGATACACTTACGACTTCTAGCACCAAGTTTGTTTCTATGTACCTTTGGTATTAAAGCATAACAGGTGGAACCAAAAATCCTGAGATGTTTCACCGAAGGAACATGTCCATACCACAATTCATAAGGAGTCTTGTTTCTTATAGCACTAGATGGACATCTATGCTTTATATATGCAACACATAGAACAACATCATCCCAAAACATTATCTTTACATTTTTGAAGAAAAGCATGGATCGTACCATATTCAAGATTGTTCTGTTCATTCTTTCAGCTACACCATTCTGTTGAGGATTATAAGGCACATTTGTTTGATGTTTAATCCCATGTTGGCGAGGATAGTGTTCAAATTCATTTGATGTATATTCTTTTCCATTATCAGTGCGAATAGACCCAATATGAGATTGTGCATCATTTTCAATCCACTTATGAAAATTCTTGAATGTTTGAAAAGCATCAGATTTGTTCTTCAATAAATAAACCCAACAAATTCTGGTGTAATCATCAATAAATGTCATGATATATTTATTTCGATTTGCAGAAGGAACAGGCATTGGACCACATAAATCTGAATGAATGAGTTCAAGCTTCCTATGTGCTCTTGAATGTGAATCATGGAAAGACTGTTTGCTATGCTTTCCTAGAATGCAAGCATCACATTGCTTATGTTTTCTAGGAATTGTAGGCAAACCAGCAACACCATTTTTCTTCAACAAGCAGAGACTATCATAGTTTAAATGTCCAAATCGAGCATGCCATAATAAACTTGACGGAAGTATACCTTCTTCAGGATGAGAAATATATGAGAAATGTTGTGCATGAGCAGAGGTTCCTTGCAGTTTAAGAAGTCTTTCTTCTTCTATACCCCTCATGGCAAGTGAGTGATCAGATGCCTTTCTTACCTCAAGCTTTCCATCAAACATATGAATGGAGTGACCTTGCTGGCGGATGTGGACCAGGGACAACAAGTTTCTCTTGAGCTGTGGGAGATATAGAACATGATCCAGAAGAAAGTCTGGAAGACCAGGCAATTTAAGCCTGATTGTGCCAAGCCCTGATGGCTTGATTTTTGACTGATTTGCAAAGTATACTGCTCCATCAACATTGTCAGTGAAATCTTCAAAAAAATCTTTCCTATGAGTCATATGACAGGTTGCTCCTGAATCAAGCAACCAATCATTTTTCGAAGAAGGAAGTGAAGCATTAAACAAATCTTCATTTACTCCAATGTTACATTGTGCCTCAATATAGTGAGCAGATTCAGGTGCTTTACCTTTGTCTGTGTCATCAGTTTTACCTTTCTGTTGATTTCTTCTCTGCTCAATTTTGTCCCATGGTAGCTTGCATGTAGAAGCATCATGTGATCCATTTCGTTTGCAGCGAATGCAATGCATATCTACCTTTTCTGCTTGAGAATGTCTACCCCCCTGCCTCTGAAGTATCTTCCTCTTCCTCTTCGTCCACCTCTTCCTCTTGTAGAATCTTGAGCATGATGCTTTTCTTTATGAGCAAGGCAAACACTCTCTTCAGAAGATTCAGGGACTCTCTTCTTTCCAAAGGCTTTCTCTCTTTCAACAAAATTTTTCACAAGAGAGTCAAAGGTTATATCTTTAAGATTTCCATTTGCTTGTAATGACTCAAGATAATTGGAGTAGGTAGGATAGAGTGCTTTGAGAAAGGCAATAAGAGAGATATCCAGCTCAACCTTAGTGGATTTAATATCATGCATTATAGACTTTATTTCAGATGCAAGAGCAAGAGGATCATTATTTTTCAGTTCAAGAGTGAAGAGTTTAATCATGAGCTGAACAACTTCAAGTGCAGAATGTGTATCATAGAGTTCTTTTAGCTTTTGTAAAGCTTCAAAGGCAGTGGAATAGGATGAAATATGACGACTTACTTCTTCATTTACAGATGTTGCGATCAATGCATAGGCTTTGTTGTTCTTGTTTTCCCAAATGACAAGTTCTTTATCTGATGTAGGCTGCACAGGGTCTTTGTCTTCTTCTCCGACACACACTCCTTTCCACAACTCATTGTAGATGAGGGTGTGTTTTACCATCCGAGACCATTCAGAATAGTTCTCCTTGCCAGTGAGAACTATTCCGACCATAGAGATGATTGAATGCATTCTGTAAAAAAAATATCTCTGCTGATAAAAAAAAACTTCCTCACTTCAATATCACTTTAATGCTTTAACTTTTCAAAGCAGCATTATCATTCAAATGATAAAAAAAAACTGTGCAATATTACAACTGCTTTGAATGAACAAAACTGTGCAATATCATAGGCATTCAAATCAAAGGCTGATGATTTTAAATCCTTTCATCAGCATCTCCAAGTCTTAAAAACTATAATCCTCTGAAAACAATGTCAGGCTCGACCCCTATAAACAATGTACATATATATAAATGCTGCACACATTACAGGAGTTTTCAACGTTTCATAGATAAACCATGTCAATCGTTGCACATTACAATAATGTATGCACACATGTGCACATACTGTTCAATGTACCTACCCGTTTCAATACAACGCTCACTGCAATGCATATGTTGTCATATCGTCCATACGACGTATTTCAATGCAGGGTTCAACAATTTCATTCAATGCAGAGGCATTAGAGTTTTGACTAGCGTTCAACACCACATTCAAGTAACTTGTTTTTAATTTCCTTTCGCAACCGGTGCGCCTGGTCACTACCACTGTGAAAACAAAATCTAATTTCAGAAATAACCAAGGCCAGATGCCTATTTCACATATTCAAAAGTACCGAAAATTATTTGGAATGCACAAATCCCAATTCTGTGCTAAAATCCACCATTAAAAGAAAACCCATTTCGGAAAAAAACCGAACCAAACGCCCATTTCACAATCCAAATTCAAATGTTTCCTTCAAATTCAATTTGAACCAAAATCCATATAGGAATTTGTCGAATCAAAGTTTCACTTGAATCTCAACAGAAAACCAAATTCAGATAAAAATCACCCTTGGACATGGATCCAGGACATATGAGCGCAATTAAATTAAACACAGGATGTTTCAAGTGCCCAATTCAGACCATCCGTAAAGGCCACGGTGAAAATAAAACCCACTTCAGAACTCATAGAAAATCAGACGCTTATTTCAGGCCTAGACTAAAAACCACAGTAAAATTCAACAATATGGAGTACAACGGAAGCACGCTGTAGGTCCACGGAACTGATAGGTTTGATCAAACACAGCGTGAGTATGCTGTAGTTGGAGGAACAGGCAAATTCAGATTTGCTCACGGTTATGCAGCTGTTACCACTGAGTCCCTCTCTGGCCAGGACAATGCGTATTCAATATAAAAAAAACGCACATTCAACAGCGCATAACTATGGACAGTGCGCAGTCTCAGGACAGAGGCGCTCAGGACAGAGGGCGCAGTCTCAGGACAGAGGCACGCAGTCTCAGGACAGAGGGCGCAGTCTCAGGACAGTGCCCAGTCTCAGGACAGAGGCACACAGGACAGAGGGCGACTATTTTTAGAACCTGGGACCTGTGCTCTGATACCATGTCAGGCCAGGGTAACTCCAGAATGAGCAGAAGAAAGACTGATTTCTTAATTCATTAGCTAACTATCATTTATATACATAAATGGGACGGATCAGTCCATCTTCTTGATGACTGTTTGCGTTCCAGTTCACCCATCCGTTGAGGATTAGGTGTCAACAATATTATTAATAAGCAATGTTTTATCAATATTGCAGATAAGGTGACTGAGAAGAGGGAAGATCTTGGAAAAGTGTTAAACGGTGACTGAATGGTTGGTGCTAGAGATAAGCTTGGTTTCCAGTAAGACAAGTTCTAAACTTCTTTGCACAAAAAAATTAACTAAGGAGGATTTGGCGAAGTTAAGAGAAGCAGTGAAGAGAGGGATTATTATTTTCAAATGTATTATGATGACTTATCCGAGGTTTTATAAAAAAAATCGATAAAAAAGAATAATGCAGATCCAATTTAACTATACAAACACCTTGTACACCTCCACTTTGAAATATTGTACAACAATGATCGTGTCATAGAAATTATTGTTCGTATAGTTCCAAATTTTACTGTTCACATTACAGAGGACAAGGAGATTGAAGTTGGTTTCACATACTCAGTTAAGTGGGTAGATACTCAAACTCCATTTGAATGGGAATGTATAAACATTCAAAGCCTTCATCCTTGCCTAAGTGTTTGGAAATCCATTGGTTGTCTATTATAAATTTTTGTGTAACATTTATTTTTTAACTAGATTTTTCGCCACCATTCACATGCATGTTTTAAAGAATGATTTTATTATATAAGAAGTGTTTTGGCTTTACAATTTTGTAAAGCTATCTCTTTCACCTACTGTCTTCTCTTCTACTTAAGATCTCATATTGGAATAATACAATGATAGTAATTAAAAAAAGCTTAACTTTTCCAAATCATTCATCCAGAGTAATTCTAATCTGACAATAATGACAATAATATAATATATATATTAGAAAGGTGAAAAAAAACCCGAAAACATTATCAGCATATCTGTCTTTACACCTCTCGGGCCAAATGCTAATATAATATATTTTTTGATACATATTTTTGAATTTACCATCAAGCAAATATATTGATAGTAAATGTTTGTTTTTGATTTTATAATCCTACCCGGGCATCACAGATAACTCTGTTTCATATTTGTTTGTCACTTGCCGGGCATCACAAATAACTTGTCATATTTGTTTATCTCTTTTGGTCGATGGTAGGTTGTGGAAGTGGTGCTTTCTGTAACAAGTGGAATACAGTCTTGTAAACACAAATTTAGTTCCTTTTTCATTAAAAATTTGCTATATTTTTTTTATGTGTGTTTAAATAAATTTAGTATTTTAAATTATTATTTAAAATATATAAATAAATTTAATATTTTAAATTATTATTAAAAATATGTATTTAAATATATAAATAAATTTAATAAATTTAATATTTTTAATATTTTATAAATAAATTTTTAAAATTGATTTATAGATATTCTAATTTATTTAAGTTACAAAATGACAATTAAAAAAAAAATATAAAAATTTACATTCAATTTTTTAAAATGTTTAAATTTCT
This sequence comes from Pinus tabuliformis, assembly GCA_031772625.1. NCBI lineage: Eukaryota > Viridiplantae > Streptophyta > Pinopsida > Pinales > Pinaceae > Pinus > Pinus tabuliformis. The sequence goes on along the minus strand of CM062813.1, from coordinate 1,001,491,789 downwards.
TAAATCCAAAAATTTAAATTTATAAATAAATATATTAATTTATAAATAAATAAATAAATTTATTAATTTTAAATAAATAAGTAAATTAATTTTAAATAAATGAAAAAACAAACTAACAAACTATATTATTTAAAAACCCAAAACCCCATGTGCTATATCTATCTTTTATTTCCGTTATGAAATCCCGAAGAGTAGACTCAAGTGTCAATTAAAATAAAATAAGAATAAACTCTTCTAGGTTCCACCAAAAAATGAGTACCTTTTCGAAAATAGTTAGAGGGGTGAGCTTTTCCTCCTCTATTTCATTTTTCATTCTAATTATGTTTGTTTATAACTGAAAAGAAAAGAAAGAATTAATAGCAACGGGGTGAGCTTTTCCTCCTCTATTTGATTTTTCATTCTAATTATGTTTGTTTATAACTCAAAAGAAAAGAGATAATTAATAGCAATGGAGCGAGCTTTTCTTTTTTTCATTTTTCTTTCTAATTATGTTGTTTATAATTAAAAAAAATAAAAAAATAATTTGTAACTTTTTTTGAGGAATTTTATTGATAGCAAAATATATTACAATGGGAATATTTCATACCCATTATTCATTTAGAGGATTTTGATTGTCTTCCAGAATAAAGAAGATACAATAAATATTAAATATGGCAAAAACTACAACAAAATGTATTGTGATTCTTTATTTTTCTTGATGCTTTAACTGAGGCTAAAAAAATGCCAAAATTGAAATAGCATAGTAAACCAACAGAAACCACTAGCATTACTGATAAAACAATATTATATTTTTACAAAACAGTGAAAACTAGAACATATTGCATGGTAGACTTATTAGTCCAAAATGATAACTGGTGAATGAGGAGAAGAGTTTGCATGGGCAATTTTTAGAGGTGGAGTGTTGATAACTGTAGCCTCATTCTGATGATCATTAGAGTTAGTCTTTGAATCTAAGACTACGAAGCATTCCACCCAATTTAATCTAACAACGATATCATCCAAATTGTACTTGATGTCTCTCACTATTCTCTTAATCTCCTCCTGGCCTACAAAGAGCTCATAGTTAGCAACTTGTTTGTCACTGATTACCATGTTGAGTAGTGTTTCCAACTTACATTGCAACAATACTGAGTGAAGGAAGCACAATCTTCTCCTCTGAAACTTCCACGGATTGGGAACCCATTTAAGGTTGCTACCTCCAATTTCTGAGCCAGAGTGATATTTACAATTCTCGAACTCCATGACTTCCAAATGTAGAATTTCCTTTCTGACCTCAAGAGGAGTAGAGTTGAAAATTTTTGCCATTGATTCCCACCCGAATAGACAATGATGACTGGAAGAGGATGCCCCAGGGGCACCACCCCTGTGGTTGAGAAGTCATTTCCTAGGAGCCATCTCTGCATAAATATTGAAAACAAACCATAAGACGATGACACTAACAAATTAAACTATCAAGATATGACTGACGACGAGATGGTAAGACCCCACTATAACACAAGCCATAGACTCAACAACAAAATTATAGAGGAGAAAGTGTAGGAAAAAGAGAAATGATTTAAGCCCATTACAATCCCAAATTAATATCTTCCCCAACTTCTTCGAACCCCAGATTTTATGAGGACGAGGATCTTCCTGAGTTTGAAATGTTTGGAATAGTGAAGAATTAGTGAAAGCATGGTCCTTTTTTAGAACCACATGGAGAAGGTACCTAGGCACCACACTCCATAAAGCAGCACTGGGCAACTGAATGGAATCCTGATGAGATCAAGGGCCTGTGAGGCCATTGAGGATAAAACCGTGACCAATTCGAAGGATGGACCAGTCCTTGAGTTATGTAAGAATAACACAAAGAAAATTGACATCTAATATGAAATTGAAGACACCCTGATGGAGAGCTGGTAACTAGACAACGAAATACTATAAGATGCAGAATTATCCAACTCTTTAATAGACAATGACAGATCCATACTATGACTACTCGTGGAAATAACAATGAAAATAGAACTCTTGTGACTATTACACAGTCAAATTTCATCCACCATAGAGAAAATAATAGTTTAACCTTAAGGCCATAAGCAACTAAACCACCACCTTTTCGCCACCCTGTGACCATGGTGCAGCATATACAATAAGTGATAGACATGATGAATCTAGTACAAAGAGTGAAATGTGCCCCATGAGCTCTCCATAATAAGGGCCAAGTGTACTACCAAAACCATATCTCAACCATCCCAAGACGTTGGCCCAGAGTAACCTCATAAATGAGCTTTCCCCTTTCCAAAGTAGAAAGAATGAATTATCTTGCCAAACCCTTTGATGTGAACACAACCCCAATCTCCCATCTATTGGAAATTAATATAAATAGACTTGGGTAGATGGTGCAAGTTATGTGAACCAAGAAAATGTCACGCGTGACCCATGCAGAACCAGGGGTAGAACCAGGCTCTATCACTAAAGACCACCACCTCTTTCACCATACATAATACCAGCATGCAAGTAATTACGCTTACCAACAAACCAACAGCATAAGAAAACCTCATGCTTCCTACTAGGACTGTATTCTTGTGAAAACACCCGATTGAGGAAGATAATTTGCATCATTATCATCATGTATGTGTCCTTAAAATGACATTTTGAATTATCTTGAGTTTATAATTTTTTTTATTTTCAAATTAAAATATGATTTTAATATTTATTATAAAAATATAAAAATATATTAATTATGTTCATTTGATTAAGTTTAATGGTTAAATATATGTATAATTGTGTTGTATGTGTCCTTAAAGTGGTGTAGTGGAAGAGTGTTTGGGTTATAATCCATTGTTTTATTACACATGATTATACGAAAATATAAAAACATATTAATTATGTTGTGATTATAGGAAAATATAAAAACATATTATATTAATTATGTTTATTTGATTAAGTTTAATGGTCAAATATGTGTCATCATAATGTTGTGTGTCCTTAAAGTGGTGTAGTGGAAGAGTGTTGAGCTTATAATCTATTGGTTTATTATATTTAATTATAGGAAAATATAAAAACATATTAATTATGTTTAAATTAATTAGGTCTTATTATTAAAAATATGAAAATATAAAGTTTAAATTAATTAAGTCTTACTAGTAAGAATATGTATTTTTTATTCACATAAATTTAATGTTTAATTTCATCGCCACTTTAAAATTAAATTTTCAAGCAATTCTTTTCAACTTTTATTTTTCCTTAATTTTCTTAATATTTTTCTTTTCGTTATGTTTATTATGGTTGTTTATAACTTAAAAGAAAATAGTAAATTTGTATCATCATCATAATGTATGTCTCATTAAAGTGGTACAATGAATTGTGTTGAGTTTATCAAGCACCAGACTAGGAAGTGTATCAGATGGATACTGTCAGCTAACATTGGAAGCCCACCCTCATTCAGGACTATATACAATGGATAATCTCAGAACATATTATCAGGCAAGAAATTGAATCTACACATAAGGATTTGGATACAAAGCTGAACAATAGGAAAATCCGTTTCTCTGACAAAAACAATAAAATATGATGGGGCTATAATGCCAAAGGTACCTTTACCACTCAAGAGGCATACAAACTCATAATAGGAAACCTAATAGTCAAGGATCCTCTATGGGATAAAGTCTGGTCACCCAATATTTGGCCCAAGGTATCCACTTTTCTATGGCTGATAGGACAAAAAAATACTCACATGGGATAATTTAAGAAAAAAGAGTTTCCATGGACCCTCCATATGTCCCAAATGTAAACAACATGAAAAAACCATTCAACACCTCATGCACACTTGTGAATTGGCAAACAAACTCTGGGAAAAAGTAATTTTCAGATGCCAAAAAGAAGGAAGAGATAAAGAAGATATTACCAACACCATATGTAGATGGGAAACCAATCTGTATAAAAGAAAATTGCTCAACTCTTTCTGGAAAATCATTCCAGGCCTTCTCATGTGGTCTATATGGAAAGAAAGGAATTGTTGCATCTTCAAAGATCAGTTGTACATCATTAGAAGTTCTATGGAGTAGCTTTTGCAATAATCTTCAGGAAAAAATAATACTCCAAATTTGGAAAGAATAGGACTTTCCATCCCTTTCACAAGAACAAAACATATGGATGAATTGGAACCTGCGGATGAATCAGGTAAAGGCCAAACATTCTAGATCCTCCTTTCACCACATTTCCCCAAGCAAATGGACTCCTCTGCCACACAATATGATACAATTAAAATTTGATGGAGCATCCGAAGGCAACCCAAGCAGAGCAGGATATGGAGGAATATTTTGGGATCACAAGGGAAAACCACTTTTAATTTTCTAGGCTCAATTGGATGGGATACGAACAATTCAACAAAGCTAGAAGGGTTGTGGCAAGGACTTCTTTTAGCCCGACATCAAAGATTCTTTCCCTTAGTTATTGAAGGTGGCTCTCATATTCTAATCAATATGGCCAAACAGATTTTGCTGGGGACACCTGCATACAAAGTAGTCAGCAGCTGGCAACTGGAAGAAAGGTTAGAGCTCATAGAACATTGGCTCACTAATAATAGAGCAATCACATTCAAACAGATCAGAAGAGATGGAAACAAAGTAGCAGATCTCCTGACAAACTTGGGGGTGGATAGTGATCGGACTCTACACACAGGTTCGTGCAATATTATTACCAATGTTTCCCATTTAGAAGAATAAAAGGAACTGTTACAAAGCAATGGGGCACAACTAGATGTGGGTGATTAAATGGAAACTAATGAAGATAAGATAGGAGAACGATAGACGGCCAAGCCACATGGCTATCCGCATCCTCCTCCGTGCCAATTTATGGCACAACAATGTCAACATGCAGGCAACATGAATTTGGTGCTCAGGTCGAGACGGATGCAACAGGCTAATGGTCATGGCAAACATTGGCCAAAATTCTTTCTCCCCCTCCCCGCTTAGATGCTCTTGCCCCTCTCAAGCTGAGGAGTCAAACTTCCGCACAGTCACAGGATGATGCTACTGGGTTCTCAGATGTTTGGACTTGGGAAATGGCTTCCATTTCACCCAAATCACTCAGTGTATTCTGAAATCTGCCCAGAACTCCCCTGCATCCAAGCTCAACAACACCGGTAATCCCAGAGTGAACTATACATCTAACTATACAAGAGAGGATTCATCAAACTTTACATCTCTGTTGATGATGATTTTGTGGGTAGTAGGATCCCACAATCTAAATCCCTTTGTTCCATCACCATACCCAACAAAGATATACCTTTTTGATTTTGGATCTAATTTATTTCGCTGATGTTTAGGCACTAGAGCATATGCATCACAACCAAACACTCTGAGTTTAGAATAATCACAAGGGTGTCCTTTTCATACCTCTTGAGGAATCTTGCAACCTATCGCTGTCGATGGCGATTGATTTATCACATAACAAGCTGTAGCCACCGCTTCTGTCCACAACTCCTTCTGCAAACCAACGTTACTCAGCATACTCCTTGCTCTCTCCAAAAGAGTCTTGTTCATGCGTTCAGCAACTCCATTTTGCTGAGGAGTATAAACAGTAGTCTTATGTCTCTCGATCCCTGCATCCTTGCAATAGTTGTCAAACTCCTTGGAAGTAAACTCACCACCATTGTCAGTTCTTAAACATTTTATAGTTCTACCAGTGATGTTTTCTACCAATGCTCTAAACTGCTTGAAAACTATAAAAACATCAGACTTCCTTTTCAACATGTAGACCCACACTTTCCTAGAAAATTCATCAATAAACGATACAAAATACGACGAGCCACCATATGAGGTTGTAGGTGCTAGACCCCAAACATCTGAATGGATATAATCAAGTATTCCTTTACTAGTATGTTTGCCTGTTTTAAACTTTTGTTTACTTTGTCTGCCAAACAGACAATGTTTACAAAAATATAACTTTCCAGACCTTAGATTAGGAAGTAACTTGCGATCAACCAAAATATTTAACCCTCTTTCGCTCATATGGCCCAACCTTTGATGCCATAGGCGAATGGAACTACTCTCATGTTCAGACACCGTAGACACATGAACTGACCCTGTTCTTCCTTCTAACTGAAACATATTTCCTACTTTCTTAGCTTTCATTACTAGTAAAATACCTTTGTAAAATACCTTGAATGACAATTTTATATCCATTTGTGTCAAGTGCCCCTAGTGAAATTAATTTTTTCCTTAAATCTGGTACATGTCTTACATTAGTTAACACTTTTGTTGTCCCATCAAACATTTGCAACTGTATACTCCCTATTCCCACAATATTAGACGTGACATCATTACCCATGTAGAAGACTCCATCATTCACTAATCTATATGTCTTAAACCAGTCTCTATGAATACACATGTAGTTTGATGCACCAGAATCTAGCAACCAATGTTGATCAGGATTTGACAAATTAACTGATAAGACTTCGTTGCTCATACCTGAACCAGATGCTGAACCTGTATCAGTCGTGTTCGCTTCCTTCTTTTCTGTCGATGAAGCTTCTTTAGAAGTTTGTTGTCGCTTCCAACAATTCTTCTTCAAGTGCCCCGATTTGCCACAGAACCAGCACTTTACTTTACTCTTTTTTCCTTTTGACTTTGAACGCGAATCGCTGCGCTTACCAGAGCGTCTTTCTCTAGAATGACCTCTAGCCATCATTGCCTCTGATGTAAAGGTGTCAGCATTCGACCGCTTCCTGGTCTCATCGGACAACAAAGCTCTGACGACATCATCAAATTCAATGGTTTCAGATGAGCTAAGACTTATAGAAGTAACAAAATGATCCCACGACTCAGGCAACGAGCACAATAAAGTTATGGCTTTATCCTCAGATTCAAATTTTACTTCTATGCTTTCTAATTGCACCATTAGAGTATTAAACACATTCAAATGATCAGTAATGGAAGTACCTTCCTTCATTCACAAACTGTATAGCTGCCGCTTCAGGAGAATCCGATTTGTCAAGGATTTTGTCATATACAACTTCTCCAACTTCGTCCACAAACCAACAGCAGTGTTCTCTGACACGATGTTAAATAAAACATCATCCGCCAAACACAGTCGAATACCGCTCAAGGCTCTTCCATCCAATTCATTCCATTCATCATCTGTCATGGGGTACGACAACTTGGATCTGCCCAACAATGTCTTCGCCATGCCTTGTTGTACCAACAGATCATGCATTTTTACCTTCAAGATCTCGAAATTGTTTTTGCCGTTAAACTTCTCGATTTCAAACCGGATACTCTGAGTTTTCGCCATCTCGTCGCTAAAATCAAACAATCTCCAAATCCAAGTTTTTTAAAAAAGTTAATATATATGACAAATGCCTATGCCTTATTTTATATTGCTTTTACTCTATATTAAAAAAAAAAAACAAACCCCTTTGTTGTTTGAATTTCAGCTTACAATTTAGAAGACAAAACAACCAATGCTTCACGCTGCCCACGCAGAAGAAAAAACCCGCGCCGGAAGCAAAAAACACGCACCAGAAAAGGGACTTGGCGCTTGCTGATCAACTGCCGATCCGCGCCAACTAAAAAACGGTGTAAGGCAAGATGATTGGCGCGATTTTACCTTTAGTTTCCGCGCCTATTAAGTTCTTAGCGCGCTGGCGCGCTTATCGCCTTCGGGACCACGCCAATTAGCTCTCTGGCGCGACTGTTCATAAGAGAAATGCGCCAACCGCAAAAATTGTTTTGGTTTTTGCCGCAGATTCTATTATTACGCACCAATACGTTCCACCTCCGTGCGCATTCAATAGGCATTCACCACGTTACAATGGGCATTCACCACGTTACACAATATGCAACAGGCTGGCATTCACCACGTTGTAAATGATAATATTCTTTACGCTGGCAATATTACACACGTTATGTCAACGATCCTTGCGCTGGCATTCAATACGCACCAGTATCAGCACCCAATACGCAATACACATCCTCCGCTGGTTGTATGTCACGCAGGGTGTAGATCATCTCAGAAAAGAACTACGGTTCAACCAACGCAAAATAAAATGGTAAGGCTGCGCTGTTTAAAAAGTCAAATGTTAACGTTGCGCTGTTTACAGTCTTGTGCTGTCATACGCAGGTCTTTCCATGCAACATTTAATCCCACTGCAGGTCCACGCAGGTATACGCAAGATTCACGTTCAAAAAATGACTTTCGCTTCAGCATATAATGTACACCAGCGTGCAGACAGTTTCACGATTCCACATCCATATGGCGTTCAGCAAACGCAGATAAATTCAGCACCAAGCAATGCTCAAACAGATTACACCACTCCTCCGTTGCGCCACGCCTCCAACATGCTCTGATACCACTTGTTGGATCAATCAGTGCACAGCTAAAAAACAATACAAACAGTAGCATATACAACCATACAAAAAACACAGGAGTTTTAACGTGGTTCACCCAACCATTCTGGGCTACATCCACCAAACATAGGCATCGACAAAATTTTATTATCAAACATGACATTACAAGATAATCCAGTTCCTCTCAAACTCTCACGCTCACACCAATCCGTATGGACACCTGTTTTATAGCTAAGAGAATCTAACTGCCTCATAAATCCTCTTACAACAAATATAGGATGCATTAACTCTCTCCAAAACAAAATCGAGCTAATATAGCAACCAAATTAGATTGTTGTCACCTACTGAGATTTTTGCCCATTTTATAAAAACCGAAAATCTCAACATTATTGATATAGCCAAAGGCTTCATTTTTACCTACCATTGATAAATATGTAACAATAGAAATAATAATAATAATAAAAAACCTATTGCAATAAAAATATTATTATTATCATTATAATTAATAATAATCATTTCTATATAACAATTATTATTTAATATTAAATGTTATTTATTATTATTTAATTTTAAATTATGTAATTCTAGGAATATGATATTATAAACCTAGGGATTGAAAGCCAATGAATGTAAGGGACTATAAAGCCAAGGGAATAATATTAACGAGAGAGATAATAAACCAAATGAATTAATACTAAAAACTCTAAAGTTTCTATTCCTTTGAGTTTTTAAGATTAATCTCTTGAGTTTATAATATCAATTTATTTGATACATTAATCTAAAAATTCATATTCCTAAAGTATTTTATTATTCATAAATTTAGAATATTAATCCAAGATAAAAGAACCTGAGAAAGAAAGTCGAACCTCACGCCTACTTCTTTGTTGTCGTTGCCTTCAGTGTTGGTTTTACTTGTATGACCGAACATATTTGTTTGGCAGATGCAGGTTTAGTATCAATGTTTAGCCCCAAAATAACACTTTTCCCTCGTCGAATATGTTCTACCTGTTATGCAAGATGCGATAGTGGTAGCAACATTCTACTAATTTAGTGGCAACGTCAGTGGTGACCTGTTTCAGAAGAAATATGCCAAATTAATTACGCCGATATGCGTCCCTCCTATTGTAATTGGGCATTTTAATCATTTTGCTAATTAATCCCTTTGATTTGATGGTCTAAACTAAAAGATGCTAGCATATTCTCGTCGTCACCACTCGATCAATGATTGAAATTAACCACTCAATCAATGACTGAAATTAAAAGCCATAACTTCCTTGCATATCTAAATGGGGTGTTTAAACCCTACTTAAATTAATTTTTTACCAAATGAGATTAAAATTTCACTATGCCTCTCATTTATCTCCACTTATAAGGATTAACAAAAATAATATTAAAAAATAAAATAAAAAGAATATGAAACAATATAGAATGGAACAACAGTTTTCCTTCCATATACGCAACCTCGCAACATGCAGTTATCCCATCATTTAATCATGAAACGCTTGACTGTTGGCATTCTCCCCTGCTATATGGGATTAGAAAAAATGATAAGAAAAAATGAAATTAAAAAATTAATGCCAAAAAGAAGTTGAAACTGATGTCTCTTTGCATTCTGAAACGTATGAAACTAGGTTATGCGACTACGTGTTATAATATTCTAATTGTGCACCTTTATCTTTGCGTCCCATGGTCTATTTCAAGAGATCAAAAGTCAGTTTCAATTTCTCAAGATCAACATGTCACGGAGAGTGTCATCGATACATCATGGCCGGCCACCTTTACCTTGCAAATTTTATTTAAGATTTATGGCCTCATTTTCTGCCTTCCTCACGTAACTCATAAGCCTCCAGGAATCATGGAATAAAACTGGTCATGTTGTAGGTATTCATCTTGCGAATTTGATTTAAGATTTATGGCCTCATTTTATTCCTTGCTCACTTGCTCAGGTAGCTCATAAGCCTTCACGAATCGTGGAAATAAAATTTGTCATATTGTAAGAATTTGCAAAAAGTCGAAAGTCTACACTATTGTAGTGATCACAACAATTGAATGGTTATCGATATGGAATCGATTCCATGTCCGGAGGGTAGTTGATATCTATATGGAATCGAATTGAATGGTTATCCACCAGAATCAGCAACAACGATTTTAATTATCCAGCAACCGCACCAACATCCTTGTTTGCAGAGATGGCATCTACGGGATTTGACCAGCATTCTCGTTTGCAGCGATGGCATCTACAAGATTTGACCCAGGTATTTTATCGTAACCCACAACTTAGCATCCCCAATTTTATTCTGTTAATCAACGCCATTGCCGAGGCCTATATAGCTATGAATGATACTCATAGTTGCTCATCATAAACCCTAACCCTAAAACTCCCATGCCCTAAACCTAGATCTCGGGTGCCGTGTTAAAGCCTACTCTAAACATTCACAAAAGTGAATAGATTTTTGTTTTTTGATGAACCCTAACCCTAAAACTCCCGTGCACAGTTGCGTGCTACAGGCAACCGGGCTGTAAGTAAAGGATATGTTACTTTTCTTATCACGCATCTTACCCACATGTAGTTCTGCTCGATGTCTAGCACTAAACGCTGGATCCGCGCAGGTGTTCTTTGCCAGATTTCGATGGTGTAGCACAATGTAGTGGCATCTTGGGTGATATGTGTGACAAGGACCCTCAGGTGCCTCTGGAATGCAATTGCAGGAAATTGACAGAAGCATACGATGACGGTAGTGATCAGAACAAGGCGGAGATGGAACGGCGCCATTTAGTCGATTATGTAGAATGCCCGGTAAAATTCGGATGGATGGAATTTGGGGTTAAAAAAGGCCCGAGGAAGGGAGGATGTGATACCTGGCTTGGGGTAAGCTGTAAAATATTTCAAGGTGATTTGAATTAATAGTAACTCATATTTATTAATGTATTTGAAGATGGAATCCATGTCCCTTTATCCTTTCAGCTTAGAATTCCTTTACGAGTTTGATTTTGATTTCACTAGGTCCAATTTCATTGGGTCCGATTTCATTTCATATTTTTATAGTTTCGATTTTGAAGTGTCATAATTACAACTGCTAAGGGTTTCCTTTTGTTTTGAAAAGTAAAGCCTATAAATTAATTTCTTTATTTATTTGCTGACAAGACAACATTAAATGACTATAGTACAACGAGTAAAGAAAACTTATTAAAATTTATAGTTTGTAATTTGCGTTGTTGCATTTATCCAGCAACAATATATACAAAAGTAACAAACAAAAAGGGTTATATTAAATCTTCAAAGGTTATATTATAGTAATTTTATTAATATTTTTATAATATTAAGGTTTTTTTATTATGGAAATTGAAATTATTAATGTAGTTCATATATGTATATATATAATTATGATATTTTTTAATATATAATAAAATATATAATATGTAAGTTAATATTTTAATATTTATTACTATGAATCCCTATTCACATTAACATTCTCCTGCCATTTAATTTACGTAGCTAGACTATTATACAAAATTAATTCACTCATATTTATGGAAAATCTCTTTAGCCAGTGGGTTTGGGCGAACTCGCTATAAGCCATTTGCGCTCATGATCCGGTAGCTATATGCCTTTTGTCTATCCACTCTCTAACCGAAATCTGAGAGAATCCCCTGAAACACCCATGGTAGTTACAACTGTAGTGTTTAATTCCCAATGCGCGTCAAGGTGACTAATGTAAAGTCGAATATTTTTGAATAAATCTGTGTGCATAGTTTGGGTAACACAAGATTCATAGTCTCCTGTCATCCATTGCAACTTGTTTTCAGGGGTATTTTGATGTTGTTTATTAAAATTATTTTAAGTTTTAGAGGTTTTTTTGGTTGTATCAGGTAAAATAATTTTTATTGAAATTGTTGCAGTGAAATGACTATTTTTTGTCTTGTCTACTTGATTTATTGGAAATTTGAATTCAAATTTCATGATTAAATTATAGTGGATAATACAATGATTAAGTTGTTTTCTTTAAATATGTTTAAAAAAATTAAACACAAATAAATTATAATTTTTTTAAATCAACTTGTAATTACAAGAAATTCCTCCAATATTTCTAAAACATCTCTCTTCATTTTCTGGTTGAAAAGGCTTTGCATTTTCTAAGTTAGAATTGAAGTCCTCGAATATATTAATACCTTGTGGGATGGTCAATGATTTGACAAATAAGAAACTTATTTTTGAGTTTTGTTTTTTTCAAAATGATATTGTTTTTTTTCCAAATGGTGTCGGATTAGTAAAAAATTTACTTTTTTAATTTAAATTTTTTATAATTGTGATGTTATATCAATTAACATAATTTACAATTTGAGTGTTTTGTATGTGCTAAGGTTTTAAGCTCCACCACTTCTAGGCCATAGCATAGTGGGCGAACTTGCAATTCTCCTGACCACCTTGCAAGATGTACACACCTTGCAAGCTTTAAGGCTTGCTGTAGGTTGGGAGTGGGAGGAAGAACCACACGCAGTGAGGATTTCTTTGGACTTGTTTTGTGATCGGAAAAGGGAGGTCTGGATGGGACCCATGAGAGTGGTGGTGAACTAGAACAATCGATTAAATAGGGTGGAAAAAACCATTAATAACCGCTCACTTCCCATGCTTAAGCCAACAATAGTATGCATTTATGACCTAGAACAATCGATTAAATAGGGTGGAAAAAACCATTAATAACCGCTCACTTCCCATGCTTAAGCCAACAATAGTATGCATTTATGACCTTTTACAACAATTTTGATGTGCCTCGCACCATAGGTAATATTATTGGGGATTTCCTGTGGTTTTAATATTTTTTTGAAAGTAGGGTTTTTATACATATTGCATCTTGAAATTAGGGTTTTTATAAGTGTTCAACCATGTGCATGCATGTAGATATCGAGATTTGTATGGTAGAGTTATGGCATCATCAAGGGAGATTTGAATCTCTCTAAATCTCTCTAGGACCCTCTATAGGTGCAATGGTCATTGACACAAATGCAATTTAGTTTTTAATACTTTATCTTTTAATTCACATAAGCTTTATTGGTTGTATTGGGTCTATGCTAGGGAAACCACACAAATAATGTTTTCTTTCTCAATAGTTTTTTATTTACAGAAATGGTCATTGTCATCACTTTGTCTTGCTCATTTTTATCTTTTATCATAATGGATTATTAAGGTCAACAACATCATCTAATTATATTAATCAATTATATTTTTTATTGTGACTATAATGAAATGTTTATTTTTTTAAATATATTAAATTATTATTTAATTAAGTTAATTAATTATATATTGAAATTTGTTATAGGGATAGTTCAAGTGTTGATTGAAGTAATCTCAAAATTGAGAAATAAGATTTTATGCTTTAAGCTTTTATTTTAAAGTATCCTTTGAAATTTAATGTTTTGGTATTTAAGCTTTTATTTTAAAGTATCCCTTGAAATTTAATGTTTTGGTATTAGTTTTAAGTTTTGAAGTTTTCATAATATAATTAATATAATAATATTCACAATTTCTAGAAAATAATATTATGAATGTTATTAATTTTAATTATTTTCTAAAATTATTGAAATATTATTGGTATTTAATATTATTAACATAATAACATTAAAATTATTAATAATATTTAAAATATAATAATAATATTAATATGATTTAACTAATAATATCAATATTATTAAACACATTAACATTGTCAATATAAGTAGAATTTGATATTATTAAACACATTAACATTGTCAATATAAGTAGAATTAACATTAGTTTTGATAAATAATATTAATAATATTTAGTGTGTAATAATTGTTAATAAAAATTTAGATCTAATATAAACCTAAGAGAATGGCCAAACATGGTCACCAAGCTCTCTATGGTTTAAGGTTGTCAAACATTGTAAAATTGGACAAACATATTCTATCATAGAAAAATATGATCAACATGCTGAAATATATCCAACCATGGCCAATAATGTTCAACCATAACAAGCCTAGATCAAGTATGGTTAATCATAATCATTAAATATTATTAATATTAATATAAATTATTATATAACATTAATATTAATCATTTAAAACATTAATATTGATATATATCATCATCAATTATTATTATTATTACAACATTCAAATTAATATTAAAAATAATATTATTAATCATAATAATTTTTTAAAATGGTTAGCATTTAATGTTATTAACCTAATACCATTAATATTATTAATAACACTTAAATTATAATATAGATATTGATAATATTTAATTAACAATATCAATATTATTAAACACATTAACATGGCTGAAATAAGTAGATTTAATATTAATATTAATATTAATAAATAAATAATAAAGTAATTAATAAAAATTTAAATATAATAATTATATACTAATAGTTAAATTATTAATATTAATTATGATATTTCAAAAATTATTAATGATAGCTTTAATGATATTAACATTAACATTTTTAATATCATTATCATTTATTTTCGTCCATGCTTAATGATGTACAAGCTTTGCTAGCTATAATCAACTATGGTTAACCTTGGTCAACCATGTTCATCCCTTTCAACATAGGAAACCTATTGCTTTACCCATCCCTAATGGTCAAATATGGTAAACCAAGGTTTGTATGGTTGAATGTGGTCAACCATTGTAAAAATGGAAAACCATATCCTATCATAGAAAATTATGGTTGACCATGCCCAAATATATCAACCATGTCCAATCATGCTTACCCAAGGAAAACCTTGGTCAACCATGGTCATTTATAGTCATCTTTGGTCAACCATGGTCACAATCTTGTGGTCATCTTTGGTCAACCATAGTCATAACCATGATGATCCTTGTCAACCAAAGCAAACCTAGAACATTCCAAGCTCTACCTTGGTTGAATACAGTCAACCATGGTTGGATATGGTGAGTCATGGTCAAATATGGTTAATCAATGTCCAACATGATCAACCATGTTCAACCATACCTACGGCGTGGTGACAACGTAGAAGCCGAAGAAATGGGATGACCACAAGGGGTTTGCATTCTTGAGATCTAAGGTAACGGGGTCGGGAGCTTTCTACCTGGGGCGGGGGTGGGGATCCTTCTCCCTGGTGATTTTAGCTTTCACTTATATGGATGCCATCATTCTGCCCACCAAATGGTATGACATGGGAGACCCCAAGAGAGAAACCTGTGTATTACAGATTTCACCCAATTCATTGATTTTCAAATATCCTAATGAATATCTTTCAGATAAATCACACCATTATTTTTTGTTAATCTTTCACATCATTAATTTCTTTATCCAGAACTATATAATTTAATTCAGCATCTAAACATTCTTGTATTTTTGAACTTTGCAGAACTGTTTTTTATGGGCAGTATAAGTGCATGGGGCCTGGAGCAAACTTCTCTGGTCGCGTTTCTTGGTCCAGAGAACTGAAAGATGATGAAGTCAAGCCCTTCCTTTGACTTAGCTTTCTTGATGGACATAACTGGATTAATTTGTAGATTCTTTATTTCTACTAGTAATTTTCCCAACATTCATGGATGGTGTAAACTATTCAGTGTTTCAGCTCTGTGAATGTACATATGTATATAGTTTTCCGCTTTCTTTCCATAATATTTTTGAACCATTAATGGAAATATGATCATACCACCAAAAGCTTCCATTCCTTTTTCCCAAAATAAAAGGATTTTTCTAGAATGTGAAGTTTTATGAAGAATTAATAAAGCTGCATGCCTTCACAGATTTCAAATGAGAGAAATAATAGGACACCACGTCCATTGTAACACATGTGAACTTGAAATTTTGAGATTTAAAAAATATTCGTTGGTCCGTTTCAACTGTCAATATAGAATCATGTAGAGTCATAAACAAGATGCCAAGAACTTAGTTCTCCGAAAGGCTACTTCTTGTCGGGTGCTTTCCATTATTTTTTCAATGGAGAAACCTCTGATGGTGAAAGGTAGTGTAGTGTCTGTTTCTCGTGACAAAACACTCAGCATCAAATTGAAGTGAAGCAATCCATTCAAACATTGCAATTGCAATAGTTTATAAATGTTTATTACAACCTTCAAATCAATTTTTACAGTTCTTTCATGATAATTTTAAAAAATAATTTTGCCTATTTAAAAAATATATTAAATTATAATTTTATTTTAGGTTAATAATTATAAACTAGGTTAATATAAATTAAATATACATATATTTCTAAAAATATCTAACTTTACACCGCACAAAATGAATAAATAATTTGTATGAATCATTTAAAAAAAAAAAGTAGACCGTTGTTACGATGAATGAGTGAATCATAAGAAATTGTACCATTGTGATATGGTGAATCATGGAGAAAAAGTACAATCTAAATATTTTGAATTATGAGATTAAAGTCAAGATTAACTTATTTATTTAATATATGTATTATGGAAATTTATGTTAATAATAATAGATGAGATATAAAAATATGATGGAATGTTATTCGTATCTATTTTGTTTTAATTATTTTTCTAGGTAAATATATGTATTTTTAAACATGTAAATTTTGGGATTTTTATTTTCAAGGTAAATATGTGTATTTCTAAATATATAGATTTTAAGATTTTTATTTTATAAATAAAAAGTTGTGAATGAATAAAATTTAATAAAAATATATTTTTGGTTATTTTTATTTAAAAAAATATCAAATTAAACTTTAATTTTAATTTTGATAATTAATCATTAATGATAACTAATATTGTTTATGTTATATTACATTGTAATTTATCAAATGTTGTAATGAAGCATTGAAAAATGAGGAGACTAAACTAATGTTGTTTCAACATAATCTCTTTATATATTTTTAATTAATATTAATAATCAAATATATTCAACCACATTAGTCAAATATAGACAAACATATTCAAATCAAGTCAACCATTACTCAAACATAGTCAATAACCTCTTCCAATAGCCAATAAATATAGTCAATGTTGATATAAATGTGTTATTATTAATGTCTTGATGATTTATCATGTTTTAATGGTTATAGTATATTATTATTAATGTATTCATATTAAATTTTTGTATTGATATCTTAATGTTTTACAATGTGAGTTGTCTTTAGTGCGAATTTTTGGAAGCTTTTCCTTTGGATTTTCATGGTCTAATTTCTCTAAAATCACGCAAGAATCCATTGAAATCACAAGTTTGATGGGTAACCCCTGCACAATAGAAGTGCATGAGGGGTTTTTCAGGGTGTTGAATAACACAAAAAACTAGTTTAAATAACACAAATCAAGATTTCACCACAAAATTTTCCGCCGGATTCTGGCACTAGAAACTCTAAAAAGTCGCACTAAAGACAAGTCCTTTACAATGTGGTTCAAAAAATTAATTCCTATTAATCCCTTGCCATTTTTTATCCCTTTGGTTTCTAATATTTTTCCCTTGGGTTTATTAATTCCCAATGGTTTATAATATCAAATTATTGGTTTTCTTCGTTCTTCAACTTTTTAATATTAATAATTCCTTGGGTTCATAATCCCTTGAGGTTTTAGTGTTAATCCCTTGGGTTTATTATTCCTTTGGGTTTATTATATCAATTCCTTGGGTTCATTATTCTCTTGGGTTTATATTATTAATCCATTTTGTTTAATAATATTTCCCAAGGTTCATAATCCCTTGGAGTTTTAGTATTAATCCCTTGGGTTTATAATATCAATCACTTGGGTTTATTATTCCCGAGTCAAACATGGTTTATTATAATGTCGACCATGGTCCAACATGGAATTGTGATAGGAATTGTCTCAATATGTAAATTAGTGATGGTTGATCATGTTTATTTTAATGTTTATAATATTTTTCTTAGGGTTTACATACATTGGGTTTATAATATTAGTCCCTTGGATTTAATATTAGTCCCTTGGATTTAATATTATTCCCTTGGGTTCATAATCCCTTGGGTTTATTATATCAATCCCTTGGGTTTATATTATTAGTCCCTTTTGTTTAATAGTATTCCATTTGGTTCGTAATCCCTTGGGGTTTTAGTATTAATCCCTTGGGTTTATAATATCAATCGCTTGGGTTTATTATTCCCGAGTCAAACATGGTTTATTATAATGTTGACCATGGTCCAACATGGAATTGTGATAGGAATTGTCTCAATATGTAAATCAGTGATGGTTGATCATGTTTATTTTAATGTTTATAATATTTGTCTTAGGGTTTATATACGTTGGGTTTATAATATTAGTCCCTTGGGTTTAATATTATTCCCTTGGGTTCATAACCCCTTGGGGTTTTAGTACTAATCCCTTCGTTTTATTATTCCTTTCGGTTTCTCATATTAATCCCTTGGGTTTATTATTCCCTTAGGTTTATAATATCAATCATGGTAAACCATTGTCAATCATAGCCAACCATGGTCAACCATGCTTGAATGTCACATTGTCACAAGGATTTTCTAACCATGAAAATAAATACCTTAGGTTTATTGTTCATTTGGGTTTTAATATCAATCCCTTGGGTTTATTATTCCAACAAGGTTTATAATATCAAACATGGTCAACCGTGGTTGAATGTCACATTGTGACAAGGATTGTCTCACCATGAAAATAAATCATGTTTATTTTAGACATTGTAATATTTATATTTGGTTTTACGAATGTTGGGTTTATAATATTAGTCCCTTGGGTTTAATATTATTCCCTTGGGTTCATAATCCCTTGGGTTTATTATTCCCTTTGGTTTATAATATCAATCATTGTAAACCATTGTCAATCATAGCCAAACATGGTCAACCATGGTTGAATGTCGCATTGTGACAAGAATTGTCTCACCATCAAAATAAACCATGTTTATTTTAGTGTTTGTAGTATTTATATTTGGGTTTACCAATGTTGGGTTTATAGTATTAGTCCAATGCTTGAATGTCACATTTTGACAAAGCTTGTCTCACCATGAAAATAAAACATGTTTATTTTAGTGTTTGTAATATTTATATTTGGGTTTATGAATACTGGGTTTATAATATTAGTCCCTTGGACTTAATATTGTTCCCTTGGGTTCATATTTCCTTGGGGTTTTAGTATTACTCCCTTCGGTTTATTATTCATTTGGGTTTATAATATCAAAATTTGGGTTTTTTTATTCCCTTAGGTTTATAATATAAATCGTAGCCAAACATGGTGAACCATGTTTGAATGTCGCATTGTGACAAGGATTGTCTCACCATCAAAATAAACTATGTTTATTTTAGTGTTTGTAGTATTGATATTTTCCTTTACTCGATGTGAAGTTTATAATGTTAGTCCCATGAGTTTAATATTATTCGCTTGGCTTCATTCCCTTGGGTTTATTATTCATTTGGGTTTATAACATCAATCCCTTTGGTTTATTATTCCCTTTGGTTGATAATATAAATCATGGTAAACCATTGTCAATCATTGCCAAACATCGCCAACCATAGTTGAATGTCGCATTGTGACAACAATTGTCTCACCGTTAAAATAAACCACGTTTATTTTATTATTTGTAGTATTTATATTTGGGATTACCAATGTTGGTTTTATAATATTAGTCCCTTGGTTGAATGTCGAATTTTGACAAATATTGACTCACCATGAAAATAAACCATGTTTATTTTAGTGTTTGTAGTGTTTATATTTGGGTTTAACAATGTTGGGTTTATAATATTAGTCCCATGGGTTTAATATTATTCCATTGGGGTTTTCGTATTAATACATTAGTTTTATTATTTCTTGGGGTTGTGTTTGTAGTGTTTATATTTGGGTTTAACAATGTTGGGTTTATAATATTAGTCCCATGGGTTTAATATTATTCCATTGGGGTTTTCGTATTAACACATTAGTTTTATTATTCCTTGGGGTTTATAATATCAATGCCTTGGGTTTATTATTCCCTTAGGTTTATAATATCAATCATGGTCAACCATTGTCAATCATAAGCAACCATGGCCAATCATGGTTGAATGTCACATTGTGAGAAGGATTCTCTCACCGTGAAAATAAACCATGTTCATTTTTGTCTTTCTAATATTTATATTAGGGTTTACCAATGTTCGGTTTATAATATTAATCCCATGGGTTTAACATTATTTTCTTCGGTTTATAGTCCCTTGAGATTTTAGTATTAAACCCTTAGGTAATAATAAACAAAAGGGACTAATATTATAAACCCAATGTATAAAAACCCTAAAATAATTGTTAAAAATACTAAAGCCTAATAATAATAATAATAATATGAGTTTATATTATTATAATAATCATAAATATATAAATATATAAATATATAAGAATATAGTCGCTATTATTTGTATAGTTATTAATTATCATAAATAATTAGTCTTTATTGTTATTGTTATAGTAATATATTATAATAATATTGATTATATTCTTATTATATATATATATATATATATATATATTTTTTTTTTTTTTTTTCTGAGTAAAGACTATTCTATTAAGTAAAAAGAAAAGAGAAAAATATTTACAAAGAGGTAGCAACCTCTGAGGGGGCTAAAGCCAGCCCTCTGTCTGAAAAATTCCGGCCCTCGGCGCTTGACTGTTTGTTTACATAAATAAAAACGAGAGCCCAGGACTCAATATCCCTAGACATCACCACCAAAAAGCACAAACAAGAGGACGATAGAGCATTACAATGAAAAAAGGCTGACGAGGACATCAGCGGCAGCACAAAACCGCGTAACAAAAACCACCATTTTATCGGACCGTCGTCGACCAACGAGCGGTTTCCGTAAGGACGAGCCCGATAAAGCCTCCTGTTGACGCGTGGCTTTCGCCTGACGTCATCAAGTCTGACTTTTCAGGGCATAAGTTCCGCCAAAAAGTGCCTTCCGAAATCCTTCTCCGTCGTCCGATCTTCTCCATCAATCCTTGCCGTTGATTGATTCTGCCCGAGGTGGTAACTATGCATTGTCGCTATTGGCTTTGCCCGAAGAACTAACCTAATCAATCATTAAATTGTCTTCAACGTCCGTAATACTGCGACCAGGAGGCATCACCGGATACAGAACAGTGCCAGAGAACTGCGCCGGTACACAGAAAATGACCTCCTCGTGTGAGGAAGTTTGCTGAAGACCTTCATCCTCTTCATGACCTTCATCTTGCTGCATCTCTGGAAGATTGGGGGTAACCTCTACCCTGCCTCCTTGAGTGTCCTTGGAATTCTGGGAGAGATTTCGATCAATTGAATGTTCGGCAGAGCCAGGAAGGTCATCTTCTTCCTCTGAGAAGATGACCGTGATAGTGGCAGAGATAGTAGGCTTGTGAAGCTTGCTCTTGAAAGTGTAGCGGGAGGTGTGGAAAGAACTGGAGTGGGATGGACCAGAGTGGTCGGAAGGTGGAGAAGCAGGTGAGACTGAAACAAGCCGGGAGATGCGTCGAGGAGCAGGACCTCCCCTTCCTCTAACCCTCCCCCGTGTGCCTGAATTTCTTCCCCTTCGGGAACCACCGCGAGATCGAGCCATACTAGCAAGAAGAGATAAGCAGATGAGGCCGACCTGTTGCAGGTTTCGGTGGAGCACTGATGGCCTCCAAATGCTTGGCACTGTACCTAACTCCTGTGAACCAATTCGACCTGGGATATCTCTGCTAGAATGAGCCAGAGAGAGTGTCGGGCTCTGGGCAATTGATATAGATCTTGATCTCATCATCCTGAAGTACTTACCGCACTTGTTGTTCACCCAATTCCTCATTAATGGGACTTGATGCTCTGACAAAAGTCGCCTACTTGCTCTACGATGGCGTCCCACGCCGGCGTCGCTCGTACTGATATCCTCCCTCAGCGTACCTTGATAGCGTGCCGGCATTAATGAACCATAAATGCCCACCTTATGCCGCTTGCGCCAGCCTATCTCCTCGCCCGCTACCATCTGCTCATGCAGTGACATTAACTTCTCATGTTGACACCCGCATCCGGGTGTGGTTCTTGTCTTGACTGCATATCTCTTGTTAATATGGAATGGAAGGTAGAAAGTTGGTTCTCCGAGGCTATGTCTTGTAGTGATCCTGCAAAGAATTCTTTCCCACTGTCCACTCCAATATTGGCAAGAAAATCTGCTAGTTTGTTCCCTTCTCTTCGGATATGCTTGAAGGAGATAGCTTGGTTGTTGTTGAGCCATTGTTGAAGACGCTCCAATCTAGTGGCCATTCTCCAGCTACTGCTGACCTTCTGTACCGGGGATCCTTGTTGAATGTTTAATGCCATATTGATAAGAATTTGGGAGTCCCCTTCAACTATCAGAGGGAGGAACTTTTGCTCCTGTGCTAGAGTTAGTCCTCTCCATAGGCCTTCCAATTCCGCTGCGTTATTGGTATTCCAACCTATCGAACCAAAGAATGATATGAGGGGCTTACCCTGGTAATCTCTGATGACTCCGCCATATCCTGTTTGACCAGGATTTCCTTTCGACGCTCCATCAAAATTAAGTTGAAACACATTGATTGGTGGCGGGGACCAGCTCGCAGAGTTCCCTTGATGATTAGATGTATTTCCATTGGCAGAAGTTGGATCTTGTAATTCTATTTGCCAATTGTCCCATATAGCTTGTTCCTGCGGATGTGATGGGAAGTCCTCCTTAGACCAGCCTTTAATAGATAAATTTTCTCTCATGTTATGGTGTATCCCATTCCATATCTGCTCCAATGTCATTGATTGATTTTTGAAAATCCTTCTTTTTCTCTCCTTCCATATGTTCCACATCAGTAGTCCCGGTATAATTTGCCAAAGAGTGTTTAGAACCTTGCTTTGATATGGCTCTTGAGTCCAGTTGCGGAGGGTGCCGGTGATATCCCCCATCACTCTGCCATCCCTCTGACATTGGAATATGACCTTTTCCCACAATTTCCTTCTGAGCTAACAGTTTTGCATGAGGTGTAAAGCTGATTCTTCTTCCTGATTACAGTTGAGACATATTGATGGTCCATAGATATTCCTTTTCCTGAGGTTGTCCCATGTTAGAACTCTATTGTGTGAAAGAGGCCACAGAAAGGTTGAAACCTTTGGCCAAATAGGAGGATTCCAAATTCTGTCCCATATTTTGTCTTTGACTACTCTGTCTTTAATGATGATTTTGTAAGCTTCCTTGGTTGTGAAGATCCCCTTTTCCTCATATCCCCATCTAAGAGTATCCATACCTGCTAGCTTTATAATTTTTCGTTTTTGAAGCTCTGAGGATAGAGAAAGTTGAATCTGCTCCGAGCTGTAAGGTAAGATATGACAAGCTTCTTTCCATTCTCTATATTCTTGGGTGGTTTGTGATTTCCAGAAGTAACTTACCTTGTCAAGATGGTTGATTTCTCGTTCTGCAATTCCCTGTATGCTATCTTTGAGATTTGGAAGCTGCTGCCATGAGTCTTCCCAAAACCGTGCTGAAAGGCCATCTTTCACTTCCCAGAAGCTATGTTTTTGAATTAAATCTCGATGTTGGATTGCTGAATTCCAGATGATCGAGCCTTTACTGACTTCCGACATTCTAATTCTCTCCTCTAAGCGCAAGTTTCTAGCATATTTCGTTGTCCATAAGACTGCCCAGGGGGTGTTTGAGTTTGAGAGCCACCTCCACTAGATTTTTGCCCCCATTGTTTTGTTGCTTTGTTCAGGATCTCTTAGCCCAATCCCTCCTGCTTTTTTAGGTAAGCAAGCCTTCTCCCACTTGACTAAAGCCCACTTTCTATTTGGCCCCGAGCTTCCCCATAGGAAGTTACGCTGCAGCTGCTTGATGGCTTTGAGAACCCATTTCGGTGCTGCCAGGATGGAGAAAAGGTAGAGAGGCATAGATTGCAGAACCGCTTTAATTAGCACTGTCCTACTGGCCAGATTTAAAGCTCTGTGTGTCCAGAGGAATAGTCTGGCCTCCAATTTTTCTAAAAGGCTGGTCCAAGAAGAATGCTTGAGAGCTGAAGCAATTAGAGGAGCTCCTAAGTATTTAGAAGGAAGGGACGCTATGGTGAAACCGAGAATGCGTGCTATAGCTCGTTGGGTAGAGGGAGGAGTGTTAAAAAAGAAGATCTGAGATTTGACATTATTGATGAGGGCTCCTGAGGCGTTCGAAAAATTATCAAGAATGGCTTTAAAAGAGCGCGCTTCTTGCACAGAGGGGTGACCGAATAACATATTATCGTCAACAAATTGTTGGTGCGAGATAGCAGGGGCTTTGTGGAGGGCTAGACCTTTTAGATTGCAGGAGAGAATGGCCAATTTTATGCTGCGTCCTAGGCCTTCTGCTAAGATGAAAAACAAAAAGGGCGATAAAGGGTCGCCTTGTCTAATTCCCCTAGAGGGACGAAAGGTGGGGGACGGAAGGCCATTGATGAGAATGGAAAAGAACGAGGAAGATATAAGATTGCTGATCCATCTGATCCATGGGGGGTGAAGCCAAAAGCTTTGAGGATTTTTTGCAAATAACCCCAGCAGATGCTGTCAAAAGCTTTAGATAAGTCGATTTTGAGAAGCATACCTGGTTGTTTTGATTGCTTGAGGGAATGTGTTATTTCATGGGTTAAAATAATCCCATCCGTGATCTGTCTTCCTTCTATGTAACCAGATTGTTATAGAGATATAATGAGCGGAAGCATGGGCTTTAGTCTCAATGCTATGAACTTGGAGACAATCTTGTATATGATGTTGCATAAAGCGATAGGTCTGTACTTATCTAGAGTATTGGATTCCTCTGCTTTAGGAATTAAGGCGATGAAAGTTGCGTTCAGGGCTGGATACATCCATTTGAGCGTACGCGATTCTTCGACCACCTGCCAGACTTCCCATTTGATTAGTTCCCAGAAGTGCTGAAAAAAATTAGAAGTAAACCCATCTGGTGCTGGCGCTTTCCCTGCTTTGAGTTGATTCACCGCGGTTTCGACCTCTTGAAGACTTACAGGTTTGAGAAGGAGAGTGTTGTGATCTTCAGTGATTAATCTTGGTATCTGCCCGATGATTGTGTCAATGGCCTCTGTTCTATCTATGTTGGGTTCTTGATTCATCTTCTTGAAATAGTTGATAAAATCCTGTTCTATTCCTTCATGGGTTTCAATTTTGGTTCCCTGTTCATTGTAGACATAGGAGATTTGGTTGATCATTCTTCTTTGGACGGTGGTTTTGTGAAAGAATTTCGTATTCTTTTCACCTTCCTTCAACCATCTGACTCTCGATTTCTGCTTCCAGAGAGTTTCCTCCTGGAGGTCTCGTTCGAGGATTTTATTCTCTATAACCTGCTCCTTCTGGACTAATTCTTCAGAACGTCCTTCAGAGATCATTTTTTGTTGAATATCTTTCATTTCTTGGGTGAGGAGTTCCTTTGATTTGAATATGTTGCCAAAAATGGATTTGTTCCAGTGCTTTATTTGCTCTTTGAGGTGCTTCAACTTCCTGTGGAATATAGACATTTTTGTCCCATCCGTTGGATTGAAATTTTGCCAAGTTGATCTGATAAATTCATGGAATTCCGGATGTGTCAACCAGAAAGCCTCAAACCGAAATGGCCGTCGTGTGCTACTACCCGGTCGGTTCCAGTGTAGGGCTATGGGCCAATGGTCCGAACCTGAGTAAGGGAGGATGGAGGCTGTAAATTCTCCCCCTATATGCACTGCATTATCGAAAATAAAAAATCGATCTAGGCGCGAGGTTACTGGTGAGCTCCAGTATTGTAGCAATAATGCTACAACTCCTGGGGCTTCCTGTCTCTTAATTTTATCAACCCGGTAGTTCGTACAAACTTGGAAGCGACGGTGTTGTATGCACAAGTACTAGCTCTTGTCGCAGCTGTCACTTGGTCAGCTAGCACAAGTCCGCTAGGGCTCAAGCCAACTTCTATAGGCTCTTAGAAGAAGCTTGTTAAATGATGGACGAAAGCTAGCTCAAAGAAGACTAATCTACTTTGCTCAAATGAAATTGCAGGAATGGAAATGCTAGTCTACGCATGCAGAAAGGAAATGCTAATCTATGAAAGCAGGAAATGCTAATCTATGAAAGCAGGAAATGCTATGCTACTTTTGCAGAATGGAAATGAAGTAAACTACTAGCAGAAGGTAAGAGTAAGAAAGTAGAAGAAAAGCAACAATTGCTAATACTCTGATGCTTCCCCGGCAACGGCGCCAAAAAGATGGTGAGCTCCAGTATTGTAGCAATAATGCTACAACTCCTGGGGCTTCCTGTCTCTTAATCTTATCAACCCGGTAGTTCGTACAAACTTGGAAGCGACGGTGCTGTATGCACAAGTACTAGCTCTTGTCGCAACTGTCACTTGGTCAGCTGGCACAAGTCCGCTAGGGCTCAAGCCAACTTCTATAGGCTCTCAGAAGAAGCTTGTTAAATGATGGACGAAAGCTAGCTCAAAGAAGACTAATCTACCTGGCAAAAATGAACCGAAAGCAAATCAAAACATGGAAACCCTAGGAAACCCTAATTTAACTAGTCTAACCTCTATGATGCAAAGAATGTGAAGGAAACTTCTGCCAATGATGTCATTACTTCTAACAAGTGAAAATGCATGAATCTAATCTACTTGCATCTTAAAAGACATGTTTTTGTATTTTTTCTTTAAGTGGATGGAGTGATTGTGATTTTGTGCTTATTAGGGTTTGGTTGTGCAGATGTGATGTGGAAGGAAGGAAAGCTTGGGAAAGGTTGGGGAGGCTAGGAGAGGTTCCCAGAGATCCTTAGCATCAGTCCATAGAGGTTCCTCACGTTCAGAGGCTCAGCAACCGAGTGAGTGGCCTCCTACAGGATGTCTGCAGGGGATTCTACAGGAAACGCAGGGGTTTCTACAGGAAGTCTACAAATTGCTACAGGATGACCTACCGTGGGTGTTTGAAGTGATGGTGGAGTGATGGAATGGTAGGGGGAGATGTGCAAGGTAGGAATAAAGCTGGTGATGGCTTAGGAGTGGAGAAGTAGGATGGAGAACGAGTGTATGAAGTGGGTTGATGGATGGAAGGTTATAACAACGAAATTTCTAAAGAATGAAGTTACGTGAGGAGTGGAGGAGTTTGGGAGATAACAGAGCAGAGCAGAGGTCAAGGGGGTGGTTGTATGCGTGATCAAGACGAAGAAGAAGGTAATAGAACGATGAAAAGCAATGTAAATGAAACAAATGGCTTATGACTGTCACCAAGATGGAAATTCATTAACCTAAGCTACCTGAACTCAATGAAAAACAATATAAAGCGTGTAGAGGAATGTGCATGAAGCGGTGATGAAGGTGTATGGTGCAAGAGTGAAGTGCATGGAAAGATCTATCATAAACGAGACTATGTTGCAGCATGTATAAAGTGAAGAACTGCGTATTTTTGTGGCTGGTATAGGCTGCACTCCAATCTCCAAACAGAGATGGCAGTGGAGACTTCCTCAACCTTTTTGCTGGAGCTCCAATGTATTATCAACCTGCTAGTCTAACTAAACAACCGAAAGCATTTCAACCATAAGCTAAACTCATTCAATCTCATAAAACCTAACTCAACAAACCTATAATTTCGAATTGCATGGTAAAGCAATGAACTAAAGTGCTGGAACGAAATGCAAACACATTACAACACTGAGGAGATCTATTGCTCTCAGGTTGGGCCCTAACCTGAGAGCTATAGCTCCTTGAGAAAACTCAGAACTAGATCAAAATCTGCCTTCTTTATTCATAATCTGATGTCATGCCAAATTGGCTTACAAAAAGGAACAAAAACTAAGCTCTAGCTCGTACTTTCCAAATACAAGAGTAATGCCAAGGTTCAAAAAGCTTCTATCCAAGGCTACGACCTCAGTATCTATGCAAAAATGAGCATCCAACAGGTGTCCTTGATTTTAGGAGCTCGGCTGTCCAACTGAAGTTTAACTACTGATCCTGTAGGAAATTCATAACTACTGTTCCTGTAGAACAGTTATAACTACTCTTCCTGTAGAACAGCTGGCTGCTTCTAAGCTCGGTGGGGAGATGGATTGGAGCTCGGAGTTCTTGGTGGGAATCACGAGGAAGGTCCCCAAGACCGTGGACATCCTCTCCTAAAAACCAGTAGTGCCACCTCATTGTCTCCTTGTCTCCTTTTTCGTTGTCTTTTTCTCTCTTTTAATGCCAAAAACCTGAAAGCATCATGCATTAGTCACGTAGATAAAATGTCTACCCTTCTTCCTACAAACAACATGAATAAACTAAGAAATGCATGCATAAGCAGTAAAAAGTGAATGGTTTGAGCAAAGCAAGTAGGCCAAATGAGCCCAAATTGTACCAAAAATTAGGGCTCATCAGCTACTTGCATAGGTGCTGCTCTTTTGTTATTCCAAGTGTGGAGGCCGTTGTTTGTAGGAATGTCTATTAACCAGTTTTTTTGAATGAAATCTTTTAATATTGAGCCGTCCCTGTTTGTTCTGCATCTCCCTCCCTTCTTTTACTCTATAGAAGCGATCATGTTAAAATCTCCGCCTGAGACCCATAGCGGATAAGTCCTTTCTGCATTAAGCTGCGTTAAGGCTTCCAGGATTTCTATCTTGTGCTGGCTTTCTTGAGGGAAGTACACATTTGTTATGTGGCCGTGGATATTAGTCCCCAAAATATGAAAAATAGCTTGTATGAAGTTTTTGTTAGCATGTATGTTACTTAATTGGATCGTTCTTGCATCCCAGAGCACTGCAAGTCCTCCTGAGGCTCCTTGAGCATCTACAGCTGTGACTAGCCCCCCCGGCCAGGTTTTTGCTGCAACTTTTTCCAAGACTGCCAAGTTACATTTTGTCTCCTACAAAAAAAGGATTGTTGGTTTTTCTTCCATAAGCATATTTTTTAAAAGTCTTCCTTTCTTTGGGCCATTGAGCCCTCTTATATTCCAAGAAATCATCTTCATTGGGAAGGTTTGGGGTTGTTTTTGTAGTACTTTGTTAGCTTGGCATATCTGCCTGATTCAACCAAGACTTCACCGATCCTGATGGTTTGTTCTAAATCCGTTTTTCTTCCTCTCTTTTTGTTGTCTTTGGTGATGAATTTCCCATCCCATTGACTGCCGATTTGAACCCCTAAGGAGTATTTATTTTGGGCTTTGTTAAGTACTTCCACTAGGTTATCGACCTATCTATCAGGTATTTTGTCGAAATTCCCTGTTTTGCATGCTTGTTCTAGACCCAGAATATCGAGCTCGCCAATATCTATTGATTCCGTGTCCTCATCCATGATCTGAGGTTCTTGATGACTTCCTTCTCCCTCCTCTTTTCCTGTAACTGGGTCAGTATTATCTATCTCCATTTCCGGGAGGTTCCAGGTTTTTGACGCGGTCTTGGTAGTATTGCCATCTTGTTCCGCCTTCTTTTCCCCTGTTTGAGATTGGGATCCTTCAGTTTTGTCTTGGGTAGATATTTTTCCTTTGGAGGTCAAGAGATCCGGATCCTGCACCTCTTCATTTTCCAAGACTTCAAAGTTGTTGCTTGTGGAGGGCTTTGATGGGTCCTTTTGAGCTGCCTTTGTCTGGACTGCAGGTTTTTTATGTCCTCTTCTTCGATTTGTCACCTTTGTAAAACCGTCCAATGGCTGGTTTTGTTGGTCAACTTGCGCTGGAAGATTGATGTTTAACGGGAAATCTTTATAAAGGTGCCCTAGATCATGACATTTTCTACAGCTAAAGGGTACATGCTCATAATCAATTAACTGGATCCATTCCGTATCTTCATGATCGAGACTTACCGTATCAGGCAGGGGTTGCTTCAGATCCATGTAGACGCAGATCCGTGCGTAAGAGGTGTATCTCTGCGTTTTTGTGTCTTCCGCTACCTTCACAAAATCTCCCAATACCTTGCCGATAGCTTTGAGCGAGTCTTCTTCCCAGTACTCCCATGGCAATCCATACAGCTTGATCCATACCGGTGCCCAGCTTAGATCTTCGTTATCCCGATTGAATCGTGCGACCCATTCTCTGAGAAATAGCCCGGCAGAGTTGAAGAAGTACGACCCTCCCTCAAATACTCTGTTTCTGTCTTCCAAGCAGTTGAAGACCGCGGTAAAAAACCCCTTCGGCCCAAGATGCAAGGATATGTGTCCTTTTGGGTGCCATTTAACATTGATCCAGGCTCTCAAGGCTTTCTCATTTGGCCAAAAACCTATAAATTTACCTATGATAGCATGATCTCTCATATATTGAATTCTGGCGTTGATTCGATGACTGGGCAGCTCCACTTTTGGCCTTATCGTGGCTACTGGCTTACATGTAGATGAGCTCACTTTTGGCTTGTCTGGCTGTGCCTGTTCTGTCTGCATCTGCTGACTATTGTCATTATTCCTCTCAGTATGCCCTGGCTGGATGTCGTTTACTGGAGGAGGCATCCCTCCTTCCCCTTGGCGGGGGTTCATCATTGCCGTCTGCCAAAGCTTGCAGCCTGTGAGCTGCTGCGCTGCCGCTATCAGATCTCGTGGCTTCTGTCCAAAGGTCCTGCCGTTGCAGGTCTTCGCAGAAACCCTAGCGTCAAATCGCCGCACCAGAACGCTCGCTTCTTGCCCTTCACCCCGATAATAATAATAATATAATATTATAATTAGATATTATTATTATTATATTTTATTATTATTATAATAATACAATATAATTGTTACTATTTTTTCCATTATTTTAAATTATTATATTATTATATTAATATAATGATAATCTAATATTATTATGAGCTATTCTTATTATTAATTAATATATATTAGGAGTTTATATAATTATTATAATATTAATATAATATTAATATAATAATATATATAAATAATCTGGTTGTTAATATTTATATAGTTATTAATAACCCTAAATAATTATAATAATTAATCCTACGTATACAAACTCTACGATAAATATTAAAAATATTAAAGAATAATAATAATAATAATAGTAGTTTATATTATTATAATAATATTAATATAATAATCATAAATATATAATTATATAAGAATATAGCTACTATATTTGTATAGTTATTATCATAAATAATAAATAATTGGTCTTTATTGTTTTTATTATAATAATATTTATTATAATAATATTTATTATATTAATATTATTATAATAATAATTATATTTGTATATTATTATAATAGTATAATAATAATAACACAATATTATTATTATTATACAATATAATTGTTATTTTTTTATATTATTATATTATTTTAATAATATAATGATAATTTAATATTATTATGAGCTATTCTTATTATTAATTTATATATATTAGGAGTTTATATTATTATAATAATATTAATATAATAAACATAAATATATAATTATATAAGAATATAGTTGCTATTATTTATATAGTTATTAATTATCATAAATAATAAATAATTCGTCATTATTGTTCTTATTATATTATTATTATTATTATTATTATTATTATTATTATTATTATTAGCTATTCTTATTATTAATTAATATATATTAAGAGTTTATATTGTTATTATAATATTAATATAATATTTATATAATAATATATAGAAATAATCTAGTTGTTAATATTTATATAGTTATTAATAATCTTAAATACTTATAATAATTATTAATGTGGTTGATATAAGCCTATCTAGTTATATCAACCACATTGGGAAATGTAGTTGTATATATATTTCATATAAGCATATTGAGAGTGATAAGCTAAATATAGTTGTGGTAGTAATTATTATTCTGACACATCAAAATCATTGATCTCGTTGAAGAGGCAATTGGTCCAATCGAAATAGTGGTTTGGTAAAAGTTGCTCTCGCTGCACCAATTTATATATCTTCTTTGGCTCTTTGAGGTTTCTTACATTTCAATGCCCCTGGTTGCAGGCATCAGCCTAAACATTGTCGCTGAAAAAAGATCCTTCAAAAGTTTTGCATGCAACGAAGAGTGTTTGAGATTCAAATAATAAATAAAGGAAACAAGTAAAACAAAAGGCTTATAATCTATGCCTAGGGAATTCATAATTAACGATAACAATGGTGGTAGGTTGTCCCATACACGACGTGTAGGTGAATTAATAAAATCCACAAGGCAAACATATATCAGTCCCAGTGGTCTTCAGGAGCATAAACAAGTAAACACTTATGGAAAAATGAAAATTATCAAACTGCTAATCAACTATGTCCTTACACTTACCGAAAGTATACACACACCCGAAATTTCAGTTTTAATCACTGTCAAGCAACTAACATTGACAAAATTATGGATATATAATTAAATAATCAAACATAAATCTGATATACAGTTAAATGGTCGCCAATGAAATATAACGGTTATGTCAGGTAGATTTTATGCTTTTGACAAAGCACACAGGCTTGACCCAGCCTCTTGTGGTAGGAGCGTATAACACCAATTCAAGACTGCTCTACTGCAGCGTCTGGAAAGAGTAAGAATTGTTAAAGTGCTCAGAGTGCTCAGGATTTGGAGAAAAACTTGACGCTGATAAGAAACGCTAATGAACGCCATTAACAAAATGTTACATCAAATTTAACGTAACTTCATCATAATGTTACAGAATGGACTAGATTGGACAACCAATGTCTAATGAATTTTACGTTGTTTTGGCAGAAGTTGCAACTTGCCTTGGGCACAGTCTTCAAGTTTGACCATCAAGCTCTGCCCTTTTCTTTTGGAATTGAGGAGGACAAAGAATTTAATTTAATGGAGTGTTCATGTCTGGGTAGTATGGATTTGATGGGGAAAAGGAATTCTGTGAATAGCTATGGAGAGCTGGTAGTTCGAACTTCGATTTGAGCAGTTCAAACTAGGGATTATATAATGTTTTTAAAAATTGATTTGATAATATGTTTATGATGTAAAATATTTTATGATTTTTTAAATGAATGATAATGGTAAAAATAAAAGAGGCTTATTTTTGTTTTACTAAAAATCTAATTAATATTTATTTAATTAAGAAATAAAATTATTTTAAAGTCACACTGCTATATTATACTAAAAATATTATCACTTTTTATAAAAATATTATCACTTTTTATAGCTTAAGTGTCTTTAAAAACCTTAGTTTTCAATTCTACTCTAAGGAGAAGAGTAGCTTAAAAATTTTAAATTAGTTTTTTTTTTTTTTGCAGTTATTAGTGTCACCTTCATAAATACTTGGATGGAAGCGATTTAATGCATCACAATGCTTTGAAGTATTATAGAATTTGTTCCCTTTGAATACAAATATTACTTTCCAAAACTTTTGTGAGTAGCTGCAATACTCACAACTTTGCAGAAATTATACTTGTTAATATGTAAATATATGTCAGTGTCTACATTATACAATTTGTATGATATTCTTGTTTTATAAAAAATAATTGATTGTTGGTTCTGCTAGTGAGACATGTCTAGAGGATTCAACTTCCAATCATTTGGATACACATGGGCTTGCTAACATGCCTTTTGCCAATTATGTCTAGAGGATTCAACTTCCAATCATTTGGATACACATGGGCTGGCTAACATGCCTTTTGCCAATTGTGCTACCACCGTGGGACATATTCTGGTTTTAGAATTAAAAAACACATAAATATTTTTTTAATTTTATTATATATTTGTGTTCAACCATTATCAAGGTCAATAAATAAAATGAATAAGTTGTTAAGAAACATCAATAAAAAGTGAAAATAATTGGTAAAAATATAAATCATCACCACATTGACATCTTAAAAGTAGAAAATGTGCATACGTATTTATGGCCCAGAATACTTGTGAGCATTTGCTTAGTTTTCAACTTTTCTAGGTAATTATCAATTTTTGACAAACTCTATTGTTTCCATTTGCATTTCGGTTTTCTTGTATGGCAAAGTTTAAGATAATCTTTGTGTCTTCATTGGCGGAAATGTACACAAAAATTCCTTTTGAAAAGCCTATTTATGGCCATTGTATGCGTTTGTTTATCCAAGGTTTAATCTTTATTAAAAAATTTCATTATTTTGTATTTTAATTTAAATTATATCTGAAATTAAAATAGCACCACATAACATTCATATGTAAATTAAAATACACCATAGAATATATATATATATATATATATATATATATATATATATATATATATATATATATATATATATTATGATTATCAAATCCAAGAAGGACACTTACCTTAATTTTATGTATGACAATAATAACTTGGAGGAAGTGTATTCTTACAAGTACCTAGGAATTGATATTCTTCACAAGCTCAACTGGAACCATAGCATTGAGAAAATGATTAATGGGGGGTGGAAAGCTTATTTTGGTCTTGAAAATAATTGTAAAACAACAAACCTCATAATGTGGGATAAAAAGAAGTTCCTCTTTGAAACTTTAGTCACTCATGTTATCTTATATGGTTGTGAGGATTGGAGTTGCAACATCTCCAGAGAATCATGGAGAAAGATTGAGCAAATCCAGAAGCATTTTATAACTTATAACCTAAAAATTAAAAGCAATACACCCTATCCTATTATCCTTATAGAAGCAGATCTTTCCCCTATTGAGAGCCTAGCTATGATTAGGTTTCTGTTGTACAAGCACAAACTCATTAACATAGACAATCATGGACTTCCTAAGCTAGCTTTAAATTCTAGCCAAAACCACCTAAGGCTCAATCGGGGGTGGCATAAAGACACAAGGGCCTGGTTAAACTATTGGGAGATCAACCAGAATGATGCATTGCAAAACATAAATAACATTAAATATATTGTTACTTCTAAGTTCAAAGAAAAAATGTGGTGTGAGAAAGATTTAGTGGCTAAAAGAAAATTAAGTTATTATAAGAAGGTCATCAACCCCACCCTAGAAGATCAAAAGTATCTCTCTATTTTAACTAGATCAAAGAAGAAAATTAATATAGAAAAGATTAGAACGAATTCTCAGGAGCTCCATAGTGAAACAGGTCATTGGGCAGTTCCTAAAACGCCATGGATGGAAAGGATCTGCCATATATATGAGAATAGGAACATCGAGGATGAAAACGACTTCCTCTTAGAGTGCCCTACGTACAACCACATTAGTTCTCAGTTTCACAATCTTTGCTACAATACTGACCTTCCTAGCCTTTTACAATGTCAAAATTATAATGAGCTCAGAAGGCTTCTCTCCAAGCTTTTTGAGCATATGAATAAAATCTTAAATCAAAATAAATAATTTGTTTCTTTAGGTCCGATAGACCAATGTTTGGTCTCAGCGGACGTTAACCATCATCGTCATCAATTATTCACAAAACTAAAATATCATTTTTAGAATATCTATATAAAAATTAAATTCTCCAATACATATGGTATATGGCATACATATCTACAAATTAGTTAATCCTTGTACTATTTTTCCAATTTTCGTACCATTTTTCCAATTTTAAAAAGTTTATAGGCTTCTCTTTGCACCTTTTTGAGATAATTGCTAGTTTTTATATCTAAAAATTTAATTTAAAATCAAATAAAAATAGTCAATCAATACACAAGCAATAGAAAAAAATAAAGTACATTTATAAAAAAAATCAAAATATTTAATTTAATATTTTTTTCTAAATTTTAATAAATTTGATATAATCTATTTAAAAATTTCAAAATTAATTGAAACCAAAACTTATTTACCTAATAAAACAATATAACTTATCTTTAAAAAATATAATAACCAATTCCAACCATATTTAACTCGACATGAATCAAGAAATTTATTATCTTAATTTCTTACATATTTATATTAGATTATAATTTTACCACTCTAAATTATTGTGATTGGTCAAAATTTATTATCTTAAATGCTCACATAATTGAATTAGATTATAACATTACTACTAGTACTTGCATGTATAAAATGTGCCTAGTATATTGGTAAATTTATAAGAAATTATTTACAACTATTTTTAAGATCAAATCATTTGAATTTCAAAAAAAGTCAATTAGTTAAATTTCAAAAGTAAATAGGTTTGCTATTAAAATGTAAAGTTAACAAAATTTGTTTATTTTAGTATCCAATTTTTTTTATTTTTTTTTGTAATGCTTGGCAGGACTATCCATTTTCTATTATATATATAAGGCAAATTTACACCACATAGTTTTACCTGGTGGCCTCAACTCGCCCCAAAGGGAAACCAAGTCTGTTGGCCACCAGTCAACATTATATGCCATCCAAAAATAAAATTTCTTCAGTCTTTCTATCAAGGCTAAGTAGGTCTCAGTCTCATGTCCAAATACTATATAACTTCTAACATAAACAATAGGAAATTTAAATGCTATCCGCATAAACAAAAACTAAGCATAGAGGAACTAATCCTTCTTGACGTTCTGCTCCTTTGAGTTTGAGACAACAAGAGCAGTCATCAACAGTGGCCTCTGGCATTCCAAACAGCTCCACGATGCAAGGGATGTGGCAATCGATATGATCCATCCCGACATCCTGTTTGTGCAACTGAAATATGATTTTCTCCATGTCTTTTTTGTAATTGGGCAAGCCCTGCAGTGTGACTGCCATACCCACAGAAATTTCTTCCATTTCTTTACCCAACAAACTTTTCATCAAGAAATACAGGTATAGGGTGTGTTTGAATTACATGATTCTACCTCTTGTGTTCCCTGGGTCAGGAACCATCGTCCTCCAAATTTCTATCTCGTCGTCTGGTTCCATCC
This sequence comes from Pinus tabuliformis, assembly GCA_031772625.1. Taxonomy (NCBI): domain Eukaryota; kingdom Viridiplantae; phylum Streptophyta; class Pinopsida; order Pinales; family Pinaceae; genus Pinus; species Pinus tabuliformis. Next base: position 1,001,454,881 of record CM062813.1, on the reverse strand, counting down.
CCTACTTTATCTCTTCTTCCCAGTCATCTATCAGCTTTCGGATGCCTTCGTCTATTTCATCCCTATATGACATAGCATCTTTCGCTATGAGGTGCTCAGTAGGCTTGCAACCCCTATGACCTTCCATTGGATTGGGTCTCTTAGATGCCCAGTGATGACAACTCACTTACTTTGATACAAAAAAGTTGTATCTTTACCAATTTCATGTGTGGACCTCTGGGTTATGGACCCACATATATATCAGAAGCCTTGAAATTAGCGAACTTCAACAAATCCTGACCAATCACTATCGGTCCTTCGTTGAATGTTTATGGCCATTGAAGACCAGAACCCAAATAAATGTTAACCCTCTTTGATAACATATCGGGTCCGCCCGGCGTGTTAACCCGTACGCACATATTGAGCGCGATTACCATTCGATCGCTTAACCAATGAATGGTCTCGATGATCGAAACTCAATGAGGTTTTAATCCCGTTGAAAAAAACATTATCACATCTGAATCAAATGTTAACCTACGCACACTTTCAAAAGCGATAGGCGTCCAATCATCCATTCAACGAATTGTCTGATCACTCGAAACTGTAAACTCCTTTTAATGAGTTTATCGGGTCCTCTAGCCGAAGTAACTTGCTTGCAAGTTCCCGTACGATCACCGTGGATCTTCTTCCATCAGACAATTATCCCATTGCCGCTCACTGACTAGCCCAGAAAATCTCCACATTGATCAATCCCGCTCAATCCAACGGCTATCCCATTTACTTATCGATGAAACTCATATTGCAACACACTTTATCTCTACCATACTTTATCTAAGGCGAAGTTCATAGGAACTTCATCCCTTACACTCACAAATGCAATTTATCAACTTTATAGGAAAGAATGTATATATAAAGACACAGACAAACAAAACTCAGATAACATGCAGATGTATAATAAGATGTATATTTCAAATATATACAGAACTTGATTATAGGCTAATGCCTCATGGCCTTAACTCACAAATTTCCCTGTGGCTACATTGCGTACTCTACCACTCTATCCCTCTATTTTACACAACACATACTCTCTTATATAGGAAATTACAAAGGGAGGGATTGTTTACAATCCAAGAGTTTCTCCCACAATCGCTCCATCAAATCCCCTAAATCTCTCTATACGCATACATGGCAGATAATCAAATTTAATTAAGCCTTCTAGAGACTTATGAATTCCATCAATTTAGTTATGTTTAAACAAAATTTTCCCTAGTTTACAAAGATTGTCCACGTTTCTTCTTTCACAACTTCGAATTTGAATTTTGATTAAGCATGGTCAGATGCTCCTACATTAGACTCCCAAGGCACAAAAGTTTATGACCTCCTGGTGATATGCTTCTCCATCCCTTAGCAATTCTACCCACATCCTCTGTGGAATTGCCTTTATGATCTTTCTATGAGTTGCAACAAAACCTCTGCAGTAACAAGTCCTCCCTGCTACACGATACCTCACCAAGATTCTTTCCTCTGAGCTTAGTCTTTCGGCATATCTTTTGTTCTCTCTTCTTTGGAACCATTTGATCACTCCTGGCTCTAGGTTGCTGCAATCTTCTCACCTTCTTCTGCCGCTATCTGTATGACAATATAAGGCCATAAACTTTCCAATATTCAACATGACAGTACCTCCTTTTGCACACAAAATCCTCTTCTACTCTGATACCAAAAATGATGACAACTCAGCTGCTTTGATACAACAAAGATGTATCTTTACAAATTCTGTGCGTTGACCTGTGGGTTATGGGCCCATGTATATATCGGAAGCCCTCAAATCAGCGGACTTCAACATATCCTGACCAATCACTGTCAGTCTTTCATTGAATGTTTATGGTTGTTTAAGACTGGAACCCAAATAAATGTTAACCGTCTTTGATAACATATCGGGTTCACCCGACGTGTTAACCCATACATACATTCAAGTGCGATTAACGTCTGATCGCTCAACTAATGAACGGTCTCGATGGTTAGAACTCAACGAGGTTTTAATCCCATTGAATAAAACCTTATCGCGTTCGAATCAAATGTTAGCATGTGCTCTCTTTTGGAAGCGATATGCATCCGACTACCCATTCAATGAACGGTTCGATCACTCGGAACTATAAAATATTTTTAATGAGTTTATCGATTCTGCTAGCCAAATTAACCTTCTTGCAAGTTCTCGCGCGATCACAGTGGATCTTCTTCCATCAAACGGTTATCACATCGCTGCTCACCAACTAGCCCAAACAATCTCCACCGTTGATCAATCTCACTCGATCTAATGGCTATCCTATTTTCTTATCAATGAAATTCATATTGCAACACACTTTATCTCTGCCATACATTATCTAAGGCGAAGTTTAGAGGAACTTCGTCCCTTACACTCACACACGTAATTGATCAACTTTACAAGAAAGAACGTATATATAAAGACACAGACACACAAAACTCAGATAACACGTAGATGTATAATGACACGTATATTTCAAATATATACATAACTCGATTACAGGCTAAGGCCTCACGGCCTTAACTCACAAATTGCCCTGTGGCTACATTGCGTACTCTACCTCTCTATCCCTCTATTTCACACAACACAAACTCTCTTATATAGGAAATTACAAATGGAGGGATCATTTACACTCCATGAGTTTCTCCCATAACTAGTTAATAAAATCCCCTAAATCTCTCTATACATATACATGGCAGATAATTAAATTTGTTAAGCCTTCTAGGGACTTATCAATTCCATCAATTTAGTTATGTTTAAACATAATTTTCCCTGGTTTACAAAGATTTTCCACGTTTCCTCTTTCACAGCTTTGAATTTGAATTTTGATTAAGCGTGGTCAGATGCTCTTGTATCACACTCCCAAGGCACAAAAATTTATGACCTCCTGGTCATATGCTTCTCCATCCCTTAGCAATTCTACCCACATCCTCTATGGAATTTCCTTTATGATCTTTCTGTGAGCTGCAACAAAACCTCTGCAATAACAAGTCCTCCCTACTACACGATACCTCACCAAGCTTCTCTCCTCTGAGCTTAGTCTTTTGGCATCTCTTTTGTTCTCTCTTCTTTGGAACCATTTGAGCACTCCTGGCTCTAGGTTGCTACAATCTTCTCACCTTCTTCTGCCACTATCTGTATGACAATATAAGACCATAAACTTTTAAAAATTCAACATGACTGTACCTCCTTTTGCACAAAGAATCTTCTTTTGCTCTGATACCAAAAATGATGATAGCTCAGCTTCTTTGATACAACAAAGTTGTATCTTTACAAATTTCATGTGTGGACCTATGGGTTATTGGCACACATATATATTGGAAGCCTTCAAATCAGCGGACCTCAACAAATCCCGACCAATCACCGTCGGTCGTTCGTTGAATGTTTATGAGTTTTTAAGACCGGAGCCCAAATAAATGTTAACCCTCATTGATAACATATCACGTTTGCCTGGTGTGTTAACCCGTACACACATTTGTGTGTGATTACTATCCGATCGCTCAACCAATGAATAGTCTAGATTGTCGGAACTCAATGATGTTTTAATCCCATTGAAGAAAACCTTATCGCATCCAAATCAAATGTTAACCTACGTGCACTTTCGGAAGTGAGATGCCTCTGATCACTCGGAACTGTAAACTCTTTTTAATGAGTTTATCGGGTCCGCTAGTCGAAGTAACTTGCTTGCAATTTCCCGCATGATCACCATGGATCTTCTTCCATCACACGGTTATTGCATTGCCGCTCGCTGACTAGCCCAGACAATCTCCACCGTTGATCAATCCTGCTCGATCCAATGGCTATCCCTTTTTCTTATCAATGAAACTTGTATTGCAACACACTTTATCTCTGCCATACTTTATCTAAGGCGAAGTTCATAGGAACTTCATCCCTTACACTCACGCACACAATTTATCAACTTTACAGGAAAGAACATATATATAAAGACACAGACACACAAAACTCAGATAACACGCAAATGTATAATAAAACGTATATTCCAAATATATATAGAACTCGATTACATGATAAGGCCTCACGACCTTAACTCACAAATTTCCCTGTGGCTACATTGCGTACTCTACCTCTCTATCCCTCTATTTCACACAACACAGACTCTCTTATATAGGAAATTACAAAGGGAGGGATCGTTTACAATCCATGAGTTTCTCCCACAATTTCTCAATTAAATCCCCTAAATCTCTCTATATGCATAGATGGCAGATAATTACATTTGATTAAGCCTCTAGAGACTTATCCATTCCATCAATTTAGTTCTGTTTAAAAAGAATTTGCCCCAGTTTACAAAGCTTTTCCACATTTCCTCTTTCACAGCTTTGAATTTGAATTTTGATTAAGCGTGGTAAGATGCTCTTGCATCAGATTCCCAAGGCACAAAAATTTATGAGCTCCTGGTCATGTGCTTCACCATCCCTTAGCAATTCTACCCACACCCTCTGTGGAATTGCCTTTATGATCTTTCTGTGAGATGCAACAAAACCTCTGCAGTAACAAGTCCTCCATGCTACATGATACCTCACCAAGCTTCTCTCCTTTGAGCTTAGTCTTTCGGCATCTCTTTGGTTCTCTCTTCTTTGGAACCATTTGAGCACTTCTGGCTCTAGGTTGCTGCAATCTTCTCACCTTCTTATGCCACTATCTGTATGACAATATAAGACAATAAACTTTCCAATCTTCAACATGATTGTACCTCTTGCACGCAGAATCTTCTTTTGCTCTAATACCAAAAATGACGATAGCTCAGTTGCTTTGATACAGCAAAGTTGTATCTTTACATATTTCGTGCATGGAGCTATGGGTTATGGGCCCACATATATATCAGAAGCCTTCAAATCAACGGACTTCAACAAACCCTGACCAATCACCATCAGTCCTTCGTTGAATGTTGATGGCCATTTAAGACTGGAACCCAAATAAATGTTAACCCTCTTTGATAACATATTGGGTTTTCCCGGCGTGTTAACCCATATTCACATTCGAGCGTGATTTTTGTCCAATCGCTCAACCAATGAATGGTCTCGATGGTCAGAACTCAATAAGGTTTTAATCCTGTTGAACAAAACCTTATCACATCCGAGTTAAATGTTAAACTGCACGCACTTTCGGAAGTGATATGCATCTGATCACCCATTCAAGGAACGATCTAATCACTCGAAACTGTAAACTTTTTTTAATGAGTTTATCGGGTCTGCTAGCCAAAGAAACTTGCTTGCAATTTCCCACACGATCACCATGGATCTTCTTCCATCGGACAGTTATTGTGTCGCCGCTTGCTGACTAGCCCAGACAATCTCCACCATTGATCAATCCCGCTCGATCCAATGGTTATCCCATTTGCTTATCGACGAAACTCATATCGCAACACACTTTATCTCTACCATACTTTATCTAAGGCGAATTTAATAGGAACTTCATCCCTTACACTCACACACGCAATTTATCAACTTTACAAGAAAGAACGTATATATAAAGACACAAACACACAAAACTTATATAACATGCAAACGTATAATAACACGTATATTTCAAATATATACAGAACTCAATTACAGAACAAGGCCTCACGACCTTAACTCACAAATTTCCCTGTGGCTACGTTGTGTAGTCTACCTCTCTATCCCTCTATTTCACACAACATAGACTTTCTTATATAGGAAATTACAAAGGGAGAGATCGTTTACGATCCATGAGTTTCTCCCACAATCACTTAATCAAATCCCCTAAATCTCTCTATATGTATACATGACAGATAATTACATTTAATTAATCCTTCTAGAGACTTATCATCTCCATCAATTTAGTTCTATTTAAACAAAATTTGCCCCAATTTACAAGATTTTCCACATTTCCTCTTTCACATCTTTGAATTTGAATTTTGATTAAGCGTGGTTAGATGCTCCTGCATCACACGGGGAGCCGAGCCCTTACTTCCACAACCACGCCCTCATTTAGTTAGAGCCATGTCCCGTTCTTTGATGCCCTGTAAACATTTAGACACCATTAGATCCCTGATTCCATTCACATCAATCCATAGCAACTGGGAAAACCTTGCTTCTTTGCTCTGCCTAACCTGCAGTGGGTTAAGGAATCCATGTGGCCATAGGTGGCCTGGGGGATTGGGTTCCAAGCTCGGGTCCTCAGTTTTTTCCCCGTGCCACTCCCCCTTACCATGGCTCAGAAGCTGGTCACCCCCTGCATTAGGAACCTGGCATTTAGACCCGTCTGGACCCGAGATTTACAATTTTTGTCATACCCGCATGCCCCTTCTTTAGCTTGTAACTTCTTGCGATGGGAATGTTTTCCTCTCTACCAATTATGCCCAATGGGGTCCCTATCTACAATTTTTCTACCATGCAAGTGCAATTGCCAGGATTTCCATAGCTAATTTTTTGTGTTGTTGATATCCCAACCCCTTGCTCGCAACTCTGGTTTACCTCTCTTGGCTTCACTCAACCCCCCCGACCTGACATGCCTTCTAACCCCAATTCCCCTGGACTGGGCTAACAAGTGTGGGCCTATAGCTTGACTCAACCCCACAATATCCATGCCATTGCCAAAATTTTGGCTCAACAACAGAATGACTGACACGCAAAGCCAGGCCATGGCCCTCCCTTTCCTCCCCTAGTTTCTTCCTGACTGAGCTAAGCCCCATTGGGGTAGCCCTTTGCCTCTCCCTTCCCCCCAGCGAAACCCCCACCAATGCATGAAATTGCTGCAGGAATTCGACCAAAGCTTAGAAATTGACCAGGAGAAAGACCAGACTACATACTAGAAAGTCGTTGCTAGCCCGCAACCAATGTTCTACCTCCTCTCTTCTACTCTAAGCTTCCTTCCTTCTCATATGAAAAATTCACTTGCCCGACACATCGAATACCTTCCCCATCTCTGCCACCTTGCCTTAACTCTCCCTCTACCACCCTGTCAGCCCACATCCCATGCATTCATGAGTGAGGACACCACACCCTCGCCTTAAGCATGTGGGGGGCGGTTGTCATAAACACTTCGGTACTGACCATGTCCAATCAAGGTCTATTGCTACTGACACCACGTCTCATCCCGATCGGGAGTTAGTATCCAATTTTGATTATACAAGACATGGAATACTAATTACAATATTTTTTAGAATGATGATATACCTGTTTAACCTTATTATAAAAAATTCAATTTTGATTATATATGAAATGAAATATTAATTACAATATTTCTTAGAATGATGATTTAAGTGTAATGTGTTGGTTATTTTTTAAATCAATTTTTATTTTATAGAAATAAGTTAAATTAACTTGTCGATATTCTAAACTTGTTTTTTGGAGGTTTAACCATGCTTCGGGGATCAAATCTCTTGAATATGAATTTCTTTTAGAGTATAAAATTCCAAAAAAAAATTGCAATTCAAGATATTTATAAGATAGATACAATACTTTAAAAGTCTCGTTGGAAATTTAGATTAGATAGAGTACACAACTTAAATTTGCAATTTCAACAAATGTTAAAATAATAAAACTAGTTGAAATTGTTTGAAATGTTTTATAATATTTTAATCATAAACATCTTTTTTTATTTCTTCATATAACATATACATATGGCATTGAAATATTTTATTTAATATAGACATTAAAATATTTTTACTTAATATGGACATTAAAATATTTTATTTATGGAGTATATTGTTAATATTAAAATGTTTTTCTGTTATAAATATAATTTTAAATATATTTTTTAAATGCCAAATTTCAATGTATATTAACAATTAAATAAATTACATATCTTTATTTTATTAAAAAGTAATTGAATAATTTCTTTTTATTACTTTTTCTGTGTAGGGATTGAAATATTTTCTTAGAGGAGAATCGAAGAAATAAGAATAAGAATAAGGGTTGCGATCGAGCAATGGTAGGAGAAACGTAGCGGCTAGGGTTTCCACAGCGAGCAGAGTTCAATCCTAATGGAGAGTCGCAAGGGAGGGAGCTCAGCTCCCTCCTACAAAGATGCAGTGTCCAAAAGAAGTAAATCACCAACTGGAAATAGTAAAGATGGTATGAACTACAGAAATAGGGACAATGAAAAGGAAACAGATGGGACCAGAACAAAAGAAAACAGTAGCACAAAGGACAAAGAGGAAGAAGACAAAAATCTGGGGTCAAGAGACAAAAAAAAAGGACCTTGCAAACCAAAAGCAGAAATCATTCCTCGAGTAATATTAAATGATCCTACTCTGCAGGAGCACAGGGAACATATGGGAACCTACACCATTATCTGTAAATTCATGGGGTTATGACGCACTAAAAAGGCTTTACAGACGTGGATCAAGTATCATTGGAAGCCCAAAGGAAGAATTAACCTACATCTTAGGTCAAAAGGATTCTTCATAGTAGTGTTCTCTAACATCGAAGTTAAGACAGAATATTCGAAGGAGGACCCTATTTTTTTTGTTGCTGCTGGTCTCTATATGAGACCTTGGAGAATGAACTTTGTCCCCGAGAGGGAGACATTCTCTTCAGTTCCTGTGTGGGTAAGGCTCTACTCTCTACCCCTTGATTATTGGAAAACTAAATCATTGGCCGCCATTGGAAATAAACTAGGATGTCAAAGCTTCTGAAGCCACAAGAAGGGGAAAATATACCTCCATTGCTAGGATTTGTGTGGAAATGGATCTATGAGGAGCACTTCCGGATGAAGTCATCCTGGAAGTTTTTGATGAGGAGTGGGTGCAGACGGTAGACTACAAACATATCCCCTTCAGATGTCGAAGGTGCCATGAACATGGGCATCTATTAAGAGACTGCCCTCTCAGCAAATAAAATAACAAAGGAAAACTTAATACAATGAAGGACACTAAAAGCTTTCAGAAAGTGGCTAGTAGAGGAAGGGGAGGGAAAAAGGGATCAAAGAAACAACATACTGAGGGGCAAAACGGTAGTTAGAATAAGTTTCAAGTGCTAGAAGAGCCTCAAGAAATCACAAGAGAGAGTCAAGATCAGGAGGAAGATGCTAGAGAAAAAGAAAAAAAAGAGGATGCGAATCATTCTCCGAACATTGACTCCCAAAAAGAAACCATGAGAAGTGAAACAGAAATGGAAATGAACCAAGAAATGACCCAAAGTGAAATGGATCTAGAAGACCACGAACTACAAGAAATACTCGACAAGGAAAACTTGGATTTGGAAGGATTCCTAATGCAAGGAACCAAAGGAGGAATAGATTCTCTACCTCAAGAAGATTGCAACAAAATACAACAGTTGTTTTTATGGAAAACATAGGAACGAGGACTGGAGAAAGGTAAAAAAATCCACAAACAAGATCACAGAGGAGTGAAAACAATGAAACTAACTCCAGGATTAGCCACCAGAAATCCAGGAAAGAAGAGAGGCAGAAAAAAGAAAAATGAGCTCCTGATGGAGTGTGGAAAGCTAATGATAGATTCGGGTAAAATGAAAGATCTAGCCAGTTACTCATTTACAAATCTTTAATTATGAAGTTTATATCCTGGAATATCAAAGGTCTAGGTAGTAAAAGAAAACAAAGATTGCTAAGTAACAGAATGAAACTAGCAATGCCAGACATAATCTTCATTCAAGAAACAAAATTCTCCATTCAAAAAATAAAACAAATCCATAACAAATGGCTCAGTAAATTTGAGTTTCTAGAAGTCAAAGCAGAGAACACAGCAGGAGGCATTCTCACTCTTTGGAACCCCCAAAAAGTCAGCATTGTAGATGTGGAGGCAACGAGAAATTACTTATCAACTATCATTCAACCAATGGGGATGTCTGAGTCCTTCTTGGTTACGAATTTCTATGGTCCTCATAAAATAGATGAGAAGCTTAGATTTATAAACTCTCTTGTCGATCTCAGAAGCAGACACAAAGAAATCCCTTGGGTCATTGGAGGAGACTTTAACATGATTAAAGCTCTTTCAGAAAAAAAGGAGGCACTAGAATCCTCAGTAGAGATTCAATAGGATTCCATTCTTTCAGTGAAGACATGAAAATGGTGGACTCTGAAATTCATAACGGTCTTTTTACTTGGAACAACAAAAGAGGAGGTAATGCTCAGGTTTCCTCCAAGTTAGACTGATTTTTAATCTCTGAGAAGCTGATGCTCACCAATACAGAAATATCTGCTAGTGTTCTCCCTTTTGGAGGCTCTGACCACTGGTCGATTCAATTAGAAATCAAAGGAATTGATGCTCCGAGAAACAAACCCTTCAGATTTGAGAATATTTGGCTCTCCCACCAAAATTTCATCAGCAACATTGAAAAATGGTGGTTCGAAGATCTACAGGTTCAGGGCTCCAAAATGTTCCTCCTCCACAAAAGACTAAAGCACATAAAAATCAAGCTCAACGAATGGAACAAGAAGGATTTTGGTAACATTTTTGTAAACAAAAAATCCATAGAAATCAAAATGCAGGAACTAAATCAAGCAATGATCATAGATGGTTTTTATAAAACAAAAAGTGAGCAAGCTGAAAAATACAACCTTGATTGCGAGAATTTATGCAAATAGGAGGAAATCTTTTGGAGACAAAAATCTAGAGTTCAATGGCTCAAAGAAGGTGAATGAAACACTCATTTTTTCCACCGTTCCACCATAGCCAATAGAATGCATAATAGAATCTCCTCAATATTGAATGAAGATGGGGAGCTTCAGACCTCTCACAAGAATATTGAAGCTATGATGGTTCTACATTTCAGAGGCATCACAAATGAAAATAATCCAGATAGAGACCAACACATCAAGGAAATTATAAAGAATATTCCCAGGATGGTGTCTAGAGAAGATAACTTTAACCTGAACAAACCAATAACTGAAGCAGAGGTTAGTATGGTGATCAAAGACATGTAGAATGGCAAAGCTCTTGGTCCAGATGGTTTTAATGTAGACTTTTTCAAAGCATGTTGGAATGTTGTCAAACATGATATTTTGGAGGTGGGAGAGGACTCCAGAAGAAGCAGATCCATTCTGAAAGCCCTCAACACCTCCTTCATCTCCCTGATCCCCAAACAAGACTCATTCCTGACTCCTGATAAGTTCAGACCTATTGCTTTATGCAATGTTGTTTACAAAATTATTTCCAAGATCTTGGCCAACAGACTCAAACCTCTTCTTCCTTCTCTAATTTCTGCGGAACAGTCTAGTTATGTGGAAGGGAGGCAAATCCTAGATAGTATTATTCAGGCCCACGAGGTGGTTCACTCTCTCACTAGAAAAAAGCAAGCTGGTATGATTATGCAATTAGACATTGCAAAAGCGTATGACAAGGTGAACTGGATTTATATCAAAAAGGTCCTTTTCGCTTTTGGGTTTGACCATGACTGGATCAGATGGGTTATGGCTTTGGTTACTTCAACCAGCTTTTCAATTCTGGTGAATGGCTCGCCCTCGGAGATCTTCACTCCTTCCAGAGGCCTCAGACAGGGAGACCCACTCTCTCCCTTTCTTTTTATACTCATGATGGAAGGATTGGGCCGAACCATTAAAAATGCTAAAGTCTCAGGAAAGATCAAGGGCCTACAATTATCAGAGAACGACCAAACCTTGACTCATCAACAATTTGTGGATGACACCATGCTGCAGGGTATCCCCACAGTCAAGGAAGCTACAACATACAAAAAAATCTTAAATGACTTTGCCTTGGCTTCAGGTATGGAAGTCAATCTCTCCAAATCAATTTTTTTTTCTTTAACACTAACATTGCTATTCAAAGGAACATCTCCAGAATTCTGGGCTTCCAAAGGGAGGTCCTCCCTTCAAAGTATTTGGGAATCCCCCTTACAGATAAACCAATGCACAAAAGTATCTGGGAATCGGTGCTCAACAAGATGCAAGACAAGATCAAAAGATGGACCTTTAGAGCATTGAACCTTGTTGGCAGATTGATTTTGACGAAGGCAGTTCTTCAATCTATCCCCATTTTCTTTTTATCAGCCCTGCCAGCTCCCAAAGGGGTCTTACAGTAATTCAGGAACATTCAGAGAGACTTTCTCTAGGGTAAGGAGGAAACCAGAAAGAAATGGGCCCTGGTTTCTTGGGATAAAATCTGTAAACCCAAAAGTCATGGAGGCCCAGGCTTAAACGATCAGGAGATTCTAAGTAATGTTTTAGGAGCCAAACTCTGGTGGAGATGGGTTAAAGAACCAGGGGCACATTGGGCTAAAACCTGGAAAGAAAAATATGCAAGCTCCTGGAAAATGAGTGATCTTATCAGAATGTCAGGAAACATAAAAGGCTCTCACATCTGGAATAAAGCCTGGGATAACAGGAGCCTAGTACAAAACAACAGCTTCTAGGAAAGCAGAGCAGGAGAACAAGCTCTCTTCTGGGAAGATAAATGGCAAGAAGAACCAATGTTGTTAAGGGAGGACTTTATGAGCATCAAGCAAGAAACTGATTTCCATGGACTAATAAAAGTTAGGGATTTCTAGAATCTTCCTCATGACACTGAGAAATGGAGAAGCTGGAGGAAAATAGAATGCAGAGGGGACGGCCCCATAAAATCAAAAACAGAAGAACTCATGAAAATATTAGAACAGAGGAAGATCTTGGTTATAGAGGGGCATGATCAGTTAAGATGGGGCCAAAACAACGAAGGCATCTTTAATATCAAAGAAGAAAAAAGAATTACCCTTAACCTAGAACCCTGCGTTTTTGCTAAGTCCTGGTAAAAACTTTGGAGCCACCAAGGATGGATGAAGATCAAACTGTTTATGTGGTTAGTTCATCACAAGAAAATATTAACTTGGGAGAACATTCAGAAGAGGGGGGTTATGGTGCCTTCTAGATGCCGATTATCTAAGGCTCAAGAGGAGACTATGGAGCATATTCTCAACAACTACACCTATACCACCTGGTTATGGGATTCTTTCAACATCATTTTTCAACAGACAGACAGAGACAATGGAAGCATCATTAACACCCTGAACAAGTGGAGAAAAAACTTTTCAAAGCATGAGATCCTTAATTTAGCCTAGACCTTGACACCAAGCTTCATTATCTAGAATGTTTGGAAGGAAAGGAATAAGCGAATTTTCAAGGATGGAAAAAATACTCCTCTTTGCCTGATGGAATTGATCTTAAAGCAAATTAAGGAGACCGTTTCCACCACTATGCATAGTTATCCCTCGAATCCTCCCACTGCACTTGAATTGAGAACTCTCAAGCAGTTGGGAATGCAGGAGATCATCCTCAAGGGTCTTAGAAAAAAAGAAAGAGTGTTGGAAAGGGAAAAGGAGTACTGGCATCCTCCACCAAAAGGTTATCTGAAATGCAACATTGATGGGGCTTCAAAAAGCAACCCAGGGACTGCAGGTTATGGAGGTGTGTTAAGAGATGAAGAAGGAAAAATAATTTTCATTTTCCACTGTCATTTAGGCAAAGCCACCAACAACATGGTTGAATTAATGGCTTTGGAACAATGTCTAGAGCTTCTTAAACTCAATCACAGCTCAAATGTTCTCATCGAAGCAGACTCCGAGATTTCTATAAATGCAGTTAAGAAAATCAGCTTTGGAACAACGCCTAAAAGGGTCTCAAAACAATGGAGACTTATACAGGTGTACCAGAGAATCCAAAAAAATCTCTAGAGTCTACGAACGGTTAGCTTCAATCATGTTCGGAGGAAGGCCAATAAACTTGCAGATCTACTGGCCAACCTCGAAGTGATTAATCCAGGCTGTGGGATTGAAATGAATTGGCAGGACTTGCCTCGAAGTAGGCTAAAAGCTCTCTGCGATGCTCAAGCCGTAGACGACAAGGAAATTTACAATTTTGGGCACGAGGGGCAGGCCATGATTAAAGCTCTCTTATGCCTGTTCTTACCCTTTTTAGTGGTTGACTCTTTGAAACAGGGCTTACTCTGCTTGGTGATAACTTCCTTGGGGGAAAGGGAACTTATCTCCTTCATGTCTGGAATGGCGACACAAGGTTTCATTTACAGTTTCAGAATGACTCGGCGGCGAGCTCCATTTTCAGTTGTAGCAATTTGATAGGCTGGAGTGATCCCTCAAAGGAAATTCTACGGCACTTTTTTTCGGTTTGGAAAACCAGGCGTTAAGCGGTTTTCTTTTGATCGCTAGGCTCACAAACAATAAGTGGTTTTGGTTCATTGAGAGTGATTCCACTCAGCGCTCAACACGTGGTAGGGGTGGGGGTCGCCTTACCACCCTTCATCACACCTTAAAAACCTTGCATCTTGGCTCTTCGATATCTCTCCGTGCCATCCTTTTTTGCGGGGGCAATCGACGGTTAGATCTGGTCGGGCTAGTTTGTGGGGACGCGAGTTTGTTCAATCTTTGAGAGTTAATGATGGGAGGTTTGGCGGACTTTGACTTTGGGTCAACTTGTAATCGCGGGGACAATTTGATCGGTTAGTTTGTCCCTTAGTTTGTTTAGTGGGTCACATCCTTGATAGTACGATCTCATTGGTTTCGTAGGCCTTGAGATTTTCAAGCCTTTTGTACTTATTGTAACTTTACTTTTTGGTTTTTGAAATAGAAGGAAAGTCTCTTGCTTCAGCAAAAAAAAAGAAATATTTTCTTAGAGAAAGTATATATATATATATGATGATGATGATGGTTAACGTCTACTGAGACCAAACATTGGTCTATTGGACCTAAAGAAACAAATTATTTATTTTTAAGATTTTATTCCTATGCTCAAAAAGCTTGGAGAGAAGCCTCCCGAGTTCACTATAATTTTGACATTGTAAAAGGCTAGGAAGGTCAGTATTGTAACAAATATTGTGAAACTGAGACCTAATGTGGTTGTACGCGGGGCACTCTAAGAGGAAGTGGTTTTCATCCCCAATGTTCCTATTCTCACATATATGGTAGATCCTTTCCATCCATGGCGTTTTAGGAACTGCCCAAGGACCTGTTTCACTATGGAGGTCATGCGAATTCGTTCTAATCTTTGCTGTATTAATTTGCTTCTTTGAGATAGTTAAAATAGAGAGATACTTTTGATCTTCTAGGGTGGGGTTGATGACCTTCTTATAATAACTTAATCTTCTCGTAGCCGCTAAATCTTGTCACACCACATTTTTTCTTTGAACTTAGAAGTAACGATATCTTTAATGTTATTTATGTTTTGCAATGCATCATTCTCGTTGATCTCCCAATAATTTAACCAGGCCCTTATGTGCCACCCCCAATTGAGCCTTAGGTAGTTTTGGCTGGAATTTAAAGCTAGCTTAGGAAGTCTATGATCATCTATGTTATTAAGTCTGTGCTTGTACAACAGAAACCTAATCATAGCTAAGCTCTCAATAGGGGAAAGACCTGCTTCTGTGAGGAGAATAGGATATGGTGTATTACTTTTAATTTTCAGGTTATAAGTTATAAAACGCTTCTGGATTTGCTCAATCTTTCTCCATGATTCTCTGGAGATGTTGCAACCCCAAACCTCACAGCCATATAAGATAACAGGAGTGACTAAAGTTTCAAAGAGGAACTTCTTTTTATCCCACATTACGAGGTTTGCTGCTTTACAATTATTTTCAAGACAAAAATAAGCTTTCCACCCCCCATTAATCCTTTTCTCAATGCTATGGTTCGAGTTGAGCTTGTGATGAATATCAATTCCTAGGTACTTGTAAGAATACACTTCCTCCAAGTTATTATTTTCATACATAAAATTAGCGTAAGTGTCCTTCTTGGATTTGATAATCAATACTTTTCTTTTGTGAGTGTTAATAGTCATACCCATGGTAGAGCAGAAATCTTAAGAAGCATGGTAGAGCAGAAATCCTTAAGAAGCATGAGTTGCTTATCAAGATCAGATGGGCACCTTGCCAAAAGAACAATATCGTCAGCATAGAGAAGAAGGATGACGACTATCCCAGCTAAGATCATGCCATCACATCCTGCTTCCTTTAAATAGCCTTCGAGCTTATCGATGTAAATGCCAAAACTTAAAGTAAATATTTAAACATTTTATTTAAGCCTTATATTGAAATACTTAGAAAAAAAATATAAGATTTTGTTTTTGATTACCTTATCTTTCTAAAAATTTACATATAAGAATATTTCGTTTATAATTTAAATAGTGAAATATTTCTCTCATATCTATTTCATACTAAATAATAATATTAATTACCACATTTCCTTCCTTATATTAAAAATAAAACTAATAAACGATTTAATTAAACTAACTATATATAGATATTCATTTTTATTTTTACTATAGTAATTATTAAAAAAAAAACTATGTTATTCAAAAATATTAAAAAATATAGTATAAACAAAATCACAATTTAACACAGCACAAAAATGAAAAAACACAACACAAAACATTTAACATCAGAAAACCAAACGCCATCACCGACATTCTTACAAGCGGGTGTGGGTGAGGGGCCATACTACAAATCATCAAAAGATGTTTCCTTTGAAATGACATTCAACAACGGAACTTGTCACAGAACCACAGCAACTGTACTTTTCAAGAAGACATGACATCTTAAAAGAAATCGCAGTAGTCCAACTAGGTTTCAAAATTGCATCATGGAAATTCAGGTACAGTTATAATTTTCAAGTTTTAAGATTCTGTGTGCCAAGGGTTTTTTTTGATAGTGTTAACCGTGCAGGCCAGCCAAAAAAATCCTTCTGGATCAAATCATTCTCTTCGTCAACGTCATCATTCGACTAGTAGCTGTGCCCTCAAAATCTTATCTCCTCCTCACCTCACAGTAAACGTTCGTTTTTGGTACTCTAATCCTGCCCGTGCACGACAGATAATGGTGTTTCATATCTGTTTGTCGCTTGCCGCAGGGAACCTCTGCGCTGCCCAGTGCCGTTACTTGAGTCAGGCACTCTGCCCTGCCCAGTGCCGTTACTTGAGCCAGGCAATCTCCGCCAACCTTATCTTGACGGATGGCGTGTCGTTTCGGACCTCCGTCCCGTTGGGGAAGGACCCATAAAAATAAGATACTACTTGCATAGGGGACCACAACTTGTTTGTATGCGGCCTAATTATGGCGCATTATTTTTAAAACGGCAGAAACCTCAGAACTTTCCACGGAAACCCTAAATAGTTATCTCGTTAGGTGGATGGTAGATTGTGCAGCGCAGTCTCATTAATAGTAATTTTTTATTTAAAATGTATATTTAAATGCATGAATAAAGTTAGCATTCTGAAAAAATTTAGAATTTTACCCTGACATTTTTGAAATTAGTTGTATAATTCAATTTATTTACAGAGTTTCAATTCCAAAATTCTATTTTACAATATAAATATTTATGAAAATCTGCATTCAAACTTTTAGAATATTTGAATTTTCTAAATTACACGATTGAAATTTATCATTTTAAAAAATATTTATTAATTTAAAAAACAAAGCAAAACATCTTTTAATCAAATTAAGTTATTAAAAAAATAAAACAAACTTTATTTGGTAATGAATTTAGTAAGTATTTGCTTTTTATATCTGTTATGAAATTTCCAAAGGTATATTTATTTGTTAATTAAAATAAAAATGATAGTTGCATAGCAGCATAGTCTTTACCTCTTTAAGTAGTTATAGATATATTGGTGTGATTAAGGAAGTGCAGGGTCAATGTTTTCAGCTATTAAGGATAATTTGTGTTTCTTGTTTTGTATACCCATTCGCTCACACAACACTTCGCTCACACAACACTTCTTCTGCATACATTGAAAAACACTTCTATCTAAAGGAAGTTTGTGGTCTTGACTCTTTTTTCCTTATACCAAAGAGGATTATATGAGCTTGACGGGATCTTGTTTTGAAACCTCGTAGTGCTTACACTTTCAAAACTCAATTACAAACCTGGGTCCACATAGGTGTCCAACAAAGAACACTTTCAAAGCTTAATTACAAACTTGGGTCCACATGGGTGTCCAACAAAGAAGGTCTGATGTAGTCTAAGCATTAGCATTCGAAATCCCCACGGAAAAGTATATAGAAGGGAATGTATGTGAAGTTGCAGAAGTAAGAATGTGTAAAGAAAGAGAAATATATAAAAGAAACCTCCACACTTCTTCCGTTTCCCATTTTTATATCTTTTTACAAAATTTTCATTTAAACATGATAGATAAAAAAAATAATAACTCTATCATGAATACAATCAAAAGTGTATTATCCCTACCAAAAGAGCGATGCATTTTAAAAATTACAACACTTTGTGCATTAGATATTTAATAATGGAATCCCATGTCTTAACTTACAACCCTTTGAAAATTGTTTTGCTGCAACCAACTGCTTCGTATATGGCGAGGCCTTCTGACAAACCTGCTTCCCACATGACTTCCACCAAACTGAGCTGCTAAGACCTCACAACACTGCAATTTTGAGATATTTGTGAAGGAAGTTTAGTGCAATGGTTCCTTGATTGGATCATGTAAAAGGTCGGTCGGTTAATCGTACGCTCAATGTTGATTCCTTCATTCATTCATCGATGAATTGCTAGTATTGAGCGTGGAAACAAAAACAATCAGGGAACATTAGCAAATTCATAGAGCTGCTCCTAAACGGAGATTGTTCTCGCATGATTAAGGAATACAACAAATGTGGAAATCGCAAAGCCTCATTATGTTCTACCTGTTATGCAACACGCGGTAATGATGGTACCATTCTCCTGATTTAGTGGCAATTTCAGTAGTCACCTGTTTCAGAAGAAACACGCCGAATTAATAAATATTATGCTGAGACATCAAAACCGTTGATGTTGTTGAAGAGGCAATTGGTCAAGTCGAAATAGTGGCTTCGTAAAAGTTGCTCTTGCTGCTCCAATTTATATATCTTCTTTCGCTACTTGAGGTTTCTTACATTTCATTGTCCCTGGTGGCAGGCATCAGCCTAAACACTGTCGCTGAAAAAAGATCCTTCAAAAGTTTTGCATGCAACGAGAGTGTTTGAAGTAGTAAAACAAACATCTTATAATCTATGCCTCAAGACTTTATAATTGACGATAACAATGGTGGTTGGTTGTCGCATACACCACGTGTAGGTGAATTAATAAAATCCATAAGTCAAACATATATCAGTCCCTGTGATCTTCAGGCGCATAAACAAGTAAACACTTAATGGAAGAATGAAAATTATCAGACTGCTAATCAACTCGTTTGTACCTAAAACTTTTAAAACATAAAATTCGCCATTTTCCATTATTATAGAATAAATTATTATTGTTGAACGAAGTGATGATGCTCAAAATATTTAAATGGGTTGGTGAGAGTGTAAATGTGTTAGAAAATCTGCACAGATGAATCTAGCTAGTAAAGGTTGAACACACAGCTTTGCAGAGCAAAAGCACTAAAAGAAAATCGAAAGAAGAAAAGAATGATTCAATTGAAAATTATGTTACAATGCTCATGATATAGCATTACTGGGTGAAGATCCCAAGGTAATGACTATAGTGGTGATCAATGAGAAGAATCAACACCTACAACAAGTTCCGGAGATAACTAGTCAGTTGCGGAGTTAAAGAAGGAGCAAATCAAGGAGTAAATCAAGGAGTAAATCATGCAAAAGGAATTTTGCATGCAATCCCATGCTCTAACTAAAAGTCCGCATGTAGATGTGTAGTAGTTCCAACATGCAAAAGGAATCTTGCATGCAGTCACATGCTCTAACTAAGAGTCTACATGTAGGTGTGTAGTAGTTCCAACAGAGAGAATGACTTGTGAGACATGATAATGCAATAGTGTAGAAGATGTGACGTGTGGGAGGCGTAGAAGCAGTGATGTGTGGGAGGTGTGGAAATGCAGAAGAGACATCCGCACTTCTACACCTCCCACATATCACTTCTTGTGCACTACTGAATTAATATATATACTATATACATACTTGTGCACTATTGAATTAATATATATACTATATATATATCGGTATACTTGAATACTCTATATATATAGTATACTTATTTTCGATGTTATTACTAATCTAAGATAAAAACAAACTTTTCTACCAGAATGAGAAAACACAAATCTAATAATGTCTAATATCAGGTAAGTCATCATTCAAACGTGTATTAGCCAATGAAAATTTAAAAATAATATTTTTCAAATTAATAATATTTTTCAAATTAAAAATTTATTTTTAAATTTATAGAAAAATAGAAATATTCACCCCAAAGCAATTTCTATGATTCATGGGAAGAGGTTTGGGCTAATAAACATAAAGTCTTCCAGGTTCGACCAAAAAAATGAGTTCCCTTGGAAAATAGCTAGGGGTGAGCTTTGTTATTTTATTTTGTTTATTTTATTTTTTCATTTTTATTATATTTATTATGGTGGTTAATAACTTAAAAGAAAAGAATTAATTTGTATCATCATTAGGATGTATATGTGATTAAAGTGATGTAGCTAAGTGTTTTGAGTATGTGATTAAAGTGATGTAGCTAAGTGTTTTGAGTGGTGCAGTGAAGTGTGTTGAATTTATAATCTATTGTTTTAAAATTGAAATTTGATTTAATTATTTATTAGAAAATGTGAATATATGAAAATATGAAAATATATTAATTATTGTTATTTTGATTGAGTTTAATTGTTAATAATATGTGTATTATCATTATGGTGTAAGTTTCATTTATTTATGTTTTTTTATCTATGAAGTTTTATTGTTAATTTTGTTGTTGTTTTGGGATATTGGCTTCAAGGTTTTGGGTTAAAATTTTCTTGTCATTGTTGTTCTACAGTCGCTTCTAGTTTGTGGATGCATGGCATTTGGTTTAAGTTGTTGTGTTTTCACTTGTCTCAATCACTTAGAGTGGAAAATGGACTATGATTGTTATGAGGAGTCTAGTTCTCTTGTTGTATGGAGGAAACCTATGTTCGTATGTCTTTGATTTCTGAACTCAAGGCACTTTGGAAATGGATGTAATCATCATGTACTCTCTTTTTTAAGTAGTATAAATTTCTACAGTTCACACAAAAAATGGTATAGTGGAAGTGTGTTTGATTTATAATATCATTGGTTTTAAAATTGAAATATAGTTTTAATATTTATTATAAATGATTTTATGAAAATATAAAAAGACATTAATTATATTTAGATTGATTGGGTCTAATTATTAAAAATATGTATTTTTCTATTCACAAATAAGGGAATCTCATACATGAATTTGATGTTTAACTTGATCTTGGATTTAAAATTAAATTCTTATTATAAATGACATTTACTTTCAACTTTTGTTTATTTGATGGTGATGAGAAGGTGTCTCATCTATTGAATGGAAGAAGAAAGATCAACCCATAGTGGGATGATATCACCAGGATTGTGCAAGGCTCAGTGGGATATTATCACCAAGATTGAGTAAGGATGGGAGAAGAAAGATCAACCCATAGTGGGATGCTATCACTAGGATTCTGCAAAGAGGGAGGAAGAAATATCAACCCATAGTTGATGTTATCATCAAGATTGTGCAAGGATGGAAGAAGTAAGATCATTCCATAGTGGGATGTTATCATTAGGATTGTGCAAGGCTTGGTTGGTTCTGGACAACCCTTGGGATATTTCAATTCCCCCACAGTGGCTTTCATCATCAGCCCCTCCCCATGAGGTTTGAACTCGAGACTTGGCATGGACTAAACCCCACTTAAACAAACTGGTCTACACCTCATATGTACCGAATTATGTAATGTTGTCACCAAAATTATGTGAGGCTTGGTTCAACTTGAGCCTACCTATGTAATGTTGTCACTAAAATTGATGCTTGGTTGAACTTGAATTTTGAATGAGAGAGGTTATGGTGATGGTGATGAGAAGGTTGTGACATTAAAATTAAATTAGTATTATAATGACAGTTTTTATATGCAAATATTTATCTTTTTATATGATCTACCTACTTGTGAGATGTTGCCACCAAAATTATGTAAGGCTTGGTTGAACTTAAATGTCTCATGGTTTTTTTGTTTTTGTTTTGTTTTTTTTTTTAATTTGAAAAAGGAGTTAATTTGTGTCATTGTCATCATGTATGTGTCATTAAAGAGATATAGTGGAAGTGTGTTAGACTTATTATCCATTTTTTTTATGTTTGAAATTTGATTTTAATACTAATTATAAAAATGATTATATAAAATTATAAAAACATGTTAATTATGTTTATTTTAATTGGATCTAATTGTTACTAATATGTGTTTTTTTGTCCCGAGACAAGGAGTTCCCATATATCAATTTGGTGTGTAACTTGATCCTAACTTTAAAATTAAATTATTTTTTCACCAAGAGGCACTCTACTACCCAATATGAGGGAGATGTCGTCATGTAACGTTACATTTAAAAATCATAAAATAATATTTTTCTTAACAAACTAAAAAATAGTAAAAAAACCAATAAATAAAATACATTGATTTTCACCTTAATTTTACATAAATTTTATATAGAGAGACAAAGTAATTGGAAGTAAAAAAAAAAATTGATTTTCTTTTTAATATGAGGGAGATAATATGCAGTTGATCAAACTGAGATATTCCAAGAGTCGAGAGGAATCAAACCTCTCTAGGTGCAAACCATTCCTGAAGTTTTTCACTTAAAAAAAGGTTTGAATTTTGAGAAATTTGATCTTTCTCCATGTTTGGTAGATCCAAAGTTAACATGGATTGTTAGTTATTATAAATCTAATTATTTTTCAAATTTTGTTTTACCTTAAACCTCCTATATTTAATGGTGAGGAGAAAGCATATAGTATGAGTATGACCTTAAAAATAAATTAGTATTACATATGACAATTTTCATATGTCATTTTTTTTTAATATCTACCTACTTGTGAGATGTTGTCACCAAAATTATGTGAGGCTTGGTTGAAATTGAATGACCCATGATAGAGGTGACGGTGATGAGAAGAAAACCTTAAAATTAAATTACTACTATAAATGAAAATTGTTATATGTAAATATTTATCTTTTTATATGACTACCTATTTGTGAGATGTTGTCACCAAGATTATGTGATGTTTGGTTGAAATTAAGTCCCCTCAGAGGGCTTTTATGCCCTACAAATAGCTCCCACCCTCAAGCCCTCTCCATAAGATTTGAACCAAGAAGCTAATGGACATTGAAACCCACACAAACTATCTAATCACATATTTATTATCTACCATTTACCATTTATTTTATATTTTTGTATAAAATGAGTGTAAATTATATATTTCCTTTTTTATTACCCCTTTTTTGGGAAAAATTATATTATATATAAAACAATTAGACATTTTTATCCTTGAAATTATATACTTATTTAAAATTTTCTTTTACTAAAACATAGAAAAATAATAAAGCAAACTTATTACATATGTGATATTTATTTAAAAAAGAACTACATTAAATAGGCTTAATTTCATTGTTTTATGTTTATTCTTTTTTAAGTTAAAAATTGGCAATACAATTTTTTTATGAGATGAGATATTTTCATTATTTAAAATATGTTTTTGAATGCATAAATGGATTCAACATCATGAAAGACTTTTAAAAACTTGAATTTTACAAACACCAAAGTAAAAACTTTCAATCCCCACAAATTTCCACTACATTTTTGAATTATATATATATATATATATATATATATATATATATATATATATATATATATATATATATTTTCCAGCTGGTTCACTGTTGTGGGGAAAAATGCCTATGGAGGACGATCCTATCCACCTAAGGTGTGACAGTGCCTCAGCAACAAACAGAGACAGCTATTCTAGTATTCTTCCTTTATGAATTAAGAATGAAGAGAGAGATAAATGGACTAACCGGTGTCTTCCGTTTGTCCCTCGATCCGGCTTCTCTCCTCTTGGAGAGTTCCCAGCTACTTGCCTTCTCGCTCGCCCAACTTCAAGAGGTTTCTACAAGATCACAAGAAGAGAACACTACACAAGACATGGATTCATATTCATAACTAGTTCAGGATTAGAAATAAACTAAACATACTAATGCAATCATACATCATGAATACATCAGCATATAGGAGAAACCAAGATAGCTTTATTGATGAATAACAAGGTTCAGGAAGAAATACAACCCAGAGGGCTCCAATCCAGCATCTCCTTCCCAGCAAATGGAATTCCTATCTTCACCCCCTTCAAAGCATTAAGCACCCAATGATTCCAAACTCAAACCAATAGCAATTCTTTGCAATAACAAAATTCCAGCCTCTAGATCTCATGGAGGAGAAATCCATATATAGATGTTTGGAGAGAGGATGAGTCAGCTTGAGATCTGACTAGTGTCCTCTCCCTCTGTCAGTTCTTGAGTCCACTTGGAGGTTCTTGCTTCCACTTGGAGATTTGGAACCTCTTACTCATCACCAGTCGAATTCCCTGAGGCAAGTGTCATTTTGGAAGCTTCCTGGGGTTTGACACCTTGAGAAATGAGCCTGCCGCTTGTCCACTCTCATTCAGCACAGGTAGCCTTTGTTCCAGTTGACATTCAACGCAGGTAGCCAGTTTTGGCTTTGACATTTAGCGAAAATAGCTAGTGTAGCCACTGAAATGATCCTGAATTGACTTGTTTTTGAGCAGTTTCAGGTGGAGAACTTTTGTGAATTGTTGTGGTTTGTTAGCCTTGTTCCTCTAGGGGTAGGAACAACATGTTTAGGGACTTTGGATCCCTTAGATTATGGACATTTCATGCTTAATGTTGTAAGGCACAAAAATCTCTATAACAGTTGCCCCCTAAAGTATGAGGCTGTTTATCGGGTGAAATGCTTTATCAGGGGGATCGGAAGTTCATACAATGCTGGGAGGAGACCTGTAATAAGATACACTACAATACATTATTTTTCATACTGCTTTCATGATCTAGTTGAGGCGGGCATTCCCATGCTCAGCTTTATAAATTCATTTTTTTGTACATAGAACAGACAATCGTCTGATGGTAGACTGATAATTTTGATGAAATTATCATCCTTTGAGTAGGATGATTATCTGCTGCAATGATGTACATGTCAATGTCTTTTATCTTTCCTGAATATATATCGCAGCCCGGATGGATGAAACTAGATCTGGGGTCTTCAAACTCGTTCGATCTTCACTCTAAGTACAAGTCGATCCATGTGAGAAATGTTCTGAAGTCCAACATGGAAAGACATCGCTTGATTACCGGTCAATGATGTAAACCGTTAACAAGCGCGAGAGGAATCACCGATAATGATAATGACCCTCAAGGTACTGTAGTACAATTCATGTGGTGTGAATAAAGGACTTGGCGTCGAACACCACGCAAAATCTTTCGGTTGAAGGTCATTGATGTATACCTGTCGCCGGAAGTGAGAAACTTGCCATTGTGGCATGCAAGCTTCAAAGTACTGAAGGGGTTGTTCCTAGATCAACTTCTTGGATAATGAGCTGATGTCAACAAGAAGTGATCCGTCAAAGGAGGGCCTTAATGAATCCCACATCAGTGACACAGAACGGAGCTAATGATTTTAATGGAGGTGAACACGATCTGTGACATATGATTCAGGGTGGCGGTCATGAAAGGATGAAGGATAATGTATGGCATTGGATGGGACACGGTTTACTCTTTCTGAACGACTTCTCTTGAACATGTGGCGACACTGATACGATGGATCGGTAGCATTACCCCAAATATGGATGGTATGGCGAGACCATGGATGTGACCGGTGAATGAAACAACCCAACTCGATTGTGGTACGGAGGAAAAGTGTCATGTTCAAGAGCGACTTGCTACCATCAAAGTTTTCTTTAGTTTCTCCCAATTTTTCCCCAGTCATTGCTGACCAGTACCTCTTTATTTTTGTCAAGCTTGAGGAGGATAACATATGCTTGTTCTATAACCTGCACTTCGGGCAAGCCCATCGCTATGTTTTAACGAGCCTAGCGATAGTGAAACTCGTTCTCGCCTAAAGACAAGTTTGTCGCTATTTAATGATTTTAACGAGTCTAACGACAAGGATAACTCGGTCCTTTTCATTTTTAGAGAGTATGAAAAGGTACATAAAGTTAACTCCAAAATTCCTTTTTCGTCATCTAATCCCTTAAGTCCGAAAAAGTATAAAACAATACAGAAGGGATGAGTTTTCGATAGTTTTAACGAGCCGAACAAAACAAGCGCTCGATGTTTTTGTGCAATAATCCCTCAGGTCCAAAAAGATTAAAATCTAGAGGAGGGATAGCTCTTCCGGTCGCTTTAACGAGCTGGAAGGCCAAAACTCGGCAATCTTTTCATATTTTACGAGTCAGTTGAAAAGAGCTTAAAGAAGACTCGTCTTTTGAGGAACGAGTGATAAACAGGGATAGCAGCTGATTCCGGGTAAAGGTTGGAATTTTCCAATCATGGCAGTGTCACAAGGATGGCTAGGTGAAATCACTCTTCGCAGCTGTTCCTCAAAATGGGTAAACAATCATATGGAGGTGAACGATCGGCCAATGGAAAAGTGGAGGTGATGGTGCAAACACGACCAAGGCTTTAATGGTTGATGATATTACATTCACAGTGGTTATTTACCGAGATAGTTCATTTTTTAACTAGCTTAAACGCGGGTGGAAACATTTCCTCGAACTTATGTTTATTTTTTAACGAGCATGAACTATGCGCTAAAATTGCTCGGATCTTGCGTTTAGTTTTTGACGAGCATGAACTGTGTGCTAAAACTGGTCGATGATAAGTTTGCATGTCCCCAGCATGACAACGCAAATCGAGGTGCATGCCCCCCAAGCTTCATTGCATTCAACTTGGTGGTTGGAATGAAGGTTTACCTTTGAGATTCGGAAAGGGGGTTGTTTCATTTTTTAATGAGGTTGACATAGTAAAAGAACTATCCTCATGACTCCTTGTTTCATTTTTTAACGAGGTTGACACGAGATTAGAACCGTCCTCAGAGCCCACTGTATTTACAGTATTTCTATTAGGGAGATGATCCACGCTGACAAAATGTTTAGGAATCTTCCGAATCCATTAGATATAGAAGATTTCATATTGTAGGTTTCCACTGTGGCCACTTCCGCCAGATTACTTGCAGGCGGTAGGGAAAAAGTACCCATTAAGGCAGGGTCTTTTAGGAGACCTACTCCAATATTTTGAAGCGAATGATTGCTTCCATCGATCATTGCAATGCTTCCCGTAACTTGTGAACTGTCGGGGAGGAAAGTTTGTTGGTCGACGACTGTAATTCGTCCTTGAAAGGGAAATGCAATCTTCCTGAAGTAGTTCGACACAACTGCGGCCATGGCATATATCCAGGGCCTTCCCAATAGGATGTTGTAATCGAGGTTTCCATAAATTACTTCAACATCAATTCCTACTGTTTTGCCCCCTAGTTCAACTTGAAAGTTACTTAAAATCCCGTATGGAGTGTATGATCGTCCATCAAATGCTTTTAACGTCGTTGACGATCTCGACAAGGGTGGTGAGCCTAAATTCTTCCAGCAACTCATCGACATAATACACGTAGATGCCCCCTCATCAATAATTGTTTGATGAACAGTTTTGTTGAGGGCTTTCACTTGAATAAGGAAAGCTAGCTGAGCTGGTAACTGAGGGTCATATCCTTTATGATCAAAGGCCACAAGATTGGAGTCCATTGGGTCAATTTCACCTATTGCTGATAATAAAGCTTGCTCTTGGGAGAGGCAATTTTGCGGTACCTCAAGCGTCGACATAGCGGACGGCGATTGGGCCAAGTCCTCTATTATATTATAATTCTTTGCTATTTTTGCACGAGGATTAAATGTCGACTTGTACCCTACTCCCTTTGGCAACTTTATCATTTGTTCAGGAATGGTGGGTGGCACAACTTTGGTCAAAGTTGTTGTCGAACTACTAGGTTGTTCATTAGCCTTGTTATTTGACACCTGTGGATTCCCGTAATCTTTATTCCTTGCCAAAGCATCATTTTGCTGCTTTGAGATAGACAACATAAGCACTTGGGATCGGGAAGCATTTTGATTAGCAACCAGTTTGGTACCCAGGCTTGGAAACGGATCAGTCAATACTGCTGAGGTTTTTGAACTCTTAAAGAGTTTCTTAACTTCAGCTATATGTGGACAATCTCTCGTCCAATGATCCTCATCGCATATATGACACCCCGCAGGGGGTTTCCTTTTTCTCCCTTTCTTTTTCTTCTTGCCCCCCGGTTGCTTCAGTTGTTTGTCCTTGTCGGTCGACACGGCATTTACTTCTGAGGCAAGAAGTTCCTCATTTTCATTTTGTCTGGAAATCTTACGGGCTTTTTTAGATGTAGCCTTTGTCGATTTCGTGTTTGTCGTGCCAATCACGCCATCGCCGGCGTGAGAGTCATTGTTTGATTTAGGAGGAGGAGGAATTGAGAATTCCGGTCTAGGGGCGTCAGGTATTTTGTCGTAGAGCGTGCCATACTGAGTATAGACTAAGTCTAGATATTGTGCACGAGCGATAACTTGCTCTTCCGTTACGACTCCCCCCTTTGCCACATCTTCCATGATTGTAGGAAGTAAGGATTTGATAAACCATTCAGCTAATAGCTGATCGAGAACGTATGTTTTCACCATCCTACGACGACATCGCCACTCATCTATATGATCAGATATGTGAGTGGCCGTTGTCTGTTTGAAGTTGGTTAGGAGTTCCGTTCCCGCTTCATACCTTATCGATAATTGAAAATGGGTTAAGAAAGTCATGGCTAAGGTACTGAAGTTGTTGAACGAAGCTCTAGGCAATTCAATATACCATTTTGCTGCTGGACCAGTTAACGTCCTCTGAAAAAGGCGAAGCCTAATCGAATCATCGTTTAGGGTGTTTGATGAACACCACAGATGAAATGTCATCACATGATTCGACGGATATTCACCCGAATTTCCGTTAAATTTAGGAATATCTGACGGAAGTTTATGCGGAATCGCTGGCCACCAAGGGGCATAAGCAATTGGATCATTCGTCGGCCGGTTTAGATCTGGTAATTCTAGAGTTGCTACAAAGGGCAACTGTTGATTCAGGTTAGGCGAAGCATACCCAGGATAAGATGGAATCGCCTGAGCAGTGGGTCTTTGCATACCAGCATAATGTATTTGATGCTGGCAACTTTGACAAGGTTGATGGGCATAACCATTATAATATGGTTGTTGATTACCGCTTTGGAAATGCGATTGCACATTACTTACAAAGACTTGTTGCTCAGGTCCTTGATATGATTGCTGGAATGGGGGTTGTTGAGTTTGAACCAACTCTGGTTGTTGAACCATTTGCTATTGACCAATACTGGATGATTGACCAAGATGAGGAGTCACAATACTTGTTTGATCCTGAGTCGCTCCAGATAAGGAGGCACTAACTTGAGGTTGTGATTGAGTCGTTGAGACAAGAGGCTGTTGTATTGCAACCTGAGGCTGTTGGGGTTGACATACAACAGGTAGCGCTTGTACTTGCGACGCAGTAACCATAGCAGGTATAGTGGGAATATTCGACACAGGGTGGACTAGTTGCATTGAATATACAACCCTTGGTTGCTGAGGCAGTATTGGTACCCAACCACTGGATGTAATTCCAGTTTGACCTGAACTTTGTTGTAAACTCCCATATGGTTTTTCTCCGGGAGGGAACAATGAAAAGGCATACTGCCCTCCATATGGTGGCAATCCAGTACTTAAAGGGCAGATTGGCCTTTGAAGACACATTGGATCAATTTGTTGACTTTCAACATAAGAAATACCAGATGATAATCCAGATGAAGAAATAGGAACTAACCATGTCGTCGAAGCAGTCCCTTATGGGACTCCGGCTTGTTGTCGATAACTTGCCGGGACAGATGGTATACCATCGAACATCGTTGGGGTAGCAGCAGGAGGCTCTGCCGCTGCTGTGTCGGATGACACAGTCCTGGATATCGACGGTTGTTCAGACATATCTAGTCTATCCAAAATATTTTCTAGCAATTCTACAAGAACTTATGATGAAAAGAGACTAAATTCGAAGATCAACGAGGGAATGGTGATGATTATTCCGTTTAAAATAAATTTTAACGACGCTTAGACACAACCTGCTTTTTCAATTTTAAAGAGTCGAGAAAAAGCAAAAGATGACTCTAGTCTCCTTCGATGTTTTAACGAGCCCGAAGTGACAAATGCTCGGATGGACTTTTTCTGTTATAGAGTCTGAAAAAGGCCAAAAGGAACTACTCTGGAGTTCTAGGTAGAGGGTGTGCCAAACTATTCGCAAAACCGCAGAATACTTTTTAAGGTACGGGCGGTCAATCTTCCTGAATGTTGTGTTCAGTGCATTGCGATCAGTAGGGCGGCCGACACGGCTTCCTAAGGATAAAGGTTTTATGCCTATAGGGGTCTCCCAATAAATACTCGATAGTACGTCGGAGCACAATCCGTACTGGCGCTATCGTCCCTCAGGAGGAATCACTCACCATCAGCGAGATTGACAGTCACCAGGCTTTACGACGCCGGAACACGTCTCTAGCCTAGACCTCTATGTTGTGCGTTAAGTTACAAAGCGTTGTTAAGTTCATTCAATTTATTTTAGGTTGATATTTCTTAGAAGTTTGCCTTTTTGGATCACCACGAGATGTATGATACAATTCCTAAATGCAGTCTAAAGGTGATAAGCAAGCTTTTTATCTTTTCAACTTATGAAAATCCTAGCTACAGAGGGAAAAGAAAGACACCATCTTTTCTCAAAGAGCAATCAGCACACTCTAATGCACTTTTCCTAAATCAAACATGCAAACTGTCAAGATGCAAATGCACAATGCAGGTGTTTGTTTTCCGCTTCCTTAGTATTGATGCCTACAAAGAAAGCTTTTTGTACAACTTTGAATTTGCTTTTAAATGACAAATACAAACAAGTTTACTTTTTCGAAATCAGAGAGGGTAGAATAGATTACAACACTTAACGATTTACGAAATGAATACTTGTTTCGACACTTAAAAGAGACAAACTCAAACCAAAAGCAAAAGTAAATGTATAATCAACTGGAAACAGCCAATGAACTCTCTCCTAAGATCACAATCAACAGATCTGAATCAAGGGCTACAGGATGACTATTTCACTCATGCAAAGGAAAACTGTAAATGATGCCAAAAACACATAAAAACACTCACAGTCTTTTTGTACAAAAGGAGGCGGAATTCAAGCAGAGAAAAGGAGTTATCAGACTGGTACCTATGCTGGTTACAGGCTGCAAAAATCAGAGATCAAAACAGGGCAAAACAGAGCAGAGAACCCCAGCTGCACAAGGCCAAACTGGTTCAGCGCAACCTTAACACAGGGGTTTTGACATTCAACGCAGGTAGCCTTCACGGGACCTGCGTTGAAATGCAAAACCTCTTCACAGCTTTCGCGCTAAAGGAGAAACGAGAGTTTCTCACTGGGTTCTAGGTCACAGATTGCTATTTAATTCACTGTTTTAGGCCAAATAAAAGAAAAAAGCAAGGTACAATAAAAGGGATGCTTTGAGGGAGTACTAAGATCTATCACAAAGGATCATCAAATCATTTATGAGTCCATTTTTTTAGATCATAGACAAGTCCAGTGATTGGATCAAGGCAGCAACTGTCTACTTTGCATCCGGGAATAGCAGATGCAGTTCGATTGTCGCTGTCAAGTCTATGAAACAAACAATGATAGAAACACAAATAAAATGACTAAACAGATCTCCCCAGTGGAGTCACCAATTTTTTGTGGGGAAAAATGCCTATGCAGGACGATCCTATCCACCTAAGGTGTGACAGTGCCTTAGCAACAAACAGAGAGAGCTATTCTAGTATTCTTCCTTTATGAATTAAGAATGAAGAGAGAGATAAATGGACTAACCGGTGTCTTCCGTTTGTCCCTCGATCCGGCTTCTCTTCTCTTGGAGAGTTCCCAGCTACTTGCCTTCTCGCTCGCCCAGCTTCAAGAGGTTTCTGCAAGATCACAAGAAGAGAACACTACACAAGACATGGATTCATATTCATAACTAGTTCAGGATTAGAAATAAACTAAACATACTAATGCAATCATACATCATGAATACATCAACATATAGGAGAAACCAAGATAGCTTTATTGATGAATAGCAAGGTTCAGGAAGAGATACAACCCAGAGGGCTCCAATCCAGCATCTCCTTCCCAGCAAATGGAATTCCTATGTTCACCCCCTTCAAAGCATTAAGCACCCAATGATTCCAATCTCAAACCAAAAGCAATTCTTTGCAATAACAAATTTCCAGCCTCTAGATCTCATGGAGGAGAGATCCATATATAGATGTTTGGAGAGAGGATGAGTCAGCTTGAGATCTGACTAGTGTCCTCTCCCTCTGTCAGTTCTTGAGTCCACTTGGAGGTTCTTGCTTCCACTTGGAGATTTGGAACCTCTTACTCATCACCAGTCGAATTCCCTGAGGCAAGTGTCATTTTGGAAGCTTCCTGGGTTTTGACACCTTGAGAAATGAGCCTGCCACTTGTCCACTCTCGTTCAACGCAGGTAGCCTTTGTTCCAGTTGACATTCAATGCAGGTAGCCAGTGTTGGCTTTGACATTCAGCGCAAACAGCTAGTGTAGCCACTGAAATGATCCTGAATTGACTTGTTTTTGAGCAGTTTCAGGTGGAGAACTTCTGTGAATTGTTGTGGTTTGTTAGCCTTGTTCCTCTAGGGGTAGGAACAACATGTTTAGGGACTTTGGATCCCTTAGATTATGGACATTTCATGCTTAATGTTGTAAGGCACAAAAATGTCTATAACATTCACGGACCCTGGTCATTTGATCCGCTACTCCAGGTTCGAGAAATCTGGGTGGACCCCACCCGAAGGGGGTCCACCCCTCGGTCACCACAGACCTAACCCCAAGAGATTTCGGGTTTCGACCCTGTGACCTCCCATTGGCGAGGCCCCGACTTGACCGATTGAGCTAACCCTCGGGGCTATATATATATATATATATAATATGCTCATTATAATTAAAAATATATATATTTTTGAACATAAATAATTTTAATTTTTTAATAATGTTAAACTATGAAGAAGGTACAAATTGTTTTAGTAAAAACAAAGTAATGAGTATAATAAGATGTTTTATTTATAGATTCAAAAATAAATTTTATTAATAAAAAAATACAATTTGGCCCAAAAAAATATTGAAAAATGTCTAAATTATTTTATTTTTAGACTTTCTAATTTTAATATTATGCATTTTGGAATTGATTGTATAATATAATGTTTTTAATAGGAAAATTAATGTTTCATAGTGGTTAACATATTATTTCAGTATTTACAAGGTAGTGGTGCCTCGTATTACTATGATGGTTTGTTGGTTGCTATATGCTTGACGTTCCTAACAATTAAGAGAAGTGATTTATCATAAGATTTAGGTTGAATGATGATGATTAATGTCTTCTAATATTGATATGGTTTATGAGACATTGAGAAGGTAGGAGATTACTCGATATTATTTAGCATTTTATTTCTATTTTCTAAAAAGAATTAAGAGAAGAATTCCAAAATAACAATAGTTTTGGTGATGTAAACTTTCAAGAAGTGTTGGTAATGTGACAAATATTTTGAAAATTAAATAGATTGTGAATGTACAATGGACAGTCTAAGAGGAAGTGTTTTTCATATTCAACCCTATTAATTTACAAAGTTGATAGAGTCTTTCATCCCAAGGTCCAGAATCACTATGAAGCTTAAGAAAATCAGTTCTTAGTTTACAATTTTTATTTTCTTCTTTACATTAATAAAGACAAAGATATTTTATCTTCCCAGATTAGGGTTGATCAAATTTCCAGATTGGGGTTAATCCTCTTTATAATATATCGGTTTCTTTTTCCCTCCAACTCTTTATCATCCACTAAATTCTCCTTAAAATGTGATCCCTCCTAGAGTTGAAGCTCAGAGTTTTTGCTAGAGTTAGAAGCAATTTCAGTAAATCCTCCTTAAAATGTGATCCTTCCTAGAGCTAAAGTTGTGAGTTTTGGCTACAGTTAGAAGCAATTTTAGCAAACATTTTGTATACCATGTTGTTTAACTTCTTCTTGTATGTAAAATACCTAGTAATAGCAAAGCTGAGAATTTTGGCTAGAGTTACAAGAAATTTTAGGAAACATTTTGAATGCCTTGTTATTTAACTTCTTCTTGTATGTAAAATATCTAGTAGTAGCCATATTTTCAATGGGGTAAAGCTCTTTCTTCAATATATCATAATCATTATGTCAATAGAAAACACTAATATAACATGATCATTACATCAATTTAATTGTCTTTTAAAATTGTTTGTACTATATAGCGAAGTATGAGAGGAGATGTTATGTAACATTAAATAACAGTAAATTAAAAATTAATTAAAAATACTTACATTAAACCACTAGAAATCTATTTTGAATTAAAATTTCTAATATCTAATAGGATTAACTTGATTAACATATAATTATTTTTATCATTTAATATTAAAAAATTAAAATATGATATATAATTGAATGACTAAAAATGATATATTAAAAAGATTGACCTTTTATTGTTGATCTTTATTAAAATCCAATATATAAAACCTTTAACATTTTAAGGAGTCTACCCCAAGAGGATATTATTCTTAATACTTAATACCTCCATCTCATTCTATTTTAAATTGAAAGTATTTATCAATTTAATTTCTATAATGAGGTTTATCATGGAAACACTATTGAGACTCATCATCCCGACTAGGTTGGAACTTTAAAACAGAGTCACCCATCAAACTTAACGGTTTTCATACTTTCCCAGCCCTTTTCCTAATATCAAGTAAAAAATTTGACAATTTTATAAAATTTTGAATTGGAAAATCACCCGTAACAAAATTACCGCTCAAATTCCATCCATAATCCCAACACAACCTTGAACACATGTCCCACAATTCCATGTGGTTTATTATAACATTCTTCATTAATTAAATTTTAAATTAGGGGTAAGGTCTCATTGGAGTGTTGACTTTGAAGACTTCTACACTACAATCCATTTTTTTCGCCGTCGGTGTATTTGTGGAATCCTTTATACATTTCTTGTCCTTCACTTCCTCTTCCGCGGTTTAATGTCAGATCGCCATTCTCAGTCTTTTAGATTCAAATCACTACACAATTTTCATTAGAGGAAGACAAAAAATTGTGTTGAATTAAGGGTGCCTTCCAGCAAATACCAACTGAATTTTTCGCATCTTCACTTTGGGTTTCTCTACACAGAAATTGCATATTGTTTCCTCACGACCACTCTGCTTCATCTTGTTACTGTGTTTAGGAAGCCCTTCATCTTAGGACTGTTTCTATTGGCCTCTGATAAAAATGACAGTGTTTGTATTAATAAAAATAAAACCCACTGGTCAGCTCTACGAAAGAGAGTCTGAACCAAGAGATTCTTGCTCTGCAGAATGCTCTACATTGTTCATGGACATTACACATTAAATAGAAAACATGGTTTTAGGGAATTTAGAACAACATCGTAAGAAATAGAAACTAATTCCTATCCTGAGGTTACGTGAACCAACTCTACCTATTCTAGGATATTCTCCATTATCTTCAACTCCCCCGCTTAATGGAGAATGGGTTCACATATATGCCTAACATCTCCCTAAACATTTGAAACTTAAATTTTCGAAGAGGCTTAGTGAAAATGTCCGCAACATTATCACACGTATTACAATATTCCAGATGAATTTCTTTGGATTACACTTTCTCCCTGACAAAGTGAAATTGAGTATCAATATGTTTAGTGTTTTTTTGAAACACCGGATTATTGGCTAGCTTGATTGAACTCTGATTGTCGCATTTGATTGTTGTTGCGACTGTTTGTTCTTCCCCAACATCCTGGAGAAGTCTCCGCAACCAAACTACCTCACACGTTGTTGCACACATGGCTTAATACTCTGCTTCTGTTGAGGACAAGGAGACTATGTTCTGCTTCTTGCTACTCCATGTGATCACCCTGGATCTAAGACTGAATGCATAACCTATTATAGATCTGTGATCATCTACATTTCCTACCCAATCTGAATCTGCAAATCCTGCCAATCTAACATCAGAAGAGTTAGTGTAAATAATTCCATAATCTACAGTACCTTGTAGATACCTCAAAACATTCTTCACTGCATTCCATGTTGGCATTATGATTCTGGTTTGGCTCTATGGTACAAGTGTTGTACTTGATGGCAACTCACTCAAGTGGCAAAACTCTGTTCAGGCTCTCAAAATGATGAAAATTACGAGGTTCGCAGGTGAATGGTTCAAAAGGTGCGGACCCGCAGGTTCGTCGTCCATGAAATGCGGTCATACTTGCAGGTTACCCGTTCAGAAAGTGCAGTCCCCTATTTCACTCACTTCAAGGCAGAGAAGTGCGCTCACGTGGGGTTTCTTATGTTTGGCCCGTGGTATTTAGCCTGTCGTTCATGATCCTATGGTTTTTGCCCATGGTATAGGATCTATTTTAGCCCCGGTTTGGATCCCTTGTATTGATTATTGATGGTTTTGTCCCATGGTGTGAATATGGACTTGACTATAAATAGGGAAGGAGACCTCTTGGCTGACATATCTTTGAAAGTTGAATATCTTAAGATCTGAATTTTGGGTTATTAGTTTTAAAAGCTAGATCTAAATCAAGGTAAAATTTAAAGGCGAATCTATTGCTAAGTTGTGATCTCTCGGGCGCATGATTAGATATGTGGATCTGACTATTTGTGGTACATTGGAGGACTGTTAATTTGGCCCTAATCAGAGGTTCGCAGGTGATCTACAGTGTGAGTGCGGGGGTACACAGTACAGAAGAAGGCTCAGTGCGGGTATACGCAGCGTAGCTGAAGGCGCAGTGTGAGGTACGCAGTTCAAAAGAGGGCGCAGTGCGGGTATATGCAGCGTAGCTGAAGGCACGGTGCGGAGTATGCAGTACAGAAGAAGACGAAGTGCGGGTATACGTAGCGCAGCTAAAGGTGAAGTGCGGGTATCCGCAAGCTTATTTTTGGTGAATTTGCGGGCCTATTTTGAAATGTTTGTTGGCTTCCTGTTTTCTATGTGCTGCTGTGTTTTGGGTTTAGATTACTGGTGTTGATTTTTTGTTTACAGCATTCTGAGAAGTTTGGGGTGGCTCATTGGTTTGATTGTATAAGGGGATTGGTTGATTCACATGTACTTGATGTTTATTTGATGTTCTTGGATCCAGTCTGAAAATTAATAAGAAGTGGTCCTTGAAAGAAAAGAAGTAGGAGGTTGTAGCTCCCTTCCAGGAGAGACTGGAAAACGAGAGAGAGTTGTAGCTCTCTACAGGTTGCAGCCTACGTACTGGTAAAGGACTGCACCAATACAAAATCATTGTAAAAGGAGTTTCTAATTGAAAGAAGATAGAGACATATTGCAGCAGGTGGTTTTCACCCACATTGGGTTTCCACCTTAAATCTGGTGTTCTTTGGTGTGACTATCTGTTTTTCTTGTTTATGCTCATTATTTTATGACATACAATATCTGAAGAATAATTCAAATATATTGAAAAGAATTCGATAATACTGATTCACCCCCCCTCTCAGTATTATTTCAAACAATTGGTATCAGAGCAGGTCCTTCTGAAGGAGCTTGATCGCTTGAAGGAAGATCTATCAACATGAGCAACTACGAGAGGGAAGCATCAATCAGGCCACCGATTTTTGATGGGACAAAATTTGTGTATTGGAAGGTAAGAGTTACTGCCTATCTTCAATCTTTGGGTACAGAAGTCTGGGAAATCGTAGAAACAGGGTATACTTTTCCATCAGCTACTCCTACAGATCCAGCTGAGAAGAAGAAATATGAAACAAATGCAAAGGCAGTCAATACTCTTCTAGGATGTCTATCTCAATCAGAATTTGTGAAAGTTATGCATTATAAATCCGCAAAAGAAATATGGGACAAGATAGTTCTGAGTTATGAAGGAGATGATCAGGTAAAACATGCGAAACTTCAAACCCTCAGGATTCAATATGAAAATCTCAAGATGTATAATGATGAAAGTGTGGCTAACTATTTTCTTTGTGTGGATGAGATTGTTAATTGTATGAAAAATTTGGGTGAAAAAATAAAATAGGCTGTTGTGGTTGAAAAAGTTCTAAGATCTTTGTCACCTAGGTTTGAATCTAAAGTTTCTGCTATAGAACAAAAGGAGAATCTACAACATCTTAAAATGTCACAACTAAATGTTATTCTAACTGCTTATGAAATGAGGAAAGGAGGTCCATCTAACAGGAGAGAAGCTGCCTTCAAGGCTTCAGGCAAAGGAGAGTACTATGAATCAGGACACGGGTCAGAAGAAAAAGAAGAATCAAATTTTGTCAGAAATCTTCAACGGGGTGCTGGACGGTTCAGAGGTAAGTTACCCTTCAAATGCTTTGCTTGTGGAAGAGTAGGTCACTATGCTGCCAAATTTCCTCATAAGGATAAGATCGACAAGCGAAAGGAACCTATTAGATGGAACAAGAAACATAATGCAACTAAGAAAAGCTACTACACTCATGAAGACTGTGATGGTCTATCAAATAGTGATGAAGATGAACGAGGTAATGACTATAAACTTTTAATGGCCTTTGAAGATGATGATTACATGGATGCTATAGATGTGGATAGTTTTTATGAAGAGATATCTAGACTCAAGACATGTATAGAAGAAAAGAATGTGATCATTGATACTCTACAATTTCAAATTGATGAAAAAGAAAAATTTCTTGAAAAGTTAGAACGTGAAATTGTTGGCCTTAGAAAAGAAATTGAGAAAACAAAGTCTATTATCTTAAGTTTTTCAAAGGATCTGAAACTCTGGATGAGATCATCAATGTACAGCGTTCTCCGCTAAACACGACAGGTCTGGGGGTATAATGGAGAAACATCTCAAGCATCCACCTCAAAGAGTTATCGTGATGCAACAAGAAGGAATGAGCAAAATCACAATGGAGATCACCAGGTAAAGCAGGGACGAATTAAATCAAGAACAAACAAAGACTACCAGGTAACCCAGGGGCAATCTTTCTTAAGGGTGAACGAAAGCAACAACCAGCCACAGGTAAAATCTTCTCAATTTGCTTCAAGAATGGATGAAATGTGTTGCATATAAAACAATCATGACTAGAGAAGCTCAAAAACAAAGAAGTATGACTGGGATTACAAAAAGGACCTATAACAACTTTTCATCTCTTGAAAATGAAATTGAATGTTCTATTTGTAATAACTTCGGTCATGAACATTCTGAATGCAGGAGCAGATTTCAACAGACAAAGGAACATGCCTCAAGCACCAGAACATGGAGAATAAAGGAACCATAATCAGAAAGATGTGGGATAGCCTTTTATGCAGAGGGACAGGAAAATCTATGGTACATCGATAGTGGATGTTCGAAGCATATGACAGGTGATAAAGAAAAACTTGAATCATATTGTGCTTTAGAAAAGGGAAAGAAAGTTTCTTTTGGAAATGATACTCCAGCAGTTATAAAAGGAAAAGGCACAGCTCAGTTGAAAGAAAAGGTCAAAGCTAGAAATGTTTTGTATGTTGATGGCTTGAAGCATAACCTTCTGAGTGTCAGTCAGATGTGCGATCAAGGAACCGAGGTAATATTTTGATCAAATGGATGTAGTGTTCGTGATCTTGATACAGGGAAAACAGTGATCAAAGGTAGAAGAAGTCCAAATAATCTATACATATTTGAAGAAGGACAACAACAATGTTATTTGAGCAAGGATGATGAACATTGGTTATGGCACCGGAGGTTGGGACATCTAAGCTTTTCACAAATAAGGAAGGCATGCAAATATCAGGCAGTTCGTGGTCTTCCAGATATCAAAATTCCTGACAACACCATATTCAAATCATGTCAGTTTGGTAAGCAAACCAGAACCAACTTCCCAGAGAAGGAAGGATCAGCCAGTAGGCCTCTTGAACTATTCCATACAGATGTGTGTGGTCCTTTCAGGACAAGGTCACCTCGAGGAGAAGAATACTTGATATTATTCATTGACGATTTCTCCAGGTTTCTTTGGTTAGGACTTTTGAAGCACAAAGACGAAGCATTCGAAAAATTCAAATCCTTCAAAGCCTTGGTTGAAAATGAATCAGGTTACAAATTTAAGTGCCTCAGGTCCAACAGAGGTGGGGAGTTTACCTCAAATGAATTTTTCAATTTCAGTGAAGAACATGGGATAAGAAGGGAATTCTCTACAGCTAGAACTCCTAAGCAAAATGGAGTGGTGGAAAGGATGAACAGAACAGTCCAACAAATGGCTCGTGCTATGCTTGATGAGTCTGGAACTCCTGCAACTTTCTGGGGTGAAGCTGCATATGATGCGGTTTTTATTCTCAACAAAACAAATATCCGAGTGAAAAACACTCAAACTCCTCATGAACTCTGGTATGGTGAGACTCCTTGGGTAAAGCATTTTAAAATTTTTGGGAGCAAATGCTATATTAAGAATACTGATGAGCAACTTGGAAACCTTGAACCTAGAGCAGATGAAGGCATTCTTCTTGGTTATGCTCCACACATCAAAGCATATAAGTGCTACAATAAAAGACTTGGAACAATTTTTGACAGCATTGATGTAGTGGTTGATGAAAAATGATACATTCCTAGGCAAGTAAATCATGAAAATATCGAAGAAAATGAAGACTACCTGTTGGCATTATGATTCAAGTGTTGTCCTTGATGGCAACTCACTCAGAGGTTGGTACAGGTACTCAGAGGTTGGTACAGGTGATGGCAACTTAATCAGAGGACAGATCTGAGTACAACAGGCCAAGACAGTTCATACACGCAGGTTCGTTAAGCCAAAGTCGCGTGTACACGCAGGTTGGCTTCAGTAAAAGCGCGTGTATGTGAAAACGTACCTTTGGTCCATGGCGGTTAGTCCTTGGAAGTTGTGCCTATGGTTTTGGACCATGGCGTCTCGACGGACGTGTTGATCCCTAGTTTTGAAGTTGATGGTATTGTGTTACTATGGTTTTGGACCGTGGTATTGTAAAGGGCCTAAGGCTATATAAGGAGAAGATCATTAGGCAAATATAGGAAGCAAGGTGCAAGAGTGTGTGAGTGATGAAGATCTGAGGAAGTGTGAGATCCAAGTGCTGGTTATGGGTTGGTGATCTGAACCAAGGTTTCACTCATGTGGAGGATGATGAATGATGGAACGAGATCTCAAGGCTTGGATTGATTATCTTCATATGGTTTGCTTGTGGATAGATCAGATCTACTGACGCATGTTTATTATTATGATCTGGGTATGTTTTGATGTCTGATATAGCTGCAGAGTTATAAGTTAGAATTTGCAGATCTGTACGCGGGTTGGCTT
This sequence comes from Pinus tabuliformis, assembly GCA_031772625.1. NCBI lineage: Eukaryota > Viridiplantae > Streptophyta > Pinopsida > Pinales > Pinaceae > Pinus > Pinus tabuliformis. The sequence goes on along the minus strand of CM062813.1, from coordinate 1,001,413,648 downwards.
TGGTAAAAGAGCGTATACACGCAGGTTGGGTTCATCCAAGTAGCGTATACAATATGAAGTATGATATTTGAAGATGAAGTTGGATCTGGTTGTTGTTATATTGTCTGGTTGTTGTTGACAGGGTTACAGTGATTCAGAATTGGGTGTTTCAGTGATTGATGATGCAGGTTGTTCTACAATGGTGATTGTTTCATGGATCCAGTATGAAAATGTATGAAACGTGGTCCCGGGTAGATCGTAGGCCGGCACCTACGTACTGGTAAACATATCAGCCAGTACAAGAGCCAGGGGGTTGTAGCTCCCTTCCACTAGCAGCTGGAAAATGAGTAAAGAAGCATTCTGTAGGGTTGGCACCTACGTACTAGTAAATGGATCGGCTAGTACAAGAGCTATGAAGGTTGTAGCCTTCTGTAGGGTTGGTACCTACGTACTAGTAAATGGATCGGCTAGTACAAGAGCTATGAGGGTTGTAGCCCTCTGCAGGTTGCAGCCTGCGTGTTGGTAAATGACTGCACTAGTGCATTGTAAAAGAAGTTTCTTATTAAAGAAGAAAGAGACAAATTGCAGCAGGTGGTTTTCACCCACATTGGGTTTCCACCTTATATCATGGTGTTCATGTGTGTGGCTCTTGTGTGATGTTCTGTTCTGTTATTCTGCACCTGTTTACTGTTAATATGCTTAATAATGATCTGATGCATTTACTGAAGATTAAGATAACTGAATTATAAGATCTCAGGATATACGCGAGTTTCATTAGACACAGTAGTGTGTACACGCGGGTTCACTTAATTGAAGTAGCGTATATGTTTCTGAGTATGAAATTGAAAAGTTTGATTGATCTGATAATACTGATTCACCCCCCCTCTCAGTATTATTTCCAACAATTGGTATCAGAGCAGGTCCTTCTGAGAAGCTTGATCGCTTGAAGGAGATTCGTAGAACAATGGGGAAGAAAGCACGTCAGAAGAAGAAGACAGCTCAAAGGAACAATGACAACCTGTCGTTGAGTGGAAGCAAGCATTCAGATCCTGAAGCACCTCAGATTGAAGATGGACAAGCAAATGAAGCATCAGATCAAATCATAGATCAACAAGATCTACCTAGCAAAAGGGAGAATGCCCTCAAAGAAGAAATCATCAGATTAGAAGATCAGTTGGAATGTGCCTCCAGAATTCGAGAAATGCTGCTAGCACTGAATAAAGAGCAAGAAAACGAGATCCTCAAACTAAGGCATCAGTTGGATGAAGGAAGGAAAGCTGAAGAGACCTTGAAGAAGCAATGTCTTGAAAAAGAAGAACAACATCAAGTTGAGGTAAATATCTTGAAAAGCAAATTAGAAGAAAAGGATAAGCTTTTACGATTTCAAGATAGCTCTAAAGTCTTGGATGATATTCTTAGTAGTCAAAGATCTCCTGCTATCAAGACTGGTCTTGGTTTTCATGAACATGTTGAAGGTGAATCTAGTTCACAAAGTGAGGCAAGAAACTATAATGAGAAATCTGAAATGCCCAACAAGGAACAACCAAGGAAAGAAATTCCTCAAGGAAGATTCTCTACTCCTAACTATGGACGTGATAGACGATTATTTCCTCCACTGAATAATGTTGAATGTTATGTATGTCATAATCTTGGACATATTGCAGCCATATGTAGAAGAAGAAGGTTTCAAGACCATCATGCAGAAAGATCACCACATTCAAGGTACTTTAATGGATATTGCTTTTCTTGCAATATGTTTGGCCACAAAGCTGCTGATTGCTGCAGGAGGAATATGAAACATGTAAGATGCTATGCATGTAACAAGTTTGGACATAAAGCAAGAGATTGCAGGAACAAAGCTCATGATAAGAAGAAATCATCAACATGCTTGAAGATATGGAAGAAGAAGGAAGTTCAGTCAGAAAAATATGGCACAGCACAGGGTACTCAGCACAGCACAGACATAACAGACTCAGGGGGAGCTGAAGGTGTAAAACTTCAGTGTTCTAATTCTCATACGCAAGTTTCATGAAGGAAAGGCGCGTATATACGCGAATTTCACACTGCAAAGTCGCGTATATGTCAGTTTGTGAAAAAGCAGTGGGGACAGACTCAAAAAAAAGGGGTCTGATATAATCCAGTCCAGTATATGCTCTATTGGTTAACAGTTACAGTCTGCTGAGGATGTCTGGAAATGTCTTGATACTTATGGCACAAGCTCAGGGGGAGCATATACTTCAAATAATGCATTGTTAGCATTATGGTTAGAATTTGTTGATAAAGTCTATGAAGCTAAATGATACATCTTACTGTTTAGGAATGGTATTGCAGGCTGATGCTTATGGTACAGATCATGATGCTGCTGGTGGCTTTCATAAGTCTTGGTCTAGATATTTCATCACTATGTCATGTATCTCTTTTATGATGTCAAGGTCATGTAACGGCCTATGTTGGTTTCCCCACTATGCCTGGGATGAATGATGAAATGTTCATGTATTATCATGTATCTCCACATGGTTAGGTGGATGAGTCAATATTGGTATATCCCCACTAGGTTGGGTGATGAATGTATGTTGAGTCTTTTGGTGATAGGAAGGTCTTCTATGATGTATAAGTCTTTGTTCTTCTTGAAGAACATCTTTTGCAGATCTTGCCTACAGTCAAGGGGAGCATGAACAACACAATTCAGCAAGAGTAGGATGGATAGATTGGTACACTTTGGCATACACAAAGGGGGAGCACATTTGGAGATTGCAGCAGGTACTCAGGGGGAGTATGGACAGCAGAAGGTATACCAAAGAAGAGGATATCTTGGTTCTCCCTTTGCCCTTGATGTCAAAGGGGGAGAGTGACTTGGTGTGGTGGTTGCCATCAAGTCCAAAGGGGGAGATTGTTGGCATTATGATTCAAGTGTTGTCCTTGATGGCAACTCACTCAGAGGTTGGTACAGGTACTCAGAGGTTGGTACAGGTGATGGCAACTTAATCAGAGGACAGATATGAGTACAGCAGGCCAAGACAGTTCATACACACAGGTTCGTTAAGCCAAAGTCGCGTGTACACGCAGGTTGGCTTCAGTAAAAGCGCGTGTATGTGAAAACGTACCTTTGGTCCATGGCGGTTAGTCCTTGGAAGTTGTGCCTATGGTTTTGGACCATGGCGTCTCGACGGACGTGTTGATCCCTAGTTTTGAAGTTGATGGTATTATGTTACTATGGTTTTGGACCGTGGTATTGTAAAGGGCCTAAGGCTATATAAGGAGAAGATCATTAGGCAAATATAGGAAGCAAGGTGCAAGAGTGTGTGAGTGATGAAGATCTGAGGAAGTGTGAGATCCAAGTGCTGGTTATGGGTTGGTGATCTGAACCAAGGTTTCACTCATGTGGAGGATGATGAATGATGGAACGAGATCTCAAGGCTTGGATTGATTATCTTCATATGGTTTGCTTGTGGATAGATCAGATCTACTGACGCATGTTTATTATTATGATCTGGGTATGTTTTGATGTCTGATATAGCTGCAGAGTTATAAGTTAGAATTTGCAGATCTGTACGCGGGTTGGCTTTGGTAAAAGAGCGTATACACGCAGGTTGGGTTCATCCAAGTAGCGTATACAATATGAAGTATGATATTTGATGATGAAGTTGGATCTGGTTGTTGTTATATTGTCTGGTTGTTGTTGACAGGGTTACAGTGATTCAGAATTGGGTGTTTCAGTGATTGATGATGCAGGTTGTTCTACAATGGTGATTGTTTCATGGATCCAGTATGAAAATGTATGAAACGTGGTCCCGGGTAGATCGTAGGCCGGCACCTACGTACTGGTAAACATATCAGCCAGTACAAGAGCCAGGGGGTTGTAGCTCCCTTCCACTAGCAGCTGGAAAACGAGTAAAGAAGCATTCTGTAGGGTTGGCACCTACGTACTAGTAAATGGATCGGCTAGTACAAGAGCTATGAAGGTTGTAGCCTTCTGTAGGGTTGGTACCTACGTACTAGTAAATGGATCGGCTAGTACAAGAGCTATGAGGGTTGTAGCCCTCTGCAGGTTGCAGCCCGCGTGCTGGTAAATGACTGCACTAGTGCATTGTAAAAGAAGTTTCTTATTAAAGAAGAAAGAGACGAATTGCAGCAGGTGGTTTTCACCCACATTGGGTTTCCACCTTATATCATGGTGTTCATGTGTGTGGCTCTTGTGTGATGTTCTGTTCTGTTATTCTGCACCTGTTTACTGTTAATATGCTTAATAATGATCTGATGCATTTACTGAAGATTAAGATAACTGAATTATAAGATCTCTGGATATACGCGAGTTTCATTAGACACAGTAGCGTGTACACGCGGGTTCACTTAATTGAAGTAGTGTATATGTTTCTGAGTATGAAATTGAAAAGTTTGATTGATCTGATAATACTGATTCACCCCCCCTCTCAGTATTATTTCCAACACTACCCTCAAAGACAGAATGATGAAGAAGAAGAACCTCAAGGAGCACCAGAGGAACCGATAAGGATAGAAGAGAAGACTCCATCCAGGTACGTTCAGAAGAATCATCCAGAATCTCATATTTTGGGGCAGAAAGAAGCAGGTGTACAAACAAGAAGAACAATTGCAGAAGCTTCAAGCTATTTGGCATTACTCTCCTCCACTGAACCACAAAATGTAAGAGAGGCATGCAAAGATGAATGTTGGGTCAAAGAAATGGATGAAGAACTTGAGCAGATCGAAAAAAATAACACTTGGGAGTTGGTTCCGAGACCAAAGGATAAAAATGTTATAGGGACAAAATGGATCTTCAAGAATAAGTTGAATGAAAATGGGGAAGTAATTAGAAACAAGGCTAGACTTGTTTGTAAAGGGTATGCCCAGCAAGAAGGAATAGATTTTGAAGAAACTTTTGCTCTTGTTGCAAGACTTGAGGCCATCCGAATGTTCCTTGCTCTCTCAAGCTTTCAAAAGTTCAAAGTATTTCAAATGGACGTGAAATCAGCCTTTCTGAATGGAGACTTAGAAGAAGAAGTATACATTGAGCAGCCATATGGTTTCATTCTTGGAAATGATCCAAATCTTGTATGTAGACTGAAAAAGGCTCTCTATGGTCTTAAACAAGCTCCAAGGGCTTGGTACTATTGTTTGGACAAATATCTTCATCAACAAGGTTTTTCAAAAGGATCAACAGATAACAATCTTTATATAAAAATTGAAAATGACAAATTGCTAATACTTGTTGTGTATGTAGATGATATTATCTTTGGCAACAATGAAGAAGCTATGAGTCAAAGCTTTGCCTTGGTGATGCAGAAAGAATTCGAAATGTCTTTACTTGGAGAACTGACATATTTTCTTGGATTGCAAATCCAACAAAATGAAGGAGGGATCTTCTTGTCTCAAACCAAGTATCTCAAGCAGATTTTGAAGAAATATGGTATGGAAGATGCAAAACCAGTATGTACACCCATGGTCACAGGATGTAACCTCAGTGCAAATGATGAATCGACAACAGTGCATCAACCAACCTACACATCTATGATTGGAAGTCTACTTTATTTGACAGGTACTCTACCAGACATCATGCATGCAGTGGGAATAGTTGGAAGATTTCAGGCAAATCCAAAGGAAACTCATCTTCAGGCAGTGAAGAGAATTTTCAAATATCTTCAAGGGACTCAAAACTATGGCTTATGGTATCCTAGAGATACAGATCTCACACTTCATGCTTATACAGATGCAGATTGGGCCGGAAGCGTGGATGACAGGAAGAGCACAAGTGGTGGTGCATTCTTTATGGGTTCCAGATTAGTATCTTGGTCCAGCAAGAAACAGAGTTCAATTGCTTTGTCTACAGCTGAAGCGGAATATGTGAATGCTGCATCTTGCTGCACTCAACTCCTTTGGATGATGCAGACCTTGCAGGATTTTCAAATCACTTGTACACCACCTATCTCCATCTGATATGATAATACAAGTGCAATCAACATTTCAAAGAACCCAGTCATGCATTCAAAGACCAAGCACATACCAATCAAGTATCACTTTCTCTGGGAACAAGTGCTTGAACAAAAGGTCAAGTTGGAGTATGTTCCTTCTAAGGAACAAGTTGTTGATATATTCACCAAACCATTGCCCAGGGAGACCTTTGAATACCTCAGGAAAAAGATGGGGGTTGTTGATGCATCATCATGTTGTTGACTCTCTTCTGATTGTTGGTTGTACGCAAGGTTCATCTGGAGTATATGCGTACATTTGATGAGTTGCGGATTGGTTGAAGATCGAATGGCACAGGTTCAGGGGGAGCATATAATGCATTGTTGGCATTATGGAGGAAGTACAGAAGGAATATTGCTGCAATATGTCTTTATCTCTTTCATGGTCATTTATGGTGTTTGGTGGATTATGGTTTTTCTTGAAGAAATTTCTTTCCTTTGCAGATCTGGTTTATAGTCAGGGGGAGCATGTTCTTAGGGGGAGCATAACCCTTTGCCCTTGATGTCAAAGGGGGAGAATGACGTTGATGATTTTGAGGTTGCCATCAAGTCCAAAGGGGGAGATTGTTGGCATTATGATTCTGGTTTGGCTCTATGGTACAAGTTTTGTACTTGATGGCAACTCACTCAAGTGGCAAAACTCTGTTCACGCTCTCAAAATGATGAAAATTATGAGGTTCACAGGTGAATGGTTCAAAAGGTGTGGACCTGCAGGTTCGTCGTCCATGAAGTGCGGTCATACTCGCAGGTTACCTGTTCAGAAAGTGTGGTCCCCCAGTTCACTCACTTCAAGGCAGAGAAGTGCACTCACGTGGGGTTTCTTATGTTTGGCCCGTGGTATTTAGCCCGTCGTTCATGATCCTATGGTTTTGGCCCGTGGTATAGGATCTATTTTAGCCCCGGTTTGGATACCTTGTATTGATTATTGATGGTTCTGTCCCATGGTGTGAATAAGGACTTGACTATAAATAGGGAAAGGGATCTCTTGGCTGACATATCTTTGAAAGTTGAATATCTTAAGATCTGAATTTTGGGTTATTAGTTTTAAAAGCTAGATCTAAATCAAGGTAAAATTTAAAGGCGAATCTATTGCTAAGTCGTGATCTCTCAGGCGCATGATCAGATCTGTGGATCTGACTGTCTGTGGTACATTGGAGGACTGTTAATTTTTCCCTAATCAGAGGTTCACAGGCGATCTATAGCGTGAGTGCGGGGGTACGCAGTACAGAAGAAGGCTTAGTGCGAGTATACGCAGCGCAGCTGAAGGCGCAGTGTGGGGTACGCAGTTCAGAAGAGGGCGCAGTGCGGGTATACGCAGCGTAGCTGAAGGCACAGTGTGGAGTACGCAGTACAGAAGAAGACGAAGTGCGGGTATATGCAGCGCAACTGAAGGTGAAGTGCGGGTATCCGCAGGCTTATTTTTGGTGAAGTTGCGGACCTGTTTTGAGATATTTGTTGGCTACCTGTTTTCTATTTGCTGCTGTGTTGTGGGTTTAGATTACTGGTGTTGATTTTCTATTTACAGCATTCTGAGAAGTTTGGGGTGGCTCATTGGTTTGATTGTATAAGGGGATTGGTTGATTCACATGTACTTGATGTTTATTTGATGTTCTTGGATCCAGTCTGAAAATTAATAAGAAGTGGTCCTTGAAAGAAAAGAAGTAGGGGGTTGTAGCTCCCTTCCAGGAGAGACTGGAAAACGAGAGAGAGTTGTAGCTCTCTACAGGTTGCAGCCTGCGTACTGGTAAAGGACTGCACTAGTACAAAATCATTGTAAAAGGAGTTTCTAATTGAAAGAAGATAGAGACATATTGCAGCAGGTGGTTTTCACCCACATTGGGTTTCCACGTTATATCTGGTGTTCTTTAGTGTGACTATCTGTTTTTCTTGTTTATGCTCATTATTTTATGACATACAATATCTGAAGAATAATTCAAATATATTTAAAATAATTCGATAATACTTATTCACCCCCCCTCTCAGTACTATTTCCAACATTCCAATGGCTTTAAAGTGGTTTAGACATAAATGGTCTTAGCACACTGACTACATAAGCCAAATCAGGTCTAGTGGTGGTTAGGTAGATTAGACTCCCAACCAGCTATCTGTAAAGTGTTGCATCCACTGCTTTTGAGCCATCCTCATACTGCAATTTGATGTTCTGCTACAATGGTACTGGTGCAGGCTTACACTGATCCATTCTAAACTTTTCTAACAGGCCTTTGACATGATTTGCTTGGGACAGAAATGTTTGACTTGAATCTCTCCATATGTCAATACCTAAACAGTATCCGAGTTCACCAAGGTGCTTCATCTCAAACATTTGTGACATTTGTTGCTTGATTTCATCAATTAGATATGTAACATCACCTGCAACTATCAAATCATCTACATATAATGAAATCAACACTACACACCCTTGTTCATATTTCATGGTGTAAATATTAGGGTCATTCGTACTTCTATTATAGCTAGCTTGTAGAAAAAATGAATCAATTTTCCCATACCACGACCTAGGAGCGTATTTTAGTCCATAAAGTTCTTTCTTCAATCTACAGACTAAATGTTATTTTCCTTTCTGGACAAACCCTTCCAGTTGCTCTAGATAAACCTCTTCTTTTAGTTATCAATTCGAAAATCCAGACTTTACATCTAGTTGGTGCATCATCCAATGTTTCTTAGTAGCTAAAGTGATTAACATTCTGATAGTGTTTAATTTAGCTATAGGGGTGAAGGTTTCCTCATAGTCTATCCCTTCTTTTTGTGTGTACCCCTTTGCAACCAACCTAGCTTTCAGTTTTTCTATAGTTCCATCTGCATTAATTTTCGGTTTATATAACCATTTGCAACCTATGATTTGTTTTCCTTTAGGAAGTTCAACCAATTTCCAAGTGTTAGTTTGATTATTGAATCATATTCCTATTCCATGATTGTTTTCCATTCACTACTTTCATTTGCTTCTTTATAACTAGACGGTTCAACCACATTCATCATACTAGTTATAAAAGCATTTTCCCTATATCTTGTAGGCATTTGAGCTTTCCTACATGATCTCTTGAGTGGTGGGTTGGTGGTTTCAAACCTTATTTGATCATCATTTACTTTTCTTCCTGCTATTGTTGTTGTTGTTGCTATTGTTGATGTTGTTCATCCTTTGGCTTTATTTGTTGCTGACCCTGACTATTCTCTGCTTCTTCTTCCTCAAAGTACGGAATGTCCATCCATCATAATGCTCATCAGGTTCTTCATGATCCTGCTCATGGAATTTAACATCTCTACTGACAAAAATCTTGTGAGTATAGGGATTAAAAAATCTGTATGATTTATATGACAAACAATACCCTATAAAAGTACATCTGACGGCTTTTGAATCTAATTTTCTTCTATCTTCCTTTGGAATGTGGGAAAATGCTTTAGATCCCAATATTCTTAAGTGTTTTACTGCAGGCTTATATCCATATAATGCTTCAAAAGGAGTTTTAGACTCAAGAATTTTTGTGGGACTCCTATTTTTCAAATAAACTGTAGTATTCACTACTTCAACCCAAAAACCATTTGAAAGATTCTTACCTTTCAGCATACTTCTAGCACATTCCACCAGTGTTCCGTTCTTTCTTTCTGTTACTCCATTCTGCTGTGGAGTATGGGGTGCTGTAAACTGCTGCAAAATTCCATGATCTTTACAATATCTGATAAGCTCATCCCTCCTGTATTCTCTCCCTTGATTAGAATAGAGAATTTTTATCTATTTCCCTGTTTGTCTTTCAATCATATTTTTAAATTTCTTAAAGTATTCGAATGTATGACTCTTCTTACTTAAGAAATACACCCAAGAAAACTTCATACAGTCATCAATAAATAGTAGAAAATACAATGCACCTCCTAATGATTTTGTCTACATGGGTCCACAAAGGTCTGTGTGCACTAATTCCAGTATATCCCTTTGATTCTTTTCTACTCTAACAGAGAATTCTTCTATATGCATTTTTCCTAAAGTACAGGCATCATAATCATTATGTATTTGCTTTAGCATAGGAAGATCTCTTACCATTTCATTCTTTTGTAATAACAACAAATCATTGTAGTTGATGTGGCCGAATCTCTGATGCCAAATATCTTCTGTAGTCAGGGTCGTTGCTGTCAATGCTCGAACTGGTGCAGGTCTCACATCCAATTTGTATAGACCTCCTGTTCAGATCCCTGTAGCAATTGTCTGCATGCCATCTAGCAGATCTTTAATGTAACAATTAGATTTTAAACATTCAACTTTCAAATCTTGATCTATAATCATAGATACAGAAACCAAGTTCTTTGTTATATCAGGCACATACATAACATTATAAATTCGTTTGATATTACCATTAGGTAGAATGGCAGAAACTTTCCCACATCCTTTGATTTGATGACTTTTGTCATCACCTAGGTAAATCTGTGTGCCTTTGTTGATTTCTTTAAAATCCTCGAGCCAATGCTTATTCCCTATCATGTGTGTTGATGCTCTTGAATCTACATACCAGATGTCTGCATCAACATTTTCATCACGATCTACCATGAACAATCTGAAATTCTGCACCTGATCACCATTGGTGAGATGACTTGCATGTTTTTTTTGCCTCTACTGTTCTTCATGATATTTCTTTTTCCTACACTCCCTTGGAATATGACACAATTTTTCATAATAAAAGCATTTAGTTTCATAGTAGTTTTTATTCAGATGCATACCTTGGGTTTAATTTGGCCGTTTCTGTGAACTTGCTCCATTTTGCTATTGTAGACCTCCTTTTCCTTTGTAGAATTTTTTCTTCACCATCAGTGCAAGATCGACACTTTGGGGCTTCGGAGTTGATTTCCTCTCTTCTTCCTGCATTAGTATACCAGTCAGCTCTTCAAAATGCAGGATTTTCTCTCTGGAATTTATCCCAGTGATGAACATTCGATAATCATTAGTGACACCATTTATTGTAATGGTTACAAGATCTGTATCGTCAACTGTATGACCAATGTCTACTAGTTTGTTCTTCAGATCCTTGATCCTTGCTACCAATGAAGCAATTGTTTCATTCTCCTCCATATTTAAGGACATGATCTTACTCTTGAGGAATAGAAGACGATTGGAATTCCTGATCTCATACAATTCCTTCAGAATTCCCCAGATCTCGTTAGCTGACTTACCTTCTCTGATGTGCAGTATAATGCAGTCTTTCACTAACATCTTTAATATTGTCCTTGCTCTGATACCATGATAAAAATGGCAATGCTTGTATTAATAAAAATAAAACCTACTGGTCAGCTCTACAAAATAGAGTCTGAACTAGGAGAGTCTGGCTCTGCAAAATGCTCTACTTTCTCGTATCTCCCAATATGGGATCGATGCTAATCCAGCAGCAGGCTTCAGCTCATCCCCCTTCGCAATCGTCCAAGCACTCTATGCTTCTAACAGAGTCTGCATCTTGAACTTCTAATTTGCATAATTGGAACCATCGAGTTTGTTATGATCATTCATGCATGCTTCAAATATATTGTTATTCCTCTTGGCAATTTAGAAAAAAAAATCGATAGGTAAAAGATGTTAAATTTACCCCAGATCTGTAACAAAGACAGAACAATGTTCTTCAATGTTATTTGATCTTGCATCACACCTGCATATCATTGTGGCTTCCTTCTCAGCCTCCAAACATCCTTTTTTTGTCAGCTACAACCTTGTTCTTGGCTTCCCCATGCATCTTCTCTGACAGCTACAACCTTGTTCTTGGCTTCCCCTCGTAGCCACAACCTTGTTGTTGGCTTCCACGAATGTCACAGATATGCTTATCTTTTCTGCAATGTCATCGTAATTGTACATGTCTTTCTTGTGACGAAAAAGTTAAAAAATATGAGTGAAGGAGGTACAGTGCCCTCATTGTAGAGGTACACTTAGAACCAGCGATGATCTCGGAATCATCGCAGTTATCCTCCTCACAATTGTGATGATCTCGGTTCGAAGAACCACCCACCAGCCAGCGTATAGGTTCCTCAGCCCTAACACTCTGATACCATGATAAAAATGGAAATGTTTGTATTAATAAAAATAAAGCCCCCTGGTCAGCTCTATGAAAGAGAGTCTAAACCAGGAGAGTCTGGCTCTGCAGAATGCTCTACATTGTTCATGAACATTACACATTAAATAGAAAACATGGTTTTAGGGAAGTTAGAACAACATCCTAAGAAATAGAAACTAATTTCTATCCTGAGGTTACGTGAACCAACTCTACCTATTCTAGGATATTCTCCATTATCTTCAACAGCCTCCCCTTTAAACTTCAAGTCGACATTGATTAATTTTTATCTCTGACAGAAGAGAAGAGAGAAGTAGTGAGCATGAGGAAAATGGCATTGTTATTAACATAGTTTGAAGAGCTCGAAACCTTTTGGTACCCATAGTCATGTTACCGGTTTCGAAGAATACGAGAGAAAGGACATGGAGCTACCTATACTCCTTAGGTTTAAGATAGGAAATTTGGAAATATACTCGTATGAAGAACTTTGACAGGCCACAAATTGTTTTCATGAGGAGAACATAACAGAACTTTCCTGGGTGGAATCACTCACTTGGGGTGAGAGGCTTCGTTAGTAGAAATCCCTGGAACCATGATTTCTTTGAAGGATATCTAAGGAGGAAAAGACATATATGTTGGTTGCGAAGAGAGTGGAGGAATCATTAATACTCTATCAAAGAACCTTCATGACAAAAGAAAAGCTTGGCTTTATGTATCAACCTTTCCCATAGACTATACAACTTGTTACAAATAGTTATGGAGTGGATACAGTGATGATATGATAGTTATGTATCCTGCTAGAAACCACGAGGGTCACTACAGTTCAATTTTATCAGTTTAAATTTAAAGTATCCTTGTTTTTAAGAATTTCTCTATCACTTATCAAATGTTTATTTCTTCTATATCTGTTTTGCAGTGAAACATACCGGTATTTTGATTTACCATTTTGTACTCCAGGTTTGTACAAATTTTGAATATTTGAATTTCTTGACTATGTATTTTGTAGAAGAAACGAGCATATTATTAATAAGCAATGTTCTGTCAATATTGCAGATAAGGTGACTAAGAGTGAAGAGCTTGGAGAAGTGTTAAATGGTGACCAAATGGTTGGTGCTCAATATAAGCTTGATTTCCAAGAAAACAAAAATTCTAAACTTCTTTGCACAACAAAGGGATTTGGTGAACTTTAGAGAAGTAGTGAAGAAGGATTATTATTTTCAAATGTATTATGATGACTTACCTATCTAAAGTTTTATAATAAAAATCAATAAAGAAAATACTGCAAACACACCTCCACTTTGAAATATTGTACAACAATGATATGTCATAGAAATTACAAGGAAATTGAAGTTGGTTTCACATACTTAGTTAAGTGGGTAGAAGCTCAAACTCTATTTGAATGTATAAAAATTTCACATTATATAAGAGTTTTGGTTTTACAATTTTTGCAAAGCTATCTCTTTCACCCATTGTCTTCTCTTCTACTTAAGATCTCATATTGGCATAATGCAATAATAGTAATTAAAAAGACCTAACTTCTCGAAGTCATTCATCCATAGTAATTCTAATCTGGAAATAATATATTTGCATATATATTTGAAAGGTGAAAAAAACCGAAAACATTATTAGCATGTCTGGCTTTACACCTATTGGGGCACATGCTAATATATTCTTTGATACATATTCTTGAATTTACTATTGAGCAAATATCTTGATAATAAATGTTTGTTTTTGATATTCTAATCCTACCCGGGCGCCACAGATAAAACCGTTTCATATTTGTTTGTCAGTTGCCGGCTTGAACCTCTGCCCTGCCCTACTTGAACCTGGAAATCCCAGCCAGCCCTATTTTGACGGATGGCGTGTCGTTTTGGAGTTCCCTCCCGTTGGGAAATGGATGCACCCATAAAAATAACATGCTACTTCCATTGGGGACCACCACGACCAGGACCACAACTTGTTTGTGTGCGAAGTATGGGGGCATTATTTTTAAAACAACAAAAAGCTCAGAACTTCCCATAGAAACGCTAAATAGTTCTCTTTTGGTGGATGGTAGGTTTTGGAAGTGGGGCTTTCTGTAACAAGTGCATTGCAGTCTTGTAAACACAATTTTGAGTACTTTTTCATTAATTTTATCTTATTTTTTTATTATATTTTTTTTATTTTATTTTTTTAAATGTGTATTTAAATATATAAATAAATTTGGTGATAAATTATTATTTAAAATATATAAATAAATTCAATATCTTAAATTATTATTTACAATATATATTTAAATATATAAATAAATTTAATATTTTTTAAATATTTAAAATATGTATTTAAATATATAAATAAATTTAATATTTTTAAAATTATCTAATTTATTTAAGTTACAACATGAAAATTAAAAACCATTATAAAAATTTGCATTCAATTTTTTAAAATATTTAAATTTTCCTAAATTCAAAAATTTAAATCTATAAATAAATAAATAAACTAACTAACTACCTTATTTAAAAACCCCACGTGCTAAAGAATGTAGCACGTATCTATCTTTTATATCCGTTATGAAATCACGAATGTAGCACGTATCTATCTTTTATATCCGTTATGAAATCACGAATGTAGCACGTATTTATCTTTTATATCCGTTATGAAATCTCGAAGAGTAGACTCAATTGTCAATTAAAAAAACAAAATAAGAGTAAACTCTTCTAAGTTCCACCAAAAAATGAGTACCTTTTCGAAAATAGTTAAGGGTTGAGCTTTTCGTCCTCGATTTCACTTTTCATTCTAATTATGTTTGTTTATAACTAAAAAGAAAAGAGATAATTAATAGCAACGGGGTGAGCTTTTCCTCTTCTATTTCATTTTTCATTCTAATTATTTTTGTTTATAACTCAAAAGAAAAGAGATAATTAATAGCAACGGGGTGAGCTTTTCCTCTCCTTCCTTTTTCTTTCTAATTATGTTGTTTATAATTTAAAAAAAAAAATTGTAAATTTTTTTTACAAATTTTTATGGATAGCAAAAGAATATTATAATTATGTTGTTTATAATTAAAAAAAAAAATTGTAATTTTTTTTTCACAAATTTTTATAGATAGCAAAATATATTATAGTGGGAATTTTTCATATCTATTATTGATTTAGAGGATTTTGATTTTTTTTCCAAAATAAACAAAGATATGGCAGATATGAAATATGGCAAAAAAATTACAAAATGAGACTACACTAGATTACACAAAGACGGGGAACTACAACAAAATGTATTGTGATTCTTTAATTTTCTTGATGCTTTAACTGAGGCAAACAAAATGCCAAAATTGAAATAGCGTAGTAAACCAACAGAAACCACTAGCATTACTGAAAAAACAATATTATATTGTTTATAAAAAAAAGTACCTTCCAACAGTAAAGACTAGAACATATTGCATGGTGGACTTATTAGTCCAAAATAATAACTGATGAGTGAGGAGAAGAGTTTTCATGGGCAATGTTTAGAGGTGGAGTGACATATTGCATGGTAGACTTATTAATCCAAAATGATAGCTGGTGAATGAGGAGAAGAGTTTGCATGGGCAATGTTTAGAGGTGGAGTGATGATGACTGAGCCTCATCCTGATGATTATTAGAGTTAGTCTTTGAATCTGAGACCACGAAGCATTCCACTCAATTTAATCTAACACTGATATCATCCAAATTGTACTTGATGTCTCTCACTATTCTCTTAATCTCCTCATGGCCTACAAAGAGCTCATAGTTGGCAGCTTGTTTGTCACTGATTACCATGCTGAGTAGTTTTTCCAACTTACGTTGCAACATTATTGAGTGAAGGAAGCACAATCTTCTCCTCTGAAACTTCCATTGATTGGGAACATATTTAAGGTTGCTACCTCCAATTTCTGAGCCAGAGTGATATTTACGATTCTCAAACTCCATGGCTTCCAAATATAGAATTTCCTTTCTGGCCTCAAGAGGAGTAGAGTCGAAAATTTTTGCCATTGATTCCCACCCGAATAGACGATGATGTTTGGAAGAGGATGCCCTAGGGGCACCACCGTTGCGGCTGAGAAGTCATTGCCCAGGATCCATCTCTGCATAAATCTTGAAAACAAACCATAAGACGATGACACTAACAAATTGAACTATTAAGTTATGACTGATGACGGGATGGTAAGACCCCACTGTAACGTAAGCAGTAAACTCAATGACATCATTATAGAGGAGTAAGTGTGGACAGAAGAGAAATAATTTATGTCCATTACAACCCCAAATGAATATCTTCCCTGACTTCTTAGAACCCCAGATTTTATGAGGACAAGGATATTCCTGAGTTTGAAACGTTTGGATTAGTGAAGAAATAGTGAAAACGTGGTCCTTTTCCAGAACCAGATGGAGAAGGTATCTGGGCACCACAGTCCATAAAGTAGCATTGGGCAACTTAATGAAATCCCGATGGGATCAAGGATCTATGAGGCTATTGAGGGAAAAATCGCGACCAATTCGAAGGATGGAACAATCCTTGAGTTATGTAAGAATAACACAAAGAAAATTGACACCTAATATGAAATTGAAGACACCCCGATGGAGAGATGGTAACTAGACATCAAAATACTATAGGATACAAAATTACCCAACTCTTTAACAAACAACGATGCAGCCCTACTATGACTACCTATGAAAATACTAATGAAAATAGTACTCTTGTGACCATAACACAGTCGAATTTTTTCCACCATGGAGAAAATAATTGTTTAACCTTAAGGCCATAAGCAACTAAACCGCCACCTTTCCGCCACCTTAAGACCATGGTGGAGCATATATAATAAGTGATAGACATGATGAATCTAGTACAGAGAGTGAAATGTGCCCCATGAGCTCTCCATAATGAGGGTCAAGTGTACTACCTAAGACGTTGGCCCAGAGTAACCTCATAAATGAGCTTTCCCCTTTCCAAAGTAGAAAGAAGGAATTATCTTTCCAAACCCTTTGTTGTGAACAAAACCGCAATCTCCCATTTGCTAGAAATTAATATGAATAGACTTAGGTAGATGGTGCAAGTTATGTGAACCAAGAAAATGCCACGCGCAGCCCATGCAGAGCCAAGTGTAGAACCAACCTCTATCACTAAAGACCACCACCTCTTTCACCATGCATAATACCTACATGCAAGTCATTACTCCTACCAAAAAACCAACATCATAATACCTGCATGCAAGTAATTACTCCTACCAAAAAACCAACACCATAAGGAAACCTCATGCCTCCCACTAAGACTCTATTGTAGTGAAAACAATCCAATTGAGAAGATAATTTATAGCATCATCATCATCATGTATATGATGTATGTGTCATTAAAATGACGTTGTGAATTATCTTGAATTTATAATTTTTTATTTTCAAATCAAAATTTGATTTTAATATTTATTATAAAAATATATTAATTATGTCCATTTAATTAAGTTTAATGGTTAAATATATGTATGATCATCATGTTGTATGTGTCCTTAAAGTGGCGTAGTGGAATAGTTTTTGGGTTATAATCCATCAGTTTATTACATGTGATTATACGAAAATATAAAAACATAAAAACATATTAATTATGTTGTGATTACATGAAAATACAAAAACAGATTATATTAATTATGTTCATTTGATTAAGTTTAATTGTCAAATATGTAATAATGTTGTATGTGTCCTTAAAGTGGTGTAGTGGAAGAGTGTTATGGTGTAGTGGAAGAGTGTTGGGCTTATAATCCATTGGTTTATTACATTATAAGAAAATATAAAAACATTTAGATTAATTAAGGTTTATTAAGGTTTATTATTATGAAAATATAAAAACATATTAATTATGTTTAGATTAATTAGGTCTTGTATTAAGAATATGAAAATATAAAAATATATTAATTATGTTTAGATTAATTAAGTCTTATTATTAAAAATATGTGTTTTTTATTCACATGAATTTAATCTTTAACTTAATAGTGACTTTAAAATTAAATTTTCAAGCAATTCTTTTCGACTTTTATTTTTCCTTAATTTTCTTAATATTTTTCTTTTTGTTATGTTTATTATGGTTGTTTATAACTTAAAAGAATAGAGTTCATTTGTATCATCATCATAATGTATGTCTCATTAAAGTGGTACAATGAACCGTGTTGAGTTTATAATCAATTGGTTTTGAAATTAAAATTTGGTTTTAATATTTATTATAAAAGATGATGGTATGAAAATATAAAATTATATTTATTTGATTGAGTTTAATTGTTAAGAATATGTGTATTATCATCATTAAAGTGGTATAGTGTAAGTGTGTTTTAGGTATAATTTATTGGTTTATTATAAGTGATTATATGAAAATATAAAAACATATTAATGATGTTTAGATTGATTGGGTTCGATTGTTAAGAATATGTGTTTTTTTATTCCTAAACAAGAGAGTTTCATACATGAATTTGATATATAAATTTATTTTGACTTTCAAATTAATATTTTAGTGGACCACTCCACATATGGTTTGAACTTGAGACTTCGCAGAGACTAAACCCCACTTAAACCAACTAGCCTACACCTCATGGGTACTTATATATGTAATGTTTTCATGAAAATTATGTGAGGCTTGGTTGAACTTGAACATCCCATGAGAGAGACGATGGTGATGGTGATCAAAAGGATTTTAATTTGATACAGGCCTTAAAATTAAATCAGTATTATAAATATAAAAAAAAATTTGTACCCCTATATCCGGGTGTCATAGTTGGCCCAACCACTTTATCACAGTCTGATTGATTTCACCCATCACTTGGCATCCCTCTCCCTAACACAATTCACCATGCTATCGACCTCCTTAATTACCTACTCCTTGCAACAACCTAGCACGCCTAGAACTAATGCTCGCCTCACTGTCACCTATTGTTCATTTACTCTCCTCATCATGCATACATTCTGGAGCATTCTTCCTCTGTCTCCAGTTCTTTCACTCAACACTTGGCCTACCTACTTTGCTTCTGCCCTCAACATTCCTATGCCTCCTGAATGTTTCCTCGACTCCAATTACGCCTCCATGATCCATGATCACGTGAGAGTTCACTGCATTCGTCCTGGACACGGCAGATACCATCCGCCTATAGACCCTGATGCAGATGATGCCATTACTTTGTATGATAATGTTATTCTGGCTAACATTGGATGTTAGGTTAATGAAATGGAAGCTAAGGTGATTCGAACAAGGAGGAACATGCATTGGCTGCTCCACAATCTTGTCATTCTTCATCTTCTCACTCGGGAACATGACCGAACTAATGCTACCAACTGGATAGCTAAAATCTCTGCCAACACTTGCCACATTCTCTGCTCCCTCTTCTACCTCTCGTGTGACCTAGGCATAACCTATCCTTCAAATAGTCATTCCTCTCCCTACCCATTGTAGCGGCTACAACACCCTCCAAAATTTTGGCTTGCACTCAATTTCAGAGCCTTCCTTGGTTTTCCCTTTATGGTTGCAAACACTCAAGCTTCTGTGAGCTCCTTTGATTCTTTTCACCCCTTTTGCTTATTTGACCGACTTTCGTCTTTTGGCATGTTGATTTCTTTATCATGGTTGTGGTCCTGTTCCAGTGATTTCAAAGGTTTGTCTTTATCTGTTTGATTTTTCCTAGCTTTGTAAGCATTGGTCGCACTCACATATAAAGTTGTGAGCACTCTCGCACAACTGTCATCATGGTTGTCCTAAGGTCTATCTCGAGTGTCGCACTTGTCCCTTTTGGATCTGGATTGTCTCACAGAGGGTAATGCTTTGTCTTGTTGTTCTAGTGGTCTATGTTGTCATGTCTTCGAAGTATGCTAAATATGTGATCACAATGTCAAGTTCCTGACAGGTTCACTTGCCTCCCACACTTATCCTTTTTCCTGAAAATCCTTGCGACTAGACAACCCTGTTTCACCAGACACCGACTGAGCTGCACTGCGTAGTCTTAGCCCTCAGTGATGCTGCTCTGCTGCATGGAACTGCGTAATGCATAGAAATTGTCCTTTAGGACAGTTGCAATGCGTAATCCCATATGTGAGCATCTTGCCTTCGTTCCCAGAATTGCGCAAAAGATTCCTCAAGCATGACTTGATCTGCTCATTTCTCGGGATCAGTCATGAAGCCTCCTCCCTACCTATTGGAAGCCTGTAATGCGTAAAGACTTGAGCTTGCTTTACCTCCCAAAACTGTACAGAGGTGCCCCCCAATCTCCTCCCTCTGCCGAGACTTACTACTCCCAAAAACTGCGCAGAATTGTACTATCTAGTTCCTCTACTACCCTGACGTGTCTTCCCTCATAAAACTGCACAGACTTGACTTCCAAGGTCTCACCTTGCAGCTCAGACCCTCAGAAAATTAAATTAATTTTTATATCTGAAAATTTAATTTAAAAGTCAATACGAATAATTAATCAATATACAATCAATTAGAAAAAAATTATTTGCATTTAAAAAAAACCATTTTATTTTAATTATCAAAATATTCAGTTTAATATTTTTTTTTAAACTTTAATTATTTTAATAAAATATGTTTAATAATTTCAAAAGTAATTGAAACCAAAACTTATTTAGCTAAAAAGAAAAAAATATAACTTATCTTTAAAAAATATAATAACTAATTCCAACCATATTTAACTTCACGTGAATCAATAAATTATTAAGATTGGTCAAAATTTATTATTTTAAATAACTAATTCCAATCATATTTAACTTGACATGAATCAATATATTATTGAGATTTGTCCAATTTTATTATTTTAAATGCATATTTAACCAATTTCAACCATATTTAATCTGACATGAATCTCTAGATTAATGTGATTTGTCACTTACATATTAATATTAAATTATAATTTTACGTCTCTAAATTATCTAGTTATCTGTTGTGATTTGTCAAAATTTATTTTCTTAAATGCTCGCATATTTGTATTAGATTATAATTTTAGGTAATAACATTACTGCTCGTACTTGTATTTATAAAATGTTCTTAGCATAATGGTAAATTTATAAGAAATTATTTACAACTATTTTTAACATCTAATCACTTGAATTTCAAAAAAAAGCAATCACTTAAATTTCAAAAATAAAAGTAAATATGCATGTTATTAAAATGTAAAGTTAATAGTTGTTTTTTATATCTAATTTTGATCATACATGACATGAATATTAATTACAATATTTCTTACAAGGAAGATGTAGGTGCTTGCTTTATTATAAAAAATCTAATTTGAATTATACACGATATGAAATATTAATTACAAGATTTCTTTGGATGATGATTTAGGTGTTTACTTTTATTATAAAAATGTGTGGGTTATTATTAAATTAATTTTTATTTTACAGAAATAAGTTAAATTAATTTGCTGAAACTTGTTCTTTGTTTGGAGAGATTAATTTTTTTGATATGTGAATTTTTTTAGACTTTAAAATTTGGAAAAATAATTGCATTTAAGAGATTTAATTTATTTGGTAGATAATATAGATACAATATTTTAAAAGCTTTTTTGGAAACTTTGAATATGTAATCTACACAACTTAAATTTGTAATTTCAACAGATCTTAAAATAATAAGACTACTTGAAATTGCTCGAAATGTTTTATAATAGTTTAATCATAAGCATTTTTTTTCTCATTTAACATATACATATGGCATTGAAATATTTTATTTAATATGGACATTAAAATATTTTTACTTAATATGGACATTAAAATATTTTATTTATGGAGTATATTATTCATATTAAGATGTTTTTATGTTATTAATATAATTCTAAATATATTTTTTAAATACCCCATATCAATATATATTAACAATTAAATGAGTTACATATTTTCATTTTATTAGAAAGTAATTGATTTTTATTTTTTTATTACTTCTTCCTTACAGGGATTGAAATATTTTCCGTGTGTGTGTATATATATGTTACTTAACTTGGATATTCAAACATTTTATTTATGTCTTATATTGAAATATTTAGAAGGAAAATATAAGAATTTTTTTAATTACTTTATCTCTCTAAAGACTTAAACATAAAAATATTTTGTTTGTGATACGGATAGTGAAGGTAAAATATTGTGGTCATGTCTCTTTCATGCCAAGTTATAATATTAATTATCACATCTCCTTCATTATAAATTGTAATATTGACAATAATAAAATGAAATTATTGATGTTTTATTATATATATATATATACTATACTAAATAATTTTTTTAATTTGCAATATATTTAAAATTATATATATATATATATATATATATATATATATATATATATATATATATATATAACTCAAACATAGAGTACAAACAAAATCACACTTTAACACTAGCACAACCACATTAAAAGTATTAATGTTATTGATATAGCCAAAAGCTTAATTTGTATCTACCATTGATAAATATGTAACAATAGAAATAATAATAATAATAAAACCTATTGCAATAAAAATATTATTATTATCATTATAATTAATGATCATTATTTCTATGAAATATTTAATCTAACATTATATGGTGGTTAGGGGGATGGAAGGAGTAGGAGCGTGATTTTGGAGCTAGGGTTACAGTTCAGCACAGTTCGTTCTCCATGGAAGGCCATAAAGGAGGGAGCTCCACTCCCTCCTACAAGCAGGAAGTGGCTAGCAGAGGAAAAAAACCAATAGAAGAGGATAGAGATCCTTTAGCTGAAAAGCAAAGAAACAGAGAAAAGGAGCAAGAGGGCTCTAAATCTAAGGAGAATAACAACAATAAAGAAAGCAAGGAAGCAAACAAGGAACAAAGCACAAAAGACAAAACTCAAAGGGGACCATGCAAACCCAAGACTATTATCACTCCTAGAGTTGTTTTGAATGATCCTGCTCTGGAGGTGCATAGGGACCACATGCAGACTTATGCAATCATTTGTAAGTTCATGGGTTTATGGTCCACTGAAAAAGCATTACAAACATGGATTAAATGCCAATGGAAACCAAAGGGAAGCATAGATCTACATCTTGGGTCAAAGGGACTCTTTACTATAGTCTTTACAAACATTGAAGATAAGTACATAGTGTTTGAAGGAGGGCCCTACTTTTATGAAGCAACAGGCCTGTATATGAGACCTTGGATCATGAATTTTGTCCCAGAACGTGAAACTTTTACCTTGGTCCCGGTCTAGGTCAGACTTTACTCTCTACCTTTGGATTACTGGCAACTGGAATCCCTATCTGCCATAGGAAATAAGTTAGGACATTTTTCAAAGCTTCTTACGCCACCAAAAGGGGAAAATACACATCCTTTGCAAGAATATTCGTGGAGATGGATCTTTCTGGAGCTCTGCTAGATGAGGGAATATTAAAAGTGTTTGATGAATAATGGGTACAAACAGTGGATTATGAGCACATCCCATTCAGATGTCATAAATTTCATGAACATGAGCATCTATTCAGAGATTTCCCTCTTAGTAAAACTGAAAATAACAGTAAAACCAATACCATGAAAGACAATGAAAGCTTTCACAAAGTGGTCCAGAAAGGAATAGGGAGCAAGAGGGGATCGAAGACACATCAAAATGAAAGGCAACAAGCCAGTCAAAATAGGTTTCAAGCACTAGAAGAGGAAGAGGGGATAACAAAAGCAGATTAGGCCAAGGGAGACACTCTAGTGAACGAGGAGAACGAAGAAGAGGATGAGCAAAAACAAACCGTTAACAAACAAAAAGAAGAAATGATGAGTGACACAGAAATGGAGATGGATCTGGAAATGACCCAATGTGAGATGGAAATGGAAGACCACGAACTACATGAGATTCTTGAGAAAGAGAATCTAGATCTAGAAGGATTCCTGAAACAAGGAACTAGGGAGGGAGTGGATTCGTTACCTCCAGAGGAGTTCAATAGAGTTGAACAGTTGTTCTTATGGAAAAATCAGACCACAGGGCTGGAAAACCAAGGGAATCATGAAAGGTAGAGCAACGAAGGTGTGAAAGATATGAAAACCACATCGGGCTTGGCACCCAGATACCTAGGAAAGAAAAGAGGCAGGAAAAAGCAGAACGAGCTTTTAATGGAATGTGGAAAGCTAATGATAGACTCAGGTAAGATGAAAGACCTATCTAGTTACTCCTTTACAAATCTTTAGTAATGAAGTTCACTTCTTGGAATATTAGAGGCCTAGGCAATAAAAGAAAACAAATGTTACTTAGTAATACAATGAAACAAGCAGCACCGGATGTAATATTCCTCCAGGAGACTAAATGTTCCATTCAGAAAATAAAAGAGATTCACAGTAAATGGCTCAATAAATTTGAGTTTCTGGAAGTCAAAGCAGAGAATATAGTAGGTGGCATTCTCACTCTTTGGAACCCCCAAAAAATTGACATTATAGATGCAGAGGTAGTCAGGGATTATCTATCAGTGGTCATACAACTAGTGGGAGATAAGGAAGTCTGCCTAGTTACGAATGTGTATGGTCCCCAAAGAATGGATGGCAAACTCAAGCTTTTAGACTCCCTGCAGGATCTCAGGGAAAGACATGCAAGTATCCCTTGGATCCTGGGGGGTGATTTCAATATGATCAAATCTTTATCTGAGAAAGAAGGGGGCACCAGAACTCTAAATAAAGATTCTTGTGCTTTCAAATCTTTCATAGACAATATGAAGTTAGTGGATATTGGTGTGAGTAATGGTACCTTTACTTGGAATAATAAAAGAGGAGAGTCTCAAGTGGCTTTCAAATTAGATAGATTCATTATCTCAGAGGATCTTATGCTCAAGGATAGGGACATAGTTGCAAGAGTTCTCCCCTTTGGAGGCTCTGATCACTGGCCTGTGCAACTGGATATGCAAGGCATTGGTACCCCTAGGAATAGACCTTTCAGATTTGAACATCTAGCTTTTCCACCCATATTTCGCGAACATCATAGCCATCTGGTGGGCTGAAGAATTAAACATTCAAGGCACAAGCATGTTCCTACTCCAAAAAAGACTAAAAAATATCAAACTCAGGCTCAAGGAGTGGAATAAGGAGTTTGGTAATATTTTTGAAGGAAAAAAAAATCTATTGAGGGAAAAATGCAGGAACTCAACCAAAACCTTATCAGGGAGGGTTTTGATAAGGATAGAAATGAGTAGGCAACCAAGTATCAACAAGAAAGGGAGAACTTCTGTAAATAAAAAGGAGATTTTTTGGAGGCAAAAATGCAGAGTGCAATGGCTAAAAGAAGGAGAACGCAATACCAGATTTTTCCACAGATCCACTATGGCGAACAGAGCTCACAACAAGATTTCTTCTATCAAGGATGAAGGAGGTAATCTTCTTCACTCTCATGAAGAAATAGCAGCAGTGCTGGTTCAGCACTTTCGTGGTATTGCTCAGGAATCCTGTTCAGATAGGGAACAATCTATTAGGGTTATATCAAGACATATTCCAAAGCTGGTTTCCAATGAGGACAATTTCAACCTTAATAGACTAGTATCGGAAGAGGAGATTAGTGAGGTCCTAAAAGAAATGCAAAATGGTAAGGCACCAGGTCCGGATGGTTTCAATGTTGATTTCTTCAAAGCTTGCTGGAATATTGTAAAACAGGATGTTCTGAATGTAGTGGAAGACTCTAGGAGGGACAAAACCATTCTGAAAGCGCTTAATACCACATTTATTGCCTAGATCCCTAAAAGGGATTTAGCTTTAACTCCTGATAGGTTCAAACCCATTTCCCTGTGCCATGTCGTCTACAAGATAATATCCAAGGTTGTGGCCAATAGACTCAAACCTCTTCTCCCCACCCTGGTGCCAGGGGAACAATCTGGATATGTGGAAGGTACGCAAATCCTCGACAACATAATTCAAGCTCACGAGGTGGTGCACTCACTAACAAGCAAGTGGAAAGCTCGAATGATCATGTAGTTGGATATAGCCAAAGCTTATGATAAGCTGAATTGGAACTATATCAGAAAAGTCCTCATGGCTTTTGGGTTTGATCACAATTGGATCAGATGGGTAATGACCCTAGTAACTTCTCCTAGTTTTTCAATTCTTGTTAATGCTTCTCCTTTAGAGACTTTTATTCCTTCAAGAGGCCTCAGGCAAGGAGATCCACTCTCTCCCTTTCTCTTCATTCTCATGATGGAAGGGTTGGGTAGATCTATCAGGCATGCTAAAGAAGTTGGTAAAGTCAAAGGTCTCCAACTTACTGAAGATGGTCAAGCTTTAACACATCAACAATTTGTGGATGATACCATGCTGCAGGGCATCCCCACAGTCAAAGAAGCTCTAGCTTATAAGCAAATCCTGAGAGACTTCGCCATGGCTTCAGGTATGGAAGTTAATCTCTCCAAATCTAAGATTTTTTTCTTCAATACTCACATTGCTATTCAGAGAAATATTTCAAGAATTTTGGGCTTTCAAAGGGAGATCCTCCCTTCAAAATATTTGGGAGTCCCTCTAATGGCCTAGCATTTTCACAAGAGCATCCAGGAGCTAGTGATTAGCAAACTGCAAGATAAGATTAGGAAATTGACTTTCAGATCTTTAAATTTAGCTGGAAGGTTGGTGCTAACCAAGGCTGTCCTTCAATCAATTCCAGTCTTCATGCTATCAGCTCTCCCAATGCCCAAAGGTGTTCTGTAGCAATTTAGAAACGTGCAAAGAGACTTTCTTTGGGGCAAGAGGGAAGAAAGAAAGAAATGGGCCTTGGTAGCATGGGAAAAAATCTGCAAACCCAAAAGCTATGGAGGACTCAGTCTAGATGATCCTGAGATTCTAAGTAAGGCTTTAGGAGCTAAATTATGGTGGAGATGGGTTAAAGATCCTGAGGCACAATGGGCAAAGATATGGAAAGAAAAATATGCACACATGTGGCAAAAAAATGATCTAATTAGAATGCCAGGATATAACAAGGGCTCTCACATCTGGAATGATGTCTAGGACAACAGGGGCTTAGTCCAAGAAAACAGCTTCTGGGAAATCAGATAAGAAAACCTAGCCCTATTATGGGAGGACAGATGGCAACAAGAACCTATTTTGTTAAAGGAAGACTTGAGGGATCTCAAAGAAGATACAAATACTGAAGGGTTACCTAGAGTAAAAGACTTTTGGGTCCAAACCAACAGTAGTGGAAAATGGAGAACCTAGAGGAACTCTGAGTTTAGGGGTGAAAGCCCCCTGAAGGCTAAAGCAGAGACTCTAAAAAATATGTTAGAGCAAAGGAAGATTTTGAAATCAGGGGAGCAAGATCAGCTAAGATGGGGCAACAAAAATGAGGGTACCTTTAATCTCAAAGAAGCAAAACTCATTCTCCTTGACCTCAACTCACAAGCTCCAGATAAGACTTGGCAAGACTTATGGAGACATCAAGGATGGATGAAGATTAAACTCTTCATGTGGCTGGTTCAGCATAAGAAAATCCTGACCTGGGATAATATCAGGAAGATGGCTGTCCTAGGGCCTTCCAGATGTCAGCTATGTGAAGCCCAAGAGGAAACGATGGAGCACCTCCTCAACAATTCCATCTTCACCTCTAGTTTATGGGATTCTTTTGCCACCATTTTCCAACAGACTGACAGGGACAAACAGAGCATCATCAATACCCTAAATAGATGGAGAAGAAACTTTTCAGACAATGAGATTCTTAGCTCAGCATGGGCCATCATGCCAAGTTATCTGGAATGTTTGGAAAGAAAGGAACAACATAATCTTCAAGAATGAAAAGAGGCCATCCCAAATCCTTTTTGAGCAGATCTTAAAACAAATCAAGGAAACGGTTGGCACTATTGTGTGACATCTCCCCAAGAACCCTCCTTCTGCTGCGGATTTGAAAACTCTTGGTGATCTGGGTTTGCAGGGACTTATTCCTCAGGGATGGGATAGGAAAGTTATCTCCCTGGATTCTAAGCAAGATTTCTGGCATCCTCCCCCCAAGGGCTTTTTGAAATTCAACATTTATGGGGCTTCAAAGGACAACTCGGGGTCTGTGGGTTATAGAGGGGTGTTAAGGGATGAACATGATGGAGTACTTTTCATCTTCTACTATCATTTAGGAAGAGCCACAAATAACATGGTGGAATTGATGGCTATGGAGTAGTGCTTAGATTTCCTGAAACAGGATAACCAGAAAAATGTGATTGTTGAAGCTGATTCAGAGTTAATCATCGAATCAGTCAAGAGGATCAGCTGGGGCACAAGAGTGGAAAAAGTCTCAAAGAACTGGTGTCTGATCCAGGGCTTTCAATGGATTCAATAGCACCTCCACAGCCTTCGGACTGTTAGCTTTAAACATGTAAGAAAATCGGCAAATAAATTGGCTGATCTTCTTGCCAATTAAGGGGTGATCAACACAGAGAACAGGGTTGCTTTTGGCTGGAAAGAAATGCCTCAGAATAGGTTAAAAGTGAAATTTATGGCCAGGCAGATGAATACAGGATGGTGTTTCGGAGTAGGGCCATGGAGACGGAACCCAATTGATTCAGGTGTTCTATGTTTCTTATTTTTTCTACTTTCGGGTCTTCAGGGGGTTGCAGTTCTTTTTCAACCATAATAAAACGAGTCAGCATTGTTTTTGAGATTCCAATGGATACTCAATCAGGTGGCCCTGGTTCGTCTAAGAAAGATCGGTTGGTGGGTGTTTCGTCCTCCAAGGTTTCTGGGAGAGATAACGAAACGATTGGTAGGATCCCAGGTACTCTCGGTAACTGCAAACTAGGGGTTTTCCGTCCGGGATCGGTTTATCGGGCTAGGAGAGGTTTTCAGGTGATCGCAACCATCACAAGCAGGAAATGGTTTTGCCTAATTTGGAGCTATTCCATACAGAGGGCTACACGTGGCAGTGGGGTCGGCTAAAATACCGCCCTCATCGCACACTAATGTTCAGTGAACTTAGTCAGGGTGAAATGATCCTCAGCCATCGGATCACGCGAAGCGTTTCAACGACAGGGATTGATCGTGTAGGTTATCGGTCTAGTTGGCGGGAAGCGCTAATTTTCAGTGATATTAGGCAGTGCGAAATGATCCTCAGCCATCGGATCAGGCGAAGCGATTCGGCGACCGAGATTGATCGTGTTGTTCATCGGTCTAGATTGGCGGGATTTCCGGCGACGACAATCTCCCTTCAAATAACTGTTGGTATAGAAAACAGGGTACATAGCATTTTCTAGGTGATTGCATGGCTCGTGAGTGGTAAATGGTATGGATTTTTGGTAGCAATCCCATTAGGCTTCCTACATGTGGCAAGGGGGTGGTAAGGAATACTGCCCCATCGCACACTAACGTTAGGTCAGTTTGGCTACGCAATATTGCTCCTGGCCATTGGATCTAGCCATCCGATTCTAAAGTTAGAAACGGTCATGCTGTTTCTGTGGGGCCATGTCTTTTTCTCCATGAGTCTTATTGGGGTGCTTTTTCTTCAGCCGGTGGTTGGTGCGCGAAGTATGGTCGGTGGCGGCTGTTGTTGATTCTCTGGGCAATGGAGGTGGAAGGCCCCGACGTTTTCCACATGGTTGGAGAATCATTTAGTCCAATTTTTTGTGTAATTTGAGAGTTTGATAATCACTGTTGTAGGAGGGGCCATGTCTATGGTAGGATGCCTTTTTCTTTTCCTCAGTCCATGAAGATAGATGGTTTTTTGTATATTTTGTAACATTATTTTTGTTTTAATGAAATAGAAAGATCGTCTTTTGCTTCAGTAAAAAAAATAAAATCATT
Organism: Pinus tabuliformis; assembly: GCA_031772625.1. Lineage (NCBI taxonomy): Eukaryota > Viridiplantae > Streptophyta > Pinopsida > Pinales > Pinaceae > Pinus > Pinus tabuliformis. Next base: position 1,001,383,960 of record CM062813.1, on the reverse strand, counting down.
ATTTCTATATAATAGTTATTATTTAATATTAAATGTCATTTATTATTATTTAATTTTAAATTATGTAATATAAATATAAACTCAAGATAATAAACCAAATGAGTTAATACTAAAAACTCTAAAGTTTATATTCCTTGAGATTTTTAATATTAATCTTTTAAGTTTATTAATTCCTTGAAATTATAATATCAATTTATTAGATATATTAATCTAAAACTTCATATTCTTAAGATATACTATTATTCATAAATCTATAATATTAATCTCTAAGTTAAAAAATCCGAAGAAAGAAATAAAACACGCATACTTCTTTGTTGTCGTTACCTTCAGGGTTGGTTTTACTTGTATGACCGAACATATTTGTTCAGTAGATTCAGGTTTAGTATCAATGTTTACCCCCAAAATAGCACTTTTCCCTGGTCGAATATGTTCTACCTGTTATGCAACATGCGAGAATGGTGGCACGATTCTACTAATTTAGTGGCAATGTCAGTGGTGACCTGTTTCAGAAGAAACGCGCCAAATTAATAATTATTATGCTGAGACATCAAAACCGTTGATGTTGTTGAAGAGGCAATTGGTCCAATCGAAATAGTGGCTTGGTAAAAGTTGCTCTTAGGTGCTCCAATTTATATACCTTGTTTGTCTCTCTGAGGTTTCTTACATTTCAATGTCCCTGGTTGCAGGCATCAGCGTAAACATTGTCGCTGGAAAAATATCCTTCAAAAGTTTTGCATGCAACAAAGAGTGTTTGAGATTCAAATAATAAATAAAAGAAACAAGTAAAACAAAAGGCTTATAATCTATGCCTCGGGAATTCATAATTAACGAAAACAATGGTGGTAGCTTGTCCCATACACGACGTGTAGGTGAATTAATAAAATCCATAAGGCAAACATATATCAGTCCCAGTGGTCTTCAGGAGCATAAACAAGTAAACACTTAATGGAAAAACGAAAATGATCAGACTGCTAATCAACTATGTCCTTACACTTACCGTAAGTATACACACCCCTGAAATTTCAGTTTTAATCACTGTCATGCCCGAAGCAACTAACATTGACAAAATTATGGATATTATATAATTAAATAATCAAACATAAATCTGATATATAGTTAAATGGTCGCTAATGAAATATAATGGTTATGTCAGGTAGATTTTATACTTTTGACAAAGCACACATGCTTGACCCAGCCTCTTGTGGGAGGAGCGTTTAACACCAATTCAAGACTGATCGACTGCAGCGTCTGGAAATAGTAAGAATTGTTAAAGTGGTTAGAGTGTTCAGGATTTGGAGAAAAACTTTCTGATGATGATGATGGTGGTTAACGTTTGCTGAGACTAAATAATGGTCTATGGAGCCTAAAGAAACAAATTATCTATTTTGATTTAATATTTTATTACTATGCTCAAAAAGCTTGGAGAGAAGCCTCCGAGCTCACTATAATTTTGACATTGTAAAAGGCTAGGAAGGTCAGTATTGTAGCAACGCGGGGCACGCTAAGAGGAAGTGGTTTACATCCTCGATGTTCCTATTCTTACATATATGGCAGATCCTTTCCGTCCATGGCGTTTTAGGAACTGACCAACGACCTTTTTCACTATGGAGCTCATGAGAATTCGTTCTAATCTTTGCTATATTAATTTTCTTCTTTGAGCAAGTTAAAATAGAGAGATACTTTTGATCTTCTAGGGTGGGGTTGATGACCTTCTTATAATAACTTAATTTTCTTTTAGCCGCTAAGTCTTTCTCACACCACATTTTTTCTTTGAACTTAGAAGTAACAATATCTTTAATGTTATTTATGTTTTGCAATGCATCATTTTCGTTGATCTCCCAATAGTTTAACCAGGTCCTTGTGTCTTTATGCCACCCTCGATTGAGCGTTAGGTGGTTTTGGCTAGAATTTAAAGCTAGCTGAGGAAGTCTATGATCGTTTATGTTACTGATTTTGTGCTTGTACAACAGAAACCTAAGCATAGCTAGGCTCTCAATAGGGGAAAGACCTGCTTCTATAAGGAGAATAGGATAGGGTGTATTACTTTTAATTTTCAGGCTATAAGTTATAAAACGCTTCTGGATTTGCTCAATCTTTCTCCATGATTCTCTGGAGATGCTGCAACCCCAAACCTCACAACCACATAAGATAACAAGAATGACTAAAGTTTCAAAGAGGAACTTCTTTTTATCCCACATTACAAGGTTTGCAATTTTACAATTATTTTCAAGACCATAGTAAGCTTTCCACCCCCCATTAATCCTTTTATCAATGCTATGGTTCCAGTTGAGCTTGTGATGAATATCAATTCCTAGGTGCTTGTAAGAATACACTTCCTCCAAGTTATTATTGTCATACATAAAATTAGCTTAAGTGTCCTTGTTGGATTTGATAATCATAACTTTTGTTTTGTCAGTGTTAACGGTCATACCCATGGTAGAGCAGAAATCCTTAAGAAGCACCTTGCCAAAAAAACAATATCTTAAGCATAAAGAAGAAGGATGACGACTATCCCAACTAATATATATATATATATGATTCATAAAATTAAAATATCGTTTTTATAATATCTATATAAAAATTAAATTAGCCAACACATATTGTATATGACATATATATCTACAAATCAGTTAATTTTCACATTATTTTTCCAATTTTAAAAAACTTATCTGCCTCTCTTTACACTTTCTTTACACTTTTTGAGATAATTACTAATTTTTATATCTAACAATTTAATTTAAAATCAAATAAAAATAGTCAATCAATATACAAACAATTAGAAAAAAGTAAAATACATTTAAAAAAAATCAAATTATTTAATTTAATTTATTTTTTTTAATTTTAATAAATTTAATAGAATCTATTTTCAAATTTCAAAACTAAAACTAATTGAAACCAAAACTTATTTACCTAAAAACAATATAACTTATCTTTTAAAAATATAATAACCAATTCCAACCACTAGACATGAATCACTAAATTATTATAATTCCAACGATGTTTAACATGAATCTCTAGAGTCAAAATTTACTATCTTAAATTCTTACATATTTATATTAGATTATAATTTTACGTCTCTAAATTATTGCGATTGATCAAAATTTATTATCTTAAATATTTACATATTTGAATTAGATTATAATTTTAGATGATAACATTACTACTAGCACTTAGCAGGTATAAACATCATGAATCTCTAGAGTCAAAATTTACTATCTTAAATTCTTACACATTTATATTAGATTATAATTTTACGTCTCTAAATTATTGCGATTGATCAAAATTTATTATCTTAAATATTTACATATTTGAATTAGATTATAATTTTAGATGATAACATTACTACTAGCACTTAGCATGTATAAAATGTTCCTAGCACATTGGTAAATTTATAAGAAATTATTTACCACTATTTTAAAGATCTAATTATGTGAATTTAAAAAAAAACTAATCACTTAAATTTCAAAAGTAAATAGGTTTATTATTAAAATGTAAAGTTAACCAAATTTGTTTATTTTAGTATCCAATTTTGATTATACAAGAGATGAAATATTAATTACAATATTTTTCAGAACGATGATATAGGTGTTTATCCTTATTATAAAAAACTCAATTTTGATTATATATAAAATGAAATATTAATTACAATATTTTTTGGAATGATGATTTAGGTGTAATGTGTTGGTTATTTTTTAAATTAATTTTTATTTTATAAAAATAAGTTAAATTAACTTGTTGATATTCTAAACTTGTTTTTTTTGAGGTTTAATCATGCTTTGGAGGCATCAAGTGAATTTTTTAGAATATAAAATTTGGAAAAAAATTGCACTTCAAGATATTTATAAGATAGATACAATATCTTAAAGTTTTCTTTGGACATTTAGATTTGATAGAGTACATAACTTAAATTTTCAATTTCAACCAATGTTAAAATAATAAAATTAGTTAAAATTGGTTGAAATGTTTTATAATATTTTAATCATAAGCATTTTTGTTTATTTCTTTATATACATATGGCATTGAAATATTTTATTTTTTATAGACATTAAAATATTTTTAGTTAATATGGACATTAAAATATTTTATATATGGAGTATACTGTTAATATTAAAATGTTTTTCTGTTATTAATATAATTTTAAATATATTTTTTAAATGCCACGTATCAATATATATTAACAATTAAATGAATTACATATCTTCATTTTATTAAGAAGTAATTGAATTATTTCTTTTTATTACTTTTTCAGTGTACACTATAGATATTGAAATATTTTCATATATAGATATATAACTTAACTTAGATATTTAAACATTTTATTTAAGTTTTATACTGAAATATTTAGAAAAAAAAGTAAGATTTTGTTTTTAATTATTTTATTTTCTAAAAATTTAAAAATAAAAATATTTTGTTAACAGTTTAAATAGTGAAATATTTTTGCTGCCATATCTATTTTATACTAAAACCATATTAAAAATAAAACTAATGATATTTTTTTATTTTTTTTACTATAATAATTTTTATTTTCTATTTTTTTTTATTTTTTTAATTTAAAGAAAAAACATATGTAATTCAAAAATATAGTACAAACAAAATCACACTTTAACACAACACAAAAATATGAAAAAACACAACACAAAATATTTAACATCAGAAAACCAAACGCCATGACCGACATCCTTACAAGCGGGGGTGGGCGAGGGGCCATACTACAATTCATCAAAAGATGTTTCCTTTGAAATGACATACAACAACAGAACATGTCACAGAACCACAGGAGCTGTACTTTTCAAGAAGACATGGCATCTTAAAAAAAATCGGAGTAGTCTAACTAGGTTTCAAAATTGCATCATGGAAATTCAGGTACACTTTTGAAAAAATTTAGCCTAAATTTAGGTTATAACTTTGATGTTTTAAGATAGATTTCAAAATTGCATCATGGAAATTCGGGTACAGTTTTGAAAAAATTTAATTGCATCATGGAAATTCAGGTATAGTAATTTAGGTTATAATTGAGTTTTTGATAGTGCTAAATTTATTTCTACTATAAAAACACTAAATTTTTTTTTTAAATTACCAGATTGCAACCATTTTTAACCGTGCAGGCCAGCCATAAAAATCTAGCAGTGGATCAAATCATTCTCTTCGTCAACGTCATCATTCGACAGGTACCTGTGCCCTTAAAATCTTATCTCCTCCTCACCTCACAGTAAACGTTCGTTTTTGGTACTCTAATCCTGTCCGTGCACGACAGGTAATGGTGTTTCATATCTGTTTGTCGCTTGCCGCAGGGAACCTCTGCCCTGCCCAGTGCCGTTACTTGATCCAGGCACTCTGCCCTGCCCAGGCTGTTACTTGAGCCAGGCAATCCCCGCCAACCCTATTTTGACGGATGGCGTGTCGTTTCGGAGCTCCGTCCGGTTGGGAAATGGAAGCATCCATAAAAATAAGATACTACTTGCAGAGGGACCACCACGACCAGAACCACAACTTGTTTGTATGCCATTAATTATGGCGCAATATTTTTAATATGCCTAGTCTAATAAGGGGAGGAGTTGTTTTGGAAATTATGGAAATTTCGGTTATATTGATGGAAAATTTGGCAATGATTTTTGTAACTGACTTAAGACATTTTTGATGGTGCTGAATCTATTTCCACTATAGAAAACAAACACTGACTCTACAAAAATTTTTGAAACTTTTTTTACTCAAATTCCAACCACTTTTAACATTTTGAGCAATTCTTCTGATTCCTCCCCTTCTTTAAATAACTCCTTTTTAAAACGGCAGAAACCTAGGAACTTTCCACATAAACCCTAAATAGTTATCTCCCTAGGTGGATGGTAGATTGTGCAGCGCAGAGTCATTAATAGTAGTTTTTTTATTTAAAATGTATATTTAAGTGTAGGAATAAATTTAGCATTTTGAAAATTTTTAGAATTTGACGGTTAGATTTTTGAAATTGGTAATATATTTCAATTTATTTATAGAGTTTCAGTTCCAAAATTTTATTTTACGGTATAGATATTTATGAAAATCTGCATTCGAACTTTTAAAATTCAAATTTAAATTACACAATTCAAATTTATTATTTTAAAAAATATTTATCAATTTAAAAAAATAAAACAAAACATTTTTTGAAGATTCTTCGGCCTAGAAATTGGGGGTTCTTAACACCTTTGCAACTAGTGCCTTAAGGATCTATGAAAAGAGCTTCGAAGAGGAGAAATCCCATCTTGTTAATGTCCTTGTTGAGAATGGTTATAGCAGACACTTGGGACAAAGGGCTTTCCTCAAAGCAGCTAAGAATTTGTTAACCAGAAGAAGCCCTAAAGAATGGATTCGTAGTGTCCATATTCTGTATAGCGAGGATTCTTAAGAAGCATAATGTGCCCACAACCTTTAGACCTCTTAACACCATTCGTAAGTCCTTCAGATCTGTGAAGGATCCCATTGACCCCAAGGACATAAAAGGGGTTTATATTATTCTTTGTTCATGTGGGACCCCCTATATTGGTGAGACTGGTCACTCCATTAATCAAAGGATTAGTGAGCACGCCGCTGACTTTAAGCATATGAGAACCAAGTCTCCCACTTTAGCAGAGCATGTGGAGAAAACCAATCATCATGTCTGCATCCAGGAAGCTAGTGTGATTGCTAGAGTGTCGCAATTCCATCACCGTAAATTTAGTGAAGCCCTTGAGATTGAAAAAAAGGCCGAACAATCTCAATAGAGAGGATGGCTCGAAGATCAGTAGTTGTTGGGTCCCACCCCTCTCCTCCTAGTGGTTTTCTTTCTTTCTTCCCCTCCCTTAAATAAACTATTAATCAGTTTTTAATATGGTAATATTTTTTTGACACTTGAATTCTCAAATATTTATATATTTAAAAACTCTTTGACTATTAATTTAAACTTAATTTATTTTATAAAATTAATTTAAAAATTAATCTATTTTATAGTTAATTAATTTAAAACTAATGTACTATTTTTACCCTTAAATATACTATTAATTAATTTTTAAATATTGTAATATTTTTCTAACACTTGAATTCTCTGATATTTATATTTCTAAAAACTCTTTGTCTATGAATATAATATTAATTTATTTTAATATATATTTATAAATATATGTGGTGGGCTCCAGTATTGTAGCAATAATGCTACAACTCCTGGAGCTTCTTGTCTCTTAATTTTATCAACCCGGTAGTTCGTACAAACTTGGAAGCGACGGTGCTGTATGCACAAGTACTAGCTCTTGTCACAGTTGTCACTTGGTCAGCTAGCACAAGTCCGCTAGGGCTCAAGCCAACTTCTATAGGCTCACAGAAGAAGCTTTATCAATGATGGACGAAAGCTAACTCAAAGGAGACTAGTCTAATTGCAGAAGGAAACTGAAAACTAATAAAGCATGGAAACCCTAGGAAACCCTAATTTGACTAGCTAGACCCTAACTATGCAAAACTGTGAATGAAACAACTACCAATAATGCCATTACTTGCAGTGAACTGAAATACATGCATCTAAGCTACTTGCATCTGAAAAATCATGCTTTTGTATTTTTTCATTAAGTGGTTGGATTTATTGTGATGATGCTTTTGATTAGGGTTTGGTTGCGCAGGAGCGATTGGGATGGAAGGAAAGCATGGGCAAGGTCAGGATGGCTAAGGGAAGTCCCAGAGGGTCTCCAACATCAGTCCACAGAAGCCTACCACGTTCGGATGCTCAGCAACAGAGTTTGCAGGTTTCTACAGGAAGTCTGCAGGGGATCCTACAGGAAACTCAGGGGTTTCTACAGGAAGTCTGTGCAATTCTACAGGATGTTTGGCTGTGGAGGTTTTGGAAGATGGTGAAGTGTTGGAGTGGTGTGGAAGGATAGGTGAGATGGAGATGGAGCTGGTGATGGCTCACGAGCAGAGAAATCAGATGGAGGAAGAGTGCATGCAGAGGTTTGATGATTGGAAGCATGGGATAACCAAAAGTGTAAGTAGATGGAGCTAAGTGAATAATGGATGAGTTGGAGGGTAAATTAGTTGGCCAGAGGCTTAGTAGGGCTTGAGGATAGATCAAGAAAAAGAAGAAGGATTTGGATTGTGAAGGAGCAGCGTAAATGAAACAAATGACTTAGGCATCAAAACGAGAAATTCATTAACCTATGATAACTGTGCCATGAAACCTATGAACAGAAATGGAAAACAAGAAATGAAACTTATGCGTGGAAGTGAAATGTAGAAGTATGGTTCAATGTCAAAAATGCATGGATGGATCTTCAATGAAAATGTTTATGTTGCAGCTTGCATGGAAGTGAGAAGAACTGCGTTTCTTTTTGGTGGTTGGTTATGGATTGCACCCCAATCCCTAACAGAGAGATGGCAGTGAGTCTTTACAACCTTTTTGCTGGAGCTCCAATGATTTATAACTATCCTCCTATCGAACTTAAGCAACTGAAAGCAAATCACCATAAACTAATCCTATCTAAGCTCATGAAAAAGACTAAATTAACAAACTGTAAATTCGAATTGCATGTGAAAGTAAACAAACTCAGAGTGCTGGAACGAAATGCAAACACATTACAACACCGAGGAGATCTATTGCTCTCAGGTTGGGCCCTAACCTGAGAGCTATAGCTCCCTTAGAAACCCAGAATGAGATCAAAATCTAACTGCCTTTATTCATAAATGAGAGTCTGATGACATGCCAAAATTGGCTTACAAAACCGAGCTGTAGCTCGTACTTACAAATTACAAGAATAATACCAAGGTTCAAAAAGCTTCTATCCAAGGCTACGGCCTCAGTATTTATGAAAAAACGATCATCCAATAGGTGTCCTTGATTTTAGGAGCTTGGCTGTCCAACTGAAGTTTAACTGCTGATCCTATAGGACAGTCATAACTACTGTTCCTGTAGAACAATTATAACTGCTGTTCCTGTAGAATAGCTGGCTGCTTCTAAGCTCGGTGGGGAGATGGATTGGAGCTCGGAGCTATGGTGGGAATCACGAGGAAGGTCCCCAAGACCGTGGACATCCTCTCCTAAAAACCAGCAGTGCCACCTCATTGTCTCCTTGTCTCCTTTCTCGTTGTCTTTTCTCCCTTTTAATGCCAAAAACCTGAAAGCATCATGCATTAGTCACGTAGATAGAATGTCTACCCTTCTTCCTACAGACAACACGAATAAACCAAGAAATGAATGCATAAGCAATAAAAAATGAATGGTTTGAGCAGAGCAAGTAGGCCAAATGAGCCCAAATTGTACCAAAAATTGGGGCTCATCATCACCCCCCAGCTAAATTATTTGCTCATCCTTGAGCAACTTTGCCCTGGCTCCTCGTCTTTGGCTGAGAACTAGAGCCCGGAGCATGCTTTTCCTTCCCTATTTTTGGTGGTCCTTCTTTTTCTACCGAGGGTGGCGCTTCTTCCTTTTCCATTTTTGGCGGCCCTGCCTTTGCTGCCCCTGGTGGTGACGAAGGTGATGCTTCCTCCCCCTTTCCTATCTCCTTGAGCCGGGCTTCGGAAGGCGACTGGCCTATTTTTCGTGTCTAGGAAGTTATTTTTGGGCTCCCCTTTTCGGGGGTGGCTGATGTCTTAGAGGGGGTTCTTGCACTGGGTGAAGTAGGGACATCCCCTGAAATGGTTTGGCTGCTGGGTGGAGGCTGTGGCTTGCCCGTGGTCATCCTCTTGCTTCTCCTGGCTTCAGATGGTAGAGGGGTCTCCCTCTCCCTTTTCTCCTTCGGTTTTGGAGGTGTACTGAGGGCAGCCAGCACCGCTGCTGCCTCCTTTTCGAGAATTCCAGCCTTCTCTTTCTTGCGTTTTGCTCTCTCAGAGCTCCTTGTAGAGGGCCCCTCCTTTTCAGATTTCGGGCTTCCTGTGGAAGACCCTGCTTTGCCCACTTCCGGGCCTCCTGTAGAAGATTCTTTCTTTCCCGCTTTTGGGCTTCCTGTAGAAGGCCCTCTCTCTGTCTTCAGACTTTCTGTAGGAGGCTGTTTCTCAATGACTTTCGGGCTTCTTGTAGAAGCCCCTTTTTCCAATTTCGGGCTTCCTGTAGAAGCCCTTGTCTCTGTCTTCGGGCTTCCTGTAGAAGCCTGTTTTTGCACTTTCGGGCTTCTTGTAGATGCCTTGGTCTTTGCTTTTGGGCTTCCTGTAGAAGCCTACTTCTCACCGATCTTCGGGCTTCTTGTAGAAGCCTTTGTTTTTGTTTTTGGGCTTCCTGTAGAAGCCTGTTTTTCAATGATTTTTGGGCTTCCTGTAGAAGCCTGTATTTGTGTTTTCGGGCTTCCTGTAGAAGCCTGTTTTTGCTTTCCTGTAGACACAGGTGTCTCCACTTCCGCTTGCTTGCCTGCTTGAGCTTTGCTTTTTGCTTTGGGTGCAGGTGTTGTTGAGGTACTTGGGCTGACGTGGACCACCTCTGCTTTGTCCATTCTGCTCTTCATCCTCTTTTCCCTTGCTAACAGGATAGGTGTGCCACCCTTTTCTTTGTCCTCCTTTCCCTCAGGCTTCTTCCTCTGTTCTCCTTTCTGTACTGTTGTTGGGGTCTCTTGGCCCACTTCACTCTGTTCCTCGGCCACTGCTTCGTGTTCCTCACTACTGGAGGAACCCGTTTCTTCGATCAACATTTTAATATCCCCATCTTTTGTTAAATTCCGGAAGGATTCCCATGAGAGGGGGACCTTATATGAGTGCAATGCATCTTCCACAAGAAGCTTGATCAGCCCATGGTGGGCTATCTGATCTGGTATTCCCTCTCTCAGCTTTGTAGCACACTCCATTAGAGACTGCAGGAGGTAATAAGGGATGCTCAGTTTTTGTTCTACAGGAAGGTCAATTCGGTGCCTCAACTCAGTGAGCAGCCGAAAGTGATATGCATATACGATGCTGAAACGGCCTTCACAAGTAATATATTTCATGATTTGCAAACTGACTTCATTCCAAGGTGGTGACAGGCTCGTTCTTCGCACCCCGTTTTTGTCCTCCGAGAATTCTTCCTCAGGTGGGAAGAATTCCTTCTTTGCCTGTTGACTCAGCTTTCTCTCCTCTTTATCCCATGGCAGACCCATAGGAAGTTCTGTGATCCGACTGATATGTTCTGGGGTGAGTTTGAGGCTTAGACCTCTGAAGTTTATCGTGGCCAGTTTCTGAGATTTAGGCTTCAGAGCCTGCAAGAATTCTTCGGCCACTTCATCATCGTAACCCTGCAGCTTATCACAAAAAAGCATCCATTGTGCTCTGGTGAAGAGCTCTACCACTGCCGGGTTTCTCCTTAGTTTAGTTGAATCAGTGGGCTCCCGTCTTATAAACCCACCCGACATGATGAACACGGTCGTTTTAATTAAAGGTGGCAGGTGCAAAAGAGATTTGGTCTATGAAGACAGAGCATGCATATACAAAAGTTCAACACAGTCTACTTATACCAACATCCTGTAGAACGGTAGCAAAGGCACAGTAAACAAACAATTCCACTAATATCTTTATGACCCGACTGTGGACGATGGTCTTGCCACTTCTAATAACCAGCTATATTAAGAGTTCAGGGTTACCTCTTTAATTGGCCACCTTTTTCGTGAGGCACCCGCTTTCCTGTAGATGACTGTGTTCCTGTAGACTGCGTTCCTGTAGACTGCGTTCCTGTAGAACTGCGCTCCTGTAGAACTGCGTTCCTGTAGAAGCCATGCGCAATTCTCGGGGAGGACTGTAGTTGGCCGCGCTCGAGGTGTGCTTTATCGGCGTTCTGGTAGCCAATAGCTCGGCGTATCAAAGTGCAGAGGAGATCATAATAGCCACCCGAGTTTGAAGTGTTGGATTATAAATGTAGGCGCATGATCTAGCCGATTAGATTTTGAATCGGCGCAATCCGTGGCGCGGGGGATGAGATGTCCCCGCCGGACCGTTGGGCGACGTCATCCATCATTCGCTTGCGTATTTACTTGCTGCCACCTTCATTCCCATAGATTTGCCGCCGCCTTTTCCTGTTAAACTCATGCTCTGACGAGAGTGTTCTCATGTGCGTGCAGTTCATTCTCTCTGTCGTGGCCACCACCCAAACATCCAATTACACTTTAACTAGTCGACGTGGCCAGTCGACTTGCCATACGGCCGCTCAACCATTCAATTTTACGCTTGCAAACAATTTCAAAGTAAGATTCATGCGATTTGATGGAAGGAAGGGTTGAGACACTTACCTGCGTGGCTGCACACGATTTTTCACTTCCTGGACGATGGTGAGCGGATCTACCTGCTGCATGCGACTTACAGAGACCCGGAGGCTCGTGGTTACAGGCTTCCGACGATGGAGTGGATGTTTTGCTTGCATGCGCCCGCGTTTCATTTCAGATGGCGGTGCTGTGAATGGTATCCACTCGAGCAGGTTGAACTGTTACAGGATTCCCGCGAGGGGTCTCGTAACAGCCCTTTCTCCTTGGGTGCATGCTGCACGATGGCGGTTCTGGCCTTTCAATCACATTCTCGGAGCTCTTTGATGCCTGCGGTATGAGATCCAGCCTTTGTTTAGCTTTGAAAATGGCTTTTCCCGCGAGAACTCATCGATCTTCTTTGTTGGTGCAGGGAACGTGGCCACATGTCGACAAGGATGGTGGAGCAAGGTGACAGCAATGTGCAAGGGTGCCAACAGAGGCTTGCATGCATCCAAACCAATCCATAGTCGCGAAATCTTTTTTTCAGATGAATTCTGGCCGTCCAAAACTCCTACAGGAAGTTTCCTGTAGAACACAGAGCTTCCTGTAGAAAGTTCGGCCTTCCTGTAGAAAGTCTGTACTTTCCTGTAGAAAAACCGCCCCTTCCTGTAGAAAGACTGCATCTTCCTGTAGAAAGACAACATCTTCCTGTAGAAGATTCAAACCTTGATAAAATTGCACATACCTTGAAAAAACATGGGTGCTCTTGGAGGAGGTGCTGGTGAGGTTCCTTGACAGTATGATAAGGACCCCTGGCTGTGAGTTGAAGGGCTTCCTCTCCTCCATAGAGCATCTGCAACTTGCATGCAATTTTACCATATCTTGCTTATTGTTTTTTTCCTTTTTTTTCTTTTTTTTTCTTTTTTTTTTTTGAAAGATAACAGGGGCGCCTCAAAGAGGTTTTCACCCGTGCCATCTGCCCTGAGCGCCTCAGAGAGGTTTTCACTCAAGGATCTTTTCCACCTTTTTTTTTTTTTTGAAAGACAATAGGGGTGCCTCAATGAGGTTTTCACCCCTACTACCTGCCTTGGGCGCCTCAGAGAGGTTTTCACCCAAGGATCTTTTTTTTTTTTTCTTTTTTTTTTCAGAAACTTTTCTTCAGGGTATGCCAGAGGCAGAGGCAGAACCCTTCTCTATGACCAATACAGATTTCTCTATAGTCTTGATGAACTCTTGTCTTAAGAGAGGTCTCCTGTAGATCTTCAAACGATGCCCATTGACAAGCATGGGAATGGCTTCCTCATCAATGGTTCGAATGAGGACAGATCCATTGTCATGGCATTTCTCCACTGTATATGGTCCTAGCCATCTGGTTCTCAGCTTCCCCTTGAAATCTTTGTATCTGGAATCATACAACAAAGCCCAATCTCCCGGCTGAAATTGCTTGTCATGAAGATGTTGGTCATGCCACACCTTTCTCTGAAGTTGAACCACTTCTGAGTGAAGGAGGGCCTGCATGCGGTGCTCATCCAGGCCATTTAGCTGCAGCAGCCTTTCTTGATGTGCATGGCTGAGATCTAGATCCAGCTGAGCTGCCATCCTCAAAGTGTTGTATTCAAACTCAATGGACATCAAAGCTCTCTTCCCATAGACCAGCTCATACGGTGTGAAGCGAGTGGTGGTCTTCCAAGTGGTGTTGTAAGCCCATGTGGCTTCAACCAGGCGATCTGCCTAGTCTTTTCTGCTGCTGCTCACCACTTTAGTCAAGATCCCTTCTAATGCTCTATTAGTGACTTCAACCTTCCCATTTGCTTGAGGGTGATAAGGGGTGGAAGTCCTATGCTTGATCTTGTGATGAGCTAGGAGATCTTCAACCAGGTTGGAGGTGAACTGGCTCCCTTGATCGGTGACCAGCTCTCTTGGATAGCCAAACTTATAGAAGATGTTCTCTCTTAGGAACTCGGCCACCTTTTCTTCTGTTGCTGCTTTGATTGCTTTGGTCTCTGCCCACTTTGTCAAATAGTCAGTACACACAATGATGTAAGTCCTTTGCCTCGAAGAGGGGTTGATTGGGCCCACAAAGTCCATGCCCCACTTCTCAAATGGCTCAAGAGTTCTTGAGGTTGGAGAGGAATCTCATCCCTTTGGGTCGGTTTCCCCATTCTTTGGCATTGGTCACACTGACTGACATATCTCCTGACATCTTGATGAAGTGTGGACCAATAGTAGCCTGCCTGCAGGATCTTGAAGGCAGTTCTCTTTGCTGAAAAATGTCCTCCACAAGGCCCATCACGACAAGTGAGGAGGATATCAAAGACTTCCTCCTCCCTTACACAACGCCTTAAGATCTGATCGGGGCCAAGCTTGAACAGATTGCCCCCGATCCAAGTGAATAAAGGCACTTTTTCTGATGATTCTGCTCTTCTCTCTGGAAGATAGGTGTGGAGGGAACTGTGCTGAAACAAGATAGTTTGCTATATCAGCAAACCATGGAGAGAGTACTGAAATAGCAAACAGATGTTCATTAGGCATCTAGTCGTCCACTGTTCCATCCTCATCTGCAGACAAATCCAATCTAGATAAAAAGTCAGCAACTACATTTTCTCTACCTGGTTTATCAACAATGGTCAAATCAAACTGCTGCAATAAAAGTAACCATCTAATAATACGAGCATTCACATCTGGTTTATTCATTAGATATCTAATAGTAGCATGGTCAATATGTACAAAGGTCTGGTAACCAGTAATATAATGTCGGAACTTGTTCAATGCATGGACCACAGCCAAGAATTCTTTCTCGGTCACAGTGTAATTCAGCTCAACTTTGGACAAGTTTTTGCTAACAAAGTAAATGGCATATGGAAGTTTCTGCTCAACTTGTCCTAAAGCTGCACCTATGGCTTTGTTCGAGGCATCAGTGTGGATGTGGAAAGGTAGGGCCCAGTTTGGACCTCTCAGGATTGGGGCTGACACCAACTTGTTCTTTAATTCATTTAAAGCCCTCTGACAATCGTCAATCCAATTAAACTCCACATCTTTTGCCAACAGGCCAAACAATGGTGAGGCTAGCTTGCTGAAATCTTTAATGAATCTCCGGTAGTATCCTGCTAATCCCAAGAAACTCCGGACATCCCTGACCTTTTGAGGAGGTGGAACCCTCTTGATTGTTAGAAAATTATATATTACGGAGCAATGGAACACATAAAATATTGCAGAAATATAAACACAGAAAACGCACAAAACAAGAGAGACACAGATATACGTGGTTCACCCAGTTTGGGCTACGTCCACCCCGAACAGCCAGTCCTTCCTTTCTATTATCCAGAAAAATGAAGAGATACAACCTACAACAAAACCGCTGTAATATCCTCTGTTTTCTCTCACAGTCTCACCTCTATGTTTCTCGCTCACCGAATACACACATATCACAGCCTCAAATACAATGCCCTCATATAAAGAGAGGGGTTGCCTTCTAGGGCAAAAAACCATAAACTAAACATAAGTTCTACCGTCAGATCATCCGCCTAATGAACGACCCAGATTGACTAGAAATTACTATACTTTTACAAGGCAATTTTACAGCTGTTTTTAGCTTCGGGGGCGCTGCCCCCGAAACCCCCCGCCAGGGGGGGGCTCCATAAAGTCGCTGCTGCCCCCCCCTGGACCCCCCATGGCAGTGATCATTTTACGGGCGGCGTTGCCGCCCCATTTTGAACTTGGGTCCAAAATGCCGGTACTATAGAAGATAATCAGGCTCCACACCCAACATTGATGAGAGCAATTTTGTTAGGATCCACCCGCAATCCTTGGCAAGAAATGGTATGGCCTAGCACGGTCCCTTCAGTCATTAGGAATTCACATTTTTCAGGACTAAGGGACAAGTTCATCTCGGTGCATTTGGTTAGGACTTTCCCCAGGTTGGACAATGCTTCCTGGAAGTTGGCCCCATAAGGAGTAAAGTCATCCATATAGATTTCTACTGCATCATGGACCAGCTCCGAGAAGATGCTCAAGACAGCTCTCTGAAAGGTGGCAGGAGCATTGCATAGCCCAAAGGGAAGGACTCGATAGGCAAAGGTACCCCAAGGACAAGTGAAGGTGGTCTTATCTTGGTCTTCCGGGCTGATTTGGATTTGATTGTACCCGCTAAACCCATCTAGGAAAGAGAAGAACTTCTTTCCTGCCAGTCCATCCAACACTTGATCTATGAAAGGTAGGGGGAAATGGTCCTTCTTGGTAGCTTTGTTCAGTTCTCGGTAGTCCACACAGATTCTCCATTTCCCATTTTTCTTGGGAACCAACACTAGAGGGGACACCCATTCACTATCTGAGATGGGGTAAATGAATCCGGCATCCAACAATTTTTGCAACTCTTCCTTAACAATGTCCTTAAGGGCTGGATTCATTCTCCTCTGAGGTTGCCTAGATGGTTTACAATCCTCTTTGATGTATATATGGTGGGTACAGACCGAAGGATGGACTCCTTTCATTTCCTTATAGCTCCAAGCGAAAGCATCAAGGTGGTTGGCCAACAGACTACACAGCTCCTTTTCCTGGGAAGGAGATAGGGAGGAGCTGATCTTCAATGCTTTCTCAGGGTCGAACTCCACATTCTTGACTCTGGGAGTAACAGGGTTGGTTGTACAAAGATCCACTAAGGTGCTAGCTTGGGCATCCTCCACCAATTTCTCTAAGGGTAGTGCACTGGAAGGTGGATTCTGGATCAAGGTCTCGATCAAGTCATCCTCGGTTGGGGGGTCTTTTCTAGTGGTATCTAAGGTGCACAGAGGTGCTTAGTACACCTCATCTTCCTCTCCTTCTTCCAACCAGAGTGGTAAGTCATGCTCCAAGGAGGGTTGGGCAGGAGGGTAAAGGACTAGCTGCTTGGACATGGGACCATTTTTGATGGTCATGTTTCCTGCACGACAACTTATGTAAGCATCTGCAGTAGCTAACCAAGGCCTTCCCAAAATGAGAGGATATCCAGTAAGCTTGGCCTTTGGTTCCAGAACCAGGAAGTCTGCAGGGTATTCCCAAGAGTCAATAGAGACCAAGACATCCTCCACATCTCTTCGGGAGTCACGGTGGAGTGATCTGCTAGTTGCAGTACTGTCGAGGTCTTCCTCAAGGAACCCTGAAGATTAAGCTTAAGTGTTAGGCCCCTATACTACTAGTGTAACCCCTTATTGTTATTAGTATAACCCACTTATTATATTGATGTACCCATGTAGTGCCCATATTGTTACTATTATGCCACATAGAAGCCCACCATTGTTACTGTTGTGCCCTACAATATTATTATTATGTAGGCTTTGATTGTGTTGGGACCACTTAGACTCCTATATATAGAAATGAGGTATTTTCATTTGTATCATCCAAGAATTGTTCATTTATGTAATGTAAAGGAGGTTTCCCCCTCGAAGTGGCTGAATTCTAAGGCGTGGATCTCTCTTTTCTATCTTTTTGTGAGCTGGTTTCATAACATTTGGTATCAGAGCTTTGGATTCTAGGGTTTCGCTGCTCCAAACAGGTCATCGTGGCATTTGTGCTATAACGTTTTGTTTGTGACGTTTCAGAAGTCACAAAACAAACCCATTTGAGAATAATTGGCTCTGAACCTTGGGTCCGAATTTCAGATCTTTTAACGCGATAGTTTCGGAGATATGATCTGCGGAAGTTGGTCTTTTTGCAAACTCCTAAATTACACTCAAAACAGGTGACCTGGGGAAAATTGTCATAACTTTCTTTCTGAGAATCGGATTGAAATTTCGTAAGAAGGTGAAAAAAGAGGACGGACTGCAGTTTCTGTTTATATATTTTTCAGAGTCAAAGGTTGAAACAGTGACACGTGGCACTTCATACAAGTTCGCTCTACTGAACTAGTCTATAATAAGGTCACTGTGCGTGATTGTGCATAACTATTTTTTGGAGAATCCAATTTGGATAAGACTTGTGGCATTGGAAAGAGGACACAGAGGGCTACTACAGGTCACAAGTTCAGAACTTAAAGATCCGAAAGTACAGAGTTACACTCATTTTAAGGTAGCGCTCCTAAAATCAAGAAAAATCAAGATGAGGAAGTTTGATGGCAAGGATCCGGTAAATTGGATACTTCAGATGGAGCAATATTTTGATATACATGGTGTAAAACTGTTACAAAAGGTATGTATTGCATCTTCATATTTAGAACCAGATCAATTTTTATGGTACAAAGGGCTTTGTTCTCGTAAAAAACTTGTTACGTGGTCAATTTTCATGGAGGAAATGATAGCACATTATGAGGATATTAAGAGCAACACCTTCTTTAGAGCAACACCACAACAATTGGAAAGAGTAAAAGGGCTTTGTGACATAATGGAAAGCAAAATTATGGAAACCAGGAAGCATACCCCTCACAACTATAAAGATGGAAGTGTTGTTTCTCCCAACCTTCCACAACCTACAAGGGTTACACCACAACAATTGGAAGAAAAAAGAGAAAAAGGGCTTTGTTACAATTGTGATAGCGAATGCACTAAAGGTCATTGGTGTGCTGAGAAGAAATTATTTTATATAGAATATGAAGAGGAGGAAGAAAAGGATCAAGAAACATCAAAAGAAGAGGATATACGTCAGGACACCACCCTAGAGAAAGAAGAAATGAATCAGACCATATCTTGTAAAGCATTGGCAAGAATTACCACTCCTCAAACTCTCAAGATAGAAGGACATGTCAAGAAGAAAAAGGTACAAGAAGTGAAAGATCACATCAAGAAAGAAGAAATGAATCCAACCATATCTTTTAATTCAATGGATGAAATTACCACTCCTCAAACTATCAAGATAGAAGGACACATCAAGAAGAAAAATGTTCAAGAAGTGAAAGATCACATCGAGCATCAAGAAATGAATCCGACCATATCTTGTAAAGGACTGGAAGAAATTACCACTCCTCAAAAGATAGAAGGACATGTCAAGAAGAAAAAGGTTCAAGTAGAGAAAGATCATATCGAGCATCAACAACAAGTTCTCCAACTTTTAAAGGATAAGGCCACTTCGGTGCAAAATCAAATGAAACAACAGGTAGATCAACATCGTAGTGAAAAATGTTTTGATGTGAGTGATTGGGTATTTTTACTGCTACATCTCAAGCAAGCTATTTATGAGAAGGAAATGTTGGCAATACTACATGCACTTAAAAAATGGCAACCTTACCGAATGGGAAGACGCTTAAAGGATGAGGATGTGGAAGCATTGTTTTGTGCTATTTATATTATCCAACCAAATTGGATAAACGAAGCAACGGATGAATGGAAGAAGAACGAAGAAGTATGGCCACTTATTCAAAAGTTGCAAAAGATCCCAATTCAAGCAATATTGCCAGAAATTGAAGAGGAAGGAAAAATCATATTGGAACCTGGAGCAGTCACAGAAACAAGAACCCGACAGCTATGAAATCGATCAATTTCAGAGTATCTCATCAAGTGGAAGAACTTACCTGCTGAATATTCCACATGGGAGGACAAGAATTTTATATAGAAGCATCAAGAACTACTCAAGCGTTGAGGACAATGCTTTTTGAAGGAGAGGGGCATGTTAGGCCCCTATACTACTAGTGTAACCCCTTATTGTTATTAGTATAACCCACTTATTATATTGATGTACCCATGTAGTGCCCATATTGTTACTATTATGCCACATAGAAGCCCACCATTGTTACTGTTGTGCCCTACAATATTATTGTTATGTAGGCTTTGATTGTGTTGGGACCACTTAGACTCCTATATATAGAAAGGAGGTATTTTCATTTGTATCATCCAAGAATTGTTCATTTATGTAATGTAAAGGAGGTTGCCCCCTCGAAGAGGCTGAATTCTAAGGCGTGGATCTCTCTTTTCTATCTTTTTGTGAGCTGGTTTCATAGCATTAAGCATGGTATCCCTGGTCATCACATTAATGGCAGCCCCTAGATCAATCAAGGTGTGAGGTATAATGGTGCCATTGATGTGAACATCTACTACAGGACTTCCAGGATCTAGGTACTTTGGGCAGATGACTTGTCCTAGCATAAGGTCAGACAGTTGTCCTATGACATTGATAGTTGAGGCATCTTTCTTCCGTCTCCCTGGGTGTATGAAACACTTCTCCTTCACCAGCTTGTTATATATTGGCACATCCTTGATGGCTTGGAGAAGTGGTATTTTTACACACAACTGCTTGAGCTCACCCAAAAGCTCTTCCTCCTCTGGGTTGGGTTGTGTGGTGGTTGTTAGTCTCTCAGGAAAGGGTGGAATAGCCTTTGGTTCACTTTCCTGTTTATCTTCCTCATCCTCTGGGGGAGGAGGTTGGCGATCTGGTAGAGTCTTTCCAGATCGAAGATTGATCTCCTGGATCTCCACAGCATAGGTAGGGCATGAGGTTTCCCCAGTGTATACCTGCTGGGCCTGTCTATTGTTGGGGTTCAGGTTTGGTTGAGCAGGCATTTGAGGCTGCCTTGGAGGAGCAGGAGGCAATGGCTGAGGTTGAACTGGTGGTGGAGGCAAGATGGCAGGAGGAGTGTTGTATTGGGGCCTCCACCCCGACTGAGGCGCATTCCATTGAGGCTGTGGCTGGGCATGTGAGTGATATGAATGATAAGTAGGTTGAGTGGGGTACTAAGGTGGATAAGACCATGGAGGAGGCATGGACCATGAAGGATGAGTAGGGGGACCCCAGGAAGGCATAGGAGTCGATTGGTTGGGGCTGTAATAAGCTTGAGATGCCCCTTGCATCCCCTGCTAATAAGGTCTAGATCCCTGTGGCCTCCTTTGGTTGAGGTAATAGAGAGGCTCTGTGGAAGCTTCTGTCCCTTGGTACATGGCTTTAAACCTAGGTAAGGTTGGACACTGATTTGTGGGATGGTCCTCCTCACAAATGAAACACACTTCAACCGAATGCAATGGACATTCGTTCTTAGGGTGCCTCCTTGTGCACCTAGGGTAGAAGACAGCTAAGGCTCTCTCAGCCTCTTCTTTCTTTTGCTGAATCCTGAATGTGTCAAGCTGCATGGCAATGGTTTGTCTCACCTCACTCTTAAGATCTTCTAATTGATTTGCAAGCTCATGTTTGGAGAAAGGGACACTAGTTGCGAGGTGGTTTCCTCTACCTCGTTTTTGAGCTGCCCTGGAGTGGTTTCTAAACACTGTCTTGATGTCCTCATAAGGAAGTTGGTAAATGTCCCCCCCAGCTAACATGTGAATGGTATCTAAGAGGTCTTCAGGGACTCCTCGGAGCAGGACCAACTTGAGGGATTCAGGGTCAAGTGTGCACCTGGCCCGCTTATAGCTTAGTTGGAACCTCTCCTCATAATCCTCTAAGGACTCATCATTTCCCATGGACATCCGAAAGATTTCCCCCTTTGTTTCCTTGGACCTATAGTAATCCCGGTACTTGGTGTTGAAAGCTTGCTGCATCTGAGCCCAAGTGGTGATACTATTCCCAGGTAAGCCCATGAACCAGCGTAGTGCTGCATCCTTGAGAGTGGAAGGGAAAAGTTTCAACTTTTGCTCATCTTCAGTATAGTCATAGGTTCTACAAAGGACAGCAAACTCAAACAGGAAGGTGTCCGGATCTTCAGTGGTCAGCCCATGGAAGTGAGGTAAGGCATAGGGGCTAATGTTCTTCATTTTCATCTCTCCATTGGTCTCTCGGATGGGGAAGGCACCTTCTATTCTCTCATCTTCTCTTCTATTGTCAGCGATAGCTTCAGATGGATTGGTCTCTAACTCTTCTTCTACTATAGGGTCTTTGGATATCTCAGGTTGTTCACCTATAGGTTCTTCTGGGTCACTGTCACCAAAGAAGAGAGAAGGGTGACTCAGTGATGTGGTGGGGGTGTTTGGTAGGAATTTGCCTGATCTATCTCGGTTCCTACGAGGCATGAAATGGAAAAGACTTTCTTTTTCTTTTTGATTGCTTTTTCTTTGCTTTTCTTTTGGTACCTGCAAAACTGAGACAGATTGATCTACAACTAACTATGAAAGATGCAAAATTAACTGAAAGTAGGAAAGAACTAATCTACTTTGCTCAAAATGAAATTGCAGAAAGGAAAGGCTAATCTATGAAAGCAGGAAATGCTAATCTATGAAAGCAGGAAATGTTTATGCTACTTTTGCAGAATGGAAATGAAGTAAACTACTCAGCAGAAGGCAAGAGTAAGGAAATAGAAGAAAAGCAACAATTACTAATACTCTGACGCTTCCCCGGCAACGGCGCCAAAAAGATGATGGGCTCCAGTATCGTAGCAATAATGCTACAACTCCTGGAGCTTCCTGTCTCTTAATTTTATCAACCCGGTAGTTCGTACAAACTTGGAAGCGACGGTGCTGTATGCACAAGTACTACCTCTTGTCGCAGCTGTCACTTGGTCAGCTGGCACAAGTCCGCTAGGGCTCAAGCCAACTTCTATAGGCTCACAGAAGAAGCTTTATCAATGATGGACGAAAGCTAACTCAAAGGAGACTAGTCTAATTGCAGAAGGAAACTGAAAACCAATAAAGCATGGAAACCCTAGGAAACCCTAATTTGACTAGCTAGACCCTAACTATGAAAAATTGTGAATGAAACAACTACCAATAATGCCATTACTTGCAGTGAACTGAAATACATGCATCTAAGCTACTTGCATTCTAAAAATCATGTTTTTGTATTTTTTCATTAAGTGGTTGGATTTATTGTGATGATGCTTTTGATTAGGGTTTGGTTGTGCAGGAGCGATTGGGATGGAAGGAAAGCGTGGCCAAGGTCAGGATGGCTAAGGGAGGTCCCAGAGGGTCTCTAGCATCAGTCCACAGAAGCCTACCACGTTCGGATGCTTAGTAACCGAGTTTGCAGGTTTCTACAGGAAGTCTGCAGGGGATCCTACAGGAAACTCAGGGGTTTCTACAGGAAGTCTGTGCAATTCTAAAGGATGTTTGGCTGTGGAGGTTTTGGAAGATGGTGAAGTGTTGGAGTGGTGTGGAAGGATAGGTGAGATGGAGATGCAGCTGGTGATGGCTCAGGAGCAGAGAAATCAGATGGAGGAAGAGTGCATGCAGAGGTTTGATGATTGGAAGGATGGGATCAACGAAAGTGTAAGTAGATGGAGCTAAGTGAATAATGGATGAGTTGGAGGGTAAATGAGTTGGTCAGAGGCTGAGTAGGGCTTGAGGATAGATCAAGAAGAAGAAGAAGGAAGTGGATTGTTAAGGAGCAACGTAAATGAAACAAATGACTTAGGCATCAAAACGAGAAATTCATTAACCTATGATAACTGTGCCATGAAACCTATGAATAGAAATGGAAAACAAGAAATGAAACTTATGCGTGGAAGTGAAATGTAGAAGTATGGTTCAATGTCAAAAATGCATGGATGGATCTTCAATGAAAATGTTTATGTTGCAGCTTCCATGGAAGTGAGAAGAACTTCGTTTCTTTTTGGTGGTTGGTTATGGACTGCACCCCAATCCCTAACAGAGAGATGGCAGTGAGTCTTTACAACCTTTTTGCTGGAGCTCCAATGATTTATAACTATCCTCCTATCGAACTTACGCAACGGAAAGCAAATCACCATCAACTAATCCTATCTAAGCTCATGAAAAAGACTAAATTAACAAACTGTAAATTCGAATTGCATGTGAAAGTAAACAAACTTAGAGTGCTGGAACGAAATGCAAACACATTACAACACCGAGGAGATCTATTGCTCTCAGGTTGGGCCCTAACCTGAGAGCTATAGCTCCCTTAGAAACTCAGAATGAGATCAAAATCTGACTGCCTTTATTCATAAACGAGAGTCTGATGACATGCCAAAATTGGCTTACAAAACCGAGCTGTAGCTCGTACTTCCAAATTTCAAGAATAATACCAAGGTTCAAAAAGCTTCTATCCAAGGCTACAGCCTCAGTATTTATGCAAAAAATATCATCCAACAGGTGTCCTTGATTTTAGGAGCTCGGATGTCCAACTGAAGTTTAACTGTTGATCCTGTAGGACAGTCATAACTACTGTTCCTGTAGAACAGTTATAACTGCTGTTCCTGTAGAACAGCTGGCTGCTTCTAAGCTCGGTGGGGAGATGGATTGGAGCTCGGAGCTATGGTGGGAATCACGAGGAAGGTCCCCAAGACCGTGGACATCCTCTCCTAAAAACCAGCAGTGCCACCTCATTGTCTCCTTGTCTCCTTTCTCGTTGTCTTTTCTCCCTTTTAATTCCAAAAACCTGAAAGCATCATGCATTAGTCACGTAGATAGAATGTCTACCCTTCTTTGTACAAACAACACGAATAAACCAAGAAATGAATGCATAAGCAATAAAAAAATGAATGGTTTGAGCAGAGCAAGTAGGCCAAATGAGCCCAAATTGTACCAAAAATTGGGGCTCATCAATATGTTCCTTTAACTTATATTTTAATTAAAATATAATTAACTATTACTCTATTTTTAACTTTTATAACTAACTAATATTTATATAACTTTGATATCTAACAATTTTAAAATTTACTTATTCTAAGGATTTTAAATTAATTTATTTTAATATTATATATTTATAAATATATGTCCCTTTAACTTATATTAAGATTTAATTAACTATTTATAGATCACTCTATTTTTAATATTTATATATAATAACCTCGATATCTAACAATTTGAAATTAATTTATTTTATGATTTACTTATTATAATATATTAATTTGCTTATTCTAATATATATTTATAAAATGGTCCACTTACATTTATTTTTATTAAGAATATTAATAACCGAATTAACTTATTTAAATAAATATAGTTTATACCCCTTATCAAAGTCAAACTAGCCATTTCCCGGTCAAATCTAGTTGTTGTCATTTTAGCCGTTACCTTGTCTAGAAAATTAGGTCATTGGATATTCTGCACTATCTATTTAATGTGCAAAGCGAGATCTGCTCATTTAGCTTGTCCTGGCGATGAACCACACTGGTTGGTTCGAAACGCGTCGACAAAAGTATCTCTATGTGATTTTCGCCGAAGAATCTTCAAAAAATTTGATATGGATCACAGAAGCCTAAATTCAATAAAGCAAAACATCTTTTAATCAGATTATATTATTAAAAATACTAAAATAAATTTTATTTAGTAGTGAGAAATCTCAAAAGATATACCGATTTGTAAATTAAAACAAAAATGATAGTTGCAAAGCAGCATCGTCCTTGAATCTTTTGGTAGTTATGGATATGTTGGTGTGATTAAAGAAGTGTATGGTCAAAGTTTTGTCATTACTAAAAAAATCCTATTTCAACATAAATCACATTTCAACATCTGTTGTCACTGATAGTTTGTGTCTTATTTTGCACACCCATTCTCCCACACAATACTTTTTCTGCACACACATTAGAAAACACTTCTTGCTAAAGGAAGTTTGTGGTCTTGACTCTTCTTTCCTTATACCAATGAGGCTTATATGAGCTTGACGTGATCTTGCTTTGAAATCTTGCAGTTCTTACACTTTAGAAGCTCAATAACAGACCTGGGTCCACATCGGTGTCCAACAAAAAAGTCCTGATGTAGTCTAGGCATTAGCATTCAAATACCCATAGAGAAGTATATAGGAGGGAATGTGTGTGGAGGTGGAAAAATGGGAATGTGTGAGGAAAAAGGAACATGTGGAAGAAACATCCACACTTCCTTGGTTCCCCATTTTTATGTGTTTTTACAAAATTTTCATTTAAACAGAATATATATATATATCATAGATACAATCTCATGTGTATTATCCCTACCAAAAAACCGATACATTTTAAAAATTACACACTTTGTGGATTCGATATTTAATAATGGAGTCCCATGTCTTAATTTACCACCCTTTGAAAAATTGTTTCGTGCAACCAACTACTTCATATGGCGAGGCTCCCTTTTGTTAGCCTTATGACAAACCTGCTTCCCACATAAGTTCCACCACAATGAGCTGCTAAGACCTCACAACACTGCAATGTTGAAATATTTGTGAAGGAAGTTTAGTGCAATGGTTCCTTTGATTGGATCACGCAAAAGTTCGGTCGCTAAATCGTCTGCTCAATGTTGATTCCTTCATTCATCCATCGATGAATTTATAGTATTGAGCGTGGAAACAAAAACAATGAGGGAACATTAGCAAATTCATGGAGCTGTTCCTAAACGTAGATTGGTCATGCATGAAGGAATACAACAAATGTGGAAATCGTAAAGGCCATGTTGTGTGGCAAAAGAAACTCTTCAATTCAGGGTTGTAATTAACCTTCGATCCTAAATTTAATGAATCTCGACATGGAGAGATTTCCGAGAACCAACATCCAATTCGATCAGAGGTCTGGCAAACGTCTTGTTTAGATTGTATTTTGAAATGGGTTTATTTAACAGTCTGCACTAGTTAATTATAATATTGGTTTGCGGGTTGGGATTGTTATCTAATTTTACTTTGTCTATATAGAGTAAGGAATACAAATTTTCTTTTACACGTCTATGTTTCATGTTTTCCACACACCATATTATATTTTTTCTTAATCGAAATTTCTAGTTTTTCATATATATATATATAGAACTTTCCCGACGGGTTGAACCCTTGATGGGGCCCCAAGCCTTGAGCTTTTAAAAAGAGTTAAAATTTTCTCAAAAAGGTGCAATGGGAAAAGTCTTGAGAGGTGAAAATGGTCTGCAACAAAAATTCCTGAGAGGGGAAAAGGGTCTTCCACAAAATGGTACCATGTTGTAGATG
Source organism: Pinus tabuliformis (assembly GCA_031772625.1). Taxonomy (NCBI): domain Eukaryota; kingdom Viridiplantae; phylum Streptophyta; class Pinopsida; order Pinales; family Pinaceae; genus Pinus; species Pinus tabuliformis. The sequence continues at coordinate 1,001,357,111 of CM062813.1, read as the reverse complement.
ATCAATTGCGACCCTCTTGTTAGGGTCTTGAGCAACCATCCCTTATCTAGCTACTAGCACGTAGCTAAGAAGATACATAGGTGAGTGTTGTTGGTTCATGGCTACCAACCCGTACCAGTACCAAGCTAGCTCTAGATACTAACCCTATTGGGCTACTGAAGGCGAGCTCAAGTCAAGTGGTTGGCCACCTCCCGTTGCCATACCCTGGATGGAAGTCCCGCTGCCTTACCATAGGTTTTAACAACCCTGCATTTAAAACCCATCCATCTCTAACAACTAAGTGACTTCCTTCTCACTCAATGAAGAGATGCCCGGCTATTGGTTCAAAATTTCCGCGGAACGACCATCCCCCTCTCACTACACCTCGGTAACACTGATGAGTCATTACTCACTGTGGAGAGGGACCGACTATTGGGCCTTTTAGGGGATTCAAGTCTTTGGTTGAGCCCACGGCCAATTCACCCTAATGTGAGGTGACCTCAGGAAGAGGTGAGGTTTTCGTAACGTAAAAGAGGGAATCTTACAGGACCCCTGAACGACATAACATTCTAGCTAAGACATCTCTTGTCAAGCTTCGTAGAGTTTCCAAAGGAGTCTTACAGGACCCATGAACAACATACTCGCTAAGACCAACCTCTTTTCAAACTAAGAAGTTGACTCTACTATCCATACTTGATGGGGACACTGATTTGTTCTTTTGGGGGTACTTTTTTTCGGTTTTTTTTTTACTCTAAAATGTCGCTCGAAATGGTGAGGTATTTTTTAAAAGACTTCACCTTCCTACACATATTTATATAAGTTTCATAAAAAAAATAAAACATAATTTTTTTTTTCAAATTAATAAAGTACCCACGTTACTCTAATTCATAAAAATAAAGTGTTCAAATGAAATATTTTTAAAATTGTTTGTGCGTATAACTTTTAAAAATAAAACTAGTCATTTTTCTTAATTATAGAGTAAATGATTATTTAATAGAGTTCAGGCTTCTTTGATCCATATCAAGTTAAGAAAGATTCTTCGGCAAAAATCACATGGAATATCATTTGTCGACGCGTTTCGAACCAACCAGTGTGTTTCATCGTCAGGACAAGTTGAAGAAACAGATCAAGCTCATCATGTTAAATAGTCTAATCGGACCCTCCAACAGCTATCTTTTCTAACGGCTAGTTTGACTCAAGGACAGAGGTCAAAATTATTATATTTGATTAATTAAAAATTATTAATAATTTAACGGAAAGTTAGTTGAGTGAATGGCCTTATAATAATAGAATACCTAAAAATTAATATAGAAATAATATTTTTATTTAAACTATATTAATATAAAATAATAATAATGTTATTCAATTTTAATTAATAGATAAAAGGTAATTAAGTTAGAAAAACAAAGTTAGCTATTATAAGTTAATGGGAAAATTAGTGAATGCATCAATAGAGTATATAAATAAAATAATATTAATTAAAAGAATCATTAAAATTATAAGTTGATTAATAATTTAAAGGGCAGTTAGTTAAATAAATGACCAATAATAATTTTATTTTTATTTTATTAATATAAAATAATATTTTTATTTAAATTTCATTAATAAATAAAAGGAAATTAAGTTAGAAATCAAAGTTAATTACCATAATTTAAAGGAAAAAGATAGAATAAAATTAATATTATTTAGAAGAATCATTAAAGAGTATATACAAAAAGGTAAAAAATGACCTTATAAGGCCAAAATCAGTTAAAAATATAAGGGACAAAATTAGTTATAAGAAGGACCTCAAAATAAGAGGGCCTCAGAATATCAGAAGAAATAGAAACGACACTAAAATTAAAATAAATTAGTTAAAAATAAAAATAGAAATAATAATAAAAATAAATAAATAAATAAATAAATAAATAAAAATAATTATACAATAAAATAAAATAAAATAAAATAATAGTAAAGAAAAACGACAAAAAACAAAGAGGAAGAGAAAACGACTAGGACGGGAGGGCAGGGACCCAACACCTACTGACTTTCCATCCATCTTCCCTAAGGAGCAGGAGCAGGAGGTAGATGGTTGCCTTCCTTTCCTTGATATTCTTATTTCTAGGAATGATGATGGTTCCCTCGCCCATCGAGTTTTCCGGAAGAAAACTCATATGGAGCAGTATCTTCATGCCAGTTCCCACCATTTCCCGGCGCAGAAGATGGGTGTCCTTAGTACCCTTGCTACTCGGGCCCTGAGGATCTCAGACAAGAAGAGCTTTGAAAAAGAAAAATCCCATCTACTGGATGTCTTTGCGGAGAATGGTTATAGTAGATACTTGGGTCATAGGGCTTTCCTTAAAGCCTCCAGGAATTCTCTGGCTAAAAGAGAACCTAGAGATCGTATTCCAGGTGTCCATCTTCCGTATGTTCAAGGGACCACTGATAGAATTGGCAGGATTCTTAAGAGGCATAATGTCCCTGTGACCTTTAGGCCCCTGAACACCATTCGTATGTCTCTCAGATCAGTGAAGGATCCTATCGACCCTAAGGATATGAAGGGCGTTTATATGATCCCTTGTTCCTGTGGGACCCCTATATTGGGGAGATTGGTCGTTCCATCAATCAGAGGATTAGCGAGCACGCAGCGGATCTTAAGCATAGGAGAGCCAAGTCTTCCGCTTTGGCTGAACATGCTGAGAAAACCAATCATCATGTTTGTATTGAAGAGGCCAGTGTTATTGCTAAGGTTTCACATTTCCACCATCGAAAATTCAGGGAAGCGCTTGAGATTGAAAAGAGACCAAGCAATCTCAATAGGGAAGATGGATGGAAAGTCAGTAGGTGTTGGGTCCCTGCCCTCCCGTCCTAGTCGTTTTCTCTTCCTCTTTGTTTTTTGTCATTTTTCTTTACTATTATTTTATTTTATTTTATAATTATTTTTATTTATTTATTTATTTATTTTTATTATTATTTCTATTTTTATTTTTAACTAATTTATTTTATTTATTTTAATTTTAGTGTCGTTTCTATTTCTTTTGATATTCTGAGGCCCTCTTATTTTGAGGTCCTTCTTATAACTAATTTTGTCCCTTATATTTTTAACTGATTTTGGCCTTATAAGGTCCTTTTTTACCTTTTTGTATATACTCTTTAATGATTCTTCTAAATAATATTAATTTTATTCTATCTTTTTCCTTTAACTTATGGTAATTAACTTTGATTTCTAACTTAATTTCCTTTTATTTATTAATGAAATTTAAATAAAAATATTATTTTATATTAATAAAATAAAAATAAAATTATTATTGGTCATTTATTTAACTAACTGCCCTTTAAATTATTAATCAACTTATAATTTTAATGATTCTTTTAATTAATATTATTTTATTTATATACTCTATTGATGCATTCACTAATTTTCCCATTAACTTATAATAGCTAACTTTGTTTTTCTAACTTAATTACCTTTTATCTATTAATTAAAATTGAATAAAATTATTATTATTTTATATTAATATAGTTTAAATAAAAATATTATTTCTATATTAATTTTTAGGTATTCTATTATTATAAGGCCATTCACTCAACTAACTTTCCGTTAAATTATTAATAATTTTTAATTAATCGAATATAATAATTTTGACCTCTGTCCTTGAGTCAAACTAGCCGTTAGAAAAGATAGCTGTTGGAGGGTCCGATTAGACTATTTAACATGATGAGCTTGATCTGTTTCTTCAACTTGTCCTGACGATGAACCACACTGGTTGGTTCGAAACGCGTCGACAAGTAAATGATTATTGTTAGATAAAATAATAATGCTCAAAATATTTAAATGAGTTAGCATGAGAGAATGACTTGTGAGAAATGATAATACAATAGAGTAGAAAAAGTGATATGAAAAAAACGCTAACATTCCCACTTCCACACCTCACACTTCTTCACGCTATAACATTACTATTCAAAGTATTCTATAGTGTAAATTGCTTTTGGGCCTGAAAGTCATAGCTGTGAGAGAAATGAAGAGTGAGCAATGGTTTCATATTTTGATCTCATATGTTCAACACTATAATTCCTAGTTGACTCCAATGAATCAATTTGAATGAAGAAAAACGTTATCCCCCACTTTTGGGCCTGAAAGCCATAGCTGCGAGAGAAACGAAGAGTGAGCAATGGTTTCTTATGTTGATCTCATATGTGCAACACTATAATTCCTAGTTGACTCCAATGGATCAATTTGAATGAAGAAAAAAGTTATCCCCCAATGATTGTGTGGTCGTCAAAAGTAAGTTTACTCATATGCATGACTTGCAATGATTGAGTTATTTCAAAACTTGTTTGTACTTATAACTTTTAAAATATAAAATTGGTCAATTTTCATGATTATAGAATAAATTTTTATTGTTAGACGAAGTGACAATGTCAAAATATTTAAATGGATTGGTGAGAGAATGACTTGTGAAAGATGATAATGCAGTAGTGCAGAAAAAGTGATGTGTGGGAGAGACATCTGCACTTTGGCACCTCTCGCACATCACTTTTTCCGCAATATTGAATTAAGAGTATATAGAGAGGGAATATACTTATTTTCGATGTTATTACTGATCTAAGATAGAAACGAACTTTCTTCATAAAAACAATAATTAAATAACTTTGTTTCTTAGTTAATCATGTCTCCAGACTAATGGAACGTAATATCAGCTCAGTCATAATTCAAACACGTATTCACGAGGCATGAACAAGCAAGAGTCCGTGTTAAAATAAATATTTAATGATATTCATAGTCACACGTGAATTGGAACCCCAAGAGTGGGAAACTCCTATTTCCAACTCTATAGAAAAGTAAATGTGCTCTGACATGTGAGGCAAATAGTGCTCGCCCTCTGAGTGACAGCATGCGAATTGAGATAGCAGCGTGGAGAGAGAGGGCGAGTGTTATTTGCCTTGCATGTCAGAGCGCATTTACTTTTCTATAGAGTTCGAAATAGGAGTTTCCCCAAGAGTGAAGATGAATGCAAAGGGCTTTAAAAGTCTCTTTGTCCTTCACTGACCTGTGAAATTATTATCATGTTTCATGTTTTCATCCTTAAAAAGATGCACACGTGTAACCTGTTTTACTCTAAACATAGTACAATTCAACATGCTTGTATTATTCTCAATATATGATTACATAAAACTTTTTACTTCAATTAATTTTGTCTAAGAGGATGGTTACGAAAATCAATTAACCTACATTGCTTCTGGACAACCCATGTAAAAGACATGAAAATCTCTTTTACATGTAAATCTCCAAAAACTAAATGATTACATAAAACTTTTTACTTCAATTAATTTTGTCTAAAAGGATGGTTTCAGAATTCAATTAACCTATATTGCTGTTGGACAACACACATGTAAAAGACATGAAAATCTCCAAGAACTGCCATCAATGATAGCAGTTAAATGATCCAATCTCCCATTTCGATTTTACTCAATTCAGGAGAAATATGTTGTTGCTACAATTATATATTACTATTCTAAGTTAGTGTAAATGTTAGAAAATTGGAAAGAAAAACATGAATTGAATTAACTCGCAGCTCATAGGTGAGCAAGCTGCACTTGGAGACTGCATAAACTAGAGTGTACACTCTCATATTCAATTATTCAAAGATGAGTCAGTAAATACATTTCAAAAGAATACGGAGGTGAGAATAAACTCCTACAACCTAGGAACTAATCCTAACTTAAGTAGTAACGTTAGAACCATGTAACGATTTCTCCATTAATACAATACAATATTAATTATTTTCAACTCTCCCCCTTAATGGAGAAAGGACTATCTTGACGTCCTAACATCCCCCTAGATAATTCAAACTTCACTTTGCCAAGAGGAAATGTAAAAATATCAGCCATATTGTCACATGTTTTACAGTATTCAATAAAAATTTCTTTTGACTAGACATTTTCTCTAACAAAGTGAAACTAAGTATCTATGTGTTTCATGTTCTTATGAAACATTGGATTGTTCTCGAACTTAATGGAACTTTGGATGTCACAATTGATGACAGTCGCTTCTTTTTTCTCTTCTCCTACATCATGGAGAAGCCTCCTCAACCAGATAGCTTCACATGTTGATGCACATACTTCTTGGTACTCGGCTTTAGTTGAGGATAGAGACACAATGCTCTTCTTTTTACTGCTCCATGCTATGACCCCAGATCCAATACTAAATACATAACTCGTGATAGATCATCGATCGTCTAGGTTACCTGTCCAATCAGAGTCTGAAAAACTTGTTAAAGTAACATCAGATGTATCAGTGTATAAAATACCATAATCATAAGTACCATGAAGATACCTCAATACACTTTTTGCCGCTATCCAGTGACTTTCAAGAGGTTTAGACATAAACTGGCTCAGCACACTGACAGAGTATGCTAAGTCTGGTCTAGTTTTAGTGAGATATATTAGACTACCAACTAGCTGCCTATACAAGGTAGCATCCACCTACTTAGAGCCATCGTCTGTGCACAATTTCAGGTTCTGCTGCAAAGGTACTAATGTTCTCTTACACTGTTCCATTCTGAACTTTCTAAGAAGCCCTTTGACATACTTACCTTGAGTAAGGAAAGTTTGCCTAGATTCTATCCACACTTCCATACCTAGACAATAACGTAAAATTCTGAGGTCTTTCATCTCAAAAACCTATGACATATGCAATTTGATTTCTTTGATTAATGCATCTGCATTCCCTGTTATAATCATGTCATCCACATAGAAGGAACTCAAAATTATATGCCCCTCTTCATCATACATGGTGTATAGATTTGGGTCATTTGTACTCCTATGAAAACCATGCTATAAGAAAAACGAATCAATCTTCTCGTACCAATACCTGGGTGCCTGTTTTAAACCATAAAGGGCCTTTTTCAATCTACAAACCAAATGCCCTTTTTTAACAACCATTGAGGTTGCATTAAATAAACCTCTTCCTTTAAATCACCATTTAAAAATGAAAACTTAGCATCTAACTGGTGTAGCTTCCACTAATGTTTTGTAGCTACAACGATTAACATTCTAATAGTATTTTGTTTGGCTACTCGAGCTAATCCGGGTCTGGGTGTGACAAAAGACCCTTCCAAGACCTTTTACTTCCATGATATGTTAAATTGCATTTTAAAAAAAACATAAATGAATACATTTGCATGCTGTAAAGAAGAGGTAACATGACAATCATCAACACATGAAAACATAAGCTGTTGATAATGGAGTTCGTCCAAGAGGGACTATGTCTCTGGGCCCCGATGTCAAGATGACATAGGCCTCTGCATTAAGTGTTGTCAATAGTGATGATGTACATAATGGGTGATGTTGCTATCATACAAGGTGTTATCACAAAACCATCACAGAGGGTTGCAACTAAGCATGATCTCATGTAACTATTTCAACCTATCTTTAGACCAAAGATCAGCCTCTTTGATCAGAGAGGGCTCTCTCAAAACTCTTAATGAAATTCTTCACACACTAGAGGGTTAACTCTTTGTCTTTTTATGAAAACATAAATGGTTGGAAACACACCAAAATGAATCCCATTGGGCTATGGAGTCTACAATATCCAGTGAACAAGAAAAAACACAGTGATCTCATAGAAATCAAGGCTCTAAACATCACAAGTCAAACAAATTCCACCACATATGGTCGGCTGTATACACAGGAAATCAGAGCATATAATCATGAGTTCTGAGTGATTGCATACAACAAAACCATAAAATAACATAAAACATAAACCATCATTACTTCATTTGACCATGATAACACTTCGAGAATCTTGAGAAGAGTATAACTCTGTTTTTACTATTACTGTCAAAAAAGGTCTTACAGTGGCCCAAAACAACACACTTTTTCTATTAAGTATCCAACCTTTTTTACATATCAATTCTTCCTATATATAGCCTATCAAAAACTACTGTACGAGGCTCCTCAACGAGCATGAAGGGAGCTCGTGTTTTTTACATAAATGACCTTAACTATGACATAAACCAACTGATTAATTACAAAAGTTATGATGGTACGAAAACAGGGGATTCCATCATACTGGCCCTTTAAGTCTCCTTCCTTGTATACCCTGCTATGTTCTTCAAAGCTCACCACCTGTATCATTGCCATAACAACCATATCCAAAATAGAAGCATGTTCAATGTATATACAGCTTCGGATTCTTTATGCAGAGATGATTCAAACAACCGAAAAGAAAATGAAGCCTATATTCTTGGTTGTTGCCCCCCTCGGTGTCCACATATTAATGATCCATATTTGAGCCTCTTACACCTTGGATAACCTCGTCTGATTGAAAAGAATTCATGAACCAGCCATCCCAGAGCTAGACAAGTGTATTATCTTACACCTCAGCAGCTCTATCCAAACCCTAAATTCTCGGAGATAAAGTGACTTTTTAGCAAAAAACAAAACTTCGCCCTTTTTTTTTTAATATTTACCCTTGGCCTCTTTAACAAAATATCTGACTGATCTTCTATACTCCCCAGGCTTAGTATTTGACCATTTGTTAAAATATATGCTGACCTCAGCATTCCATTTCAAGCTTTAATCATAACCAGTCATCTACAGCAGTTTCGTAGCGCGCTACGAAACTGCTGTAGGTCAATAAAATCAATTTTATGAACCTCAAAACAGTATCACTTCAAATTTATAATTCTTCAGTCATTCCATACAAGCAAAAAGACACAAAAAGTCTCAAAAACTTTTGACAAGATAATGACCCAAAATATATCAAAATTTGAGAATACACAATCCTTCTTGAATCATTTAGCTAGCCTGTCTAGCTTTTCTCTCAGACTGATGACCTCCTTCTTCAACTTCTTATTCTCTGCTTTCAGACTTATATTCACTTGTTTCATAGTTTTTGCTTGTTTTAATGCTGGTACTGTCCATACATAGGCATCAGACACCGAACTAGCTTGACTGATCATTCTTATTTTACCTTTCATCACAGCTTTCCTATAATTGGTATACCTTACTGCCTTCTCTTTAAAAACATTTGAGACCTGAGGTATCTCCTTACTTACTCCAGCTTGTTTTTTGATGGCAATCACATTGCCACTTTGACTTATAACCACCTTTTTGTCCTTACTCTTTTTTTTAGCTGCTTGGACCATTTCAGAGAAAATTTCAAGTGCCTCTGTCCTAGGCAAGTCTGAAGAGACTTTCTCTTTTTGAACTTTTTCTACTTCCTTCATTTGCCTCCTAGTCATTGGTCTACGGGGTTTAAAAGCATACTCTACCCCTGGTTCTTCAAACTTTAATTTTTTAGAAGCCTTTGACTTCTTTGAACTTTCAGGAGAAGACAGTGTTAAATCAATATGCATTGGCGATACCAATTGATCTTGTTCAATTTCAAGGGGTTCAACTTGAATTGGGTGCTCTTGTTCTAATTCAATAGCTTCCAACAAATCATTTAAACTACCCCTAGACACAGGACTTTCTTCCACAGGAGCTAACTTTCCCTTTTCTTTATTTAGCTGTCCTCTAGTTCTTACTCTTGAAACCCTTTCCACTTTACTAGACTCAAATTCATCTTTTCCTTTGTGAGTCTTCTGTTTAGATGATTCTGGTGTTTCTTTAAGAGATAACTTAGAAGCTTCCTTTTCAGATACTTTGGATGACTTTGAAGTTTTGATTATTGATGCTTCAGGAGCTTTTTCAACTGCTAACTTAGGAGTCTTCTTTGTTTTAGCTTCAGGTGTGTCTTTGACTGTTGCAGACCTCTCTGGCTTCTTTGTTTTAGCTTTGGACTTGCTATGGTCTGTTATTTCTTTTCTTAACTCAGCCAAAGTAGTACCCTCACTCCTATCTTCTTTTTCTCTTACAGGTAAAGGAGTTAGGCCCGTTTTACTAGGGAAACCGGCCATGAATACAAACGAGTCCCAGTCCTTACCAATTTTATGTAGGCTATCCAACACCAGTAATTTAACCAGACCATGATGGAAAAGAGAAGTTTCATAGGCTTCCTTCTTCAACTGAATTTTATCACACATCTTAGAAATACTCCTGAATAAGTAAAAGGGTATGTCTATGGAGCTCTTACCAGTAAAGTGTAGCAACAGCTTGAAATGATATGAGTAAACTTTGTTGTATCGGCCTTCACACGTCAAATACTTCTGAATGCATGACAATAATGTAGCATAATTCTCCTTAAGATAACTCCTTGGGACAGCTCTGGAGAGATCTTCATTCACATATGGTGCCTTTAAGAACTCCTTACACGGACCCATATCAAACTTGAAATTCTTGAACCACTCTTGACCACCTCTTGGGATTTCTGTGACTTTAGAAATAACTTCAGGTGAAACCGGGAACTCCAGCATGGCCACTTTTGAATTTAATCCCGTAAAATTCACTGCAAATGCCTTGGTAACTTCTGCATGTCCACCTTTGAGCTTTTCACAAAACCGCCAACAACCAGTAGCTCTGAATGCCTTTGCTATTTCCTCATCCCTGAGGGTTACATCTAATCCCTCCGGTTCTGTTCTCACACATCTCCCTGAACGATGCTCTTTTTTCTCCATATTTCTTAGCACAATTCTTCACGAGGGAATGACAATGGTTTGCAGCACAATAACAGATTTTACGCTGTAGAAATCAGGCTCGCTTGCAGAAGTCTATTTAGGATAAAGCTCAAGCTTTCATCAAGCAGAGGACATTCATTTGTTATGAAAAACATATTATGACACGACCACTTTCTATAACGTCCCCCAAACTGACACCTAACTCAATGAGATCAAACCTGATGGCAAAGTAATGGCTAATCATGACAGACAAATGGTGTGAGGAAACAATTATGACCGGACACGTGACTCATCACCTCTCGGATTAGACAGTTAAGGAAAAACGCTGCATAAAAACCCGAAACCCCGATTTCGTAGCGCGGGCAGTTCAAATTTAAGGGAATGCGCTACGAAATCGCTGACAAACAAGCCGCTACGAAAACGCGCAAACAGATTTGAGCAACAGACTTGACCAATCATACCCGCGCTGCGAAACTGCGCAGGTACCTAAGACATGACACCCGCGCTGCGAAACTGCGCAAGTACTTTTGACAAGACATGACATAACTAACTATGATGAAAGATGACCAATGCCCTTGCCTTTACACGAATTTCATTCATAACTCTTGCATTTTCAAAATTTGAAATTGACACAAGTTAACAAAGCTATTTACAAGACCACAAGACTCTTCAAAATTTATGGACAATTATCATATACATGGACTATAGTTTCTGGTGATAACACAAGGAAAATGCCCTCACGTAGGAGTGGCGCCAAGAGATGTTCCGATACAGGAACTCTCAATCAAAAAGGACTCCTATCAGTATGACACAAACTCATGCATGATGATAATAAGCATTCCGCCAATATGGCATAAAAGGGATCTCAATGCAAACATACATGGCGATAACATGAGTATCCCATCAATATGACAACAAAGTTATCTCAAATAGAACATGATAAATCATGACGACAAGTACATCCCACCAATGATCCCACATCACATCAAGCAAGAATCATGAAACAAGTACGAAAACAAGATCCCACATCAAACATCAAATAGGGATATGTGCAGCACAATACATAGCAAAAGAAGTACATGAGCACACTGCATATACCTCACATCTAGGGGTCATCTAAAGACAAGGATTTCAAACTGTTGAATATTTTCGTACCATCAATCTCGCGGCGTTGCATCTCATGGAATTACACCTGCAATCCACTTTGAAAAGTGGTTGAAAAGTAAAAATGAAAATGGAAAATCTGAACACACCATTATATTTTTGGCATCGAATAGTGCAAAATTGACTGTCAAATTTCTAAATTCTTAGAAAGTGAGAATCTAGGGCTTAAGGAATCTTTTAGGTTCCCCCTAGATTCCTCAAATATTCTCTCCTTCGGGTCCTCTGCAAATCTGCTACTCAGATCAGGAAACTGACTGTGCCATAGGGTTTGTGTCGCTGAGAGGTGTAAAATCGACAAAAAATTGTCCAATTTGGACATTGCAAAAATTTCACCCTCATGAGAATTTTGCTCAATCATGGTTCTGCCTGCCCTTTTTGAGGATCATGGTTTTCACCTGCAAAAATCAATTAAAAATTTCCGCTTCAATTTCCGTGCACAATCCTGGTCCTCCATGCTTGTGGGTGCACTAAAAAATGAGGTTTGTATAAGTTTTCGTGGGTGGAATTTACAAAAAAACTCGTTTGGCATTGTGGTTAAAAAACCCCGAATTTAAATGAGGAGGTCGGGTGGTCAAACCCCGGCCCCTCCATATTTACCCATCTTCATTTTTTTTTTAAATTATATTTATTTTGTTTCGGGGTTGGGTCCGCATTGGGAATCCCGCCCCTTAACTCCCGCATCTTGGGGCGCATTTTGGTGTACATTTTAGGTTTGGTCTTTTGTGGTTGTTATATGGTTTAATGGTTGGGCTACTCGTGGTGTGGGCTGGCCACGTGGCCAGGTGGGTTCAATCCCCGCCAGCTAATTAATACGACATGTGATATGTTTTTGGGGTGTGGGTCGAGTCCACCAGAGGTGGCCTGCGACCACCCCGTATATAGTCATTATGTTTAATGACATGTTCGAGGAGGGTCCAATGGGGTCATGGCTGCCAGCCTAGTTAGTTTTGATTTTATGCGATGGGTTGAGGGAGGGCTAGCGGGGGTCATGGCCTGTCAGCCCATAATTTTTATTTTTATTTTTGGTAATGTAGTTGGGAAGGGAGGTGGCAGGGGTCATGGCTTACCACCTCATAATATTATTTTTTTGAATTTTTAAAATAGAGGTGTTTTTCAAATCTTTAGAAAATAAGGGATATTGGGAAAATTAATGAGGCCATAATTTCAATCACTTTCGGGAGCTAGGTTTAATGCCCCAGGGTCGGTCAAATTGTAGGACACTTAAACTTGGCCCACAACCCAACTTTGACTAAAACTTTGACTGGCTCGTTCTCCCTCATACAAGATTGGATTGATGAACCGTTGGCACCGCTGCGATAAGGACGACGAGATCTACACTTTGGTCCTAGTTGGAAATAATTCAGATCACTTTGATTTTTGAGCTTCCAAAAGACCTCTTTGTCCTGTGTGTGTCTCTAGAGCCACTTGGATCAATACTCCCCACTAAGGAGCTTTTGGTCCTCCAAAAGAATGACAAATAATATGAAACTTTCATATACCTTGTTTTCATCACTAGCGTCCTGAAAAGCCTCACTTTCATCTCCTTCACCTTTGTTCTTCGGAGCCTTAAGCGATGATCCAACACCTACAACCTTTAGTACATTGTTTTTCAAATTACATGCTTGAATTTGATGACCAACTAATACCCAAGCATCCCATACTTGCCACAAGTTTATAACACATACTCAATGGTTAGGTTTACATCAAAATGGAAACAATACCCCAGCTACGAAAACAAGACCAACATATCATTGTTGCTTCCAACAAGTGATGGAAAACACATCATCACTACAACACATGATTTACAAAGATAAGGCCAAACTCTATTTTCTTTGACAAGTGATGGAAACATGACATCACTTTCACAGTTTATCATGCATCTCAAAATAAGACCAGACGTCATTGTTGCTTAACAAGTGACGGAAAACACATCATCACTTTTACATTTTAAAATGCAACAAATGATTTACAAAAGCATGATCATAACAAGCTAACATATCTAGAAACCTTTTTTCACTTATCAATGTGAATGGGTCACCTCCCCGTGGTGGTTTTTCTCGTCGAACAATTGTTTCACCTAGTTCATGCACCGACGCTTTGTCTTTAAGATGTTGCTCTGGATGGAGCCTCCAACATGTGTTTCTTTGATGGCCACCTTTGTTGCAATGACTGCAACATGTCTTCTTCCTCCAGATCTTCTTAACATGTCCTTTTACTTGCTATTGAGAGGGTCTTTCACGCCTCATCCTTTCGTGTGCTTCCATTCTCTTCCAACACTTAGAAAATGCATGGTTATGTAATCCACAAAAGGTACATGTTTTTTGATGCAGGAGCATCCAACACCCTTAGTCAAAGGGAAGAGTCCAAAGCGAAGCGAAGAGGAGCACGTGGACCAGGGGAGAAATACAGGGAAAAATCTGTTTTAAAACAGATTTAAAGATGGAATGGATAAGTCTCGAAGACTTTTTAATGTAATCTGCTATGTGTTATATGCATGCATGTGTATGAGAGCTTTAAGTCTTTTACTAGAGGATTGATCGGATCCTTCCGTGATCCAATCCAACAATGTTCCTTATATATATCAACCTACGTGTTCAAGTATGAGAAGAGAAGGAGAGACAGAGTGATATAGATAGAGATTATGAATTAGAGTGTTTACAATGTACCTAGAGGAGAAACTGTTCTAAGGCCGTGATGCCTTAGTTCTATAATCTTATGCATATAATAAATAGATTGTGTATTCTTTGGGTTTTCACATATTTTTGTAATATGTCTCTTTTTAACTCTGGTTCGTGTATGTGTGCCAAGGGTTTAATCCCAAATTGTGAATGCATTGATTGACCATCGATCATAGTAGGATTGATGGCGATCCACTGATTAATGGATGTTGTTATATATGCATGTTCATGCATAAATGAAGAAATGGCAAAGGGACTGGATTAAGTGTAGATTCCATCAATAATAAGTGGAATTAAGTCCAAGAGGGATTCAAGAATTGATGCACAGGATCCGTTGGATCTTTGTGATCAATAGATAGGATCAAGTCTGCGGAACATAGTTATCGCATTGGCAGAACTCATTTCCAAAGGGTTGGACCCTAGACTTCAAGGAGTGTCGATGAGCGACCACCGATGAAACAAGGACCGTTGGATCGAAAGAGGATCAAGAGTGGAGGTGTGATCGGCGATCGCATTTGACGGAGGTCAAGGGACGGCCGAGTTGAATAGTCGATGAACGATATGGCGACATCACCAACATGCGATGATCGACAATCGGAGGTTGGAGTGGCACTGCGGAATGGCGCAAAGCAGCAGACTTGCAATAGACCAAGAGGCAAACCCGATGATATATATAGGTCTGAGTACATAGAATTTGAGATCCAGATTTGTGTTCCAGTTGGGATTTTCTGGTGTTTCTGTGTATTGTGGTTAAGCTTTGATGTTCTGACGTTAACAAAAGAAATCCTAATAGTGATAAATAAATGGCTCCGACATTTTAAAAGGGAGCTCGATAATTTTATGTGGTCCATGATCATAAAGGCTTATGGCCTAAATAAATGAATAAACACTTCCGATAGGCTCTGTGGGCCATAACCCACAGGCCTCCAGATCAATTTTTGTAAAGGAAACGGCTTTTGGTTAAACCCCAATATCTCATGACCATGAAGTGGTATCAGAGCAGAAGAAGATTTTGTGTGAAAGATTAAAGAAGGATTCCATAAAGAAAGAAGAAGGAGCAAGAGGTACAGTTGATAGAGCTGGAAAGTTATGGTCTTACTGTCGTGCAGATAATGACAATAGAAGGTGAGAAGATTGCAGCAAACCTAGAGCATGGAGTGCTCATATGGTTCCAGAGGAGAAAACCTGAAGGATGCCAAAAGACCGAGTGAGGAGGGCTTGGTGAGGTATTTTGTAGCAGAAGGACACTATTACTGCAGAGGTTTGGTTGCAGCTCACAGAAGACCATGAAGGTAATTCCACTAAAGAAGTGAAGTGGGTAGAATTGCTAAGGACAAGGAGAAGCATATGACTAGGAGGTCATAAATTTTTGTGCCTCGGGTGTCTGGTGCAGGAGCATCCATAACCCTTAGTCAAAGGGAGGAATCTAAAGGGGAGCGAAGAGGAGCACGTGGACTAGGGGAGAAAAATAGGGAAAAATCTGTTTTAAAACAGATTTAAAGATGGAATGGATAAGTCTCGTAGACTTTTGAATGTAGTCTACTGTGTGTTATATGCATGCATGCATATGAGAGCTTTAGGTCTTTTACTAGAGGATTGATCGGATCCTTCCGTGATCTGATCCAACAATGTTCCTTATATATATGAACTTGCGTTTTCAAGTGTGAGAAGAGGAGGAGAGACAGAGTGATATAGATAGAGATTGTGAATTAGAGTGTTTACAATGTAGCCAGAGGAGAGCCCGTTCAAAGGCTACAATGCCTTAGTTTTGTAATCTTATGCATATAATAAATAGTTTGTGTATTATGTGGGTTTTCGCATATCTGTGTAATATGTCTCTTTTTAACTCTGGTTCGTGTATGTGTGCTGAGGGTTTAATCACAAATTGTGAATGCATTGATCGACCATTGATCATAGTAAGATCGATGGCGATCCACTAATTAATGGATGTTCTTATATATGCGTGTTCATGTATAAATGGAGAAATGGTAAAGGGACGGGATTAAGCATAGATTCCATCAATAATAAGCGGAGCTAAGTCCAAGAGGGATTGAAGAATTTATGCACGGGATCTGTTTGATCTTTGTGATCAACGGATAGGATCAAGTCCATGGAACAGAGTTATCGCATCGGCAGAACTCGTTTCCAAAGGGCCGGACCCAGACTTCAAGGAATGCCGATGAGTGACCACCGATGAAACAAGGACTGTTGGATCGAAAGAGGATCAACGATAGAGGTGTGATCGACGATTGCATTTGACGGAGGTCAAGGGATGGCGGAGTTGAATATATGATGAGCGATATGCCGATATCATCGACATGCAAGGATCAACTATCGGAAGGATCAGAGATCGAAGGTTGGAGTGGCATTGTGGAATGGCGTGAAGCAGCGGACTTGCAATAGGCCAAGAGGTGGAATCGATGATATATATAGGTTCGAGTACATAGAATTTGAGATCTAGATTTGTGTTCCGGTTGGGATTTTCCCATGTTTATGTGTATTGTGGTTAAGATTTGATGTTTCGACGTTAACAAAAGAAATCCCAATAGCGATAAATAAATGGCTCGGGCATCTTAAAAGGGAGCCCGATAATGTTATGTGGTCCATGATCATAAAGGTTTATGGCCTAAATAAATGAATAAACGCTTCCGATAGGCTTTTTGGGCCATAACCCATAGGCCTCTAGATCGATTTTTGTAAAGGCAAGGGATTTTGGTTAAACCCCAATATCACTTTCCCATCATTTTTCAATGCCATGTTTTACACTCATCATTAACAACATGATTATAATGGAAATGAACATTCAAACATCGAGAGTGGTTATACCTTTCGTTGATGTCTCTGATGTCATTATGGCAATGACAGCTTGCCTTAGCTCTTTCCCTGCAATGGAAACTGCCATGGGATGATCGAGATGTGTTCCCATCATTCTCTTTCCTCGACGATTTCAACAATGTATCGAAAGAATCTAACACCTTCGAGCATTCTCCCTTGGTGTATCTCAAGCCTGAAAATGGAGGTCTTTGCACAACCTCCAATGGTGGAGTTATGCCTTGGTTATTAACATCAACTTCTTTATCCTCCTCGTGCCTCGTCCTGGTAAGGAGCCTCATATTCGTCCGTGTAATTGGGATCTCCACATCTCCAACATAAATCATACTATGTGAAGTCGAAACCAAAAGGAAATCAACATCTTTTACCTCCTCTGTCAACTTGGAATGAACTGATGAGGGCTTCTCATCATCTATTGTTGGTGGTTCGCTAGCTGTCTTGGCGCATTCCTCAACTTCCTTTCTGACATATCCAACTCCTCCCTGAAGGGGTAATTCTTCTACTTTGATGGGGTTGACAATGCTTTGGCCATTAACGCCCAAGCCTCTTCCTTCATACCCCATTCTCTTCAACATTTTGGAGCCAATTCCTATGGTATGATTTTCAAAAACACTGAAATCATCATCATGGTACATACATGAATTCAGAGAATTACTTTTTACCTCACATGAGTTGATCTTCCTCTTTGTTGACTCCACATGCATCAAGTTCAACGAGGAGGGATTTAAACTCAGTGAAGTATTCTTGCAGGTTGCTGAAATGAGTTGGACTAAGGGATATGAGTTCATTCTCCAGTTGATGCACTCTCATTTCATCCTGCTTGTTGAATAGTCCTTCCAATGTGGTCAGACCGCATTGGGAGTAGTGGCTCCGCTGACATGAAAGAGGAGTTCTCTGGAAATTGATAGGCATATCAGCCCAATTGCTTCATCTAATTTATTGAAATACTTGATCTTCTCTACTGCAAAATTCGGTTCAGTCTCCGTTCCCATTGTTACGCTGTAAAGCCCTTTGTTTCGGAGGAGCAGAGTGATCTCTGTCTTCCATTCGAAGTAATTGAAAGGATTTAGAACGAGTTTTGTGGGCTGAGAGAGATGATCCATTGATGCTTGCTACACCTCTTGATGATCTACACCTCCAAATAAAACCGTGTACAATCCACTAAATTCAAACTAGCTCCGATACCATGTAGAATTCCTACAGAAACTTCGATAGATCTAGAATTCTAGTTAAATTAATCACAAGTAATTTGTTGATATTCAAGAGAGGAGAGAAAGAATTTTCTCCATAAAATCAATGTGTTAAATTAATAAACAATAGTAATACATGAGCAACCAAAAAAACTCTAATCCCAAAGGAAGGTGGTTATATAGAAATTGCCGAATCTAGAAAACTAGGAAAAAACTTGTCAAAGAACTAGATAAGGCTAAGAAAAGCTAAAGGGAGGCCTAAAATAGCAACAATTACTCAAGGCAACCTATGCCAACTATCAACCACAAGGAAAGCATGAGGAGGGGTGCATTTCCCAAGGAAGGTAACTTTAAAACATGCCAAAATGGTCCGGGGGACCAAATCCCTTGATTTAAGGGGGAATCTTCATGTGGGGCGCCAATCCTCAAATAACTCAAGTGAATGAGAAGTGGTTAGGTGTGAACATGCACTTAGATGTCTAAATGGTTTAGGAAAGTGGTTGGACCAATATTTCCATAATATTAAGCTTTTAAAGGCAAAAAAACAAGGGCAAGTTGATCCACCGAGCTAGTTTACCAAAAACCAAGTGTCAGCATGATTTTTAATGCATGTTGCTAAGTCAAGGATAATTAAGCTAAAAAATAAATATAGACGTTAAAATTATATTCCAACATATTTAACTTGATGGGAATCTCTAAATTATTTTGATTTGTTATTTACCTATTAATATTAAATTATAATTTTTGGTCTCTAAATTATCTATTGTGATTTGTCAAAAGTTATTATTATTTGTATTAAATTATAATTTTAGGTAATAACATTACTATTCGTACGTGAATTTATAAAATATTCTTAGCACAAAAGTAAATTTATAAGAAATTATTTACAGTTATTTTTAAGATCTAATTACTTGAATTTCAAAAAAAAACCAATCACTTATATTTCAAAAGTAAAAGTAAATATGCTTGTTATTAAAATGTAAAGTTAAGAGTTGTTTTTTAGTATCTAATTTTGATCAGACATGAGATAAATAAAAATGTGTGGGGTATTATTAAATCAATTTCTATTTTATAGAAATAAGTTAAATTAATTTGTTGAAACTTGCTCTTTGTTTTACTTAAATTTCTTGATATGTGAAATTTTTTTGACTATAAAATTTGGAAAAATAATTGCACTTATGAAATTTAATTTATCTAGTAGATAATATAGATACATTATTTTCAAAGTTTTTTTTTGGAAACTTTGATTATGTAAACTAAGCAATTTCAACAAATCTGAAAATAATAAGACTACTTGAAATTGCTTGAAATGTTTTATAATATTTTAATGATAAGCACTTTTTTTTTTCTCATTTAACGTATACATATGGATTTGAAATATTAAATAATATTTTATTTAATATGGACATTAAAACATTTTTACTTAATATGGACATTAAAATATTTTATTTATGGAGTATATTGTTCATATTAAAATGTTTTTCTGTTATTAATATAATTTTAAATATATTTTTTAAATGTGGCATATCAATATATATTAACAATTAAATGAGTTACATATCTCCATTTTATTAGGAAGTAAGTGAATTATTTTTTTATTACTTCTTCCTTGTAGGGATTGAAATATTTTCCGTGTGTATATATATGTGTGTGTATGTGTTACTTGACTTGGATATTCAAACATTTTATTTATGTCTTATATTGAAATATTTAGAAGGAAAATATATTTTTTTTTTTTAATTACCTTATCTCTCTAAGGACTTTAACATAGGAATATTTTGTTTGTGATACCTATAGTGAAAGTAAAATATTGTGGTCATGTCACTTTCATACTAAGTCATAATATTAATTACCACATCTCCTTCATTATAGATTGTAATATTGACAATAGTAAAAATGAAATTATTGATGTTTTATTATATTTTTAATTAATTAATTTATATATATATATGTGTGTGTGTGTGTGTGTGAAAATAAAATATTGTGGTCATGTCACTTTCATACTAAGTCATAATATTAATCACCACATCTCTTTCATTATAGATTGTAATATTGACAATAGTAAAAATGAAATTATTGATGTTTTATTATATTTTTAATTAATTAATTTATATATATATATATATATATATATATATATATATATATATATATATATATATATACTATACTAAATATTCTTTTTAAATTGCAATATATTAAAAAAAAAACATATGTAATTCAAACATTGAGTACAAACAAAATCACACTTTAACACTAGCACAATCACATTAAAAATATTAATGTTATTGATATAGCCAAAGACTTCATTTGTATCTACCATTAATAAATATATAACAATAGAAATAATAATAATAAAAAACCTATTGCAATAAAAATATTATTATTATCATTATAATTATAATTAATAATCATTATTTCTATATAATAGTTATCATTTAATATTACATGTCATTTATTATTATTTAATTTTAAATTATGTAATATAAATATAAACTCTAGGAATATGATATTATAAACCTAGGGATTGGAAGAGAAGGTAAAGGATTATAAACCCAAGGGAATAATATTAACCAGAAAGTTAACCAGAGAGAAAACAAACCAAATGAATTATTACTAAAAACTCTAAAGTTTATATTCCTTGGATTTTAGTATTAATACCTTAGATTTATTATTTCATTGAATTTATAATATCAATTTATTGAATATATTAATATAAAAATTCATATTCCTAAAGTATAATATTATTCATAAATTTATAATATTAATTTTTTAAATTAAATAACCCCGAAAAAATCGAACACCAACCTACTTCTTTGTTGTCGTTGCCCTTGCCTTAAGGGTAACTTGGTTTTACTTGTATGACCGAACATATCGAACACCACAGGCCTACTACTTTGTGGCAGCGCCTAACTAGCCATATATAGGGTATTCAATGCCCTGGAAGATGCACGGGACATAACCCGCTAACACGCGAATTGAGAAATTCACCACTAAATAAAAAAAGACAATTCGTGTGTTAGCGGGCTATGTCCCGAGCATCTTCCAAGGCATTGAATACCCTATATATGGCTAGTTAGGGGCTGCCCTACTTTGTTGTCGTTGCCTTAACGGTTGGTTTTACTTTGCACGACCGAACATATTTGTTTGGCAGATGCAGGTTTTACCTGTATGACCGAACATATTTGTTTGGCAGATGCAGGTTTATTATCAATGTTTACCCCCAAAATAGCACTTTTCCCTGGTCGATGTTGGGTATTTTTAAATGGGCAAATACCAAAACCAAAATAAAAATTCACCACAGAGACAATGCTCTGTTTCTTCTGTCCAAGATCTTTTGCAGAGAACCTCTTTAAAATCAAAATGACTCACAAGACAACATTACACAGCCACAACACATTTCTATTAATTTAAAACTGAAAGACTGATACAAATTCCATCCTCTGTGCAAAGAGGGATTCACAAAATAAAACACTGCTGCTCATACAGATTTTCCACTGCTGTGGAGATTACATAAAACAATTTCAAAACATACCTCTGTTTTCAATGCCCGACAAACATTACAGCACTGCTGTGCATATATATAAGGAAAATCGCACTGCTGTGCACACTAAAAGACAACACACACACGCCTATTTTCAATCGCAGCCACAATACATATTTCATAAAAAACATGCCGCATTTTTTTGACTTACGTAACAATATATGAAACTTATAAAAAAAAACTATGTGCCCATATCTATATTAAAGGCATGCCCATAACGTATTAAAGGCATGGGACGTATGCCCATCACCATAATAAAAGTTGCCACCCAATTCTACGTAAATGCATTAAAACTACAATGTTTCCTCCACGGTGGTCAACGAAACAAAACTTCACGCAAAATCTGACTTGTCGTGGGCCCGTGCACCTTCCGGAGATCGACGGCGGAGATCACGCGATCAAATCGCTGAGCCGATCCTACGTGGTTCGCACGCCAACCTCCAGCAAACCAAACGAACTTTATTGTCCGAGGAAAGTGGTTTTGGGCATCGTACAAGAGACGCGTGGTGCCATGTGAATGTGTTCGGAGCCTCAGCTACGGATACCGCCTTTGGTGAATGGCGGTGCGGGGAGACCGGGTGGTTTTCCTGAACCACCGCGCACTGTAAAATTACAAATTTAACACTCCCCTTTAATTTTAACAGCCGCGCGTTTAGTCATTCCCAAGCATTTTCTCAAAAATTCAAAACTCTTCTGAACTAGTGGCTTTGTCAAGATGTCTGCAACCTGTTCCTGGGTCCTGCAATGTTCTAGGACGATTTCTCCATTGTTCACCAATTCTCTGATGTAGTGAAACCTTGTATCGATGTGTTTCGTTCTCTTATGAAACACTAAATTCTTTGAAAAAGCAATAGCTGAGCTATTGTCACAAAAGACCACTGTTGCTTTTGCCTGCCTTGCATTCTTCCATGTTAAATCTGCCCAAAACTTGATTTACATATCTTGCTTGAGATATAAAAATTCCTTTTTCATTTTGATCTACTTCTATGCCTAAGAAGTATCTCAACAAACCCATGTCAGTCATTTCAAATTCATCCTTCATGACTGATTTAAAATTCTCAATAAGATAAATATAATTTCCAGTGAAAATAACATCATCTACATACAAGACAACAATTAAGATTTTACCATCCTTTTCTTTGATGTAGACTGTGGGTTCTCCTTCACATTTGTCAAATTCATTATCCAATAGATATGAATCTATCCGGCTGTACCATGCTCTTGGCACTTGCTTCAGCCCATAAAGAGCTTTCTTCAATTTGCACACTTTGTGCTCTTCACCTTTCTTCTCATATCCGAGAGGCTGTTCCACATAAACCTCTTCCATTAACACTCCATTTAGGAATGCTGATTTCACATCTATTTGGTAGACTTTCCATTTGTTTTGAGCTGCTATGGACAGCACTGCTCTCACGGTTTCCATTCTTGCAACCGGTGCGAAAGTCTCCTCATAGTCTCTTCCATACTGCTGCTTGTAGCCTTTGACAACCAGCCTTGCTTTGTGCCTTTCAATCTTGCCTTCAGCATTGCTCTTGGTCTTGTAGACCCATTTCACACCAATGACTTCTTTGCCTTTTGGTAGCTCAACCAAATCCCATGTTTTGTTTCTCTCTATGGCATTGATTTCCTCATCCATAGCTTCTATCCATTTCCTATCTTTAATTGCATCTTCAAAATGAATAGGATCATCAACATGACAAAACAAGGCAAATAAGGAATTCATTCATTCTTCATAAATTTCACTTAGATTTCTAAACTTCTTACCTCGTTCACTTGGTGTGCAAGTGCTTGAAGATGCACTTGAATTTCCTCCTTGTGGTGTGCTTGGAGAAGCACTCTCATTGATCCTCAATGGTGTCCCTTGCTGTCCTTGTGTTGGTGCTGCTGTTTGGGGATGAATTTCAGCCACCTCCTCTTCATCCTCATCATGAGACAAACAGTTTTTAATGTTCACTGTTTTCTCTATGCTTCCATCCCAAGCTTCCTCCTCAATGAATTGAACATCCCTGCTCACAAAAAATTTCTTGGTAGATGGGATATACAGCCTGTAGGCTTTGGATTCATCACTATATCCAACAAGGATACACTTCTCCCCTTTGTTGTCCAACTTCCTCCTTAGCTGATCCGGAATGTGTGCATAGGCCACACACCCAAAAATTCTCATGTGGGTGACTACTTGTTTTCTCCCACTCCATGCCTCTTCTGGCACTTTGTTCATGACTGCCTTTGTAGGACACCTGTTCAAAATATAAACTGCACAATGTACAGCTTCAGCCCAATACTCATTTGGCAAATGCTTTGCCTTCAACATGCTCCTTGCCATCTCCATGATGGTTCTGTTCTTCCTTTCAGCAACTCCATTTTTCTGTGGGGTGTACCGAGTTGTGAACTGTTTATGTATTCCATTTTCTCTACAAAACTTTAGGAATTCATTGGAGATATACTCACCTCCTCTATCGGTTCTCAATACTTTTATGTGCAGCCCACTTTGGTTCTCCACAAGTGCTTGTAAGTTTTGGAATTTCTCAAATACTTCACTTTTGTTCTTGAGGAAATATATCCAAGTCTTTCTTGTAAAATCATCAATGAATGTCAAGAAATATACGCTGCCTGCTAATGATGGAGCTTGCATTGGTCCACACAAATCTGAGTGGATAATCTCTAAGGGTGCCTTTGCCCTTATACTTTTCCCTGATGGAAAACTTTCTCTATGTTGTTTGCCTAATATACAACCTTCACAAAGGCTGTCCAGCTTCTCTATCAATGGTAATCCTCTTACCATTCCTTTTCTGCTTAATAAGTTTAGACCTCCAAAATTTAGATGCCCGAATCTCAAGTGCCATAACCAGTTTTCATCCTTTGGCACGCTTTGGAAGGCCTCTTGGGTGACTGCTGCAATTTCACCTTTGTTTTTCATGTCTGCCCTGATCCGGAGAGGGAACATCCTGTTCCTTGTCATCTTCACTTCAGCAATGCATCTTTTGCTGGGTGGTATGTCCTTGATGGTGCACACATCATTTACAAAGTAAACATTGTAACCCTTTTGGATAAGTTGTCCAACACTCAATAGGTTACATCTCATTCCGGGGACATAGTAGACATCTGCTATGGTTTTCCTTTCTCCTTGTTTTGTAAATATTTTTACCTCCCCTTTTCCCATAACAGACACTTTACTATCAGTTCCTAGTGTGACCTCTGATTTCAAATTCTGATTTAAGGCTGAGAAGAGGGCTATATTCCCTGTCATATGGTTGCTGCAACCTGAGTCTAAAAACCATATGTCCTCACTATGTGTTTCAGCCATGTTACAAGCTAACAGGACATTTTCTTGACTGTTGTTTTCTCTTGTAACATTTGCATTTTGTCTGCTGTTCATATCATGCTGTTTCTTTCTACAATCACTAACATAATGTCCATACTTTTTGCAATAATAGCATTGAACATTAGATTTATCATACCTTTGTCCTTGAGCCTGATACTGATCTCTTTGTTGGCTGCTGCCTTGACCTTGGTTCTGATTTGTATTGCTGCCTCTTCCTTGTGCATTTGCTGGGCTGTTCCTTCCACCTCTGTTCTGGCTTCTGCCTCTTCCTCTTTTGTTTCCTTTGCCTTGACCTCTTCCTCTTCCAAAGGACATCTGGGTCTTGAAGGCTTGCTCTAGGGATGAGTTTTCATTCCTACTCAACCTCAGCTCATGAGTAATCAGTGATGCATGTAGCTCATCAACTGAATAGTTTGAGAGATCCTTTGTCTCTTCAATGGTTGTGACTATGGCATCGAACCTTGAGGGTAAGACCCTCAATATTTTCTCTACTATTCTTCTATCTTCAATTGTTTCTCCATGAGTTCTCATTTGTGTGATTACACCAATCACATGAGTGAAGAATGATTCAATGTTGTCTGACTCCATGTTCAAGTTTTCAAAATCCTTTCTCAGCATTTGCAATTTTGTTGTCTTCACTCTCTCCATGCCTTGATAGGCTGTCTTGAAGGTTTGCCGTGCTTCATTTGATGTTTTAGCTGCTGCTATCCTTGGAAATATACTCTGGTCCACTGCTTGATACAACAAGACAATGGCCTTTGCATCCTTCTTCCTATTGAGCTTCAGCTGATCCTTCTCTCCCTGAGTTAATGCATTGAACTCAGTTTCATCTGCTAGTTCCTCAAACCCATATTCTACTAGTTCCCATATATCTTGAGAGATGAACAAAGCTCTCATG
The DNA here is from genome assembly GCA_031772625.1 of Pinus tabuliformis. NCBI lineage: Eukaryota > Viridiplantae > Streptophyta > Pinopsida > Pinales > Pinaceae > Pinus > Pinus tabuliformis. The sequence goes on along the minus strand of CM062813.1, from coordinate 1,001,330,963 downwards.
GTTATAGACCAGTAGTCATAGTTCTTCCCATTAAAGTGTGGGAGCTGGGTGTTGAACATACCCATGCTTGTGCTTGTCATTTCTTGCATCTTGAACTATGGTTTTAAATCCTTGACTGTGATTTTTTTTAAAAAACAATTGACTGTCTTCAGCAATAACAAGAGAAATGCTTTTGGGGAATACCTGAATCCTTCGCTGTCTGAGTCTTCTGTCTGCCTGAAAAGTTTTGCTGCAGCAACAACCTTCTCCCTTCAGCTTCTTTAACTTCTTTAAAGAGCCTGAGCTAGCTCTGATACCAGTGTTGGGTATTTTTAAATGGGCAAATACCAAAACCAAAATAAAAATTCACCACAGAGACAATGCTCTGTTTCTTCTGTCCAAGATCTTTTGCAGAGAACCTCTTTAAAATCAAAATGACTCACAAGACAACATTACACAGCCATAACACATTTCTATTAATTTAAAACTGAAAGACTGATACAAATTCCATCCTCTGTGCAAAGAGGGATTCACAAAATAAAACTCTGTTGCTCTCACAGATTTTCCACTGCTGTGGAGATTACATAAAACGATTTCAAAACATACCTCTGTTTTCAATGCCCGACAAACATTACAGCATTGCTGTGCATATATATAAGGAAAATCGAACTGCTGTGCACACTAAAAGACAACACACACGCCTATTTTCAATCGCAGCCACAATACATATTTCATAAAAAACATGCCACATTTTTTTGACTTACGTAACAATATATGAAACTTATAAAAAAAAACTATGTGCCCATATCTATATTAAAGGCATGCCCATAAAGTATTAAAGGCATGGGACGTATGCCCATCACCATAATAAAAGCTGCCACCCAATTCTATGTAAATGCATTAAAACTACAATGTTTCCTCCACGGTGGTCAACGAAACAAAACTTCACGCAAAATCTGACTTGTCGTGAGACCGTGCACCTTCCGGAGATCGACGGCGGAGATCACGCGATCAAATCGCTGAGCCGATCCTACGTGGTTCGCACGCCAACCTCCAGCAAACCAAACGAACTTTACTGTCCGGGGAAAGTGGTTTTGGGCATCGTACAAGAGACGCGTGGCGCCATGTGAATGTGTTCGGAGCCTCAGCTACGGATACTGCCTTTGGTGAATGGCGGTGCGGGGAGACCGGGTGGTTTTCCTGAACCACCGCGCGGTGTAAAATTACAAATTTAACAGTCGAATATGTTCTACCTGTTATGAAACATGCGAGAACGGTGGCACCATTCTACTAATTTAGGGGCAATGTCCGTGGTGACCTGTTTCAGAAGAAAGACGCCAAATTAATAATTATTATGCTGAGGCATCAAAACCGTTGATGTTGTTGAAGAGGCAATTGGTCCAATCGAAATAGTGGCTTGGAAAAAGTTGCTCTTAGTTGCTCCAATTTATATGCCTTCTTTGTCTCTCTGATGTTTCTTACATTTCAGGCACCAGCGTAAACATTGTCGCTGGAAAAAGATCCTTCAAAAGTTTTGCATGCAACGAAGAGTGTTTGAGATTCAAATAATAAATAAAAGAAACAAGTAAAACAAAAGGCTTATAATCTGTGCCTCGGGAATTCATAATTAACGATAACTATGGTGGTAGGTTGTCCCATACACGACGTGTAGGTGAATTAATAAAATCCATAAGGCCAAAAAGTTGCTCCTGCTGCTCCAATTTATATATCTTCTTTGGCTCTTTGAGTTTTCTTACATTTCGATGTCCCTGGTTGCAGGCATCAGCCTAAACATTGTCGCTGAAAAAAGATCCTTCAAAAGTTTTGCATGCAACGAAGAGTGTTTAAGATTCAAATAATAAATAAAAGAAACAAGTAAAACAAAAGGCTTGTAATCTATGCCTCCGGAAAACATAATTAACGATAACAATGGTTGTAGGTTGTCTCATACACGACGTGTAGGTGAATTAATAAAATCCATAAGGCAAACATATATCAGTCCCAGTGGTCTTCAGGAGCATAAACCAGTAAACACTTAATGGAAAAATGAAAATTATCAGACTGCTAATCAACTATGTCCTTACACTTACCGTAAGTATACACACCCCTGAAATTTCAATTTTAATCACTGTCATGCCCGAAGCAACTAACATTGACAAAATTATGGTTATATAATTAAATAATCAAACATAAATCTGATATATAGTTAAATGGTCGCTAATAAAATATAATGGCTATGTCAGGCATAGATTTTATGCTTTTGACAAAGCACACAGGCTTGACCCAGCCTCTTGTGGGAGGAGCGTATAACACCAATTCAAGACTGCTCTACTGCAGCGTCTGGAAAGAGTAAGAATTGTTAAAGTGCTCAGAGTGCTCAGGATTTGGAGAAAAACTTGACGGTGATAAGAAACGCTAATGAACGCCATTAACAAAATGTTACATCAAATTTAACGTAACTTCATCATAATGTTACAGAATGGACTAGAATGTACTAGATTGGACAAGCAATTTCTAATGAATTTTACGTTGTTTTGACAGAAGTTGCAACTTGCCTTGGGCACAGTCTTCAAGTTTGGCCATCAAGCTCCGCGCTTTTCTTTTGGAATTGAAGAGGACAAAGAATTTAATTTAATGTAGTGTTCATGGCTGGGTAGTAAGGAGTTGATGGGGAAAAGGAATTCTGTGAATAGCTATGGAGAGCTGGTAGTTCGAACTTCAATTTGTGTAGTTCAAGCTAGGGCTTATATAATGTTTATAAAAATTGATTTATTTTATGATTTTTTAAATGAATGATAATGGTAAAAATAAAAGAGACATTTATTTAATTAAAAAATAAAGTTATTTTAAAGTGATGCTATTATATTATACTAAAAATGTTATCACTTTTTATACTTCAAGTGTTTTTGAAAACTTTAGTTTTCAATTCTACTCTAAGGAGACGAGTAGCTCAAAAATTTTAAATCAGTGTTATTTTTTTGCAGTTATTAATGTTACCTTCATAAATACTTGGATGGAAGCCATTTAATGCATCATAATTTTGCAAAGAAAGAATTGTGTCAGTTTTTAGTGTTGCCTTTAAAAATAGTTGGATGGAAGCCATTTAATGCATCACAATTTTTTAAAGTATTATAGAATTTGTTCCCTTTGAATATAAATACTACTTTTCAAAACTTTTGTCAGTCATTGCAATACTCACAACTTTGCACAAAAAGAATTATATTCTCTCTCAAATGTAATATAAGATCTAAGTAGGATTGAAAATTTTAGCAATGTTTTGCCTTACCATTAGTACGTGTAACACTGCTAGTGAGACATGTCTAGAGGATTGAACTAGTGAGACATGTCCAGAGGATTGAACTTCCAGTCATTTGGATACACATTGTGATGTCCTCGGAGAATGTAAATATTTGAGTTTTCATTGTGGTAAAAGACAGAACTAAGTATGACATTGTTAATTGTTTTAAAATTTAATAGTACTTTTACTTATTATTATGTGCTTTAAAATATATTTAGGTAAGAAATACTTCCTGAAATGCTGGCTGAGAGGGAAGTTGGGGAAAAGACAGTTGTTGAAATTGCAATCAAACTACCTTCTCTAACTGGAAAGACTTCCAGAGAAAAGGGGGAAGGGAGGAAAAAAAATCTGCGTTGTAAGGACAGGTAGGAAAAAAAAGAAACTGGCTAAGTCTAGTGAGGACCAGATAGCCAAGCACGAGGTGCGTGCGTCTTGTTGAGGGTTGTGGGCCTGCAAGAGAGCTAGGGGGGAGATTCTGGTCTTGACGACGAATCTCATGGTTGGGCGGTCAAGAGAAAGCAAAGATTCCAGGTGAATTTCTGTGGAGCATCTACAACTCAGGTGGTCCAGGTAAGTAAAAGCCTCTGGTGAAATCTGTCTCATTAATTAATATGTATTCCATAATATTAATTGCCAACTGAAAATTACAGTTGTGAACAGTGGATGTTTATTAAGGAAACCCGACCTTCTTATTGTTATTATGCATACCATATTGTTAATTTCCCAAAAGAAAAATTATAGTGGTGATCAGTAGATGATTATTAAGGAGGGTTTGACCCTTTTACGGTTCTCTGTGTATTGCAATTTGGGAACCAAACACTACTGTGCGATATATTTTTGTTTCTTAAAAAAAATGCGATAAATGATAGACCTGTTAACTGCAATAGAGGGTTAAGGAAGCAATCATAGGACTGGTGAGTCACTGTAATTAGAAGAGAATTCTTTAGGTCCGGTAAATCCTAGTGGCCGTAAAATAGATAGTCATAAAACAAGAGACTGTGGAACTATCCGGACTCGGGGATATACATGGTGTTATTACCGGAAGAAACAAACAACAAAAATATGAAAACAAAAACTGTTAGACGATAGTTATCGGGAAGTCTGTGAGGGGAAGGGTAATCCTGAGCCCTTCAATTTGCATTTATAACAGAATGAGAAATTCAGAATCAACAGGGTAGAAACCGCCAGTTGTGGCACAATATAGACCAATGCTGGAATTGCAAAACTGCTAGAATATCTTCATAATTAAAAAATTATACTACAGCAACATCGATATTAATTCCAGAGATTTAACTAAAGACAAACAAATAACCTTTTCCCTGTACTGTAAAAAGAATTCTCAGGCAACAAGAACGCTAAGAAGTTCGAGGAATGTATATTCGAAAAATAGAATAGAGCGAGTAAAGTTTATATTCAAAGACATAGGAACAGTTCCGCCATAAACAAATAGAAACAACCACATGGCAATAAAAATATAGCGATAGTATATCTAATTAAATATGCATCTAACTTGCAGAAAGACAGACTTTTAAATCCTGTGAGAACGGAGCGAAGGCTCTCAGTATCATGCTTAGACCTGTAGAACAAACATTTCCTCATGAGCCGAAAATCTCCATATACGAATTTAAATATCAACATTCAAAAATATTGTGATTCAGGGCAAATATTACAACTTTATTGGAAGATAACTGGAGCAGGGGCCGTAAAGATCTCGGCCCTGTCCATTGTAAAATAGTCAAACATTACTTCGGGCTCCAAGACCCTTACATTAACTTTAAAAAAAATTGTATTCTAGACAGAGAAATCAGAACCGAGGCTACTTGGGTATTTCCGTAGACATTCTACAAATCAAATAAAAACTGTCTACAATCATTATAACCCAAAACGGGACTGGCTGAAGGCGTTAAAGCCTGAGGGCGTGCCGAGCCTTGACCATGGCTGTTCGGGGTCAGAAAGCCCATTTAATCTTTGAGAAAATTCCCAAGGAACCCTGTTCTGTGTACTCCAGCCAATACCTTTAAATCTGGAAGCAAGCAATATATATATATATAAACCCTGAAACGACGACTAACAAGCATGAACACCCTTGACCTTCATCCAGAAAACATACATGCAAGGTATGGAGACTTACCTGGTGAGCGGCGCGGGATGATGAAGTTCCGAAGACCTTGTCATTCTCCGTAGCAGAGGGCACCTCGTCTGTGGCGTCCTCCTTCACACAATTGAAGGCAAAAATATATATATATATTAACAGTCATAAACTTAACTATGCGACCCTGCGAGGAGAAAAAGAAAGGAAAAAAAAACGAAAAACAGTATAAGTTGAATACAAACGAATAACTTCACCTGCATACAGAATTCCGGAAGAGCTGTTTGGTTAGTTCTTGGACAACAAGTAGAGTCTTGGATGAACAGCTAACAAGTGAACCCCGATGCGTGGAGAGGCGAGGCAAAAACTGGAACTGGCGCCAAGGCCAAATGGGTAGTATGAAGTTTCGAGCCGACATAACATTGTACACAAAACCCTTAGGTAAATCTCCACCCTCGGATGATCCGTACCGTTGGAGGTGAGCGAGGACTGAGGAGTGCAGTAGCCGAGGGTACGATGCCACGCCAGATCACATGTTGGAGCAGAGAACGGATATGGAGCAAAGCTAGGTGTTTTACGCAGGAGAAACCGACTAACTGATGATTTAATGTAAACCAACAACCATTTCATTGGAATACAACTCCGGTCACCTGAAACATTAAATCCAACGCATGTAACCGGAAAAGTTTACATGCAGATAAACTCGTGATGTGGCGTTATGTGGCGCTGAGTGGCCGCGTTACAGTGAAAGAAATAATTTTTTTTTTATTACTATAGTGGTGTTCTGACAAATTGGTATCAGAGCAGAGGATAAATACTGTGACTTCTGGGACAACACTGGAAGAAATTTAACAAAAACTGAATGGAAATAAACAAAGCAAAATCACTACAATTTTGCAGTTGCAATTTTATTTATATTTACAAGAACACAGTTAATATGCTAACTCCTCTTCTGGTTCCATTTTTAGGCTGAGACAAAGGAAAACAACAGAGAGACAACAGATAGTAAGTATGCAAAGGGCTGGCAGCGCTCCGCATAGATCTATAGCAGGTCAGGGACCTGCAATAAACCCTGGGGATAACCCAGAGTTATGGGTACAACTTGGCGAGGAGACACGTAGCACGAACCTTGCAATATTAGAGACAGTACAGGAACTGAAAAATGAAATGGCTCGATTACGAGAGGATAATGCACGACTAACGATGGAACAAGAAAGGATTTTAAAAAGTCTATCTGACAGACAGAACCCACCACCAGCTAATCCCAGTGCAGAACAACAGAGGATGTCAGAAGATCAAAACCATCACTCAGAGCCTGAAAGGGCAGAAGAGGGGGAGGAACGATCTGACAATGCATCTGAAAAGCAGTCCTCAAAATGTCAAAGGGTGGAACTGCAGGGAGAATTTTGTAAGATTAAACCCCCACACTTTGACGGGGAACAGGAAGAAGCAGCTGAAGCATGGTTAATTAACATGAACAAATATTTTCAGCTGTATGAATATGATAATAACCTGAAGGCACGATTGGCCATCTTTCAATTACAGGGGAAAGCAACCATGTGGTGGGAAGAAGTTAAGATCATTAAGGGGGTAAGCGAACATACCATAACATGGGAGAAATTTCAAAAGTACTTCAAAGAAAGATATCTGACCGAGCGTTTCTACGATGAAAAGGCAAGGGAATTCCACGACTTGCGGTTGGGACAGCAGACTATGGACGAATTTATCACCCGTTTTACTTCCCTGCTTCGCTATGTGCCTTACATTAGAGAAGAAAAAGCTAAGGTGCAAAGATTTGTTAGTAGTTTACCCCTGTATATACGAGAAAGGATTGAGTTTGACAATCCTAGGACGATGGATGAAGCTATCTGAAAGCCAGGATCTGCTACCAGTAGAATAAACAGAAAGGAGAAGCTCTGAATAAAAGATGGAATGAGAAAAGAGGTAATAAGACAACTGGGAACAGTAAAGGAAATCGCAGCGGTGGAGGTAAGGGAATTGGCAAGGGACAGAATAGCAGAACTATACAGAGAGGCTCATTCAAATCCAAGCCAACCAGTGAGTCCAGAGTGAGTGAACAGTCTGCCAGATTGGATGGTGAAGGGGCAGCTAGACCCCCAGTACAATGTTGGGGTTGTGGAGGACCACACTACATCAAGAACTGTCCGCAGCAAAAGGTAACCGAACAGTTATCCCAAATCCATGAAGCATCGACAGTTGGCGATGTGGGACGTAGCGTGCCAAGGATTAATGCAACCCTGGACGATCGTCAGTACCAGTCGACCATGGTGGAATTCGAATGTAAAATTTCAGACCTTTCTGTAGCTGTTTTAATTGATCCGGGAGCCACCCTAAGTTATGTTAGTCCTAAGGTAGTAGAGAATTGTAAACTACAACCTGTTAAATTCAAGAATCCATGGTTGGTACAACTAGCTACGGGGGCCAAGAGAAGAGTGCTGGCAAAAATTAATAACTGCCCTTTAACAATAGCAGGGCAGCCAGTAGTAGCAGATTTAAGCCACCCTAAGTTATGTTAGTCCTAAGGTAGTAGAGCATTGTAAACTACAACCTGTAAAATTCAAGAATCCATGGCTGGTACAGCTAGCTACAGGGGCCAAGAGAAGAGTGGTGGCAAAAATTAATAACTGCCCTTTAACAATAGCAGGGCAACCAGTAGTAGCAGATTTAAATGTGCTTCCTCTTGGTTCATATGATGTTTTGATCGGAATGGACTGGTTAGAAAAGCACTGGTCATTAGTGAACTGCAAGACAAAGACTATTTATTATAAGGATGACTTTGGAGAGAAGCAAGAGATGCAAGGGATTAAGCGGCCAGTGCAGGTCCGGCCAATAACTGCATCCCAGTTAGCAAAATGCATCAGAAAGGGGTGTCAGATTTATGCCATCCAGGTGGGTTATGCTGATTCAAAGAATAAAACAGCCACATTGGATAACATCCCTGTAATACAAGAATTTGTGGATGTGTTTCCGGAAGAGATTCCCGGATTGCCGCCTAAGAGGGATATAGACTTTACCATTGAATTGATACCAGGGGCAGCACCGGTATCTCGAGCACCCTATAGAATGAGTGTACCTGAGCTGACAGAATTAAAAATGCAACTACAAGAACTGTTAGACAAAAATTATATTCACCCCAGTGTATCTCCGTGGGGAGCCCCAGTATTATTTGTCAAGAAAAAAGACGGAACTCTTCGAATGTGTATAGATTATCGTTAGCTGAACAAGCTAACAATCAAAAATAAATATCCCTTACCTCGAATCGATGAACTTTTTGATCAAGTGAAAGGTGCAAGAGTGTTCTCCAAGATTGATTTGCGCTCAGGTTATCACCAGATTAGGATTAAGGAGGAAGACATCGCTAAAACAACTTTCAGAACAAGGTATGGGCATTACGAGTTTGTGGTGCTACCTTTTGGGTTAACCAACGCCCCTGCCACTTTCATGTGTTTAATGAACAGTGTGTTTCATCAATTTTTGGACAAATTTGTGCTGATATTCATCGATGATATACTGATATACTCCTGCTCTAGGGAGGAGCACAAGGAGCACCTCAGACTGGTGCTACAAACCCTCCGAGAACACCAATTGTATGGTAAGTTCAGCAAGTGCGATTTCTTCAAGGAAGAAATACAATATTTAGGCCATATAATCACAAAAGAAGGGATCGCGGTGGACCCTGAGAAGATAAGGACCATAATGGAATGGCCCGTACCAAAGGATGTGGCAGACATCAGGTCCTTTATGGGGTTAGCAGGTTATTACAGACGATTCGTGGAAGGTTTTTCAAGAGTAGCGTACCCTATCACCTCCTTACAGAAAAAGGGAAGGGCATTCAAATGGACCCCAAAATGTCAAAAAAGCTTTGAGCAGCTTAAGCATCTGCTCACCACAACACCCATTTTGAGTATAGCTGACCCTAATAAGGACTATGTGGTATGCACTGATGCAAGCAAGGAGGGTGTGGGAGGTGTGTTGATGCAAGAAGGAAAAGTGATTGCTTATGAATCAAGGAAGCTAAAGGAGCATGAGCAGAAGTATTCTGCTTATGACTTAGAGTTAGCAGCCGTCATACACGCATTGAAGATGTGGCGACATTATCTCATGGGGAGGAAATTTTTATTACTAACAGACCACCACAGTCTGACTAATTATTTCAGCCAGCCCACTTTAAATGCGAGACAAGCACGCTGGGCAGATTTCCTAAGTGGGTTTGACTTTGATATTAAGCACTTGAAGGGGAGAGAAAACTGGGTGGCCGACGCTTTAAGTCAGAAGGTGCAATGTTTGTATGAAATCTCCTCCAGTAAATGGAAAAATCCCTTAAAGGAAATGATAAAAAAAGCAGCAGACCAAGATGCTGAATACCAGCAAATAAAACAGCAGGTACAACAGTTTTCCAGCGAGAGAAATCAGCAAGGATATGAAGTAGATGATGCTGGAATGCTGCATTATAAAAAGAGGTTGTACGTACCTAGTCAAAACAGTCTTAAAAATCTGATTTTAGATGAATTTCACATCAGCCACTATGCTGGACACCCAGGGTATCAAAAAATGATCACTGCACTTCGAAAAGAGTACCATTGGCCAGGGATGAAAAAGAATGTAGCTGAGTATTTAGCGCGGTGTTTGGAATGTCAACAAATTAAAGCAGAGCATCAGCACCCAGCGGGGTTATTACAACCCTTACCCATTCCGGAATGGAAATGGGAAACCATTTCTATGGATTTCATAACAGGGCTGCCTCGGACAAAGAAGAACAATGATTCTATTATGGTGGTGGTAGACAAACTGAGTAAGGCAGCACATTTTATACCTATGCAATCCACCTACAGGGTTGTGCAAATTGCCCACATCTTCATGTAGAATGTGTTTAAACTGCATGGACTCCCGAAGACAATAATTTCTGATCGTGACGTGAAATTTACGTCAACCTTTTGGAGGACATTATTTGCAGAACTGGGAACACAGCTGAATTTCAGTACAACTTATCATCCCCAGACCGACGATCAAACAGAGCGAGTGAGCCAGGTGGTAGAAGACATGTTAAGAGCTTATGTAATGTAGAAACCAACGCAGTGGGAGGAGTATTTACACCTGGTTGAATTTGCATACAATAATGGGTATCACACGTCATTACAAATGAGCCCCTTTGAGGTCCTATATGGGCGGAAATGCCGCAAACCCTCAAGCTGGGGTGGACCTGAAGACAAATTAAGTTTAGGCCCGAAAATGCTCAAGGAAATGGAGGATATGGTGAAGAGGGTGCGCACTAACTTAAAGGCTGTTCAGGATAGGCAAAAGAGCTTTGCTGACCGAAAAAGGAGGTTCAAAGAATACCAAGTCAGTGACCATGTTTATGTGAGGATCCATGCCAGAAAGAGTACCCTGCAATGGAGCGGGTGTGCCAAGTTGGCACCCCGATATTGTGGACCATTCCAGGTCTTGGCAAGAATTGGGCCAGTGGCTTACCAGCTCGCCCTACCAAGTCACATCCGGGTCCACAATGTCTTCCATGTCTCTATACTAAAAAAATACATTTATGACCCTAAACATGTGATCAAATGGCAGGACATACAGGTGAGGATTAATTCCAGTAGATCCGATTAAAAGTTTATTTTAGAAGAAACTAACTTGGAATGTTTCTGGTTGTAGGTCGAACCAGAAGGAGAGGTCCTGGTCGAGCCGCTGAGCATCCTCGATTAGAGAGAAGTATAACTACGAAAGCGAGCTATTACCCAAGTTAAAGTGCAGTGGCAGCACTATGGGCCTGATGAGGCCAATTGAGAAGATGAAGAGCTCATAAAAAAGGCTTACCCAGAGCTGTTTATGAACATCAGACATCGGGACGATGTCCAATCTCAGGAGGGGGAGATGTGATGTCCCCAGAGAATGTAAATATTTGAGTTTTCACTATGGTAAAAGACAGAACTAAGTATGACATCGTTAATTGTTTTAAAATTTAATAGTACTTTTACTTATTATTATGTGCTTTAAAATATATTTAGGTAAGAAATACTTCTTCAAATGCTGGCAACTTCTGGGAGGGAAGTTGGGGAAAAGACAGTTGTTGAAATTGCAATCAAACTACCTTCCCTAACTGGAAAGACTTCCAGAGAAAAGGGGGAAGGGAGGAAAAAAAAATTGCACTGTAAGGATAGGCAGGAAAAAGAAAAGAAAACTGGATAAGTCTGGTGAGGACCAGATAGCCAAGCACGAGGTGTGTGCGTCTTGTTGAGGACTGTGGGCCTGCAAGAGAGCTAGGGGGGAGATTCTGGTCTTGGCGACGAATCTCATGGTTGGGCGGTCAAGAGAAAGCAAAGATTACAGGTGAATTTCTGTGGAGCATCTATGACTTAGGTGGACCTAGTAAGTAAAAGCCTCTGGTGAAATCTATCTCATTAATTAATATGTATTCCATAATATTAATTGCCAACTGAAAACTACAGTTGAGAACAGTGGATGTTTATTAAGGAAACGCAACCTTCTTATTGTTATTATGCATACCATATTGTTAATTGCCCAAAAGAAAAATTACAGTGGTGATCAGTAAATGATTATTAAGGAGGGTTTGACCCCTTTACGGTTCTTTGTGTATTGTAATTTGGGAACTGTTAGCTCTACTACGTAATCCAACATTTGAGGATCAAATGTAGTCCTGATTGGATTGTTTGCACACAGAAGGATGCCCAAAAACGGATACAAAGTGCCCCAAAAGCCTTCAAAATCCTCTTAAGGCCTCCACCGATCGAAACGGTTGCAAAGGAAAAGCCCTTGGGAGGGTAGAAATACATTATCGGGAGGCAAAAACACTCCAAAACCATGCAAAAATCAAAATCGCAGGCTTAAAGGTCCGAATTCATATCAGCCGTTGGATCTGGCCGATCAACGGTCCAGATCGCGTCGGCATATTGCAATCGGAGGAGGCAGGTAGCGGCAGCGATGTGGGACATTGCCGATCAGCGATCGCCGATGGGTGCATCGGCGAATCGGCGTATCGGCGAGTTGGAGCATCAGAGGTATCAACGGTCGAGATCGCATCGCAATATCGCTATCGGGATAGTCAAAGGGCCAAGGCTTTTACATATGATATGCATGCGACTCAATGGGTCGGATCCCATGGGCCGGACCCGACAACGTTATTAATTCTTTTTGATAGATGTTCGGGTCCACGGCAATATTTTCATGTATAAGGAGAAACAGAGGATTGGCCGGCTGCGATATGCACTACGACCCAAAAGGCGGACCTGATAGAGGAAATATTACATAAATGGACCTTTGATATTTAAAAATGGCAAAGCAGGCAAGATTTCTTGGTGGCACGGAACTGGTTAAAGCGGACATGGAGCAGTGCAGCGCAACAGGCAACCGCATGCAACTAACAGAGTGGCCGAAGATTGAAAAGGACAGCCTCGAGCAGATCACTGCATTTATCAGTTATGGGGCATATTTCAGTTAATGTTCCAGCTGCCAGAGAAGGACAACAGAATATTAGAGAAGATCAATTTTGTTTACTGACACAGTCACGCTATAGAAGGGACCCATACCAAGTAGTTAGAGCAGTTGGTGATCCATTATGATCCCTCCACGCATATGTTTAGCAGATATTTTTGTAATGTAGCACCATATATACCCAAAACAGAGAGGCAATAGGGGATTAGTGTTAGATGAAGGTGACTCTGTTGTAAGGTTCAACTTCTGGAGACTGTAACTACTTTGTAACCTGCAGTGTCTGGTCTTCATTTCCAGCTAATACAAGCTTCTTTTGCTGTCAATTGCTTACTTTCCACCTCTTCTTCTTGTTCCAGGTTGTGCCTGTTTTGCATTTGTTCATGTTCTGTTAATGTTTAGCATTAGAGGGGCTGTCATCCCACCTCTGTGTTAGGATTTAGCATGTATCATTGAACATGTATGCAGGTCTCTATTGTTTAATGCATAGAGAGCTGTCATCCTATCTGTGTATTAGAAACTAGATTTACAGACCTTTTAACTGGTTGTAGTCGGCCATCACAGGGTCCTGTGCATCTGTTGGTGTGGTCAGTCTTCTCCATTATCACCTTATCCTCAAACTGTGAGTAATTGGTGGTTAAAAGCCTTGTAGTCTGGGGTGTTCACCCATGTCTGGGGTCAATCATAGTAGAAGTGGTTATGTGGCTTGAATATGCAGCATTTGTTTCATTCATCCATCATTTATCCAACATATTTGTTGAATTTGTAATGTTCCCGAGCATCACCGATATGCAACCTAGGTGAGTTTCTTGGGGTGATAACATTAAATGGTGTCGTTGCCGGGGAGAAGAGAATCGAAGCTCAGCTTCCCTAGGAGACGACACAGCTTCAAGCTTTGATGACAGACAAGGTTTGAACACAGACTTTGGTTGTAATCATCTGTCTGGTGACTCCACTGGAGGAAGGCCATCCTTTGGCGACTCCACATTGAAGTTCTAGTCTAGTTCATGAAGCATTATTGGAGAAATCTTCAGAAATCACTAGCTGGCCAGTGCCTGATCCTGAGAGGATCGATAAGCAGAAGAAACTTTGCGGAAGGGAGCATTAGGATCAGGTAAGCCTTAAAGAATTTTTATGTGTCTCTGTTAGTGAAGTTCACCTTTAGAGATTCATACAGCTCCTTGTTATTCATTTGCCTTTCGAACCTCGGTTGAAAGAAGCATCCATGCTATCTATCGTATCCCTTTGTTTCTGCCATTCCATTCATTGATTCATTCTACTCAGTCCACTAGTATCTTTTTACCTTACCTCAGTCGTGGCAAGCCAGCAAGCTCTTACAAAGATAGAAAGAATAGTTGCTGCTAGGTATGGGCCACTAGTTTTGCCTACCCCTTTGAATGCCATGCCTGTAGGAGATTATATGGAATATATGCCTAAGTTTACTGGTGCAGAAGGAGTATCAGCTGAAGAGCACTTTGAATCTTTTTATTGTTATGCTGATAACCTAGATATCAATGAAGAGGATGTCTAGATGAGGGTTTTTGTCCAAAGCCTAGATGGGGAGGCTAGAAAATGGTTTAGAGAATTACCCCTTAGGTCTGTTGCAGATATTAGGGCCCTAGATGATGTATTTTTAAAGCACTGGGGAAGTAATAAAGATCTGCTCTATTATCATACTGAATTTGGGAACTTGCAGAGAGAAGATGGTGAGCTGTTGTCTGATTTCAATATCAGATTCAATCACATGTACAACAGAATACTAGATGAAATAAAACCTACCCCTACTTCTGCCATGCTCACATATGCCAATGCCTTCGATTCTCAGATCTGCCTGTTGTTAAGAGAAAGGAGATGTGCTTCTCTAGCTGATATGCAAGATGCAGATTTTGAAGTTGCATCGAACATTCTAGCTGTAGAGAGACTTGAAGGAGATGCTGAAAGGAGAAGACAGGGAGGTGAATCCTCATCATCCTATGATCCTGAGATCAATGAATTAGCTAGAATGATTGAGTTTTTAACCTATGAAGTTTCCAGATTAAAGATTGAGCAGTATTCTAAGGAAGCAGGAGCTCCTTGTTCTATTTCTCTTCCAGCTCCAAATCTATATAAAGGAGCACAGGAGCAATTGCAAATTTTGCAGAAAAACAGAGATGCAAACGAGGATCAAAGGGTGAAGACCCTTTGTCATAATATAGTCATGAAAGAAGATCTGTTTGATGAAGAGGAGGAGGTCCATGGTTTGGAAGATAAGGGCAGTGCCCCCTTCTTAACCAAAGCTACATATGAAGAAGCAATATCTATAGGAACTATTCATGAGCTTGTTGTAGCTGCAGAACAACAAGTTGATCAGCAACAGCAGATTGTAGTAGATCCCTTCATCCTCGAAGAATCTGAGCCCGAAGCTAGCTTAACTTCCCATGACTACACAGATCTGCAATTTCAGCAACCTGCTGATGTCCCCACACCAGTAATCAAGAAGGGAGAAGAATGCTCCCCATCATATTTTGCTTCTCTGTCTCCTCAAGTGAAAATCCCTCTCAGTTGCCCCTTTAGCACTGAGGTAGGAAATAGTTCAATGATTGAGGCTGAAGCTGATCATCTCAGTCTTGATATTATGAAACCTGCTCAGATGGCCTCCACACAGACTGAAGAGTCAGCTTATCAATTAACAGAGGAAGAAAATGCGCATTCATGGGACTCCTCCTTGGATGAGGATTGTTCAAAGAAAGATTCAGGAGCAAATCTTGTTTCTGTGTCTCCTGCACAAGAATGCAATGATGCCTCTTTCATATTAGTTGTGCAGGACACAGAAGATAAAGTCAAGTACATAGCAACCATGATCAGTCAGCAGGTGTACAAAGTCTCCTCTAAAGAACATCCAAGGAGGAAAATAAGCAGAAAGGGAGTGAAATTTGATCCCTATCTACCTATCAAGCTCAAATCTCCTAAACTGTTTGAGGTGGATGATCAAATCAATCTTGTTTTGCAGCTCTATGATGAAGGGGCTGAGAAGAAGAGAAGCAATTTTGAGGGCTTATCAGTTAGCCAAATTTTGAGTAATTGTGTTTATTGTAATTATGTTCTTTTACAGTTTTCTGTTGAATGCTTAGTTGACTCCATGCCCAATGGACACTAGGCAAGTGTTTTTATAGTTGTTTTTGTATGAAGGCATTGGTCTGCAGGTTCTTGGGACCTCACAGGGAGGATCTCATCCCCAGAAGGAGCCAGTGTTAGCTTTGCTACGTAATCCAACATTTGAGGATCAAATGTAGTCCTAATTGGGTTGTTTGCGCACAGAAGGATGCCCAAAAATGGATACAAAGTGCCCCAAAAGCCTTCAAAATCTCCTTAAGGCCTCCACCGATCAAAATGGTTGCAAAGGAAAAGCCCTTGGGAGGGCGGAAATACATTATCGGGAGGCAAAACACTCCAAAACCATGCAAAAATCAAAATCGCAGGCTTAAAAGTCCGAATTCATATCAGCCGTTGGATCTGGCCGATCAACGGTCCAGATCGCGTCAGCATATCGCAATCGGAGGAGCAGGCAGCGGCAACGATGTGGGACATTGCCAATCAGCGATTGTCGATGGGTGCATCGACGAATCAGTGTATTGGCGGGTTGGAGCATCGGAGCATCGGAGGTATCGGCGGTAGCATAGCGATGCGATATAGCGATTCGATCAAGATCGTCGATCGCGCATCCGGATCAACGGCCGAGATCGCATCGCAATATCACTATCGGGATAGTCAAAGGGCCAAGGCTTTTACATATGATATGCATGCGACCTGATGGGCCGTACCTGACGGAATTGTTAATTATTTTTTATAGATGTTCGGGTCCATGGCAATATTTTCAAGTATAAGGAGAAACAGACGATTGGCTGGCTGCGATATGCACTATGACCCAAAAGGCGGACCCGATAGAGGAAATATTGGATAACTGGACCTTTCATATTTAAAAATGGCAAAGCGGGCAGGATTTCTCGGTGGCACGGAACTGGTTAAAGCAGACATGGAGCAGTATAGCGCAGCAGGCAACCGCATGCAACTAACAAAGTGGCCGAAGATTGAAAAGGACAGCCTCGAGCAAATCACTGAATTTATCAGTTATGGGGCATCTTTCAGTCAATGTTCCAGCTACTAGAGAAGGACAATAGAATATCAGAGAAGATCAATTTTGTTTATTGACACAGTCACGCTATAGCAGGGACCCATACCAAGCAATTAGAGCGGTTGGTGATCCATTATGATCCCTCCACGCATATGTTTAACAGAGATATTTTGTAATATAACACCATATATACCTAGAACAGAGAGGTAATAGGGGATGAGTGTTAGATGAAGGTGACTCTGTTGTAAGGTTCAACTTCTGGAGACTGTAACTACTTTGTAACCTGCAGCGTCTAGTCTTCATTTCCAGCTAATACAAGCTTCTTTTGTTGTCAATTGCTTACTTTTCACTTCTTCTTCTTGTTCCAGGTTGTGCCTCTTTATCATTTGTCCATGTTCTATTAATGTTTAGCATTAGAGGGGCTGTCATCCCACCTCTGTGTTAGGATTTAGCATGTATCATTGAACATGTATGCATGTTTCTGTTGTTTAATGCATAGAGAGCTATCATCCTATCTGTGTATTAGAAACTATATTTATAGACCTTTTAACTGGTTGCAGCCAGTCATCACATGGTCCTGTGCATCTGCTGGTGTGGTCAGTCTTCTCCATTATCACCTTATCCTCAAACTATGAGTAATTGGTGGTTAAAAGCCTTGTAGTCTGGGGGTGTTCACCCATGTCTGGGGTCAATCATAGTAGAAGTGGTTATCTGGCTTGAATATGCAACATTTGTTTCATTCATCCATCATTCATCCAACATATTTGTTGAATTTGTAATGTTCTCGAGCATCACCAATATGCAACCTAGGTGCGTTTCTTGGGGTGATAACAGGAACCAAACACTACTATGCAGTATATTTTTGTTTCTTAAAAAAAATATGATAAAGGATAGACCTGTTAACTACAATAGAGGGTTAAGGAAGCAATCATAGGACCGGTGATTCACTGTAATCGGAAGAGAATTCTTCAGGTCCGGTAAATCCTAGTGGTCGTAAAATAGATAGTCATAAAACAAGAGACTGTGGAACTGTCCAGACTCGGGGATATACATGGTGTTATTACCGGAAGAAACAAACAACAAAAATATGAAAAAGCAAATTGTTAGAAGGTAGTTATCGGGAAGTCTGTGAGGGGAAGGGTAATCCTGAGCCCTTCAATTTTCATTTATAACAGAATGAGAAATTTGGAATCAACAGGGTAGAAACCGCCAGTTGTGGCACAATATAGAACAATGTTGGAATTGCAAAACTGCTAGAATATCTTCGTAATTAAAAAAATTATACGACAACAACATTGATATTAATTCCAGAGATTTAACTGAAGATAAACAAATAACCTTTTACCTGTACTGTAACAAGAATTCTCAGGCAACAAGAACACTAAGAAGTTCAAGGAATGTATATTCGAAAAATAGAACAGAGCAATAAAGTTTATATTTAGAGACATAGGAACAGTTCCGCCATAAACAAATAGAAACAATCACATGGCAATAAAAATATAGCGATAGTATATCTAATTAAATATGCATTTAACTTGCAGAATGATAGACGTTTAAATCCTGTGAGAATGGAGCCAAGGCTCTCAGTATCATGCTTAGACCTGTAGAATAAACATTTCCTCATGAGCTGAAAATCTCCATATACGAACTTAAATATCAGCATTCAAAAATATTGTGATTCAGGGAAAATATTACAACTTTATTGGAAGATAACTGGAGCAGGGGCCGTAAAGAACTCGGCCCTGTCCATTGTAAAATAGTCAAACATTACTTCGGGCTCTAAGACCCTTACATTAACTTTAAAAAAATTTGTATTCTAGACAAAGAAATCGAAACCCAGGCTACTTGGGTATTTCCGTAGACATTCTACGAATGAAATAAAAACTATCTACAATCATTATAACCCAAAACGGGACCGGCCGAAGGCATTAAATCTTGAGGGTGTGCCGAGCCTTGACCATGGCTGTTCGGGGTCAGAAAGCCCATTTAATCTCTGAGAAAATTCCCAAGGAACCCTGTTTTGGGTACTCCAGCCAATACCTTTAAATCTGGAAGCAAGAAAAATATATATATAAACCCTGAAACGACGACTAACAAGCATGAACACCCTTGACCTTCATCTAGAAAACATACATGCAAGGTATGGACACTTACCTGGTGAGCAGCGCGGGATGACGAAGTTCTAAAGACCTTGTCATTCTCTGTAGCAGAGGGCACCTCGTCTGTGGCATCCTCCTTCACACAATTGAAAGCAAAAAAAAAAAATATTAACAGTCATAAACTTAACTGTGCGACCCTGCGAGGAGAAAAAGAAAGGAAAAAAAAATGAAAACCAGTATAAGTTGAATACAAACGAATAACTTCACCTGCATACAGAATTCCGGAAGAGCTGGTTGGTTAGTTCCTGGACAGCAAGTAGAGTCTTGAATGAACAGCTAACAGGTGAACCCCGGTGCGCGGAGAGGCGAGGCCAAAACTGGAACTGGCGCCAAGGCCAAATGGGTAGTATGAAGTTTCGAGCCGACATAACATTGTACACAAAACCCTCAGGTAAATCTCCACCCTCGGATCCAAATCTGATGATCCGCACCGTTGGAGGTGAGCGAGTACCGAGGAGTGCAGCAGCCGAGGGTATGATGCCACGCCAGATCATATGTTGGAGCAGAGAACGGATACAGAGCAAAGCCAAGTGTTTTACGTAGGAGAAACCGACTAACCAGTGATTTAATGCAAACCAACAACAATTTCATCGGAATATAACTCCGGTCACCTGAAACATTAAATCCAGTTCATGTAACCAGAAAGGTTTACATGCAGATAAACTCGTGATGTGGCATTATGTGGCGCTGAGTGGGCGCGTTACGGTAAAAGAAATAATTTTTTTTTATTACTATAGTGGTGTTGTGACACACATGGGCTTGCTAACATGCCTTTTTCCAATTGTCCTACCACCATCGGACATATTCTTGTTTTAGAATTAAAAAACACAAAAATATTTTTATTTTATTTTATTATATATTTGTGTTCAACCATTATCAAGGTCAATAAATAAAACGAATAAGTTATTAAGAAACATCAATAAAAAGTGAAAATAATTGGTAAAAATATAAATCGTCACCACATTGACATCTTAAAAGTGGAAAAGGTTGGCATACTTATTTATGGCCCATAATACTTGTGAGCGTTTGCTTAGTTTTCAACTTTTCTAGGTACTTATCAATTTTTGCCAAACTCTATTGTTGCCATTTGCATTTCAGCGTTTTTGTATGGCAAAGTTTAAGATAATCTTTGTCTTTTCATTGGCCGCAATGTACACAAAAATGATTTTTTGAAAATCTTTTTTGTGGCCATTGTATGTCTTTGTTCATCCAAGGTTTAATCTTCATTACAAAATTTCATTATTTTGTATTTTAATTTGGATTATATACTAAATTAAAATAGCACTACATAAAATTCATATGTAAATTAAAATACACAATAAAAAAAAATTAATTAATTTTTAGTAAAAAAAATAAAGAAATTATTAATTAATACTATAGTTTAGACAGTAAATTTTATAATCCCATCATTTTAAATGAATTTAAATGATGGTTTCCAACAATTGTTATTCTCAATTTTTTAGTATTTTGTTAAAAATATATCAAATTAATGTTTTTAGCTTGAACTCTAAAAATTATATATATATGATCCATAAAACTAAAATATCATTTTTATAATATCTATATAAAAACTAAATTCACCAATATATGGTATATGACATATATATATTTACAAATCAGTTAATCCTCATATTATTTTTCCAATTTTAGAAAACTTTTGAGCCTCTTTTTACACTTTTAGAGATAATTGCTAGTTTTTATATCTAACCATTTAACTTAAAATCAAATAAAAATAATCAATCAATATACAAACAATTAGAAAAAAATAAAGTACATTTATAAAAAAAAAAAAATCAAAATATTTAATTTAATATTTTTTTCTAAATTTTAATAAATTTAATAGAATTTATTTAAAAATTTCAAAATTAAAACTAATTGAAACCAAAACTTATTTACCTAAAAAACAATATAACTTATCTTTAAAAAATATAATAACCAATTCCAACCCTATTTAATTGAACATGAATCACTAAATTATTATAATTCTAACCATATTTAACTTGACATGAATCTCTAAATTATTGTGACTCGTCAAAATTTACTATCTAATTCTTATATATTTATATTAGATTATAATTTTACGCCTCTAAATTACTGTGATTGGTCAAAATTTATTATCTTAAATGCTTAAATATTTGAATTAGATTACAATTTTAGATGATAACATTATTACTAGTACTTGGATGTATAAAATGTTCTTAACACATTGGTAAATTTATAAGAAATTATTTACAACTATTTTTAAAATCTAATCACTTGAATTTCAAAAATTGCCCATCACTCAAATTTCAGAAGTAAATAGGTTTGTTATTAAAATGTAAAGTTAACAAAATTTGTTTATTTTAGTATCCGATTTTGATTATACAAGACATGAAATATTAATTATTATTATCTTAAATGCTTAAATATTTGAATTAGATTACAATTTTAGATGATAACATTATTACTAGTACTTGGATGTATAAAATGTTCTTAACACATTGGTAAATTTATAAGAAATTATTTACAACTATTTTTAAAATCTAATCACTTGAATTTCAAAAATTGCCAATCACTCAAATTTCAAAAGTAAATAGGTTTGTTATTAAAATGAAAAGTTAACAAAATTTGTTTATTTTAGTATCCGATTTTGATTATACAAGACATGAAATATTAATTATAATATTTTTTTAGAATAATGATATAGGTGTTTATCCTTATTAAGTATCCGATTTTGATTATACAAGACCTGAAATATTAATTACAATATTTTTTAGAATAATGATATAGGTGTTTATCCTTATTATAAAAAATTCAATTTTGATTATATATGAAATGAAATATTAGTTACAATATTTCTTAGAAGGATGATTTAGGTGTAATGTATTGGTTATTTTTTAAATCAATTTTCCTAACTTAATTTGCTAATATTCTAAATTTGTTTTTTTAGGTTTAATCATGCTTCGAGGCTATTAAATCTCTTGGATGCGAATTTTTTTTAGAGTACAAAATTTGGAAAAAAAATTGCACTTTAAGATATTTATAAGATAGATACGATACCTTAAAATTCTTTTTGGACATTTAGATTATATAGAGTATAGAACTTAAATTTGCAATTTCAACCAATGTTAAAATAATAAAACTAGTTGAAATTGCTTGAAATATTTTATAATATTTTAATCATAAGCATTTTTTTTATTTTTTCCTATAACATATACATATGGCATTGAATTTTTTTATATATATAGACATTAAATATTTTTACTTAATATGAACATTAAAATATTTTATATATGGAGTATATTGTTAATATTAAAATGTTTTTCTGTTATTAATATAATTCTAAATATATTTTCTAAATGCCACATATCAATATATATTCGTTACAAATCTTGGACTTACTATGTTTCGCATGCATGCGATTTCCTTCCACAGTTGAAAGGGTTAGAGCACTAATGCGAACTTTTGTTGTCGTGGCAGGTGTTAGTACACAGGCCTCAAGAAGCCAAGTCAAGAGTGACTTTCCATGAAAGGTTCTTCTCATGCGCACTCGCAGGTTTAATAATTCTAATCCGCACTCGCTGTTTAGATGAGATCTGGTTGTCACTAGCATCTGAAAATTTTGAGTGAATAAGTTTGTTTGCACATTTTGGGTTCTAGATCTAATCTTCTGTGGCCAGATCTAGATCTAGGCGGCTAGGTTCTAGATCTAATCTTCTGCGGCTAGATCTAGATCTAATCTTATCTTTTGCCTTATTTCTCTGCGACTGGGTTCTACGAGCAAGTAAAATATGGCTCCCAACTTTGCGAAAATAGCTGCTAGCTCATCCGCTTATGGAGGGCAAGCTTCTGCCCATATCGTCAGTGAAGCCCTAGCTCCCACTGTCCACATGGTCCAGGCCTCACTCGATTAGGCTTCGAAGTTTTCCGAAAGTGCCCTAATCTGCCGGTTCAATGGTTTTTGGCCGCAACTGACAACTCTCTACAATTGGATCTCGGAGGTATGGAAGCGTGTCATTTCTGATGAAATTAATATCTACCCTTGTGCTAAGGGTTTCTTTATATTAGATTTTGAAAATCTTGAAAGCAGAGAATGTATTCTAAATTTCGGCCCTTGGTTTTGGGAAAAATCGGGCCTATTCATGAAGCCATGGAACCCATCATTTGATCCCTGTACAACAGTCATAACCTCAGCACCAGTTTGGGTGAGATTTCCAAGCCTACCCTTGCATCTCTGGAATCTCTCCTTGCTAAAAGCCATTGGAAATGCAATTGAGAAATTTTACTACAGGTGCCCAGAAACAGAGGAATTTGCCAGAACCACCTATGCACGAATCTGTGTGGAAATGGACTTCAGTGCCGGATTCCCAGCTGAAATAACCTAACAAGTAAAGACTATGTGTGGAACCAGAAACTCAATTATGAAAGTGTCCTCTTTAGATGTCGATCCTGCTTTGAGATAGGCCATCTAGCCAAAAATTGCCCAAAAGCCTCCGAGAAAAATTCTTCTAGAAAAAACCACCACAGTTCTACATGGTGAGAAGGAGCACAAAAAAAACACTACACTGTCATCTTAGAAGAATACTCTAGAGAAAACTCTGAATCACAAGAAATCGAGCAAGAAAGAAACAACTATCAAGACAAGCAGGGAGAAAGCCCAATCCAACAAATCAACAGTTATGAGGATTCAAATACCGCACAAAATAAATCTTCATTTAACAACAAAGAAGATCTCCTAGACCAAACTTCTTCTCCGACTATCTTCAAAAAGACGAACACAATAGATCGCGAAACTAAGACACCAATGTCCCAAGAACCAAAAGAGATGAAGGAGATGCAAGATAAAGGAAGTTGGAAGACTGTAGAGAAAAAAAAGAAAGCTACAACACCAATCTCGCCAAGAGGAGCTAGATAATTAAAAACTAAGAAAATTATAGGTCTAATAGAACAATTTGGTCTTAGTGGACGTTAACCACCATCATCATCATCAACAACAATTAAATGAATTACATATCTTCATTTTATTAAGAAGTAATTGAATTATTTCCTTTTATAACTTATTTAGTGTGTGTGTGTATAGATATATATATAAAACTTAACTTATATATTTAAACATTTATTTAAGTTTTATATTGAAATATTTTTGCCATATCTATTTTATACTAAATAATAATATTAATTACCAGATTTCCTTATAAACTATTTTTTTTTTGTAAGCTGCGGTGGTACTCTTTCTATTACTGGATAGAAAATAAAACATTATATCGTATCAAAAATATTGAAGACCCGCCCACATGGGGAAACCAGGTAATTAATCCATCTATAGTTTTTGATGGCCGCCCAAAAGTAAAAGGCCCAAAGTCTGATAATCTTAGCCAAATAGACACGGCAGTCTTGAGATTTTCTAATACTACTAGTCTGCAAGAAATATATATCTCTATCTAAATCATGCAAAAAACTGTAACTAGAAAGACTATGAGTTTTCCTGAACATATCTCATGTCAAACATTGTCCATTGCGGGTTGTTGACTTGCTCCTTTCTCTGCATCTTGTTGGTCTCCCTTCAGGAGCTGATGAATTGCGTCCAGCTTCTCCTCTTGCCTCTCCATGGCAATGCGGATGAAACTTAATTCTCTGCGCATATCAGGGCTTCCCTGGGCAAGCTCGACCATCTCCTTAGCCACTTGCTCTAGGGCCTTTGCCAGCAGCCTCTTCATAACCCAGTATATGTGCAAGGATTGTTTCAACAAGTACATTCTTCCCTTGGTATGTCCTAGATCATGAAGCAGGAACTCCCAATCCTCCATTTCATCTTCATATTGGTCCTGGAGAGACTCCTCCTCCAGGTACTACATAATTCTTCTAACATCTGGGTTGGTGTTGCGTTGATAGGCCCTTTCTGCCCGCTGAACCCTGTGATTCACCGTCCTTCTTGCTTTTTTAACATGATTCATGTCCTGCCTGGAGTTCTCTCCTTCCTCCTGCGTCCTCCTACTCTGTCCCCGGCCCCTTTTCCTGCTCGAGTCCGCACCTCTGCCGGGGCCCCTCTCTCGTTTTCTCATGCCATAACGACGAACCTTCACCTCCTGCGGAGCAGGGTGGTCATTTTCCATCTGCTGGTGCTCGTCGTCTGCTAACCTGTCCTGAGAAAAAGACCGCACGTTCCCCTCGCCTCGGGGCAACTCCTCCTCAGACTCGTCCTCGATCTCCCAGATCTCATTTGGTTGATCTTCATTCATAATTCCCTTTCCTTTCCGGCTCTTATTCTCAACAGCTGAATTATACTGCTCCTCTGCCTCCCTGGTTCTCTGCCTTGTTTCCATGTTACCCGCGGATCTGACGCAGAGAAATCTCTGGTGCCCGGAAACTTTTATCTTAAGATGCTGTCTCTCAGCAGCAATGTCCGCACCTCTCCAAATTAGGAAACAGCTAAATGACTGATCTTCCTTCCCCGTTTGGGTATATATCGAATTCCTGTCCTCATCGTACACCTTTGGTTCGAATTTTGTTTGTCGTCGGTTGCTTTCCGGGGTGACGTTTCCTCTGGTCATCATTCCTTGATTAATATCCGATGTCAAGAGGTCTGACAGACCGCTCCACCCTCCTCTAAGATCTCGATCATTTATTGCTTCACCTTGGATGTGATCCTGGGCCGTTCTCCACGCACGCCGCCACTGTACTGCCCTGTATCCTATGATCATATCTCTTCTCTGCCCCGACTGATCTAGGTTCATTACTCGGGACCTCCACGTCCTCTCATTGCTCCCGGGTTCCCCTTCGAGGCCCCGTCAAAGTTTAATTTGATGAAGTTTTCTCTTGGATAGCTGAATTTATCGGGGCTTTGAGTCTGCATATCATGTCGGGAGTTCTGTTTGTGATGGACCATCTCAAACTTTAGATTTAACTTGTTCAGGATTCCCTCCTCAACCTGGTTAGCCTTCCAATCCTCCCGATCCCACTTTTCAACCAGGATTGTTTCCCACATTAACTTGACTGCTCGTTCCCAGATTACTTCCGAATCTTTTGATATATTCTGGAATACTCTTTGATTCCTCTCCTTCCATATCATCCAAAGTACAAACCCTAAGATGAGATTCCACGCTCTTGTGACCACTTTACATTGAAAAACTTCCTTATTCCATTGAAAAACCATTCACTGGGGGCTATCTCGGATTTGCCAAATATTCGTTTAGTGTTCATCCACAGATTCTTTGCGAGCGGACAGTTAATCAGAAGGTGATTTCTGGTCTCCACTTCAATGTTAAAACTATAATATTAACCATATTAAAAATAAAATTAATAATATTTTATTATAATTTTTAATTAAACTAACTAAATATATATATTCATTTTTATTTTTATTATAGAAAAAAGAAAATTAATTGATAAAAAACTTATGTAATTTAAAAATATTTTTTTAATTTATGAAAAAACATATGTAATTCAAAAATATATTACAAACAAAATCACACTTCAACACAACACAAAAATATGAAAAAACACTACACAAAATATTTAACATCAGAAAACCAAACGCCATCACCGACATCCTTACAAGCGGGTGTGGGTGAGGGGCCATACTACAAATCATCAAAAGATGTTTCCTTTGAAATGATATGCAGCAACAGAACATGTCACAGAACCACAGGAGCTGTACTTTTCAAGAAGACATGGCACATTAAAAAAAATCGCAGTAGTCTAACTAGGTTTCAAAATTGCATCATGGAAATCCAGGTTGAAAAAGTTTAGCCTAGAATTAGGTTATAACTTTGAAGTTTTAAGATAGGTTTCATAATTGCATCATGGAAATTTAGGTACAGTTTTGAAAAAATTTAGTATAAATTTAAGTTATAATATTGAAGTTTTAAAATTTTGCCTAGCAAGAGTTTTTGATAATGCTAAATTTATTTTTACAATCAGACATACCAATTTTTTTTTTTTTAATTACCAGATTGCAATCATTTTTAACCGTGCAGGCCAGCCAAAAAATCTAGCTGTGATCAAATCATTCTCTTCGTCAACGTCATCATTCGGCAGGTACCTGTGCCCTCAAAATCTAATCCTGCCCGGTTCGACAGATAATGGTGTTTCACATCTGTTTGTCGCTTGCCGCAGGGAACCTCTGCCCTGCCCAGTGCCGTTACTTGAGCCACGCAATCCCCGCCAACCCTATTTTGACGTATGGCGTCTCGTTTCGGAGCTGCGTCCCGTTGGGAAATGGAAGGACCCATAAAAATAAGATACTACTTGCATAGGGGACCACCACGACCAGGACCACAACTTGTTTGTATGCGGACTAATCATGGCGCATTATTTTTAAAACGGCAGAAACCTCAGAACTTTCCACGGAAACCCTAAATAGTTATCTCGTTCGGTGGATGGTAGATTGTGCAGCTCAGAGTCATTAATAGTATTTTTTTATTTAAAATGCAGGAATAAATTTTGACGTTTAGATTTTTAAAATTGGTTATATAATTCAATTTATTTACAGAGTTTCAATTCCAAAATTTATTTAACAATATAGATATTTACGAAAATCTGCTTTCAAATTTTTAAAATTCAAATTTAAATTACACAATTCAAATTTATTATTCTAAGAAATACTTATTAATTTAAAAAAAAAAAACAAAACATCTTTTAATCAGATTATATTATTAGAAATACTAAAATAAATTAAAAAAAAAAAAAACAAAACATCTTTTAATCAGATTATATTATTAGAAATACTAAAATAAATTTTATTTGGTAATGAGAAATCTCAAAAGATAAATTGATCTATAAATTACAACAAAAATGATAATTGCAAAGCAGTATAGTCCTTGCATCTTTTGGTAGTTATGGATATGTTGGCATGATTAAGGAAGTGTATGGTTAAAGTTTTATCATTATTAAAAAAGATCCCATTTCCCATTTCCGTATCTGTCGTTACGGATGGTTTGTGTCTTATTTTGCACACCCATTCTCCCACACAACACTTTTTTTGCACACAGATTAGAAAACACTTCTTGCTAAAGGAAGTTTGTGGTCTTGACTCTTCTTTTCTTATACCAATGAGGTTTATATGAGCTTGACGCGATCTTGCTTTGAAATCTTGCAATGCTTACACTTTAGAAGCTCAATAACAGACCTCGGTCCACATCAGTGTCCAAAAAAAAGGGCCTGATGTAGTCTAGGCATAGCATTCGAAATCCCCATAGAGAAATATATAGGAGGGAATGTGTGTGGAGGGGCAAAAATGGGAATGTGTGAGGAAAGAGGAACATGTGGAAGAGACATCCACACTTCCTCAATTCCCTATTTTTATATTTTTTTACAAAATTTTCATTCAAACAAAGTATATTTAAAAAAAACTATATCATAAATACAATCTAATGTGTATTATCCCTACCAAAAAAGCAATACATTTTAAAAATTACACACTTTGTGGATTAGATATTTAATAATGGAGTCCCATGTCTTAACTTACAACCCTTTGAAAAATTGTTTTGTTGCAACCAACTGCTTCATATGGCGAGGCTCCCTTTTGTTAGCATTATGACAAACCTGCTTCCCACATGACTTCCACTGCAATGAGCTGCTAAGACCTCACAAAATTGCAATGTTGAAATATTTGTGAAGGAAGTTTAGTGCAATGGTTCCTTGATTGGATCATGTAAAAGGTCGGTCGCTAAATCGTCCGCTCAATGTTGATTCCTTCATTCATTCATCAATGAATTTCTAGTATTGATCGTGGAAACAAAAACAATGAGGGACATTAGCAAATTCATAGAACTGCTTCTAAACGGAGATTGTTCTTGGATGAAGGAATACAACAAATGTGGAAATCGTAAAACCCATGTTGCATGGCAAAAGAAACTCTTCAATTCAGGGTTGCAATTAACCTTCAATCCTAAATTTAATGAATCTCGACGTGGAGAGATTTCCGAGAACCAACATCCACTTCGATCAGAAGTGAGGTAAATGTCTTGTTTAGATTGTATTTTGGAATGGGCTTATTTAACAATCTGCAATAGTTAATTATAATATTGGTTTACGGGTTGGGATTGTTATCTAATTTTACTTTGTTTACATAGAGTAAGGACTATAAATTTTCTTCTACATGTCTATGTTTCATGTTTCCCACACACCATATTATATTTGTTCTTAATCGAAATTTCTAATTTTTCGCAAATATATATATATATAACACATTAATAAAGGACTTGCTTGACGGGTTGAAGCCTTGATGGGCCCCCCAAGCCTTGAGCTTTTAGACGAGTTAAAAAATTCTCGAAAAGGTGCAATGGGAAAAGTCATGAGAGGGGAAAAGCTCAAAAAAATGGTACCATGCTATAGATGATTAATTGCAATACTCTTGTTGGGGTCTTCAGCAACTGTCCCTTATCTAGCTACCAGCCTGTAGCTAAGAATATACGGAGGTGAGTTTAATACCTGCTGGTTCATGGCTACTAACTCGTACCAATACCAAGATAGCTCTAGATACCAACCCTATCGAGCTACTAAAGGCGAGCTCAGGTCAAGTGGTTGGCCACTTCCTGCTGCCATACCCTGGATGGAAGTCCAGTTGCTTTACCATAGGTTTTAACAACCCTGGGTTTAAAACCCATCCATCTCTAACAACTAAGTGAAGTCCTTCTCTCTCACTATAGAGATGCCCAGCTATTGGTTCAAAATTTCTGGGGAGCGACCATCCCCCTCTCACTACACCTCGGTAACACTGATGAATCATTACTCACCGTGGAGAGGGACTAGCTATTGGGCCTTTCCGGGGGGAGTCAGGTCTTTGGTTGAGCCCACGGCCAATTCACCCTAAGGTGAGGTGACCTCAGGAAGAGGTGAGGCTTTCGTAAAGTAAAAGAGGGAGTCTTACAGGACCCCTGAACGACATTCTGGCTAAGACATCTCCTGTCAAGCTTTGTAGAGTTTCCAGAGGAGTCTTACACGACCCCTCAACGGCATACTGGCTAAGACCAACCTCTTTTCAAACTAAGAATCTGACTCTACTATCCCTACTTGATGGGGACCCCGATTTGTTCCTTTTGGGAGTATTTTTATTTTTTATTTTTTGTTCTTTTCTACTCTAGCACATATTTATATAAGTTTCATAAAAAAAACATATATATATTTTTTAAATTAACAAAATACCCATGTTACTCTAATTCATAAAAATAAAGTGTTCAAATGAAATATTTTTAAACTTGTTTGTGCATGTAACTTTTAAAAATAAAACTGATCATTTTTCTTGATTATAGAATAAATAATTATTGTTAAACAAAATAATAATGCTCAAAATATTTAAATGAGTTAGCATGAGAGAATGACTTCTGAGAAATGATAATACAATAAATTAGAAAAAGTGATATGCAAAAAATGCTGACATTCCCACTTCCACACCTCCCACTTCTTCTATGCTATAACATTAATAATTAATAATTAATATTATGTAAGCCTAAGAAAACATAAATCTGATTATCAAATTACCATTCAAAGTATTCTATAGTGTAAATTGCTTTCGGGCCTCAACGTCATAGCTACGAGAGAAACGAAGGGTGAGCAAAGGTTTCATATGTTGATCTCATATGTGCAACACTATAATTCCTAGTTGACTCCAATGAATCAATTTGGATGAAGAAAAATGTTATCAACCAACGATTATCTGGTAGTCAAAAGTAAGTTTCCTCATATGCATGAATTGTAATGATTGAGCTATTTCAAAACTTGTTTGCAAATATAACTTTTAAAATACAAAATTTTTCAATTTTCATGATTATAGAATAAATGGTTGGACGATGTGATGACTTAAAAATATTTAAGTGGATTGAGTTAGAAATAATTAATTCCTACTTGTCTATGGTTGTAATTCTCTATTTGAGGAGTTTGTTCCTACATAATAGGAATTAGCTAGAATATAGTTTCTCCTAGTTTAGTGTGTGGTTGAGAGAATCTCTCAAACACACTACTGTACATCTAAGATAGAATTCCTGTCTTGAGACTATTGCTTGTATAAATATGTGTGTAATTTTTCCTCATTCAAAATAATAGAATATTTTTGTTGTGTGCTATTTTATCTTGGTATCAGAGCTTCAGAGTCTTGTGGGCCTAGACCTTGTGGGCTTGGCCCCTCCTGGGCTGAGGAAAATAAAAGATATATTTCGTTGTAGCTTCTGTTTGTTTGTCCATCAGAAAGCAATTCTAGTGCTGCGTAGGACTGAGCCTGGAGTGCTATTGGTAAAAGCTCTAGAAGGCTGCACAAATCGAATCTCAAGAGGAAGATCTGTTTGTTGTATTGTTCCTAGCTGTGTGGATATGGACGCTGCCCAAATCTGATTGTGTAGAGGAGTGCGCGTGGATTGAAGTGTGCCATCTGCGTGAATTGACTAGCGAGCGTAGCACAGATCGAAGTATTTGATTTGTTGTGTGCTGATAGGAGCAGACGTTTGGCAAGGGATGCCCTGTCGGCCTCGCTTGAATTATTTCCAGCAGCTTGAGAAGGCACAAGCAGCGGATACTGAAGTGCCAATCATCCTTTGAAACCTGTGGTTATTTTTTTTGTGGTATGCGCATGGCATCTCTGTTGCTAGATCTGTGGGGGAGTTGGATAGACTAAAATAGATCTATGTTTGCAAATTTGCTTGCTCATAGATCTTTGTTTGCTCGGAGAGGCCGAAAGTGAGCTACTGGCAATGTAGAAGTGTGGAGCGACGTGTTTGTGCCCACAACCCACAACGATCCAAGAAAATCGCTTGGGGTTACAACGTAAACAGTGGCGGATTGGTGGATCGATTTGAAAATCCGAGTCGATTGGTGGATCAATCGACACCTTCACACAGGAGGCCAAGTAAGTGTGGTTGTGAGGCCACAGTTGCAGCATGGCCGTAATCACGTTCTCACACAACAGATAACAAGAGATATCAGATTGCTCGAGGACGCAAAGATCATTCATCGAGGATGCAACATATAGAAAATTGCTTTCTTGATCGATCTGTTTCATAGATCGTTAGCACAACCGACAGAAATTGGCCTGTAGTGGGCATGACTTTTCATCTCGGTGCGTGTTACGAGGGTTTCAAGGTGCAGATCTGGCCCTGTTCTTTCTATCTTGATGCATAAGTTTGCAAGGACGATTTCAGATTCATGCTCTGCAAGTTTTCATCTACAGAGAAAGATTAAATGTGGGGCCTAATCGTCGTTTACATGCATATATTTCTGTGATGACTGATTGCTATCTGAGAATTGACGTGGAGGTTGCCGTGTTGTCTGGCAAGTAGAGGATTCAGAGTTTGGACATCAGCGGATATTGAGATCTTTTCTCCTGATACTGAGTTCTTTTGTGAGGGAGAGCCTGTGAAGTGGGAGGATGAAGATAGATTGGATGAAGTTGGTTGTGATGATGTTAGCGGGTGTTGTTCATGCCCACGTATGAGGGCAGATTTGTTGGAGCACAGATCTACTGCATTGACCGATTCTATGCATATGTGTGGAGACAGCGGATCTGGATCCGGTGTGTACAAGTTTTGAAGGTTGATTTTAAACTGAGGGGAGATCGAAGCCTCCTACAAATCGTTGTTTTTATTAAGGATATGTTGCTAATTTTCTAGTCAAATTTTTGGAGGAAGATGGCGTTGATGTGTTCTTTGCTTCTATTGGATCTGACCCTCTTCTGATCATATCCTATGACTTCCAAGCAGTTGAGCCGGCGATGAAGCATTGGTAAGTGTTGAGACAGGTCTGCATGCTGATTGAATGGTGGTATAGAGGAAGTGTGAGAGCTGCGGTGGTGAATTGTCGCTCGTCGAAGTGTAAACCAGAAAGCAGTTGCAATGGTGTTGTTGATGCCTATTTGTTAAGCAACATGGAGCGATATGTTGTCAACAATCCAATAGGGATTGGATCAAAGACAGCATGCAGTGTATGATCTTGGATCTTCCCAGAACAACAGTGTGGGCGGTGTTCTTGTGTGCTATTTTATCTTTGTATCAAAGATAAAATAGCACGGAAGTTGTGGTGTGTCTGCCAATCGAAGAGTGAAATCCGAGCAGTGTGGCAGCAGATCGGTCAATCATCGTAGCAAGGCCGGCGGACTGCACATCGCAGGCTGAGTGGATCACTCGTGTGCTGGTCCGATTTTTCGTTGGAGTGGATCGAAGACTGCGTATGGTGATCGGAAAGTCGGAGTGTTTTTTTTTGTGCATTCTTCATTCAAGGAGGAGAGAAACTTTGTGTTCGATTTGAAGGGATAAGCATGGTTTTTTTTTGTGCATACTTGGGTAAACGTTTTTTTTGGAGAAGTATATTTTTGGAATTTAAATTGATATACATATTGAGATTAGTCACCTCATTATGAAGTTATTTTGTTAGAATTGGCTATTATAACAAATGACAGGTTCATGGAGTTCCAAGAATTTATTTGACAAAGATGCCCAAGATGTCAACTATGAATAGATGAGGTAAAGCAGCAACAACAACGTTTATGGTGGACAACAAAATAGATGTTTGTTTGAGTTAGTTTGGTTTGTGGAATAGACTCCCTAGCATGTTATAAGCAAGTCCAGTTGTTGTAATAGTCATTGTATGTACCCAGAAACTCCAAAATGTGGAATCAAATGTAAGATTTTTTAAAGGTGTCTGAAAGTTCGTGGTGATATTAAAACCACTTTGTAATGGTTTATGGTCAGCCTGAAACCATCTTTTGTCACTGTAAAGTGAGGGTTGGTGGTGAGCCAGAAACCATCTATAGTCTTTGTGGTTGAAGTGCTTTTGTGACCAGCTTGCGTTTGTGGCAGAATCGCCTCTGTGGCTTGAGGTGCCTTTGTGGCTGCGTGTACACGAGAGCTTTGTGCTCAATTGAGCAGGTGGACTGCAGAACACCTGGCTTGGACTCAGATGATTTTTTTAATTGTCTGAGTATAAGGGGATCCGCAGGAATCCTTATCTTCATTCGACGATTTGCGAGGGGAGGCAGATTGTGTTTTGGGAGGTTCTGTACATGAAATTCGCCTGATGGTGGTGGATTTGACTATCATGACAAGTATTCATTAGGGGGGGAGTTAGAAATAATTAATTCCTACTTGTTTATGGTTGTAATTCTCTATTTGAGGAGTTTGTTCCTACATAATAGGAATTAGCTAGAATATAGTTTCTCTTAGTTTAGTGTGTGGTTGAGAGAATCTCTCAACCACACTATTGTATGTCTAAGATAGAATTCCTATCTTGAGACTATTTCTTGTATAAATATGTGTGTAATTTCCTCACTCAAAATAATAGAATATTTTTGCTGTGTGTTATTTTATCTGATTGGTAAGAGAATGACTTGTGAAAGATGATAATGAAATAGCGCAGAAAAAGAAAAAGTGATGTGTGGGAGAGAGCTCTGCACTTTGGCACCTCTCACACATCACTTCTTCCGCAATATTGAATTAAGAGTATATAGAGAAGGAGTCTACTTATTTTCGATGTTATTACTGATCTAAGATAAAAACAAACTTTCTACCTAAAAGCAATAATTAAATAACTTTGTTGCTTAGTTAATCATGTCTTCAGACTAATGGAACGTAATATCAGCTAAGTCATAATTCAAACGCGTATTGGCAAGGCACGACGAAGCAAGAGTCCATGTTAAAATAAATATTTAATGATATTTATAGTAACACATGAATTTCAACCCCAAGAGTGCAGATGAACGCAAAGGCCTTTAAAAGTCTCATTGTCCTTCACTGACCTGTGAAATTATTATCATGTTTCATGTTTTCATCCTTAAAAAGATGCACACGCGTATTTGGTTTACTCTAAACATAGTACAATTAATACTATTTGTTAAGTGTGAAGTCAAATTCATGCAGGATTCTAGATCTTTCTACACCGCCATTAGTTTCTAGATCTCCATCTAAAACACACGCAGGACTCTAGATCCTTCTTCAGCTTCTATAAATTTGTAATTTCTCCGACCAAGGAAGGCAAGCCAAGGTCTAGGTCTGTTAGGTAATGCAAAGTAATTTCTATTCTCCAGTGATTGTTTTATCTATTCCGCTGTTTCTGATTGAGTAATCTTGTTGTTTCTCCATTTGTGTGTCTCTAAAATTATTCTTTACTATTGTTGTCTAAGTCTCTAAGTATAAATCCATTGTATGCTATGTATGCTCTGAACTAACAACCGGTATCAGAGCTAGGGTCGAATATCCACTGTGCAAGCCGCTTAGTGCCATCACCTTACTCTGGCAGCGTTCATTAAAACGTTGGATGTTACCTCTGGAGCTGTTGAAGGATCTGTCTAGGAAATCAGAAATCGCTACAAAGAAGAGAGTCCTAGAAAAGGATCTATTCAGGAAATAGTTGAGGAACTAGCTGAGGAACGTTAAGACAATTGTTGCAAGAGATAAAAAGGCTGTGAGCATATGGTGAAATGTGTCGTGAAGCCTAAAATGTGGAGTGCGTAAGTGCTTTACATGGAGTTCGTAATTTTTTTTTCATCAAGCTTGCACATATACAAACCAACATATGTATGTTTGAAATGTGAAAAGGTTAAAACATTATATATGTTTTTATATTTACATAATTACATGTTGGAATTTTGAAAAATATATTTTAAAAAGGAGTAGGAATTTTGAAAAGGGTATTTTAAAAGGAGGAAGGTCATTATTACTAAATTTTAAAGAGTAATAATTAACGTTTTATTTTTAAGGGGAGCTTTTGTTTTTAGGAATCAATATATTGAAAATGGAAACAGTAGTTACAGATCTGAAGAAGTTGAGTGGGGATAATTTTTCCTTATGGAAATCACAGATGGAGGATATACTAATTTTGAAGGATCAGTATTTTCCAATTGCGGCCACAACAAGGAAACGCTCATCGATGACAAATGAAGAATGAAATAAGCTAGATAGAAAGGCAATTGCAACAATCCACCAATATATAGCAAAGAATGTGTATTTCAAGGTGTTTGGAGAAAAGACGGCTGAAGGATTATGGAAGAAGCTCCATGATCTATACGAGAAGAACACGACATCAAACAATGTGTTCTTGATGAAGAAGCTTTATAATCTCAAAATGAAGGAGGGTGCTTCAATTGCTGAGCACTTGAATGCATTTAATATTATTACTAATCATCTTGCCTCTGTTAAAATCATTTTAGATGATGTAATTAGAGCCATTTTTCTAATGTGTTCTATGCCAGATAGCTGGGAAAATTTAATTGTAGCTATGAGCACTTCAACAACTGCAGGGACCCTGAAGTTTGATGATGTTAGTTTAATGAATGAGGAACTATGACGCGATTCAATTGTGGAAACCAGGGAGGAGAAGCTCTAGCTCTAGCTGATCGTGGTAGGAGAATGGATCAAGGCTGGAAAGGGTGATCAAGATAGAGAGGCTAATCAAAATGAAGGAGATGTATGATTATCTGCTTTCATTGTTGCAAACCCAGTCATATGAAGAAAGAATGATTCTGGAAGAAAGGACAAAAGGATCAGAGATCGTCCAATACAAATCACAAGTCATCCAGCACAAATGAAGGTGAGACTACTACTGTAGCCATAGATGGTGATGTGTTGTTTACTGTTTTAGTAGAGGATGCATGTGTATATACATCTAGCAGTAGCTTTGATTGGATCCTTGACTCTGGGGAATGTCACCATGTAACCCCATGCAACGATAGTTTTGTTTCATATAATCGTGGTGATTATGGTAGAGTGCATTTGGGGAATAATCATTTTTTCAGTATTGTTGGAGTGGGAGATGTCCAGATCAAGATGAAATATGGATAAGATATATTTTTGAAACAGGTCAGGCATGTACTAGAAATGCGCATGAGTTTAATCTCTATGGGACAATTGGGTGATGAAGGTTATTCCACAAGATTTGTAAAGGGAGGCTGGAAAATTAGCAAGGGAGCATTGGTCGTGGCCAAAGGACCCAAGACAGGAACATTATACACATTGAAGACACTGATATGAAAATTAGATTTGGCTGCTATCACAAAAGAAGGAAATTCAACAGATCTGTGGCATAAGTGCTTGGGTCACATGAGCGAGAAGGGATTAAAAATCCTTGTTGATAAAAATTTATTGCTAGGTTTAAAATCCTAGAATCTTGATCTTTGTGAACATTGTATATATGGTAGACAAAAAAGGGTTTCATTCCTTAGAGGTGGCCATGACAGAAAGAAAAATGTCTTAGAATTGATACACTTAGATGTGTTTGGGCCTATTAACATCACATCATTAGGAGGAGCATCATATTTTGTAACATTTATAGATGATGCATCCAAGAAGGTTTGGGCATATCCTATGAAAAGTAAAAGTGAAGTTTTTGGAATATTTCAAAAATTCCATGTTGCTATTGAAAGAGAGACTAACAAATTGCTAAAGTGTTTAAGAACAGATAATGGTGGAGAATATCGCTCAAATGCATTTAAGGAATATTGTAACAGGTTTGGCATAAAGCATGAGAAGACTGTGCCTGGTACTCCTCAACAGAATGGTGTCGTAGAAAGGATGAATCACACCATAATGGAAAAGGTGCGAAGTATGTTGTCCAATTCTGGTTTGGAGAAGAATTTCTTGGTTGAAGTAGTCAAGACTGCTTGCTACCTCATAAATAGATCTCCAACTACAATCTTGGATGGCGGTATCCCTGAAGAAGTTTGGACTGGTAAGAATTTGAATTATTCTCACTTGAAAATCTTTAGATGTGAAGCATTTGTACATATTCCCAAAGAAAATAGAACTAAGCTAGATGATAAATCTATGAAATGCATTTTTAAGGGATATGCAGATGAAGACTTTGGTTATCGTCTATGTGATCCAGTCAAACATAAAATTATTAGAAGCAGGGATGTTATATTTAATGAGTCAGAAATGTTCAAGAGGACTGTAGGCGAGTTGGAGGTCAAGAAGGTTATTGATAGGTTTGAAGAGCAGAAGGAAAACATACCACCAATATAAGAAAACGAACAACAAATTCAAGAGCATGAAGAACAACAAGTGGAAAATGATGAACAACAAGAAGAAAGAATCTTGCAGGAACCTTTACAGGAGATTCAACCTGATAATGCACCAGCACAGTCGGTTCGTAGATCTTTTAGGCCTCATAAGCCTTCACAAAGGTATCCTCCTTCAATCTATATTTTTTTACTGATGAAGGTGAGCCTAATTGTTTTCAAGAAGCTCGTAAAGTTGAGCACAGTGAAGAATGGAAGAAAGCATTGGAAGAAGAAATGAACTCTTTGCTGGAAAATAAAACTTGGGAGTTGGTAAACCTCCCAAAAGGAAGAAAGGCTCTACAAAACAAATGGGTTTACAGGATTAAGCATGAAGGTGACGAAAAGAAGGAGAGGTATAAAGCAAGGCTGGTGGTGAAAGGTTTTGCCCAAAAAAAAAGGTATTGACTTCACTAAAATTTTATCACCTGTTGTTAAAATGTCATCCATTAGAGTCATTCTTGGTCTAGTTGATGCTTTAGACTTAGAATCTGAACAGTTAGATGTAACAATTGTGTTCCTTCATGGTGAATTGGAGGAAGAAATTTATATGGAGCAGCCAGAAGGCTTCATAGGAAAAAGGCAAAGAAGGCCTTGTTTGTAGGTTGAAGAAGAGTCTCTATGGGTTGAAACAGGCACCTTGACAATGGTACAAGAAATTTGATTCATTCATGTTGGAACATAGCTTTCAGAGGTTGGAAGCTCACCATTGTGTCTATATCAAGAGGTATGATCAAGGAAATTATATCATATTATTGTTATATGTGGATCACATGTTGATTGTTGGGCATGCTAAGAATAAGATCAATAGGTTGAAGGAAGATTTGGATAGAAAATTTGCAATGAAGGATTTGGGACCAGCACAACAGATATTGGGCATGCGGATTATGCGTGACATGTAAAACAAAAGGTTGTGGCTATCACAAGAAAAATATATCAAGAAGGTGCTTGACAGGTTTAACATGAAGGATGCCAAGCGATTTGATACACCCCTTGCAACCCACTTCAAGATGAGTACTGAATTATGTCCTAGTGATGACAAGGAGAAAGAAGAGATGAGAAAGATTCCTTATGCTACATCAGTTGGCAGCTTGATGTATGCCATGGTATGCACACGACTAGATATTGCATATTCAGTGGGAGTAGTGAGCAGGTTCCTTTCCAATCCAAGCAAACAACATTTGCAAGAAGTAAAATTGATTTTGAGGTATCTCAAGGGTACTAGTCATTATTTTTTATGTTTTGGTCATAATAAGATTGTGCTTGAAGGATTTACAGATGCAGATATGGCTGGAGATATGGACACCAGAAAGTCCACTACATGTTATTTGTATACATTTGCAGGTACAACAGTATCTTGGGTGTCAAGGCTACAAAGAATAGTATCCCTCTCTACAACATAATCAGAGTACATAGCTGCAATAGAAGCTTGTAAAGAGATGTTGTGGATGCAACGATTCCTAGGAGAGATAGGAATAAAGCAGGACAAGTATGTGCTATATTGTGATAGTCAGAGTGCCATTCACTTGGCGAAAAACCCAGCATTTCATTCAAAAACCAAGCACATTGACTTAAGGTACCATTGGATTCAGCATGTGTTGGAGGAAGAACAATTATCCTTGGAACCCTTTTGATATGCTCACTAAGATTCTACCACGAAATAAACATGAGTTATGTAGAGGAATGGTAGGACTTAGTGTGACTTGATTCATATTTGGCTTCAAGTGGGAGAATGTTAAGTGTGAAGCCAAATTCATGCAGGATTCTAGATCCTTCTACACCGCCATTAGTTTCTAGATCTCCATCTAAAATACATGCAGGATTCTAGATCCTTCTTCATCCTCTGTATATTTGTAATTTCTCTGGCCAAGGAAGGTAAGCCAAGGTCCAGGCCTATTATGTAATGCAAAGTGATTTCTTTTCTCCGGTGATTTTTTTATCTATTGTGTTGTTTCTGATTGAGTAATCTTGTTGTTTCTCCATTTGTCTATGTCTGAAATTATTCTTTGTTATTGTTGTCTAAGTCTCTGAGTATAAATCTATTGTGTGTTATGTATGCTCTGAACTAACACAATTGAACATGCTTGTATTATTCTCGATATATGATTACATAAAACTCTTTACTTCAATTAATTTTTTCTAATAGGATGGCTACGAAATTCAATTAACCTACATTGTTGCTGAACAACACAAATGTTAAAGACATGAAAATCTCCAAAAACTACATGATTACATAAAACAATTTACTTTAATTAATTTTGTCTAAGAGGATAGTTACTAAATTCAATTAACCTACATTGCTTTCAGACAAGACATGTAAAAGACATGAAAATCTCCAAAAATGGCCATTAATGATAACAGTTAAATGATCCAAGCTCCCATTTAAATTTTACTCAATTCAGGAGAAATATGTTGTTGTTGCAATTATATATTACTGTTCTAAGTTAGCGTACATTTTATAAAACTGGAAAGAAAAACATGAATTGAATTAATTAGTAGCTCACACCTGAGCAAGCTACACCACAAACTGGAGCGTACACTCTCATATTCAATTAATCAAATATGAGTCAATAAATAAATTTCAAAAGAATAGGGAGGTGAGAACAAACTCCTACAACCTAGGAACTAATCCTTACTTAAGGAGTTAAGTTAAAACCATGTAATGA
Organism: Pinus tabuliformis; assembly: GCA_031772625.1. NCBI lineage: Eukaryota > Viridiplantae > Streptophyta > Pinopsida > Pinales > Pinaceae > Pinus > Pinus tabuliformis. The sequence goes on along the minus strand of CM062813.1, from coordinate 1,001,290,242 downwards.
TTTCTCCATTAATATAATATAATATTAATTATTTTCAACTCTTCCCCTTAATGGAGAAAGGATTATCCTGAAGTCCTAACATCCCCCAAGACAATTCAAACTTCACTTTCCCAAGAGGCTTTGTAAAAATACCAGCGATATTCTCACATGTTTTACAGTATTCAATAAAAATTTCTTTTCACTGAACTTTTTCTATAACAAAGTGAAACTGAGTATCTATGTGTTTCGTGCTCTTATGAAACATTGGATTGTTCTCCAACTTAATGGAACTCTAGTTGTCACAATTGATGATAGTTGCTTCTTTCTGCTCTTCTCCTACATCATGGAGAAGCCTCCTCAACCAGATAGCTTCACATGCCGCTGCACATATTGCTTGGTACTCGGCTTTAGCTGAAGATAAAGACACAATGCTTTGCTTTTTACTGCTCCATGTTATGACCCCATATCCAATACTGAATACATAACCCATGATAGATCATTGATCATCTAGGTTACCTGCCCAATTAGAGTCTGAAGAACCTGCAAAAGTAACATGAGATGTATCAATGTATAAAATACCATAATCACAAGTACCATTAAGATACCTCAATACACTTTTTGCCGCTACCCAATGAATTTCAAGAGGTTTAGACATAAACTGGCTTAGCACACTGACACAGTATGCTAAGTCTAGTCTAGTTGTAGTCAGATATATCAGGCTACCAACTAGCTACTTATACAAAGTAGCATCCACCTCTTTAGAGCCATCGTTTGTACACAATTTCAGTTTCTGTTGCAAAGGTACTGATGTTGTCTTACACTCTTCCATTCTGAAATATTTGAGTAGCCCTTCGACATACTTACCTTGAGTAAGGAATGTTTTCCAAGAGTCTCTCCACACTTCCAGACCTAGACAATAATGTATCCTTCCAAGGTCTTTCATCTCAAAAACCTATGACATATGCAATTTGATTTCTTTGATTAATGCATCTGCATTACTTGTTATACTCATGTCATCCACATAGAAGGAAATCAAAATTATCTACCCCTATTCATCATACATGGTGTATAGATTTGGTTAATTCTTACTCCTATGAAAACCATGTTGTAAGAAAAATGAATCAATCTTCTCGTACCAAGACCTGGGTGCCTGTTTTAAACGATAAAGGGCCTTTTTCAATATATAAACCAAATGCTCCTGCCCTTGTTTAAGAAACCCTTCAGGTTGCATTAAATAAACCTCTTCCTTTAAATCACCATTTAAAAATGCAGACTTAACATCTAACTAGTGTAGCTTACTCTGATGTTTTGTAGCTACAACGATTAACATTCTAATAGTATTCAATTTGGCTACCAGAGCAAAGGTTTCTTCATTTCCAATTCCCTCTTTTTGTGAATAACCCTTTGCTACTAGTCTAGCTTTAAACTTTTCTATACTCCCATCTATAATAAATTTAGGTTGGTTAAGCCACTTGCAACCTATGGGTATTTTTCCTTAAGGCAATTCAACTAGTTCCCAAGTATTATTTCTCATAATAGATTCAAATTCTTCATTCATTGCAGCCCTCCACTCATGATATTGACTAGCTTTCTTATAATTTATGGGTTCTATAACATCTAAAATGTTTGAAATTAAGGCATAGTCTTTCAATCCGGCTGGTAGTTGAGTCATCCTACATGATCTTCTCGGTAATGGACTTACCTCAAATCTGTTTGCTTCGGACCTTTGCGAGCTTGACTTACCAATTACATCACCTACCTCTTCCTCTTTTTGTTGTTGTTGTTCCTGCCACTGCTACTGTTGTTGCATGTCCTCACTCCTTTCTTCCATCAACAATGGAATGTGCCACTCTTCAATACTATTCTCCTTATTTCCTTCCTCATTTTTCTCATGAAATAACACATCTCAACTCGCAAAAAATTTATGAGTCAAAGGATTAAACAATTTATAAGCTTTAAATTCAGTGCAGTATCCTACAAAGATGCATTTTGTGGCCTTAGGATCTAACTTCTTCCTATAATCCTTGGGAATATGGGAAAAGGCTTTTGACCCAAAAACCCTTAAATGATTCACTGCAGGCTTATATCCATAAATTTCTTCAAAATGATTTTTAAAATTGAGACATTTAATTGGACTCCTCTTTTTCAAGTATACTACACTGTTAACGGCTTCAACCGAAAATCCATTTGATAGACCCTTACATTGAAGCATACTTCGCGTGCACTCCACAAGGGTTTTCTTTTTCTTTTGTTCAGAAACTCCATTTTTCTACTCAGTGTGAGGTACTGTGTACTATTGAATAATCCCATGATAGCTATAAAATTTCTTGAACTCTCTTAATTTGTATTCTCCCCCTTAATCAGAGCGGAGAATCTTAATGAATTTCCCTGTATTTTTTTCCACCATATTCTTGAATTCTTTAAAGCATTAAAATGTCTGACTCTTCTTTCTAATAAAATACACCCAAGAGAATCTATTGCAATCATCAGTAAAAAGTAAAAATAATTTGCATCACCTAGCGACCTAGTCTACATATGTCTGCATATATTTGTATGCACAAGCTCTAGAATATCTCTTTTCTTCCTATCAACATTCAAAGGAAACTCTTCTCTATGAATTTTCCCTAATGCACATCCATCACAATCTAAATGAACATTCTGAAAAGCAGGTAGTCCACCAACCATACCTTTCCTTTGTAGCAGCATGAGATCTTGTAGGTTTAAATGACAAAATCTTTGATGCTAGAGATTCTCGGTTGTCAATCATGTTGAAGCTAGAGCTTGGTGTGGCATGCTCTTGACATTCAACCTATACATGCCTCCCACTTGCACTCCTGATGCAATTGGTTCCTTCTTTCTATCCTTTATGACACAATATGATCTGAAGAATTCGACTTGCAGATCATGATCTACCATCATTGAAACAAAGATCAAGCTCTTCCTGATCTCGGGTACATACATCACATTTTTAATATATTTGATATTACCATCAAGTAACATCAACAGAATATCATCGTACCCCTTGATTTGATAACCTCTATCATCACCTAGATATATGTTAGCTCCACAAGCATTTTCTTCAAAATTTTGGAGCCAATGTCTATTACTTGTCATATGTGAATACACGCTTGAATCTACGAACCATATTTTGGACTTATCCACCTCAATAGCTGAAAGATCATAATCAGCTACAAATAATTGAAGATCATGACTGTAACCTTCATCGGTAAAGTGCCCTGTGTGCTTTCTCTGTTTATTTCTAGCCTCATCTTCCTGTTTCTTAAAGCAAAAATTAGCTAAATGACCGGTCTTCCCACAGTAAAAGCATTTAATATCATATTTGTTACCATTTTTACTTGGAGGCATACCTCTAAATGGTATCTTTTGAAAAATGCCACCACCTTTATGTCCATGTGGTGTTTTCCCTTCGTATGGGTTCTTCTTCACCATCAGAGCAAGATCAACACTCTATGGTCTCAATTTTTTCTGTCACTCTTCTTTGTTGGAAATAATACTAAGAGAGGGGGTGAATCACTATTAGTAAATAAATATTTTTTCATTTCCAAATCCAAATTTGTATACACTACTTTAGCTAAGTGAACCAGCATGTACACATGACTGTTATTAAAGTAACCAGCATATATGTAGAGAACTTTTGATTTACCCAATTTATCATGTATTTAACTTTAACTAGTATGTCAAATATTAATTAGACAGTGCAGTAAAAGCAGAATAAAGCATAAGAATCACAAATGAACACCAAGATATAAGGTGGAAACCCAATGTGGGTAAAAACCACCTGATGTTGTCGTCTTTGTCTTCCTTTAATAATAAGAAAATTATGTTTACAATTTTGTACTAGTGCAGACTTATACCAGTACGCAGGCTTCTACTTGCAGAAGGTTGAAACCTTCTCTCATTTTCCAGCTGCTACTGGAAGAGAGCTACAACCCCCTAGCTCTTGTACTAGCCGATATGTTTTCTAGTATGTAAGCATCGACCTACAGAAGGCTATGACCTTCTCTTTTCCTCTAGGGACCATGTTTCATAAAATTTCAGACTGGATGCTCCTGGAACACAACACCAAAATATGAAGGGCACGTTTCATCCAATTTTCATACTGGACCCATCAACAACATTGAAGCTCAAAGTAAATTACCACTGCAATACAACCATCAAATACATTTGCATTAACCAATCATTGAAACTCAATCATCAATCTCTGAATCACCCACAACTGAATCACTGAAGAAAATCACAATCAACCAATCAATCTGAACATTTAGTATACTTTCATTAAAAACACAATCACCAGAAAAAAAAAGTAGAACCCATAATTTTGCAACAATAGCTAGATCCAACTGCAACCTCAAATATCATATCTCATAATGTATATGCTACTGTGATGAACCGAACTAGCGTGTATATGCGCTTTTACCAAAGCCAACTAGTGTATACATTTGCAAATATTAATTCATAATTTTGCAGCTATTCTAAACTTCAGTTATACCCAGATCATAACATTTATAGAACAACACATGCGTCAATATTCAAATCTAGACTATACATGATCAAATCACATAATGATAATTCATTTCATGCCTTAAGATCTCGATCCATCATTAGATCTTATCCCTTATCAACCACTAAGGTTCATCCTTGGTTCAGATCAAGCAAAGCACCATAAGCCGATAAACTGCATACTAGATCTCACACTTCATCAGATATTCAATACTTGCACTCTTGGCCTAATGATTTTCTCCTCCTTTTATAGTTTTAGGCCTTTCTCAATACCATGACCAAAACCATTTAGGACCAATACCTTGGACCAAATAACTAGGGTCAATACCTCGGACCAGATACCTTAGACCAATACTATGGATCAAAATACCATGGATCAAATACCTTAGACCAACAAACTTAGTTTTCCACGGTATACACACTTTTCCTTTCGTGAAAGTGCATGTGTACATATACACGACTTGTATACCATGATCCTGCGTGTATACGTAGCTTGTTCAATGGTGAACCTGCGTATACCTCTCTTTCTTCATTCTGTGAAGACTGATATTTAATTCTTTGTTGTTCACATTCTATACTGTGATCTTTCATTTGAGTGAGTTTCCATCAAGGACAATACTTGTATCATAATGCCAACAATATCCCCCTTTGGACTTGATGGCAACAACAACACCAAGTCACTTTTCTCCCCCTTTGACATCAAGGGCAAAGGGTCATGCTCCCCTTGAGTACATGTTGAATTCTCTGATATGCTAAAGTGTGTTGATTGAGCTTCTCATGAACGAATCCATGCTCCCCCTGAGCACAACCAAAGTCTACAAAAATATGTTCTAAAACATGACTCTATACATACACCACCAATGACTCATACATACATCCATCTCCCAACCAAGTGGGGATATACCAATTGTTTATACATGACAAACAAAAACAAAAAACAAGAAACATTACATCATCCATCCCATGCATAGTGCGGTTACAAATTAGGTCTTTTCATGACCTTTACATTAAATAATATACATGATATATGTAACAGAGACCAAATTCCTTAAACAAGACTATGATAGTCATCAACAACTATCATATGATCTGTACCATTAGCATCATTTGTCAATAGCATCCAGACCAGCAACCTTTATTATATCATCACTAGGGAACATCCCATATCATCAACCATGATAATCAACATATGTTAGCAAGAACTCATCAGCATTGATCAGGCACCAAAAAATTCTAGACATAATGCCAAAAATGCTTTATTAGAAGCATACCATGTTCTCCCCCTAAACCTGTTCCACCTGTTCACTGTCAGATCTGATCATTGTAAATGTAAGAAGAAATATCAAAACATCATCATCAATAAGATATACATCAAGTTATCAACAAATTTATGAGGACCAATATATTTCCACATGTTATCAACAGATTGTAACCATCCGCAAGTAGAGCAGATAAATGACAGAACCATAGCAGACCCCTTTTTTCTAAGTCTGGCCTACTGCTTTTCTTCAAATCAACATATACGCGACTATGCCCATAGAAACCCGCGTGTGTACGTGACTTCACTTCATGAAACTTGCGTATAACAACCTTTCTCTAAAAATATAGGATTTAACAGCAAGATGATGCAGCAACTACTCCCATCTTTTTTCTGCGATATTTAAATGTCTCTCTGGGCAGTGGTTTAGTGAATATATCAGCAACCTGTGCTTTGGAGGGAACATACTCCAATTTGACCTTTTGCTCAAGCACTTGTTCACATAGAAAATGATATTTTATGGGTATGTTCTTGGTCTTGGAGTGCATGATTGGATTCTTTGAAATACTAATGGCACTTGTATTATCACATAAAATAGAGATGGGTGGAGTACATGTGATCTGAATGTCTTGCAAGGTTTGCATCATCCAAAGTAGTTGTGTGCAGCAAGATGCAATAGCCACGTATTCTGCTTCAGTTGTAGATAATGCAATTGAACTTTGTTTCTTCCTGAACCAAGACACTAACCTAGAACCCATATAGAATGCACCACCACTAGTGCTTTTTCTGTCATCAACATTTCCTGCCCAATCTGCATTTGTATATGCATGAAGTGTAAGATCTATATCTCTAGGATACCATACACCAAAGTTTTGTATTCCTTGAAGAGATTTGAAAATCCTTTTGACTGCCTGAAGGTGTGATTCCTTTGGATTTGCTTGGAACCTTCCAATTATTCCTACTGCATGCATGATGTCAGGTCAGGTACCTGTTAGATAAAGAAAACTGCCAATCATGGATCTGTAAGTTGGTTGATCTACTACTGCTAATTCATCATTTCAGCTGAGACTACATCCTGTTACCATTGGGGTACGTACTGGTTTAGAATCTTCCATGCCATACTTTTTCAAGATCTATTTGAGATATTTGGTTCGTGAAAGAAAAATGCCATCTTTATTTTGTTGAACTTGTAGACCAGGAAAGTAGGTAAGCTCACCAAGCAAGGACATTTCAAATTCTTTCTGCATTACTGAAGAAAAATTCCAACTCATGGATTCTTCATTGCTACCAAATATGATATCATCAACATAAACAACAATTATTAGAAATTTATCAGTGTCAATTTTTGTATATAGATTGTTATTTGCTGATCCCTTTGATAAACCCTGTTGGTGGAGATATTTGTCAAGATGGTAATACCAAGCCCTTAGAGCTTGTTTTAGACCATAAAGAGCCTTTCTGAGTCTACATACAAGTTTTTCATCATTTCCAAGAATGAATCCTTCTGGCTGTTCAATATATACTTCTTCTTCTAACTCTCCATTAAGAAAGGAAGATTTTACATCCATTTGGTATACTTTGAATTTCTGAAAACTAGAAAGAACAAGAAACAATCTTATGGCTTCAAGTCTAGCAACAGGTGCAAAAGTTTGTTCAAAATCTATACCTTCTTGTTGAGCATATCCTTTACAAACAAGTCTGGCCTTGTTTCTAATAACTTCCCCATTTTTGTTCAGCTTGTATTTTAATATCCATTTAGTTCCTATGATATTTTTATCATGAGGTCTAGGAACTAATTCCCAAGTATTGTTATTTTCAATTTGCTTAAGTTATTCATTCATGACCTTGACCCAGCCTTCATCTTTGCATGCTTCATTTACATTTTGAGGTTCGGTGGAAGATAGTAATGCTAGATAGCTTGATGCTTCTGTAATATTTCTTCTTGTCTGCACACTTGCCCCCTTTTCTCCTAAAATTTGAGTTTCTGGATGATTTTTCTGAACATACCTAGAAGGAGTCTTTTCTTCTACCATTATCTCTTCTTCTGGTGCTTCATTGGTTTCTTCTTCAGAATTAGTGTGATTTGATGTGGCAAAATGATCCTCATCTTCTTCATAATCTTAATTTTTTATCATTTTGGATTTTGCATGCTTCATCAACCACAACATCAATACTTTCAATAACTTTCCCAAGTCTTTTATTATAACATTTATATCCTTTACTTCGAGAAGAGTAGCCAAGAAGAATACCTTCATCTGCTCTGGGTTCAAACCTACCAAGTTTTTCATCAGTGCTTTTGATGTAACATTTGCTTCCAAAAACTTTGAAGTATTTTACAGTAGGAGTCTTACCATACCAGAGTTCATGTGGAGTTTGAGTGTGGTTTACCCGAACATTTGCTTGGTTGAGAATAGTGATGGCAGCGAATGCAACTTCACCCTAGAAGGTTGCAGGAATTCTAGATTCATCTAGCATAGCTCATGCCATTTGTTGAACAATTTTGTTCATTCTTTCTACCACTCCATTTTTTTGAGGAGTCCTTGTGGTGGAGAACTGCCTTTTTATTCCATGTTGTTCACAAAAGTCAAAGAATTCATCCGAGGTAAATTCCTCTCCTTGATCAAATCTCAGGCATTTGATTTTACGATCTGATTCATTTTCAACCAAAGCTTTGAAGGCTTTGAACTTTTCAAATGCTTCATATTTATGCTTGAGAAGACATGTCCAACAGATTCTGGAAAAATATTCAATGAATAATATAAATTATTCTTCTCCACGAGGTGACTTTTTCCTTGACAGTCCACATAAATCAGTATAAACAAGTTCAAGAGGCTTACTAGTTGACCCTTCCTTTTCAACGAAGTGAGATCTGGTTTGCTTACCGAATTGACATGATTTGCACATATTATTTTTAGGAATGCTAATATATAGAATATCACGAACAACTTGGAATCTAAATGGTTTTCTTATTTGAGAAAAGCTTAGATGTCCCAATATTCTGTTGCATAGCTAGTTTTCATCATTTTTGCTTAGATAGCACTATTGTTGTCCTCCCTTGAGTATGTATAAGTTGTTTTAGTTATTGTACCTTTGATCATTGTTTCCCCTGTATTAAGCTCACGAAAAACACATCCGTTTGATCGAAACACCACTTCATTTCCTTGATCACACATTTGACTCACTCAACAGGTTATGCTTTAGAGCATCAACATACATAACATTCCCAGCTTTAACTTTTTCTTTCAAGAAAACAGAGCCTTTACCTTTTATGACAACAGGAGTGTCGTTTCGAAATGAGACATTCTTTTCCTTTTCTAAGGCATTATATGAGTGAAGTTTTTCTTTGTCACTTGTCATGTGTTTTGAGCATCCACTGTCGATGTACCACTAGTTTTCTTATCCTTCTGCATACAAGGCTATACAACATCTTTCTACTTGCAGTTATTTATTTCTCCATATTTTGGGAATTAATGGAGTTTTCTCCTTTTGAGATATTTTCCGAAATTTACTCCTGCATTCAGATTCTTCATGGCCAAAGTTGTTACAAATTGAGCATTCTATTTCATTTTCAAGAAGAGAAAAGTTATTATTGGAACTTTTCTTGATCCATGTCACATTCCTTTGATTTTGTACTTCTCTAGTCATGATGGTTTTGTAGGAAACACACTGAGCAGCTTTGTGTCCAAAATTATGACATGAGAAACATTGACCATTGAAGAAGTTCCTGCGATAATCGAATCTATTGACCTGGTGATCGTAGTTTCTATTCATCTTTGAAGCAAATTGAGTATGATTTACCTGAGGTTTCTTGTGACTTCTGTTCATCCTTGAAGAAAATTGAGCCTGATTTACCTGGTGATTTACTTTATGCCTTTGCTAACAATTGTCATATTGTTCACTGTTCTTTGCTAAATCAAGATAACTTTTAGTGGAGGTTGACGACTTCTGTGATTGAGTTGCTTCTTTAGTATATCCAGGACATATCTTTATCAGAGGAGAATGTTGCACTTTGATAATTTCATTTAAGGTTTCTGATCCTTTAGCAAATCTAAGATTGAGAGATTTTGTTTTCTCAAGATCCTTACTTAGACCCACAAGTTCACATTCTAGTATTTCATTGTGTTTTTCTCTTTCAGCAAGTTGATATGTCAAGGTATCTATAATCATATTCTTTTCTTCTAAATAGATTTTGAGTTTAGAGATTTCTTCATGATGATCCGAATGAAAAATGGCATCAACCCATGGTACTCATCCACCCATATTATTCATCAACCCATGGTATTGTAAATGGCATCCGCCCGTGGTATTGTAAAATCCACCCATGGTACTCATCCACCCATATTATTCATCGACCCATGGAATTTACGCATGGTATTGTAAATGGCATCCACCCATGGTATTCATTCACCCATGGAATTGACCCGTGGTATTGTAACTGAAAAATACTATAAGTAACAAGTCACATTTTTTAAAAGGACAGATTGTCCTCCACAATGCAGCCTTTACAATTCAGAGGCATGTATCGACCACATCTCTTCTCAAAGATAAGCTACCATCGCCCTAGCTGGTTTATTTTCATTACTATTTTAAATAAAAGTTTCTTTGTGGTTTTGTTTATTGGGCATTCTCCTATTTTTCTTCTAGTAATTCAAGTTTTCATATCTTGGGGTCCTTTCCCCCAAGATCCATTGCAAGTTTTCAGATCTTGGGGGTCTCTCCTCCCAAGATCCTTTTCAATATTTTAGATCTTGGGGGCCTCCTCCCAATATCCGGATCAGTGGTATCAGAGCAGGTTACGATTCCATGGGAACAAGGTTTTGATCCATATTTCAGTTTCAAATTTTGCAGCAATATTCAACAAACTTCAGGCATGTGCTACAACCTCCACAGAGCACCTTCTTGTGTCAAGCAAGAAGAATTTTTCTTTTGTCATTATTTTGCAGGAATATTTTTGGGCGGTGAATTTTCAGATCAGATTTGAAACATTTGGTACAAAATTTACAAAAACAAATACTAGATCTGGATTCCTCTCGAAAAATCACCCAATTTCAAAAAACAAATGGGTCGAATCGGAGTTCGTATGTGGGAGATATCGCTGATTTAAAATCAGCTATTTTATCAGAATTTTTGTGATGACAGAACTGTTGCAGCACGAATCTGAGATCTCAGAGTGTCCAGATAGGGATTTCCAACTCACGGGAAGATGCAAAATGATCCTTCTGCTTCTAAAAACAGGTTATAATAAATATTCTGAGTTATATTAGCCGATTTATGTCCATTTTAACTTTGGAGCAGTATTCAGAGTGGGTTTCCATTGGAGACGTGCCCTCCCACCCCACTTTAGTAGGCACCTGCTTCACATTCATCAGTTTCAACATAGTAGCATTCGTCTTGGGTTATTTGGAGACGTGCCCTCCCACCCCAGGCTATGTAGGCACCTGCTACTTCATTAGCAACCAACATCATGGTTATGGGTCAACCGCATAAAATCCTTGTCATCGAAGTCCATTTGCTAGGTCGCACACTGTCAGAATCACAGTTGGTCACAAGCATTACAGGGTATCTCTATTCTCGGATCTTCGTTTATCAGGGTTTTGGGCTAACCACATAAAACCCTTATCTTCAGTGGCTCTTCATATTCAACAAAGGCTTTGCAGGAGGGAACTTTACGTAATGGGGACCATTGCTTCTTAAGGAGGGAGGAATGATCCGAATGAAAAATGGCATCAACTCATGGTACTCATCCACCCATATTATTCATCGACCCATGGAATTTACCCATGGTATTGTAAATGGCATCCGCCCATGGTATTGTAAAATCCACCCATGGTACTCATCCACCCATATTATTCATCGACCCATGGAATTTACCCATGGTATTGTAAATGGCATCCACCCATGGTATTCATTCACCCATGGAATTGACCCGTGGTATTGTAACTGAAAAATACTATAAGTAACAAGTCACATTTTGTAAAAGGATGGATTGTCCTCCACAATGTAGCCTTTACAGTTTAGAGGCATGTAGCGACCACATCTCTTCTCAGAGATAAGCTACCATCACCCTAGCTGGTTTATTTTCATTACTATTTTAAATAAAATTTTCTTTGTGGTTTTGTTTATTGGGCATTCTCCTATTTTTCTTCGAGCAATTGAAGTTTTCAGATCTTGGGGTCCTTTCCCCCAAGATCCATTGCAAGTTTTCAGATCTTGGGGGTCTCTCCTCCCAATATCCTTTTCAATATTTTAGATCTTGGGGGCCTCCTCCCAAGATCCGGATCACATGAAGATCATCTTCTTCTAAAACATCCAAAAAAAGTAAATCTTCATACACCATTAGAAGTCTATAGTCATTGCTATTTTCATCTTCATCACTATTTGATAATCCATCACTATCTTCATGAGTATAGTAACTCTTTTTACTTACAATTTGTTTTCTATTCCATTTTGTAGATTCCTTCCCTTTATCATATTTATCTTTATGAGAACATTTGATAGCATAGTGACCGACTCTACCATAGGCAAAACATTTTATAAGCAGTTTACCTCTAAATCTTCTGGAACCTTGTTGAAGCTTCTTGAAAAAGTTTACTTCATCTTCTTCTTCTGAAATATGTCTTGATTCATTGAGTTCTCCTTTTCATTTTGCTAAAGCTTTAAATGTGGCTTCTCCCATATCTTATGGGCCTCCTTTTCTCATCTCAAAGGCAGTTAAGATTTCGTGAAGCTGTGTCATAGTAATAGTTTGTAGATCCTATTTTTCTTCTATGGCAGATACTTTTGCTTCAAATTTAGAAGACAAGGATCTTAAAACTTTCTCAACTAAGGTAAATTCCTTTATCTCTTCACCCAAATTTTTCATGCAATTAACAACCTCATCTATATGTAGGAGGTAATTGGAAATACTTTCATCATTATGCATCTTAAGAGTTTCATATTGAATTCTGAGAGTTTGCAGTTTAACACGTTTCACCTAAGAGTCTCCTTCGTAGCTTAGAAAAATTTTGTCCCATATTTCTTTAGCTGATTTGAGCTACATAACTTTGACAAACTCTGATTGAGACAAACTTCCCAATAATTTATTGACAACCTTAACATTGGTTTCGTATTGCTTTTTACCTGTCGTATCTCTAGGAATTGATGATGGAAATGTACATCCTCCTTCCACAATTTCCCAGACATATGTTTTGAGTGATTGAAGGTAGAATGTGGTTCTTATCTTCCAATAAACAAAGTTTCTCCCATCAAAGATTGGTGGTCTGATGAATCCATTGCTTTATTAATTACTCATGATGATAGATATTCCTTCAAGTGATCAAGCTTCTTTAGAAGGAACTACTTTGATACCAATTGTTGGAAATAATATTGAGAAGGGAGGTGAATCAGTATTAGTAACTCAATAATTTTTCATTTCCATAGGTAGATTTGTATATGCTACTTTAACTAAGTGAACCAGTGTGTACACGCGACTGTTATTAAAGCAGCCAATGTATATGCAGAGAACTTTTGATTTACCCAATTTATCATGTATTGAACTTTAACCAATATGTTAGATATTAATTAGATAGTGCAGTAAAATCATAATAAAGCATAAGCATCACACATGAACACCAAGATATAAGATGGAAACCCAATGTGGGTAAAAACCACCTGCGGTTGTCATCTATGTCTTCTTTTAATAATAAGAAAATTCTATTTACAATTTTGTACTGGTGCAAACTTATACCAGTATGCAGGCTTCTACTTGCAGAAGGCTAAAACCTTCTCTCGTTTCCCAGCTACTACTGGAAGGGAGCTACAACCCCCTAGCTCATGTACTAGCCGATTTGTTTGCTAGTACGTAGGCACCGAACTATAGAAGGTTATGACCTTCTCTCTTCCTCCCGGGACCACGTTTCATAAATTTTCAGACTGGGTACTCTTGGAACACAACAACAAAATATGAAGGCCATGTTTCATCCAATTTTCATATTGGACCCATCAACAACATTGAAGCTCAATGTCAATCACCACTGCAATACAACCATCAAATACATCTGCATTAAGCAATCATTGAAACTCAATCATCAATCTCTGAATCACCCACAACTAAATCACTGAAGAAAATCACAATCAACCAATCAATCTTAACATTCAGTATACTGTCATTAAAAACACAGTCACTAGAACACAAAGCAGAACCCAGAATTTTGCAACAATAGCCAGATCCAACTGCAACCTCAAATATTATATCTCATAATGTATACGCTACTCTGATGAACCAAACTAGCGTGTATATGCACTTTTACCAAAGCCAACCAGCGTATACATCTCCAAATATTAATTCATAATTTTTCAGCTATTATAGACTTCAGTTATACCCAGACCATAACATTTACAGAACAACACATGTGTCAGTATTCAGATCTAGACTATACATGATCAGATCACATAATGATAATTCATTTCAAGCCTTAAGATCCTAATCCATCATTAGATCTTATCCCTTATCAACTTCTAAGGTTCATCCTTGGTTCAGATCAAGCAAATCACCATAAGCCGATAACCTGCATACTAGATCTCACACTTCATCAGATATTCAATACTTGCACTCTTGGCCTAATGATCTTCTCCTCCTTTTATAGGTTCAGGCCTTTCTCAATACCATGGAACAAAACCACTTAGGACCAATACCTTGGATCAAATACCTATGGTCAATACCTCGGACCAGATACCTTGGACCAATATCAAGATACCATGGACCAAATACCTTGGACCAACAAACTTAGTTTTCCAAGGGATATGCGCTTTTCCTTTCGTGAAAGTGCATGTGTATGTATGCGTGACTTGTATACAGTGGTCCTGCGTGTATACGCAGCTTGGTCAATGGTGAACCTGCATATACCTCTCTTTCTTCATTCTGTGAAGACTGATATGTAATTCTTTGTTGTTCACCTGCTATACTGTGATCTTTCATCTGAGTGAGTTGCCATCAAGGACAATACCTGTATCATAATGCCAACATTCTTCATGTATCAGGATTCCTGTTAGCTCTTCAAATGCAGGGGTTTCCTTCCTTACATACAAGCCTGTGATGAACATCTAGTATTCATCCATCATCCCATTCAATGTAATTGTGACAATATTGGAATCTGACACCTTCTCACTGATGTCTCCTAGTCTGTCGTTCCGGTCCTTGACCCATGCAATGAATTCGGCAACATATTCATTCTCCTCCATCCTCATGGAAAACAACTTACCTTTGAGCGACAAGGTGTGATTGGTGTTCTGTTTCTAGTAAAGGTTCTTGAGTGTAGTCCATATGTCACTGGACGATTTACAGTCTCTGATATGCGAGATAATATTGTCTCTAATAGACATATTCAATAATACTTTTTCCTTATTCTCCCTTTCATCCCAATCCCACATTAGTGTTGTTGTGCCACCCGCTTCCATGGTCAGCTTCTGCTCATTGCCACTGACGATCAACCAAGTGCTCAATCTCTCAAGCAATGTTTGTAGCTTGAATTTTGAATTGGTATAATTGGCCCCATTGAGTTAATTAGACTCGTTGAGATAAGATTTTGTAAAATTATCCATTTTTGAGTGATCAGAATCTCAATCCCTCGATCTACATTTGATTCTCAACAAGTGAACAATTACAAGCTACAAAAAAAAATCTCAAAACATACTATAACCTTTGAATCGATCACAGATCTTCCACCACACTGCCTGATCTGTCTCTGATCTGGTCGATCTACCACCAATCTACCATGATCTCTATGTTTGCAACTCAGATCCGCCACCAAACTTCTCGATCTGAAGCTCAGAACCATAAAAAACATGCCATCACTCTTTTAGACCTAAAAACATCTATGATTTAAAATCCCTCTGAGGGGTTGATCATCACGGGTTTGACCCTAAGATCCGTGATGATCATTGCTTCTATCAAGCTAAAAACCACGATGACTGCTTTGTTCTCTGCTGGAGATATGCTAAGACCTGTGAGAAAATAAATTTCTCCTTGTGAGTAAGGTATATCATTCCAACCACCTAGACTCTGAAAATGTCAGCATTGAGGCTCCTATGTTGCCACTAGGGCACTATAGCCACGAAGGCTATGTAGCCATGAAGGCTCTATAGCCACTAGGGCTCTAATGTAGCCAATAAGGCTCTGCAAGTAAATCAAGCTCACCATATCTGAGCTCTAATACCATGTTCGAAAACTGGAAAGGAAAAAATGAATTAAATTAACTAGCAGCTCACAGGTGAGCACCTCGAGAGTTCACAAGCTGGAGCATACACTCTCATATTCAGCTAAACAAAGATGAACCAATAAATACATCTCAAAATATAGGGAGGTGAGACAAACTCCTACAACCTAGGAACTAATCCTAACTTAAGGAGTTACGTTACAACCATGTAACCATTTCTCCATTAATACAATATAATATTAATTATTTTCAACTGTAACAATATACGTGAAGTATATATCAATTCTATACGAAAACAATAGTCATAAGAGGGTGGCAATCTATGCATCCCTAGTTCAACACTAGGAGTACTACGTAATTTACTTTTGAAGTAATAACCACATGAAAGAGGGTGATATTTTCACGTCACCTTGGTTTCATTTTTTTCGTGTTACTGTTAGACAAGTAGAATTGTAGTCATTCAAATGTCTGTGCGAATCGCCAATTTGCAAGAGCAACGCTATAGGAAATGATGGTTCTCTTACCATTGGTGCTGACCTGGAAGGAAAAATCTGTCTGTTCAAATATGACTTGCTCTACCAAGTTTTTCCCCATTTGTGGGACATTACTTGCCAACCAATGTTGGAACCTTTGATGGAGACCGCCTCAACATAGCTTGCACCTCCTACATTGGTAATGAGCACCAAATTGAAATAGGTGTGCCCATTAATCGTGAATAGAATTCATCCTTTCCTCACGCATGGTACTTTGCACACATGAATACTAAACTTGTTGCTTAATTAGAATTCCATCCCAATTAATGTCAAGTTGCGAATAGTATTTTTAGGATTGAAGAAGAGGAAATTAACGTCAACACACTAATTAGAGTAATAATTAATTACCTTATAAACATGATGGGAACAATCCCACTATGTATATGGTGATCTGTTGAAAAGAAAGTTGACCCATGTCAAAGTGTTGGAGAGGTGGATTGCACCATCCTCCATTGTCATTGGGAAGAGAAGAGTTGTGGGGACAAAGGTTAGTAGCAAAAATTGTCACAGTGCCCAATAGACACCACTAAGGGTCAAACTAGAGGTTTCATTTCATTTGGTAGTAGCATCTGCAAGTACCTCCATTGTTGAAAAGAATTGTTCTCAAAGCTACAATATTTGTTCCATAGCCTTGGCTATACAAAATGGAGTCTTTGAAAATTATTAGGAAGGATATAATCTATTGTTGGTTTGAGCAAGGAATAGAGATGCATGCAGAAGAAATTTTATGTTCTTTACTTTGCACACTTATCCTCTTGCACACTTTATCGCTCGCTTTTTCTCCAGCTAAAGATGAATGCACTTAAAAAATTAAAGAGGCTTCATTAGATATTGAGTTTTAAAAAATCTTTGCAAAAACCACCATGCAGAGCCCGATATTGTTTTCGAAAATTAGGGAATGAAAGTTGTTTTCACAACAATTGTATAAACGCCCGATCCCTAACACACACACCAAATTTCACTAAATTAAATAGCTTTAATTTCAATTTTTTTTGAGTCAAAATTTAACAATATATATATTTTTTTTAATGAGACCATACATTTTCATTATTTAAAATGCATTTTTGAATGCATAAATACCTTCATCATTATAAAAAACTTCTAAAAGACTTAGATTATACAAAGTGTAAAACTGAAATTTACCATTCTCACGAATTTCCATTAAATTTTAAATAGAATTAAGCCAAAAAAAAATAATTAAATATATCTTTTTAAATAAATAATATTCCATTAATAAAATATTTATTTCTAAAAAAAACTTCCCCACAGATATATATTACAAATTCATAATTTATATTATTCACATTTCCATAACAAAATGTAATAAATTCAACATTATTATTTCAAAATTCCAATTGTAATTATATCTATTTATTTATTTATTTATTTATATATATATATATATAAAAATAAAATTGCAATGTTAATATATATATATATATATAATTGCAATGTTATTTATAAAATACGTGTTGTTATACATTACAAATAATTAAGCTGTCTCTTCGTCATCGTTTTTGTTTCTTTGGCTTACTCACAGCATATCTCGTCATTGCTCTCAACCACGTATAGCTCTAGCCACACTAACACGCTTCGGCATTTCTTTTCACCCATATATAAAAATACGGATTATAATTAATATTTACTATATATCAATCACTATCACATTTATTCATATAATTATACTATAAAAAATATATATATATATATATATAATTAATTTTATACCAACTAACTTAATCTCTTTTTATATATAAAGGCATTAACGTTTGTGGAGGCGATACAAAGAAAAAATACCCCATCCCATGGTTTTTACGAATAAAGAAGTTTTTACAATGAAGTATCTGCTCGTAGATTTAGCATTTGGGTTCCACTATTTTTTTTGGTTCTATAATATTAAGTTCATGGGAAGGAAGTCATAGTGAGGGCTGAAATGTGAGTACGTTTTTTTAAGTGATAATTATTTTTTTCTATATGATGTATTAGTTTTTATTTTTTTTGGTGGTCTATATGTTAAGTTCATGGGTAAGGAAGTCATAGTGAGGACTGAAATGTGAGTAGGTTTTTTAAATGATAATTTTTTTTTTTAATATTAAGTTTATGGGTAAGTCATAGTGAGGGCTGAAATGTAAATTTTTTTTAAGTGAGAAGTATATTTTTTTTTGCATAATATATTATTTTTAATTTTTTTTTTGTGGTCTATAATATTAAGTTCATGGGTAAGGAAGTCATAGTGAGGGCTGAAATATTATTTAAAAAAAAATTGTGATTTATAATATTAATTTTATGGGTAAGAAAGTTGAATTTTTTTAAAGTGAATATATATATATATATAGAAATTGTAAATATAATTATAATTTATATTGTTGAAAGATTTTAATATGGATTTTTTTTGTTTAATATGTTTAATAAAGTAAATGTATTTTTTTTAGAGATATTATATAATTTAGTATAAAGGAGATGTTATCACGTCACGTCTTATTTAAAAATAATAAAAGATATATTTTTTAATGAATTAAAAAATAATATAAAGAAAATCAATATTTATTATAAGTAAATCAACTTTATATAAAGAGGGAAAAAAAATTAATTTTTAGTATGAGGGAAATATATAATTCCTTCACTACTTAATACTAAGACAAATGACATATATAAACAGTATTATATTGATATTACATAGTATTATATTGATATTACATTATGCGTAATTCATTTTATGTATAGTTAACATGTAATATTTAAAATAACACACACATTTTAAGGAGAAAGACTTATGGATATGTTTTAATGTGGAGAGTATAAATCATAAATAAAATATTAATACAACATTATTATTTTAATGTCAATTATGTATATACTATATAAATTAGGTGATAATAAAAAATAAAATAAAAATAAAACATTTTATTAGTGCATTTCTCAAATCCAAAGTAGATTCATCCTAACGCCATCCTAACCCTGGATCTAGGTGGGGAGAGGGATAATACCTATCGAGGTGCAAACCTTTCCTTAAGTTTTGCGCGGAAAAAGATGTTTGCATCTTAAAAGATTTATCCCTATGGGAACTTGGTATATCGGGACCTAAGATGGATCTATGCTTCTTGATTGCAACAAGAAGCATTAATGTTACATTTAAAAATAATATAATAATACTTACATTAACAAATTAAAAAATAGTAATGACAAAAAAAAAACAATGGCTGCCATAAATAAAATACTTCAATACAAGCAATAGTTATAATTTACTTTTTAGTATGAGTGAGATATGTAATCCTTCATAATTGACAAACGGCACATAACAATAATATTGTTGATATTATATGATGTATAATTCATTATATGTTTAGTTGACATGTAATATTTAAAAAAATATATATTAATAACAAAAAATTAGTATCACACATAAATAAATATTTCAATAAACATATTAAATAACATAATTTTATATCATCCCAAGGCTCATTCATAGTGTTATGAAGTATTGCGTAAAATAATTAAATGAGTGTGTGTGTGTGCGCGCGCGTGCGCGAAGAACCATAACTAAGGTTAACAACCCAAGAACCAAAGGCGTCTTGTAGGAGTGAAAGTGTGCCCTCTTATAGACCACCAGCAGGTAATTCTAGGTGGCGTGGTTTTCCTTGTATAATAATAATGAGTCAACAGGTATTAGCGAATATCAGGCAATGATGGTTATCCCTAGTGATAGTTTGAAAACTAAGTTATGGTAGGTTTTCCGACTATATATATATATGTGTGTGTGTGTGTGTGTGTGTGTGTGTGTGTGTGTGTGTATATATATACACACACACACACACACACACACACAGATATATATATATATATATATATATATATATATATATATATATATATATATATATATATATATATATATATAGATATAGATAGATAGATAGATCGAGATTATTTCAAATGGATATATGTTTTCTACTTCTGAATATGAGGGGCATGTATGAACATTGTTAGGTGGAGAATGTGAATCATAAATAAAATATTTCAATCTCAACTATGCCTATATTATATAAAACAAGCAAAAATAATTTTTTTCTTATAGCTAAAACATTTTATTAATGTTTTTCTCAAAACATATATAGATCCATATTAACTGGAGATATACATATCCAAGAGGAACTAAATCTCTCGAGGTGCAAAGCTTTCCTCATATTTTTCACTCAAAAAGAGGTCTACATCTTGATAGATTTGATCCCTCTTGGTGCTTGGTAAATCAAAAATTTAGATCAATCTATGTTGGTGTTAATGGAAATTCCCAACAACTAAATGAATAGGTGGAGCACTAATGTAAAATATGATGACATGAGTGGTACCTAGTGAGTATTGTTAGTCTTGTTGGCATTTGGCCCAAAAATGGATCCAAAACACTACCAAAGGCTTCGAAATTTGCTTAAGGATCATTCAAAGATAAAAACCAGCGTAGGAGGAGAGCCCTTAAAATCGAGGAAAAGCACTATCGGGAGGCTAAAACACTCAAAAAACCATGAAAAAACCATGTATCATAAGCATAAACAGTGCAATGCACAACAATGGTTAGATTTGGTCGATCAACAGCCCAGATCTAAGCGGAAAATCGCAAATCGGCCAACACAGAGGACTTAAGGTTGGGCAGAAGGCACCCAAGATCAACGATCTCTGATGATTGGATCGGCGGTCGTAATCGGCAGTGGCAATTAGCACAGGCAGACAGTGACACTCAGCGCAGACTATATGGAAATGGCGACGGCGATCAACGATTCAACGTAGACTGTCGATCAAGCGCAAATATCGATGACCCACGTTGCATCGTGATATCGCAGTCAGAGAAACATTAAGGGGTCGGGACTATGCACAGGTATATGTGCGACCCGACGAACGGACCCGACAGTTATATACATGATGTTGCATAATATTTGAGGTCTGGGGGAAAGCCATTTTCAATACATTTTTCGTGTATTCGTTTTTTAACGAAATACAAAGGGAACCTTGGACTTGCGATATGCAATAAGACCCGGACCTGAAAGGGTTTGGGAATGAAAATATATAATTTTTCAAGTCCGCTAAAGCCAATTTTTGATGTATTTTCAGTGTTTCTCAACATATTCCAAAAATACAAAGGGAAGCAAGGGACTAGGGCACTTGCGATTTGTGATAGCGACCCAAAGGGTGGACCAGATAGAGGAATAAGCCATATTTAAGGACTTTTGAAGTCCAGAAGAATAGTGATGGGAAGGATTTACGTAGTTGCGGCGTTTTCTGTATGAAACAGAAAACAATCATGGTTATCAGTTGAAACAATTTCAAAAGGCACACGGACCCATTCCACCACCTAATAGAGGCCGAGAGACAGAGACCGTGAGACAAAAGGATGGAATGGGAAAGGTGACAGTGCGGCTCATCCAAACAAACAGAAGCGACCATGGTGCAGACAACACAGCTCATCCAAACAAATGGAATGGTCATGGAGCATCGCTTGCATGAGCGAGCTCCCAGACAACGCAGTAAACTACCCGAATGTGGTTACTCTTATATCAGAAGAAGAAACCTCTGAGCCCATTCTTACCTAGTCATTGCATCAGGTTGTTGAAAATAGAAGGAGGATATATTAAGACACTCCAAGCCTTTGAGAGCTCAGGAGCATTATAAAGGGCCTATAAATGGCTGAAAGTTAAATGTAACAAGGGTTCAACTTCTGGAGACTGTTGATACTCTGTTCCTTGCAGCTTCTCACCTTCATTCTAGTAATACAAGATTCTTTTGTTGTTGCATGTTCAATATCCATTTCTCTTTTGTTCTAATTTTGCACTTGGATAGTCTATTCATGATTTCTTCTGTGTCTAATGCCAGATAATTGTCATCTTATCTCTGTGTTGATAAATTAGATTTGCAAGTTTCTTTTACTACCTGTAGCTAGCCATTCATATGTGTTTATATATGCATCTGTTATGAAACCAACTCAAGAAAAGATAGAAAAGATAGATCAACACCTTAGAATTCAGCCTCTTTGAGGGGGCAACCTCCTTTACATTACATAAATGAACAATTCTTGGATGATTCAAATGACAAAACCTCCTTTCTATATATAGGAGTCTAAGGAGTCACAATATAATCCAGCCGACCTAACAATAATAATATAAAGCCATAAAAATAACAATAGAGGGATTCTATGGGGCACAATAATAACAATATGGGGGTAATAGGGGCACAACAATATTAATAAGGGGTATAACTACAATAGTAATGGGGTAATCACTAGTATTATAGGGACCCAACATGCCCCTCTCCTTCAAAAAAGTGTTGTCCTCAACGCTTGAGTAGTTCTAGATATTTCTGCTTAAAATTCTCATCCTCCCATGTGGAATCTTCAGCGGATAAGTTCTTCCACTTGATAAGATACTCTGAAATTGATCGATTTCGTAGCTGTCGACTTCTTGTTTCTGTGACTGCTTCCGGTTCCAATATAATTTTTCCTTGCTCGTCAAGTTTTGGCAATATTGTTTGAACTGGGAGCTTGTTGCCTATAACCTTCTTTAAACATGAAACATGGAAAACTGGGTGCAATCGAGAAGCTGCAGGAAGCTCCAATTTGTATGCCATAGTACCAATCTTTTGCAACACCTTGTACGGACCATAATACTTTGGTGATAATTTATTATCCTTCTTATCTTGCTTGAGGGACATTTGCTTATATGGTTGTAGCCGTAGGAATACCCAATCACCTACATCAAAACTTCTTTCACTGCGATGTTGATCTGCCTGTTGTTTCATTCTATTCTGTGCCAACATGAGGTTATCCTTTAAGAGTTGGAGGACTTGTTGTTGATGTTCAATGTGATGTTCCACTGCCTGAACCTTAGAATTTTCTCTTAAATATGATGTGATGGATGGTGGTTGATACCCATAAAGTGCCATAAATGGGGTCATTTTTGTTGTTGTATGGAAGGAAGTGTTATACCACCATTCAGCCAGAGGCAACCATTTGACCCATTGTGTCTGTTTATCAGATACAAAGCAACGAAGATATCCTTCCAAACATTTGTTTACTATCTCAGTTTGCCCATCAGATTGAGGATGATAAGATGAGCTATGAGCTAACTGAGTACCAAGACAAAAAATAATTCTGTCCAAAAATTTCCAGTGAAAATGGGATCTCTGTCACTTACAATAATCTTTGGGTTTCCATGTAGCTTTTGAATTGTTTCCATAAATGCAGTAGAAACTGTACTGGCTTTAAATGGATGTGATAATGCACAAAAGTGTGCATACTTGGTAAGTCTGTCAACTACCACCATGATGACACTCTTTCCCTCAGACTTGGGTAAACCTGTGATAAAATCCATTGAAACCTCCTCCCAACGTTGGCTTGGAATGGATAAAGGTTGTAATAGACCCGATGTCTTAATTGTTTCAACTTTATTTTGTTGGCAAACCAAACATTCTGCCACAAACTTTTGAATATCTGATTTAAGGCCATCCCAAAAAAATTCCTTCTTAACCCTGTGGTAAGTTTTTAAAAATCCTGAGTGCCCTCCTAAGGGAGAAGTGTGCAATTCCATAAGAATCTTTTGTTTTAGCTGGGAATTCTTACAGAGGTATAAGCGATCTTTGTACCATAACGAATCATTTTGCCAGCTAAATGTATCAGACGTACTGGAATCTTGTTGTAACTTTCGAATAAGTGCCCACACTTCTTCGTCATTCTTTCATTCCTCCCTTTCTTCGTTTATCCAATCTGGTTGGATAATAGAAATGGCGCACAACAATGCTTCCACATCCTCATCCTTTCTTGAGAGTGCATCTGCCACCACATTTTGCTTTCCTTTTTTGTAGATGATTTCAAAGTCATAACCCAACATCTTTGTGACCCACTTTTGTTGCTCTTCAGAGGATAATCTTTGTTCTAAAAGTATTTAAGGCTATCATGATCCGTTTTTACCTTGAAGTGTCTTCCCATTAGGTAGGGTCGCCATTTCTTAAGTGCATGGAGTATTGCCAACATTTCCTTCTCATAAATAGCTTTTCTTAAAAACTTTCCCTTGATTGGACGACTTTCAAAAGCAATGGGTCTTTCATCTTGCATTAGAACAACACCAATTCCATTTCCTGAAGCATCACATTCCACAATAAAGGTTTTTGTGAAGTCCAGTGTAGCTAAGACCGGTGCTTGGCACATTGCCTCTTTAAGATGTTCAAAGGCCTTTGTTGCTTCCAGAGTCCATGAAAATGCATCTTTCTTCAATAATGTTGTTAGAGGTGCTGCTATTCTCCCATAATTCTTAACAAACTTGCGATAATACCCTGTCAACCCGAGAAATCCTCGCAGATGCTTTATGGATGTGGGGATTTTCCATTCCTTAATGGCTTTAATTTTGCTAGGGTCTACCTTAACTCCTTCATGAGATACAATATGACCCAAATATTCCACCTCTTGGACTCCAAAGAAACATTTGGATCTTTTTGCATATAATTGTTTCTCCTCCAATAGTTGTAGCACCCTGTCAACATGTTCAACATGATCCAAGATTTGCTATAGATTAGTATATCATCAAAAAATACTAACACAAATTTTCTAAGGAATGGTTTGAAAATTGAATTCATCAAACCTTGAAATGTTGAAGGTGCATTGGTAAGGCCAAAAGGCATGACCAAAAATTCATAATGACCCTCATGAGTTCTAAATGTTGTTTTCGGAATGTCTTCAGTCTTCATTCTGATTTGATGATATCCTGAACGAAGATCCAACTTGGTGAAGTAAATTGATCCATGCAATTCATCCAGTAATTCATCAATGACAGGAATGGGGAACTTATCTTTAATAGTGAGCTTGTTGAGCTCCCTATAATCCGGACACATGCGCCATGATCCATCCTTCTTGTGCACCAATACTACTGGAGCAGAGAAAGAACTTTGACTCGGTTGAATTATACCAGCCTCTAGCATTTCTGCAACCATACGTTCAATTTCACTCTTTTGGACATAGGGATATCTGTACGGCCTGATGTTTGGAGGAACACTTCCTGGAATCAGATGAATAGCATGATCATGATCACGCATAGGTGGGAGACCTTTGGGAGTCTCAAATACCTTGGAATGATTGTCCAGGACTTTTTGGAGATCTGGAGAAATAGATGATTCCGATGTGGAAACATCTAGCGAACATAATTGTGCAATTACACCTCTTTGCTCCTTTTTTAGAAGCTTTGTCATACCATTAGAGCTGATTATCTTTCCTGGTTTCCCTGCAATACCCCTTAATTCAACTTCCTTTCCTTCCATAGAAAATTTGATGAAAAGTTCTTGAAAATTAAAAGCTATTGTACCCAAGGATTGTAGCCATTGGACTCCTAGTACAACATCAGCACCTCCCATTGGAATGGAAAGCATTGGGCTAGTCAATACATATTCTCCCATGGATAGCTTGATATTATGGCACTTTCCAGAGCAATTTATTGTTCCTCCATTTGCAATCATCACTTGACACTCTGGTGCTGGATATAAGAAGCAATTCAATTCTTTTGCTACCTTACAATGAATAAAATTGTGGGTGCTTCCTGAATCAATCAACACTATTACCTTTTTCTTCTTGATTTGTCCTTCTATCTTGATGGTTTGAGGAGTGGTAATTCCCGCCAATGCATTACAAGATATGGTCGGATTTATTTGTTCTTCATCTAGGCTTTGTTCCTGGAGTATATCCTCTTCTTTTGACCTTTCTTTCTTCTTTTCTTCTTCCTCTTCACAATCTATGTAGAATAATTTCTTCTCAGCACACTTATGACTTTTAGTGTATTTGCTATCACAACTGTAACAAAGCCCTTTTGCTCTTTTTTCTTCCAATTGTTGTGGTGTCAACCTTATAGGTTGTGGAAGACTAGGGGCAACAACACTTCCGTCTTTATAGTTGTGAGTGGTATGCTTCCTGGTTGCCATAATTTTTCTTTCCATTTTTCTTGCTAACCTGAATGCCTTCTCTAATGAATCAGGTTCCCAAAGGCAAACATCATGTTGGATATTATCCTTTAAAGACCCTATGAAAACATCAATCCTATGCTCCTCTGGAATATCTTTTACCCTTATGTTCAATTTTTGGAACTCCTCAATGTGCTCCATTATTGAACCCTTTTGTTTGAGACTTATCAATTGGCTAAAAAAAGTGTTGCTTTTTGTATCCTCATAATGTGCTATCAATTCTTCTGTAAAAATTGCCCAAGTGATAAATTGTTTACGAGAACAAAGCCATTGATACCATACAAACTGATTTGGTTCCAAATATAAAGTTGGCATACGTACCTTTTGTGTGTTTTGCACATTATTGAGATCGAAGAATTGCTCCATCTGTAATATCCATGTGGTGGGATCCTTGCCATCAAACTTCCTCATATCGATTTTTGGAATATGGTGAGTCTTCGATCCAACATTAGCGTCTATGGAATCATGATTAACATTTCTTTTGTTCTCATCATGAGTTTCCTTTACTACCTTTTCACCATTAGTAAGTATTTCTTGTAGAAAATTTGTCAAATCTGTCTTCAAATCTGCCATGCCTGTCTTCAAATTTGTGTTCAAATCTATCTTAAAATTGTCCATCCTAGCCTCCATGCCATTCATCTTAGCTTCCACACCATTTATCTTAGCTTCTGTTAACTTTTGTGAGCGTGACATTTGTTGCACTTGTTCTTGTAATTTTGATATATCATGTAGCATTTCTTCCTCTTCTTCATGAGTCATGCTAGAGCTTTCAGGTTCCTTACTAGGTGTTTGCATTTTCTTTCCTCGGGGCATCAATTACCGATAATAATGCTCTACTATGCCCTTTGAATTCCTTCAAAATAAATTTTCAAACCAAGCTTAAGCAAAAATTTAAGAAATTGTACACACCTTTTTTCACTCTATAGGAGCTTGATATTGCCTCTGATGTATCTATGTACTTTCCAATCATCTAGTTCTAAATTTGTGAGCTGTAGTAGCCCTCTATGTCCTCTTTCCAATGCCACAAGTCTGACCCAAATTGGATTCACCAAGGAAGAGTTATGTGAAATCTCCCATAGTGACTTGCTTATAGACTAGTTCAGTAGGGTGACCTTGTACGATGTGCCACGAGTCATTGTTTCGACCTTTGGATCTAAAACATGCATACAAGAAACTACAATCTGTCCTATTTCTGTAACTTCTTACGGAATTTCAATCCGATCCCCAGAGAGAAATTTATGACGATTTTCCCCAGGTCACCTGTTTTGAATGTAATTCAGGAGTCTGCAAAAAGACCAACTTCCTCATATCATATCTCCGCAAATATCGTGTGAAAAGCTCTGAAATTCGGAACCAAGGTTCAGCGCGATTTCTTCTCAAATGGGTTTTTTTTGCGACTTATGAAACATCACAGAAAAAAAAGTTATAGCGAAAATTCCATGATGACCTGTTTGGAGCAGCGAAACCCTAGAATCCAAAGCTCTAATACCAAATGTTATGAAACCAGCTCAAGAAAAGATAGAAAAGATAGATCAACGCCTTAGAATTCAGCCTCTTCAAGGGGGCAACCTCCTTTACATTACATAAATGAACAATTCTTGGATGATTCAAATAACAAAACCTCCTTTCTATATATAGGAGTCTAAGGAGTCACAATTAAATCCAACCGACCTAACAATAATAATATAAAGCCACAAGAATAACAATAGAGGGATTCTATGGGGCACAATAATAAAAATATGGGGGTAATAGGGTCACAACAATATTAATAAGGGGTATAACTGCAATAATAATGGGGTAATCACTAGTATTATAGGGACCCAACAACATCTACTGGTATAGTCGGTATTCTCCATCTATCCATTGAATCTATAAACTATTGAGCATTAGTGGTCTAAAGCCTTGTCAAGCTGAGGGTGTTCATGCATGTCTGGAGTGAAAACAGAGTTGAAACGGCTATCTAGCTTGATGCAAACCTTCATCCATTCTAATAGTTCAAAGAAAAATATTGAAGATTATATGTTACTAGGTATCTCCGAGCTGCAACCTAGGAGAGTTTCCTAGAGTGATAACATAATTGGCATTATTGTCAGGGAGAGGAGACTGAAGCTCAACTTCCCTGGGAGACGACACAGATCCAACTTTGATGATAGACAATTTCTGGGCACTTTTTTCGTTGTAATCATCTATCTGGCGAATCTACTGGAGGCCAAACCTTTTTGGTGACTCCACTTCATAGTTCTGGCTCAGTTTGTGAGGCATACTGGGAGAAATCCTCACAAGTCACAAGCTGACCCAGTAGCTGATCCTAAAAAAATCATCAAAGAAAGAAATATATTGCAGAAAGGAGCATCAAGTTCAGGTAAACCTAAACAATCTTCTATATCTCTTCAAGGAAATCCTGTAATAGAACAAATACATGTTGAGAGTATAGCATCTAATACTAGCAGTGAATAAAAAATCTCAGAGATTCATAAAGATCCTTATTCTTTGGGTTCTCCTTCTTTCGTAAGCCCAAAGGAAACCCCACCTCCTATCCATCATACTCCTTTAGTCCTATCAATCACTCCTCAATCCTCTGTCATTTAGACTTCCAGTAACCTTATAGCCACCACAGCTATGACAAGCCCACAAGCACCTACCAAAATGGAAAGAATCATAGCTGCTAGGTATGGACCTCTACCTCTACTACTGCCCACGCCTTTGAATGTCATGCCTATTGGAGAATATTAGAAATATAGGCCTAAGTTCACTGGGACTAAAGGTGTTACAGTTGAAGAACATCTTGAATCATTCGATAACTATGCTGATAACTTGGACATTAGTGAAGATGATGTCTGGATGAGAGTCTTTGTCCAAAGCCTAGATGGAGAGGCTAGAAAATGGTTCAGATAACTGACCCCAAGATCTATAGTAGATATCGAGGCTTTAGATGATGCATTCCTAAAGCATTGGGGGGATAAGAAGAATCTCGTCTACTACCACACTGAGTTTGGGAACTTAAAGAGGGAAAATGGTGAGTTGATGTCTAATTTTAATAAGAGGTTTAATCAGATGTACATCAAGATACCAGCTGAAGTAAAACCCACAACTACCTCTGCTAAACTCATCTATGCCAGTGCCTTTGATTATGTCTTCTGTCTACTGTTGAGGGAGAGGAAATGTGCTACTTTGGCTGATATACAGGTTGCAGCCTTGGAAGCAGAATCAAACATCATGGTTGCAGAGAAGCTTAAGGGAAATATTGATAGAAGAAGACAGAGGGGTGAGTCTTCATCATCTTCAGATCCCAAGATCGATAAAATGACTAAGATGATAGAGTCATTAACCTCTGAGATCTCCAAATTAAAGGTTGAGCAGCACCCTAGGAAAGGAAGAGTTCCTAATACCTTTGCCCCTAGAAATCCAAATCGAAATCCATATAGAAGAGCTAATGAGCAGTTCCAGATTTTGCAAAGAAGCAAAGATGCCAATGAAGACTAAAGGGTGAAGACCCCTTCCAGAATGTAGTCATGGAAGAAGAGCAGTTTGAAGAAGATGATGAGATCCATTGTCTGGAAGACAAAGGAAACGCCTCCTTTTTTACCTTAGTTGCCTATGAAAAGTCATTGTTCAATGACCAGATCAGCCAAGAGTGGGACGGTGAAGCTATTCTACAAGATGAAGATGAACAAAGACATAATATGAGGTCGAAGATGAATAATGACAAGGAAACCCCTGTTCAAAGAGATGTTGTCCTTGTAATACAATAAGCTAATAAGCAGAAGCAACCAGCAGTTGATCCCATCATCCTCAAAGCTCCAGCTCATGAGGTAAGAGGCCTTGACAAGTCTCCTTCTCCCTTCAATTTTCAATCAGAAATTAAAAAGCTAAGAATACTTATACCTCTAGTTGAACTAGTGAAGAATGAGTTCTTCAAAAGATCCATCCTTGAGGCCCTTGAGCCTAAAGCCATCCAAGCCTCCACTGACTATGTAAATCTGCAAGATGAAAAACCAGTTGTTATTATTAGCCCAATGATTGAAAATTGTGAAGACAACTCCCCATCATTCTATGTGTCTCTGACTATTCATGATAAAATCCTTCACAACTAACTTCTATACACTGGAGCCAATGATAATCTAATGCCCAAGGCTGTCATGGATGAGTTGGGTCTTGACATTACCAAGCCTTATCATGACCTATTTTCTTTTGACTTTAGAAAAGTGAAATGTTTGGGATTAATCAAGGATATAGCCATCACCTTGTCTCAGCTACCCATGAAAAGCATGATGAAAGATATTGTGGTAGCAGATGTACCCCGCAAGTTTTGCATGTTACTTTCCAGAGGTTGGATCAAGAGATTAGGTGGAAAATTGCAAAATGATCTTTCCTATGCTACTATCCCAATTTTTGGAGGTGAAAATAGGAGATTGTACAAAGAGGCTCAGTTGGCTTATATTATCAACGATGAAAGGAATCCCACTAATCATCCCATCTATGCTGTCGACATTGATTTTGGAGCTTGTTATCTTCAGATTGAAGAATCTCAGTTGGCCTCCATGCAGCTTAAGAAACTAGTTTGCCAGATCACAGAGGAGGAAGGCCCACAGATTTGGGACATGTTTTTTGATGGAGCTTACTCTAAAGAAGCTGCAGGGGCAAGTGTAGTCCTTGTGTCCCCCCCATAGGAATGCATTCATTTACCTTTCATATTAACTTTTCAGGTCACAAATAACACAATAGAGTACGAAGAAGACCTTATCATTCAGCAGGTGAACAAAACCTTCCAAGAAAAACATCCAAGGCTGAAAGTATACAGAGATGAGGTGAAATATAGACCATCTTTGCCTGACAATGTCAAATGCTGGAAATTTTTTGAAGAGGATGATGAAATTAATAGGCTTTTACAAGTCTTTGATGAATTTTCTGAAATTCATTAGAAGAATATCAAAGAAACCTTTGAATGGGACAATTTTTAGTTTGGTGACTGGGTTCTCAAATGGGAAGGTGTTTTTGGTAGCCCAGTAAATGGGCGGTTCTTCAAACTTTATTTCATTTAAGGCTTCAAAGCCTTGGTATTGTAAATACGTTTTTCCAGTTTTTATTTTCATTGAAAATAGACTCCATGCCCAATGGAACACTAGGAGGAATATTTGATTTTGTTTTTATAGGAAAGGCATTGATCTATGATTCTTGAGACCTCACAGGAAGGATTTTAGCCCCAGAAGGAGCTAGTGTTAGCCTTGTTGGCATTTGGCCCAAAACTGGATCCAAAACACTACCAAAGGCTTCGAAATTTCCTTAAGGATCATTCAAAGATCAAAACTAGCGTAGGAGGAGAGCCCTTAAAAGGGAAGAAAAGCACTATCGGGAGGCTAAAGCACTCAAAAAACCATGAAAAAACCATGTATCAGAGGCATAGATAGTGCAATGCACAACAACCGTTAGATCTGGCTGATCAACGACCTAGATCTAAGCGGAAAATATCAAATTGGCCAACACAAAGGACTTAAGGTTGGGTGGAAGGCACCCCCAATCAGTGATCTCCAATGATCGGGTCAGCGGTCACAATCGGTAGCCGCAATCAGCACAGGAAGACAGTGGTAATCAGCACAAACTATATGGAAATGGCGACGGCGATTGACGATTCAACGTGGACCGTCGATCAAGTGCGCAGACCGACGACCCACATCACATTGTGATATCGTAGTTGGAGAAACATTAAGGGGCAGGGCCTATGCACAGGTATATGTGCGACCCGACGAACCAGACCCGACGATTATATGCATGATGTTGCATAATATTTGAGGTCCGCAGGAAAGACATTTTCAATGCAATTTTTATGTATTTCATTATTTAATGAAATATAAAGGGAACCTTGGACTTGCAATATGTGATAAGACCGAGAACCAAAAGGGTTTGAGAATCAAAATATATAATTTTTTAGGTCTGCTAAAGCCAATTTTTGATGTATTTTTAGTGTTTTTCAACATATTATTCCAAAAATACAAAGGGACACAAGGGACAAGGCCACTTGCGATTTGCGATAGTGACCCAAAGGGCGGACCCGATAGAGGAATAAGCCATATTTAAGGACTTTTGAAGTTCGGAAGAACAGGGATGGGCGGGATTTGCACAATTTCGGCATTTTCTGTATGAAACAGAAAACAATCATGGTTATCAGTTTAAACGATTTCAAAAGGCACGCGGAACCATTCCATCACCTAACAGAGGCCAGGAGATAGAGACCGTGAGACAGAAGGATGGAATGGGAAAGGCTACAACACGACTCATCCAAATAAGCAAAAGCGATCATGGAGCAGACAACGCAACTCATCCAAACAAATAGAATGGTCATGGAGCATCGCTTGCACGAGCGAGCTCCCAAACAGCATAGCAAACTACCCGAATGCAATTACTCTTCTGTCAGAAGAATAAACCTTCGATCCCATGCTTGCCTAGCCATTGCATCAGGTTTTTGAAACTACAGGGAGGATAGATTACGACACTCAGAGCCTTTGAGAGCTCAGGAGCATTGTAAAGGGACTATAAATGGCTGAAAGTTAAATGTAACAAGGGTTCAACTTCTGGAGACTGTTGATACTCTATTCCTTGTAGCTTCTCATCTTCATTCTAGTAATACAAGCTTCTTTTGTTGATACATGTTCAATATCCATTTCTCTTCTGTTCTTGAGGGATATCAAGGGATTATATTGAACTATTTGTGAGAACTATGACAAGCACCCATATGGAAACGTGTTCTTTGACCCACAAATTTGCAACTCTAACCCAAAAAATATCTTCTTGAGAAAGATGGAATGTAGTTAATTTCACGAGTAGAGAGTGTTGGATACACATGAATGGGTCAGGGGAGTGAATTCAGAGTGAAAATTGTGCCCATAGACATTTTGGTTGGTTTCATAATATTAAGAGGCTATTAGATTCATTTTTCCCTTAAGGAAATCAAGTAGAGGTGTCCTTTGTAACAACCCTTTTTAATCCCCAAATTTTGTAAGATGTAATTAATATTGATAATGTTGGGATGACCAACATGTATATTTTTCATATTTCAATTTATGTAAATGTTCATATTTATTTAATATATTGCTAAAGCTAAAGAAGAGATAAACCAACATGAATCCCAATGCATAAGAGAAGAAACCTATAAGGGGGACTTGGAAAGTTTTATATTTTAGCTAAACTAAATGTTTTGATTTCTGATTTCGCAGTTGAACTACCCAACTACCAACAATTCTGAGAAGAATGGTTGGAATGGTACTAAAATTCTCTTGGACCATGTACTGGGTAACCATTTTGTAGACTTATGGTTGACCATATATCCTAAGAAAGGGACTCAATTTTCTCATGCAAGGAAATGCATATTGTTAACATTCTATGTGAGGGTGCAAGATAGAGTGAGAGACTAGGAAAAATAGATAAATAGCCATGGATTAAGAAGAAGAGAGAGAGGAGGAGTTTGGGGGTAGAAACTATGAAATGAAAGAGAAGAGTGTTCAAAGTGAATTGGAGAAAAACCTATGGGAATGAAATAGAACCACACGTAGGTCTTGAGACCATGACTATAAAAAAAAGGAGACAAAAATCCTTTTGAGACACAAAAATCTTATGTGAAATTGTGATTTTAACTGAATTGGAAAAGGAAATCAGTGAGGAACCCTTCAACCCAAGTCAAAGGGATAGGAGGAAATTTTAAATGGTTTTTCTTAATTGAGCATGCAAGGAATTGATAAAAGGTGAAGCATCGAGGAACTACTAAATTAATGAAGGTCCCCCCTTTATATTTTCCAGACCCTTGGTGGTCATACTTTGATTTGTTAATGGACCCTAGCTCAGTAATTTAAAGGAAAAATCCTAATTCATGTATGTGAAGGAGAGTGAATTTCATGTCCTCTACCTTGAAATGAATCTTGTTGAAACCTAAGTGAGCTCCCTCTTAAGACATCAAATCTGGCTTGGGAATGGCTAGCTAAAATAAATATGCAATGTAGTTGCACCTATGGTTGGATGGAGAGTAGATCTCCCTTATATAGTTCCCAACAAGTTTTAGTGAATGAGGGAAGTATATATATTTCTCTACCAATCAAATGAAATTGGCGTTCAATGTTTCATGATTCTTTCTATGTTGGTAACAATGCATATTTTTAATGATCAGCGAGAAGTTATTATGTTGGTTTGTTGAATATGTATAAGTGATGAGCCATATTTATCGTATTATTTTTCTTGGGTGCTAGATATTACTTCTTTCATGAAATAATGTTACATCTATACAATTGTTCTTTGAAACAAGTTACATCTGATGAATATAGGGTGTGTGGTTTAGTGAGGTGAATGTATAAGTTGGCTTGAACATTGAGGCTATTTATGTACTCTATAATGTGAATGGCCTTTATTAGGCCAGTGGTGGGATTAAAAAATTATGATCATATCCCTATTTGAATGAGAAGATTTGATCATTCTTTCGTGATGGGAAACATCGTTTCCTCTAGTCATAAGCCAAAAAGTTGGTCCCTCTATTTGTGAGAGCTGGAGTTGATAGCGTGATGTTGCAGTTTGTAGTCCAAAGGAGTGGGAGAATTTCATCTTAGTTGGGTGAAGTTGAGAAGCTCTGGAAATTTTCCATTTTATGTCTTTCTTTTGTGGAGATTTACGATTGATGGTGTAGTTTTTGGATTCATTAATATGATAGAGAAAATTTTTTAGGTTTTAGAAATATGTGGCCAAGGTTTCTTCCCTATTAGAGTCAATTTTTTCCTTTTGAAGCTAGCTTGGGAGTGCAACGAAAGTTTTAGAATTTTGGGGTTATTAGAAAAACTTTATAAATTTTGGGGTTTAGAGGATTTGGCCCTAGAAGAGGGGACATGACAAAGAACTTAGTTGAAAGGATCTAAGGTTTGGAATGAAAAGATGTTAGTTCTTAGGGTATCAACTGTAGGATGTTGGAAATAAAATGATTGGCCTATAAACATGAACTCGTGATATCGAAAGATCATGAATGTCTATTATCTAGTAGGAAATTTATCATTGTTTGACATCCATCAACTAAATTGGGCAAGTTTCATGAAGGAAAGTTTTTCTTTCTACTCAGTGGCCATTGGTCGATGGCCTAGTGACCTAGCAGATAGAATGTTAGTTGAATGAAAAGATGGGGTTACAACAATTGATGGTCCATTATTAGATCAGGGGAGAGTAATATTGAACTCTTTTAGTCTTTCCTCGATGGCCCAATGACCCAAATTTTTAGATGTTGGATGGTTGGGTATCAGGATATTGAATTTCGATACCTATCACTATCACCCTTGAATATATTAGGTGTCGAGACATTCAGTATCCTAATGTCAATTTTTCAAATGATTGGATATTGGTTTATTAGGTGATCAAGTATGGGGATGTTCAAACATTGGCTTTCAGGTTTTCCTCCCAATACTAATGGAACCTAGTATCATTCCAATATGTCTTGTTGGTATGGTAGGTCAATGTGGCATGCAATGTGATGATTTGACATGGCACATTGTTAGGATATCGAATGTTAGGTGTCAGTACTTTAGAGTATTAATGAACTGGAGAATTAGATGTTTCATATTTTTGTGATATCTTCCAATAGAACTAACTCCCAATAGACCCTTGTTGTTGTACAAGTTGATGTGGTCATGTTGATATGTATAAATATTCTTATATTAGCTAGGGGAAACTAACCAATGGAAATTTTAAACTAGACTTGCTCTCATATGGGATATTAATTTCCACCCAATATGTGCGATTTGTTTTCCACTTAAAATAAATGGAAATCAATTCCAAATCATCCAGAGAGGTGAATATAAAATTTAATTTCCTATTTGGTTAATTATTAAAACTAACTAATTGTAAACCAAATAAATATATTACCTATCTATCTTAGTGAGGACCATCAACTCACTTTGAAAGAAGGTATAAGAAGAAACATTGATCATTGAAGCATGCAAAAGAAATTAATTTAATTCAATAATGATTAAGCACACAAACACCATCTACTAGTAGATAAGAAATTATTTAGACAAAATATGTATTAGCATATATTCTACTTGAGCACTTATTAATGAATTACAACTAGTTCATGGAAATATTTTTTCTTAAAATTGGAATAAATGAATAATCCATGCAAATCACAAAAAAAATCATACAATCCATTCACATGAGAATTGATTCATCAAGAGATTTTGTTCTTCTCCATATCATAAATCGAAGGTTGATAGCAATATATTTTTTCAAGTTTTACATTCAAAAATAGGTTTGCATTTTGAGAAATGTTTTACACTCAGAAGAGGTAGGAATCTTGAGAAATTTTATCCCCATTAACACTCAGTAAATTTAAAATTAAAATGATTTTTCCCCAAAAAAATATAAATAAATAAAAACTTATATTTCTGGAAGATTGAAAATATACATTGTGAAATAAATTCAAAAATATTGATCATATCGCCCATGGAGCCTAGAATAGATGGTGATGGGATGTATTGTTAAGCCACTCTATGATATGAAGGTCACTAGTTTGATACTCTATGGAGAAAAATTCAGTCATGTTATGAGATGGTATGGTTAAGGCCAAGTGTGATCCCTTGTTGATTTTGATGGCTTGGATGACCTCAGTTGCGATTACTCAAGCCACAAGTCAAGCCTGATAAAGTATCTAATGAACTCAAACCACTTGAAAAATAAAAAACAAAAAACTATTGATCAAATCCTTACATACGTCATTATGAGCAGTCCCAAAAAAAAACATAGATCAATTTAGTCATTCATATAGGTGCTACAGATGTAATTCCATGGCTATGGTCTCATATTCATCTAGTCCCTCATAAATGCCAAAGAAACCCAATGGAGGAGATGGAAGTTCTCAAGCTTCCTTAGATAAGGTGTACTCTTTCATGTTCAGCTCACAGAAAGTATTTTTTACTAACTACCATTCCAGCTTTCCTAATTCCTCACTGATATGAAATAAAATGTGTTCCGGGCAAGGGGTATCAATGATTTCCTTTCTTTCAACCTAATCGATCACCAATTTCAAATCTACCACAGTTTGTAACTTCTTATTTTTTTAAATATGCCACATAAAACAATTTCCATAGGGTTGTAAACTCCATTGTTGTGTTCATTCCTAACCCAGGGGAGTGGCGAATCAACATTTGGTCGTTTTAATGAATATGTATGATAGCACCCACACCACATCTGGGAGGATATCTGTGACTAACCCCATCAAAGAAGGCCCAAGGAATGTATAGGAGAAGAGGAGGCATGATTAGGACTCTTTCTTTCTTTTTTGGCAAGTGATCCTGAAATTTTTGTAGATGCCCTCAATGATTCCCATCTCAACCTCAATAGGAATATAAGGATCTTGTAAGATATATTAATTACAAGACCACCATATTGAGTTCACAAAAGTAGCAGGAAGAACATGCTGCTCTCTGACTATGATGTCATTCACCCAATCTTTGACACAATCCTAAAGCGTGTCCTTATTCCAATTTGAACAAACATGTTTACAAATATTTTTTTATTAGGCCCCAAACATAACTCTATAACTACACGAAATAAATATTTGTGAGGTTGTTTCAACCTGGAATTTACACAAGGTGCATTTATTTGGGCCCGACCATCCCCATTTCTGGTCATTTTCCCAATTTAAAAGCTTTTAATTAAGGGCAAGCTAGAGAGTGATTTTGGCTTTTAGTGGTAAGTTGTGTTTCAACATAAAATACCATAACCACTACCTCTCACATACGTAATGTAATTCCATCTTTGAAGAATAGCTCAGGTTAGCTGTGTAATCTTCAGACACAACATTCTTCGACCATGCTAGAATGTCACCACTTTCTAGATCTGGGAGAATAAGGGAGGATACAAGAAAATCAATATGACTACTACATTTAATAGCAATATTCCCCTAAAGCCCTAGTTCGATAGTTGATTTCCATGCTAGGGACCCAATTTCATGAGGATGGTCGGATTTTGCATTCCCTATAACAAAATACTATGATCGTGAAGGTGAATGAGCAATACTTTACAGAGAAATTGTCCCTAGTGTCAATCCAAGGATCGTTGCTAAAACAAACATTCTTACCATTTCTAACTTTCCAAGAAACCCAATTATTGATAAAAGGGAAATTCCTCACCAAATCTCTCCATACTACTAAAGCATTTGCGATGGTCTTTGACAGGTCTCAAATCCATTCGATTATTTAACCCCACCTCCCACCCTCTTAAATATTTATGTCGTGTGACCCTCCCCCACAACTTGTTATTATCTAGGCACCTCCATAAGCTCTCAACTACTAAATATTGGGAGATAAAAGAAATCGTTTTATGCCCCAAACACCCAATAGTTTTGGAATTGCAACATAATTCCATTTGACTAAAGGAATGCCAAATTTCTACCTCCCTCCAAACCATAGGTAATGAACACACAAACTACTAATTTTCTCTAGAACTCCAATCACAATTGAGGACCAATACTCGAAACGGCTTTTATAACTGATGTGAATTGAACCAAATGACCTCCTCTCGATAGTAATTTATTTGCCCATATGTCTATTATTGATTTAGTTTTCTTAATCATCCAGATCCAATCCGCTTTCCAATAGGCATTGGGCTTGAGATGAAAGCCAAGATACATATACCTTCCTCGAGATATGATCTTGAAAGAGAAGAAACGTGGAATGATTTAATGAAAGCATTTAGGACATAGGCCCGAGCAATCTCTGACTTCCCGAAATTGATTTGCATAACTGTTGTGACGTCAAATCTATTCACAATTTCTTTAATAGTGGAAATATTATGTGTAGATCCAAACAGAAAAAGAGAATATCATCTACAAATAACAGGTGGGAAACATGAGAGTTATATGATACCTTTATGCCTCTAAGGTCACCCTTCTCTATGGCATATTTTATTAATCTACTCATTCCATTGGCAACTAACAAAAAAAATAAAGGAAATAAAAAAAACCTTGTAACAATTCATGAGAAACCTAGAAGAAAGAGAGAAATGACCCTTAATTAAAATGACAAAATTTACATTTCTGATATATTGTAAAATCTAATTTACCATCATTAATTTCATCTCATCCCCAATTTAAAAAGACAAAATGTGATAAATATCCCATCAACACCATCGAAAAAAATTATTAAATCTATTTTCATTAAAGAAAACCAAAATCAAAATTAAAGTAAATTTATACCAACATTAAAAACAATTAAAATAAAAAACAACATATTAAAGATCAAAAAAATATGTAATATAATAAAGATATGCAATGCTGTACTTTGCAACAGTATATTTTATTTTGCAACTATTTCTATAAGATAGGTGAAGTATTTATACATTCTCTATTTTCAATAGTCTCCCTCTGGGTGAGTGTTTCCTATGGAAGGTTGGTGGAACACAAATATTTTAATGGCTGCTTCCAAAAGTCCCAATAGTTTCACGTGGAATGTTAGGTGGAATAAAAATATTTTAGTCGCTACTTCCAAAAGTCACACTACAATTATTATGTTCACAATAGAACCATTATGTTTTGCAGGGTGGGTTGGTGATATCTGTTATTTTAACATAATGTTGCAAGCAAATCTCTTTCCTCCAAAATTGAGGGGAGATACATGGGTGTAAACAATTGGTGCAGCCTGAGTTTGATGGGTCTCATGTGTATACGAGGGCTTAGTGTGCATGTGGTTTCGAATTGAAAAATGATTGTGAGAGGTTGATCTGAAAGATTGTGCCGCGACAAAGAAGGGGATGGAATCAAAATTATCAATAATAAAATATATTTTTATCATCTGGATATAGATTACTTTGGTGGCTGTTTAGCTACAAAATATTTGAAATTTAAAATAAATTTAATGGTAAATTTAAAATAAATTTAATGGTAAAATTTGCTTAACTAATTTGAAATTTGAAATTAAAATAATAAATAATATATATATGGAAAATTATAATTATATATATTTTCCATATATAAAAATATATATATATATATATATATATATATATAATATTTTTTAATAATGATATTATGTTTTCTTTAAATAATCTTCTCATTTTCACTTTTATGTATCATATTATTGGAAAACAGTTAATGAAAG
Source organism: Pinus tabuliformis (assembly GCA_031772625.1). NCBI lineage: Eukaryota > Viridiplantae > Streptophyta > Pinopsida > Pinales > Pinaceae > Pinus > Pinus tabuliformis. Next base: position 1,001,249,663 of record CM062813.1, on the reverse strand, counting down.
ACTTGACTAAACGACTTTGAAATTAAGATGATGAATAACATTTGTATGTTTAGAAATAAATGATAGTTTTTTAATGAAGAAAATAAAGTTAATGGGAAGAAAACATTTGATGGGACTAAACCATTTGGAATTTGTATTTATTTGAAAATTAAAAAATAAAGAATGTGAAAATAATTTGGAGTTGATATTTTAGTATATTTAATTTAATTTAATTTCAATTTTAATATAATATTTATAAATTTAAATTTATTCTGAGAGTATTAAAAAGGGTTAGGAGTTTTCACAATTATGATGGAAGCAACGTTGGTGTTTATTATATTTATGGTTTAGAAAATATCTTAATAACTTTGTTGAAGCTTAATTGCTATTGTAGGGTCTTTATATTACAAAAGAAGGAGGACTAAAAAGTTTAATAGCATTAGGGAACTTTCTATTAAGATGTTTTCCATTTGGAATACCAGGCTTATTGGTAGATAAGAATACTTTCATAAAAATTAAGTTGTCTAGAATCAATGGTGCAACTCATTCCATTTATTAAATTGATGCATTGAAAATCTTATGAATGTCTTTTCTATCTTATTGAATGTACTATGTAATAAATGCATGTTTTGTATTGTTATCTATATTTATAATGAATTTATATAACCAATTCTAGCTTATGAATATGTTATTTAACTTAACATGAATCTTTAGGTTCTTGTGATTTATAAAAAAAAAATCGTCTTAAATGCTTGCATGTTTGTAATAGATTGTAATTTTACATGAAGATATTACTATTAGTAATAATATTTATAAAATATATTTGGCTATAATATTGGTATATTTATAACAAATTATTTACAAATATTTTAAGAGCTATCTTTTTTTTGTTGGTCAATGAAATTTCATTATATTATTATATAGAAACAATATGCATTATGATGACCTTCAGCTCTCCCCACTTCACTCCAATAGGATTTGTTAGTGAGGAGAATTGGATAAAAACGTATATGATGTGTCCATTTCGTACATATATCCCAAGGGAAAAAGTGCCAGACTATCCAAAACACATACAAAACTAGAAAACATCCTGCAATTTTCATATTAGGTAGGGGGATTCAGAGTTTGACCACCCGGAGCTACTAGAGGGTCGTGAGCTTCACAGACATGATATTTGATGTGTACAAAACACACCTCAATCTCATCCATTCACACATTGTTGTGGCGTTGTCTATGTCGCATACAAGCCAACTACTCTAGAATTTATCCCTGGTCATGTTAGACATCGTTGATGTAGGCTACAATTCATTCCAGTCATCATACCTCTATTGGCAGATAATGTCCAAGTTGGCTTGAATATCCCGTGGTTGAGCAGCTATTGTTCCAAGTGAGGGACATTTTTCTACGTTGTCTGGAGACTGGGCCTCTCCATGCATTGCCTCACCTCCCATATCCACACCTCCCACCTCGTCCTTATTCAACTCCCTCTCTCTGTTAGCTTGAGCACCATGCTTTCCACAGAGGCAACTACCCAATCGGGCACACCCACATTGGCGTATCATCTCTTCTGTCTATAACTAATGGACTCCTCACCAAAGCATCACAACAAGGGGTTTACCTCACCAGTGGGCCAACTTACGCTGAGACACATTGTACCACACAGGCCGCAACCCTAGTACAAAAAAGGCTCTCCCCAGGAGGCGAGATGAACCCAAAAGTCCTAGTAATGGAAAAATTGATAACACAAAATATTGATCAAATAGGGTGAAATAATACCTCTAAGCAAAGGATCATCATCAGCTTCGTCCATTGTTGCCCAACCCCGCCCCAAAAACACATTATTACCTTGAACTATCAAGTGTTTAACAAGCCACATAATTTTCAGCATGCTAGGTCGAGAGCAATTGCCCCCACTGAAACATCTTTCCTCAAAAATCAAAAGGGCTCCCTCATGCCCAAACCACCCACCCGCTGACCACAGGTTCAAAACCCACTATTCACATTGCTTTTAGAGCCGCACAAGTAAAACACTGACATAAAACACTAACATAAATAGGAATGAAGAAATTACCTCCTTAGCTACCATTTCAAAGCTTGGGGTCATGAGGCGAGACACTTTCTAGCTGAGTTGAGGGAAGCTACGAGACAACTAGGCAGAGCCAATCCCCGCTTAGGCACCAACCCATGATCCCATATAACTACTTGTTTCGCTCTTGTTTCCAATGCTTTCTCTAAATGCCAACCTGTAACAACTTCTATACGCCATATTGGCTCTCTAGAGAGGCCCTTCGAATGAACTGAGAAAGTGATAACTTCTAACCTCCAACTTTTTTATCTCCCAAGTGATGCTTCTACTCACTGTAACCATTTGTTGGGATGGGGTCTCCTGGGTCAGTTTTGGGGTTAAAATAACCCAAGTTTTGAAGTATTTTTGTAAATGATGTAAATTCTTCGCGATTTGTGGATGGGGAGTGCATAGATGATTAGGAGTCAAAGGTGTTTTAGCCCTGTTGGGATGGGGTCCCCTGGATCAGTTTTGGGGTTAAAAAACCAAGTTTTGATGTAAATTTTGGTAAAAGATGGAAAGTCTCTGGACAAATTGTGGATGCGAAGTGCATAGATAGTGAGGAGTCAAAAGGGTTTTTAGCCCCTTGTTTATGTAAATATGAGTCGGTTTTGAGGTCCAGCCATGGTTCGTGGACCATGGGATTGTATGTAAAAAGCTATAAATAGGTGTGTCTTAGAGAGTTTAAGAGGAGACCTATGTCTATGTCTGAGAGAGGGAAAAGGGGCAAGTAAGCACCAGGTAGATAGAACAGAAAAGGCTCCGCAAATGAGTGTGCGGTGTCCTAGAGTGTAGTCCGTAGCTGAGGGCGCGGACCCTTGCAGTTGAGTGCGCAGGGCCGTTTGAATCTGTAACCTCATATTGAAGATCAACAAAGAAGATTATTGAAGAAATTCATGTGTTTATCTGTTTACTTATGTTATTTATGTTTGCGATATATGTTGTGATAGAATAATTTCTTTATGAATTATTGATTTATGGATGTGTGACTCTATTGGATAAGTCTTATTAACTGTACGCAATGATTTTTAAGTACTTCTGTGAAGATTATAATACATTATGTTATGTTTATTAAGTACTTAAGTAGATCTACATGAACTCAAATCTAGGGTTATTTTATGGTGCATGTAAGTGGTTGATTCATCTGTGAAGGGTTCACAAAGACCTATCCTAGAACTTCATGAAGGTCTAGAGGTTGTTTAAAGGAAGTTGCATTACTGAGCGCTAGGGGCTAATATCTCTGCATGAAGGTAGATCTAGGTCAATAAAAGCCATCAGACTGATCTCTGGATGTAGAAACTTGGTTCCAGCATCCCCCCATATTGCTTTGGGTGAGACTTCATCCCACACTACGCGGGTTGATGCTGAAAGGCTCAGTAGTGTATGGTTTTTTTTGGCGCAATTAATTTTGAACCTGGGTCAGGACCCAGTAAGCTAACAAATGGTTTCGTTGCCAGGACCGAAATCTTCTTAAGGAGATGTGTGATGTCGCATCACTAGAATCCGACCAAGAAGGAAATTGAAAAGTGGTTGGACAGAAAGATTCATGAATTCATGGTGTAAGAGAATAGTAATCCATGCCTCTCGAAAGAGCAGTGGTTGGACATACATATGTACACAGAAATACACAAAACTTTCTTTTTCACCTTCCTGATCGAACTATTTGAGTGGATAACTAAGTTGGCAGATGACCAAGGAAGGTGGAGGCTTGATGATCCAATAGTGTGGACTCTAGAACTGGTATGGAAATTGGAAGCCTCTAAGGACAAAATCGCATGTGTTGTTGATGACTGGCTCAATCGAATTATAGGAGCATTTGTTACAGAGTTTGTGGTTGATACCTCGGTCAGCTACAACGAAGCAGAGTGATGCTTATTCAAGGGTCCATGAGGTAAGTATCTGAGGTCTTTGAATACCTGGATTAAGATGCTTTTTTGTGAGAAATGGGTTATGCCATTACCTCGATGTTTGGATCTACGCGAAGTGGGCAGATCTTTAGAAAACAAGATAAAGTAGGTCTTGAATATAGCCTGTTGATTAGACCTCCTTCGAGTGACGATGAGGGAGTGGTACAGACCTCATTGCGGATTGTTGTCTAGCTAATAAGACAAGTTTTTCCATAGATACATCATCCATCCACTCCACCTCCACCCTCACCTCCACAACATACAACTTCACCCACACCTCTACCACCACCACTTCCATTGAACATGTTGAACTCAATAAAGCTGGCCATTTTCAAGGATATAGGGAGTGAAGATACAGATCAGTTCTGGTTTGTTGTGAATGTGTTATAGACATTTTTGGGCACTACAACCCCAAGCATAAAATGTCCATAAACCAAGGGCTCCTAAGTCCCTAAAAGTGTTGTTCCAACCCCTAAAGGAACAAGGTCAACTGATTACAGCTTCTCCCAGAAGTTCTCCATGAAAAACTACTTAGAACTGGTCAAAATTGGATCATTTCACCTGCTCCATAGGCAAAGTGCATTGCATCTCACCTAAATACACACATTGGGTGCGTTGCATTTCAAAAATCCCTTCTATGGGGTGCGATGGGTGAGAAAGGACAAATGGCAGTGTCAATCCGCGAGGTGGAGAAGCATGGAATCTTCCAGAAACTTCTCTTGTGACACTTGCCTCTCTGAATTCAACCAAGGATGAGTAAGAGATCATCAATCTCCAAGTGGAAGCAAGAACTATCAGAGGGAAGACACTAATCAAATCACAAGATGACTCATCTCCCTTACAGACATCTATATATGGATCCCTCATCCCAGAGATCCAGAGGCTAGAATTTTGCATCTTGTAAGGAATTGTTGTTAGTTTCTTGAGGCAACATCATAGTGTTGGGTGATCTAAGCTTTTCATGAGGTGAAGAAGGGCTTCCCTGCTGAGAGGATGATGCTGGGTCAGAACAACTGGTTGTAACTCTCTTGGCTCTTTCTTGATTATCAATAATTCTATTCAAGTTTTCCTCCATACTCTTGTGTGATTTATGTTTTATGCATTAGTATGGTCAATTTACATCTGATCCTAGATTGTTTATGATAATAGATCCATGTTCTCGTATAGTGTTATGCTACTTTGATTCTATAGGTACTCTGTGAAGCTGGGTATACAAGATAGCGAGTAGCAAAGGACTATCAGAAGAGAGAGGAATCGAGCAAGGAACCAAGCGCAAGACAGAGGTTGGTCTCCTTCATTCTTTTCTCATCTATCTTTCATAAAGGAAAACGAAAGTAGCTTTACTTTGTTTGTTTCTAAGGTAGCTACCAGCCTTAGTGGGATTAGTTCTGCATCGACACTTTTCCCTTTAAAAAAATGGCGACTCGACTGGGGAGCGACTAGGTTGTTTGTTTATCTACATTTGTTTACTTTATAAACTTACAGACAGAGCCTGAAGTTGAGCCAGGTAGCCTTCGAACTGCATTTTCTATGCAAATGCAAAGTAGATAAATGCCACTTCAGTCAATCTCTGGGTTTTGTTTATGAATTAAACAACTGATTTACAAACTCTCTAATTTCCCTTGTGGTGGCTCTAGTAACCTCCTTAGATCTACCCCTATGATTGATTTACTGATTACCACTTGCTCGGCCAAAATCCCTGAATTGAACTGCAAACTGTGACCCAGAACCCAATCAAAGTCTCGTCCCTCGTCCAGCGCACTGTCTGTTCCGTGAATCTCAAATTCAGTGCAATTCCCGAGTGTAGTAGGTGCGCTGCATTTCAAATTCACTGTGTTACAGGTGCGCTGATCAGACAAGGCCTTGTTCCTGAATTTTGGTTTCTGTGTTCACTCTTTTCAGATCTATTCAGGAGTTTTGCTGCCTGTAGTTAGTACACCTCTGTTTGAAACCCCTTTCCTTGCTTTTATTCTGACTCCATTGTGCAAAGAACTGTAAATGTTTTTATGTATTTTTTGAGTCATTTTCAGTTCTCCCTTACAAAGAAGTAACGTAATTGTACTGTCGTTTCTTGATTTGAAAGTGTCGCAAGTGTCGTTTTCAGTCATAGAAGAGAATCTGATTGTTCTTGATAGTCGATTACCCTGTTACTATTGTATTTGATCTGAATTAGGAGTTTTTCTAGTGTCGAAAGCAAGTTTTCATTTCCAAATCGTAAAGTGTTGTCATTGTCTTCATTTTGATTTTGAAAAGAAACTTGTTAGTAATTGTCTCTTTGAAAATAATTCAGATTTGCGCATTAGCTTTCTTTTATCATTCACATATCAAGAAGGCTGAAAACAAATACATGTATGTGCATTTGCATTTAGACTGTTTGATTGGTTTGATTTAGGACGGTGCATATAGTGTGTGCTCTTTGCTCTTTGTTGAAAGAATATTGTCTCTCTTTCCTTAGTAGCTAGGATTTTCATTGCACAAAGAAGATAAAATGACTGTTTATCATCTTAGATTGGATTTTAGGAATTGTACATCTACATCACGTGGTGAACCTGAAAGGAAAATTTCTTAAGCAAGATCAACTATAAAATAAATTTAATGAATCTAACAACGCTTTGGAACCTAACGCACAACATCTAGAAGTCTAGGCTAGAGAAGTATTCCGGTGTCGTAAAGCCTGGTAACTGTTGTTTTCACTATTGGTTGGGTGATTCCTCCACTTTGAGACGATAAGTGCCAGTACAGACTCGTGCTCCCACGTACCGTCGAGTATATTTTCGGAGACCATAATAGGCTTAATCCTTTATCCATAGGAAGCCGTGTCTGCCGCCCTATCGATCACAATGCACTGAACACAACATTCGGGAAGATTGACTGCCGTACCGTAAAAAGTATTTTGCAGTTTTGCGATTGGTTTGGTAATCCCTCTGTCTAGATTTCCAAAGCAGTCCCTTTCGTTCCTTTTCAGACTCCTTAACAGAAAATGTCCATCTGAGCACATGTCACTTCAGGCTCATTAAAAATCAAAAGCGACTAGAGTCATCTTTTTTTTTTCTCGACTCTTAAAAATTGAAAAAACAAGTTGTGTCAAAGTGTCTAAAATTCATCTAATTTGGAAGCATACTTCCCCTTTATTTTTGGTTGATCGAGTAATCCGCAATCGTGGAAGAAAGTCAATTGAAACCCCATCGTTCGCGGAGGCTTACGAGTCAACCGTCTTTGTCTCCAGAATTGAAACTATTACGGACAAAGCAAACTCGTTTAACTGGTTCCAAATCTCCTGGTAAAGTTAGAACAAGTGTTTCAACAACAACGGAGACTTCGGTTACTCCAAACATTTCTGGTATCCCTGCCTTTACAGAAGAAGTTCAGCAGCCACCGAAGGACAGTAGCTCTGATCCTAGTTTGAAGGTAAACACTTGTGTTACTGAACCAGTTTCATCTACAACTGGTTCAGAGAGTGTTATTCCCCAAACATCTGTCACTGCAGATTCCATACCTTCTTCGGCACCAGAAATATTTTACGAACCTAACGGTCTACCTCTTCCACCTGGTCTGATTGCTATAGAAGAGATTGTGGAGGATCCTCCATCTAGTACTCCATCGCAATTTGGAGTCGGGATCACTCTGTATCCTTCTTCATCAGAAATTAGTCTACCGCCAGCGAAAGCTCTTGTAGAATCGCTAGGTAATCTTTTGGATAGACTAGAAATGTCTGAACAACCGTCGACATCTAGGACTGTGTCGTCCGACACAGCGACGGCATAACTTCCTGCTATCACTCCAACAATGTTCGCCGGTATACCATCTGTCCGAACTAGCTCTCAATCACTAGAAGGGGCCCAGTCAGGGGCTATTTCGACAGTATGGTCCGTTCCTGTTTGTTCATCCGGAATAGTATCCGGAAACTCTTATGTTGAGTCTCAAAAAATTGATCCTTCAGGATGTCAATTTGGGCAGTCCGGTCCTCAAGGACAAAATATTCCTTTAAGTACCGGATTACCGCCGTATGGGGGACAATATACCCTTTCATTGTCTCCTCCGGGAGGACAGCCATACGGGAGTTCACAACAAAATTCAGGCTATGCTGGAATTACATCTAGCGGTTGGGTATCGATACTACCTCAACAACCAAGAGTTGTATATTCGATGTAACAAGGTTTACCTATGTCAAATATACAAACTACGCCAGCTATTGTGACGGTGTCGCAAGTACAAGCACTGCCTGTTGTATGCCAACCTCAGGTTTCTCAGGTTGTAATGCAACAACCTCTTGACCCTGCAACTCAACCACAATCGCCGACTGGTGGAATGACACAGGCCCAAATAGGTACAATTACCCCTCATCTTGGTCAAGCAGTTAGTATCGGGCAACAACACATGGCTTCATAACCATGGCTAGTGCAATACCAACAACCACAATTCCAACAAGTATAACAAGGATCTGAGCAACAAATATTTGCAAATAGTGGGCAGCCGTATATTCAAAACGGTCAAAATCAACCATTCTACAATGGTTATGCCCACCAACCTTACCAAAGTTACCAACATCAAATGCATTATGCTGGTATGCAAAGACCCACTGCTCAGGCAATTCCATCTTATCCTGGGTATGCACCGCCTAACCTGAATCAACAGTTACCCTTCGTGGCAACTTTAGAGTTACCGGATTTAAATTGGTTAACAAACGATCCAATCGCTTACACCCCTTGGTGGCCAGCGATTCCGCATAAACTTCCATCGGATATTCCTAAATTTAATGGAAATCCGGGTGAAGATCCGTCGAATCATGTGATGACATTTCATCTGTGGTGTTCGTCAAACACCCTAAACGATGATTCAACTAGTCTTCGCCTTTTTCAGAGGACGTTAACTGGTCCAGTAGCAAAATGGTATATCAGGTTGCCTAGAGCTTCGTTTGACAACTTCAGTACCCTAGCCACAACCTTTTTAACCCATTTTTAGTTACCGATAAGGTACGAAACGGGAACAGAACTTCTTACCAATTTCAAAAAAACAACGGCCACTCACATTTCCGATCATATACATGAGTGGCGACATCATCGTAGAATGGTAAAAATGTATGTTCCTAATCAAATTTTAGCTGAATGGTTTATTAAGTCATTATTGCCTTCCATCACGGAAGATGAGGCAAAAGGGGAAGTCGTCACCAAAGAGCAAGTTATCGCTCGTGCACAATATTTAGACTTGATTTACACTTAGTCTGGCATTCTCTATGATAAAATACCTGACGCTCCTAGACCGGAATTCTCGGTCCCTCCTCCTCCTGAATCAAACAATGACTCCCATGCTGGCGATGGTGTGATTGGCGCAATAGACACGAGATCGAAAAAGGCTACATCTAAAAAGGCCCATAATATTTCCAGTCAAAATGAAAAAGAATAACTTCTTGCCTTGGAAGTAAATGTCGTCTCGACATATAAAGGCAAAGAAACCAAGCAACCAGGAGGCAAGAAGAAAAACAAAGCGAAGAAGAAGAAACAGGAGGAATCATCACCTGAAAAATCTTCTGCAAACCCTCCTGGAAATAGGAAACCAAAAAATCCATGCTTTATATGTGATGAGGATCATTGGACATCAGATTGTCCACACAGAGCTGAGCTTAAAAAATTCTTCAAGAATTCAAAAACCTCGGCAGTATTAACTGATCCATTTCCGAACCCAGGGACAAATCTGGTTGACAGTGGAAATGCTTCCCCGTCTCAAGTGTTGATGTTGTCGGTTTCCAAATAGCAAAATGATGCTTTGATATCGACAAGGAACAAATATTATGAGAATCCACAGCTGTCGAACAACAAGGATAAAGATCAACCTAGTAGTTCGACAACAACTTCGACAGAAGTTGCGCCGCCCATCATTCCTGAGCTGACAATAAAACCGCCAAAGGGAGTAGTACACAAGTCGACATTTAATCCTCATGCTAGAGCGGCACAACATTATAATATAGTGGAAGATCTGGCCCAATCGCCATCCGCTATGTCGACACTTGAGGTACTGCAAAATTGCCCATCCCAAAAGCAGGCTTTATTATCAGCCATCGGTGGGATAGACCCAAAGGATTCCAATCTTGTGTCCTTTAATCATAAAGGATACGATCCTCAGTTACCAGCTCAACTAGCTTTCCTCATTCAAGTGAAAGCCCTCAACAAAACTGTTCATTGAACAATTATTGATGAGGGGGCATCTACATGTATTATGTCGATGAGTTGCTGGAAAACTTTAGGATCTCCAACCTTGTCACGATCTTCGATGACATTAAAAGCATTCAACGGACGAACATATACCCCATATGGTATTCTAAGTAACTTGCAAGTTGAACTGGGGGGGGAAACAGTAGAAATAGATGTTGAAGTAATCGACGGAAACCTCGATTACAACATCCTACTGGGAAGACCATGGATATATGCTATGGCTGCTGTTGTGTCGACCTATTTTAGGAAGATTGCATTTCCCTTTCAAGGAGGGATTACAATTGTCGATCAACAAAATTTCCTCCCCAATGGTTCTCAAGTTACGGGAAGCATTCCAATGATCCATGGAAGCCCTCATTCGCTTCAAAATATCGGAGTAGGCATACTAAAAGACCCTATATTAATGGGAACTTTTGCCCTTCCACCTCCAATAAATCTAGCGGAAGTAGCATCAGTAGGAACCTGCAATATGATATCTTCGATTAAAAAGATCTCAGAAAATGATATAAACATGGATCATACGTAGGTATTGCTTCCAAACCATATGGAAATATTGTAGCAATCAATGTTCCTAGCATGGGAGGCAAACCCAAATAAACGCTCACCAAGCGTTTGGATAGATAGGTCTAACGAATATGGCACCCCTTCAGATCCTTGGTCGCGAGTGCATTACACCGACAAAGGAATTGTTCAATCAATGGTAATTGAAGGGGCACCATGGGAAGATTACCACCATCGTTCCCTTCTTCCGGATTGTGAAGAAGATACTCTTGATGACCTTTATCATCCCTCAGTTTTTGATTTCCTATCAAATACTGTAAACACGATGGATTCCGAGCGAAACTTGTCCAACATTGAAGAGACTATCGCCATAAATATCTCGACCAAAACAGATGTTGTAGAGAATATTTATGTTGGCAAATGTTGTTCTCCTTCAGAATTGGAAATATATAACGCTCTTTTTCGCGAATTCAGAGATGTCTTTGCTTGGTCATATAATGAAATACCAGGCATTGACTCGATTATCGTTGAACACGAAATTAAGATGTATCCAGATGTCAAACCAGTACAACAACGACTAAGGCAGGTGCACCCCAAGAAAGACGCTACCATCAAGGCAGAAGTTGAAAAACTTCTCCATGTTGGTTTCATTTACCTGGTTCCTCTAACCGATTGGGTATCGAACATTGTTCCTGTTATGAAAAAACAAGGAACGATTAGAGTGTGCGTCGATTATAGGGATGTAAATCAAGCTTGTCCAAAAGACAACTACCCTACACCCTTCATTGACCAGATAATTGATGAATGCGCCGGATGTGAAATCTTTTCATTTATGGATGGATTCTCCGGGTATAATCAAATAAATATCCACCCATAGGACCAGTCAAAGACTGCATTTATTTGTCCGTGGGGCACATTCACATATCGAAAATTACCCTTTGGTTTAAAGAACACAGGGGCAACATTTCAGAGGGCAATGAATTATTCCTTCCATGACATCAAAAACATTGTTCAACCATATCTCGACGACCTTTCGGCTCATTCGCGAAAGCGGACTAATCATCCGCAGCATTTAAGAGCGATATTTCTACGTTGCCGACACTACAAGATACGACTCAATCCACACAAATGTGTGTTCTGTGTCAGTTCTGGGTGTTTACTTGGCTTTGTAGTTTCAAAGGACGGGATTTGTCTCGACCCATGTAAGGTTCAGGCAATCATTAATTTGCCTCCACCTTCAAATTCGCTTCAGATTCAGAAACTCCAAGGGAAAGCAAACTTTCTGAGGAGGTTCATTCCAAATTACGCCGAACTTGCTAAAGGTTATACACGTCTATTGAAAAAAGAAGTGCCCTTTGTTTGGGATCAGGTTGCGCAAGCTTCCTTTGATGCTTTAGAAGAATCCCTAATGAAAGCATCATTAATGTACGCTCCTGATTATCAAAAATACTTTAACCTGTATCTGGTTGCAAGGGATACAACCATCGCAATGGTTTTAGTTCAAGAAGACAACGGAATTGAACATCCTATATATTATTTGAGTAAGAACTTAAATGATACAGAAAGCAAATATTGTTATGTTGAAAAGCTAGCTCTCGCAGATGTTCAAGCGATACAGAGATTTTGACACTATGTCCTCTTTCGAAAAACTACCATTCTGTCAGATTGCAACCCCATGACTTATATATTGTCACGACAGTTGCTGGGGGGCAAATATTCAAAATGGATAGCAATTCTACAAGAGTTTGATCTGGAATTTGTAAAATCCAAGTCAAAGAAAGCCCTGGTTTTCGTAGAATTATTATGCGATCTCCCATCGTCATCCAACGATGAAACATCCGAAGAAACAATCGTGGATGAATCTTTGTTTCTGATATCTTCAAGCAATCCGTGGTATGGAGATATAATCATTTATCTCCAAACCCAAAAATATAGGCCTAATACCTCCCGTTCCGAACAAAAACGTATTCAATACCAATCAAAAGACTACATGATCGTCGGTGATACACTTTACCGTCGTGGTGTCGATACAGTTCTGAGGAGGTGCCTCACCCATGAGGAGGCCGAAAAAGTCCTGAATGATTGCCATTCAGGCGCGTGTGGGGGGCATCAATCCGGTTACGCTACGGCGCAATTTTTTTTACGAGTGGGATAATTCTTGCCAACAATGTTCAAAGATTGCATAATCGCAGTCAGAAGTTTCCATGCCTGTCAAATTTTCGATAGCAAAACCAGAACACCACCCGCACCTTTGCAGCCAATAGTTATTGTTGGACCATTTGCCAAATGGGGCATTGATTTCATGACATGTAACCCCACCTCGACCGGGGGCCATGGGTATATCATAGTCGCAGTGGACTATTTTACCAAATGGGCCGAGGCGATGCCTACATTAGATAACACTGGTGAAACAGCTGCCCGTTTCTTTTTTAATCATGTAGTCACTGGATTCGGCATTCTACAGGCTATAGTCACAGATCATGGATCGCATTTTCGCAATCACATGATGGTCGAATTAGCTGCCAAATTAGGGTTGTCCCACGACAGCTCTACTCCATACTACCCGCAGGCCAATGGACAAGTTGAAGCAATCAACAAGGTCCTGAAGCGCATGCTGCAGAGAATGATTGGAGTCCACAAAAGGAGTTGGCACCTGATCCTGTACTCAGCCTTGTGGGCATACCGAACATCGGTAAGGAATGCGATCGGGTTTACACCTTTCCAACTGGTGTACGGCCTAGAAGCAATCTTACCAGTTCAGTGTGAAATCTCGTCCCTCAAACTCGCAATCGACCTTCTCCCCAGAACTTCAGAAGAGGAGGCTCGTTTCTTGGAACTAATCCAATTGGATGAAACCTGTCGTGATGCTGCTTTAGCTAATGAAGCCCATAAGAAACGATTCAAGGTGCAGTTCGACAGGAATGTCAAACCCCGTGTCTTCTCAGAAGGTGACTTGGTATTGCTTTATGACCAAGAATCCGATAAATTGGGAACAGGTAAATTCAAGCCTTTATGGATGGGCCCCTATATTGTTAAGTGAGTGTTAGAAAAAGGAGCCTACGAGTTAATGGATTATGACAGGATTCCACTGGCACAACCTCGTAATGGGTTGTATCTTAAGCGTTACTATGCATGATTCAGTGTGGTAACCTATATGCTTTTGTTACATTTTTGTTTTCGCTAAAGTATTTGTTTTGGTCAAGTAAGTCCGCTTTTTACATTTGTCACATATGTCGAACCTATTGGAATCTTTTGTTGGATATGCCGACGGAGCAAGTCGTAGTTCGCAAAACCTATCTTCTGTGGCCTGGGCCATTTTCGATCCAAGTGGCGAGTTAGTAAGTTTCAGAGGGGTATGTATTGGTCGATCAATGAATAACATCGCTGAATATAGTGCATTGATAGAAATTCTCTCTGATGCCATCACACATGGCATATGCCGACTGGTCATCAGGCTAGACCCACAGCTCGTCATACTACAGCTCAATGGTATCTACTCCGTCCGAAATCCAGCTATCTATCGCATGTTCCTAAGGGTCAAGATTTTGGAAAGGCAATTTGATTTTATTCAATATCAGCATATTTCCAGAAGCTTAAACACACTAACTGACTCATTGGCAAATTATGTGTTAGATAGACATTTGCAACATTTATAAAAAGAAGCATCTCATCAATATTTGCATCAGGATCATGTAACTTAACCAAAATAAAACTCTGAAAATCAAAAATATATATAAATATAACTGTTTATGGTTCACACATAATGTTCTGTAACCAAGACAAAATTGGTCAAATGACCCAAAACTCAAAACGCTAGGGGGCACCCTAGTCTAATGATGTTGGTGATAACAAGTCACCGCCTGTGCAATCATGCGTAAAAGCCTAGTCCATGAACTTGGCATGCCAGTAGTATGTCGCTACAACCTCAAAGGAAGCTCATCAGTCCTCACATCTGGAATACCGAGAGTGAGGCCCTCGACCTGATCCTGTAATGCTAAAAGAGTCTCGGCCACATCAAGGTCGCGAAGGATAGCCCTTCCCACAACCTCTCCTGCTGGAGCGGCAGCTGCCACTCTCAGGCGTACTACTGGCCGAACGGGACCAACATCTGCATGAGCACATGAGTTCTGATTAGTCTTGATAGAATAAAGCACAAGGAAATTATAAAAGGAAAAACGATAAACAGAAATATGGTCAAGAATTTACCAATGGCACCCCACTGTTCGCCAGTCGGCAATACCAAATCCGGGTCACCCCGAAAGTCCATACCAGCATATGGATACTCGGAATAAACCATCTCCTGACGATCGAACCACACGAAGAAGGTATCGGAAAAGGAAATCTGAGACTGACCAGCGTGCCTAGACATATGGTTGACCCATCTCTGCATACGTGGTTCAGTCGGTGGAGGTAAACCAAGTGCAATATACTGCAGCTGCATCAGTGGTATCTTTTCCAAGGTGAAGGCGGTCAAAATAGAACCGTATCCAAAGTTCTTCAACCTCCCGCTTTTCACCTTGGTCAACTGTTCTTTCATCACAAGGAGTACTGTGTCACACCAGTTGAACACCTTTGGTTCGAGACATTCCAAGGCGTACTGCATATAAGATCGGTTGGCCATATGAAGAGCCGCACCACCAGCCATCCTACCAAAAGTGAACAGAATGGTCCTCAAAGACCTGTCAGTGACATCTCGAATGATGATCTTGCCGTCTTTACTCGGCTGAGATCCCTCTCTGCAATACCTGCGAACATAATCTCTCACAGATTCACCTCCACAGGCCGAACTTGATAGAGAGATAGGGGCACCCCGCCTCGATAAGCCAGTCAAAAAATAGATGTCCACTACAGTTAAGGGGATGGAATTGCCCCTAATTTGAAACACCTAGCGGGTAGGATCCCAAGCATCGAGCAAATACTGTAGCAAGTTGATTTGTTGTCTCATGGTAGAAATGCGGAAAAACTTCAACAGGCCACAGTTCCGTAATGCATTTACTGTAACCGGATCATGTAAGGAAAGCATGTAATCTTCTTCATGCTCACGTTCTCACCATGTAATGGTCATTTTTCTCCAATAAATCTCTTAAAACAAACAAGAGAAGAGTTAGATCTTGATTTGGTGAGAAACAAGCAAAAATTTCCATTGAAAACTATGCATAAATTTCCTTCCTTGCGCTCAACACACCTACAGTAGTGTTCAGGGTGCGTTGCATGTCAATTGGCCAGTGGAAATGCTAACATCCAATGCACCTTTCGATGCATAAAGGGTGCGATGAAGCCAGGGCAAGTTTTTCAAACCCCAAAGACTCAGAAAAACCAAAAATCAAGCTCAAAAATCAAAATGGAAAGGATGAAATGAAAGAGCTCAGGTTTAGCTCCTACCTAGTCCAGACGGCGCCAAAAATCGTCCACAGAATCTCCTGGAATCAGCTGATGAAAATCAAGGGGGGAAAGCACCTCCAAAGCTCCAACAAGCTAAAGTTCAAATGAAATGGTAAAATGAGAGGTAAAAGCACTTTTAAATTACTTTTTACGTAATTCGAGTAAAATACTAGTGTCTTAACTCGTTTTTCAAACATATATTGTTCATTTCTAACTAGTTTGATGAAGCTATTGAGCATGTAGTACAATCTTTGAAGGAACAAAGCTATTTATGGCAAAGTCAAGAAATGACCGTTACATCGAGCAGTTTTAACGCAGACTTCATCCTCGTTAAAAAATAAACATAAGAAATGAGCAAATGTTTTCCCCAGCATTTAAGCTCAATAAAAAATGAACCAATTTCTGGTAAATAACCGTCGTGAATGTAGTACTTCAGCCTTTAAAGCCTTGGTCATGTTCTCATCATCACCTCCACTCTGTATTGGCCAATCATTCACCTCCATTTGATTGTTTACCCCTTTTGTGGAACAGCTGCGAAGAGTGATCCTATTAGCCATCCTTGTAACACTGCCATGATTGGAAAATTCCAAACCTTACCTGGAATCAGCTGCTACCCAAATTTATCACTCGTTCTTCAAAGACGAGTCTCCTTTAAGCTCTTTTCAATTGACTCGTAAAATATGAAAAGATTGTCGAGCCATTGGCCTCTTCAGCTCGTTAAATGGACCGGAAGTGCTATCCCTCCTTCAGATTTTAATCTTTTTGGACCTGAGGGATTATTACACAAAAGCATCAAGCGCTTGTTTTGTTCGGCTCGTTAAAAGTATCGAAAATTCATCCCTTCTGTATTGTTTTATACTTTTTCGGACTTAAGGGATTAGATGACGAAAAAGGATTTTTGGAGTTTCCTTTACGTCCCTTTTCAGACTCTCTAAAATTGAAAAGGATCGAGTTATCTTTGTCGTTAAACTCGTTAAAACCTAATAGAGACAAACTTGTCCATAGCAGACAAGAAGCAGTTTCACTATTGCTAGGCTTGTTAAAACATAGCGATGAGTTTGCCCGAAGGGAAAATTATAGAACAAGAATATGTTATCCTCCTCAAGCTTGAAAAAAATAAAGAGGTACTGGTCAGCAATGACTGGGGAAAAATTGGGAAGAAAACTTGAAGAAACTTTGTTGGTAGCAAGTCACTCTTGGACATGACACTTTCACTCTGCATCCAAGTCGGGTTGGGTTGTTTCATTCACCGGTCACATCACCATGGTCACATCACACCATCCACATTTGGGGTTAATGATACCAATCCATCATGTCACTGTTGCCGGTATGTTCAAGAGAAGTCACTCAGAGAATTCACCTGTGTCTCACCCGCTGCAATACATTTACGCTCCATTCTTTCATGATCGCCACCCTGAACCTTATATCACCAGACCATTTTCACCTCCATTAAAATCATTTGCTCCATTCCGTGTCATTGATGTGGGATTCATTAAGGCCCTCCTATGACGGATCGCTTCTTGTCGACATCAGCTCATTATCCAAGAATTCGATCTAGGAACACCCATTTCAGTACTTTGAAGCTTGCATGCCTCAATGGCAAGTTTCTCACTTCCGGCGACAGGTTTACACCAATGGCCTTCGACCCGAAAGATTTTGCGCGGTGTTCGACGCCAAGTCCCTTATTCACACCACGTGAATTGTACTGTAGTACCTTGAGGATCATTATCATTATCGGTGATTCCTCTCGCGCCTGTTAACAGCTTACATCATTGGCTGGTAATCAGGTGATGTCTTTCCATGTTCGACTCCAGAACATCTCTCACATGGATCGACTTGTACTTTGAGTGAAGATCGAACGAGATTGAAGACCCCGGATCTAGTTTCATCCATCCAGGCTGCGATATATATTCAGGAAAATAAAGACATCAAATGTACATCATTGATGCTCAGATAATCATCCAATCTATGGGATGATGGCTCCTCCAAAATCATCAGTCTACACTCAGACGATTGTCTGTCCTATGTACATGAAAATGAATTTATAAAGCTGAGCATGGGAATGCCTGCTTCAACTAGATCATGAAAATATTATGAAGATAATTTATTGTATTGTATCTTATTACAGGTCTCCTTCCAGCTTGAAAGAACTTCGGATCCTCATGATAAAGCATTTCACCCGACATCAAAAAAGATTAACGACCTCATGCTTTAGGGGGCAACTGTTATAGAAATTTTTGGGCACTACAACCCCAAGCATAAAATGTCCATAGACCAAGGGTTTCTAAGTCCCTAAAGTGTTGTTCCAACCCCTAAAGGAACAAGGTCAACTGATTACAGCTTCTCCCAGAAGTTCTCCATGAAAAACTACTCAGAACTGGTCAAAACTGGATCATTTCACTTGCTCCATAGGCAAAGTGCGTTTCATCTCACCTAAATAAACACAATGGGTGTGTTTCATTTCAAAAATCCCTTCTATGGGGTGCGATGGGTGAGAAAGGACAAATGGCAGTGTCAATCCGCGAGGTGGAGAAGCATGGAATCTTCTAGAAACTTCTCTTGTGACACTTGCCTCTCTGAATTCGACCAAGGATGAGTAAGAGATCATCAATCTCCAAGTGGAAGAAAGAACTATCAGAGGGAAGACACTAATCAAATCACAAGCTGACTCATCTCCCTTACAGACATCTATATATGGATCTCTCATCCCAGAGATCCAGAGGCTGGAATTTTGCATCTTGTAAGGAATTTTTGTTAGTTTCTTGAGGCAACATCATAGTGTTGGGTGATCTAAGCTTTTCATGATGTGAACAAGGGCTTACTTTCTGAGAGGATGATGCTGGGTCAGAACAACTAGTTGTAACTCTCTTGGCTCTTTCTTGATTATCAATAAAGCTATTCAAGGTTTCCTCCATACTCTTGTGTAATTTATGTTTTATGCATATGTATGGTCAATTTACATCTGATCCTAGATTGTTTATGATAATAGGTCCATGTTCTCGTATAGTGTTATGCTGCTTTGATTCTACAGGTACTCTGTGAAGCTAGGTATACAACAAAGCGAGTAGCAAAGGACTATCAGAAGAGAGAGGAATCGAGCAAGGAACCAAGCGCAAGACAGAGGTTGGTCTCCTTCATTCTTTTCTCATCTATCTTTCATAAAGGAAAATGAAAGTAGCTTTACTTTGTTTGTTTCTAAGGTAGCTACCAGCCTTAGTGGGATTAGCAGTTATTCATAGACACTTTTCCCTGTAACAGAATGATGTATGGACTGTGTAGTATATCATCTATGATGACATAAAGAAGGCATAGTTAGTCACTGCCCTGCAGGGTCATGCACTAACGTGGTATATCAAGTACTTTTCCAATCATCCTTTAGCGATGCTAACAGAAACCAAGGATGTGTTAAACAAATATTTTAGTAAGCCTAAGTCTTACTCACAATAAGTAGTTGGATTTAAGGAAATCATAATGAGGGTTGATGAAACGCCTTGGGAGTTAGATCAAAGGTTGAAATGTGTGATTTGCAAAGCTAATATGCAGCTCACAGTGGTCAGCACCACGAGTGGTTTATAGCCTCACTTATGCCCCACCTGAGGATTGATTTGTCACAAGAGAAGATAGGAACTGAGGAAAAATCCATGGAGATTGTGATGAGATTACATGTGACACTTATTCAGGATGTGATTTTGGGAGTCCAATAGATTCACTCACAGTTTCAGAACCTCTGCTTGGAATTAAAGAGCTTGAGAAAAGAGTAGGAAGCTAGGCTAGAGGTGCGCGAGGAAGTCTGGTGCCTAAAATGTAAGAGCCAAGGGCATGATAAAGACCACTCCCCTACCTTTGAAAATTATATTACAGGAAGGGGGCCACCTCCCCTGAGGCTAGAAGCTCCAGCAGGACCAAGTACGGGGCCCACTCTATGGTGCGCTATTTTTTAGGTGGCTAGAAAACATGTAACAGATAATTGTCATTTACTACAAAAGTTCGTTCAAACGTCACAATAGCTGTTCTGCAATTTCTGTAAATTGGTGGGCCATGATGAGAGCCACTATCGTAGCTACGAATTGATGATGGAAAGAATGCCTACCTACCAAATGCAAGCAGAAACTCAGCCTCCAGATCAGGGGACAGGAGGAGTTCATGGAGGTTATCAAGGAAGAGGATGGGGCCGAGGAGGAGGAGGACCTAGTAGAGGTTGCAATCAGATTATTTTCTATAATTGCGGAACACCAAGGTACTACGTGTGGGAGTGTCATAATCAGACATGCCCATCCTGTGAATACTACAGCCAGTTTGACCACACTATAGAAGAATGCCCTATGCTAATATCTAATATGCAAGACAAGAAGGTGCATACTCAACAATCTAAGCAGAACTTACAAATCATGAGAGTTGAGCCCTGTGAGGAAGATCTGAATGTGAACATCATGCTGAGAAGCGGAATAAAAACTGGGGATGATAAGGGAAAACAACCTGAAGAGGATGAATGGTTCTGCAAGGCCCCAGAGAAGGAAGTTGGGTTCAATTTGGAGTGCGTGAAGGAAAAATTTATGGAAGCCAAGAAAAGCTTCGTTGAGGCATCTACCTCAAGAAGCCAAAGCAAAGTACTAGAAACCAGTGCGGCTACAGAGATTGACCCCTATGTACTTACCACGTTCCTCGAAACCTGAATGAAACTTCTGCGCGATAGCAAGGCTATGAAAGGTCTATTGGAATTGATAAACAAGTATGTTGGTAAAGAAAACACTCCTGATGGGCACCACATAGTAAGAAAAATTGGCAAACATAAGGCAAGAACAGGGTGCAAGATGACGCTCACCGCGTAGATAGGAGATTATGAGATGGATCAGGTCATTTTGGATCTGGGATATGACGTGAACGTTTTTCCTAATAGACATGGGAGGGAATGGAGAGACCTGCACTATAATGGTCTTCGATCCAACTAAGAATGGCCAACCAGTAGAATATCATCCCTATGGGATGACTACATGGAGTCACCATAGATATAGAAGGTGCAAGAACGCTTGCTAATTTTTAAGTAGCAGAGATTGTTGACGACAACAATCCCTACCCCACGCTCCTTGGAATTGACTAGGCCATTGATATGAATGGACTCATCAACTTAAAGAAGAGTACGATGTTGTTTTAGAGAAAATTGCTTTGGGTTGTAGTACCATTGGACCATGCAGAAGGACCGTGCTATACTAAACGGGTTCATGACTATGAAGAGAGTGATGATGACTTAGACCAGATCTACAAAATAACAGTGCGAGATCAAGACTAGATGAATCCAACAACTGATGGAAGGATTGCATGGGACTTGGAAAGTTCTTGTACCTTGGATTCAGATGAAGGATTGGAGCATTAGCAGAATAGGATGCATGAAGTATCTACACTGTGTTGCAACATGATGACTAAGTCACTGCGTAGTGTGTCATTGGAGGTAAGAAATTTACCATATTACGATGGCTTAATTGACATAGATAAGCTTTTGGATGTGTTTTAATGAGAGGTCTCTGAGGATCACCACTTCCAAGCATTAGATTTGGCACTGCGCACTACGCCCACATGATGGTGGGGTAGACACAAAGATAGCTCTGATGAATGGTGAGATTACAGGAGGATGATGAGGTTGTGATTTGGTCATCCAAAAATTCAATTGACAGAGAAATATAATGGGAGAAATGATCTGCACAATCATTTAGTGAAGTGGAATAAAGGTTATGGAATAGAGTCGTAGTCAAAGTGGGTGCACTTATTCTGTCATACTTTGGATACAATTCCTATGAATTGGTATCTGGAAACGGAGCTCTACCATCGCACCACAGAGTGGGATATATTAAGGGAAGGATTCTTAATGACCTTCAGTTTTGAAGATGGTTTCGAATGCATTGATGAAGCTCTGTAGGAGATTAAGGCAACAATATTCAGAATACCGAAGGATCCTTTGGATTTGGTTCAGCCAGATTGGAGTACTCAGCTGCGCCATGCACTGGAATGCTATAATTTGATCACTAGGGGGTGGATGAAGATCCAATAAAGATCAATATTTCAAAGGCAGAAGACCATCACGAGGTTGAGGGTCCAAAACTAGAAAACTTGGATATCACCATGCCATTGAAAACCAAACAAGTAAACATTGGTACTGAAGAAGAGCCAAAATTTGTGAATATTTGGGATTACTGGGATGATGACATAGTGGATAAAGTTGTTGAGCTACTCCGCGAGTACTAGGATCTTTTTCACACCAAAGTTTTTGGACCTGAAGGGCATCGTAGGTGACTTGGGTGTGATGAAAATCACTTTAAAGTTGGACACAAAGCGTGTTAAGTAGAGGACATATCACCTGAATCCCAAATACAAGGAAAATTTCTACTTGGAGTTAGATAAGATGCGAGAAGCAGGCATCATCAAACCTGTGGAGGAATCTGATTGGGTGAGCCCGATGGTGGTTCAGGAGAAGAAACAGAAGGGAGAAATAAGGATTTGTGTAGATCTAAGGAAGCTTGATGATGCTTGCGTCCATGATCCTTTATTGACACTATTTACCGACGAATTATTGGATAAATTTGGAGGGAAGGAGGCCTACTCATTCACTGATGGGTTTTTGGGGTACCATCAGAGTAAGATCGCACCAGAGGATAGGATCAAAACAAACTTTGTGACAGAACGGGGTTGTTTCCAGTATACTGTAATGCCATTTGGACTTAAGAATGTGCCTGCAATATTCTCTCACATAGTTATAGAAACGTTTAAGGAGTTCATTCATAAGTTCTTGGAGGTGTATTTTGATGACTGGACAGCGTTCGGTCTGGTAAAGAACCATGTAGCAAGTTTGTGCCTAATGTTGGATACGTGCCACAGATACCAGATCGTGCTGAACTTGAAGAAGTGTCTATTATCTGTCCCCTTTAGGATCATGTTGGGTCATGTGGTATGCAAGCAAGGGTTGATGGTGGACCCTGCCAAGATCACGGTGATAGTAAATTTGGGGGCCCCAAGAAGTGTCAAACAATTGCGTGCAACGCTCATACATATAAGATATTACAGAAATTTCATCAAGTCTTATGCTCATATTACCGCGCCCATGGAGAAAATCCTGAAGAAAGACACTACATTTTGTTGGGATGAATAATGTTAACGCAGTTTGGATGTATTGAAGGAGAAGATGGTTATCGTGCCGATTTTGGTCTTCTCGGATTAGAGAAAGGAATTCCATCTACATGTGGATGCCTCTTAAATTGCGTTGGGACAAGTGCTAATACAGGCTGGTGACAGAGAGATGGACCACCCTATAGCCTTCACGAGTAGAAAATTATCAAAGGCTAAGAAGAATTACTCAATGAAAGAGAGCGAAGGATTGGCTATGGTATACGCGGTTCAAAAGTTCAGGCACTACTTATTGGGTGAACATTTGAAAATGTACACAGATCATTCTGCCTTGAAATACCTGGTCAATAAGCCTGTGTTGGGGGGGAATATCTGTCGATGGTTGCTGCTATTCCAGGAGTATGAATTTGAGGTGATTGTGGAGTTAGGCAGGTTGAATGCAGGACCTGATCATCTATTGCAGATTGAAATAGGAGAGGAGCCTACTAATTTGGAGGAAGGCTTGCCCAATGCACAACTCTTTGCACATTGCATAGCAAATAACCACTTTGAAGATATTATCCAATTTTTGACTAAAAGGGCGACACCGGAAGGATACAACAATCAACAAAAGAAGGAACTAGTAGTGCGGGCAATAGATTTCTCAGTGATTGCAGGATATTTGTATAAGATGGGTTCAAACGAGATATTGCGACGATATGTGCTGGATTTTGAATGGAATAGCATCCTTGTTGAAGCTCATGGAGGGGTTGCGGGAGGACATTATGCAGGAAAGGCGACAATGCAAAATATTTTGCGTGTAGGGTTATGGTGGCCTACGCTGCATAAATATTCTAAAGAGTATTATAGGACATGTGATGCATGTCAGTGAATGGGCAGACCATCATGAAGGGATGAGTTGCCACTGAATCCTCAAGTATTGTTGCAGCCATTTGAAAAATGGGCAATTCCTTTCATTGGGCCAATTCAAACCCCAGGAAAGAAGATAGGTGCACACTATATCATCACCGTGATGGAGTATCTAACCATGTGGGTGGAGGCACAACTAGTGAAGGATTGTATAGGGGCCACAATAGTGAAGTTCTTGTTTGACTATGTGTTAGCTAGATTTGTTTGTCCAAAAGTGTTGATGAGTGATCGAGGTATGCACTTCATAAATGAAACGATTAGTGTGTTGACTGAAGAGTTCCAGGTTTATCATCAGAAGAGCACACTGTATCATCCTCGGGCTAATGGAATAGTTGAGGCCTTTAATAAAATTTTGGAGAATGCGCTGATGAAGATTTGTAACGTGCAGCAAAATGGTTGGGATGTGCGCGTACCTGTAGTGCTATGGGCGTACAAGACTACTTGCAAAAAGCTGACAGGACAGACACCTTTTAGATTGGTCTATGGCATAGAAGTTGTGATACCTATGGAATATATTGTGCCTAGTCTATGCATAACAGCTTTCACAAGCATGGCAGATCACAAAGCCTTGGAAGAATGGCTTGCGCAGCTCATGGAGCTTGAAGAAGACAAATTCTTGGCTGGATTCCATCAGAAAGTATAGAAGGAGCGTGAAAAAGCATGGCATGATCAACACATCAAGCTACACACGTTCAGAGTAAATGCTCTAGTTTTATTATATGATAGCAAGTTCACTATGTTTCCAGGGAAATTTCAGATCCATTGGCTTGGGCCATAGATTATTAAAGAGATTACCGATGGGGGTGTCCTTCAACTCGCGACGCTGAATGGAGAACCTTTTCTGGGAAGGGTTAGTGGAAGTCGATTGACACCATATACAAGGGATCTAGCTCAATGAATATATGACGCCAGGACAGTCTTAGTGCTCCATGCAGTTGTAAGGGAGTGTGGGACTATAAACTACACTGTGAGGATTGGAGGACTCTGCAACAATCAGGCTACGTGGAAAATGGTGAAGTTACAGTATAAGAAATTGTGTGAAGGGAGTTGCACTATGATGGAAGGTGATGTGTAGCACAATAGGAAAGTTACCGTTAGAGTCACCATTCATGATTTGACAACCAGAAGATGGTTAAGAGCAGTGGGCTAGAAGCATTTAAGGCCAAAATATTTTAAGATCTGCCACCAAAACAACATTAATGATTGAATTTTGGGAGGAACGGTTGGATTTGAATTCAAAAACCCCTATAAATTATGCGTGTCAGTGCAATAGAGAACACTTTGCACACTTAGAGTTTTTGAGTTGAGTTGTATGTTGCTTATGAACTGCTCATTCTTTGAGCATTTGGTCACGAGCCCTGTATTTGCCAATTTACCAGATTTGAATCAGAAGTTCATCCTTTGAAAGCATGTTAGGACCAAGCCTAACTGAGACTGTGAGCACTGGGGGAGATGTTGCGTCTGAAGGAGTTGTTCCAGAGGTGGTGAGTATGGAAGCGCCGAATCCTATGCATACGATGCCAAGGTCACCTAGGTCGAAGCCTACCCTTGTTAGAGAAACCCAGAAGCCAAAGAAGGATAAGCAGAAGAAGCTGGTGTCGATGTGCAAGTCACCCAGAAAACACTCTGCGACTCAAAAGAAAAAGAAAGACAAGCAGCCTAAGAGGGTTGTCGATTTGTAGGCCGAGGAAGGACAGAGCACCGAGGATATAGATGTTGAGGGAATGGAGCCTATTTCAAAGTTGTTGAACTATATCCCTTCGCGCAAGGGGAAAACAAAGGTTACCAAGGACCTAAACTTGGATAAAGTTTTTATTTCTATGCCTCTGGTACCTGAGCAGGTACCCTTCAAAGGTCCTTGCCTTGCGCGAATCCCCCTGCTGAAGATGGAATATTGGGACCTCGCAGACCATGAGAAGTTCCCTCACCTCATGACAACAAGTTATATGAAGCGTGTCTATTACCCAGACTCAGGTGTCACTGAGTTAGAATAGTGGAATGGATCCATGGAGTGGAGAATTCCGAGTTTTTGAACCTGTTGTGGGTGCCACACTATCACCGCACCACTATAAACATGACATGTGTGTGTGAGTTGCTTACTCTAGTCCACGATGGGTACTTATGGTTCGGAGGGCCTATACTCATCACTGACATGCTCATCCAGAGGATCATGCGCCTGCTGCATTTGGGCTTCAATCTAGCCAAGGAGTTTGGCGAAAAGGAAGGAGAAAAATATTTGGTGGATAAGATGAAAATGAGTTTACACTTGTGAAAAAGCCACGCGAATATTCAATCACATCTATCAATGATCCCGTGGTGCAGATTTCCACCTAAATCCTCGTAGGAAAGGTAATGAGGAAGTGTCGCGCGGACGAGGTTCCGACGCCCGTGGTCTCATTAGTTGCACAATGCATGAAGGGTGTGCAGTTTAACTGGTCAAGGTACCTATACAGCGAATTCCTCGTGAATTTCCATGACTTCGAGGATGATACCAAGACATTCCACTATGCATGGTTGCTACTCTATCATGTTGGTCTCATGGGAGTTGCCCAAGGATATCCGGTTTCCTCCATTGAAGGAGGGATTACCGAAGGCTACGCAGTTCGCCTCCCTATGGGCCACGAAGGACCTTGCACAGATCGCCAAAACAAATATATTGTGGGTTCTGATGGAATCCAGCCTCCGCATGGCCATCAACCAGTGCCCACGGTTTTCCCCAAACTTGTACGTGTAGTTCTCAGCGTATGTCGTGTTCAAGGCTGACTTCCATTGCGTTTATATTCAGGTACGAAAGGAACCACAACAAAAATGGTAGGATTTACCATACTTGGTCATGAATCATGACATACAGGAGGTGATCAAGCGATGGCTAGCAAAATGGTGGCCCCATCAAATTTGGATGCGGGAACTAGTAAGGGTGCGGGAATCTTGGCTAAAAAGAAAAGGAAGGATGTAGCAAAGCAGGCTGTGTCGAAGTTGGCTACATAGTGGAAGAAGGAAACTACAGAGAAGGCTCGGATGGAAAAGGAGAATGCTACTAAGGAGCAGGTTGAGCAAGAGCAGCGCGAATGACAGAGAAGCGGTAAATCCCCTTCACCCACGACTGAGGAGGAAGAATAGTCTAAACAAGGTGGCAGAGGAGATGAGGGGAAGAGCACCCCGTTTTGGCTAAGGAAGTGCATACAAGAATAGCGAGAAGGTCTCTGCAAGAAGAAGAATTCGAATAAATTACGGGTGATCCCATGTTGTTGACGAAGGGCGAACTCGATGAGATCATCAACAAAGTCCAGGACACCACAACTGAACTGTTGAAATATTTTTAGCAACAGTACATGTAGATGCTGGGGAGCATCCAGAAGGATCTACATGAGCTGCAAATCCAAACTAGTAGGATACAGGTGGGCGGAGATCAAGCGAGCACAGCACAAGTGAGCTTGGCACCGAGGACAAGTCAGACTACAAAATTGGTAAGGATATTGGACCTTCACATAGTTACTTTACCAAAAGGGTCCTTATGCGTAGAGTCGGTTGATGACTAAATCATCTTAAGTACCCTTAAGCACATCACGATGAATATTGCAATGCTCCCCAATGAATTTATTTATGCGATGCAAGCAAGGGTGATGAAGGAATTGAGAGATCTGGAGCAGCGCGCTCTCAATTTGATCAGCGAATACAGGGTGAATAATGAACAAATGTTCACCGAGAAAACACAGGCATTAAAGGAAAAAGAAACAATCCAAGCATAGAGTTCCAGGCTAGAGGCCACGATAGTAGAGGCGTGTAGAACAATGTTGGAGTTGCACATCCTAGAGGACACATAGCCGAAGGCTAAGATCTGGAAATTAGCTACAGGACTCCATGAGGTGAAGGCGGTAGTTGGGCGAGTTCAATTCAAACTCAATATGAAGATCACAGAGTTGCAGCTCAAATTACAACCTGCAACTCCACTCGAGGTCAGGGAGCAACGTCGAGCCTCCATCAAGGGAGGGATGGCCACTTTGGATGTCACAGTCGCTGACTGCACAAACTTGCTTGAATAGGTAATGGAGTTGTTCATGACTCTGCAGGAAGACCCAAACCTACAGATATTGAATACAAATATTTGCGAGCTCCAGAAGCATTACGACAAGGTTATGGCAATGACGTACTCTTTTTCTACAGCGCAGCGCCTCGCCAAGTTACATGAGGGGAGGTAGCCCCTCACACAGGTACGAGTAGCTCAGAAGAAGGAGTTCGTGTTTAAGGCCAGTTTGGAACCTTGGTTAGAAGAAGCTTACCAAGTATCAACCAACATTTAGGAGAAGTTGACGGGCTTCCAGCAAACACAACAAATGGTGAAGTTGGCCATGAAAGGACCAACTAGAGAGAAGCTCATAGAAGAGGTCAAGTAGCAAGCTATGCAAAGTGTTGCATAGGTTGTAGTTGTCCAGGTGGAGCTGGGGGGTCTTTATAGCAAGATTTCGTGCTAGCTGAGAGACTCGATGGTGAGTCATGACCTTTGTGTTTGGGGCCTGTTGGGAAAGGGTCCCCTTGGTCAGTTTTGGGGTTAAAAACCCAAGTTTTGATATAAACTTTGGTAAAAGATGGGAAGTCTCCGCAAATTGTGGATGCAGAGCACGTATATAGGTAGGAATCAAAAGGGATTTTAGCCCCTTATTTATGTAAAAATGAGTCGATTATGAGATCCGCCTATGGTTCGCAGACTGTGTGATTATATGTAAAAGGCTATAAATAGGTGTGTTTTAGAGAGTCTAAGAGGAGACCTATATCTATGTCTGAGAGAGGGAAAAGGGGAAAGTAAGCATCAAGTAGATAGAAGGGAAAAGGCTCTGTAGCTGAGTGCACGGAGGCCTAGAGTTGAGTCTGCAAGTGAGTGCATGGATCCCTGCAGCTGAGTGCGTAGGGCACTTTAAGTCTGTAACGTCATATTGAAGATAAATAAAGAAGACTGTTGAAGAAATTCATGTGTTTATCTGTTTACTTTTGTTATTTAAGTTTAGGATATATGCTGTGATGGAATAATGTCTTTATGAATTATTGATTTATTAATGCATGACTCTATTGAATAAGTCTTATTAGTTGTACACAATGCTTGTTAAGTACTTTTGTGAAGATTATAATACATTATGTTATGTTTATTAAGTACTTAAGTAGATCTACGTGAACTCAGATCTAGGGTTATTTTATGGTGTGCATAAGTGGTTGATTCATCTGTTAAGGGTCCGCAAAGACCTATCGTAGACCTTCGCGAAGGTCTAGAGGCCGTTTAAAGGAAGTTGTATTACTGAGCCCTAGGGGCTTATAGATCCGCACGTAGGAAGATCTAGGTCAATAAAAGACATCACACTAATCTCTAGATGTGGAAAATTGGTTCTAGCATCCCCCCATATTGCTTCGGGTGAGACTTCGCCTGTGTTATGCGGGTTGATGTCAAGAGGGCCAGTAGTGTGAGGTTTTGTTTGGCATAATTAACTTTGAACCTAGGTTAGGACCCACTAAGCCAACAAATGGTTCCGTTGCCAAGACTAGGATCTACTTAAGGATATGTGTGATATCGCATCACTCGAATTCGACCAAGAAGGAAACTGAAAAGTGGTTGGATAGAAAGGTTCACGAATTCATGGTGCAAGAGAAGAGGAAGTTGCACTTGTCAAAAGAGGAGTGGTTGGACAGATATTTGTACACAGAAATACACCAAATTTTCTTCTGCACCTTCCTGGTCGAACTATACGAGTGGATAGCTAAGTTGGCAAACAACCAAGGAATTTGGATGCTTCACAATCCAATAGTGTGGACTCCAGAACTGGTACGACAATTGGAAGCCTCTGAGGAAAAGATCGCATGCGATGTTGATCCCTGCATGGAGGCCTAAGTAGAGTCCGCAGTTGAGTGCGTGGACCCCTCCAGCTAAGTGCGCAGGGAACTGTTGAGTCTGTATTCTAATCTAGAAATCAATTAAGAGTTGTCTCTAAAGAAATACTATGTATATCTATTTATCTTTGTTTACTTTTGTTTGCGATATATGCTGCTAATGAATAATATGTTTATGGAATATTGAGCTAATGATGCACGATTCTATTTAATAAGACTTAATAATTGTACACAATACATGTTAAGTACTTTCGCGAAGAGCGTGATGAATTATGTTATGTTTACTAGGTAACTTAAGTAGACCTACACGAACTCTAATCTAGGGTTGTTTTCTAGTGTGCGTAAGTGGATAAATTGATTGTTAAGTGTTTGCAAAGACTAGTCATAGACCTTCGCGAAGGTCTAAAGGTTGTTTAAACAGAGTTCTAGTACTGAGCCCTAGGGGCTTATAAATCTATGCAAAGGCATATCTAGGACACTAAAAGGCATCACACTAATCTGTGGATGCGGAAACATGGTTCCAGCATCCCCCCATGCTGCTTCATGTGAGACTAGAGCCTACGCTACATAGGTTGTTGCCAAAAGGGCCAGTAGTGTAGGGTTTTGTTGGTTGGCGCAACTAATTTTGAACCTGGATCAGGACCCCCTAAGCCAGAAAATGGTTCTGTTACTGAGACAAGGATCTGCATGAAGGATATGTGTGATGTCACATCACTGGAATCTCACCAAGAAAGAAATTAAAAAGTGGTTGGATCGAAAAATTCATGAATCCACAGCGTAGGAAATCAGGAATCTGCGGCTGTCGAATGAGCAGTAGTTGGATAGGTATTTGTATACATAGACACACAAAATTTTCTTCTGGACCTTCCCAATGGAATTATATAAGTGGTTAGCTAAGTTGGTAGACGGTCAAGGGAGGTGGAAGCTTGACGGTCCAATAGTATGGACTCCAAAACTTGTACAATGATTAGAGGCCTCTGAAGACAAGATCACGCGGGTTGTTGATCACTGGCTTGATCGGATTATAGCAGGATTTGTTATAGGGCTCATGGTTGATACCTTGGTCAACTACAGTGAAGCGGAGCAAATGTTTTTCAAGGGACTATGAGGTAAGTATCTAAGATGTTTGAATACCTAGATTAAAATGTTGTTGTGTGAAAAATGGGTGATGCCATTACCTTGATGTTTAGATCTATGTGAACTACACGATTCTTTAGAGAATGAGAAAGAGCATGACTAGAGTATAGTCCTTTGATTGGACCTCCCGTAAGTGATGAAGAAGGGGCAGAACAGACTCTGCTGTGAAGCGCTCTTCAGCTAATCACTCAAAGGTTTCCTTCAATAAATCATCCATCCTCTCCACCTCCACCTCCACCCCGACCGCATACACCTTTTCCCACACCTCCACCTCCACCACCACCATCCAATATGGTGAATACGATGAAGCTGTCGATCTTCAATGGAATTGGAAGTGAAGATACAAAGCATTTTTGGTTTGTTGCAGATGTTGTTTGGACTGCGCAACATATTACTGATAATAACATAAAGAAATCACAGTTGGTTATTGCTTTGTAGGATCACGTGCTAACTTGGTATATCAAGTTTTTTTTTTATCAACCTCTGGCATCACTAATAGATACTAAGGCTTCTTTAAACAATGAGTTTAGTAAGCCTAAGTCTGACTCACAGTCAGTAGTCGGATTTAAGGAAATCACGATGAGGGTTGATGAGATGCCTTGGCAATTATATCAAAGGTTGAGATGTGTGATTCGAGAAGCTAACACATAGCTCACGGATGGTCAGCATCGCGAATGGTTTCTAGCTTCGGTTCTGCCCGACCTAAGGATTGCTCTATCATAATAGAACATAGGAACTCAAGCAAAAGCCTTGGAAATCGCGATGAGATTGCATGCAATTCCCATTCAGGATGCGACCTTGGGGGTACACCAGATTCAATCTCAGCTATAGAGCCTCTTCTTAGAATTGAAAATATTGAAGAAAGACAAGGAGGCTAAAAGAGAGGTGCATGCGGAAGTCTAGT
Organism: Pinus tabuliformis; assembly: GCA_031772625.1. Classification (NCBI taxonomy): domain Eukaryota; kingdom Viridiplantae; phylum Streptophyta; class Pinopsida; order Pinales; family Pinaceae; genus Pinus; species Pinus tabuliformis. Next base: position 1,001,217,683 of record CM062813.1, on the reverse strand, counting down.
TTCTGAAGTGTAAGAGCCAGGGGCACGATAAAGACCACTGTCATGTATTCATGAATTATATTACAGGAAGGGGACCAATTCCCCTAAATCCAAAAGCCCCAACAGGGCCAGGCATCGGGGCTGCACTATGGTGCGCTATTTGTCAGGTTGCTGGAAAGGACACAACGAATATTTGTCATTTGCTTCAAAAGTTCATTTAGACACCCCAGTAGTTTTTCTGTGACTTCTGTAAATATGTGGGCCATGATGAGCGCCACTATCATAGCTATGAGATGATTATGGAAAGAACACCTAAATACTAGATGCAAGCTAAAGCTCGACCTCCAGAGTAGGGCACCGAAGGAGTGCGCGGAGGTTATCAGGGATGAGGACAAGGCCGAGGAGGAGGAGGGCCAAAAAGAGGTTAGGTATAGGTTATTTGTTACAACTATGGAACAACAGGGCACTACATGTCTGAGATTCATAATTAGACATGCCCATCATGTCAATACTACAGCCAGCTTGACCATACTATAGAAGAATGCCCAATCTTGATAGCTAAGATGCAAGAAAAGAAAGTGCAGCCTCAACAGCCTATGCAGAACTTACAAATGATGATATATGAGCCTCGCGAAGAGGACCAGAGCATGAATATAATGCTAAGGAGTGGAATAGAGACTGGTGATGATAAGGGTAAATAGTCTAAAGAAGACGGATGGTTCCACAAGGCCCCAGAAAAGGAAGTTGGATTTGATTTGGAGCATGCTAAGGAAACTTTTATGGAATCCAAGAAGAGATTCACTAATGCCTCCACCTTAGGAAGCTAGAAAAAAGTGCAAGAAACTAGCATGCCTACAGAGGTTGATCCCTCTGTCCTTACCAAGTTCTGGAAACCTACATGAAACTGTTGCGTGACAACAAAGCTGTGAAAGGCTTGCAGGAGTTAATAAAAAAATGCGCCAGCAAAGAGAATGCCCTTGATGGACACTACATAGTTAGAAAAACTGGTGAACATAAGGAAAGTGTAGGGTGCGAGATGAGGCTCACCATGAACATAGGAGATTATGAGATGGACCAAGTCATCTTGGAGCTCGGGTTTGATGCGAACGTTTTGCCAAAACAAACATGGGAAAGAATGGGGAGACCTGCACTGCAATGGTCTCCGATTCTGGTCAGAATGGCGAACCAGTAGAAGATCATCCCTATGGGACAATTATACGAAATCACATTTGATATAGAAGGTGCGAGTGCCATGGTTGACTTTGAGGTGATAGCGATCGTTGATGACAATAACCAATACCCTGCTATGCCCAGGCCATTGAAATGAATGGGGTAATCAACTTGAGGAAGAGGACAATTTCGTTTGAAAGTAAATCCCTTCAAGTTGAATTGTCGTTGGACCCTGCAGAAGGAGCGCGATATACTGAACCAGTCCGCGATTAGGAGGAGAGTGATGATGAACTAGATCGGATCTATAAAATAATAGTGCCTGATCAGGACTGGATCAATCTGATGGTAGATGGGAGGATCGTATGGGATTAGGAGAGATTTTGCACCTCTGATTCAGATGAAGAGTTGAAACATTGGCATAATCGTTTGCGTGAAGTATCCACGCTACAATGAAATATGATGACGAAATCGTTGTGATTTGTTTTGTCAGATGTAATAAACTTACCTTCTTATGATTGGTTAACTGACATGGATAACTTTTTGGATGCATTTGAGCGTGAAGTCCTTGAGGATCACCACTTCCAAGCATTATATTTGGCACTAAGTGTTATGCCTGCTCGATAGTGGGGTATGTACAAGGATAGCTTTGATGGATGGTGGGATTATAGAAGAATGATGAGGTTACCATTTGGGTGACCTAACACTAGATTGGTTGAGAAATATAGTGTGAAGGATGATCCACATGATCACCTAGTGAAATGGACTAAAGCTTATGGAACGGAGGTACAGCAGAATTGGGTACACCTATCTTTCCATACTTTAGATACAATTTCCATGAACTGGTATCTGGAAACAGAGATCCGCCACAACACCGCAGAGTGGGATATATTGAGGGAAGGGTTCTTATTGACCTTCAGTTTTGAATATGGCTTCGCTAGCATCGATGAAGCCCTACATGAGATTAAGGTAGTTATCTTCAGAACGCCGTAAGAACCTATTGAGTGCGTCCAACCAGATTGGTGCACCCAGCTGCGCCATGCGCTGGAATGCTATAATGTGACCACCGAAGAAGATGATGAGGATCCAAGGAACATTAATATCCCAGAAGCAGAAGGGTATTGCGAAGTCAAAGGTCTGCAAATAGAAAACCTGAACATCATCGTGCCATTGAAGAAAAAGTAAGTAAACATTGGTACTGAAGCAGAACTGAAGTTTGGAAATATTGGGGATTACTGGGACAATGCCAGTATGGATAAAGTTGTTCATCTACTCTACGAGTACCAGGATATTTTTCCTACCAAGTTTTCGGACCTGAAGGGCATAATAGGTGACTTAGGTGTCATGAAGATTACTTTGAAACAGGGTACAAAGCCTATTAAGTAGAGGTCGAATCATCTTAATCCCAAATAAAAGGAAAAGGTTCATCAGGAGTTGGATAAGATGCTGGAGGCGGGCATCATAGAACCTGTGGAGGAATTTGATTGGGTGAGCCTGATGGTGGTTCAGGAGAAGAAATAGAAGGGTGAAATAACGATTTGTGTAAATCTGAGGAATCTTAACGATGTCTGTGTCCATGACCCATTATTGATGTCGTTTACAAATGAAGTATCGGATAACATTGGAGGGCAGGAGGCCTACTCCTTTAGTGACGAGTTTTCATGGTATCATCAGATTAAGATTGCATCAGAGGATAGGAGAAAAACAACCTTCGTGATGGAAAGGGGTTGTTTCTAGTATACTGTGATGCTGTTTGGACTCAAGAATGTGCCTGCAATATTCTCTTGTGTTGTTATAGAAGTGTTTAAGGAGTTTGTCCATAGGTTCTTGGAAGTATACTTTGATGATTAGGGGGTGTTTGGTTAAGTGAAGTGCCATGTAGCAAGTCTGTGCCTATGTTGGATACATGTTACAGATATCAAATCGCGCTAAATTTGAAGAAATTCCTCTTTTGTGTTCCCTTTGGAATTTTGCTCGGTCATGTGGTGTGCAAGAAAGGGTTGATGGTGGAACTTGCTAGGATTGTGGTGATAGTGAATTTGGAGGACCCGAGAAGTGTTAAGCAGTTGTGCATGACCCTGGGACATACATGATTGTAGGTTTTAACCCTGTACAGAAATTACCTGCATACGAATTATAAAACACAGAAAATAAACAATGCGAGAACATAACACATAAAACATATATACACAGAGATTTTCCCTTGGATCTCAAAACTGGGACTACTAGCTTAATTTTTCATTATTTTCCTTTCAATGTTACAATACATATTTATACATGCCGAAGCATCCAATACCATAAAACAAAAACCATCACGTCCAAAACTATGGACCGAAAACCATCGCGTCCAAAACCATGGATCGAAAACCATTGCGTCCAAAACCATGTGTGAAAAACACGCACAAAACCATAGGTAGGTCCACCCAACCTAATATAGGGTCTGAAACAAAAATATTCTAGGGCACTTCCCCTGACCCCAAAGAGTGGGGTTACTAGCACCGCTCAAACCCCCTGTGACTCCCCCCACTACGTAATTAGTGCAACGAAGGGGGGGCTAGTCGCGGAAAGAATATAACATAACCCAACATTCTCCCACTTGTTGTTTTCTTTCCACAGGGGGTTACAAGAGAGCTTAGTCATTTATCCAGCCCTGCAATGTCCATTGTTTCTCTACACCAAGAGAACTTCTCAGAGCTCACAGATTTTGTCAATGCATCTGCAGTATTCTTCAATGTGTCCACCTTTACCAGCAACACCTTTTTGTCTTCTATCATATCCCTCACAAAGTGATATTGAACATCAATGCGCTTTGTCTTTGAATGATATGCAGGGTTCTTTGCCAAGAAAATTGCACTTTGGCTATCACAATCTATCCTTATAGCTCCCTGTACTAACCCCATACTTGAACAAAATCTCTGCAACCAAACTGCTTCCTTGCTTGCATGAGTGTCTGCCATGTATTCTGCCTCTGTAGTTGATAGTTCCACTACATATTGTTTCTTACTCATCCAACCGACTGCACCTCCAAATAGGTTAAACACATACACACTTGTAGATATTCTCTGATCCAGATCTCCAACCCAGTCTGCATCAACAAAGCCACGAATATCCAACACTCTGTCCAATCCTAGTCTTCCTTGGTAGCACAAAGCATAATCACTAGTGCCACGCAAAATACCTAAAAACCCGCTTCACTATTGTCTAGTGCTCCTTTCGTGGTTTTGACATAAACTTGCTCAATAATCCCACTGCATGTGCAATGTCTGATCTAGTACAAACCATCACATACATTAGGCTACCAACTACACTTGCATATCAAACATGGGACATGTCCTCTTCCTCTTCTTACGTCTTGGGACATTGTTCAACAGATAACTTTACACCTACGGGAATAGGAACCTTCACCAGTTTACTATCCTACATATTAAACCTCTGCAATATTGTCTCGACATACTTCCTCTCATTTAACTAGAGCTTCCTCTTTGTCTGATCTCTTTTAATTTCCATGCCCAAAATATAGTTTGCAGCACCAAGATCTTTCATGTCGAATTTGGAGGACAAATGGGTCTTCAAATCCCGGATAATTTATTTGTCATTTCCAACCAAAAACATATCATCCACATACAACACCAGATAAATAACACGGTCAATAATTAATTTGAAATACACATAGTGATCTGCTTTGCTTCTGGTGAAGCCAAGTCCCCATATAAATGTATCAAATTTCTGATACCATATCCATGGTGACCATTTTAACCCATACAGAGACTTCTTTAACTTGCATACTAGTTTTTTCTTACCCTTCACAACAAAGCCTTCAAGTTGCTTCATGTAGATCTCCCCTTCTAGATCCCGATGAAGAAATATTGTCTTCACATCCATCTGTTCTACCTCAAAATCAAAAGCAACAACAACAGATAAAAGTAATCTAATAGAAGCTACCTTGGCAACAGGAGAAAAAATATCACTAAAATCAATTCCCGACACCTGGGAATAACCTTTTGCTACCAACCGAGATTTGTATTTCTCCACCTTTCCTTCTGCATTTGTCTTCTTCTTGAACACCCATTTGCTGCCAATGGGTTTCCTTCTAGCTGGCAACTCCACCAGATCCCAAGCCTCATTTTTGTGCAAAGATTCCATTTTATCAACCATGGCCTCTTTCTAGAGTTTTCCATCCTCTTAATCTACTGCTTCCTTCATAGTTCTGGGATCATCATCAGTAATAGATAAAGAAAAATTTGAATAGAAAGAAGAGGACTATACCTTTCTGGCTGCTTTCTTTCTCGAACTGATCTTCTCACACCCAGAGTTTGTGGCTCTTCATCTTCTGATTCCTCCTCTGCTGTAGAGTCTGATTCTTCCTCCTTTAGCTCAAACTCTATCTTCTCAAGTTCCTTTGGTTGGACTTCATGTTTAATAACATCTTTTACCTCTCTAAACACCACATCTTGGCTGTACACAACCTTCCTTGTTATTGGGTTCCAAAGCTTATAACTCTTTAAACCATCCTTATACCCAATAAAGATGCACTCTTCAGATTTACTATCCAACTTGGTTCATTTCTCCTTTGGAACATGTACATATGCATCACATCCAAATACCCTCAGATGTGAAAGAGAGGGTTTCTTACCATTCCATACGTCTTCTGGAGTCTTATCCTCCAATGCTAATGAAGGTGACCTGTTGACCAGGTAACATGCTATCTCCACCGCCTCTGTCCAGAATTCTTGTCCTAACTCGGCACCACAGAGCATGCTTCTTGCCCTTTCCATCAATGTCTTGTTCATTCTTTCTACAACTGCATTTTTCTCAGGTGTATATGGAGTAGTCTTCTACCGTGTTATACCACACTTGTTACATAATTCTTCAAATTCCTTACTAGAAAACTCTCCACTGTTATCTATCCTCAGCACCTTTATCTTCTTCTTTATCTGGTTTTCCACCAGAACCTTAAATTATTTAAACCTATCAAAGACTTCAGATTTCTTCTTAAGGAAATATATCCATGTATTCCTTGAGAATTCATCTATTAAGGATACATAGTACATAGACTTACCCAGTGATGGAACCTTCACAGGTCCAAACACATGATTGTGCAAAAGCTTTAATATATGTTTCGCCCTCTTACCACCAGAGGAGAAACTCACCCGATTCTGCTTCCCATATGCACAATTTTCATAAAAATCAAAATCCAGAGAGCTATTACTCATACCTTCTACCATACCTTTACCATGAAGTATTCTAAGGCCCTTCTCTCCAATATGTCCAAGCCTTTGATGCCACATCATGGTCTTCTCTCCAGAGACCACTATATTTTCTGCTCCACTTTCAAGAACCACAGAACTGTTGCACCCATCAACAATGGTGCTACCTTGCAGCTTGTACATAGTTCCAACTCGAACTCCCCGCATCAATACCAGTTGCCCCCGAACGATCTTGTAGGTATCCTTCTCAAACAATGTTTTTACACCTGCATCATCTATCTTGCTTACAGAAATTAGATTTCTGGCTAATGCAAGAATATGTAGAACACCCAGAAGTGCTCTAACCCTTTCACCTTGCAACCTCAACTTTACTTTTCCATGACCAACGATTCTAGCCTTCCTATAATCCCCCAAGAAGACATCACCACCATCATATTTGTCATACTCGTAGAACCACTGTCTATGGGGAGTGAAGTGAAAGGATGCACTTGAGTCAATCAACCATGCCTCGTGATCTACATGTGTACTTGAAGAAGCCAAGTACACATCCCCACCTTCATCTGAGGTGGTTTTCATCTTTGCAAAAGGAGCATCATCAGATCCCTTTCCTCTATCAGGAGCTATAGATTTACAGTCCCTTTTGTAGTTCCCTTCCTTTCCGCATTTCTAGCACACCACCTTTATAGGTTTTCCTGGAGATTTAGATCTCCCTCTAGATTTAGACCTCCCACTTGATGACTTATTTTTGTTTCTATTCTGGGACCATCCTTGTACAAACAAGGCATCACCATTCTAGCTCTCCATATTTTTCCATCTCATTTCCTCCGTCAGCAAGGATGAGACTATTTCATCAAACTGCAAGGCAGTTGCATTGCTACTTATTGCAATAACCAGACTATCCCACTAATCTGGTAAAGAACACAACAAATTGATGCACTTATCTTCATCTGAAATTTTAATATCAACAGATGATAATTGACTTACCACAGTATTAAATGCGTTTAGATGCTCTGTCACAGAGTCTCCATCTTTCATCCTCATGTTATACAGCTTTTTCTGTAGGAACAATTTATTCACCAGAGACTTAGATTGGTATAAAGTCCCGAACTTGTCCCACAAAGCCTTCGTCGTAGCTTCCCCTGATACATTCAACAATACTGAATCTGAGACACATAATCATATTGTGCTATTTTCCTTCCGATCCAACTTCTTCCATTCTTCATCAGACACTCCCATTGGTTTAGTACCTGGATCTACCGTGATCCACTGATCTTTATCCATTAACAGATACTGCATCTTGAGTTTCCATAACTCAAAACTCTGACCATTAAATTTCTCGATCTCTATCTTTCCACTGCTCGCCATATTCTTTCACCACCAGAATTGATCCCACAAATCTCCCACTGAATAGGGTCTGCCATAGGTCCGAGTGAAACCCCTCAGTAGAAAATGCATCCCCTTGAATCCAAAACAGCTCTGATACCAAATGTAGGTTTTAACCCTTTATAGAAATTACCTGCATATGAATTATAAAACACAGAAAATAAACAATGCAAGAGCATAACACATAAAACACATATACACAGATATTTTCCCGTGGATCCCAAAACCGGGACTACCTGCTTGCTTTTTCATTATTTTCCTTTCAATGTTACAATACATATTTATACATGTTGAAGCACCCAATACCATGGAACAAAAACCATCACGTCCAAAACCATAGACCGAAAACCATCATGTCCAAAACCATGTGCAAAAAACATGCACAAAACCATAGGTAGGTCCACCCAACCTAATATAGGGTCTAAAACAAAAATTTTCTAGGGCACTACCCTAGACCCCATAGAGTGGGGTTACCTGCACCCCTCAAACCCCCTGTGACTTCCCCCGCTACGCAATCGACGCAACAAAGTGGGGGCTCCGCCCCCATTCTAACCCCCAGTTAACTATGTGGGCTAATCGTGGAAAGAATATAACACAACCTAACAAGGATACTACAAGAATTTCATCAAAGGTTATGCTTAAATTACCACGCCCATGGAGGCATAGCCAGTTAAGGATTATATAGGGGCGACAATAGCAAAGTTTTTGTTTGAGTATTTCTTAACTAGAATTGGCTGCCCAAAAGTGTTGATGAGCGACAGAGGTACTCACTTTTTGAATGAAACAATCAACCTGTTAACAGAAGAATTCTAGGTCTACCATCAGAAGAGTACACTGTATCACCCACAGGCCAATGGAACTATTGAAGCCTTCAACAAGATTTTGGACAATGCGCTTATGAAGATCGGCAACATGCAACGAAATGGCTGGGATGTGCATGTACCTGCAGTAGTATGGGCATATAGGACTACTTGCAAGAGGCTGACATAACAAATTTCATTCAGATTGGTATATGGTGTCGAAGCCGTAACACCGATGGAGTATATTGTGCCTAGTTTGTGCATAGCAGCTCTCACAGATATGGCAGAACACGAAGCCTTAGAGGAACAACTCGCATAGTTGATGGAGCTTGAAGAGGACTGACTCTTGGTAGGATTCCATTAGCAAGTACATAAGGAATGTGAAAACTCCTGGCACAATCGCGACATCAAACTCCACATGTTCAAGGTAAGTGATTTTGTCTTGCTATATGATAGTAAGTTCACTAAATTTCCAAGGAAATTTTAGATGCATTGGCTGGGGCTAGATATTATCAAAGGGATTATAGATGGAGGCATAGATCAACTCGTGAAGCTGAATGGGGAACCTTTTCTAGGAAGAGTGAATGGGAGCTGATTGAAGCTATATACAGGGGATCCTGTGCAATGACTATATGGTGGCAGGACAGTCTTAGTGCTCCATGGAGTTGCAAGGGAGTGCGAGACTATAAACTACACTACCAGGAGGACTACACAGCAAGCAAGCTGCATGGAAGATGATGAAGATACAAGTTATGAAGTTGTGCGCGGGAAGCTGCACTATGGAAGGAAGTTTCGCGTAGCACAGCAGAAAAGTGACCATTGAAGTCATTGTTCATGACTTGAAATCTAGAAGACAATTAAGAGGAGCATGCTGGTGGCATTTAAGGAAAAACTCTTTGAAGATCTGCCTCCAAACCAATATTAATTGTCAGAATTTGGGGGCTGTTGGCTTGTAGGGGCCTGACCGAGGTTCAAAGGTGATTTAGCCAAACAAATCACAGTATTACTCGCCCTTTCGGCAACAGCTTGCGAAGTGTAGACTGAGGTCTCACCCAAAGTAGTATGGGAGGGTGCTATAACTAGGTTTCTACACCCTAGAGATGTCTAATGATTTTCGGTGGTCAGCGGTTTGACCCTGTGCACAGGTCATTGGGCGCACCTCTCAATACCTCGCAGCCAGTGATGCTACCTTTGCACAACCTTACTCGGGGCTCGATCCACGTTAGTACCCAATCCCTTATTATTAACTTGATATTAGTTGATTACTTAGTTTATCTGCATATGTTTAGTTATACTTAATAGTGTTCACCGTTCATATCAGTGCACGATAAATAAAACAGTATAATTGCAAAAGATATCAACCATATACTAACTCAAAATAGATACACAAGATGTGGAATCAAACTTCTTGTTATTATTCTTCTCCATGGCTACAAACTCGACCACGCCCTACGCACTCAGCTACAGGGGTCCGTGTACTCAGCTACGGACTCTACTAGGCCTCTGCGCACTCAGCTGCAGAGCCTCTTCCTACTAATACAACCCAACGCACTTAGACTCTTACTCTATGCTCAAACCCTTTGTTTTCTCCATATATTTCTTGTTATCTTTTACAACTTAGAGCCTCACTCTTTTTATACACTCCCATGGTCCGCGGACCATGGGTAGGCTGACACTATCTTACAAAACTTAGGGTGGACAACCCTATGACTCAACATACATTTCGCGCTCTGCGCCCACAATTCACGAAGTCTTACAACATTATTTGACCAAAACTTAGGCTTTGGGCCCCAAAACATGCTGTCGGGGGGTTCCATGCCCAACAGGCCCCCAACACAAACATCGTGACTTTCCCTCAAGTTATTGGCACAACGATCTTGGTGCAGAGTCTTTCTAGTTGGTCCTGTGCTGCTCGAAGGTCTGCAACGCACTGTTCTGCAGTTTGTTGAATCTGCTTCATTCATTCTTTCGAAGCCTCTGTGTCATGAGTGCATCCATGTCTTAATGCGTACATTCCCTGCATATGTGTGAGCTTGCCTTTGATATTTGCCGTGATGGTGAAGAACTCATCAATCCACAGCTGGATGTGTGCTTTTAGAACTTATTCTTTTTGGCGCGCTGTGTCCACATTTTCTTTAAATCCTTCGCCTACTGCATCCTTTCAAGCCGCTGAGTAAGGACTTTGTCTGCGCAGTCCCTCTAATGATATCATATTTTTGCTGGAGTTCGTGTGCCTTGGTCTCCAGCCGCTAAATGTTGGGGTCCTCTTACAACATGGTGAGGACCTCCAACGCCTCCTCCAACATGTTGGTACAGTCGCAGACTGCACCTTCAATCTCTTCCATCCCTGCTTTGATAGCACTAGTGCACTGTTCTCTTACTTTTAGGGGGGTGGAAGGCTGCGCCTTCAGCCGCAACTCGACAATTTGAACATTCAGCTCTAGCTAAACCTTTGTTGTTTCTTCTCTGGCTTCATGGACTACGGTTGCCAACCTGTGAATCCACTCCGCTATTGGTAGATCGGCTGGGATGGCCAACTCCAGGATGCATCTGCAAGCATCGTCTACCACCTGTTCCAACCGTTGATTCTGCGATACCAATTCATCACGCTGCAAACTGAGCTATTTGATGTTTATCCTCTGCTCGCCTAGAAGCTAGATCGCATGGCCCCCCCTGGTGTGGATTTATGTTGTTATCCCATCCTACAGTTCGTATAGTGTGTCTCACAGAAGGGTAGCCAAATTGAGGCCAAGTCCTTTAATCATGTTAACCGCAGCTCTATCAATCTCATTTACTACTACTAGTTCTCATTCCAATAACACTATGGTATTGGCCATCCTCGTGCGTAGCATCTATTCTACTACTGATGTGCCTGGTGCGACGTAGGTGGACAAGGCACCTTCTTGTGGGGGCTATACCTATAGTTCCTGTAGCTGTGCCCTTAGGCCCCCCAACACAGTTTGCTGCTCCATCATAAATCCTTGGAGCACTTCATTGGTGACATCGCGAACTGTCTCGTTGATGTCATAGATATCACCTTCAGTTAAAGTGATTGGGTCGATGGCTAGCTTCGAGGCCTTGACCTTTTTTCTTGGACCCGATCTTTCGATGACGCACGACCATTTGAGTTGGGTCTAGGTGGTTCCTGGGTCCACTCTCTCTTCTAAAAGGTTCGTGTCCTCTGCCTCCTGCCCTACAGACACTGCTTGGCCTTTCTCGGCCTACACTGTTGTGGCCCCTATTGTCTATGCTACTACTACTACTTCAGCAGCCTTCTTCTGCTCTGCGACTGCCTGTGTCGCTTCACGAGCTACCCTGACCTTGGTTGTCACTTTTTGTTTTCCCTTTTCTCGGTCAGTTGGGTGATGCACAGCTTGGCATCAACCTTCGTTTGCTACGTTGCCATATTTTTCAACTCCGCTAAATCCAGGGCGCACCACTCTGGAGGCCATGTTTCTGACATTGTAAAGATTGCGTCGTCAGTGGCTATGAATGGGAGCTTTGTCGACTGCTGTGCCAGATCCTTTTGTACCATGATGTAGATATTGTGCATGTCTGCCTTGATGTCTACAAAACTCTACAAACTGTTGTGCACTATGGGGGACAGATGCAGCCTCCTATTAATCCACATTCAGATGCTTGCCTCCATGAGCACAAAGAAAATCTTAGTATCACGAATCCGTTTCGCGTCCTTGGTGGCCCAGAGTGAAGCGTACTTCGCGGCCTCTGGTAGGTCTTTGTCAATGCTTGGGAACTGGTTATCCTCTGGCAGTTCTCCTGCTACCAGCAAGATGGATAAGAGAAACCACGTGTAGTGGAAGGTCTTACCTTGTTCCTGGGCCTCCTGATAGTTGAGAGAAAATTCTTCACAGAGGAACTCGACCCAGTTGAATTGGACCCCCTCTGCACATTGTTCGGCCAATGCAACCACCGATGTTGGTACTTCATCACCGCAGCATTTTCTCATTATTTTTCCGGCCAGGAGTTGTGTGGCTATGCGCACCCCTTTATCCTTAATACTAGTGATAACGTAACCCCTCTTTTTTTTCTTGAGCTTATATTTTGTCTTCATGGCTTCCGTAAGAGCCAAATCACTGCTTTTTCTTGCTATCATTGCGGGTTCCTTTCCCTTACAAGGAAGTAGAGAAATTCTGTGGATGAGATCTGCTGTGATGGGAATAGGCTCCTCCAGCCATAAGTACCCATCATGCACCAGGCAAAGCAGCTGCCTGATGACGAAAATGGTGATGGGCGCGTGGTGAAAATGTGGTATCCATAGTAGATGAAGAAACCAAACCTTTTCCACACCGCACAACCATTTTCGTGGCTCTAATGTTATCACTGGCCCCTCCTTATTTTGTTTCATTAGGCTCGCCGTCTGTAAGTGCGGGAACTTCTCGCTATCCGCGAGATCCTAGTCTTCAAATTTTAGAGTGGGCACATGTACTAGGAGCGAACCCTCAAACGTAATTCCACCAGGGAGGAGCGGGGTGTAGAGTGCACTCTTCGTTGCATCCAGATCCTTTGGTATCTTGGTTTTCCCTTTTCGTGGAGGGACATACTAGAGCAATTTCGCTGCAGAGTGTAATGGTTGGATGTCTTCCTCCACTTCTTCTTCTTCCTCTACTGTGGCAATCAGAGCTTGCAAGTCCTCTTCCTCTTCATCTGTTTCAATGGTAACTGCCTTGCCTTTTTCTTCCATTGATAACTTATTTTGCAGACTCCTCAAGGTCATGCGTACTGATCCCATTCCCTATTTATCTTTCTTTGGTCTTGGCGTCTGGGGGATTTAGGGATTTCTATCACAGCGCCAGTGCCTTTGGGAACATCATGTACCATGGGGGTTTGCGCGGACTGCTCGGTGGTTCCTTATTCAACTCCCAACCCATCCTCAATGGCTGTCATAATTTCTGCAATGTATGTATAGTTTCGCGAACTTTGGGGCCCTAATAATGCTCAGCTCTCAACACTATGTGTTCTATTCGACTGCTCAAGTCTCAAGCAAACAAGTGTTGTCTTGTGGCTAGCCCTTGGAGTTTTATAGTGTCTTTTGAATTCAAATTCGACCATTCCCCCCAATTCCGGGCCATTAATTCTTTCTTGGCGCAGATTTTCCAAAATCTTTCCCATAACTGCTGTTTTAAATGCTCGTTGCCCGCTCCATTTGGTCTCAAATCGAACATCCCATCATGAACGGTGACACCAAAGGTCACTTCCCAGCCTATCCGTGCAGTAGCGCATCCCCCCCTGCGCGGGTGCGAACCTTGGGACAGGTTGTTCCTACGCACACCTGTCAGAGCACACAGCTCCTAGGTAGAGTAATTTATAGTCCCACACTCCCTTTCAGTTGCCTCGAGTGCTAAGACTATTCTTCCTACAGCTAGTCAGGTGGTCACTCCACTTGTGCGAGACTTCATCTCTCCCTCTATTATAGTTTGCAGAAAATCCTCATGTGTCCTTGTGGCAGTCGACGTCGCGCACTCTACTTTATGTAGTGCACTCCCCTGGCTACTGTGGTTGGTGATACATGGTCCTAGCCATGGCAGCAGGCTAATTAATTCTCGGCGATAGTATTTTAATTTATTAGGATAGTCATACGCACCTTGCCTGGGCATCCTTGGTTTATCGACAAGATGTGCTCGCTTGACCGCGTTTCCCAGCCTCTTGACCTTCATGTCCATCAAACTGCTTTTGTCCCTTAGGCATATTTGGTCCTTTTCAAGTTCGCGAAGTCTAAGATTCCCTTGCCAAGTGGCTTCTTGAAGCCTTATACATTCTCCTTCGTGTAGATGTTTAAGTTCATCGTCCTGGGCTTCGCGTATGGTCACACCTATGGGTTCTATTACGTGTGGATTCAGCTTGTCATGCTCTTCAGAGATTATTGTCCCTACTTCATTGTTCCACCTTGGAATTATTTTCGTGGTAAGGGTTTTACACATGGTCCTATAGGCCCATCGAATCGCTGGTACGTGTAGGTCCCAGTCATTGCATTTCACTTGGTGAACCCTATTCAGTACTTCACACACCCTATTGAATGCTTCTCCGTGGATAACGTTTGGCGTGCTTTGCCTTTCCTGCCGTTGCATTGTGTTCCGATTTTATAGCCTGGGGGTGGTGTGCGCTCGGGCGATCTTCATATCATATGTCCATACCCCTTCATGTGCCTTTGGCCACGGTGTCCTATCCTATTTCAAACTCTGCATTTCTAGATATAGATTTTGTAGTTGCGCGTGGATTTGTTGGACTCCCAGACCAGGATCTTCTATAGGGGTCTCATGCAATCTCATTGCCATTAACAAGGCTTCGGCCTGGGTGGAAAGCTTTTGTTGTGACAACATTGTCCTTAGATGTGGTGTTAATGATGATACAAACCATTCACGGTGTTGTCCATCCATTAAAGTCATGTTGGCTTCACGAATCATACTCTTCAGTCTCTGTTCCAAATCCCAAGGGGTCTCACCCGGGAACATCACGATCTCCTTAAACCTGATAATTGATTGTGTCTCTGACTTTGGCCTGCTAAATTCCCTGTTCAGCGCAGCCTGGATTTTTGCAATTCCCACATTTGAATGGTCATTAGAATGCTTAATGTACCATGTTAATGCACGATCCTACAATGCACTTACCAGTGTAGCCTTCTTTATATTTTCATCCATGACTCCTTGGGCTTCCCATATCGCCCTTACCACAAACCAGATTTGGTCTAGATCTTCATTCCCTACTCCTCTGAATACCGGTAGTTTGATCGCACTCGCCATACTGAACTGTGGTGGTGGTGGAGGTGGGGTGGGTGGAGATGGAGGTGAAGAGGCTGAGATGGGTGATGGTGTAGGTGGGGTTGGTAAGCGTGGAATTCGCTGCCTTATCAGACTAACTGTGCTTCTCTGAGAAAATTTCATGAGCTCTTCCTCACTTTCCCGCAAGGGTGAAATTAAGGGACTAGTTTCTAATTCCTCACTACCTCTATTTTGGTATATCTTCCCACTTCGCGTAGTCCCAAACATTAATTTATTCGCAAAACCCACTTCTCACACAATAGCATCTTAATCCAAGTGTTCAAAGGTTTAATATACTTACTTTAGGGTCGTTTGATGAAGCGTCGTTTTGCTTCACTGTAGCTAACAGTCGTATCCACCATGAACTTAGTGATAAATCCTCCTATAATTTGATCGATCCAATGATCCACAGCCCGCGCGGTCTTATCTTCTGATGCTTTTAATCTGCACACTAGCTCTAGAGTCTGCACAATTGGGTTATCGAGCGTGCACCTTCCTTGACTGTCTGCTAGCTTTGCAATCCACTCATACAGCTCAGAAGGAAAGGATGCAAAGAAAATTTCATGGATTTCCGTATATAGGTAGCGATCCAACCACTGTTCCTTATATACTCGCGAATTCTTGTTTTCCTCTGCCGTGAACTCGTGAATATTCTTGTCCAACCACCCTTCAATCTGTTTCTTTGTTGGATTCCAATGGCACGACATCAGACATCCCTTATGCAGATCTCGGTCCCAGCAATAGAACCATTTTTTGGCTTGTAGGGGTCTGACTCAAGTTCAAAGGTGATTTAACCATACAAATCCCGGTACTACTAGCCCTTTCGGCAATAGTCTGTGGAGCATAGACTGAGGTCTCACCCCAAGTAGTATGGGAGGGTGCTAGAACTAGGTTTCTGCACCCTAGAGATGTTTGATGATTTTCGGTGGTCTGCGGTTTGACCTTATGGGCACATCGCTACGGGCACCTATCAGTACCTCGCAACTGGTGATGATGCCTTTATGCAGCGTTACTCAGGGCTCGATCTGCGTTAGTACCCAATCCTTTATTATTAACCCGATATTAGTTGATTACTTCGCTTTTCTACATGTGTTTAGTTATACTTAACAGTGTTCACCATTCATATCAGTGCGCGATAAATAAAACAATATAATTGCAAAAGATATCAACCATATACTAACTCAAAAATAGATACATAAGATGTGGAATCAAACTTCTTTTTATTATTCTTCTCCTTGGTTACAAACTCAACTCTGCCCTACGCACTCAGTTGCAGGGGTCCGCGCACTTAGCTTCGGACTCTACTAGGCCTCTGCACACTCAGCTGCAAAGCCTCTTCCTACTACTACGACCCAAAGCACTTAGACTCTTACTCTATGCTTGAACCCTTTTTTTTATCCATATATTTCTTGTTCTTTTTTACAACTTAGAGCCTCGCTCTATTTATACACTCCCATGGTCCACAGACCATGGGTAGGCCGACACTATCTTACAAAACTTAGGGCGGACAACCCTATGACTGAACATACATTTCGCTCTCCGCACTGGCAATTCGCAGAGTCTTACAACATTATTTGACCAAAACTTAGGCTTTGAGCCTCAAAGCATGCTATGGGGAGATTCCATGCCCAACAGGGGGGACGGTCATATTCAAATTCAAAATCACCTATAAATTGTGAATTTTGGTCCAACAAAGAACACTTTGTGCCCTTACAATTGTTGTTGAGATTTGTTGTTTGTCACCTATGAATCGATCGTATTAGGAGGATTTAGTTACGAGCCCTACATTTGATAAGTTGTCTGATTTAAATCATAAATTCATTCTCGAAAAGATGCTTGGACCAAGCTCTACAGAAACCGTGAGTATCGGTGGTGATGTTGCCTCTCAGGGAGATTCCCCAAAAGTTGTGAGTATGGAAGCTTTGACTCCTGTGCCTATAGTGCCGAGGTCACCTAGGTTGAAGCCTACCCCTACAAGAGAAACCCAGACAGCTAAACCAAAGAAGGATAAGCAGAAAAATTCGTACTAGTGTGCGAATCTCCGAGTAAGCATTTTGTAATGCAGAAACAAAAGAAGGACAAGAATCCTCAGAAGGTAGTTGACCTAGAGGCGGAAGAAGACCAAGGTACAGAGGATATAGATGTTGAGGGAGTGGAGCACATCATAAAGCTACCCGACTATATACCTTCGCGCAAGGGGAAGGTGAAGGTCACAAAGGACACAAATTCAAAGAATTTTTCCATTTCTATCCCCCTGGTACTTGAGTAGGTTCCCTTTGAAGGTCTGCGGCTTACGCATATCTCACTGTTGAATATGGAAGATTGGGACCTCACAGATCATGCTAGGTTCCCTCACTTAGAAACAGATAAATATATGAAGCGTGTATACTATGCGGAGTTGAAGGTTATTGCATTAGAGACGGTGGAATGGATCTACGGTGTGGAGAATTGGAGATTACTAAATGTTGTGGGTTCCCCATTATCACCGCACCCCTATCAATATGATTTGTGTGCGACAGCTGCTCACTTTGGTGCATAATGGGTGATTATGGCTAGGAAGGTGTATCCCCATCATTGACATGCTTATCCACCAAATCACACATATGACATATGAAGGTTTGAGTCTAGCCAAGGAGTTTGGCAGAAAGATGGGAGAAAAGGACTTGGAAGAAAGAATGAAGAATGAATTTTACCTTGTGAAGAAGGCACAAGGATATTCCATCCTATCAATAAACAACCCCACAGTGAAAATTTCCACGCAAATCTTAGCAGGGAACACTAGAAAAAAATGAGAGATTAGTGACTACGTGACTAAAAACGTTCGTCACGACAATTATTTCAAGTGAATTACTACTAGATTTGAGCAATTTTGAGTGATCGAACTAAAAGTGACTTACTTAAATGACTAATTTAGTTTAGGGATCAAATATATGACTATAATTAAGTGACTAACTTAAATGACTAATTTAGTCTAGGACTAAAATATATGACTAGAGAATAAGTAACAAAATTAAAAATGATTAGCATAAATTAAAAATGATTAATGCTTTACCTGCAAGGACACATTATCATATTTATACTTGTTCATGTTGGATTTGACATATCTAATTAACATATCTATTACATAGTAAACATTCTTAAGCTTCACATGAGTACATGAATGTATGAAACACCTTGATATTTAGGCTCTTTAATAATTGTGAAAAGGGTTTACAAATTTGCATCATGGTCAAATTTTGTTCTTGATACATTTATTTCTTACATTTTTTTAACACATTTAACATTTTAACCATGCCCTTACACAAATCAATGCATGGGAACATGAAATGACTTGGTTCATAAGGACAACAATTCACTATTTTTAAGATTTTCTTGACTGTTTACTTGCTTGCCTTTTTATAGATGTATGATCAGTTTCTAATTTGAAATGTCACATTTTAACACACATTAACAAGATAGTGATTGAAGTACGATAGTGCCACTATTGGTGCACTCTACACACAATTTACACAAAGCACGCAATTCTTAAATATTTGATGTTGACATGATAAGGAATTTCTTATTGGTCGGGGGAGATTTAAAACTTGCATTGATCTCTAGCCTTAATGGTAATTTTATAATAAATACATAGTGGTTAATGTGTTCACACTCTAATCATATTGCTCATGCTTCATTAGTTGTAATTACACAGTTTGAGTTACAAATACATCATTTGGGTAACAATTCTACACTTACAAACTACCCAACTATAAATGGTGATAAATTGATGATAAATGGATGACATTTGAATGTTACAAATGTGTAAGTGGTCCACATTCAACTTTGTTGTCTTCATTGTCTTTAGTATCAACGAAAAGTTTGAATATTTCCTTTATTTATCATTGCAAAAACATAACTCTTTGACGTCTCAAACATAATTAATACTATTGGTGTATGATCTCTTAATTATGGAATGGTCTCTTGATGATGATAACAAATTCTCAATCTCCAATGCTAATGAATATGATGAATGAATGATCTAATGCCTTACTTGTATAGACACAATTTATGATTCATTTTCTATTTTTATTGTGCCATTATATATATGCTTCACTAGCATCTCATGTTATATGGTTAATTGAGAAAGTTTTATTTTTCATTTTTCAAGTATAATTTCGTTGCATGAATAAGCATAGTTTTCTAATTAAAATCATTCAAAATTTGTTCATAATTCATGCTTCGTTTGATTATTCGCACACTTATCCCTAACCTTTTACTTTGAGAGTGAGTAGTGTCAAATCACTAGCCTTTGTTAAGGAACTTTCCTTCATTACTCAATGACCTAGCTTAGCTCGACAAGGATATCCTTCATTGTAGGCTAAAGAGTGAGAGAAAGCCACTGATGTGACATTGGGTGGCTTGCTTGAGAGTTGTCTTTTAGGCATTCTAGGTGGGGTTAATACTTTTTTTTATCTATGAGAGTGTTTGAGTGACGACACAATTTTAAAAATGCTTACAAGAAAATTAGTTTACCTTATTGCCATCACCTAAACTACCTCCGATAAAATCATGAGATTTTATTAACATCTGATTTTGATAAATAATTAATTCAATAAAATTAAAAAAATAAGATTATTATTATTATTGTTATTTTTTGAATATGGAAAAATAGAGTGAGCTTGTACTTACATGACAGTGATCGATTCTATCCACTACCACAATCACCTCCAAGTATACCCACATCACCTCACACGTGGGACACTAAGATAGTCTAAGTTTAAACCAATAACATTGTAAAAAATGCCTTAACAACCCATTCCATCATCAACTAATCCACACCATGGAGCAAATTAAAACTAACTTTTAATATTAAAAAATATAGCCATTTTATTTTATTTGAAAATCAATTTTAACACAATCACCTCCAAGTATACCCACATTACCTCACACGTGGTACACTAAGCTAATATAAGTTTAAACAATTAACGTTATAAAAAATGCCTTAACAACTCATTCCATCATCAACTAATCCACACCATGGAGCAAATTAAAACTAACTTTTAATATTAAAAAATATAGACATTTTATTTTATTTGAAAATCAATTTTAATATCTGATTTTAGGAAACTTGGTAAAATAAAATTTAATGTGAAAAGCGTAAGAAAATAAAATTTAGTGTGTGAAATGATATTAAAATAATTTACTATAATCCACTAGCCCATTATAAACTATTTAGGCTCATGTGCCCAAATCAGCTCAAATAAAATTATTTTGCAAGTGAAAGGAGTATAAATAAATATTTCACTAAATTGTTATAACAAGTCTGATGCTATGTATAAAAATTGGCATTTCAATTATGGAAAGCAATGAACAGGGGCTCATATGAAACAAATAAAGGCTTGCATGTTAGATCAATAACTGTCTCTAATTTACATAATTTTGCCAATCATCTTCTCAAGCTTGCCCAGATCTAGATCTAAATTGTTGAGATTCCAAGGTATTTTTCACTTTTTCTTTTTCCTTTTTAGCAATTCAATTTTATTGCTTTATTTTTGAGTTCTTCCTCTACTCTTATTTTCTCATCGAATTTTTTGTTCTTATTGAGAAGGTTTTTCCGCAATGGTATAACTGTGTGGACTGGCATTTAATTGATCACGAAGGGAAAAGAATGATTCAAATGTAGAGGCAATAAATTTGGGGTTTAGGGTGCTTTGGTGGTAAACCCTAGGTGTTATAGATTAGACCCTTCCATGATAATTGGCATTGTTTTACAATTTGGCACCGTTTCTGGGATGGTAGCATTGATCTAGGTCTGCTTGGTGAAGCTAGATTTTCGGTGAATCTACTCGGCATTGTCTTGTGCTATTTTCATTTAAGTTGTGTAACAATAATGGCACCCACTCCTCCCAACAGAGCATAGAGAAGCAGCCTCTTTTCTACTGGTTGGGTGCAGTTAGTGTCCTATCTTATTGGGATGGGGTTGGTGCCAGGTGGGGGAAAGACAAAGACAATGAATAGCAACTAAGGAAGATTGATGAAAATGTGAGGCACGAGATTATTAATCACAGATCTATATAGCATCCCAACATAGTTTTCTTCAAGGAGGTATTTCTAACTCCCACCTATCTAGCTATACTCATGGAATACGCAGCAGGTGGGGAGACCCAGTAGGTGGGGAGTTATTTGAGCGCATCTTCTAGGCTAGAGGATGAGGTTTGTTCCTCTTTCTGTGTGTATATGTCCAATCCCTAGGCAATAAGGAGTACGTTGAACATTAATGTGGAGAATGAGGAAGGTGGAGAAACTACAGTTGTAGCTTAGCTTGGATCTACAAAGCATAAGCTAAGGTTTAATATTTTGTAAGTCTAGATTCCAGGCATTTTTCTAAAACACCATTCTGTTTCAATCCACTTTATATGGATTTCTTTAATAAATTTCATTTTTTCTCCTTACATGATCTGAAGGTCGGGCATTTTTACAAATTACTAGAATTTTGGGCATTTTTACAAATTACAAGAAGTTCGGGCATTTTTACAAATTTTGAGTTTGTTTACACCTCAGATCTCGGATATATATGGATCTAAGCATTTCTTCGGTATAATTTATTTCTGAATATTATTTCTCATTTGATAAATCTTTTATATAGTGCTTTTGCAAATAAAATTTCCAACATCAAAAATGTTTTAGCCATCTAGAGCCAGATATCCAAATATCCATAAGATTAAACTTGTTCCATAACCTACCCGCACTAGCCTCTAGAACTTCCGAATCTCCCCAAATTATGGTTTTCAAATACAATAGTTTTTATTATTTTTAACAGCCTTCCCCATTATCAATTCTTATCGCCCTAGCCTCTGGAACTTCTGAATTTCCCCAGATCATGCTTTTCAAAGAAACTAGTTTTTATTATTTTTAACAGCCTTCCCCATTATCAGTTCTTATTCAGAATCTCTCGAACTTCCGAATCTGGTCTGTTATTTTCAAAGAAATTAGTTTTTATTATTTTTAAAAGCCTTCCGCATTATGAGTTCTTATTGAGAATCTCGGTATTCTTTGAGTGGTCATTTAATTTTTATCATGAACTCCTACATTTGGATTTATGTAGTTGGTCATTTTAATTTTATCCCAAATTCTCAGACATTTGGATATTCTTTGAGTGATAATTTTATTTTTATGTCGAACTCCTACACATTTGAACTTATGTAGATTGGTCATTTTATTTTTATCCCAAACTCCCAGACATTTGGACTTATGTAGATTATGCATTTTTAATAAACTTGTTTTTTTCGTTTCCAATTTTTTCTCATATTTTATTAAAATTCCACTTAGACTCCAAAACACCTATAACACCTCGAATTCAATAAATATTAAGAACATTTATGGGTAATGTATAAAGTTTTGGCCTAAAAAATAATGTATTTATGTAAACCTTTTAAATTTAAATATGTATTATTTATAATTGTTACTATTTATCTACTTATTATTATTTAGTTACTATTTATTATTTATTATTACTCTTTACTTTTTAAGTATTATGAGGTAGATCTCACATAAAAATGTAAATGTAAACGTAAACATTTAACATTTTTAATCTAATGTCGGTCCAATTTAGAAATCAATCTAATTATTATTATATATAAACACAATATAAATTTAAAATATAAAGAGGTTTATGAACACTCAAAAAATAGGTATGGTAAATAAATAAAAACCTCTTTTTATACTTACTCCAAAGGTATGGTAAATAAATATAAATAAATTAGAGTTATGGTAAAGAAATAAAACCTCTTTTTATATTTAGTCCATAAACCTCTTTATATTAGGAAGACTCAAAAAAGAGGTTTTATTTAGGTGAATCTTATGGGCCAAATAATATTTTAATACCATGGGCCAAATACCATATTTATAAAAGAGGTATGGTAAATAAATAAAACATATTTTTATATTTACTCCATAATTCACTTTATATTTACTGGATCTACTAAGCGTATAGAGTGAAAAATTATTTGTTCCCTTTACTTGGTAGATCCAAAGTAAAGATGGATCTATGTTGGTTTACTTATTACTATTTATGTTTACTTATTTTCTATCTTTAAATTTTAAAACATGTGGTATAAATTACATATTTATTTATTTATTATTTTTAAATTTTGAAATATGTTGTATAAATTACATACCTCACATTGATTACATCTTCAAATATTTATGCATGCTTTCATAAATTGTATCTTTCAATTAGATTATAGTTTTCATTTAAAGCCATAATATACATGCCCTCATTTGAGGCTAATGATGGATGATTGTAATGACAACTTTGAAGGTTATGATTTCAATTTAAAATTTGGTCATTATATAAGGATAATTATTTTTGTGATGAAAGATGTGAGGCTAATCATATTGATTATAGTCCATGGTATTAGGATCTTAAATTAGAAATTTACTGGGATATGATGAGAAATTCCTTAAAATTCATTATGCAATATGGAGCTTAATATTTGACTATAGGAGTTATGGTTAAAGTTTGATATCTATTTGACTTTATGACATCCAGTTGTCTATGATGATCAATGCAGGAAACATATACCAAGAATGAGAATGAGAAATTCTAGTTACCAAGAACATTGTTCTAGGCAAACAATGTTAGCCAAGAATGTGAAATCTCAATGTCATTGCCACATTCATTGGTTTGACCATGAATATCAAGTCGCATGCATACTTGCATAAGCTTTATTCTCACTGCGCTTAAGCTCTGGGATCAAGGGTCATGTCTAGTAAGAGGGCAGTAGATGTGCAATATTTCATTGAATAAGGAAATGCATGTACCAATGAGGAGCATATGTTGATACATGACATCCTTTCGATTGTTGTGGCCAAAGAAAATTCTATGGCAGGAAAAACTGCTCCATTATTCTTTTTTATCATCTCTTGTTTCTGAGTTAGCATGCTTCTATTGTACCATTTCATTGTGCCTATGCCATGTAAAGATCAAGTTGAGTTAATTTTACATTTGATAATTTCCAATATATTCAACAACTCAATATATTTGTTTTCCATGTGTAGGTTGGATGATGTGATGACACACTCAGAAATAGGGGCAATGTAAAAGAAACGCTCTCAAGAGCAAGAGGTGGAAAATAGCATTTGCTTATTTTAATTCAATGGTTGGAACTAGAGGCTACTTTGTTACCCGATCTTTCGAATGCATGTTGAAAGGGTCCGCGAGAAAGAAGTATGGAAATCTTCAAAAGGCTCTTAAATGATGCTTGGGTTGGTATTTGGTCCTCCTTTAAGTTCTTAAAAACAATCTTCTTATTGGTAACATACTTTATGTTCAATGGTATTAGTGTCCATATGCATTTCACTCTTAATTTATCAGTTTGTTTATTGAAACTGTATCTGATTTTCCATTTAAAGAGTGTAATATGTTTTTGA
Organism: Pinus tabuliformis; assembly: GCA_031772625.1. Lineage (NCBI taxonomy): Eukaryota > Viridiplantae > Streptophyta > Pinopsida > Pinales > Pinaceae > Pinus > Pinus tabuliformis. The sequence continues at coordinate 1,001,192,960 of CM062813.1, read as the reverse complement.
GCTTTACTAAAGACAAGGGGCATATTGCAGATAATCCTAAAAAAGTATACAAAATTCTTCTAAGCTCTGATACAAATATTGGGAGAGTTTGTGCCACTAAGGATTTTTTTCTACGTTGTTTAAGATCAATGCCATATATTGTTTCAATTATTTGTTAAGTGGCAAAATTAAAATTGATTTGAGCATAGGTTTTCCATCGATGTTTTTAATGTCGCGATTCTTTCACCTCATGGTTATTTTGGGCAAGCAAATGTTTTAGGAATACCTAACAATACATCGATTGATAGGTAAACAATGTTTTTATAATTGCAGTGTCCATTCCATGATATCCTCTCTTTATTGTTTTATTATATTTTAAGCATAACTTTTGATTTTTCTTTGTATTTTAACTATGAAATTGAAAATAATTGGTATCATGTCCATTTAAACAACAACCAAAGCTTGAAGATGAAACTAGTATTACACAATATTGATTGAAATTCTGTTAATTATTTTGTGTTGAAATATTTTCATGACTATTAAAAAAGTTTACTTTCATGTTGTTATTCGAGCAAATATTTTTTATATACTTGACCAAGTTCATGCGTTAGAGAATGAGGTGTTGTTGCAAATAAAACAACAAGGATTAGACATCACACCTTAGATTATTTGTTTTCAAAGGTTATATATAGCTTGAGATTATTAGAATGTAACTTAGTTAGCGTGATTATGCTTAAGCTTTCACTGAATGTTGAATACTAAGAATACTAAGTTACTAAGGTTCTATTTTCTATGGTGAAATTTTATTTTCTTTGTTTATACAGGTCATCTAACCACATAGTGGCCACTATCGCTCAAAAAAAGTGTTCGAGCTTCTTGCTTTTATGGGGGAAAATGACTTTAACATTGTTGATGTTGAGGTATATGTCATATAAATCCTTTATACTCTACTTTAGTTTATATTCTAGTGTTCATCGTATATCATGTATTACACTCTGCACTATATCTTCTTTTGTTTCCAGAAAAGGAACTCAATATTGATGGTCAGCAGCAAGATTTGAAGAAAGAGGAAAACAATAACACTAGGGTGAAAAATGAAAAAAGAGAGAGAAGAGAACCAATATAGTGATACGCTTAAAACCAATATCCCACATAAGACACACACATAGAGATTGATGGTAAAGTCTTCAAAGTTGGTGAATTCAGTTGCAATTCTTTGGCAACATAATGAAAATGTTTTGTAGTGGTGAAACAACATTTCATGTGTAAATTGTCATCTAGCGAATATTAAGTTGTAAACTAATTTTGTAATACTTGACATTTCATATAATATAATATATGCGTTGAAATTATTTATAGCTACACTTGATGTTGTTTAGTATTGTAATTAACATATGTAACTTTGCACTTTTATATTAGATGAATCAGTGCACATTGTATAACATATTTCTAATTTAGTCAAAAAATCATACTAAGTAATTTATGTTGATTAAGAATGAACAAATAAAATCAATCGAAAACTACTAAATTAGTAGTTTATATTGATTAATTATGAACACAAAAAAATTAATATACAACTAAATTAGTTGTTTACAATAATTATTAATGAAAATAAATGAAATGAATATAAACTATTAAATTAGCTATTTATATAATGAATATGAAATTACTAAAAAAAGATAAATGAATACTGCAAATGATAAATTTTTTATTACAAATGACAACTAAATTTTGCATATATACGACTATTAGTAGTTAATTTATAGTATCTTATAACACGATCAAAATTTAGTCATATTTATTTTGTCATTAATTGGTTTCAAACGATGACTAAAATATGCATACATATGACTATTAGTAGCTAATTTACAGTATCTTATAACACGACTAAGATTTTGGTCATATTTCTTTAGTCATTCATTGGTTTTTTGACCATATAGTAATATATTTTGTTGTATATTTGATCACTAATTGTGGAAATTAATGACTCAATCAATGACTAAATTAATGACCAAATTTATGACTAAATATAAAACTAGACGATGAAATTGAGACAACCAGTTAATGACTAAGCTAAAAATGACTAAAAGTTGGTTGCATTATAAGATACTTTAAATTAGCTACTACTAGTCACCAACTGAAAAATGGTCGTTTATATGCAAATTTTAGTCATTTTTTTAGTAACTAATTACCCATTTTGTACTAGTGGAAGGTAATGAGAAAGTGCCGCATGGATAAAGTTCCAACGCCCATAGTGTCCCCAGCTTCACAGTGAACGAAGGGCATGCAATTCAACTAGTCTAGGTATATATGTCAAGAGTTCTTAGAAAACTGTCGTGAGACCCAGGATGAAACCAAGTCATTTCATTATGCTTCGTTGTTGCAATCTATTGTGTTGGTTGCATGGGAACTGCCAGAGGATAGTAATTTTCCTCCGTTAGAAGAAGGATTACCAAAGGCAATGTAGTTTGCCTCCTTGTGGGCTACAAAGGACCCCGAGAGGATCATAGAGATAAAGATCTTTTGGGTCCTGATGGAAATGAGTCTCCGCATGTGTTATAGACATATTTGGGCACTGCAATCCCAATCACATATGTCCATAAACCAAGGGCTTCTAAGTCCCTAAAAGTGTTGTTTCATACCCTAACGGAGCAAGGTCAGCTGATTACATCATCTCCCAGAAGTTTTCCATGACAAACCACTCAGAACTAGTCAAAGCAGGACCATACAGACTGCCCAGTGCAAAGGGTGCAATGCATCTCACCTGCCGCATGAAAAAAGTGTGATGCATACTGAAAATCCATTCTGTAGGGTGCGATGAGCGAGAGCAGACAAATGGCACAAGCCGTTTTCTAAGTGAAGACCCTGAGAATCTTCTAGAAGTTGCTCATTTCACACTTGCCTCCCTGAATTCGCCCAAGGATGGGTAAGAGATCATGAAATCTCCAAGTGGAACCAAGAACTATTAGAGAAATGACACTAATCAAAATCCCAGAAGCTGACTAACCCCCCTGCAAATATCTATAAATGGATCCCTCATCCCAGAGATCCAAAGGTGGGAATTGGGTAATTTGCAAAGAGGTGCTACTGGTTTCTCTTTGAAGACATTGTTGGGTGATCTTGCTTTGTGTGAGGTGAAGAGGGCTTTCAAGCTGGGAGGATGGTGTTGGGTCAGACCAAGTTGTTGTAATCCTCTCTTCTACTACTTTTACTAATAAAGCTATTTGATTTTTCCTCCATATTCTTGTGTATCTCTGAATATTATGTTGATATATGCATTTGTATGGTCAATATATATCTGATCCTATATTGTTTACAGTGAAAGATCTCTATGCTTTGATGGTATTATGCTGCTGTGAATCTACAGGTGTTCTTTGAAGCGGGATAATTAAGGAAGCAGTGGCGAGATTCTATCAAAGGGGAAAGGAAACAAGTAAGGATCCAAGTGGAAGACTGAGGTTGGTACTCTATGCTTCTTTCTCATCTCTCTCTCGTAAAGGAAAAACAAGTGACTTTATTCTATTTGTTTCTAAGATAGCTACCCGTCTTAGTGGGACTAGCAGCTCTGAATAGACACTAGATTTCTCGTTAACAAAATGGAGACTCCGCTAGGGAGCGATTAGTTTGATTGCTTGTCTCTATTTGTTTGCTTCATAAACCACAGATGGAGCCTGAAGTTAAGCCAGCTAGCCTTCAAACTGCATTTGCTATGCAAGTGCAAAGTAGATCAATGTTGCTTCAGTCAATCTCCGGGTTTATTTATGAACTGGAAAATTGACTTGAAAACATCCCAAGTGCCCTATAGGTAGCTTGACTAACGTCATTAGATCAGCCCCTGTACTTTGTAGTTACTGACTATCATTTTCTCGGCCTAAATCCCTGAACTAGGTTGCAAACTGTGACCAAAAACCAAGTTAAAGTCTCATCCCTGGACCATCGCACCTTCTCTTCTTGGAAATCTAGATGCATCACACCTCCCGTGTGCAGTAGGTGGGATGCATCCCTGTTTCCCTATGTTACAGGTGCGATGATCATACAAGACTAGATTTGCCTCCAGATTTTGGTTTTTTCTTCACTCTCTTCAGCTTTATTCAGGAGTTTTACTGTCTGTGATCAGTAGACCACTATTGAAACCCCCTTTATTTGCATCATCCAACCTCCATTGTGCAAATATTTGTGAATGTTTTTATGTATTTTTCTCCATTCATAGTTCTCATTTACAAAATGGTAGCTTAATCAAACTGTCGTCTTTGGATTTGAAAGTATCGCAAGTGTCGTTTTCAGTCAAGGAAAAGAATCCTTCTCTTTTTGATAGTAGATTACACTGTTAATCTTGTATTTGATCTGAATTAGTAGTATTTCAAGTGCCGAAAGCAATTTTCAATTCAAAATTGTAAAGTTTCGTCTTGTCTCCTTTTTGTTTTTTGAAAAATCGTTAGTATTGTCGCTTTGAAAGAAGGAATAATTCAGATTTGTACTTAGCATTATTTTTGTCATTCACACATTAAGAAATCGAAAACAAATACATTCATGTGCATTTTCATTTAGACTACTTGTTGGTTTTGATTTAGGACAGTGCATCTAGTGTGTGCTCTCTGCTCTATGTTGAAAAGGTTTCATTTCTCTTTCCTCAGTAGCTAGGATTTTCATTGCAAAAAGAAGATTAAATGACTGTTTATCATCTTAGATTGCATTTTAGGAATTGTATATCTACATCACGTGGTGAACCTTAAAGGAAAACTTCTTAAGAAAGATCAACTATAAAATAAATTCAATGAACATAAAAACGCTTTGGAACCTAACACACAACATTTAGAAGTCTAGGCTAGAGACGTATTCTGGCGTCGTAAAGCCTGGTAACTGTCGCTTTCATTATAGGTTGGGTGATTCCTCCTCTTTGAGACGACAAGTGCTAGTACGGACTTGTGCTCCCACGTACCGTCGAGTATATATTGGGAGACCACAATAGACTATATCCTTTATCCTTAGGAAGCTGTGTTTGCCGCCCTATCAATCAAAATGCACTGAACACAACATTCGAGAAGATTGACTACCGTACTGTAAAAGGTATTCTACGGTTTTTCGATTGGTTTGGTAATCCCTCTGTCTAGATTTCTAGATTAGTCTCTTTCGTTCCTTTTTAGACTCCTTAAAGGAAAAGGTCCATCTGAGCACTTGTCACTTCAGGCTCACTAAAAATTGAAGGCGACTAGAGTCATCTTTAGCTTTTTCTCGACTCTTAAAAATTGAAAAATCAAGTTGTGTCAAAGCGTCTAAAATTTATTTTAATCGGAATAACATCATTGTTCCCTTGTTGGTCTTAGGTTGAGAAAATGGAGTCTACCAACCAAGGACTTCCCCTTGGGGAAATCCTAGTCGATTCTCCTCTTGGGGAGATGTTGGTGCACCTCATATGGCCACATTGTCTCTTCCGGGACTGACGATTAGCTTGCTGGTATGGCTTTTCTTGACCTCTGTCATTCAAAGCACCGTGATTCCTAAACAATCGAATCATCAACTAGATGATACCAGAGTTCCTCCCCAACCTTCTACTTCGTTTGTCTCTCCCTCTCCTTCTTCCTCTTCACTTGGTGACGATAGTAAAACTAAAAACCAAGTAACTGAGAAGAAGAAGAAGGGGAAGGAGAAGAATAAGATGGAGCCAATGGCAAAAGGAGGCAACCATGCATCGTCTAGCGAAAATCCACACACTGCACCGCCCAATCCTAAATCTCTATGTGTCATCCGCAAAGGAGACCACTATCACCGAGATTGTCCTTGCATCCCATGGATCTTAAGGGACTGGTCTCCCCGCTTGCACAATCCGGTGTCATCAACCTCTGACAATCATGTTGAAAGTACATCGTCAGCTATTGAAAGCAAAGTCACCAGACATAAAGGAAAATCTAAATTTCCCTACATACTGTGTGAAGGCGATCATGCCCTCCACCGTTTTCCCTTCCTGGATGAAGCTAAAAGAGTCTTGGATAATCGTCCTGCATCACTACAGTGACTCCCTCCTAGATATAAGAAACTCTTGCTGAATCCATTGCTAGTTGAAAATTCAACTGACACACCTTTGGTGTCGGTTGAAGCACCTATCATTGAATATAAACCCTCTGAGTCCACATCGGACCAAAGTCAACAGGTCGAGACAGCAGTCAACCCCATCTTGGATTTAGAAGATTTACCTTCAGATGATACAATCACCAAAGAGAATGAGAACAACACCATTCAAATTCTTTTTGTAAACACAGACTTTGATGAACATGGGGGCAATCTGCCCATTCCTTTACTGTAGGAAGGAAATTCGTTAGAGTTGTATCCGGCCATTTATTCGGTCCTACCTCCAAGCAACCTAGTCATTTTATTCGATTGGAATCTACTAGGCAAACCTCGTTTACCATCTAATGTACCATTTCAAATCATAGTGCAAACTTACAAAATGGTCATGGTTGGTACCATCATAGATGAAGGGGCTTATATGAGTATCCTTTCCTCAACTTCTTGGAAAGCGCTTGGTTTGCCATCGCTTTTGCCTAAGATGCGAAATTTGACAGGCTTCGACAAAGGAACCAATCGACCATTAGGGATCCTTCCAAGTTTACCTATAACTTTGAGAAGGAAAACCTTTTATCTGAACATAATGGTAGTCTAGGGACCCTTAGATTACAATCTACTCCTTGGGCGTGACTACATTTATAGCATGGGAGCCATTATCTCCTCACTCTTTTGAGTAATGTGTTTTCTGCATGAAGGCAGAGTGGTCTAGCTCGTAGACCAGCTTTCATTCCCCAATTCAAACATAGCTAATAATCAAATGCCATCCCTAACAGGTCTTTTTGCACAAGGAATGTCTCATCAATCTCCAGTCCGTCCACCTGATGAGTGCGAGTGATTCGGTGGTCGTGACTAAAACCCAGGGGGCATGCACCCTCGTCTGCTTCAGCAGGAAAACTTCAAGTATAGGGTAGGTTTCCACAGGGGATATATGATTGGTCTGACACATCCGTCCGTTTAGGAAAATGGGATTAGACCAGAATAAGATACCTCTATTAAAAGGTAGGCCTTTCTCGATAGAACAAATGTTTTGTCTGCAAATTGAAGGGTAACTTGGAAAAGGTAGGCCTTTCCTGATAGAACAAATGTTTTGTATGCAAATTGAGGGGTAACCTAGGAAACTCTACTTCGCTATACCTAGGGGCATGCAAACATTTTTGCGTGAAAGTGAAAAACGACCATTTATTTTCTTAGTTTGTAGGTTCTTAACCCTTTAAACTCGTAGGATTGGTAGTTCCTAGCTTACATAATAAAAGGAGTCGGAGCATAATACCGAATGGTGCAAGCTCCCTAAAAAATGAACCTATCGATGAGACATCCTTATTATACGACTAGCACGAGCAGTTTTACGGGAAGTTCAAGCTTGTTAAAAATTAAACCTAGCAATGAGCATATGTTCCACCAGAGTTTAAGCTCATTAAAAAATGAACCCACCTCTGATAAATAACCATTGTGAATGATTATCATCAGCTTTTGAGCCTTGGTCGTGTTCTTACCATCACCTCCACTTTGTTTTAGCCGATCATTCGCCTCCATTTGATTGTTTACCCCTTTTGAGGAACAACTGCGACGAGTGGTCCTATTAGCCACATTCTTTGCACTGTCGTGATTGGAAAGTTCCAAACCTCACCTAGAACTAGCTGCTATCTGAAAACATCAATCGTTCCTCAAAAAATGAGTCTCCTTTAAGCTCTTTTCATCTGACTCGTAAAATATGAAAAGATTGCCGAGCAATTGGCCTCTCCAGCTCATTAAAGTGATTGGAAGTGCTATCCCTCCTCTAGATTTTAATCTTTTTGGACTTGAGGGATTATTACACAAAAAGATTGAGCATTGTCTTGTTCGGCTCGTTAAAACTATCAAAAAGTCATCTGTTTCGCATTGTTTTATACTTTTTCGGACTTAAGGGATTATTTTATGAAAAAGGAATATTAGAGTTTTCTTTTCGTATCTTTTCAGACTCTCTAAAATTGAAAAGGACCGAGTTATCCTTGTCGTTAAACTCATTAAAACAATAGTGACAAACTTGCCCATTCAGACAAGAACAAGTTTTGCTATTGCTAGGCTCGTTAAAACATAGCGACGGGTTTGCCTGAAGGGCAAATTATAGAACAATCATATGTTATCCTCCTCAAGCTTGACAAAAATAAAGAGGTACTGGTCAGAAATGACTAGGGAAAATTGGGAAGAAAACTTGAAGAAACTTTATTGGTAGCAGGTCGCTCTTGAACATGACACTTTCACTCCATCACCATGATTGAGTCGGGTTGGGTTATTCCGTTCACCAGTCGTATCACCATTGGTCCACCGTACCATCCACTTTTGGGGTTAATGCTACCAATCCATTTCAGTGTCGCCGATATGTTCAAGAGAAGTCCCTCAGAGAATTCACCTACCCAGCTTGTGTCTCATCCACTACAATACCTTCACGCTTCATTCTTTCATGACCACCACACTGAACCTTGTATCATCAGATCGTTTCATCTCTACAAAATCATTTTCTCTGTTCCGTGTCGTAGATGTGGGATCCATTAATGCCCTCCTATGATGAGTCGCTTCTTGTCGACATCAGCTCATTATCCAAGAAGCTGACCTAGGGACAACCCTTCTAGTACTTTGAAGCTTGCATGCCTCAATGGCAAGTTTCTCACTTCCGGTGACAGGTTTACACTAATGGCCTTTGACCGAAAGATTTTGCATGGTGTTCGACATCGACTCATGTATTCGCACCACGTGAATTGTATTGCAGTACCTTCAGGGTCATCATCATTATCGGTGATTCCTCTCACGTCTGTTAACAGCTTACATCATTGGCTGGTAATCAGGTGATGTCCTTCCATGTTCAACATCAGAACATCTTTTCACATGGATTGACTTGTACTTTCGGGCGAAGATTGAACAAGTTTTGAAGACCCTAGATCTAGTTTCGTCCATCCGGGCTGCGATATAATCAGAAAAATAAAGACATCAAATGTACATCATTGTTGCACAGATAATCATCCAAACTAAGGGATGATGGATCTACCAGAATCATCAGTCTGCACACAGACGGTTGTCTGTCCTATGTACATGAAAATGAATTTATCAAGTTGAGCATGGGAATGCCCGCCTCAGCTAGATCACGAAAATATTATGAAGATAATGTATTGTATTGTATCTTATTACAGGTCACCTTCCAGTGCGAAAAAACTTGGATCCTCATTATAAAGCATTTCACCCGACATCAAAAGATTTACGACCTCATGCTTTAGGGGGCAACTGTTATAGACATATTTGGGCACTGTAACCCCAATCACATATTTCCATAAACCAAGGGCTTCTAACTCCCTAAAGGTGTTGTTTCATACCCTAAAGGATCAAGGTCAGCTGATTACATCATCTCCTAGAATTTTTCCATGAGAAACCACTCAGAACTGGTCAAAGCAGGACCATATAGACTGCCTAGTGTAAAGGGTGAGATGCATCTCACCTACCACATGTAAAAAGTGTGATGCATACTAAAAATCCCTTCTATAGGGTGCTATGAGTGAGAGCAGACAATTGGCACAAACAGTTTGCTAAGTGGAGACCCTGAAAATCTTCTAGAAGCTGCTCATTTGACACTTGCCTCCCTAAATTCGCCCAAGGATGAGTAAGAGGTCATGAAATCTCCAAGTGGAACCAAGAACTACTAGAGATATGACACTAATCAAAATCCCAGAATCTGACTCACCCCATTGCAAATATCTATAAATGGATCCCTCATCACAGAGATCCAAAGGTGGGAATTAGGTAATTTGCAAAGAGGTTCTGCTGATTTCTCTTTGAAGACATTGTTGGGTGATCTTGCTTTTTGTGAGGTGAAGATGGCTTTCAAGCTGGGAGGATGGTGCTGGGTCAGACCAAGTGGTTGTAATCCTCTCTTCTACTACTTTTACTAATAAAGCTATTTGAGTTTTCCTCCATATTCTTGAGTATCTCTGAATATTATGTTGATATATGCATTTATATGGTCAATATATATCTGATCCTATATTGTTTATAGTGAAAGATCTCTATGCTTTGATGGTATTATGTTGCTGTGAATCTACAGGTGTTCTTTGAAGTGGGATAAGTAAGGAAGCAGTGGTGAGATTTTGTCAAAGGGGAAAGGAAACAAGCAAGAAGCCAAGCGAAAGACTAAGGTTGGTACTCTCTGCTTCTTTCTCATCTCTCTCTTGTAAAGGAAAAACAAGTGACTTTAATATGTTTGTTTACATTCAAGCATGGAAGGATCCATAGCAGAAATGGAATGACTTGCCATATTTGGTGACAGAGACAGATATGCAAGAGGTGATTTCACAATGGTCGGCAGAGTGGCACGCCCCCTTAGACTTACATGCTGGAACAAGTAAGGTTGTGGGAAGTTCGGTAGCATATAATAGAAAGGAATAGGCTAAGCAGGTTGCATAGAATCTAGCCACACAGAGAAAGAAGGAAGATGTTGAGAAGGCTCGAATGGAGAAAGAGTGCGTTGCCAAGGAGTAGGCAGAACAAGAGCAACGCAAGGCAGAAAGAAGTGGAAAATCACCTTCGCCAGAGATCGAGGAAGAAGAACTGTCCCAACAAGGTGACAGAGGAGATGAGGGGCACAACACCCCCTTCATTTTGAAGAAGCACAGAAAGGGGCAGCAAGAAGGTCCCCGGAAAAAGCAAAAATTAGACAAGTCGCAGGGTGATCCCATGGTCTTGATGGAGGGCGATATTGATGAGATCGGGGATAAAATAAGGGACACAACGACTGAAGTGTTGCATCAGTTTGAGAAACAATATATGCAAATGTTGGGGAGCATCCAAAAGGATCTGCATGAGATGCAGATCCAGGAAAACAGGATACAGTTGGGCACTAGTCAAGCAAGTGCAGAACAAACAAGCCCAGAACTTAAGATGAGTCAAGCAACCAAGTTGGTAAGGACCCCCAACCTTAGAACAGTTGCATTACCAGAAGGTTCCTTTCGCGCAGAGACAACTGATGATCATGTCATCCTAAGCATAATCAAGAATATCAGGCTAAACATAGTAGCGCTCCCCAGTGAGATCATCCACGTACTGCATGAAGGAGTGAAATAAGAATTGAGAGCTCAGGAGCAGCGCGCTCTCAATCTCATCAACGAATACAGAGTGAACAACGAGCAGATGTTCACTAAGAAGATGCAAGCCTTAAAAGAAAAGGAGACGCTACAGGCATAGAGTTCCCGATTGATGTCTGCAGTCACAAAGGCATGCAGAACAGTGCTTGAGCTTCAAATCCCTGAAGATGCATAGCCAGAGGCGAAGATCATAAAATTATCTGTTGGTGTGTGCGAAGCCAAGGTAGAGGTTGACCGAGTTCAATTTGAATTCAATATGAAGATCACAGAGCTTTAGTTAAAATTGCAGCCCACGACTCCGCTTGAGGTCCAGGAGAAACACGGAGCCGCCATAAAAGAAGGAATGGCCGCCTTGGATGCCATAATCATTGACTGTTCGACATTATGTGAGAAAGCAATGGAGTTGGTGACGACTCTACAGGAATATCTAAACCTATAGACATTGAATACAGAGGCCAGGGAACTGCAAAGGTAATCTCACGAAGTCAGGGCAATGATGCATTCCATTGCACCACCACAACGTCTAGCCAAATTGTAGGAGGGGAAGCTGCTCTTCGCACAGGTAGAGGCGACGCAGAGGAAGGAGGCCTTGCTTAAGGCCAGGCTGCAACCTTGGTTAGAGGAGGCTTACCAAGTCATGACCAATATTCAAGAGAAGCTAACGAGCTTGCAGCAAATGCAATAGACAATGAGAAGGACCAATTATAGAGAATTTAGTTGAGGAGGTGAAGCAGGCAGCCACTCAGAGTGTTGCCGAAGTTACCGTGATCCAAGTAGAGCTGGGGGATCTTCGCAGCAAGATCACAATGCAATCCAAGTGACTCGAGGGTGAGTCATGATCTTTGTGTTGGGGGCCTGTTGGGATGGGGTCCCCTGGGTCAGTTTTGGGGTTAAAATAACCCAAGTTTTGAAGTATTTTTGTAAATGATGTAAAGTCTCCACGATTTGTGGATGTGGAGCACGTAGATGATTAGGAGTCAAAGTGGTTTTAGCCCCTTGTTTATGTAAATGTTGAGTTAGCTTTGAGATCCGCCTATGGTCTGCCGACTAGGGGATTGTATAAATAGGTGTGTCTTAGAGAGTTTAAGAGAGAAGATAATCTGAGATGTAATGGGTTAGTAGAAGAAAAGTGATAGCACAAATAAGTGGGTTACATAGGAGAGAAATGCTCTACAGCTGAGTGAACAGAGGCCTAAGTAGAGTCCGCAGCTGAGTGCGTGGACCCCTATAGCTGAGTGCACAGGGAAGTGTTAAGTCTGTATTCTGAACTGGAAATCAATAAAGAGTTGTTTCTGAAGAAATATTGTGTATATCTGTTTATCTCTGTGTACTTCTATTTGTGATATATGTTGTTAATGAATAATATGTTTATGGAATATTGAGCTAATCATGCACGATTCTCTTTAATAAGACTTAATAATTGTACGCAATACATGTTAAGTACTTTCGCGAAGACTATGATGAATTCTATTATGTTTACTAAGTAACTTAAGTAGACCTACACGAACTCTAATCTAAGGTTGTTTTCTAGTGCATGTAAGTGGATAAATTGACTGTTAAGGGTCCATAAAGACCAGTCATAAACCTTCGCGAAGGTCAAAGTTTGTTTAAACAGAGTTGTAGTGCCAAGCCCTAGGGGCTTATATATTTGCGCAAAGGTGGATCTAGGGTGCGAAAAGACATCACACTAATCTTTGGATGTAGAAACCTAGTTCCAACATCCCCCCATATTGCTTCGGGTGAGACTGTAGCCTGCGCTACGCAGGTTGTTCCGGAAAGGGCCAGTAGTGTAGGGTTTTGTTGGTTGGCGCAACTAACTTTGAACCTAGGTCAGGACCCCCTAAGCCAACACCATCACTAGGGGAATAAGAACTGACGCAATCTCCAAAAAAATCTCCTGCAATCCACCTAACCTCTAGTACTTGCCATTTAGTGTCTTCATTTCAACTACATGGGAGTGCTTGAATTACCCTAAGACGGTATGCTTCTCAGATTATTCACCCCAACGGGGATATTTTAAGTTCTAATTATTTATGTTTCAAAAATAAATATGTTTGTATTGATATTAAAATATAAAGTTACAAAAATTATCTATTTTAGCATCGAGTTTTGATTTGTAAATGACTTGAAATTATAATATTATTAGATGTAGAAAAGAAAATTGCTTATTTCTTTTGGAAAGATGACTAAGGTATTTATCCTTATAATAAAAGTGGGCGAAGTTGAGAGGTATTCCCAAGTCAAATTTTGTTTGTTGGCAATTCAAACTTGCTCCTTAAGGTTTGAACTCTCAACCAATTCAATGCCCAAGTACGTATGAGTCTCAAACTCTAGCATTTATGTTTACCTAGAGTTGTCACAATTTTCATAGTTTGATTTGTGAGCATGCCGAGAAAGTCGACAACTACCCTTTATAAGCTTTTATGCCAAACACGAAGCAAAAAAAACAAAAAATCTCAATCTGCTCGTTGAATCTCAAGATCACTTTCTAAATACAAATTAAATTCTCACTCTTTTACTTTACTAGGCTTTGTGACTATGGTTTCTGCACTCAAGGAAAAACTATTGTACTCAATTGATTGGAAAACAGTTCATCCTAAATATTCTAGGATGAAGACAAAGCTCCTTTCAAATATAGCTACACAAATTTTATATATATATATAAAAAATTCAGTGTTGTTTGAAATTTTTTAACCGTTTCATTTTGATAAAGATTTGCCATATCTATTATAAATTTAATATATTATTTATTTCTTATTTACCTTTTATTATAATGATATATCACAATTTAAAATGCATTATATAAAATGCTATTAATCTCATCACACATAATCTAATTATTACTATTTATTATTATTAGATTTCAATTTCAAAATATTTAACTAATATATAAATTATAATAAAATCCAACGCTTTTTTTATAAAAATTACTATTTATAGATAAATTATTTTTTCCATTTTTTATCTCATCTAAAATTTTAAGACAAATCTATATTAATCCTAATAAAATTGGAAACTTTTTATAAAATTTATATTTGCCTTTATATTTAATTATAAATTATAAATTAATTTATTATTTTATATAATTTTCACGTTATAATTACAAACAAGTATATTATTAACTTAGTTTATTATTAAATTTTCAAACCATTAGTATAGCATAAACAAATAACTATTTTGCTCAGAAAAGAATGGTTTTCCTTTAATGATTTTGAATAAATGTGTTTGAATTTTTTTGAAATCTAAGTTATAATTGTCATGTTTCATTATTTTAAGTATTTCAAAAATAGTTTTTGAAAATTTTAAATTATTTCTATTATTAAAAATCTTCTGAAAAATCATGATAAAAACAAAATTATTAGCCATACATTAGTTTTTTTTTACTTAATATTAATAAATCTAAATTAATAGAGATTATATTTTAACGACTCATTTGATACTGCATATGAAAAAATTGTTAAGGAAAAAAAAGACAACACAGATATAAATTATTTAACCCTGAAAACATAACACCATCACCCATATCCTCTACAAGTGAAGATGGGTGTGGAGCCATACTATAAATTATTTAACCCTGAAAACATAACACCATCACCCACATCCTCCACAAGTGGAAGTGGGTGTGAGACCATATTATAAATTATTTAACCCTGAAAACATAACATCATCACCCACATCCTCCACAAGTGGAGGTGGGTGTGGGGCCATGCTATAAATTATTTAACCCTGAAAACGTAACACCATCACCCACATCCTCCACAAATGGAGGTGGGTGTGGGGCCATGCTATAAATTATTTAACCCTGAAAACATCCTCCACAAGTGGAGGTGGGTGTGGGGCCATGCTATAAATTATTTAACCCTGAAAACGTAACACCATCACCCACATCCTCCACAAGTGGAGGTGGGTGTGGGGCCATACTACAAATCAGCAAAGATGTTTCACTTGAAATGACATTCAACAACAGAGCATGTCACACAATCATCCGTGACAACGAGGATTAAAAGTGGTACAGGGACTGTACGTTGTTTCAAGAATACGTGGCATCCAAAAGAATCTAGCTGTTATCGATCGACTCATTCTCTTCGTTAACGTCATCACCCGACAGGTACCTGTGCCCTCAAAATCTTATCTCCTCCTCACCTCACAGGAACGACAGATAACGGTGGTTCATATCTGTTTCTACCCTGCCCAGTGCCGTTACCTGAGCCACGCAATACCCGCCAGCCCTATTTTGACGGATGGCCTATCGTTTTGGAGCTCCCTCTCGTTGCTAAGTGGAAGCACCCATAAAAGTAAGATACTACTTGCATACGGGACCAGGACCAGGACCACACCTTGTTTGCATGCGGACTAATTATGGCGCATTATTTTTAAAACAGCAGAAACCTCAGAACTTTCGACAGAAACCCTAGGTGGAGGGTAGATTGTGCAAGTTGGGTTTCCTGTAACATGCGCAGCGCAGTCTCATTAATAGTAATTTTTTATTATTTTTAAATTATTTAGAATTTTATAGTTAGATTTTGGAAATTGGTTAAATAATTCAATTTATTTACACAATATCAATTTTAAAAAATTATTTACAATAGGGATATATATGAAATTTTGGATTTAAATTTTTAAAATATTTAAATTTTCTAAATTTCACAACTCAAATTTATAATTCTAAAATATATTTATTAATTTGAAAAAGGAAAAACATTTTTTGGTCCAGAAAAAACCAAAACAAATTCCATGTGATAATGAATTTAGCACTTGTTTATCTTTTATATCAGTTACGAAATTTCCAAAAATATACTCATTTATCAATTAAAACAAAAATGATACTTGCATTGTAGCATAGTGATTGCCTCTCTTAGTAGTTATGGATATGTTGATGTGATTAAGGAAATGCAATGTCCATTTTTTTCTCTTAGCAGTTATGGATATGTTGATGTGATTAAGGAAATGCAATGTCCATTTTCTAGTTATTAAAAAAGCTCCCGTATGCCAGATCTTCTATGATAGATAGTTTGTGTTTCTTGTTTTGCATAGCCATTCTCCCCCATTAAAAAATACTTATTACGAAAGGAAGTTTGTGTTATGAGAAAGGAAAGGAAGTTTGTGTTATGAGAAAGGAAGTTTGTGTTCATGACTCTTCTTTCCTTACACCTATTTTAGCTTGGCCTCGGAGTGTTTACACTTTACACTTTCAAAGCTCAATTACATACTTAGATCCATATAGATGTCCAACAAAAAGGGTTTGATGTAGTCTAAACATTAGCATTCAAAAACCCTTTAGAGTAGTGTACAAGGTGGGGAATGTGTGTGGAAGTATTGAAGTGGAAATGTGTAAAAAAAACATAATAAAAACATATTCTCATTTTCACACTTTTCCATTTCATTTTTTTTACAAAATTTGAATAAAAAAATAATAACCTATCATATATCCAACCAAATGTGTATTATCCCTTCCAAAAGAGCGTACATTTTAAAAATTGCGAACACTTCATGGATTATGTATTTAATAATGGAGTCCCATGTCTTCACTGACAACCCTCTGGAAATAAAAAATGGTCGCAACCGATTACTTCATATGGCGAGGCTCCCTTTGTTAAGCCTTCCGACGTACGTGCTTCCCATATGACTTCCACCACACAGAGCTGCTAAGATCTCAGAACACTGCAATGTCGAGATATTTGTGAAGGAAGATCAATGCAATGGTTTCTTGATTGGATCACGCAAAAGGTCGGTCGCTCAATCCTCCGCTCAATGTCGATTCCTTCGTTCGTCGATTAATTGCTAGCATTAAGCGTGGAAACAAAAACAATCATAAAACATTAACACCGCCTTAGATTAAAAATGGAGATTGTTTTTGTAAGTATAAATATTATCAATATATATATCTATTTTAAATATCATAGATCTTGATAAGATCAAATTTCCTAATATAATATATATTAAATATTATATAATAAATATTATATAATGTATAAATAATTGATATTAAAATATTTTTTATACTTCTCATAATATATTGTGGAATGAACTTCTCACTCAACAAAAATAAAAATCACGAAACCTTTATTACTTAACAAAATAAATTCCTTAATTCAAAATTGTGATTAACCCTACATCCTAAATTTAGAATTAATGAATCTGGGTGACCAACATCCATTTTGATAAAATTTAGAATTAATGAATCTGGGCGTGGAGATATTTTGGAGAACCAACATCCATTTTGATAAGAAGTCGAGTAAACTTCTCATTTAGATTGTATTTTGAAATGGGTTTATTTAACCATTTATAGCTGCATTAAAAACAATTAAAATGAAAAACAACATATTAAACATGAAAAAATATGCAATAAAATATGCAATACTGTAGTTTGCAACAGTATATTTTATTGTGCAACTATTCATATAAGATAGGTGAAGTATTTATACATTCTCTATTTTCAATAGTCTCCCTATGGGTGAGTGTTTCCTATGGAATGTTGGTGGAACACAAATATTTTAATCGCTGCTTCCAAAAGTTCCAATAGTTTCACGTCGAATATTAGGTGGAATAAAAATATTTTAGTCGCTACTTCCAAAAGTCACACTACAATTATTATGTTTTGCAGGGTGGGTTGGTGGTATCTGTTATTTTAACATAATGATGTAAGCAAATCCCTTTCCTCCAAAATTGAGGGGAGATACATCGGTGTAAACAATTGGTGCAGCCTGAGTTTGATGGGTCTCGTGTGTATACGAGGGCTTAGTGTGCATGTGGTTTCGAATTGAAAAATAATAGTGAGAGGTTGATCTGAAAGATTCTCGCGACAAATAAGTGGATGGTATCAAAATTATCAATAATAAAACATATTTTTATCATCTGGTTATAGATTACTTTGGTGGCTGTTTAGCTACCAAATACTTTTGTAAATTAAACTAATGAATAATTAACGGCATTCGTATATTCAAGAAAGTTTAAAATTTATTATATAATATAGTTATGAAAATAAAGTTAATGGGAAAGTTTGATTAAGTCATTTGAAATTAATAAATAGTATCTATGGATAAAAAAATCTTTTTATAGTATTATGTTTTTTTAAAATAATCTTAGATTATTTGGGTGGCTGGATAGCTACAAAATATTTTTGTAAATTAAAATAACGGATAATTAACGACGTTCATATATTTAGGAAACTTTTAAAATTAATATATAATATAATTATGAAAATAAAGTTAATTGAAAAATTAATATATAATATAATTATGAAAACAAAGTTAATTGAAAGTTTGATTATTTAATTTGAAATTAAAATTTTATATATATATATATATATATATATTACGTTTTTTAATAATTTTCCTATTTTCAGTTTTATGAGGATATAATTAGAAAGCAAAGTTAATGAAAGATTTAATTCGACAACTTGGAAATTAAGATGATGAATAATATTTTTATGTTTAGAAATAAATAATCATTTTTTAATGGAGAAGATAAAGTTAATGGTAAGATTTGACTGGACTAAACAATTTGGAATTTGCATATATTTGAAAAAAAAATAAAAAATAAAAAATAAAATAATGTTCTGAGGATGAACCACACTAGATGGTTTGAAATGCATTGGCAAAAATTCTCCTATATGATTTCTACTGAATTTTTTTTCTTAATGTGCAAGTAATTTGAAGTTGATTTTTTGGTATATTTAATTTAATTTTAATTTCAATTTTAATATAATGTTTATAAATTTAAATTCATTTTGAGAGTATTAAGAGGGGGTGGGGGTCTTCACCATTATGACCCTAGCAAGCTGTTATTTATTATATTTAGGGTTCAAACAATGTCTCAATAACTTTGTTGAAACTTATTTGCTATAGCAAGGTCTTTCTATCACAAATGAAGGACTAAAATCCTTAGTAGC
Source organism: Pinus tabuliformis (assembly GCA_031772625.1). Classification (NCBI taxonomy): domain Eukaryota; kingdom Viridiplantae; phylum Streptophyta; class Pinopsida; order Pinales; family Pinaceae; genus Pinus; species Pinus tabuliformis. Next base: position 1,001,173,922 of record CM062813.1, on the reverse strand, counting down.
ATTAGGAAACCTTCTACTAAGATGTTTTCCATTTTTTTGGATTACAAGGCTTATTGGTAACTAATAATACCTTAAAAAAAAGTTGTGAAAAGTACTAGAATCAATGGTGCATTAAATTCCATTTATCAAAACGATGAATTGAAAATCTTATTAATGTCTTTTCTATCTTATTGAATGTACTATGTAATAAATGCATGTTTTGTATCTATTATCTATTTATAAGGGCCTAGTTACACCATTGGGAGATCAACAAGAATGATGCATTGCCAAACATCAATAACATTAAAGATATTGTTACTTCTAAGTTCAAAGAAAAAATGTGGTGTGAGAAAGATTTAGCGGCTAAAAGAAAATTAAGTTATTATAAAAAGGTCATCAACCCCACCCTAGAAGATCAAAAGTATCTCTCTATTTTAACTAGCTCAAAGAAGAAAATTAATATAGCAGAGATTAGAACGAATTCTTGTGATCTTCATAGTGAAACAGGTTGTTGGGCAGTTCCTAAAACACCATGGATGGAAAGGATCTGCCATATATGTGAGAATAGGAACATCAAGGATGAAAACCACTTCCTCTTAGAGTGCCCCACATACAACAACATTAGATCGTAGTTTCACAATCTTTGTTACAATACTGACCTTCCTAGCCTTTTACAATGTCAAAATATAGTGAGCTTGGGAGGCTTCTCTCCAAGCTTTTTGAGCATAGGAATAAAATCTTGAATCAAAATAGATAATTTGTTTCTTTAGGTCCGATAGACCAATGTTTGGTCTCAACGGACGTTAATCATCATCATCCTCATCATCAATTAATTTAAATATAACCAATTCTAGCTGATGAATATATGTTATTTAACTTAACATGAATCTTTAAGTTATTGTGATTTGTCAAAATTTGTCGTCTTACATGCTTGCATGTTCGTATTAGATTGTAATTTTACATGATAATATTACTATTAGTAATGACACTTATAAAATGTCTTTAGTTACAATATTGGTAAATTTATAAGAAATTATTTACATTTCTTTTCCTACAAGGAAAAATCATAATTTTCATTAGATGATGAAAATTACATGTTGTACATGCCTCAAAATCACATCCAAAAATACTATATATAGGGAGTTTCTGTTACAAATTTTTATACTAACCAGTATCATATAGTTTGCACCTATAAAAAATTGTATGAGTAAGTACAATATCATATAAGCTACATATACAAAAACTATGTGAGAAATAGAGTATCATGTGCATGATAACCTATGTCAAAAAAGGTATACTGTAAAAAGGAGGGAAAAAATTTCTATGATTTGATCATGTTGCCAATAGTAACCAAGAACTACCCACATTGTCCCTGAATAAATCTATATCAATATTATTCCTTTGTCTATTGTAGAGGTTCTATAAATGTCCTATGATAGTATACATAATGCTCATGGCCTATCTGCTCTAATATCTACCAAACTCCCCTCTCCTGTTGAGCCCCCTCCTTGGAAAGTTCATCTTAAATGGTATTTCTTTCCCGGTAAATATAAAGACATGATATATAGTCAAAAATTATTTTGATCAACAAGAACGCCTCCAAAATTGGCCTAAGTGTGTGAGTGTGACAAAATAAGTGTTGATTGAACCAATTCATGATTGTATGTTATTCTCTAAAAAACCATAACTATCAACATTTTTTTTTAGTAGCAAAAAGGAGAAGTAATTTTAGACTTAGAAGTTCAACAAAGTTATGTGTTCCATTGCCCAAATTGGCTTTTAATTTGAAGGAATGATTCTCATTTAGACACAGTATTCCCCCCCGTATCGGCTCCCTTCCTGAGGTGAACCATCTAAATAGGCCCACAACATAGATTTATCAATATGTTCCTCAACAATGTTGTAGATTCTTAAATTTTCTTCATGAGTCACAATAAAATCATAGATAGCAACTACTTGGACAACAATTTTGTCAGGAAAAAAAGGTTTATCTTTAAAGATAAGAATATTTCTTCCCAACCAAATTGCCCAACTGATGATTGGAGGAAAAAATCTCAGCTTCTTGGGATTTACCACATTCAACCAGGCATACCAAGTCAAGTTGTAGGATTAACCCTCCCATCAATTCCAACCTGATAGATAATTGCATACCAAATTCCAAACTTGTTCTAAGACTAGACATGTTACAAATAGGTGGTGAATCGACTCTTCTATTGCATTGCATAATATACACCAAGTCAACCCATAAAAGTTTTGTTTTTTAAGATTATCGCCTGTAGAAATTTTGTTTTACATTAAACACCATTGAAATAGTCGAGCCTTTGCTATGAATTTAAGGTTATAGAGTGACTTCCACCACCATTCAAGCTCCTCTAGCTCTTTTGCAAAATTTATATAAAGGTAGCCCTCCTTTGGAGAATATTCCCCAAAGGGGGAGTGATTCTAGTGGAGCTCATCCTACACCCTTGTATCCTGACATCAGTAAAGTTTAAAGCCAAGGACTAATTTTTCCATACCTTGTGCCATTCTTGAGGCAAATTAATATCCTGGGGGGTCATCCATCCTTGCACCCACGAAGGTGTACTCTCCAGATCAACTACCTGATTGAATGTTTTCTTTCCTTGAGTTACCAGGAAATTCACCAGATCTTGAGGAAGTTGATAGTCATCCCCTCAACCCACCCATGGATATTTCCCTATTCAGACCTTCTCATCATTCCCAACTCTCCATGCTAATCCACTCCCAATAATGTTGAAATAATTAACAATTGCCTTCCATACAATTTACACATTTAGCCTACTTTTGATTGGTGATCTGATCTCATCTAGTAGTGAAGTTGGGGAAATATACTTTTTGTAGACCACCTCTATCCATAAGGTGTTATAAGAAACAAACCACCAACCAAATTTTGCAGCTAGAGCTTGGCAAAAGCAGGAACATTTTTTTAAACCACAACCCCCCCATTTATTTGGGAGAGCAATCTTATCCCAACCTACCCATACAAAAGTCCTGCCTTCTGTTTTCCCTTTCCAGAGAAATATGCAACAACACTTTTTGATCATATTTAGAATCCCTTTTAGGATCTAGGATAGCGACATCTAAAGCACCAAAATTTCCTCCAAAACTGACTTTATAAGCACTAGCCTTCCTACTTGGGATAACCATTTGAAACTCCACCCTTTGAGGCACTTCTTAATTTTTTCCAATAGCCACATCTAGTCAATTGTCTTATAATTGTTCGGCTTCAAATGAAATCCAAGATACTTCAACCCTTCTTCAAAGTCCACCATTTTGCAAGGAAACAATGATTGGGCATATGCTATTTCATCCCTAGATCATTGTGAAGTTGATATGGTGGACTTGTGTAGACATTTTCCATGCTTGTATCCTTACAAAAGAGGGCCAAAGCATTTCTTATGGTGATCGTGTCTCTTCTAGAGCCATCACTGAACAATAGCACATCACCTACAAAGCATAAATGGGAGAGAGAAAGTTCACCTGCCAAAGTCACCCCTTTAGCTCACCCCTTCTCTTAACTTCTCTGATAATTCTACTCAATCCTTAAGTAACTAAGAGAAATAGAAGGGGGGGAAAGGGAGACCCTGTCAAAGCCCCCTCTCTGCATGAAAAATTTTTGTTGAGCCACATTGATTAACAAAACAAATGATACAGTATAAATACAAAACATTATCCAATTAATAAAATTTATATGATACCCAAGATGAGTTAAATACATTCGATACATAACCAACTCACCCAAGCATAGGCCTTATATAGGTCTATCTTATAGACCATCCCCTTAAGATTTTTGGACTTCAGACTGTGCAAGCTCTCTTGAGCCGTCCCTATCGCCTTGTGAATTTTTCAATCCTCAAAAAAATAAAATTGCTCCTTTGAGATGTATTATGAGAGTATAGGCTTCAAGAAGTTTGCTACGATCTTATCTATAATCTTGTAGAAGTAGTTGTAATGTGAGAACGATATATAGTCATACTATAGATTCTTGGCGAGTCCATTTTGGGGATTAGCGTTATAAAATTGTAGTTGAAGGCATCATACATTCAACCCAGCCTTCGACTCTCTTTAATTACCATTAGAAAATTCCTTCCAAGAATGTCATAAAATTCCAAGATGAACTCCACCGACCACCCATTCGGCCCAGGGATTTTATATTTTCTAAATCCATGAAGAACAATCTCAAGTTCCCATTCAGTGACCGACCCAATTAGTTCTTTGTTTATTTCATCATCAACGCATCTAGGAAATAGAGAAGATACTTGAATTACCTCTGTGAGGGATGCTTCTTGGGGAGCTAGGAACAGGGAACGAAAGAGACGAATTCCCAAGTTGACTAGATCCATGAAATTTGAAGCCCTCTCACCTTTTGGGATTTTTAGAGTCTAAATCATATTGATGGCCCTCATCTATTTTACAATTTTTTGAAAAAAACTGTGTATTCTCATCACCTATTTTAATCCAAACTGCTCTACTTTTAAGCCTCTAGTTTTCCTCTTTTTCTTCCAAGATCTGTTTTCTGACCAACTCTAATTGGATGATGTGTTGTTTAGATTCATTCGTCATGTTACATTGTAGCAAGAAAAGGCTTCATTTGACTTGTGCCTTAGTCAAATGGAGAAATTTAAATTTCCACTTTAACAAGAAGAATTGGAAGGAAATTAGCAGGAGTGACATGGCCAAATCACTCAGTTAAGTTAGTCAAATTGAGTTTGTGAGATAGAAGTAGTTTTTTGTGCTAGTTGATGGCTAAGATCTAACTATCAAGAGGTGTTATATTTAGTGAAAGTCGGTTATTTGAGTTCTAGTCTAGAATAGAGTCAGTATGAGTTCATTTGAGTAGTTGTAATGGTTGTAAACTCAGCTAGCTCTTAGTTAACTAGTCAATTTACTAAAAATAGCCAATTGATGTAGTCTGAGCATTAGCTTTCGAAAACCCTATGGAGAAGTGTACAGGGTGGGGAATGTGTGTGGAAGTGTTGAAGTTGAAATTTGTACCAAAAAAAACATAATAAAAAAAGATTCTCATTTTCACACTTTTCCATTTTATATTTTTTTACAAAATTTGAATAAAAAATAATAACCTATCATAAATCCAACCAAATGTGTATTATCCCTTCCAAAAGAGTGTATATTTTAAAAATTGCGAACACTTCATGGATTATATAGTTAATAATGGAGTCCCATGTCTTCACTGGCAACTCTCTAGAAATAAAAAATGGTTGTAACTGATTACTTCATATCGCAAGGCTCCCTTTTGTAAGCCTTCCGACGTACCTACTTCCCTTATGACTTCCACCACACAAAGCTGCTAAGAACTCAAAACACTGCATGGTAGAATTATAACGATTCTTTAATGCGGAATAAAACACTTAAATGAATCGAAAACTTTAATAATGTTAAATCTGAACTTTAATGCGGAATAAAATTTAATGCCCAAGAAAAATACCTCTGGATATTGATGCTTCTCACACTCCAAAAGCAAACTTTATGCTACGCTTCCAACAGTCCCCTCTTTTATTTTCTGCAACTCAAATATGAACTATGGAGATTTATGCTAATGCGAAGAACCTATAATTAAACCTCAGCCAAAACTTATGCAAGACTATCACCATCAAAGAACATGTGAGCATTCAAGAACAATAATGAAGGAACTACTCTCAAACCAGAGACTCTCACCCACCAATTTCAAGCACAGCAAGAAATCATAGCATAGTAGCATTGGAAATATTTAAATGCACATAACAATTCTTCATAATGATCAGCCATATGGTCACTCACGGGAGGATCAATGCTAAAGGACAAAGAAAATAGTAAACTAGGGTGAGTCAAAAAGACGCTGTAGCTTCCTGCCTCCAAATATTTTCCCTATGCTCTCGGCAGAGCCTCTCAACTTTTTGAGTTACCTCATGTTTTGCAACCTTTTGGCAACTTTACAATATTGTTGAGGATTTGCAAACGAAATGACTCCTTCCTGGCCTTCCAAGCTTTTCTCACTCTAACTTGATGGTGTAAAGCTGAAGGGGATTGAGTTAGTGAGCTTGGGGACTAAAAAGAAGTATATATAGCCAAGCTTCCATCAAGCTTTGTTGGCTATGTGTCAAGTGTTCCACAGATCATGGTAGAGAACTGCAGAGGGAGTAATGGACCACTCCAGGGGCTCCCAATAGGAATCAATTAATCTTCAGTTGATTTCCATAATTTTAGGAAATAATTGTAGTTAGTTTCCTGAACTTAAGGGAATGACTGCAGTTAGTTTTCAGAAATTACTGTAGTTGTTTCCAAAAATTACTACGGCTGTTATGGGAGCTAACATTCTCCCACTTGGTCCATACTTCCAATCTTAATGTCTCATCTTAAAACTCATCCATAATCTGTATTAAGTAACAGATACATGAATCATGGTGATAAGTCCTCTAATGACGAGTATTATCTTCCATGTATTTCTATGTATTTATTTCTATTATAATTTATGTGGCAACAATTTCTTAATGAATAAACCCTATGTTTATTCGTGGTCCTACACAGATGAATTTTCTCAAATCAAATTAAGGTGCACATAAATATGAGAAAAATGTCACAATAATTAATAATTTCATTAAAATAACATTGTCCATACAATGAGAAACTACATAATAGAACCAAGTCCCATATTCATTACATGATCCTTGAATTTAAACGGTGGCATGCCCTTAGTCAAAGGATTAGCGATCATTAACTCAGTGCTAACGTGATCAATGACCACTTTCTTTTCTTTAACACGTTCCCTTATAGCTAAATACTTAATGTCGATGTGTTTATTTTGACTCCCACTTTTGTTGTTTTTAGCATAAAAACAACAGTTGAACTGTTGCAATACATTCTTAATGGCTTAGAGATAGAATCCACAATTCTAATCACAAAAATGAAACTCTTAAGCCATAAACCATGTAAAGTAGCCTCAAAACAGGAGACGAACTCCGCTTCCATAGTGGGAGTGACAATCAAGGTCTAATTGGCACTCCTCCATGATACAGCTCCACCGACCATCATAAAAATGTATCTTGATTTTGATTTGCGTGAATCAACACATCCAAAAAATTCAGAATCCAAGTAGCCAATTACTTCCAAATTTTTCGTCCGTCTATACATAAGCATGTAGTTTTTGGTTCCTTGAAGGTACCTCATTACTTTCTTTGCAACTCTCCAGTGGTCTAAACATGGATCACTCTGATATTGCCCCAACATTCCCACAACAAATGCAATGCCAGGTCTTATGCAGACTTGAGCATACATTAGGCTTCCGACAACAGAAGCATATGGAATGTTCTTCATTTGTTCCCTTTCAAATTCGTTCTTCAGGCATTGGTTCAAATTGAACCTATCACCCTTCACAATGGGAGCCACACTTGGTGAAAAATCCTTCATCCAAAATCTCTATAAAATTTTATTAATATAGGTTTCCTGAGACAGACCCAAGATGCGTCGAAATCTGTCTCTATGGATCTTAATGCCAATGACATAAGATGTCTCACCCATATCCTTCATATTGAAATTTTTAGAGAGGAATTGTTTCACCTCATGCAAAAAACCCTTATCATTGGTTTCTAGCAAGATGTCATCCACATATAAAACAAGAAAACATATTTTACTCCCACTGACTTTCAGGTATATACATTGATCCATAATGTTTTCTACAAAACGGAATGAAGAAATTACATTGTGGAATTTCAAATACCATTGGCAGGATGCTTGTTTTAAACCGTATAAGGATTTCTTGAGCTTGCAAACCAATTGCTCACCATCACTAGAGGGGAATCCTTCAAGTTGTTTCATGTAAACCTCCTCCTCTAGATCTCCATTAATAAATGTCGTTTTCACATCCATTTGTTGCAACTCTAAGTCAAAATGGCTACTAATGCCATAATTACGTGCAAGGAATATTTCTTAGATTAAGGAGTGAAAGTCTCTGTGTAGTCGATTCCTTCTTTCTGAGTGAATCCCTTAGCAACAAGTCTTGCCTTGTATCTCTCAATGTTGCCCAATAAGTCTTTCTTTGTCTTAAAGACCCATTTACATCCAATGGCTTTTGCACCATTAGGCAACTCAACAAGATCCCAGACTTTGTTACTCTTTATAGAATTCATCTCTTCCTTCATGGCATTGTACCATAGTTCTGATTCTTTGCAACTCATGGCTTGTGAAAATGACTCAGGATCATTTTCGACTCCAATGTTGTAGTCAAATTCTTGCAGATACACAAAATAATCACCAGGAATTGTTGATCTCTTTTGTCTAGTAGATCTTCTTAATCTTGTATCATCATCTTCCCGAGAAGTATGTGGTTCAACTTGTTGTTCAAAAGTTCTTGGCAACTCTTGAACTACCTGATCTACTGGAATGTCGTCAGCAACTTGTGGAACTTCAACAATTAGTTGTTCAACACCAGCTTGTACTTAAGGGTTGTTGTGAATGATAACCAATCTATCACTTGAGGTGGAAGGTTGAGATTCTGAATGATCCTTCTCAGAAACTATGTTCCTAGTTTGATCGCTCCCACTAATCAAGTCATTTTCAAGAAACTTTGTGTTTCTTGATTCCACAATCCTAGTGCTATGAGATGGATAGTAAAATCTCTAACCTTTAGACCTTTCAGCATATCCAATGAAATACCCACTAATGGTCCTTGGGTCCAGCTTCTTCTCTTGTGGATTATATATTCTCACTTCAAATGGGCATCCCCAAACGTACATTTGTCACAAACTTGGTTTCCAACCTTTCCATAATTCAAATGGCGTTTTAGGAATAGCGTTGGTTGGAACTCAGTTTAATATATACACTGTCGCCTTAAGTGCTTCAGTCCACAAGAATTTTAGAAGATTGGAGATACTAATCATACTTTGTACCATGTCCAATAATGTTTGATTTCTTCTTTCTGCTACACCGTTCTGGTCGGGTGAACCAGGCATGGTGTACTAGGCAACAATCCCATGCTCTTGAAGAAATTTTGCGAATGGCCTAGGTGCTTATCCATCTTCTGTGTATCTACCATAGTATTCTCCACCTCTATCTGATCTCACGATCTTAATTTTCTTGCCGCATTGTTTCTCTACTTCAGCCTTAAAAATCTTAATGGCATCTAATGCTTTGTTATTTTTATGAAGCATGTAGAGATACATATATTGTGAGTAATCATCTATAAAAGAGATGAAGTATCTCTGACCATGTGAGTCCATGTCTAGACTACATATATCAGTATGCATGATCTCTAATATGTCCGAACTCCTATTAGTGCCTTTCTTTGACTTGTTGGTATGCTTTCCCCTTATGCAGTCCACACAAGTCTCAAAATCAGTAAAATATAGAGTATTAAGTACCCCTTCATTTACTAATCTTTTAATTCTTTCTATGGAGATATGACATAATCTCTGGTGCTATAATTTAGGGGAATATTCATTAATAACACATCTTTTAGTGCTGCGAACATGCATTGAATCATAAGTGACATTGTTTTGTAAATTAATGCAGTAAAGACCATTAGACAAAATACCATTCCCAACACAATCAGATTTATAAAAGAAACTGAAAGATATTTCTGAAAAGTTAAAGGAATATCCAAAATGTACAAGTCTTGAAACTGAAATCAAGTTTCTAGAAAAACTTGGAACATAAAAGGTCTTTTCTAATTCTAAAACAAAGCCACTACTTAAAGTTAAATAGCATGTTCTTATAGCTTCCACATGCGAGCCCATCTTGTTTCCTGATAAGATGCTTTGCTCACTTCCCACTAGCTTCCTTACGTTTTGCAAACCCTGCAAGGAATTCGAAATGTGAATTGTTGATCTAGAATCAATCCACCATGTGTTAATATTGACATTAACCATATTAGATTCATAACAAACAAACGAGATTGGATTACCTTTTTCTGCAAGCCATTTTTGAAATTTGGCGCATTCCTTCTTCATGTGTCCCTTCTTTTTACAGAAGAAACATTTGGAATCATTCTTGATAGCAGCTTGGGGAGGTACTTTACCTTTCCCTTTCCGATTGGCTTGAGATTTTCCCTTTCCTCGCGTTGCCAACATTCCACTTTCTCCCAGTTCGATCACCAGTCTCTCTTCCTCTTGAACACACATGGTCATGAGTTCATTAATTGACCATTTATCCTTATCTGTGTTGTATGAGATTTTCAAGGGTCCGTATTGGTGCGAAAGGGTGTTCAGGATGTAGTGCACCAAGAAAGACTCTGATATTTCGACCTCGAGTTTCTTCAAATGAGCCACAATGTCCTTCATTTGCATGATGTGCTCGCGCACAACTTTCACACTAGTGAGCCTCAAGGATGAGAACTTCATGATTAGGGTGCTTGCTAGTGCCTTGTCTGAAGTGACGAATCGATCATCAATGGCTTTTAGTAAGTATCAGACCTTTTAATGCTGATCAACGGAACCACGAATACTAGCTGAAATTTTAGTCTTAATGAACATCATGCTTAGGCGATTAGATCGCTCCCATGGTTCATAAAGCGTGATGTCCGCTGCAGTGTTGGTATTAGTGAGTGTCGGTGGTTCATCTTTCCTAATAGCATAGTCGATGTCCATCCACCCCAAATGAAGGAGAACTCTTTCCTTCCAGACCTTATAGTTATCTCCCTTAAGTTCGGGGATATCAGAACGAATTTCAGAGAAATTTGCAGGTTGTACAACTGCATAAAATTAAAGAATACATGCTTATGTTAAAATTGAGGCCTAAAAATAAAATTTGATGTTTTACCAATGTAAACCATGCTTAAAATTGAATCTAATGACATAAAAATTGCTTGTGGTCTAAATTTCCAATTCAAGTAGATTCAATTATTCTTTATGATAGAATTTATCAAATTATTCACTTAATTCATAATTCTAAAGGGTATATTATGATTATAATTTGATATAAATTCTATCTTAAATTTGAACTTTATGATAAAACTATTAATTCACAATTCCTATGGGTAAGTTATGAATATTTTGTTCTAATTAATTATATAAATATAATAAAAATTCTTGTGGGATAAAATTTATTATATTTAGTATAATTAATTACAATTAATGTCTAAATATTCTTTATGTGATCCTAATCAATCATAATATATAATATTATTTAATTAGAGATGCTGTGGCTATTCTCTAATCAATTAAAAATTATATAGATCACTCAGACATTATTTATTTTAAATTGCATAAACAAAACTATACACAGTGCTTCACATTTCATGCTATGTGAAATGGCATATACACAGTTTAATATGAAGCAATTAAAAATATGGAAAGCGGAAACACTCACCGCACTGACGAAGCACTTAAAATTTACTTATAAGATTATAAACAAATCTTTAACCAGAGTCAAAAACAATGTTTCGTGAAAGGAATAAGTCAAAATGACATCTTAAATAAACTCCATATCACTGTTTCTTGTAAAAACAAAAAGGCTTTAGCTGGAAGTAAAGTGTAAAGGTAAGCATGAATATAACCAGAACTGTAAGTGATAGAGTACGAGTAAAAACCGCCATAAATATCAGCGTTACTGTAAATGACGGCAATAACTCCTCGCAAAATAAAATAAAATTAAAGCACCGCTTCATGCAAATTAAATATGAGCACAGTTATAAATTTGCACACAATTACACCAAGGCAGAGATAAAAATAGCTCTGATAACAAATGGTAGAATTATAACGATTCTTTAATGCAGAATAAAACACTTAAATGAATCGAAAACTTTAATAATGTTAAATCTAAACTTCAATGCGGAATAAACTTTAATGCCCAAGAAAAATACCTCCGGCCATTGATGCTGCTCACACTCCAAAAGCAAACTTTATGCTATGCTTCCGGTAGTCCCTTCTTTTGTTTTTTGCAACTCAAATATGAACTATGGAGATTTATGCTGATGTAGAGAACCTATAACTGAACCTCAGCCAAAACTTATGCAGGACTATCACCATCAAAGAACATGTGAGCATTCAAGAACGATAATGAAGGCACTACACTCAAACTAGAGACTCTCACCCACTAGTTTCAAGCACAGCAAGAAATCATAGTGTGGTGGCATTGGAAATATTTAAATGCACATAACAATCCTTAATAATGGTCAGCCATATGGTCACTCACAGGAGGATCAATGCTAAAGGACAAAGAAAATAGTAAACTAGGGTGAGTCAAAAAGACGTTGCAGCTGCCTGCCTCCAAATATTTTCCCTATGCTCTTGGCAGAGCCTCTCAGCTTTTTGAGTTACCTCGTGCTTTGCAACCTTTTGACAACTTTGCAATACTGCTGAGGATTTGCACATGAAATGACTCCTTCCTGGCCTTCCAATCTCTGCTCACTCTAACTTGGTGGTGTAAAGCTGAAGGGGATTGAGTTAGTGAGCTTAGGGACCAAACAGAAGTATATATAGCCAAGCTTCCATCAAGCTTTTGTTGGCTATGTGTCAAGTGTTCCACAGATCATGGTAGAGAATTGCAGAGGGAGTAATGGACCACTCTAGGAGCTCCCAACAAGAAATCAATATATCTGCAGTTGCTTTCCGTAATTTTAGGAAATAACTGCAGTTGGTTTCCTGAACTTAAGGGAATGACTACAGTCAGTTTCCAGAAATTACTGCAGTTGTTTCCAAAAATTACTGTGGTTGTTATGGGAGCTAACACTGCAATGTCGAGATATTTGTGAAGGAAGATCAATGCAATGGTTTCTTGATCATGCAAAGGTCGGTCGCTCAATCATCCGCTCAATCTCGATTCCTTCCTTTGTTCGTCGACTAATTGCTAGTATTGAGCGTGGAAACAAAAACAATCATAGAATATTAACACCTCCTTAGATTAAAAATGGAGATTGTTTTTGTAAGAATGAATATTATCAATATAGATCTATTTTAAATATAGATCTTGGTAAGATCAAATTTCTTAATATATCTATATATAAATAATTGATATTAAAATATTTTTTTGTACTCTTCATAATATATTGTAGAATGAACCTCTCACTCAACAAAAATAAAAATCACAAAACCCATATTACTTAACAAAATAAACTCTTTAATTCAGAATTGTGATTAACCTTAGACCCTACCTCCTAAATTTAGAATTAATGAATCTGGGGGTGGAGATATTTTGGAGAACCAACATCCATTTTGTAAGAAGTCGAGTAAACTTCTCATTTAGATTGTATTTTGAAATGGGTTTATTTAACCATTTATACCTGCATTAAAAACCATTAAAATGAAAAACAACATATTAAACATGAAAACATATGCAATTCTGTAGTTTGCAACCGTATATTTTATTTTGCAACTATTCATATAAGATAGGTGAAGTGTAGTTTGCAACCGTATATTTTATTTTGCAACCATTCATATAAGATAGGTGAAGTATTTATACATTCTCTATTTCCAATAGTCTCCCCTTGGGTGAGTGTTTCCTATGGAATGTTGGTGGAACACAAATATTTTAATCGCTGCTTCCAAAAGTCCCAATAGTTTCACGTGGAGTGTTAGGTGGAATAAAAATATTTTAGTCGCTACTTCCAAAAGTCACACTACAACTATTATGTTCACAATAGAACCATTATGTAAGCAAATCCCTTTCCTCCAAAATTGAGGGGAGATACATGGGTGTAAACAATTGGTGCAGCCTGAGTTTGATGGGTCTCGTGTGTATACGAGGGCTTAGTGTGCATGTGGTTTCGAATTGAAAAATGATAGTGAGAGGTTGATCTGAAAGATTTGTCGCGACAAATAAGTGGATGGTATCAAAAATATCACTAATAAAATATATTTTTATCATCTGGTTATAGATTACTTTGGTGGCTGTTTAGTTACAAAATAATTTTGTAAATTAAGCTAATGAATAATTAACGGCATTCATATATTCAAGAAAGTTTAAAATTTATTATACAATATAGTTAAAGTTAATGGGAAACTTTGATTAAGTCATTTGAAATTAAAATAATAAATAATATCTATATATAAAAAATAATCTTTTGTAATTAAGAGACCCGAAGATATTTGAATGGAAGGCTGGAGCGCTTAGTTTTTTACTGCGAGGGGAGCTGCGGAAGGCTGGAGCGCTGATTTTTTACTGCAAGGGGAGTTGCAGCGAGGAGAGCAGACGCTGAATTTTTGCTGCGAGGGGAGCTGCGGAAGGCTGGAGCGCTGAGTTTTTGCTGCGAGGGGAGCTACGGAAGGCTGGAGCGCTGAGGGTTTACTGCGAGGGGAGTTGTGGTGAGGCTTCACCAGAAGCGATCGAGGGCTTCTCCACAGGCGGCATTCACAAAAGTTTTGGGTTTTTCTCCAGAGGTGAGCGTCGAGGGTTTAAATGTGAGCGCTGAGGTTTTGCTACGAGGAGAGCTGCGGTGAGGGGAGCTGCTGTGAGGCTTCACCTGAGGCGAGCGATAGTTTCACCGCAGGTAGCGAGGGTTTCTCCAGAGGTAAGCGGCGGCTCTGCGGGGTTTCTCCAGAGGCAAGCGGCGATCAGCATGAGGTGCGGGCTCTTCTGAGTCTAAGGGCGAGAGGCAAGCAGAGAGGGTTTCGTCTTGCAAGCTCGTTTCATCCTCTGGTCTTTTAGTTTTTTTCTGAGTGGGGGCGAGGTGGCTACCCTTGCCGCCTCTGCCCCCGGTGACGTCTCTGCTCCGGTGGGTCTTATTCTTCTCGGCAGCAGTTTGGATGGTTCTGTCCACGGCATATCCTTTGGAGCGTTGAGGGAATAGTAGCGCTCTACTCTGTTTCATGCCGCTTCTATGGATGTTTCCCAGCACGCAGATGTGGATGTTTGAGACAGAGTTTCTTCCTCTATTTCTCGTCTAATTCAGGCGGAGAGATTGAGGGGGCGGGGAAGGAGTGGCTACTTTTTGCTGCTCTCTTTCTCATTTCGTGCCTCTCCTTTCGTATTGGGTGGACAGATCTAGCGCTGGGTGCTCTCATTCTACAGTGGCTTGTCTGCTTGGTGTTTTGGTGCCTCTTCTGCACCTTATAGATGGGTTGCCTTGTAATCTGGGGCAATTATTGGCCTTTTGGGGCTCTATTTGGGATCTGTTAAGCAGATTTTCTGGGGTTTATTCCCTTATCTGATGCCCTGTCTGAGGGCTTTTCTGGATACTTCTTTTGGAGTATTTTTGTAGTGGCTCGATCCACGTTTCCTGCATATGCTTCTTGCATTTGCAATATGTAATTTTATTTTATGAATATATCACGCTTTTTCTTCCTGGAAAAAAATATAAAAAATAATCTTTTATAGTATTATGTTTTTTAAAAATAATCTTAGATTGTTTGGGTGGCTGGATAGCTACAAAATATTTTTTTTAATTAAAATAATGTACATTTAACCACTTTCATATATTCAGGAAACTTTTAAAATTATTATATAATATAATTATGAAAATAAAGTTAATTGAAATTTTGATTAAGTAATTTGAAATTAAAATTTTATATATATATAATTTTTTAATAATATTATGTTTTTTAAATAATTTTTTTATTTTCAGTTTTATGTAGGATATAATTAGAAAACAAAGTTAATGAAAGATTTAATTCCACAACTTGGAAATTAAGATGATGAATAATATTTTTATGTTCAGAAATAAATAATCATTTTTTAATGGAGAAGATAAAGTTAATGGTAAGATTTGACTTCACTAAACAATTTGGAATTTGCATATATTTGAAAAAAAATAAGAAATAAGAAATAAAATAATGTTCTGAGGATGAACCACACTAGATGGTTTGAAATGCGTTGGCAAAAATTCTCCTATGTGATTTCTACTGAATTTTTTTCTTAATGTGGAAGTAATTTGAGGTTGATTTTTTGGTATACTTAATTTAATTTTAATTTCAATTTTAATATAATATGTATAAATTTAAATTCATTTTGACAGTATTAAGAGGGGGTGGGGGTCTTCACCATTATGACCCTAGCAAAGTTGTTATTTATTATATTTAAGGTTCAAACAATGTCTCAATAACTTTGTTGAAACTTATTTGCTATAGCAAGGTCTTTCTATCACAAATGAAGGACTAGAATCCTTAGTAGCATTAGGAAACCTTCTACTAAGATGTTTCCCATTTTTTTGGATTACAAGGCTTATTGGTAACTAATAATACCTTAAAAAAAAAAGTTGTGAAAAGTACTAGAATCAATGGTGCATTAAATTCCATTTATCAAAATGATGAATTGAAAATCTTATTAATGTCTTTTCTATCTTATTGAATGTACTATGTAATAAATGCATGTTTTGTACCTATTATCTATTTATAAGGTCCTGGTTAAACCATTGGGAGATCAACGAGAATGATGCATTGCCAAACATTAATAACATTAAAGATATTGTTACTTTTAAGTTCAAAGAAAAATGTGGTGTGAGAAAGATTTAGTGGCTAAAAGAAAATTAAGTTATTATAAGAAGGTCATCAACCCCACCCTAGAAGATCAAAAGTATCTCTCTATTTTAACTAGCTCAAAGAAGAAAATTAATATAGCAGAGATTAGAACGAATTCTCATGAGCTTAATAGTGAAATAGGTTGTTGGGTAGTTCCTAAAACACCATGGATGGAAAGGATCTGCCATATATGTGAGAATAAGAACATTGAGGATGAAAACCACTTCCTCTTAGAGTGCCCTATTATCACCCCAAGAAACTCTCCTAGGTTATATCTCAGAGATGCTCGGGAACATTACAAACTCAACAAAAATGTTGGAAAATGGTGGATTAATGAGAGAAATGATACATATTCAAGCCAGATAACCACTTCTACTATGCTTAACCCCAGACATTGGTGAACACCCCCAGAATACAAGGCTTTAGACCACCAATTACTCACAGTTTGAGGAACAGGTGAAAATGGAGAATACTGATCACACCAGCAGATGCACAGGACCCTATGATGGCCAACTGCAACCAGTAAGGAGGTCTGCAAATCTATTTCCTAATGCACAGACAGGATGTCAGCTTTCTGGCATTAAAATAACATAAACCTGCATACAAATTCAATGATACAAGCTAGATTCTAACATAGAGGTGGGATGACAGCCCCTCTAATGCTAAACATCAAGAGCACATGAAAAATGCATAATAGGCACAACCTAGAATAAACAAGAAGAAGTGGAAAGTGAGCAATTGATAGCAAAAAGAAGCTTGCATTAGTTGAAAATGAAGACCAGAAGCTGCAGGTATCACAATAGTTACAGTCTCCAGAAGCTGAATTTTACATCAAAATAACATCTATCAACCCTCTTACATTCTGTTTCTGGGTATATATGGAGGTTGATTACAAAATTGCTCTGCATAACCTATGCGTGGAGGGGTCATAACTAACCACCAACCACATTTACTATCGGATATGGTCTTTGATACAATTTGATTGTTTTAATGGACAAAATGACCTTTCTGGTACTCTACTGTACTTTATGAGCAGGTGAAATGTCGTGTTTATTTGCTCAAGGCTGTCCTTCTCGTCCTTGGTTGTGTTGTTCTTTGAATGTGGTAGCTGAGGATTCAATGCACAAGGTACTGGATCATGGCTTCTTTCCTCCTTCGTGTGCACAGGATAGGTCAAAACAAGGAAACCGCATGCCAAACGGACGAGGGCCTGGGAACCAATGTTAGCCGTTGGATGACTCAGATGGATGGCGGGAGGAAACATAGGTTTAATTGATTACAAACCATTGAATCTGACCAATTGGGCGGTGGAGATAGGAGTATGCGGGCTATCAGAAGGCATATGCGCGGGAAGAACATGGACCATCGGATCATGCCTGGGCAGATTCGACGGCTGACGGGCAGCAGAGATGCAAGAGGGTTAGCGAGCGAGGAATGTACTGAATGGCGGTAAGCAGTTTCCCCACACCGCTCATGGGAAAAGGTGGTTTACGTGTGCGATGGCGCGATCCCGTAAAATTGTGACGCGTGGCAGATGGGACTGCAGGGAAACCACTTTCCCCACGGGTTATTGTTCATGCAGGTTTGCGTGGTGGGAGCAGCGTATGTCGTCGGATCATGAGGTGGAGGTTCCAATTGTGCGGAATGAATGCACGGGTCCACATTGATTTGACAGGATAGGGGTGGTATAAGCGTGTGGTTAAATACATACGTTGTTGTGGGTTTAGACCTTGCGCCCGGGATCTGTGGGAAAAGGGTTTATAAGGGGTTTATACGGATTATCAGGGTTTTATAGAGTTATAAAAAAAAAATGCCCAGGAGCTAAGTAAACAAGGGTTTTATGCCAAATCTGGGTGTAAAACAAGGTAGCGGGAGTTATAAGGAGAAAAGGGAAAGTGAAGGATAAAGCGTGAAAAAACTGCTACCAGCCTTATGCAACTAAACCAGCACTGCTCAACACCTATTTTAATCCATCAAATGTCTAAGAACATAGCAAAGCTAACATGCCCCACATACAACCACATTAGATCTTAGTTTCACAATCTTTGTTACAATACTGACCTTCCTAACCTTTTACAATGTCAAAATATAGTGAGCTCGGGAGGCTTCTCTCCAAGCTTTTTGAGCATAGGAATAAAATCTTAAATCAAAATAAATAATTTGTTTCTTTAGGTCTGATAGACCAATGTTTGGTCTCAGCGGATGTTAACCATCATCATCATCACCATCAATTAATTTAAATATAACCAATTCTAGCTGATGAAAATATGTTATTTAACTTAACATGAATCTTTAAGTTATTGTGATTTGTCAAAAAATTTAGTCTTAAATGCTTGCATGTTTGTATTAGATTGTAATTTTACACAATAATATTACTATTAGTAATGACACTTATCAAATGTCTTTAGTTACAATATTGGTAAATTTATAAGAAATTATTTACATTTCTTTTCCTACAAGGAAAAATCATAATTTTCATTAGATGATGAAAATTACATGTTGTACATGCCTCAAAATCACATCCAAAAATACTGTAGATAGGGAGTTTCTGTTACAAATTTTTATACTAACCAGTATCATATAGTTTGCACCTATAAAAAATTGTATGAGTAAGTCCAATATCATATAAGCTACATATACAAAAACTATGTGAGAAATAGAGTATCATGTGCATGATAACCTATGTCAAAAAATGTATACTATAAAAAGGAAGGAAAATTTTGCTATGATTTGATCATGTTGCCAATAGTAACCAAGAACTACCCACATTGTCCCCGAATAAATCTATATCAATATTAGTCCTTTGTCTATAGTATAGGTTCTATAAATGTCCTATGATAGTATACATAATGCTCATGGCCTATCTACTCTAATATCTGCCAAACTCCCCTCTCCTATTGAGCCCCCTCCTTGGAAAGTTCATCTGAAATGGTATTTCTTTCCCTGTAAATATAAAGATATTATATATAGTCAAAAAATATTTTGATCAACAAGAACTCCTCCAAAATTGGCCTAAGTTTGTGAATGTGACAAAAGGAGTGTTGATTGAACCAATTCATGATTGTATGTGATTCTCTAAAAAACCATAACTATCAACATTTTTTTTAGTAGCAAAAAGGAGAAGTAATTTTAGACTTAGAAGTTCAACAAAGTTATCTGTTCCATTGCCAAAATTAGCTTTTAGTTTGAAGGAATGATTCTCATTTAGATACAGTATTCCTCCACTCCGTATCAACTCCCTTTCTGAGGTGAACCATCTAAATAGGCCCACAACATAGATTTATCAATATGTTCCTCAACAATGTTGTAGATTCTTAAATTTTCTTCATGAATCACAATAAAATCATAGATAGCAACTACTTGGACAATAATTTCGTCAGGAAAAAAAGGTTTATCTTTAAAGATAAGAATATTTCTTCGCAACCAAATTGCCAACTGATGATTGGAGGAAAAAATCTCAGCTTCTTGGGATTTACCACATTCCACCAGGCATACCAAGTCAAGTTGTAGGATTAACCCTCCCATCAATTCCAACCTGATAGATAATTGCATACCAAATTCCAAACTTGTTCTAAGACTAGACATGTTACAAATAGGTGGTGAACTGACTCTTCTATTGCCTTACATAATATACACCAAGTCAACCATAAAAGTTTTGTTTTTTATGATTATCGCCCATAGAAACTTTGTTTTCCATTAAACACCATTGAAATAGTCAAGCCTTTGCTATTAATTTAACGTTCTAGAGTGACTTCCACCACCATTCATGCTCCTCTGGCTCTGTTGCAAAATTTATATAAAGGTAGCCCTCCTTTGGAGAATATTACCCAAAGGGGGAGTGAGTCTAGTGGAGCTCATCCTACACTCTTGCATCTTGACATCAGTAAAGTTTAAAGCCAAGGAGTAATTTTTCCATACCTTGTGCCATTCGTGAGGCAAATTAATATTCAGGGGGGTCATCCATCCTTGCGCCCACGAAGGTGTACTCTCTTTATCAACTCCCTGATTGAATGTTTTCTTTCCTCGAGTTACTTCACCAAATATTGAGGAAGTTGATAGTCATTCCCTCAACCCACCCATGGATGTTTCCCTATTCAGACCTTCTCGTCATTCCCAACTCTCCACACTAATCCACTTCCAATAATGTTGAAAGAATTAACAATTTCCTTCCATAAAATTTACACATGCAGCCTACTTTTGATTGGTGATTTGATCTCATCTAGCAGTGAAGTTGGGGCAATATACTTTTTGTAGACCACCTCTATCCATAAGGTGTTAGAAGAAACAAACAACCAACCAAATTTTGCAGCTAGAGCTTGGGAAAAGCAGGAACATCTTTTTAAACCACAACCCCCCCATTTATTTGGGAGAGCAATTTTATCCCAGCCTACCCATACAAAAGTCCTGCCTTCCTTTTCCCCCTTCCAGAGAAATATGCAACAACACTTTTTTATCATATTTAGAATCCCTTTTAGGATCTAGGATAGCGACATCCAAAGCACCAAATTTTCCATCAAAACTGACTTTATAAGCACTAGCCTTCCTACTTGGGATAACCATTTGAAACTCCACCCTTTGAGGTGCTTCTTATTTTTTTCCAATAGCCACATCTAGTCAATTATCTTATAATTGTTCGGCTTCAAATTAAATCCAAGATACTTCAACTCTTCTTCAAATTCCACCATTTGGCAAGGAAACAATGATTGGGCATATGCTATTTCATCCCTAGAGCATCACGAAGTTGATATGGTGGACTTGTGTAGACATTTTCCATGCATGTATCCTTACAAAAAAGGGCCAAAGAATTTCTTATGGTGATTGTGTCTCTTCTAGAGCCATCACCAAACAATAACACATCACCTACAAAGCATAAATGGGAGAGAGAAAGTTCACGTGCGAAAGTCACCCCTTTTAGCTCACCCCTTCTCTTAACTCCTTTGATAATTCTACTCAATCCTTAAGTAACTATGAGAAATAGAAGGGGGGACAAAGGGAGGCCCTGGCAAAGCCCCTCTCTGCATGAAAAAATTTTGTTGAGCCCCTGTTAACACCCAAGTTGTTCCCTATGACTCCCAAGGGAATACGGCCGGGGTAACCACTAACCAATCTTTGGATCACAGTTTCTAGCCAAACTGTAATCAGAGAGGGCTTTCTCTTTATGATTTGTCTATGTTATGATGGTGTTTTAGGCTAGGTATTATGCTCATGTTTTGGTTTATGTTTTGGTTGAAGGATTTCTTTCAGGGCTTAAGATGTAGTGTTTAGAGAGTAATATATCATTGGGCAATGGAGTCTGGAGTTGTGATTTGCTTTGAAATGCAGGATTGGTGGTGTTCAAACTACAAGGCCGATTGTGTATCTCAGACAAACAAATTTAACTTGAATGGTGAGGCATGTCAGCCAACAGAAAGCAATTAAGAATTCTCTATTAAGCTGGTGATGTGAAAGTGAAACACGTTGCACAGGAGCAAACTTGAATTCCTGAGACAAAGGTCACTGTGAAAGATGTATTCTGAAAGTGCAGCAATTAAGAATTACACTTATCAAGATTACAGCTGAAGAAAACATTCATTAACAACACAGATTGAACTCAGGGTATTTCTTGAATAAATCCTGAAAGTTATTCTTTTTCCTTGTTGCTAAATATTCAAAAATTGGAAACATATATGGATTTTAACAAATAAAAAATACATAACAGAGAGAGTTACAGAGACTTATTGTATTGTGTAATACACAGGAATCCAACAGTTTTCAACAGACACCATAACGCATTCAACACTTCAGAAATCCGAGAACTTCCATCACTTTCTTTATTAAACTTCTGAAAGGATTACAGCATAAGAACTTCTTCAGGAGAAATCAACAACAACCCTTGCAAACTCATGCGAAGGGGACTTTATAGGAATTCTTATACAAAATATCTCAGGCATTGAGTCATCTGAGAGAGAAATATCTTCATTACTTCGTACAGAAAGTAGAAAAGAAGTTATTACAGCTTTGAATGCAGCATAACTGCTCTTTAAGTCTGTCAGAGGATATTTTGACCCTTGGAGGTCAGTGAGTCGGTTGAACCGCTTTGCTTTAATGCTGGAAAATGTGCCTTTAAGTTTGCTGCGCTGTATTTTCTCGGCTCTGCCACCTGTGGTTTCCTACTTTTGCTTCGTTGGCCGAAATTTCTGCTGAGTTGGCTCAGCTTTAATCTTTAATGCATGCTGATTTTGTTAAACTGTGCTTTGCATAACAATTCATATTTTCAAAAACGAAATTTCGTGAATGGCTCACTGTTTATAAAATTTTCTGTATTGCATCTGTCCACCAGTCTTGTGTAGGGAGTTGATTCTTGAGAATTGCATCCATAGTCTCCTCTGCCTCTGTATACTTGTAAAAATTGGGAGCCACCTCAAACAGGTGATTGATCTCATTCATTATAAAAAATAGACTTTCTACCTTGTTGTAGATAGTCTGTCCTGTAGCTGGCCCTGTTTCTTCTGAGCTGCTGGGCTTCACATTGATTTCGCTTGTGGTAAATGCATTCACTCTTTTGGCATACTGCTCATGAATGAGCAGTCTCCCTGCGCTGTTCAGTAAGCTAGGGAGTCCTCTGTTTTGCAGCACCATGAATTTATCCATAAACCTTTTTACCTCGGTTTGCATGTCCTGGGTTCTTCTCTCCAATGTCTGCACCAAATTTCTCAATGTGAGAACCCTTTTGATCAACTGAATGGTCTCAGTTCTATTGGCAATTCCCATGTTTTCCTGCTGAGTACTTGTTCTATTATTCAGCACATTGATCATCCTGGTGGCAACTTCAGGCATGTTGCCTAGAGCAGCCCTTGACTTGTGAATTTCAGCTTGTGCTTTTGGGATGAGCTCTAGCTGCTCATGGATTGTCTCTATATACTGCCATTGGTCAGTAATAGACTGGCCAATGTTGGCTCATAGCATTGCCTTAAGCCCAGCTATAACTTTATCTAATTTGAGCTCATTTTCTAGCTCTTTTATCTTGTCTTTGAGGGCTTTCACCTCCCTGCCCTTCTCTGCCACAACTTGCTTGGATTTATCATATCTGTCATTCACCTTGGCCAATTCATCCCTGGTCTCATTCAGCTCTGCCATTTGAGCTTCCAGGGCTTGAATCTCATTTTTTAGCTTTTGCATGTCCAAGCTAGTGGCCTGCTCTGTTGGTGGAGGTGCTGAAGTAGATGGTGCAGCTTGATCAGTCTATTGAGGGGGAGGAACAATAGTTGGGGCAGCTTCATCAAGGTTTATGATTTGAGGAGGAGGCTGAGAGGTCTGCCCTTCTTCTCTCTGTTTCAGAGATGCTTGTAATGCTGCCTGTGCAGCCTCTGATTCTCCCAGCTGTTCTTTTGTTTGGATGAGTTGCTTGTAGAGAGATATGAGCAGATCTGTGGCATCTTTATCATGCCTTTGTTGGGCCACTTCATCTATCTGAGGGTGAATTGTGGCTGGGAGCTTGATTTTTCTCCTTAGAGCTACCATATCTGCATCCCTCAGCTTCAATATCTCTTGTATGCCCCTGATATCTTTGGGATCATGCCCAATCTCTATGATGATATCTTCTAGGGCCCTGATCCTGTTGTCCTTTGCTTGAGAGGAGGCCCTCTCCAACTCAAGCTGAGAAGCTGTATTATTTAGGCTATTCTCTAGCCTGTAGTTGTCCAAGATCTTGTCTGCCAATGAAGCATATACCATCTCACCTGTTTGTTTGTGTAGTTCAATCTTATCCATTGGGTGGATGTCCTTGGCCATGAATTCAAGATTAGTCCTCAAGTAATCTGAAGAGGACTGTGGCTGCAGAGTGGTTGGCGTGAAATGGATCATGATCATCTTGCCTTCACTTACATCAAAGGCAGACATTAGACGCTGTTGGCTGGAGGGAGCCATTTTCAATAAATGGTTGTACAGTTGTATTTTAATGGGGTCACTTCTCCTCTTTATGTCTATGAACTGCTGCTTAATGCTCAGTTCACCCTCTCTCTGCTGGCCGGAGGAGCTGACTTCCCCTCCCATTGTTCTCTCTTGTTCCTGCTGGAAGGAACTTGCAGATGCCTCCATACTGGGCATGCCCATACCCAAAGATTGCCCTATAGGCATCTCTTCCTCAGAGAATGGATTTATTCTCTGTCTCTTCTCCCCATGGCTTGCTGATGTGGTCAAGGGAGTCTCTCTATCCCTTTTTCTGCTCACATCCTCCCTTTGTGGAGTTTGGAGGACTGAGGTTTCATTGGCAGCTTCTTGCCTAGGAGGCACTCTGCTTTGAGCCTGCTGGTCACTGAGATTTTGGGCTTCAACTGCCCCTTCTTGCTGTGTGGGCTGCTCCTTTTCCTGCTGCCCTTCTCTTTGCTGTGTACCCTGTTGCTGTTGTTGTTCTGCCTACTGTTGTTGCTGTACCTCCTCCTGATTTGGCTGTTCTGATTGCATTTCTTTCTCCTTTCCTTTGGCAGAGGCTTGCTCAGTAGCTCTGGCCACTTGCTGATTTTCTGTGGAGGAAGATGCAGCTATTCCCCCTTGGATGTTTGGAAGAGTGAACACCTGTGCAGAAAGCTCCAAGTCAGCCATCTTTAGAAGATTTCTACGTGCTCTTTCATTCAGCTCTTCTTGTGTAATAGCTTCTTCTAGGGTTCCTCTCCTCCATTTAATTTGGTTTGCATGTTGTTCAATGTGAGGAATCTCGAGATGATCATAGCGAGATAGCTTACATTTAAGCCTCCTCAAAGAGATGAAGTGGTTGGGGTCATAAGGCTTCCAGAGGAAACCGGTCTTCAAACCAAGGTCTTGTAACATTCTATCTGCCTCTATCCAGCCTTCCTCCCTTATATTATAGACCAGGTGGCCAAGTTGGTTCCTGACTTTCAACTGTGCCTTTTTTCCCTTTCCTGAAAAGTGAAGCACATCAACATTGCCAAACTGCCTGAAGTATTCTAGGGCAAAGAGCCTCATGGGCACATATCTAGGCAGTCTGAATGGGGGTAACTCACAGCCATAAATTCTAATGACTCTGTGATGTTGGTAAAAATACCAATCCCCGATGCTGTATGCTTTTGACAAGTCAAGGAGTCTTTGCATCTCATCGGTCAATCTTGGAGGAGGTGAGCCCAGCAGCAGGGTCATGGCTGGATGGATGAAGAGATATATGAACTCATAGTAGGTGTATGGAGAATAGAAGCTGCAGTGGAAAGTAGAGGTCCAATACACTATTGATCTGAGGTTGCCCTGTGCATCCTCTCTTTTCATGGGAAAAGAGAAATTCTCATGTTGATAGTATAAGATTAAGTGGTAAATGTAGGAGGTATATTTGAACACCCTTTCCCTTGACAGGTTCATCAACTGCTCATGCATTTTCTCTGAAATGTAAGTGGCATAGTCATAGCAAACTGGATTTTTTCCAGGAGAGAACATGAGCATCAACAGCATCACAGTTTCATCGATATACTCAATTGAGTCATACCCCAGAATGGGACTGATCATATCTACAAGGTCCCTGCCCAATTGGTTGAGATAGACATGACTAATGGGAGGGTATATCACAGTATCAGAATTAACAAACAGCTGGTTGAGTTTGGTAATTTGGGCATCTGTCATTCTGGCTCCCTGCCTTATCAAATCAACCAGGGATAGAGGAACCAATTTCTTGTTTGTTTTGAATTGCAACATCTCTTTGATGGCCTCAGGGGTAATGTAGAATAGAACTGTGCCTGAAGGGTCAAGCACAGCCCTCTGGGTGGCATCATACTTATCAGCACATAAGTGAATCAGTTCAGGAAATTGATTCACCTGAGGGAGCTTGAAAATTGGGAGGAAGGAATCCCAAATGCCCAAGATGTCTATTCCAGTCTCATGTTTGATTTTTAATTCATTTAACAGATGAATATGGAACTTGCTCTGGCTTATCATTTCTTCTGAGATTTTATAATCTAAGTCTGCTAATGCCTGCCACTCTAATTGTCTGTGGGGAGCATTCAAAGGGGCAACATTAAGGGCTATGGGAGCCACTGGTGGGTCAATGATTTCTTGTAGGATTTATTGATGAAGTTGCTATGCAGAGCAACCCAAAAAGTTTTCTTTGAGGAAGGAATGTGAATTGTATGGCACAGAGTGAGTGAGACAACTGCAGCAATTGAAATACTACTTTGAAGTGTGAATAGGGCAACTATCTGTCCTAAATAACTTTCTCTCAGTCAAAAGGTATAAATCGAATTACCAGTTCGCGACTACGCGCACAGAGTGCGGTTTTTCTGTGGTTTCTTTGGAGAATGAGGCTTAGCTGGTGAATTTTGTCGTTCTAGGTGTAGATGGAGAGCAGGCACAGTAGAATTATCAGTGAATTGTATGCGTTTTCACAGATTTAAGATTTCTTGGCAATTTAAGTCCATACCAGGCTATAAGCACAGATTGGATTCTCTTGGAAATATGTGATCTTTGAATCATCAAAGCAGAGTATATTTGGACCTTTTCATAGCCAATCATGAAATATGAAACCTATTGGTATAGGTAGCTCTGGCAGACACGTTGGCGCAATGGCGGACAAAGATGCTGACGGGACTGCAGGGTGGCAATGACGTGGGTCTGACGTTTGTCGGGCGGATTGTCCAAAACCATACGCGGTTAGCGGTTTCATATCGCACCGCTATAGGTATGGAGGCAGAATGTGTCAGGCGTACCTCCGATGCATTGTGGGGGAGGCGCGTGGAGGGCGCCTGACGTTACCTTCTGACAGATATCGGAAGGTATCTGTCGGACGTCGGGGCCCATCCGATATGGATAAGGACCGTTGGATTTGGAGCGCTTGATCGGACGGCTATCGGGTTAATGAGATGATCGGCGGATATGACAAGGGGGCAGTATTATTTAATAATTATTTTCGGGATCAGCGCTAGGTGGAAAACATTAGGATAGGGTATTTCCAAATGTTTTTTCAATGTATTTCGGAAATGTACAACACGGGCGGAACATTGGTTTAAGCGGCAAAAGGCGGGTTTTTGGGTTATTTCACCATTTCGAAAGGGTTTATGGGTAGGAGGGGGTTTTATAAGGTTTTTCAATGCACAATAATGTGGCCCCGATACTTAGGATAAGTGAATAAAGTGGGTGTTTGGGTTATTTTGCAAATGAAGCGGGTATAGGTAAAACAAGGTCATTTATGAGATTTTCTTAGGCAAATGAAGCTTTGTAGGGGCCAAATGAACTCAGAAGAGGGGAGGGGGTTAAATTTAGGTTCATCAAAGTGACCAGATGCCATTTGATCCCTGATAGAGAACTTATTGGCTATAATGCCAAGGGGAGGGATATTTATACCAAATTTGGGGTTTATACACCATGGTGTTAATACTAGTAGGGGAAAGGTAACATAGGGGATTTACATAGTAGAGTTAGAGTTAGTATGGGGGAAAATGAGAATGAAGGGGAAAATCACTAAGTTTATTTGAAACTTACTTAGTTTAGGGAGTAGATCAAAATGAAAAGAATTTTACACAGGAAATGTGGCTTTTAAATGAACAAGAACCATCATAAAACCTTAGAAATTTCTCATCAATCTCCATGGATGAAGGGATGTTAGTAATAAGAGTGGAAGGGGAATTTGGGGAATTAGACATGCTCCTTTGCCTTGCTTTTCTTATTTAAACCAGCAAGATTCAATCTGGAATGAATACCACTTCTGCAACCCCATCTACTTACCCAGCTACTTTGCCTAGCATTTTTTATTTCTTCTTGGAGGGTGCACTTGGACTTGCAGACCCTTACTTGCCTTTTCTTTTATTTGGCTTTTTCTTTTGTTTTTTCTATCTACTTCTACCCTTATTTCTTCCAAGGTCCCAGATTAAGCTGTTGGGAGCCTTTTTTTTTTTCTCTACCTAAGCTACTTGTATGCCAAGATTAACAGTTTGGACAGACTCCTTTCTCTATTCTATAACTGAAAATTTAAAACATGACATGATCCAGATTAGACTGTTGGAACATCCATCAAAATTTAAGTCCATACCAGGCTATAAGCACAGATTGGATTCTCTTGGAAATATGTGATCTTTGAATCATCAAAGCAGAGCATATTTGGACCTTTTCATAGCCAATCATGAAATATGAAACCTATTGGTATAGGTAGCTAACAGTGGCTCCACATGGGGATGGTGTTTCATTTGAAAGACCAAGAACAGCAGGTCAGATTGCCTTGCTCCTTGATTTCTCTTGACAATCTTGAAGTTTGCTGCTTTGAAATGCCAAAATTGTGTGCTTCTCTTCTTGGTAGACCTCTGATTCTATTTACCTTTTACTGGCAGTTTTAAGAAAACTTTGAGAAATTTCATATTTACATGTTACTAGAAAGTAATATATACATTTGGGTATGTACAATGGAAGCTCATGCTCTACTTATGGGTGGTAGTCAAAATAGTGCTTCAGCATCCTACCATTCACAGGACCTTCATCCAAGTCAGTTTGAGTTAGACTTTTAAGGAAATAGGTATTGTTTCCTTGCACTGCTTGGACAGCAAATGGTCCTCTCCAAAGGGAATCAAATTTTCCATGTTTTCCCTTATCCTCTCTTCTTGAATCCCACTTCAGGACTTTGTCACCAATGTTGAAGTCTTCTGCCTTGGTCCTTCTGTCAAAGGCCTTCTTTAATTTCTCTTGTAAAACTTGGAATCTGCTGAAAACTTGGTCCCTGGTTTGCTGTAAACAAATTATTTGATTGATCCTTCTTTGCATATCATTTGGTTCTGCTTGGCTTTCTTGAAGAAGTTTCATTACAGGCACCCCTAGTAATGAAGGAAACTTGGCTTCTAGTCCATAAACCAACTCATATGGGCTGGTTCCAATTGATCTCTTGGTTGTTAGTTTATCTGCCCATAAGGCATTGACCAGCTTCTTGTGCCAATTCTTCTTTTTTTCTTCCAGTACCTTCTTTATGATGTTTACGAGGCTTTTGTTTGATGATTCAGCAAGGCCATTTCCTTGGGGATAGTATGTAGTAGAATGGCCCAAGGTGATGTGAAATTTATGGCAGAAGTTCACCATTTTCTTGGATCTGAAAGCAGCAGCATTGTCTGTTATTATTTTGTCAGGACAACCAAATCTAGCCAATATGTTGTTCTCCAAGAACTGAATGATCGTGGAATCATTTGCTTGTCTGCATGGAACAAATTCAATCCACTTGGTGAAGTAGTCTGTGGCTGTTAAGATCCATCTATGTTGGCCTGAAGATGAGGGATGAATTTCCCCAATGAAATCCAAGCCCCATTGTTGAAAAGGTCTCTCTGTTGCAATAGGCCTCAAGGGAAGTGGCAGCAACTGTCTCTTTCCCTCAAACACTTGACATTTATGACATGAGGTGGTGAATTTCTTGACATCAGAGAACATGGTGGGCCAGTAATACCCAGCCCTTAGTATTTTATCCACAGTGGACTTCCAGTACAAGTGTCCACCACAGTCACCTGCATGAAATTCCTTTATGACATTGTCAGTTTCATTCTCAATTAGGCAGTTTAGCAATATTCCTTCATGGTTTTTCCACAGTAAATTCCCATCCATAACACAAAATTTAGAAGCTTTCATTTTTAGGAACCTACATTTAGTTCTGGACAATCCTGGGGGAGCACACAGGTTTTGCAATACATAACATATATCAGAGTACCAAGGGGATTGTTCAAAGGCTACATTGATCTTTGGAGTCGCCAGCTCCGGTTCACTGTCCAGCTGGTTAATGTCTAAGGCTTGGAAATTTGCTTCTGTCATTAATTTGGCCAAGCCCTGCCCTTTTATTAGTTTTGTAGGTTTTATCTCAATGTCAAATTCCAAGATGCTGGCAATCCACTTTCCTCTTCTGCCCTCTAATTTTTCTTGAGTGAGTATGTCCTTCACAATAGGGCTTGGTACATAAGCTATTACATGCGAATAAAGGATGTAAATCCTAAAGTCTTTAATGGCTTTGACCAAAGCATAAGCTTGTTTTTCCATGATTTGATATTTTAAAGGTGCATCTCTAAGAGCTCTGCTAAAGAAAGCAATTGGCTTCTCATTTCCTTGGTCATCTTTCTGTAACAGGACAACAACAATTGTGTGCTGGGAAGCAAAAGAAAATATGATGAACTCCCTATCAAATTTAGGATTTGTTAGGACAGGGGTTTGAGTGAGGGCCAGTTTTATTCCTTCAAAGGCTTGGTTTGCTTCAACTGTCCATTTCACTTTTGAATCCTTTTTTAGCATGTTATTTAGTAATCTGATTAGTTCTGCTAAGTTTGGGATAAACCTTCTTAAGAAATTGATTTTTCCCAAAAATCCTTGTAACTCTTTGATATTTCTTGGGTGGGGCATTTGTAGGATAGCTTGTATCCTATCTGGGTCAATTCTAATGCCATCTTTAGAAATGATGTGGCCCAACAGCTTACCTTCCTCTAAACCAAACAGGGATTTCTTGGGATTCAAGGAAATTCCATATTTTCTGCATTTTAGGAAGATCTGTCTCAAATGTTTTAAATGTTCCTGGTTTGATTTTGAGAAAGGTGTAAATTCATCTAAGTAAATGACCAAAAAGTCATGAATCTCCTGGGTAAAAGCAATATCCATGGCTCTTTGAAAAGTTGCCCCTGCATTTTTTAACCCAAAAGGCATCTTTATATATTTAAAAGTTCCCCATGGGGTAGTGAATGTTGTTTTATCTTGATCATCAGGGTGCACCAGGATTTGATTGAAGCCTGAGAATCCATCCAGTAATGAGATCCTTGAGGCACCTACCACTCTTTGGAGAATGTGATCCATCTTGGGTAAGGGATAGTTGTCTTTGAGGGATACTTGGTTCAGATTCCTTAAGTCCACACACAGCCTAATTTCACCAGTCTTTTTTCTTGTAGGGACTAAGTTGGAGATCCATTCAGAGAATCTAATTGGTGCTATGATGCCTGCCTTGAACATTTTTTGTACCTCTTGTTCCATTGTTGGGAGAAGCATAGGATTGATTCTCCTCAATTTCTGTTTAAAGGGCTTTTGATCAGGTTTGAGAGGGATTGTATGCTGGATAACAGAGGTGTCATAGGACTTTAAGTCCTCATAACTCCATGCAAAGACATCCTGGAACTCTTTAAAGAGGTCAATGTACTTAGGCTTTTGGTCAGGAGGTAAGGAAGCAGACAATTTAATTATTTTGGGTTTGTCAATTGTACCTATGTTGCATTCTTCAATGGCTGCATTTAAGGGCTGCATTTTTGGTTTTCTGGGGATATCATTTGAATCAAAGATGTCCTCTAGTGGAGTTAGGCCTGTTGGTAGAAAATTGTCTTTCAGCTCTATGATTTCAGTTTCAGCATTGGCCACTTCCTCACAATTGATTGATTGAATTTGCTGAATGTTTTCCTTGTTGAAAATAGTTGGATTCAGCATTTGTTTTGCTGTTCTAGGTGATATTGGGTGAGTAATCTGTTGAAACTGTATTTGTGATGGACTTGCTCCATCAAGTATTTGTGATTGACTTGCTGTATCAAGTATTTGTGATTGACTTGCTGTATCAATGTCAATATTTAATCCTGCAAATTCTTGTTGTAGAGTTAGAAAATGATTTATTTGCTTGTCATCCTCAAATACTTGCCAATCATTAACATTGTTTGGAATGGAGGGTCTGTGTTTTACTTCAGCTGTAAAACGGTGATGGGGCTCAAAAGGCAGCTTGCAGGTACTTGCAAAGGTGGCTAAACTATGAGCATGTAGATTGTGGGTTCTAGGAATTTTAGTGATTTGGAATTCAGAGAAAAAGTTTAGTACCTCAACAACAGCAGACCTGTAAGTCCTTAGTCTTTTGTCATTGGTGACAAAATTTCCCTTCACTTGTTGAATAACTAAATCTGAATCACCCATGATTGAAACCCTGACAGCTTGTAAGAACTTTACTAACTTGAGGCCTAGTAAAAGAGCTTCATATTCTGCCATGTTATTAGTACATCTGAAGTTTAATCTATAGGCTCTACCTTCTGCATGGATATTTTCTTTGTTGTGTACCCAAACTCCAACTCCTGCCCCTAACTTGTTGACTGAGCCATCAAATTCAAGGAACCATAGAACATCCTGTTGGGAAGGAGATTTAATGATCTGTTCATGGGCTGGCAATGTGAGTAGCATTTGTGGTTTTTCATCTAGCTTGTCTTCTAGGACAGTTTCATCATTTGATTGTGTATGCTTGATATTTAGAACAGCAGCAGTATCTAGTATTTGTTTGACTGTTGTCTCATGGGTGATAATTCTTTCATTTGAGTCTTCCTCTTGTATGAGTATCTTGGTGTCAACCTTACCTTTTAAAGGAGTTGTGGTGCTATTGAAGAGAATGTATGAGTCTATGTCTGAATGGACAGCATATATGGGAAAGTTTTGAGGCTTTTCTTCACTGCTGACCATATATTTCATGAGTGTTTCTCTGTACAGTCTTTTTGGTTGCCCAAAAACAGAGATGGTGGCATATGACATGTCTAATTGTAGGGAACCTTGGAGTTTAGCTCCCCAAGATCTTGATAACAGCATCCCATACTTAGGTGGAATATCAGCAACTACCACATCCATTAGGATTGTCTTATTTGGGTATTGAACCAAAGACACACATAAATCTTTTATGAGACCTAGACACTTGACTTGGCTGGAGTCAAAGGAAAACAGGTCCTTGTATGGTCTTGTTATGTCTATATTTAATCTCTCCATGACTGCTTTTGGCATGAGATTGTGAGAGGCACCTGAGTCAAACATTGCATTATGTAATATTTTATCATGAATATGTAAACTGACATAGAAAGGTAATACCCCTGTGACTACCGTTTTTCCATCCACTTCTGGGCCGAATAGTAATTCTGGGGTGTCATCCAGCACATTGACATCATCTTTGTTGCTAGTGAGTTGAAGGGACCTTTTGATCTGTAGTTTATAGATGTCATGCTTGGCTAGTTCCGAGAGAGGAATAGCTATCTTTATTTTGCCAATTTCAGTTTCTAAGTCAAAGGGTTTTTTAGATTGGGTCTTGGGGTTATAGGTGACAGTCCTTTCCTTGTTCATTAAATCTTCTTCTTGATTTTTATCTTGACTTTGGGACTTATCCTTTTTACTCATCTCTTGAGGAGTAATAGTTGAATAAGGATGAGAAGGGGGAGTGACCATAGGCTATTGTATTAAGGACAGTGGTTCAGTGATCTCCTCAAAAATCACTTCTTCTGTATGTGAATTTATTTTGTCATTAGGTTCTGTGACTATGACTCTTTCAGGCTGCTGATTATCCTTTTTCTTTTCAGGCTGGTTAACATTCACAGTTCTGCTCCTCAGCTTGTATTGTTTATGGACTTCATAAACAGCAGTGTCATAGCCTTGTTTAAAGTCAAAGGATTCACCTGATTTAGTTTGGAACAGTTTGATTTCATCATCCTCATGATCTTCTTGTGTTAAGAAAACTTGACTTTCATCATCTAGACCCATTAAATTAATCTCAGGATCTTCATTGGGCTCTATTGATGTGGAAGTTTCTGCATAATTTTCTTGGAAAGGGGGTCTTATGTCTTGGTCAGCACTGGGCTTGCCAATACCTGGGTTTTGATTTCTCCTAAAATTTGGATTCCTAGGAGGGTTGTTTTGTGGTGGTTCCCATGCTGACTTTCTTTCAACCGATTCCACTCTATCACCTAATCTTTTCATTCCATTGAGTATTGCATCCAGCTTCTGATCAAAGGCAGAGGGTTCTTCTTTGAAAGCAGTCCTCTTTTCCAACCTTGCCCTGTTTCTTTTGGCAATCAGGTTGGCTTCCACTATGACAGCAACCCTTTGGGCCTCTGCCAGGGATTGAGGATCTCTTTCCTTCAACTGATAGGCCATGTCAGGGTCAAAACCATCAGGGAATTTGTACAAGGCTAAATCAGGAGGAGGTCTTAAATTTTGTGGAATCGCGTTATATACATTGTTAAATCTTGCACAATACTCCAAAACAGTCTCTTGGGGACCTCTTTTGATAGTGTCATATTCCCCAAGTATGTGCAGAGGATCTTTCTTCTTTTCCCATCTACTAGTAAAGGCTTGATACAGTTCATCAGGAGTTGTGATGGAGTTTGCATTCAGGGATCTAAACCAAGTTCTAACATCCCCAGTTAGGCTTTGAACAAACATCCTCATTCTGACACTGTCATCATCTATTTCATAGGTCTCAAAATGGTCTTGCATCCTCTTAGCATGCTGAACAGCTGTCAGAGGGCCATTGGAGTCAAAATATGAGATTTTGGTTTGGTAATCTTGGGGTAGAGCTGCAGCATTAGCTGGTATCTGCAAAGGTGCATATCTGTTAGCCATATTTACAGGATTTAGAGGATTAACAGGGGCAGCTGGGATAATAGGAACAGTGGGTACCACAGGGGTGACAAGTAGGGGTGAACCTAGAGTGTTGGTCAAGGGGATATGTGCAGTGGATGAAGATGTGAGAGGAGGACTTTGAGATGTGGATGGTGGACTAGGGGAATTAGGGGTAGACCGGAAAAGGACCTTGCATGGGGTAGAGATAAGGCTAGGATGATCTGAATCTGAGGTTAAATCAGCAGGCTACTCCTGCTTTTGCTGCCTCCTAATGTTTCTTGGGATGGTATTTGGATTATCAACAATGATGGGTGGATTAGGGTCAGGATTTGCCCTAGTGTGCCGTGGATTTTTCTTAGGAGCCAGTTTCTAACTGTTTTTTAGGATTTTACAGGAAGTTTTTATATCTGCAAGGACTAGATGAAGATTTTGGAATGGCTATATATATTTCAAAACTAAGATGAAGATTCCCTAAAAAGCTCCTCCCTAAAGCTGTTAATGTGATACAGAAACAGATTAAAGGCCTCTTGACTGATTTCAGGCTTGATAGTAGCTATGGAAGATATATAGTAATTGAAAAATCTCAAGCACTCCCCAGTGGAGTCGCCAATTATGTTAACACCTAGGTTGTTCCCTATGACTCCCAAGGGAATACGGCCGGGGTAACCACTAACCAATCTTTGGATCACAGTTTCTAGCCAAACTGTAATCAGAGAGGGCTCTCTCTTTATGATTTGTCTCTGTTATGATGGTGTTTTAGGCTAGGTATTATGCTCAGGTTTTGGTTTATGTTTTGGTTGAAGGATTTCTTTCAGGGCTTAAAATGTAGTGTTTAGAGAGTAATATATCATTGGGCAATGGAGTCTGGAGTTGTGAAATGCTTTGAAATGCAGGATTGGTGGTGTTCAAACTGCAGGGCCGGTTGTGTATCTCATACAAACAAATTTAACTTGAATGGTGAGGCATGTCAGCCAACAGAAAGCAATTAAGAATTCTCTATTAAGCTGGTGATGTGAAAGTGAAACACGTTGCACAGGAGCAAACTTGAATTCCTGAGACAAAGGTCACTATGAAAGATGTATTCTGAAAGTGCAGCAATTAAGAATTACACTTATCAAGATTACAGCTGAAGAAAACATTCATTAACAACATAGATTGAACTCAAGGTATTTCTTGAATAAATCCTGAAAGTTATTCTTTTTCCTTGTTGCTAAATATTCAGAAATTGGAAACATATATGGATTTTAACAAATCAAAAATACATAACAGAGAGAGTTACAAAGACTTATTGTATTGTGTAATACACAGGAATCCAGCAGTTTTCAACAGACACCAGAACGCATTCAACACTTCAGAAATCCGAGAAATTCCATCACTTTCTTTATTAAACTTCTGAAAGGATTACAGCATAAGAACTTCTTCAGGAGAAATCAACAACAACCCTTGCAAACTCATGCGAAGGGGACTTTATAGGAATGCTTATACAAAATATCTCAGGCATTGAGTCATCTGAGAGAGAAATATCTTCATTACTTCGTACAGAAAGTAGAAAAGAAGTTATTACAGCTTTGAATGCAGCATAACTGCTCTTTAAGTCTGTCAGAGGATATTTTGACCCTTGGAGGTCAGTGAGTCGGTTGAACTGCTTTGCTTTAATGCTGGAAAATGTGCCTTTAAGTTTGCTGCGCTGTATTTTCTCGGCTCTGCCACCTGTGGTTTCCTACTTTTGCTTCGTTGGCCGAAATTTCTGCTGAGTTGGCTCAGCTTTAATCTTTAATGCATGCTGATTTTGTTAAACTGTGCTTTGCATAACAATTCATATTTTCAAAAACAAAATTTGGTGAATGGCTCACTGTCTATAAAATTTTTTGTATTGCATCTGTCCACCAGTCTTGTGTAGGGAGTTGATGCCTGAGAATTGCATCCATAGTCTCCTCTGCCTCTGTATACTTGTAAAAATTGGGAGCCACCTCAAACAGGTGATTGATCTCATTCATTATAAAAAATAGACTTTCTACCTTGTTGTAGATAGTTTGTCCTGTAGCTGGCCCTGTTTCTTCTGAGCTGCTGGGCTTCGCATTGATTTCGCTTGTGGCAAATGCATTCACTCTTTTGGCATACTGCTCATGAATGAGCAGTCTCCCTGCGCTGTTCAGTAAGCTAGGGAGTCCTCTGTTTTGCAGCACCAGGAATTTATCCATAAACCTTTTTACCTCGGTCTGCATGTCCTGGGTTCTTCTCTCCAATGTCTGCACCAAATTTCTCAATGTGAGAACCCTTTTGATCAACTGAATGGTCTCAGTTCTATTGGCAATTCCCATGTTTGCCAGCTGAGTACTTGTTCTATTATTCAGCACATTGATCATCCTGGTGGCAACTTCAGGCATGTTGCCTAGAGCAGCCCTTGACTTGTGAATTTCAGCTTGTGCTTTTGGGATGAGCTCTAGCTGCTCATGGATTGTCTCTATATACTTCCATTGGTCAGTAATAGACTGGCCAATGTTGGCCCATAGCATTGCCTTAAGCCCAGCTATAACTTTATCTAATTTGAGCTCATTTTCTAGCTCTTTTATCCTGTCTTTGAGGGCTTTCACCTCCCTGCCCTTCTCTGCCACAGCTTGCTTGGATTTATCATATCTGTCATTCACCTTGGCCAATTTATCCCCGGTCTCATTCAGCTCTGCCATTTGAGCTTCCAGGGCTTGAATCTCATTTTTTAGCTTTTGCATGTCCAAGCTAGGGGCCTGCTCTGTTGGTGGAGGTGCTGAAGTAGATGGTGCAGCTTGATCAGTCTGTTGAGGGGGAGGAACAGTAGTTGGGGCAGCTTCATCAAGGTTTATGATTTGAGGAGGAGGCTGAGAGGTCTGCCCTTCTTCTCTCTGTTTCAGAGATGCTTGTAATGCTGCCTGTGCAGCCTCTGATTCTCCCAGCTGTTCTTGTGTTTGGATGAGCTGCTTGTAGAGAGATATGAGCAGATCTGTGGCATCTTTATCATGCCTTTGTTGGGCCACTTCATCTGTCTGAGGGTGAATTGTGGCTGGGAGCTTGATTTTTCTCCTTAGAGCTGCCATATCTGCATCCCTCAGCTTCAATATCTCTTGTATGCCCTTGATATCTTTGGGATCATGCCCAATCTCTATGATGATATCTTCTAAGGCCCCGATCCTGTTGTCCTTTGCTTGAGAGGAGGCCCTCTCCAACTCAAGCTGCGAAGTTGTATTATTTAGGCTATTCTCTAGCCTGTAGTTGTCCAAGGTCTTGTCTGCCAATGAAGCATAAACCATCTCACCTGTTTGTTTGTGTAGTTCAATCTTATCCATTGGGTGGATGTCCTTGGCCATGATTTCAAGATTAGTCCTCAAGTAATCTTAAGAGGACTGTGGCTGCAGAGTGGTTGGCGTGAAATGGCTCATGATCATCTTGCCTTCACTTACATCAAAGGCAGACATTAGACGCTGCTGGTTGGAGGGAGCCATTTTCAATAAATGGTTGTACAGTTGTATCTTAATGGGGTCACTTCTCCTCTTTATGTCTATGAACTGCTGCTTAATGCTCAGTTCACCCTCTCTCTGCTGGCCGGAGGAGCTGACTTCCCCTCCCATTGTTCTCTCTTGTTCCTGCTGGAAGGAACTTGCAGATGCCTCCATACTGGGCATGCCCATACCCAAAGATTGCCCTATAGGCATCTCTTCCTCAGAGAATGGATTTATTCTCTGTCTCTTCTCCCCATGGCTTGCTGATGTGGTCAAGGGAGTCTCTCTATCCCTTTTTCTGCTCACATCCTCCCTTTGTGGAGTTTGGAGGACTGAGGTTTCATTGGCAGCTTCTTGCCTAGGAGGCACTCTGCTTTGAGCCTGCTGGTCACTGAGATTTTGGGCTTCAACTGCCCCTTCTTGCTGTGTGGGCTGCTCCTTTTCCTGCTGCCCTTCTCTTTGTTGTGTACCCTGTTGCTGTTGTTGTTCTGCCTGCTGCTGTTGCTGTACCTCCTCCTGATGTGGCTGTTCTGATTGCATTTCTTTCTCCTTTCCTTTGGCAGAGGCTTGCTCAGTAGCTCTGGCCACTTGCTGATTTGCTGTGGAGGAAGATGCAGCTGTTCCCCCTTGGATGTTTGGAAGAGTGAACACCTGTGCAGAAAGCTCCAAGTCAGCCATCTTTAGAAGATTTCTACGTGCTCTTTCATTCAGCTCTTCTTGTGTAATAGCTTCTTCTAGGGTTCCTCTCCTCCATTTAATTTGGTTTGCATGTTGTTCAATGTGAGGAATCTTGAGATGATCATAGCGAGATAGCTTATATTTAAGCCTCCTCAAAGAGATGAAGTGGTTGGGGTCATAAGGCTTCCAGAGGAAACTGGTCTTCAAACCAAGGTCTTGTAACATTCTATCTGCCTCTATCCAGCCTTCCTCCCTTATATTATAGACCAGGTGGCCAAGTTGGTTCCTGACTTTCAACTGTGCCTTTTTTCCCTTTCCTGAAAAGTGAAGCACATCAACATTGCCAAACTGCCTGAAGTATTCTAGGGCAAAGAGCCTCATGGGCACATATCTGGGCAGTCTGAATGGGGGTAACTCACAGCCATAAATTCTAATGACTGTGTGATGTTGGTAAAAATACCAATCCCCGATGCTGTATGCTTTTGACAAGTGAAGGAGTCTTTGCATCTCATCGGTCAATCTTGGAGGAGGTGAGCCCAGCAGCAGGGTCATGGCTGGATGGATGAAGAGATCTATGAACTCACAGTAGGTGTATGGAGAATAGAAGCTGCAGTGGAAAGCAGAGGTCCAATACACTATTGATCTGAGGTTGCCCTGTGCATCCTCTCTTTTCATGGGAAAAGAGAATTTCTCATGTTGATAGTATAAGATTAAGTGGTAAATGTAGGAGGTATATTTGAACACCCTTTCCCTTGACAGGTTCATCAACTGCTCATGCATTTTCTCTGAAATGTAAGTGGCATAGTCATAGCAGACTGGATTTTTGCCAGGAGAGAACATGAGCATCAACAGCAGCACAGTTTCATCTATATACTCAATTGAGTCATACCCCAGAATGGGACTGATCATATCTACAAGGTCCCTGCCCAATTGGTTGAGATAGACATGACTAATGGGAGGGTATATCACAGTATCAGAATTAACAAACAGCTGGTTGAGTTTGGTAATTTGGGCATCTGTCATTCTGGCTCCCTGCCTTATCAAATCAACCAGGGATAGAGGAACCAATTTCTTGTTTGTTTTGAATTGCAACATCTCTTTGATGGCCTCAGGGGTAATGTAGAACAGAATTGTACCTGAAGGGTCAAGCACAACCCTCTGGGTGGCATCATACTAATCAGCACATAAGTGAATCAGGTCAGGAAATTGATTCACTTGAGGGAGCTTGAAAATTGGGAGGAAGGAATCCCAAATGCCCAAGATGTCTGTTCCAGTCTCATGTTTGATTTTTAATTCATTTAACAGGTGAATATGGAACTTGCTCTGGCTTAGC
This sequence comes from Pinus tabuliformis, assembly GCA_031772625.1. Taxonomy (NCBI): domain Eukaryota; kingdom Viridiplantae; phylum Streptophyta; class Pinopsida; order Pinales; family Pinaceae; genus Pinus; species Pinus tabuliformis. Next base: position 1,001,133,744 of record CM062813.1, on the reverse strand, counting down.
ATTTCTTCTAAGATTTTATAATCTAAGTCTGCTAATGCCTGCCACTCTAATTGTCTGTGGGGAGCGTTCAAAGGGGCAACATTAAGGGCTATGGGAGCCACTGGTGGGTCCATGATTTCTTGTAGGATTTATTGATGGAGTTGCTATGCAGAGCAACCCAAAAAGTTTTCTCTGAGGAAGGAATGTGAATTGTATGGAACAGAGTGAGTGAGACAACTGCAGCAATTGAAATACTGCTTTGAAGTGTGAATAGGGCAACTATCTGTCCTAAATAACTTTCTCTCAGTCAAAAGGTATAAATCGAATTACCAGTTCGCGACTACGCGCACAGAGTGCGGTTTTTCTGTGGTTTCTTTGGAGAATGAGGCTTAGTTGGTGAATTTCGTCGTTCTAGGTGTAGATGGAGAGCAGGCACAGTAGAATTACTGGTGAATTGTATGCGTTTTCACAGGCTTTCTCGGCAATTTACAGACAAACCAGGTGAAGGAAGGATTATCAAAGATAAATACCTGGTTCTCAGAGAGCAATGAAGAGGAATGCGGGTGGGAATAGTGCGCCGGTGGTCTCCAGGTCGAGTTCTGCAGGTTGGTGCGCGGTTGGACGTGGAAATTGCATGCAGGAGCAACAGTCGTTTCTTGTAGAAAAGTGAAAAAAATGCGAAATTTTGGCTATAATATTGATTTTTGGAAATTTGGCGCGTTTTTATGATGACGTCAGCATGACGTCATAGGTGGGGTCAGGGCCGGATGACGTCAGCATGACGTCATCAGGTGACGTGGCGAGCTAGGATTGGTCCACAGGGATGATGCGGTGGCAGACACGTTGGCGCAATGGCGGACAAAGATGCTGACGCGACGGCAGGGTGGCAATGACGTGGGTCTGACGTTTGTCGGGCGGATTGTCCAAAACCATACGCGGTTAGCGGTTTCATATCGCACCGCTATAGGTACGGAGGCGGAATGTGTCAGGCGTACCTCCGATGCATTGTGGGGGAGGCGCGTGGCGGGCGCCTGACGTCACCTTCTGACAGATATCGGAAGGTATCTGTCGGACGTCGGGGCCCGTCCGATATGGATAAGGACCGTTGGATTTGGAGCGCTTGATCGGACGGCTATCGGGTTAATGAGATGATCGGCGGATATGACAAGGGGGCAGTATTATTTAATAATTATTTTCGGGATCAGCGCTAGGCGGAAAACATTAGGATAGGGTATTTCCAAATGTTTTTTCAATGTATTTCAGAAATGTACAACACGGGCGGAACATTGGTTTAAGCGGCAAAAGGCGGGTTTTTGGGTTATTTCACCATTTCGAAAGGGTTTATGGGTAGGAGGGGGTTTTATAAGGTTTTTCAATGCACAATAATGCGGCCCCGATACTTAGGATAAGCGAATAAAGTGGGTGTTTGGGTTATTTTGCAAATGAAGTGGGTATAGGTAAAACAAGGTCATTTATGAGATTTTCTTAGGCAAATGAAGCTTTGTAGGGGCCAAATGAACTCAGAAGAGGGGAGGGGGTTAAATTTAGGTTCATCAAAGTGACCAGATGCCATTTGATCCCTGATAGAGAACTTATTGGCTATAATGCCAAGGGGAGGGATATTTATACCAAATTTGGGGTTTATACACCATGGTGTTAATACTAGTAGGGGAAAGGTAACATAGGGGATTTACATAGTAGAGTTAGAATTAGTATGGGGGAAAATGAGAATGAAGGGGAAAATCACTAAGTTTATTTGAAACTTACTTAGTTTAGGGAGTATATCAAAATGAAAAGAATTTTACACAGGAAATGTGGCTTTTAAATGAACAAGAACCATCATAAAACCTTAGAAATTTCTCATCAATCTCCATGGATGAAGGGATGTTAGTAATAAGAGTGGAAGGGGAATTTGGGGAATTAGACATGCTCCTTTGCCTTGCTTTTCTTATTTAAACCAGCAAGATTCAATCTGGAATGAATACCACTTCTGCAACCCCATCTACTTACCCAGCTACTTTTCCTAGCATTTTTTTATTTCTTCTTGGAGGGTGCACTTGGACTTGCAGACCCTTACTTGCCTTTTCTTTTATTTGGATTTTTCTTTTGTTTTTTCTATCTACTTCTACCCTTATTTCTTCCAAGGTCCCAGATTAAGCTATTGGGAGCCTTTTTTTTTTTCTCTACCTAAGCTACTTGTCTGCCAAGATTAACAGTTTGGACAGACTCCTTTCTCTATTCTATAACTGAAAATTTAAAACATGACATGATCCAGATTATACTGTTGGACCATCCATCAAAATTTAAGTCCATACCAGGCTATAAGCACAGATTGGATTCTCTTGGAAATATGTGATCTTTGAATCATCAAAGCAGAGCATATTTGGACCTTTTCATAGCCAATCATGAAATATGAAACCTATTGGTATAGGTAGCTAACAGCCCCATTTATTAACAAAATAAATGATATAGTATAAATACAAAACATTATCCAATTAATAAAATTTATATGATACCCAAGATGAGTTAAATACATTCTGATACATAGCCAACTCAACCAAGCATATGCCTTAGATAGGTCTATCTTATAGACCATCCCCTTAAGATTTTTGGACTTCAGACTGTGCAAGCTCTCTTGAGCCGTCCCTATCGCCTAGTGAATTTTTCGATCCTCAAAAAAATAAAATTGCTCCTTTGAGATGTATTATGAGAGTATAGGCTTCAAGAAGTTTGCTACAATCTTAGCTATAATCTTGTAGAAGTAGTTGTAAAGTGAGAACGATCTATAGTCGTACTATAGATTCTTGGTGAGTCCATTTTGGGGATTAGCATTATAAAATTGTAGTTGAAGGCATCATACATTCTACCTAGTCTTCGATTCTCTTTAATTACCATTAGAAAATTTCTCCCAAGAATGTCATAAAATTCCAAGAAGAACTCCACCGACCACCCATTCGGCCCAAGGATTTTATCTTTTTTAAATCCATGAAGAACAATCTCAAGTTCCCATTCAATGACTGACCCCATTAGTTCTTTGTTTATTTCATCATCAATGCATCTAGGAAATAGAGAAGATACTTGAATTACCTCTGCGAGGGATGCTTCTTGGGGAGCTAGGAACAGGGAATGAAAGTGACGAATTCCCAAGTTGACCAGATCCATGAAATTTGAAGCCCTCTCACCTTTTTGGATTTTTAGAGTCTAAATCATATTGATGGCCCTCTTCTATTTTACAAATTTTTGAAAAAAACAGTGTATTCTCATCACCTATTTTAATCCAAACTGCTCTACTTTTAAGCCTCTAGTTTTCCTCTTTTTCTTCCAAGATCTGTTTCCTGGCCAACTCTAATTGGATGTTGTGTTGTTTAGATTCATTCATCATGTTACATTGTAGCAAGAAAAGACTTCATTTGACTTGTGCCTTAGTCAAATGGAGAAATTTAAATTTCCACTTTAACAAGAAGAATTGGAAGGAAATCAGCAGGAGTGACATGGCCAAATCGCTCAGTTAAGTTAGTCAAATTGAGTTTGTGAGATAGAAGTAGAGTTTTGTGCTAGTTGATGGCTAAGATATAACTATCAAGAGGTGTTATATTTAGTGAAACTCAATTATTTGAGCTCTAGTCTAGAATAGAGTCAGTATGAGTTCATTTGAGTAGTTGTAACGGTTGTAAACTCAAATAGCTCTAAGTTAACTAGTCAATTTACTAAAAATAACCCTAGTCATGCATGCAATTAGAATTTCCTAGTGAAGTTGAAGGAAAAAGGCACATTGTAATTATCATTGTACACTAGAGAGTGTACAATGTCTGCATTGAGTAGGTGAACTAATTCTCTTGGGATTTGCACAAGGAAATAATAGATTTTCCTATTATTTAGGAGCACGAATTGTGAAAGGAAATAGGAGGAAGAAGGAGGCCTATTTTGGCTAAGTATTGGTCAGAGCATAGACATGAGGAGATCAATATTGTAGTGTAGATTAAGCTTCAAAAATTGAAGCAGTCATTTTAATATATTATTGTTCTTATCTTATATAATACAAACAAAGGAGGGGTTTTTCCTAAGCAGTTTGCCCCAGTAAAAATTGTGTTCATTGTGATTGAGTGATTGCATGTGTTTCTATTGTCAATTTTCCTTTTGCATAATTTAGTAGAAGAAATTTGTGTCTATTCATTTTACTCTGATTTCATTAACAACTACAAATTTTGAGTTATTTCTACATGATATTAGAGCTATTGAAAACTGCATAGAAACTAGGTTCTTGATCATCTCTCAAAGAAATTTCGAATAACAGATTTGTGGTGCGGGTATTTCTTCAGTACAAGAACAATGTCTTTCAATGAATTAAATACATTGGAGGGAACTTCAAATTTATGTTCTTGTAAATATAGAATGGAAGTTGTGTTGGATGACAATGGAGTATTGGAGTACACACAAACTGATATTCAAAAACCAACAACATCAGATGCACAATAGCTGGCTCAATGGAAGAAAGACAACAAATTTTTTTTGTATGTAAATATTTAACTTTTCATATGATTCACTTACATGTGAGATATTGTCACTAAAATTATGTGAGGCTTAGTTGAACTTAAAAGTAGTTAATTTGTATCATCATCACCAATTATGTGTCATTAAGGTGGTGCAGTGGAAGTATGCTGAGCTTATAAACCATTTATTTTAAGATTGAATTTTTATTTTAATATTCATTATAATAAATATTATATGCAAATATAGAAACATATTAATGTGTTTAGTTTGATTGGATATAATTGTTAAGAATATATGTTTTTTTTGTCGCCAAAACAAAAAAGTTTCATACATCAATTTGGTACGTGACTTCATCTTAATTTAAATTAAATCATTGTTATAAATTGCAATTATTTTTAGACTTGCATTTTGCCTTAATCCTCCTAATATTTAATGGTGGTTAAAAAAATGTCACATGACTATGACTATGACTATGAGTATGACTATCACTATGATCATAAAATAAAATAAATATATATAGATATATAGATATATATTACATGAAAACTCGCTATCTTTCATATATATAGAGCGATTGATGGTTCGAGGGGCGGTACGATAGTATTCATAGGCAAAATACCCCATTGCATATATTGTTTAAAAGGGAACATGGTGTTTATGGATTAATAAGGTTTGGGTTCAACTACTAGTTTTTTGCTTTTTTTGTGGTTTATAGTATTAAGTTCATGGGTAAGGAAGTCATAGTGAAGGTTGAAATGTGATTCGGTTTCCTTGAAGTGATATTTTTTATAGAATTTATTAGTTTTTAATTGTAAATATAATTATAATTTATATTGTTGAAAGATTTTAATATATATTTTTTATTAATATGTTTAATAAAGTATTATCGTAATATTATATTTAAAAATTATATATATATATATATAACAAAAAAATTAATATTTACTTTAAATAAATCAATTTTATATAAAAAAAAAAAAAAAATTGATATGAGGAAACTATGTATTTTTTTTATTACTTAATACTAAGACAAATGACATATAGAAATAATATTATATTCATATTATATTATGTGTAATTTATTTTATGTTTAGTTAATATGTAATATTTAAAACAAAATTATCTTGATAACAAAATATTTCAATGTCTATAATAAATAACATAATGTTATATCAATTTTATTTACAAAAAAATAAAGTAATTGTAGAAAATCCTGTAGATTCATAAGTTCATGCAATGTACTAAAGTAAAAGACAAGAATCTATTTCTACTCTTTAAAGCAGAAGCTCATAAAGATCGATGAGAATAATAATAGCAAGAGGAAGACAAATCAATTGCACATAACACAATAAGTATTCAGGGAAAGCCACATCGCAAAACCCCCACTATCTATATTGCATTAAGTCATAAATCCAAGATGATAATACAATGCTTGTTCTCACAATAACAATCCCTACACAAGTATAATCAATCTCTCAGCTCACAAGCAAGCTCAAGCCAAACCTTAGCCTCTTCTGTTGCTCTCCAAGCCCTATTTCCTTGCGCAATTCATATGGTTGAATAACCCATATTAATGGGAATCTAGTGCATCCAAAACTGCGCAATCCAAACTAGGTCAAGTTCTTGATTGCATGCATGATCTATACAACTCATTAAATGTCCCTGCAATCTAGTCTCAGCTGGGTCTTTCTCTGAATTGACATGCATGAGTTTCTCATGAGGAAATATTTAGTTAACTAGAGTAGCACTATTGAATGCATTAGTGCACCAACTGGCTTTTAGTCCTCTATTAGTTTCAAAAACAATTTAGAAGTAATTTAACTGAACATAACTCAGTAAAGCGAGTGATCTAATTTGCAACTCAATTTAAACTCATATTGGACCCCTAAAACTTAGGGAGAACATATACATGACTTCCAAAAGACTTCAAACTTGGAAATCCTAAGTTAACTGATTCAAATTAACTTAGTTAACTATTACAAGTTGCTATGAGAAAAGAATTTACAATTTTAATTCACAATTTAATTCAAGGACAAATTAAATTGGAATTTTCGAATTCTATTTTTAACATTTCTTGTTATTTTCAACAGTAATTTAAATTTAAAAAAATCTTATGTGTTAAGTAAGAGAATTTAATGCAGAGAAAGAGAGTTCTTATTCATTATTACGTGATTTCTACCTCAGGGTATGAATAATTGGTAATTCCTTCAATGTTTAATATGGAGTTGACATATAAAATTTTAAAAAATATTAAAAACACACACACACACACATTTTAGAGAGAGAGAGCCATATGGTTATGTTTTAATGTGGAGAGTGTGAATCATAAATAAAATATTATTATTTCAATGTCAATTATGTATATATTATATAAAATAAGTGATAATAAAAAATGTATTATAATTAAAACATTTTATTAGTGCATTTCTCAAATCTAGCATAGATCCATCCTAACATTGGATCTAGGTGGGGAGAGGGATAATCGAGGTGCAAAACTTTCCTCAGGTTTTGCACTCCAAAAGATGTTTACATCTTTAAAAAATTTGATCCCTCTTGGGGCTTGGTAGATCGGGACTTAAGATGGATCTATGCTTGTTGATTGCAACAAGAGACATTAATGTTGCATTTAAAAATAATATAATAATACTTACATTAACAAATTAAAAATATTATGTGCAATTTCAATTTTGTAGTGGATAAGGAAATCAATGAGGAATCCTTGAACCTAAGTCAAAGGGCTAGGAGGACATTTTAAATGGTTTGTCTTAATTCAGCATGTGAGGCACTAGTAAAAGGAGAAGCATCAAGGAACTACTAAATTAATGAAGGGCTCCCCTTTGTATTTTGGAGACCCTTGGTGGTCATACTTTGATTTGTTAATGGGCCTTAGCTTACTAATTGAAAGGCGAAATCCTAACTCATGTATGTGAAGGAGAGTGGATTTCATGTCCTCTACCTTGAAATGAATCTTGTTGAAATCTAAGTTAGCTCCCTCTTAAGACATAAAATATAGCTTGGGAATGGTCAGCTACAAGAAATATGCAATGTAGTTGTGTTGGTGGTTGGATGAAGAGTTGCCCTCCCTTATATAGTTTCCAAAAAGTTTTACTGAATGAGGGATGTGTATATATTTCTCTACCAATCAAATGAAATTGATGTTCAATGTTTCATTATTCTTTCTATGTTGGTAACAATGCATATTTGTAATAATAAGCTAGAAGTTGTTATATTTGTTTGTAGAATATGTATAACTGATGAGCTCAATTTATCACATTGTTTTTCTTGGGTTCTAGATATTACTTCTTTCATGAATGAATGTTATATCTATACAATTTTTCTTTGAAACAAGTTACCTATGACGAATATGGGGTATGTGGTTTAGTGAGGTGAATGTATAAGTTAACCTGAGCTCTGAGGCTCTTTATGTACTCTATAATGTGAATGGCCTTTATCAGGCTAGTGGTGGGATTAAATAACTATGATTGTATCCCTATTTGAATGAGAAGATTTTATCATTCTTTTGTGATGGGAAGCATTATTTCCTCTAGACATAAGTCAAAAAATTTGTCCCTCTATTTGTGAGAGTTGGAGTTGATAGCGTGATGTTGTAGTTTGTAGTCCAAAGGAGTGAGAGTATTTCATCTTAGCTGGGTACAGTTGAGAAGCTTTGTAAATTGGCCATTTTATGTCTTTCTTTTGTGGAGATGACTTATTGAAGGTTGTGTTTTTGGATTCATTAATAGGATAGAGAATATTTTTCGGCCTTTTGAAACTTTCTTGGGAAGTGCAATGAAAGTTTTAGAATTTTGGGGTTGTTAAAATAACTTTATAAATTCTGGGGTTTACAGGCTTTGGCCCTAGTAGAAGGGACATGACCAAGAACTTAGTTGAAAGGATCTAAGGTTTGGGATTACAGGATGTCAGCTTTTAGGGTATCAACTATAGGATGTTGGTAATAAAATGATCAACCTATAAACATGAACCCATGATATTGATAGATCGCGGATGTCTATTAGCTAGTGGGAAATTACTCATTATTTGACATCCATCAACTAAATTGGGTGAGTGTCATGAAGCAGGGTTTTTCTTTCTGCTTAGTGGCCATTGGTTTGATCGCATAATGACCTAGTAGATAAAATTTTAGTTGAATGAAAAAGTGTTGTTGGGAAAATTATCCAATACGGAATGACCCTATCCCACTCTAAGGGTGATAGTACCTCAGCAACAATCAAAGCAAAGCTATTCAAGATTACTTCTTTATGAGATGTAAGAGAGAGGAGAAAGAGATCCACTAACCGTTATCTTCCGCTAATGATTGATCCAATCTTCCCTCTTTGCTGCTTGCTCCCAGCTCCTTGCTCTTTCACTGGCCCAACTACACAAAGATCCTGCAAAAGCACAAGAAAAGGAAACTACAAGAAGCATACATCCATAATTGATTCAAGGATTAGAATAAATCAAATATACAAGCATCAATACGCCACAAAGACACATGCATATAGAAGAACCTCAAATACTTTATTAATAGAAGAAGTAAAGTTCTGAGAGTGTTACAACCATAAGAGGCCCAATCCAGCAACACCTCCCACCAGAAAGAAATCTCCTCTTCACCTCCTTCAAAGAAATCACCCAATAGTTCTATACTCAAACCAACAGCACTTCCTTACATTCACAAGATTCCAGCCTCCTTAGACCTCATGAGAGAGCTCTATATATAGGAGTTTTGGAGAAAGGATGAGTCATCTTGAGTTTGGCATGAAGCTGACTAGTGTCCTCTCCCACTTCAGTTATACTTCAGTTCTTGAGTCCACTTGGAGTTTCTTGCTTCCACTTGGAGATCTAGATCCTCTTACTCATCACAAGGCGAATTCCCTGATCCAAGTGTCATTTTGGAAGCTTCCTGGGCATTTGACACCTTGCAGAATGACTGTGCCACTTGGCCAATCTCGCCCAGCGCAGGTAGCCTTCATTAGAGTTGACATTCAGGGTAGGTACAGAGTGGAGCAGTTGACATTCAGCGCAGATGCTCAGTGGAGCAGCTGACATGATCCAGAATTAGCTTGTTTTTGAGTGTTTTCAGGTGGAGAACTGATTTTTAGTGCTGTGGTTTGCTGACCTTGTTCCTCTAGGGGTAGGAACAACATGTTTAGGGACTTTGGATCCCTCGGATTATCGACATTTCATGCTTCATGCTGTAAGGCACAAAAATGTCTATAACAGTTGCCCCCTAAAGTATGAGGTCGTTTATCGGGTGAAATGCTTTATCAGGAGGATCCGAAGTTCATTCAATCGCTGAGAGGTGCCCTGTAATAAAATACAATACAATGCATTATTTTTCATTATGCTTTCATGATCAAGCTGAGGCGGGCATTCCCATGCTCAGCTTTATAAATTCATTTTGGTACATAGAACAGACGATCGTCTGATGGTAGACTGATAATTCTCTGCTGAAATTATCATCCTTTGAGTAGGATGATCATCTGCTGCAATGATGTACATATCAAATGTCTTTATATTTCCTGAATATATATCGCAGCCCGGATGGATGAAACTAGATCCGGGGTCTTCAAACTCGTTCGATCTTCACTCTAAGTACAAGTCGATCCATGTGAGAATTGCGCTGAAGTCGAACATGGAAAGACATCGCTTGATTACCTGTCAATAATGTAAATCGTTAACAAGCGCGAGAGGAATCACCAATAATGATAATGACCCTCAAGGTACAACAGTACAATTCACGTGGTGTGAATATAGGACTTGGCGTCGAACACCACGCAAAATCTTCTGGTCGAAGGTCATTGATGTATACCTGTCGCCGGAAGTGAGAAACTTTCCATTGAGGCATGCAAGCTTCAAAGTACTGAGGGGGTTGTTCCTAGATCAACTTCTTGGATAATGAGCTGAAGTCGACAAGAAGCGATCCGTCAAAGGAGGGCCTTAATGAATCCCACATCAGTGACACGGAACGGAACTAATGATTTTAGTGGAGGTGAAAATAATCTGTGAGATATGATTCAGGGTGGCGATCATGGGTGGATGAAGGATAATGTATGGCAGTGGATGGGACACGGTTGACTCTTTCTGAACAACATCTCTTGAACATATAACGACACTGATGCGATGGATCGGTAGCATTACCTCAAATACGGATGGTTTGGCGAAGACCATGGTGATGATACCGGTGAATGAAACAACCCAACCCGATGTGATACGGAGGAAAAGTGTCATGTTCAAGAGCGACTTGCTACCATTAAAGCTTTGAGGTTCTCCCAATATTTCCCCAGTCATTTTTGACCAGTACCTCTTTATTTTTGTCAAGCTTGAGGAGGATAACATATGCTTGTTCTATAACCTGCCCTTCGGGCAAGCCCATCGCTATGTTTTAACGAGCCTAGCGATAGGGAAACTCGTTCTCGTCTAAAGACAAGTTTGTCGCTATTTAATCATTTTAACGAGTCTAACGACAAGGAAAACTCGGTCCTTTTCAATTTTAGAGAGTCTGAAAAGGTACAGAAGGTTAACTCCAAAATTCCTTTTTCGTCATCTAATCCCTTAAGTCCGAAAAAGTATAAAACAATACATAAGGGATGAGTTTTCGATAACTTTAACGAGCCGAATAAAACAAGCGCTCGACCTTTTTGTGTAATAATCCCTCAGGTCCAAAAAGATTAAAATCTAGAGGAGGGATAGCTCTTCCGGTCGTTTAACGAGCTGGAAGGCCAAAACTCGGCAATCTTTTCATATTTTACGAGTCAGTTGAAAAGAGCTTAAAGAAGACTCGTCTTTCGAGGAACGAGTGATGAACAAGGATAGCAGCTGATTCCAGGTACAGGTTGGAATTTTCCAATCATGGCAGGGTCAGAAGGATGGCTAGGTGAAATCACTCTTCGCAGCTGTTCCTCAAAATGGGTAAACAATCATATGGAGGTGAACGATCGGCCAAATGAAAGTGGAGGTGGCAGGTGCAAAACACGACCAAGGCTTTTATGGTTGATCAGGTTACATACTTAATGGTTATTTTCCGAGATGGGTTCATTTTTTAATGAGCTTGAATGCGCCAAAACACTGCTCAATCTTATGTTTATTTTTTAACGAGCATGAACTATGTGCTAAAACTGCTCGGTGATAAGTTCGCATGTCCCCAGCATAATAACACAAATCGAGGTGCATGCCCCCCAAGCTTCATTGCATTCAACTTGGTGGTTGGAATGAAGGTTTACCTTTGAGAAAGGGGATTTGTTTCATTTTTTAATGAGGTTGACACAAGATAAGAACCATCCTTTGACTCCTTGTTTCATTTTTTAACGAGGTTGACATGAGATAAGAACCGCCCTCGGAGTCAAAATCCATCAGACATAGAAGGTTTCATATTCCACTGTGGCCACTCCCGCCAGATTACCTGGAGGCGGTAGGGAAAAAGTACCCATTAAGGCAGGGTCTTTTAGGAGACCTACTCCGATATTTTGGAGCGAATGATTCCTTCCATGGATCATTGGAATGCTTCCCGTAACTTGTGGACTGTTGGGGAGAAAAGTTTGTTGGTTGACGATTGTAATTCCTCCTTGGAAGGGAAATGCAATCTTCCTGAAGTAGGTCGACACAACTGCGGCCATGGCATAGATCCATGGTCTTCCGAGTAGGATGTTGTAATCGAGGTTTCCATCAATTACTTCAACATCAATTCCTACTGTTTTGCCCCCCAGTTCAACTTGCAAGTTACTTAAAATCCCGTATGGAGTGTATGATCGTCCATCAAATGCTTTTAACGTCGTGGACGATTTCGACAAGGGTGGTGAGCCTAAATCTTTCCAGCAACTCATCGACATAAGACATGTAGATGCCCCCTCATCAATAATTGTTCGATGAACAGTTTTGTTGAGGGCTTTCACTTGAATAAGGAAAGCTAGTTGAGCTGGTAACTGAGGGTCATATCCTTTATGATCAAAGGCAACAAGATTGGAATCCATTGGGTCAATTCCACCTATTGCTGATAATAAAGCTTGTTCTTGGGAGAAGCAATTTTGCGGTGCCTCAAGTGTCGACATAACGGACGACGATTGGGCCAGGTCCTCTATCTGTGCTATTTTCGCACAAGGATTAAATGTCGATTTGTGTACAGCTCCCTTTTGCGACTTTATTATTGGCTCAGGGACGATGGGTGGCACAACTTCGGTCAAAGTTGTTATCGAACTACTAGGTTGTTCGTTAGCCTTGTTGTTCGACAGCTTTGGATTCCTGTAATTCTTATTCCTCGTCAAATCATTATTTTGCTGCTTTGAGGTAGACAACATAAGCACTTGGGATCGGGAAGCATTTTGATTAGCAACTAGATTTTGACCTGGATTAGGAAACGGATCAGTCAATACTGCTGGGGTTTTTGAACTCTTAAAGAGTTTCTTAACTTCAGCTATATGTGGACAATCTTTCGTCCAATGATCCTCATCGCATATATGACACCCTGCTGGGGGTTTCCTTTTTCTCCCTTTCTTTTTCTTCTTGCCCCCTGGTTGCTTCAGTTGTTTGCCCTTGTCGGTCGACATGGCATTTACTTCTGAGGAAAGAAGTTCTTCATTTGCATTTTGACTATAAATTTTGTGCTTGCCAATCACGCCATCGCTGGCGTGAGAGTCATTGTTTGATTTAGGAGGAGGAGGAATTGAAAATTCCGGTCTAGGAGCGTCGGGTATTTTGTCGTAGAGCGTGCCGGACTAAGTATAAACTAAGTCCAAATACTGTGCACGAGCGATAACTTGCTCCTCTGTTACGACTCCCCCCTTGGCCACATCTTCCGTTATAGCAGGAAGTAACGACTTTATAAACCATTCAGCTAACAGCTGATCGGGAACATATGTTTTCACCATCCTACGACGACGACACCACTCATGTATATGATCAGATATGTGGATGGCAGTCGTCTGTTTGAAGTTGGTAAGGAGTTCTGTTCCCGTTTCATACCTTATCGGTAATTGAAAATGGGTTAAAAAGGTTGTGGCTAAGGTACTAAAGTTGTCGAACGAAGCTCTAGGCAATTCAATGTACCATTTTGCCACTGGACCCATTAACGTCCTCTGAAAGAGGCGAAGTCTTATCGAATCATCATTCAGGGTGTTCGATGAACACCATAGATGGAATGTCATCACATGATTCGACGGATCTTCACCCGGATTTCCATTAAATTTAGGAATATCTGACGGAAGTTTATGCAGAATCGCTAGCCACCAAGGAGCATAAGCAATTGGATCATTCGTCAGCCGGTTTAGATCTGATAATTCTAGAGTTGCTACAAAGGGCAACTGTTGATTCAGGTTAGGCGAAGCGTAACCAGGGTACGATGGAATCGCTTGAGCAGTGGGCCTTTGCATACCAACATAATGTAATTGATGTTGGTATGACTGATACGGTTGGTGGACTTGACCACTGTAAAGCGGTTGGTTTTGACCGTTTTGGAAATACGGTTGTCCACTATTCGCAAATATCTGCTGCTCAGAACCTTGGTACACTTGCTGGAATTGCGGTTGTTGGTATTGCACAAGCCATGGTTGTGACACCATGTTTTGTTGTGCTATGCTAACCGTTGGACCAAGGCGTGGGGTAATTGTACCCGTTTGGACCTGTGTCGCCCCACTAGTTGGCGATTGCGGTTGTGACCCATGATCAAGTGGCTGTTGCATTACAACCTGAGAAATCTGAGGTTGACATGCAACAGGTATCGCTTGAACTTGTGACACTATTACAATAGCCGGTGTGGTTGGGATGTTCGTCACAGGTACACACTGTTGCATAGAATATACAACCCTTGGTTGTTGAGGTAGCATAGGTACCCAACTACTTGATGCAATTCCATTATAACCTGAATATTGTTGAGAACCGCCATATGGATACCCTCCCGGAGGAGGTAATGAAAGGGCATACTGCCCCCCATACGGTAGCAATCTGGAACTCAGAGGGATTGTTAGTCCTTGAGGACTGGATGGCCCAAATTGACCTCCATGAGGATCAATTTGTCGAGCTTCAACATAAGAGTTGTCGGGTATTACTCCGGATGAACAAACTGGAACAGACCATACTGTCGAAATAGTCCCTTGGTGGACTCCTTCTAGCTGTTGAGAGCTAGTTGGGACAGCTGGTATGCCGGCAAACATCGTCGGAGTGAGGGCAGGGGCTTCTGCTGTCACTGTGTCATTTGACACAGTCCTAGATGATGACGGTTTTTCAGACATTTTAAGTCTATCCAATAGATTGCCTAGTGATTCTACAGGAACTTCCACTTGTGGTGGATTAACCTCTGATGAAGGAAAGAGAGTGACCTCAACTCCAAAATGAGTTGGAGTACTTGCTTGCGGATCCTTTGCAATTTCCTCTATCGCAATCAAACCCGGTGGAAGAGGAAGACCGTCTGGTCTGTAATATATTTCTGGTGCCGAAGAAGTGGTTGCTTCGACAGCGACAGTTGTATGGGGACCAAAACTCTTTGGACCGGTTACAGATGGAACTGGTTCAGTTACACAAGTATTTGCCCCCAGACTAGGATCAGTATTACCGTCCTTCTGTGGCTGTTGAACTTCTTCTATAGAGGCAGGGTTTCCAGAAATGTTAGGAGTAACCGGAACCTCAGATGTAGTTGGAACACTTGTTCTAACTTTCAAAGGAGATTTTGAACCGGTTAAACGAGTTCGCTTTGTCCGTACTGTTTTCGATTCCGGAGACAAAGACGGTTGACTCGTAAGCCTCCGTGAACGACGGGGTTTCAATTGACTTTCTTCCACGATTGTGGATTAATCGATCAACCAAAATATTAAAAGGGGAAATTTGTGTTTCCGAATTGAATGAATTTTATTAGACGCTTTTAGACACAACTTGCTTTTTCACTTTTTAAGAGTCGAGAAAAAGATAAAGATGACTCTAGTCTCCTTCGATGTATTAACGAGCCCGAAGTGACAAATGCTCGGTTGGACTTTTTCAGTTATAGAGTTTGAAAAAGGCCAAAAGAAACTGCTCTGGAGATCTAGGCAGAGGGTGTGCCAAACCTTTCGCAAAACCACAGAATACGTTTTACGGTACGGGTGGTCGATCTTCGTGAATGCTGTGTTCACTGCATTGCGATCAGTAGGGCGGCCGACACGGCTTCCTAAGGATAAAAGATATATGCCTATAGGGATCTCCCAATATATACGCGACGGTACGTGGGAGCACAAGTCCGTATTAGTGCCACCGACTCTCAGGAGGAATCACCCACCTTCGTCGAGATCGACAGTCACTACGTTTAACGACGCCGGAACACGTCTCTAGCTTAGACCTCTATGTGTTTGCGTTATGTTTCAAAGCGTTGTTAGGTTCATTCAATATATTTTAAGTTGATCTTTTTAAAGTTTGCCTTTCAAGGTTCACCACGAGATGTATGATACAAATTCCTAAATGCAGTCTAAGATGAGAAGCAAGCTCTTTCAATCTTTTCGACTTATGAAAATCTTAACTACTGAGGGAAAAGAAAGGCATCATCTTTTCACACAGATCAAAGAGCATACACTAATGCACTTTTCCCTAAATCAACATACAAACTCATCAAATGCAAAATGCAAAATGCAGGTATTTCTTTTCTCTTTCTTAATGTTGATGTAATACAAAAGGAAAGTTGTTGTATAATTTCGACTTCAATTTCAAGCGAAAGCAAACAAGCTTGTCCAAAATCAAAAGACACCTTAAGATTTACTTGTTTCGACACTAGAAATATATAAATTCAAACCATATGACGAAAGAAAAAGCTCAATCAGCTATGAACAGCAAACAAACTAACTCTTAAGATCAAAACGACACTTATCACAGGTCTAGATCTAAGAGGTCACAGCAAGACTAGTTCACTTTTCGTTATGGGAAACTGCAAATGATATAAGAAATACACAAAGAAAAAACACAGTTTCTTTATACAACCGAGGCGGAATAGTGGCAAGGAAAGTTGGTTTCAGATAGGTACATTGACTGGTAACAGGCTGCAAAAACAAGGGTGAAAACAGGGCAAGAAACAACAGGAAACCCCAGTAGCACAAGGAAAGACTGGTTCAGCGCAGGTGGTACACTGTCACTTTGACATTCAGCGCAGGTATCCCCTTCGGGAACTGCACTGAAATGCAGACAGCCTTCACACAGCCTGCACTGAAGAACGAAACTTTCCTTTCTCTTGGTTTCCGGGTCACAGATTGCTCAAAAATTCATAATTTTTGGCCAAATCAGAAGCTATCAGTCAAGTACACACTAAGGGATGACAAGGAGGATGAAAAGCTATCACTAAGAGCTTATTAGAGTCCTTGTGGATCAGCTCTTCAAATCATAAACTTGCCCAGAAACTGAGCTAGAGTAGCTGCCCTCTACTTTGCATTTGAAAGATCCAATTGCAGTTCGATTCGGTACTCCCTTTGTTTATGAAATGAATAGAAAAAACACAAACAACCAACAAGATACGATTCCCAGTGGAGTCGCCAATTTGTTGTTGGGAAAAGTATCCAATACGGAATGACCCTATCCCACTCTAAGGGTGATAGTACCTCAGCAACAATCAAAGCAAAGCTATTCAAGATTACTTCTTTATGAGATGTAAGAGAGAGGAGAAAGAGATCCACTAACCGTTATCTTCCGCTAATGATTAATCCAATCTTCCCTCTTTGCTGCTTGCTCCCATCTCCTTGCTCTTTCACTGGCCCAGCTACACAAAGATCCTGCAAAAGCACAAGAAAAGGAAACTACAAGAAGCATACATCCATAATTGATTCAAGGATTAGAATAAATCAAATATACAAGCATCAATACGCCACAGAGACACATGCATATAGAAGAACCTCAAATAGTTTATTAATAGAAGAAGTAAAGTTATGAGAGTGTTACAACCATAAGAGGCCCAATCCAGCAACACCTCCCAGCAGAAAGAAATCTCCTCTTCACCTCCTTCAAAGCAATCACCCAATAGTTCTATACTCAAACCAACAGCACTTCCTTACATTCACAAGATTCCAGCCTCCTTAGACCTCATGAGAGAGCTCTATATATAGGAGTTTTGGAGAAAGGATGAGTCAGCTTGAGTTTGGCATGAAGCTGACTAATGTCCTCTCCCACTTCAGTTATACTTCAGTTCTTGAGTCCACTTGGAATTTCTTGCTTCCACTTGGAGATCTAGATCCTCTTACTCATCACAAGGCGAATTCCCTGATCCAAGTGTCATTTTGGAAGCTTCCTGGGCATTTGACACCTTGCAGAATGACTGTGCCACTTGGCCAATCTCGCCTAGCGCAGGTAGCCTTCATTAGAGTTGACATTCAGCGCAGGTACAGAGTGGAGCAGTTGACATTCAGCGCATATGCTCAGTGGAGCAGCTGACATGATCCAGAATTAGCTTGTTTTTGAGTGTTTTCAGGTGGAGAACTGATTTTTAGTGCTGTGGTTTGCTGACCTTGTTCCTCTAGGGGTAGGAACAACATGTTTAGGGACTTTGGATCCCTCGGATTATCGACATTTCATGCTTCATGCTGTAAGGCACAAAAATGTCTATAACAAAAAGTGGAGTAACAACAGTTAATTTTCCATTATTGGATCAGGTGAGATTAGTATTGAATTCTTTTAGTCTTGCCTAAATGGACCAATGACCTGAATTTTGAGTTGTTGGATGATTGTGTATTAGGATATCAACTTTTGATACCTATAATTATCACCCTTGAAGATATTAGCTGTTGAGACATTGAGTATCCTGATGTCAAGTTTTCGAATGATTGGATATTGGGTTATTAGGTGATCGAGTATGGGGATGTTCAAATATGTCTTTTTGGTATGGTAGTTCGATGTGGCATGCAACGAGATGAGTCAACATGGCACATTGTTAGGATATCGATTGTTAGGTGTCGGTAGCTTAGAGTATTAAGGAAATGGGGTATTAGATGTTTCATATTTTTGTGTTATATATCAATAACGCTAACTCTGAATAGTCCCTTTTTGTTGTACAAGTTGATGTGGTCGTGTTGATATGCAGAAATATTCTTATATCAACTAGGGGAAACTACCCAACGGAAAGCTTAAACTAGACTTGCTGTCATTTGGGATAGTAATTTCCACATAATATGTGGGGTTGGTTTGCCACATAAAATAAATGGAAATCAATTCCAAATCCTCCATAGAGATGAATATAAAATTTAATTTCCTGTTTGAATAACTATTAAAACTACATAATTGTAAACCAAATAAATATATTATCTATCCATCTTAGCAAGGACCATAAACTCAATTTAAAAGAAGGTATAAGAAGAAAGATTGATCATTGAAGCATGAAAAATAAATTCATTTACTTCAATAATGATTAAGCACACAAACACCATCTAGAAGTAGATAAGGAATTATTTAGACAAAATATTTATTAGGATATATTCTGCTTGAGCACTTATTAATGAATTACAACTAATTCGCGAAAATAATTTTTTCATAAAATTGTAATAAATGAATAATCCATGCAACTCACAAAAAAAAATCCATACAATCCATTCACATGGGAATCGATTCATCAAAAGATGTTGTTCTTCTCCATATTATAAATTGAAGGTTTATAGAAATATCTTTTTTCAAGCTTTAAATTCAAAAATAGGTTTGCATTTTGAGAAATATTTACACTCAGAAGAGGTAGTAATGTTGAGAAATGTGTTCCCTATCAATGTTTCGTAAATTAAAAATTAAAATGATATATGTATATGTATATGTATATGTATATGTATATGTATATGTATATGTATATGTATATGTATATATATGTATATATATGTATATACATATATATACATATATACATATATACATATATACATATACATATACATATACATATACATATACATATACATATACATATACATATATATATACATATATATATATATATATATACATATATATATATATATATATATATATATATATATATATATATTTAGGAAAAAGATAAATAAATAAAAACTTATATTTCTGGAAGATTGAAAATATACATTTTCAAATCAGTTAAAAAATAATTATTAAATCGCCCACGGGGCATAGAATAGATGGTGATGGGGTGTACTGTTAAGTCACTCTGTGATATGAAGGTCACTTGTTTGATACTCCATGGGAAAAAATCTAGTCATGTCAAAGGTTTGTGTGGCTTAGGCCGTGTGTGATCCTCGAGTGATTTTGACAGCTTAGATGCCTTGTGTCGTGGTTTCTCAAGCCACAAGTCAAGTCTGATGTAATATTTGATGAACTCGAACCACTTGAATAGATATAGATATGTGTGTGTGTGTGTCAAATCCTTACATATGTCATTATGAGTAGTCCTAAAAAGAAACATAGATCAATTCAACCATTCATGCAGGTGCTATAGATGAAATTCCATGGCGATAGCCTCATATCCATCTAGTACCTCATAAATGCTAAAGAAACCCGATGGAAGTTGTAAATCTTCCTTAGATAATGTGTCCTCTTTCATGTTCATCTCCTAGAAATATGTTTGACTAACTACTGTTCCAACTTCCCTAATTCCTCATTGATATGAAATAAAATGTGTTCCAGGAAAGGGGCATCAATGATTACCTTTCTTTCAATCTAATCTATCACCAATTTCAAATCTCCCATAATCCGTAACTTCTTAATTTTTTTTAAGTTTCCATGTATAACAATGTCCATAGGGTTGTAAACTCCCTGAGTAGTGAATCGACATTTGGTGGTTTTGATGAATATGTGTGATAGTACCCACACTACATCTGGGAGGATATCCATGACTAATCACATCAAAGAAGGCCCAAGTAATGTCTAGGAGAAGAGAAGGCATGATTGGGACTCTTTCTTTCTTTCTTTTCCGAGCGGTCCTAAAATTTTTGTTGATGCCCGCAATGATTCCTATCACAACCTCAATAGGAATATAAGAATCTTGTAAGATGAATTAATTAGAAGCCCGCCATATTGAGTTCACAAAAGTAGTAGGAGGAACAAGCTGCTCTCTGACTGTGACGTCATTCACATAATCTTTTACACAATCCTAAAGAGTCTCCTTATTCAAATTTGAAGAAACATGTTTACAAATAATTTTTATTAGACCCCAAACCTAAAATCTATAACTACATGAACTAAATATTTTTGAGGTTGTTTCAACCTGGACTGAACACAAGCTTCATCTATTTTTGCATGACCATCCTTGCTTCTAGTCATTTTCCCAAGTTAAAATCTTTTAATTAAAGGTTAGTTAGAGAGTGATTTTGGATTTTAGTGGTATGTTGTGTTTCCATGTAAAAGACCACCACCACTTCCTCTCACCTACGAAATATAATTCCATGTTTGAATAATATCTCAACTTAGTTGTGTAATCACCAAACACAACATTCTTCGACCATGCACGAATGTCATCACTTTCTAGATATAGGAGAATAAGAGAGGATACAAGCATATTGATATGACTACTCCATTCAATAGCAATATTCCCTTTGAAGCCCCAATTTGATAGTCGATCGCCATGCCTGGGGCCAAATTTCATGAGGTTGGTCATATTTTTCATTCCTTATAACAAAATACCATAATTGTGAAGGTGAAGGAGCATCACTCAAAGAGAAGTTGTCCCTAGTGCCGATTCAAGGATCTGTACTAATGCATACATTCTTACCATTTCTGACTTTCCAAGTAACCCAATTACTGATCAAAGGGAAAGCCCTCACCAAAGATATCCATACTACTAAAGCATTTCTGATGGTCTTTGATGGCTCTCAGATCCATTTGATTATGGACTCCACCCTTAAATATTTATCTCGGGTGACCCTCCCCCACAACTTTTTATTATCTAGACACCTCCATAAGCTCTTAGTTGTTAAAGATTGGCAAAATAAAAGAAATTGTTTTATGCCCCAACCACCCAATATTTTTGGATTTAGAACATCATTCCATTTGACTAAGGGAATGCCAAATTTCTACCTCCCACCATACCATAGGTAATGAACATACAGACTATGTATTTTCTATAGAACTCCTCTAGGAATAATCACAATTGAGGACCGATACTCGGAATGGCTTCTATAACTAATGTGACTTGAACCAAACAACCCCCTTTGGATAGTAATTTATTTTTTCATATGTCTATTTTTTTTTCAATTTTCTTAATCACTGAGACCCTATCCACTTTCCAATAGGCATTGGGCTTGAGACGAAAGCCAAGATACATATACCTTCCTCCAGAGGTATGATCTTGAAAGAGAAAAAATGTGGAATGATTTAATGAAAGCATTTGGGACATAGGCCCAAGCAATCTTCGACTTCCCGAAATTGATTTGCATGCCTGTTGTGAGGTCAAATCTATTAACAATTTCTTTAATAGTGGAAATATTATGTGCAAATCCAAATAGAAAGAAGAGAATATCATCTACAAATAGAAAGTGGAAAACATGAGAGTTCCATGATACATTTATGCCTTTGAGGTCAACCTTCCTTATGGCATCTTTTATTAATCTACTCGACAACCAAAAAAAAAATAAGGAAGATAAAGGGCATCTTTGTAACAATCCATGAGAATATTGAGAAGCTTGGAAAAAAAGAGAGAGATGAACATTAATTAAAACGACGAAATTTATATTTATGATGCATCCTAAAATCCAAATAACCGTCATTAATTTCATACCCAGTTTGACCAGACAAAATCTGATAAATATTCAATCAAACTAATAAAAAAACTTTTGATTAATCTATTTTCATTAAAAAAAACCAAAATCAAAATAAATTTATACCAACATTAAAAAACAATTAAAATAGAAAAAAACAACCTATTTAACAGAAAATATAAAATACCTAAAAATACGCAATGTTGTACTTTGCAACAATATATTTTATTTTGCAACTATTCATATATGATAGGTGAAGTATTTATCCATTCTCTATAAACATATGCAATGTTGTACTTTGCATTTTATTTTGCAACTATTCATGTATGATAGGTGAAGTATTTATCCATTCTATATAAACATATGCAATGTTGTACTTTGCAACAATGTATTTTATTTTGAAAATATTCATAGAAGATAGGTGAAGTATTTGTCCATTCTCTATTTTTAATGGTCTCCCTATGGGTGAGTGTTTCCTATGAAATGTTGGTGGAACAAAAATATTTTAATTGTTGCTTCCAAAAGTCCCACTAGTTTCATGTCGAATGTTGGTGGAATAAAAATATTTTAGTCGCTGCTTCAAAAAGTCATAATAGAATTATTATGTTCACAATAGAACCATTATGTGTTGCAAGGTGGGTTGGTGAAGAAAGAAAGAAAGAATTTATTTTAATGTCCAAGAGGCTAAAAATAGCCTATGGGATAGACTACTTCTTCATCTGCTTGATGTATTCGGCCCCTTTTCTGTGAAGCTTCACAATGAATGCTCCCAACTTCTCGACAAATCCCTCGCCAAGTAGATTATCCCAAGAGCTAGCTACCAACATATTTGCATAGCTTTCCTTGTTGTCTTTGAAGGCCTCACATTCTAAAATGAAATGTTTTTCTGTTTCCACTTCTCTGGAAGAACAAAAAATGCATACCCTTTCGTCCCACACTTCCTTTGGCCTTTTCTAGAGCCATGTTTCACAACGGAGTTGATGAGAATTAGTCCTTAACTGAGCAATAAGAATTTTGGCTCTCCAAGAAATATTGGCTTCTATGTATGCTTTTGGTTGATGATTATGAGTGGGATTAAACAATTCAATATAGTAATTTTTCTTTCTTCCTAGCTCCTTATCCCAAGAACGTTTGTGGAACTTTTCCATAACAAAAGATTTTATCTCTTTGTTGTTTATGGGACATGCGTTCAAGCAAATACCCCATTTACTAAACCATTTTTTATTTTTCTGCATCCAAGTTTTTTTGCTCTTGCACAATCTATCATTAAAGACAACCTTAGGCCATCTACCCTCTTCCATTTTCTCAATTTTTTTTAAATACCTTATGACTCGCACCATAGCAATTGCTTCAATAGGAGCAATCCCTATATCACTTAACAAGATATCATAAAGAACTGCACTTTTAATCTTAACTTTGTTTGTAATCAAATGCTTTTGAATTTTCTCAATTTGTCTCCATTGCATGTCGGAGGTACAACTAGCCCACAGTTCACAGCAATAGAGAATCACTCGAATCACTAGAAGCCCAAAAAGAGTTTGAGTCGTCTTCCAGTCCCATAACTCTGCGTCTCTACACCTAGTTTGAAAATCATAAAATGCTTTCCAATGCCCCAAAGTTCTTTTCTTTCTACAATCATTCCAGCTTAGATTTTTGTTGAAGTCAATCCCGAGGTATTTGTAATCCGTAAAATCTTCCAGAATGTTGCCTTCAAAGTAGAACTTATGTTGGTTATGCTTTCTTTTCTTAGAGAAGACCATTACTTTTGTTTTGCTGATATTGACTTGCATCCCCACACTTCTACAAAAATGCTCAAGGGATAGTAAGTGCTCTTGCAAACCAAGAGCCGATTTAGCAATTAGAATAAGGTCATCTGCATACAAAAGAATCCTTATAACAAACTTTCACAAATAGATACCATCACCCCCTTGCGAATTTCGCCACTCCTCAAGCTTGTCGATATATAAACAAAATAGGGTAGGAGATAGTGGGCAACCTTGCTTGACCCCAATATTGCTTCTAAAACTTTCAGAAATGCCTACTGAAGTTCTAATTCTGACTTTCAAATCTTCATACAGCCTATGCACAACTGCTCTCAAATGTTTAGGAACCCCAAGTTCCTCCATTCTCTGCCAAAGTTTATCTCTAGGAACCAAGTCAAACACTCTTCTGAAATCAACAAAGCAACAAAATACTTCTTCCTTTTTCTCCCAAACTTTTTCAATGATGTGCCTTAAGGTTATGCAATGATCAACTATGGAATGTTTAGGTCTAAAAGCTACTTTCCCTTTAGCATGCTTATCTCTTTGTTCTGCCCACTTGCTAATTTTGTTATCTAGCATGCCTCCAAATAGTTTTGCAAACAAAGGGTTTATCATGATTGTCCTATAATTGGAGGGATTATTGACATCACCACTCTTGAAAAGAGGTATTTCCAGACTAGTTGACTAATCTGTGGGGAGCCCTTGTTGTATGATGTTGCTGAAGATTTTTTTAATGTGAGGTGCAAGAATCTTTGAGCCCCACTTTAGACATTCTGCTTGGAGTTCAGCTAAGTCTTTTTCTTTTCCAACACCCAACTTCTTGATACCGATATCTACCTCTTGTATCGTGAAGAGTTTAGTATCGGTTTTGACCAAGGGGGCAGGGTCAGCCTTGGGAACCTACTCATAGAGTTATCTTGCACAGTCAAACCATTTAGAAGCTATAATATTATTTCCAATTTGTATCTTTTTTGGTTGGAGCTCCTTCCAAAATAATTTGGGATTATTTTTTCCCAAGGGAGATTAGTTCTTCCCTCCTTGAAACCATGAAATCAACCTTTTTCTTGCTTAATAATTGCTTGTACGATTTGAGCTTTATATTATCCTTGTTTGACTCTTTCCACATTCTCCTTGCCTTTTTTGCATTCCTCGTCAAACCAAGCATTAACCGGAAAGCAATTTGTTTCAAACTTCTTAATTTTTGTTCTTTTTCACTTTGCAAGTGCGCATTGAATTAAATGTATTAATTCATGACTATGAAGGCTGTGAATTGTAATTTTCTCCTTCTCAAAGAGCCTCTCTAGTGCCACTTTGAAGGTATTGCAATTTTCTGGCATCAAAAGAATTCTGCCTTGTGGGAGATTTTGTTGGACATGCTGAATTTTTTACTCTAATTGTTTTTTTCCAATCCAAGAGAAACATAAATAAATTGGCTTGTGATCTGATTTCAAATCCCACAGCTGATCTCCAACCAAAACTTCTTCCATTTTCTCACACAAACCATGTGAGCAAATTACATAATCTACCACACTTGCTCCATTGTAAGTATTGCAAGTGAAATTATCGGACTTTGCCCATCTAGTCAAGCCATTAAAAATGACTAAATCAAAGGCCCCACATAGAGTAAGCAATTGTTCACCAAAGAAATTCCAGCCCTTGTCCTCTGAAATTCTTTCCCATTGATGATTACTTTCTTCTGTAAGCCAAATAGGTTCACAATCATCTTTACAACAAAGAATGCTAGCTTGGTCACTTGTAGTCCTAGCATTGAAATCACCCACTATAAGGACTTCACATAGTTGCGAATATGTTGCAATATCCGCTTTTAAAGCTGCAGATGGATCTTTTTGGTCAAGCCCTTTACCTTTGCATATTTTTGAAACCTATGGCGCAAAATAGCATGCTGCAATTCTAATGTGGTTTCCATTTTCTGATATTTTAAACCAAATGAATTACTTATTTGAGTCTTCTTTTTCTAACTGAATGAGACGACCTTCTTTCTCCCTTACTAAAACCATGATACCCCCATGTCCTTTGCCATTCCCTGCTACCTTGTTCCACACTGCCATCTTCATGTATCCTTCAAACAAAGGTGTCTTGCACCCTTCATGCTCATGTGTCTCTATGAGGCAAGTTATGTCTCTATTTTCCGCAATAGGCTCTAATCCAGGTCCTCATCTCCATGGGTACCTCTGCAGTTCCAACAAACTAATCTTAAGGAAACCTAGGTATGACTTGATTGCTATTTATTTTGATATGCAAGACTCCCATTTGAGTCTTTGTCCCTATTTTCCCATATTGACCCTGCTTTCTGATTTCCTGTTGAACAGTTTGTTGCATCTTCTTTATTACCATCTTGCTGTTTTGTTCTGGAAGGAGGTCCAAATTGTGCTATCACAACTTTGCCTTTATAAATCCATGCTCTCTTTCCTTCATCTCTTATTGCCCTAACATTTAAAATTTCCTCCCTTCTTTCCTCCTATTGTTTTACAGTTAAATCTTCTTCTAGAAAAAAATGGGAACCCCTCAAGAGATGTTTCTTGCTTAGAATAATATATTTATCACACAAGCTAGGCATAATGACTTTTATGGGCCTGGCTCTCTCCCCATTAAACTTACCCTCCCTCCATGCTTGACATATTTTCCCTTGCCATAACAACTTCTCTTTCAGGAAGTCTCTTGCAAGGTCAAGAGTACATTCATTTTTCCCATAGTCTTTCACCCATTTAATAATTATGTTTTTGTTACGAAACCAGCTCAAGAAAAGATAGAAAAGATAGATCAACGCCTTAAAATTCAGCCTCTTCGAGGGGGAAACCTCCTTTACATTACATAAATGAACAATTCTTGGATGATTCAAATGACAAAACCTCCTTTCTATATATAGGAGTCTAAGGAGTCACAATATAATCTAGCCGACCTAACAATAATAATATAAAGCCACAAAATTAAAATAGAGGGATACTATGGGGCACATAAATAACAATATGGGGGTAATAGGGGCACAACAATATAAATAAGAGGTATAACTACAATAGTAATGGGGTAATCACTAGTATTATAGGGACCCAACATGCCCCTCTCCTTCAAAAAAGTGTTTTCCTCAACGCTTGAGTAGTTCTGGATACTTCTGCATAAAATTCTCATCCTCCCATGTGGAATCTTCAGCGGATAAGTTCTTCCACTTGATAAGATACTCTGAAATTGATCGATTTCGTAGCTGTCGAGTTCTTATTTCTGTGACTGCTTCCGGTTCCAATATAATTTTTCCTTCCTCATCAAGTTCTGGCAATATTGTTTGAACTGGGAGCTTGTTTCCTATAACCTTCTTTAAACATGAAACATGGAAAACTGGGTGCAATCGAGAAGCTGCAGGAAGCTCCAATTTGTATGCCATAGTACCAATCTTTTGCAACACCTTGTATGGACCATAATACTTTGGTGATAATTTATTATCCTTCTTAGCTTGCTTTAGGGACATTTTCTTATATGGTTGTAGCCGTAGGAATACCCAATCACCTACATCAAAACTTCTTTCACTGCGATGTTGATCTGCCTGTTGTTTCATTCTATTTTGTGCCAACACGAGGTTATCCTTTAAGAGTTGGAGGACTTGTTTTTGATGTTCGATGTGATGTTCCACTGCCTGAACCTTAGAATTTTCTCTTAAATATGATGTGATGGATGGTGGTTGATACCCATAAAGTGCCATAAATGGGGTCATTTTTGTTGCTGTATGGAAGGAAGTGTTATACCACCATTCAGCCAGAGGCAACCATTTGACCCATTGTGTCTGTTTATCAGATACAAAGCAACGAAGATATCCTTCCAAACATTTGTTTACTATCTCAGTTTTCCCATCAGATTGAGGATGATAAGATGAGCTATGAGCTAACTGAGTACCAAGACAAGAAAATAATTCTGTCCAAAAATTTCCAGTGAAAATGGGATCTCTGTCACTTACAATAATCTTTGGGTTTCCATGTAGCTTTTGAATTGTTTCCATAAATGCAGTAGAAACTGTATTGGCTTTAAATGGATGTGATAATGCACAAAAGTGTGCATACTTGGTAAGTCTATCAACTACCACCATGATGACACTTTTTCCCTCAGACTTGGGTAAACCTGTGATAAAATCCATTGAAACCTCCTCCCAACGTTGGCTTGGAATGGATAAAGGTTGTAATAGACTCGGTGTCTTAATTGTTTCAACTTTATTTTGTTGGCAAACCAAACATTCCGCCACAAACTTTTGAATATTTGATTTAAGGCCATCCCCAAAAAATTCCTTCTTAACCCTGTGGTAAGTTTTTAAAAATCCTGAGTGCCCTCCTAAGGGAGAAGTGTGCAATTCCATAAGAATCTTTTGTTTTAGCTGGGAATTCTTACAGAGGTATAAGCGATCTTTGTACCATAACGAATCATTTTTCCAGCTAAATGTATCAGACGTACTGGAATCTTGTTGTAGCTTTCGAATAAGTGCCCAAACTTCTTCGTCATTCTTCCATTCCTCCCTTGCTTCATTTATCCAATCTGGTTGGATAATAGAAATGGCGCACAACAATGCTTCCACATCCTCATCCTTTCTTGAGAGTGCATCTGCCACCACATTTTGCTTCCCTTTTTTGTAGATGATTTCAAAGTCATAACCCAACATCTTTGTGACCCACTTTTGTTGCTCTTCAGAGGATAATCTTTGTTCTAAAAAGTATTTAAGGCTATCATGATCCATTTTTACCTTGAAGTGTCTTCCCATTAGGTAGGGTCGCCATTTCTTAAGTGCATGGAGTATTGCCAACATTTCCTTCTCATAAATAGCTTTGCTTAAAAACTTTCCCTTGATTGGACGACTTTCAAAAGCAATGGGTCTTTCATCTTGCATTAGAACAGCACCAATTCCATTTCCTGAAGCATCACATTCCACAATAAAGGTTTTTTTGAAGTCCGGTGTAGCTAAGACCGGTGCTTGGCACATTGCCTCTTTAAGATGTTCAAAGGCCTTTGTTGCTTCTAGAGTCCATGAAAATGCATCTTTCTTCAATAATGTTGTTAGAGGTGCTGCTATTCTCCCATAATTCTTAACAAACTTGCGATAATACCCTGTCAACCCAAGAAATCCTCGCAGATGCTTTATGGATGTGGGGATTTTCCATTCCTTAATGGCTTTAATTTTGCTAGGGTCTACCTTAACTCCTTCATGAGATACAATATGACCCAAATATTCCACCTCCTGGACTCCAAAGAAACATTTGGATCTTTTTGCATATAATTGTTTCTCCTCCAATAGTTGTAGCACCCTGTCAACATGTTCAACATGATCCTTCCAAGACTTGTTGTAGATTAGTATATCATCAAAAAATACTAACACAAATTTTCTAAGGAATGGTTTGAAAATTGAATTCATCAAACCTTGAAATGTTGAAGGTGCATTGGTAAGGCCAAAAGGCATGACCAAAAATTCATAATGACCCTCATGAGTTCTAAATGCTGTTTTTGGAATGTCTTCAATCTTCATTCTGATTTGATGATATCCTGAACGAAGATCCAACTTGGTGAAGTAAATTGATCCATGCAATTCATCCAGTAATTCATCAATGACAGGAATGGGGAACTTATCTTTAATAGTGAGCTTGTTGAGCTCCCTATAATCCGAACACATGCACCATGATCCATCCTTCTTGTGCACCAATACTACTGGAGCAGAGAAAGAACTTTGACTCGGTTGAATTATACCAGCCTCTAGCATTTCTGCAACCATACGTTCAATTTCACTTTTTTGGACATAGGGATATCTGTACGGCCTGATGTTTGGAGGAACACTTCCTGGAATCAGATGAATAGCATGATCATGATCACGCATAGGTGGGAGACCTTTGGGAGTCTCAAATACCTTGGAATGATTGTCCAGGACTTTTTGGAGATCTGGAGAAATAGATGATTCCGATGTGGAAACATCTAGCGAACATAATTGTGCAATTACACCTCTTTGCTCCTTTTTTAGAAGCTTTGTCATACCATTAGAGCTGATTATCTTTCCTGGTTTCCCTGCAATACCCCTTAATTCAACTTCCTTTCCTTCCGTAGAAAATTTGATGAAAAGTTCTTGAAAATTAAAAGCTATTGTACCCAAGGATTGTAGCCATTGGACTCCTAGTACAACATCAGCACCTCCCATTGGAATGGAAAGCATTGGGCTAGTCAATACATATTCTCCCATGGATAGCTTGATATTATGGCACTTTCCAGAGCAATTTATTGTTCCTCCATTTGCAATCATCACTTGACACTCTGGTGCTGGATATAGGAAGCAATTCAATTCTTTTGCTACCCTACAATGAATAAAATTGTGGGTGCTTCCTGAATCAATCAACACTATTACCTTTTTCTTCTTGATTTGTCCTTCTATCTTGATGGTTTGAGGAGTGGTAATTCCCGCCAATGCATTACAAGATATGGTCGGATTTATTTGTTCTTCATCTAGGCTTTGTTCTTGGAGTATATCCTCTTCTTTTGACCTTTCTTGCTCCTTTTCTTCTTCCTCTTCACAATCTATGTAGAATAATTTCTTCTCAGCACACTTATGACCTTTAGTGTATTTGCTATCACAACTGTAACAAAGCCCTTTTGCTCTTTTTTCTTCCAATTGTTGTGGTGTCAACCTTATAGGTTGTGGAAGACTAGGGGCAACAACACTTCCATCTTTATAGTTGTGAGTGGTATGCTTCCTGGTTGCCATAATTTTGCTTTCCATTTTTCTTGCTAACCTGAATGCCTTCTCTAATGAATCAGGTTCCCAAAGGCGAACATCATGTTGGATATTATCCTTTAAAGACCCTATGAACACATCAATCCTATGCTCCTCTGGAATATCTTTTACCCTTATGTTCAATTTTTGGAACTCCTCAATGTGCTCCATTACTGAACCCTTTTGTTTGAGACTTATCAATTGGCTAAAAAAAGTGTTGCTTTTTGTATCCTCATAATGTGCTATCAATTCTTCCGTAAAAATTGCCCAAGTGATAAATTTTTTACGAGAGCAAAGCCATTGATACCATACAAACTGATTTGGTTCCAAATATACAGTTGCCATACGTACCTTTTGTGTGTTTTGCACATTATTGAGATCGAAGAATTGCTCCATCTGTAATATCCATGTGGCATGATCCTTGCCATCAAACTTCCTCATATCGATTTTTGGAATATGGTGAGTCTTCGATCCAACATTAGCATCTATGGAATCATGATTAACATTTCTTTTATTCTCATCATGAGTTTCCTTTAGTACCCTTTCATCCTTAGTGCCCATTTCTTGTAGCAACTTATTCATATTTATCTTCAATTCGTCCATGTCTCTCTTCAAATCTGTCTTCAAATCTACCATGTCTCTCTTCAAATATGTGTTCGAATCATCCATATTAGCTTCCATGCCCTTTATCTTAGATTCCACGCCATTTATCTTAGCTTTTGTTAGCTTTTGTGAGCGTGACATTTGTTGCACTTGTTCTTGTAATTTTGATATATCATGTAGCATTTCTTCCTCTTCTTCATGAGTCATGCTAGAGCTTTCAGGTCCCTTACTAGGTGTTTGCATTTTCTTTCCTCGGGGCATCAGTTACCGATAATAATGCTTTACTATGCCCTTTGAATTCCTTCAAACCAAGCTTATGCAAAAATTTAAAAAAAAAACTACACACCTTTTTTCACTTTGTAGAAGCCTAATATTGAATCTGATGTATCTCTGTAATTTCGGATCATTCAGTTATGAAATTTTGACCTGTAGTAGCCTTCTGAGTCCTCTTTCCAATGCCACAAGTCTAACCCAAATTGGTTTCTCCAAGGAAGAGTTATGCGAAATCTCCCATAGTGACTTGCTTATAGACTAGTTCAGTAGAGAAAACTTGCACGACGTGCCACAAGTCATTGTTTCAACCTATGGATCTGAAAAATGCATACAAGAAATTACAGTCCGTCATCTTTCCGTACCTTCTTACGAAATTTCAATCCGATCCTTAGAGAGAAAGTTATGACGATTTTCCCCAAGTCACCTGTTTTGAATGTAATTTAGGAGTCTGCACAAAGACCAACTTCCTCAGATCATATCTTCGAAAATATCACGTAAAAAGCTCTAAAATTCAGACCCAAGGTTCAGCGTGATTTCTTCTCAAATGGGTTTTTTTTCGACTTCTGAAACGTCACAGAAAAAAAGTTATAGCGAAAATTCCACGATGACCTGTTTGGAGCAGCGAAACCCTAGAATCGAAAGCTCTGATACCAAATGTTATGAAACCAATTCAAGAAAAGATAGAAAAGATAGATCAACGCCTTAAAATTCAGCCTCTTTGAGGGGGAAACCTCCTTTACATTACATAAATGAACAATTCTTTGATGATTTAAATGACAAAACCTCCTTTCTATATATAGGAGTCTAAGGAGTCACAATATAATCCAGCCGACCTAACAATAATAATATAAAGCCACAAAAATAACAATAGAGGGATTCTATGGGGCACAGAAATAACAATATGGGGGTAATAGGGGCACAACAATATAAATAAGGGGTATAACTACAATAGTAATGGGGTAATCACTAGTATTATAGGGACCCAACAGTTTTCTACCCTATTTTGTCTTTCCTTGCCTTCACTATCTGCATGTTTTCAACCTGAATATTTGTTTCTCTTTCCTTATTAGCAGAATTGCTAATAACTTGAGCCCAAGTTTTGGAAACTTTGGTGGAATCTCCTTTCGTTTCTTCTCTTGCGTTCTCTTCATGGTTGTTTATTTGGGAAATCATTTTCCCTTTATCTTGGAATGACTTCACATTCACCACCTCTGTACTTTCCACTACATATTTCTTTATGTTTTGCACATCCGTCGTCATGCATTGCCATTCTGTCTTTCCTATCAGGAGAGCTTCCTGTACCAATGTCACTTGTTCGTTTAAAATTTTATTGCTTTTTTCTAACGCACTGTTCTTAGCTGTTATTATATGAATTTTATGATCTCTTTCTTTCCCTTTAGCTTCTAAAACCTCCAACCTTTGTTTTGCATTTAACAATTCTTTCACATAAAGATCAGATGACCAAGTGAGAGGTGTGGATGTGGGACTATATAAGACGAAAGCATCAATGACTTTGCCTTTGGACTTCTTGTTTCCATGTGCTTGTGTAGGAGACTTGTTTGAGTGTTTTTTGCGAAGGGCTCGATTACTTTTCTTTTGAGACCATTTCTTCCTTGCTTTCTCCCATTTTAGACAAGCTATTCTTCATTTTAAAATGCCATGATATTGTTTGGAATTGACCCAAACCCACTTCCCAGCCTTGGTAGATGAGGCAATTTTCACTTGTCCTAAATCATTTGTCTCCATCTGATTTGAAATTTCTGGTTCCTTTGTCATGTTTGAATGCATTCACTGTTGCTTGCTCGTTGCTCGATACTTCTGCTGCATAAAAACTCCTTGCTCTCACACTACTCGCTGTTCACTGTTCACTGCTTGCTGCTCTCACTGCTGCCCACACTGCTCACACTGCTCTTCTCTGCTCACACTGCTGACCACACTGCTCACCATGGTGCTCAATGGTTGGACAAAAAGCTCCATCCAATTCAAACCCAACTGCTCCTCAAAAATCAGTCATGTGCTAAATCGACTGCCAAATCTTCCATAAATTATTCCTCTAATTATAATGTGAAATCTACCGCTTGCATTCTACGAGAAGTTTCCAGAGGAGTCCAAATTTCCTGTATGTGTGCCTGACTGACTGCCTGACCAAGTTTTTACAATAACTCCAAGCAAAGTATATTAGTCTGTTGTGGCGGTAGCGAAGGGCTTCTTTCTACTGACAAAACAGCTTTTATCGCACTGCTTTTTGGAAAAGCTCCATGTCATTTCACATACTTATGCATGTCCATGCCCATCAAGTAGTCCTTGAATAGCACACTCTACCTGCATTTACCCTGATTCCAAACGAATAATAAGGCTGCTCCCTCAAACTTGCACAAACCATCCTCGTTTCACCTTCTTCCACGATGGTGAACCCTCTTCTTTGCATTCACCTTCGGATTCACAGTGGTTCTAAGATGGCATTACCTGCGACTATGATATTATATGTTATTATTTTAACATAATGATGTAACCAAATCCCTTTCCTCCATAAGTTAGGGGAGATACATCGGTCTAAACAATTCGTCTAGCTTGAGTTTGATGGCTCTCGTGTGTATAAGATGGCTTAGTGTGCATGTGGTTTCGAATTGAAAAATAGTTGTGAGAGGTTGATATGAAATATTTTGCATAGAGATTGCCTTGAAAAATGAGGGGATAGTATCAAAATTATTAATAATAAAATATATTTTTATCATACTAATATAGATTATTTTGGTGGCTGTATAGTTACGAAATATTTTTGTAAATTTAAATAATGAATAATTAACAGCATTCATATATTCAGGGAAGTTTAAAAATTAATATAATTATGAAAATAAAGTTAATGAAAAAGTCTGATTAAATAATTTAAAATTAAAATAATAAATAATATCTATATATTTAAAATTGAAAAATTATATATATATATATATATATATATAATATTTTTATAATAATATTAGGTTTTTCTAAAATAATTTTTTCATTTTCATTTAAAGGTATTATATAATTAGAAAACAAAGTTAATGAAAGATTTGAGTCGACCACTTTGAAATTAGGATGTTGAATAACATTTTTAGGTTTAGAAATAAAGTATATTTTCTTAATGGAGAAAATAATGTTAATGGGAAGAAAAGATTTATTTCACTAAACAATTTGGGATTTGCATAT
This sequence comes from Pinus tabuliformis, assembly GCA_031772625.1. NCBI lineage: Eukaryota > Viridiplantae > Streptophyta > Pinopsida > Pinales > Pinaceae > Pinus > Pinus tabuliformis. The sequence continues at coordinate 1,001,099,062 of CM062813.1, read as the reverse complement.
ATTTGAAAATTAAAAATAAAGAATGTGAAGTTGATTTTTTGGTATATTTAATTTAATTTTAATATAATGTTTATAAGTTTACATTTATCTTGAGAGTGTTAAGAGGGATTGGGAATCATTAGATCCTGCGCACCTTGATCAAACAGTGGAGGATCGGCGATTGGGTTTGTTGATTGGGTGGATCAACAACTGTCGGATTAATGATGACATCAACAGTGGAGAATTAATCCGATAAGACTTGGGACTAAGTGGACCTAAGAATTTTATGGACACAAGTTTATTTTATTTGGGGTCCGGTCTTGTGCATTCAGGTGGGACCGGCGTTCGTTTGCGGGATTAAAGGAATAACTCCAATTTTCATGAAGTTGCGATTGTGATTAAAGTGATAATGTGGCATGTGGGGACCACCAAAAATCTATTGTAATTCAGCCTCTCTTCCAACTGAACGTGTCTTTTGAGTATTGTTGAACTCGAAGAGACAGAGGAAACCGAAGATCGAGAAGCCGAAGGTTAAGCGAATGAAAAAAGAAGTCAAAAGGTCGAGAAGCCAAAGTTCTGGTAGACAATGAAGGTACAAAATATGCTAAATATCGAGTGAGAAAAAAGGAAGTAGAAGGATAGAAGTAAGCCGTAGGTCCAGTAGGATAGAAGGAAGTCGAAGTTCCAGTAGGACAGAAGGAAGTTGAAGGTTCAGCAGGATAAGAGGAAGCCAAAGGTCTAGCAAGACAGGAGGAAGCCGAACGATGAAGCAATTATGTTGATTAGGTTAATCTTTGAAAGGCTTGGACCTATGATGAATTAATAAAGTACATAACGCAACCTAAAGAACAATTCTGTGAAGGAGAAAAATAAAGTTTCATCTGACATCGGTTGAAGGGAGTAGTAGCTAGCACTAGCATTGAAGCGTTTATGAGTCTGGTTCTGGGAAGTAATAGATCATGATAGCAAGAACAGTGAGAAGAAGTCACTCCTAAAGCAGTTACTCCTGAAGCAGTCAGTCCTGAACCATTTACTGTGACAGTGAGAATGGGGGCTTGAAACAGAGCGTTGTTTTGTGCAGATCTTACTGTAGTTCATTGTAGACACATTGAAGTTGTGTAAAGACTATTGTAGATCATGATGGATATTTTAAATCATCATGAGGTAACTTTCCAGACTCTGTGTGGGAAACATGAAGAGTTTTGAAGACTCCATATGAAGATAGGTTTTCATTGATGATGTAGCATGGAACAGTGAGGTTGTAGATTGACAAAATTCAGTGAAGAAAATGTTGGGAGCAAAGAATAACTACCAAACATATCTAGACAAAATATAACAGTGGGTTGAAGCCCAGAGGGTTGATGCCCTGAAGGTTGGAGCCTCAAACAAGAAAGGTTGGTGCCTTGACAAGATAGGGTTGGAGCCCTTGGGGTTGGTGCCTCATAATTGGAAGGATTGGTTTCCTTGGAGTTGGTGCTCCTAAACACAAGGTTGGTTCATTAAGAAGATAGGGTTGGAGCCCTAGAGGTTGTAGCCTCACAAATGACCAAGTTGGTGGTTGGAAATAGATTGGAGCCTTATATATATTGTACCTGAATTAATGTAAAGATTATATTAATAAAAGCATTTATTCCTATTGTTCATTTTGTGTTCTAAATATAAATAATTTAACTGGTAAAAATAACAATTGAAATGAAATACTACTTCACCCCCCCTTAGTATTTCCAACAATTTCAAAGAGGAGCTAGATTAGATAGACAGTTTTCTATACTAATCTCTTTGCACAATTATAAATCTACAAGGTATTTTAGAGAGATTGAAACACAATCTGTTCTTACCCAAGTCTTCTATAATACTGTGAACATGTGTAGAAAACAGATATGGAAATACTAGAAAAACATACAAGAAACACAAAATTCTGTCAAACTAGAGCCATAAGGCTTTCATTAGAAATCAAATAAGAGAAGCTGTTACAAAGTGTAGAGCCTTGGCATCAAAATCCCACCTCAATTAATTCAATTAATGAAGTATTTATAAAAATTCTAAACTAAAATATCTTGAAAAAATATCAATATTTGTTTACAAATATATTAAACTATTTTACAAAAATAGAACTAAAATATAGGACATTAAAAACTAATGTATCTACCTGGCACAATCATTATGCATTTCTATATACAAAAAGGAGAAATTCAAATTGAATTGCAACTCTTAGTTGATGAGGTGGCCTCACCCCGAAATCTTGCAAAATAGGGTCCAGTAATGCCTTTGTATATCTCAATATGAGATATTTCTATAAACACTAAGAGAGGTTATTGTATATGAATATGTTCTCGAGATAAACCTCTGTCAATTTCAAAAAATTCGGTTCTAGTTGTTCACAATACTTTCTGCAAAAAGATGTCTAAAAAGGAACTCACACAGTCCGAAATATAGGCTGTGACGATGTACTTTTATCTCTGCTTATGTAATAGATGTGTAAAATCGGAAGTATTTTATTGTAACTCGGTATCTTAGGAACACAAACCTCCTTCAGTTTCTCAAGAATCATATTTTATTGGCCACAATCAGTTTCTCCAAAATATGGCTAAACAGGAAACATTTGGGAACATATGTCTTTAAAGTTTCTATAAAATCTCCCAAACCATAAGAGCTGTTACAAAAATGGGAGAGGTTTTTGTTAATAAGGATGTTGGAAAACAAAACCTCTTTCATTTCCTTAAAATTCATTCTTATGGGTGCGAAAACCATGTTTTAAATTAATGCGGTGTATAGGAAAAAACATAGTTTCAATTGACCATGAGACCGACAATGGAATGGGAGCATTGTGGTGCAATAGGAAATTGACATGGTGAAGTTTTATTGGATGAAGAGAAGCAGATGGATGATGTAGTGTATGAAGTGGAATGAATGTGGCACGGTTAGTGAAGGTTGACCATTTGACTTATTGAAAACCACCGGTGGGATTTCGGGGGGTAGGCTAAACGGTTTATGGTTTTGGGTGGAGGTGTCTCGAATAAATAAAAGGTGGAGGTGGTGGTTTAATATGGCAGTTTGAAAAACCACCGACTATTGACCCTAGGTATTGCAACAAGAATGTTGTAACTCCCAGGGCTACCAGCTTTACTTATCAACCCAGGGTTCATACAAACTTGGAGATGACTATGCTATATACACAAGTAGAAGTGAAGGTACTGATTGTTGTCACTGCTCATTTGAGAAGAGACCCCAGGGGTTCCAAGAAAAACTTCTATAGGGTCAAAAGAAGCTTGATTTTGATGGAAGGAGAGCAAACCTAGTCTAGGGGAGAGGTATTTTACTGAAAAAATGGAGAAAGAAATCATGTAAAGATAATTTCCTAAGTTGAAAAAGTAAAAACATCAAAACTTAGACTAAGGGTTAAACAATGGAAACTAGGCTACGTCTGTGTCTAAGCAGAAGAATGGCCGGAGATCAAAATGGTGGAAAGGGGATGTAATGAGCAATAATGCATAAGAACCATTGGATCAGGCGGGTGGAAAGTGAATGAACGACTGAGGTCGGATCGCAGGAGGGTACGTAGGAAGATGTCCGAACATGGTCAACTAACGGGATGAACAACTGAGATTATATCACAGAATCAATCGGCAGATGGATGATAGAGATCACAGGCAAAAGGAATGTGCAGAAATGGTATAGGGTGAATCAACAGCCATCATATCAGGAGACAAATCGATGACGGAGATGGAAGCAGACAAAAGAAAAGTACGAAAATGGGAGAGCGAGTTTAGAGGGCGGTAAGAGAAATATTGCGCACCCTCAAAGCTGTAAGCAGTTTGTATAATTTCACGCGATTATCCTCCCTGGCTGACACTTAGCACAGGGAAACCACTCATATCACATGCCCTCACCTAGATAATGGTAGGACAAGAGATCTATGTGATATCACATGAAGGTCATTGGATCTCGCAAGGCAGATCTATGGTGGTGAATGGACCGAGTAGGTTGGTGAGTGGGTGTACGATAACCGTCGAATTAGCTGAGGCAAATCAATAGTGACGGATTTAAAGGGAAAAAAGTCAAACGCAAAAAGGAATTTGAGCAGTGATTGGTTAGTTTTGCTGTGTAGAGTGATTTACCAACAAAAACCATTTAAACATGAATTTAACAGCTTCTGCTCAAGTGTTTCGTGATGAAGGGGAAGGAAATGGGAATGTGAGTGAGGTCTGAATGACAAAAAGAGGGTGAATTGAGTTGATGATAATTAAAGGGGCAGAGTGACAATGAAATCAGTGATTATGTTTAAACGACAAACCCTTCGTGAAAACCAAAACCCTGTGTTTTTGGGGTTGCTGCAGGGTTTCTTCCTCACATCATGGTCCCAGAGGGAGGAGGTGAGGCCGAGACACCTGTGAGAAACCTTGTGGATATTTTATTTGCTACCAGGATAATTGAAAGCATAAATGAAGCAAACTAAATCACAACTTATTTGTTTTGCACTACTGTAATGAGACTGCAACTATTCAAGAAAATGAATAGAAAACAGGGAGATGCTTAAGTACATGATTAGGAAAGCCATAACTCCGTGTCGAACCACTATAATGAAAATGCATCTATTTAACCAAATGAACAATCAAGCCATGCATCTATGCTACTATTACAATGGAAGTGAACTGTTTAAGTAAATGAATAGAAAATATGAATCTATACTGTTGTTGTAATGAGAATGCATATGATTAAGAAAATGAATAGAAAGTAGGAAGCTATGCTACTTAACAATACAATAAAGAGGAGTTTTCACTGCTAGGGTCAGGCCCTAACCCAAAAGCTTCAGCCCTCTGAGTTAACTCTGTGTTGGCTCAAATAGAAACTCATCTTCATTATAAAAGAACACTGTGTTACATCAAATTGTTACAAGTCTGCACTTAACTATTGGTGACTAACTAGTTGTCTAATGACTCTCTAACTGAATAAAAAAACTGAGGTCCTAAGCCTCTCCATTTATACATCTGAAGTCTCAACAACTTCTGTTACACTAAAATTTGTCACCATGACTATTTGCAGTCAGTATGGCTCCATCAATAACCATACTATCCTCCTTGGCAAGTCTTATACCTCTTCTCCTCATGTCAAACTCCAAAAAAGAGAGAAAGCCTTTAAAAAATCAATATAACTCTGGTTCCGCACTTTCTCTTACTCTTACCTGCGGGCACGCACCTCAAGTACATAATACCTGCGTACTTGTATACTCTGTCTGTAAAGGGGTGGGTGCCTACCCCTGTAAAAGTCAAAAGGCACAAGTTTTACTTAAAAAAACTTACTTGCGTTCGATTCTAGAGCACTCTAGAAGATGGTTTGACGTGGATTGAGCGCCTCCAGATGGTTCATGCATCCCAATGAAAGAGGAACTTATCCCATGAAGAGGGGAGCTATCCCTTTGAAAGAGGGACTTTCAAAGGGATAGCTCCCCTCTTCATGGGATAAGTTCCTCTTTCATTGGGATGCATGAACCATCTAGAGGCGCTCAATCCACGTCAAACCATCTTCTAGAATGCTCTATAATCGACCGCAAGTAAGTTTTTTGAAGTAAAACTTGTGCCTTTTGACTTTTACAGGGGTACGCACCCACCCCTTTACAGACAGAGCGTACAAGTACGCAGGTATTATGTACTTGAGGTGCGTGCCCGCAGGTAAGAGTAAGAGAAAGTGCAGAACCAGAGTTATATTGATTTTTTAAAGGCTTTCTATCTTTTTTGGAGTTTGACATGAGGAGCAGAGGTATAAGACTTGCCAAGGAGGATAGTATGGTTATTGATGGAGCCATACTGACTGCAAATAGTCATGGTCACAAATTTTAGTGTAACAGATTGCCCCCTAAAGTGCGAGGTCTGTAGTAGATTAGGGTTTTATATCATCTAGGAAGGGTGAAGCACTTTATCATTTCGAGGATTATCTTGTGGAGAGCCCAGTCAGAACCTGCAAATATTCAACACAAAATACATATATGAGATCATATCATCGCTGAGGTAGGCATTCCCATACTCTGATCAAAAACTTAACTAACAAACTAACTACTGCTATGATATAGGAATGATTTCGCAATACATCATAATCATAGACACATGTAGACACAGTATGGACGCAGCCATCTGTTTATAATTAGTCTATTGTATAATGAATACAAAACTCCTCGCAGCCTAGATGGCGGAAACTAGATCCAGGGTCTTCATTTCTGCTTCCCGAAATAGTACGATTCTATCCATGCGAATAAATGAGTCGATGTCGAACATGGTAGAAACCACTTGATTACCAGTCAATGATGTAAACTCTTAACAAGTGTGAGAGAGACCACCAGTGATGTCAATGGCTCTCAAAGTACCCAATACAATCCATGAGATGTGAATGAATGTGTTGATGTCGAACATGTCACAGAATCCCTTGATCGAAGGTCATTGATGTAAACTATCGTCAAAGGCGAGAAACCTGCCATTGAGGCATGCAGATTTCAAGGTACTAACGATTCCTAGATCATCTTTCTAGATAATGTGCTGATGTCGATAGAAAGCGATCCGTCGTAGGCAAGCCCACAACACGAAATCATAGATCAAGCTGAAGAAATTTAGTTGCAAGGACTGACTCAGAGATGGTCAAGATGGATGACAGATATTTTGCAGATGAATGGCTTATTGGCAGTGACCTCTTGAACACATAACGACACAACAGATGGCTTGGTGACAATTGACCCAAAGTTAATACCCAGAAACCGGCTGAAGACTTTCAATGTGGTTTGATCAACTGTTAGGCAAAGGATTTCCCAACCCAGGTGAATAAAAGTGCCGTGTTCAAGAGTGGTTACAAAGTATGACAAATAGGCTCATTTTCCTCTCTTTTCCCCCACCATTTCTGGCAAGTACCTCTTTATTTTTTACAAGCTTGAGGAGGATAACATTTGCTTGATTATAAGCTCATCCTTCGGATGAGTCCAACTTAGTTTAGATTCGAACCCTAAGAAGGAGTGGTGCGTTCCTGTTTGTAATCGAACATGTCCTTTACTGTGAAATTTTAACGAGTCCAGTATAGGAGAAACTCGGAGTTTTTCAATTTTAGAGAGTCTAAAAAACTTAAGAAGACTCCAGGGTTGACCTTTTTCGTAAATTTGTGTCTCCCAAGCCCGAAAAAGTATAAAATAATACTTGAGAGAACCGCTTGATCTTTACGACCAAGGAGTACTTTCATGATTAGTGTCTTTGATCTAAAAAGTAGAAAGCGATCAAGGACACGTCGTTTTGTTTCCAATATCGAATTTGAAACGACAAAAATCCGGCAATCTTTTCATGTTTTTACGGTCAGAAAAGGGTTGTAAGAGGACCGTCTTTTAATTCCGTTTTAACGAGTGTAAAAGAAACGCTCAGCAATCTTTTCATATTTTAGGAGTCAAAAAAGGGCTTAAAGATGACTCTAAGGTTTCACTTTTTCGTAAGTTTTAACGAGTTCGAAAAAATGATAAAAATGTACTCATGGTTTTCACTTTTTCGTAAGTTTTAACGAGTTCGAAAAAATGATAAAAATGTACTCATGGTGTTCACTTTTTCGTAAGTTTTAATGAGTTTGAAAAAATGATAAAAATTTACTCATATGGCCGACTTTCAATTTAATTTACGAGCAGGAAAAGACGGAAAGAACTCGGCATTTTCATTTGTTTTACGAGAATGAAAGATAGCAAAATAATCTCGGGATTTTCATGAGTTTAACGAGTCTTGAAAATAACTGAAATTGACTCGAGATAGGTTTCATTTTTACAAAAAGCTTGAAACAGAGAAAAACTATGCTTCAAAGTAGTTTCATTTTTACACAAGCTTGAAACAGAGAGAAAACTGTGCTTGATGCCCCCTAAGCATAATTGCTAGAGCACATGCCCCCCAACTTCATTTCATTCAACTAGTTGGATGAAATGAAGGTTCAGTTATGAGATCATTTGAAAGACTCGACCTAAAACTGTAAGAAAATTGTGCAAAAACTGAAATAACTAACCTAAATATACACCTTAACATTTATGAGATCTAGTCAAACTCTCGACTCAATTAGAGGAGGATTTGTTTCATTTTTTAATGAGCTTGACACAGGAAAAGAACTATGCTCGAATTTGGTTTCATGTTTACGCAAGCTTGAAACGAAAAAATATGCTTGTTATAAGTTCGCATGGCCCCAACATAATGACGCAAATCGAGGTACATTCCCCCCAAGCTTCATTGCATTAAACTAGGTGGATGAAATGAAGGTTTACTTTCAAAATCTTGGAAAGACTAGTGGGAGTTGTTTCATTTTTTAGTGAGGTTGACACAGGAAAAGAACTATCCTCAAAACCCTTGTTTCATTTTTTAAACGAGCTTTACACAAGATAAGGAACTATGCTCATGTCTACTCTCTACAATCTACCTAACAAGGAACTATACTCTAAAAACCTTGATTCATTTTTTAACGAGCTTGACACAAGACAAGGAACTATGCTCATAAACCTTGATTCATTTTTTAACGAGCTTGACACAAGACAAGGAACTATGGTCATGACTACTCTCTACAATCTACCTATATAACCTATCCTTATTTTATTTTTTAACGAGGTTGACACAAGACAAGGAACTATCCTTGAACCTAATTCATTTTTTAATGAGGTTGACTTAGTAACAGGAACTTTCCTCAAACAACTGATTCATTTTTTAACGAGGTTGACACAGGAAAAGAACTGTCCTCATACTCACTGATTCATTTTTTAACGAGTTCGACACAGTAAAAGGAACTTTCCTCGAACCTGATTCATTTTTTAACGAGGTTGACTCGGTAAAAGGAACTTTCCTCAAACAACTGATTCATTTTTTAACGAGGTTGACACAGGAAAAGAACTGTCCTCATACTCACTGATTCATTTTTTAACGAGGTCGACACAGTAAAAGGAACTTTCCTCGAACTCACTGATTCGTTTTTTAACGAGGTTGACACAGTAAAAGGAAATTTCCTCGTTATCCTGATCATGGCTTCCAAGTGGAAGAAAGACATGTCAATGGACACACCTTGATCATGGCTTCCAAGAGGTCTTCATCAGAAGGAAGAATACTTCTCTGGAAGGAACACATGTCAAGGGACTCAAAAGGGATAAGAACATCGTGTTCAAGTAATCCCATAGAGTTTTCCATGTCAATTACCGGATATAAATCAAAGGAAGATGAGAAAATAGTGAGAGGCTCACTTACATCGGTAACTGAAAACATGGGACCAGTTGCCACATAATTAACCCATGGCAGGGTAGATACCACTTTAGAATTAGGAACATTTAGGGGTGTCGTATTATTGGTAGTTGAAACAAGACTAGGGAACGAAAGATGGTCTACAGTCACAATACTGCCATTGTGAGGGAAAGACATCACGCGAAATAGTGTCGATACGACAGCTTTCATTGCATAAACATAGTCTCGCCCAAGGAGTAAATTGAAATCCAAGGGACCTCGAACTACCATAAGATCAATACAGACAGTTTTACCTTCCAAGGTAACAGAAAACTTAGGAAGGATCCCTAAAGGTTCACTAATGGTTCTGTTAAAAGCTTTCAGATTCTGCGTAATAGGCGCAAGCTGAGGGGAACCCAAAGCTTTCCAAACAGTTGAGGATAAAATACTAACAGAAGCACCTTCATCTACCTGAGTACGATGTATGTCCCTACCACCAGCCTTGACAATGATTTGGAAAGGGATGGAGGAAGGAAGACGAGGTTCTGTCAGTCTATTCCAATCAAAGGAAAAGGCCTCAGTACTTGGAGGGGGTTCTGTAGAAACAGGTGAAATGCCCCCCGGCGTAGAAGAATCTGATGTAACAAAAAGAACCTGAGCGGTATGAAGTTCACTCTCTAAAGGGAAAGTGGGATTGACCGAATGTGAAATTGAATCGACCACTTGATCAACTAATGGATCATCAACCTGAGTGACATGAGTTTCACTCTCCAATGGAAGAGTGTGATCAACTGTACTTGAAATTAGATCAATCATTCCGTCAGTTGACGGTAGGTTGGGAGAAAGTTTACAGTAACCAGTTGGAAATTATTGCTGTGGAACAGTAAGGTTTTCCAACAATTTTGAGGCTTCATCCATGTGAGGGAAAATGTGAGTTTGATGACTCCCTTTGCATAACTTACAAGGAAACCTAACTTTACCTTTTTTCCCAGGAACCTGACTATCACTGGTTGAAGCATCAATGGAAAGTTGATGAGATTTTTCTGACCATACTTCCAAGACCTTTGGAATACCAGGACAATTGACAAGGAAGTGGTCACCCTTACAAAGCCTGCAAGGGTATTTGGGTTTACGATGCATGTTGGAGTTTTCCTCAACACAACTAACACTTACAGTTGTGGTTGGTTGGTTGACTTCTTTCTTATCTTGCTTCTTCTTCTTCTTCTTCTTCTTCCCTTTCTTCTTCTTCTTAGCCACCTGGTTACTAGCATCAAGGCTTTTACCAAGCGAAGAGGAAGAAAAATTAGGCGAAGAAGGTAAAGGGTCAACAGAAGGTTGGTGATGTTGAGATGGTGAACTCTGTTGAGGTGAAGCATTCGGTTGAGGTGGAACAATTGGAGTATTTGGGGCCAACGAAGTTGAAAATAACCATATCGGTAAACCTATTTTAAATCCAGGTAATGACAAAGTAGCCATATAAGGCGGACCAACATTTCCAAAGTAAGGAAAAGTAATAGGATTCTCGTAAAGAGGGATTCCTTGGTTGGTAAATTCTAGAACATTTGCCATTATATTCAACTTCAGTGAATTTTATTAACAATTTTAAAACTAAAATTAACAATTCACAATTCACAATTCACAATTAAAGTTAGGTTTCCTTGTAAGTTAAGCAAAACTGAGGTCCTAAGCCTCTCTATTTATACATCTGAAGTCTCAACAAATTCCCTCAAAATTAGGGAGGTACATATCCCAACTTAATGGTAACTTGTCCTTTCACTTTCACTAGCTCGGTTGCCTTCTAGTAGGGAGGCTGCTTGTACTTCCACTTGCTTGGCTGTATTTTAGTACTCCTGATTTGGTTGTCTGTACTTTTAGTTGATGGAGGGATATTTGAATGGATGGATAGTAAATGAAGAGGATTTACCTCCTGTAGTTCCTCTCCCTTGTCCCATCTGAGTTTTTACCAAGGTCTTTTACCATAGTTTTTTTATTTTACCTTTTTTTCCTACATTACATGCACATTAGACCACAAAGCAAAATATCCAACTCTAACTCAACCCATAAGCAAAATATAATCAAAACTATGCAATAATTTGGGAGAATAGCTGGTTTGACTAAGCTAGGAGGTGAATTAAGGAAAATTAAGTCCCATATAATTACTCAATGATGAGACTCATCATCACCCCCCTACTGGAAGAGTTGCTCATATGCTGCAACTCCCAAGGCTACTAGATTTACTTATCAACCCGGGTTTGTACAAACTTGGAGGTGACTATGCTATATACACAAGTAGAAGTGAAGATACTGCCTGTTGTCACTGCTCTTTTGGCAAGAGATCCCAGGGGTTCCAAGCCAGACTTCTATAGGGTAAGAAGAAGGTTGATTTTGATGGAAGAAGAGCAAACCTAGTGTAGGGGAGAGATATTCTACTGCAAAAATGGAGAAAGAATCATGTAATGCTAATTTCCTAAGTTGCAGAAGTAAAAACATCAAAAATTAGACTAAGTGTTAAACAATGGAAACTAGGCTAGATCCGTGTCTAAGTGGAAGAACGGTCGGAGATCAAAATGATGGAAAGGGGACGTAATGAGAGACAATGCATAAGAACCGTTGGATCAGATGAGTGGAAAGCGAATGAACGACTGAGATCAGATCACAGGAGGATATGTACGCAGATGGAACATGGTCAACTAACAGGATGGGCGATTGAGATTATATCGCGAAATCAATCAGCAGATGGATGGCGGAGATCTCGGGAAAAAGGAACGTGCAGAAATGGTATCGAGTGAAGCGACAATTGTCAGATCAGGAGACAGATCGACGACGAAGATGGAAGTGGTCAAAGGAAAACGTGTGAAAATGGGAGAGAAGGTTTAGAGGGTGGTAAGTGGAATATCGCATGCCCTCAAATCTGTATGTAGTTTTGTAGAATTTCGTGCGATTAGCCTCCTCAGCCGACACATAGTGCTGTGGGGTAAAATGCATAGGATGAAAACTACCCTCAAAGGCATTCCTTGGACCTTCGACAAACTGTAAGATTATCTTCAAAATCTACTTGCTACACACATGTTCATCTATCAAACATAAATTGACAGGGTATGGAAAGAGGATCACCTTTGGTTCCTTCTAGATTTGCTTGGGGATCTCCGTGCGGGAAGAAGAACTCCTTCTAAGCTAGCTCCAAGTCGATTCCTATAGAAAGGACAAATCAAACCAATCACATCATACGCTTCTGAAAACTAATGTAAGAATCTGTAAAAAAAAATGTATAAATGTATAACTTAACTACTCAACTCGACAAGCATCAGAATGAACAAATAAATGAACAATATCATCGACACTTTCGAGTAGGGAACACAACTACAGTTCTATATTTAGAATGGAAGAGTGATTACAACAATCCATTGTATCAGCCTTCCTTACCCCTTCTTCCTCTCTCTCTCCCTCTTTCAGCTAACTTCTTCAAGAATATGACAGTTCACAATAGCTCTATGGGCTATCCTTCCAAATGCTCTGACCCTTTTGCAATGGCCCTCTCGCTGCTTATGTAGCAACTGAATTAGGGTTGCCAAGCTCCATCTAGAGTTCATTAGGGCAAAAACCATGAACTTGCCTTGTTTACAAGCTTTTTTCCATTTGTCTTCATTCTCAGAATAGAATTTCTCCAAATATCTTGATTTTTGGAGTTTCCTTGCTTTTCTCACACAAATTTAGGGATTTAATATCTAGATATTTATGAGTAGATTCATTGGCATGACCTTCTGAACATCACTTAAGGTCAATAATGCTCCCCTTGGTCTAACAACATGTGTTAGCAGGGTGACTAATGCTCCTTTACGCTGGGTAACAAGGTTTATAAAGCAGGTTGTCAGTGTATAGAGAGCGTTAGTGTGGCTTTTGGGCCTGCAATTATCGTCATTGCTTGAGTCACCTTGTCTTTCACCTCTGAGTTGATTAGGAGGTCAATTTGTCCTATAACAGATGCCCCCTAAAGTACGAGATCAGAGGTAGAGATGAAGGTCGAAATACTTTATGAAAAAACACTATAATTTACTGTCAAAAATCTTTGTAGAGAGAGAGAGAAGTTTCAGGTGGCAAGGAAAATCCTGATACAACATAGATACATATATATAAACTGCTAAAATCGTGTACTAAGTCAGGAATTCCCATGCTCAGTAGCTATGTTAGAGTAATTTTCTCCTCGGAGATATAACAATGCTAGCCGCCAATATGGCATAGGGCGGGTCCAGTGTTAATAGATCATCTTGAAATAGCTGTCTCCAAAGAACAATATCGCAGCATGGGAGAGGAAACAAGGCTGAATGATGCAAGCCTCTACTCAAGGTCTTGATTTTTTCTTCACCGAACAGGATAGATCGATACATGTGATAATATGTGTTGATGTTGAACATGCACGAAATCATCTGATTACCAGTCAATAATTGAGAACATTAACAGATGTGAGGAAGGCCACGATAATGGTGATGGTCTCCAAGATTCACAGTGCAAACTAGCAAGTGTGAAATATTTTTTGTCGTCAAGCACTCGTAGGATCGCTTAACCAGGAGCTAATAATGAAAACTCGTGATCAAGCACAAGGTAACCTGCCACTAATGTCTGCAAGCACCAAGGCATTGAATGTGTTTCTAGGTTATCTTCCTAGATAGAGTGTTGAAGTCGATAGGAAGAAACCTGTTGAAAGGTAGGAAATGACGTGTCCTACATCAGTCGACACGAAACCGAACAAGGATGATTTTGTTTTTTGAAGAATCTTTTGAGCTTTTGGGTCTAAACAACGGAGGGCATGATGAAAGGATATGTAGTATTGGTTGGTAGAGCAAACAAGTAGCAACCCTTGAATAGTAGAAGGCATGACAATAGTTTTAACAAGACAACACTAGACTCATGAACACTACAAAGTGTTTAAGATACGGAGATGCAATTACATTAGGGTATATAGGCTAAAAACTCATAGGTTGCTAGGGTTCATATTGAGAGGCTATCAAAATGAAGGTTTATCTAAGGGAGTGCCACGTTCAAGGGAATGTTTGCTACCAAACCACACTTTTGAATATAGGATACAGTTGTATTATCCACTTTCCCTGTCTGATTTTTTGATGAGTCTAGACAGGTAAACTCATCGATCTTTTCATGTTTAGAGATTCTAAAAAAGATCACAAAAAGAATGACTCTTTGCCCTATTTGATTAGTTTAATGAGTCCAGAAAGGAAAACTCATCGAATTTTTTCATCTTTTAAGAGTCTGAAAAGTATCGTAAAAAGAACGAATCTATATCTTGTTTGTGTATTTAAAGAGTCTAGACTAGACAACTCGGTCGTCTTTTCATCTTTAGAGAGTCTTAAAAGATCATAAAGAGAGACTCCATGGTGGTCCCTTTGTCATAGTTGTTAACCGGGTGTGAGAAAAGGTTAATAGTATACCTGGATCGATTACTTTTCCATATTTTAATCTATTGAACACGGATAAAGAGAAACCTTTTTCCAATAGATGTCGACCTCATTTTGTTGCGAGTACGAGGCGACAGACTAAACTTGCATTTTGTCGTGACACTTTAACGAGCTCAGTAAGAAAAACTCAAGATTTTTTAGTTTTTATAGAGTAAGAAAAAGTACCTGAAAGAATGCTCAGATCATCTTTGGCATGTTTAACAAGCAACAAGACACGGCTCGGGATTTTTTCAGTTTAAAGAGTCAGAAAAAAGTGCCTAAAAGGGATGTTCTATTGGTCTTTTTCAGTTTATGAGCTGGACAAAGATCAAAAAAGAGGTGCTCAGAGTAGCATTTGCATATATTTAACGATTGCAAGTGAAGAAAAACTCGAATATGGTTATTATTTAACAACTAGTATTTTCAGATAACTGAATATTATAGCTTAAATAACTCATGCATGTCAGTTTAGATAGAGACCCAGATGAGATCGGAGAAGGGACAGTGTACTATCAGTTGGATGAATATTTTTCCTATGAAGGAAGCTTATCCATGATGAGGATTTATCTCCTTCAAGTTTTTGCAGTTAGATCAGAGGTTAGTGAGTGTGTGAAGAGGCCAATTCACACAGCTGGAAGCACTGAACCCCAAGGAAACTGGACAAGGAAATAGGAGGCTTTGAAGGTAGAGGAGAAGGTTTTTGAGAAGCCTTTGACTATCTATAAGCAACAGAGGGATTGTACTGAGAACTGGATAGCTTCCGAGCTAAGGCTTTGTGTAATCTGGACTATATTTCCATTTTTATGATAATAAAGAGATGGGGTTTTAGGCAGGTTCTTTCCCCACGTAAATTCTTCTGTGTTATGTGTGATTGATTCCTTCTTATCAGTTATATGTGTTCTTATTGATGTTTCTCATGGTTGATTAAGCTTCCGCTAAATTATTTGTAGAAGTAGATCAAGTGTTTTTCTTTAGTACATTGCATTACCAGGTTGATCTACAGGTGGGAAATTTCTACATGGTATCAGAGTTGACTGATTTGTTGAAAAATTCTACAGAATTTCTACATGGTATCGGAGCTAGCTGATTTGTAGAAGAATTCTACAAAATTCTACATGGTATCAAAGCAAAGGTGATCAAGGAGAGAATAGTATACTGAGAAGAGATTTCAAAGCTTTGAGTTTTAGGCCAAGAGTTTGTAGAGCAGATCTGAAAATTTCTGTACAAAATTTTCATAAATAAATAGCAGATTTGGATTCCTTGCAGAAAAATACCCAATAAATAAATAAATAAATCGACTGAATCAGAGTTCAGATGAGGGAGATATCAATGATTTAAAATCATCTCTTTTTCTAGAAAATTTCGTGACGGTGGGAAACTGGAAATAGATTGGTGTGCTAGCCAAGAACCTGTATGCACTTGAGGGACAAGATGCATGCAAATCCCTAAGGAGCAAGGTAAAGGTTAGGTACTTGGTGGTTGAGAGGGAGAGTAAATTACCTCTCAACGTGCAGAGCCAAAATAAGTCTCAGACAATTGTGGAGGAGCCACGATTGGTACAGCAGCTTCACGAGGTTGTGGAGCAACCACAATAGGGGAAGCTGAGAGGAGATCGAGTAGAGACATCTTCTCATCCAGAGACCTCTAGTAGGGGGAAACTTTGAGCCAGGTGGGCAGAGGGATCAAATGCAAGCATACCTCTAGGTAGGAGGTGGGGCGATGTGGAGTGATCGTCCTAAGGAGGAGGGGCAAGATCCTTGAGGTACCCAACCTCTTTGATTCAACTTTGCTATGGGAGCCTTTATGAAGAGTAGCAGAATTGACTGATTTGGTAGAGACAGATGTAGGTGGAGCGGCAGAGAGAGCTAAAGTGCAGGGAATCCTAGGACAGCACAGAGCATGCAGGCTACAACAATGCGAGAGGCACAAGTGTGTTGCACAGTGCAGGGTAGCACATAGAGGTGTGCAACGGTGCAAGATGCACGGAGATGTTGCAGTAACGCAAAGGTGAGAGAGGGAGCACTTTTCAGCGGCAGGTAGAGCTTCAACATCAGAGTATGGTTCTAGCCCAATAGAGAGGTCAGTTGGGAGTTTTTTTTGTTCCAAGAGTTGATGGAGCAACCACACTTGGTAGATGTGTTGTATGAAGAACATTCCAGAGGTACAGGATCGGGTTCGATAAGAAGCCTTTCTTGTTGAGAGGGAGTGTTGAAAAGTGGCAACAATAAATTGCTAAAAAGAGAAGTGCTAAAAATAGCAGTTTGGGTACCAGTGCTGGATTGGGCAATAGGGAATGAAAAATGGAAGTGCTAAAAATAGAAGTTCTATTTTTAGTAGTTCAGTGTGGATTCCTATTTTAGTCAATCCCTGAACTAGAAATAGGAAGTAAAATTCGAATTTGATATTAACAATAGTATTTAAATTAATTAATTAATTCATCTTGAGTTAATTAGTTAAGGAAAAACAATCTTGACGTCTATGTGAGGACATGCAATATTTTATCTATTAATTGAGGGATTTAACCATCAGTTAAAGGATGAGGATGAGTTGTAATTAGTTGGCTCAGTTAACTGAGTCAAGTCCAGTTAGATTAATTTAACAAGTTGTTAAATTAATGAGATTCAGTTTGTTAATGCTTGCATGCATGTAACAACTGGTATTTTCAAACAACTAAATATTATAGCTTAAATAACTCATGCATGTTAGTTCAAATAGAGACCCAGTTGAGATCAGGGAAGGGATAGTGTACTATCAATTGGATGAATATGTTTCCTATAAAGGAAGCTCATCCATGATGAGGATTTATCTCCTTCAAGTTTGTGCAGGTAGATCAGAGGTTAGTGAGTGTGTGAAGAGGCCAATTCACACAGGTGGCAGCACTGGACCCCAAGGAAACTACATGAGGAAATAGGAGGCTTGGACGGCAGAGGAGAAGGTTTGTGAGAAGCTTTTGACTATCTATGAGTAGCAAAGGGATTGTACCGAGAGCTAGATAGCTTTCGAGCTAAGGCTTTGTGTAATCCAGACTATATTTCCATTTGTATGATAATACAGAGATGGGATTTTAGGTAGGTGCTTTCCCCGGGTAAATTCTTCTAAGTTATGTGTGATTGATTCCTTCTTATCAATTATATGTGTCCTTATTGATGTTGATCATGGTTGATTAAGCTTCCACTAAATTTTTTGTAGAAGTAGATCAAGTGTTTTGCTTTAGTACATTGCATTACTAGGTTGATCTACAGGTGGGAAATTTCTACATGGTATCAAAGTTGACTGATTTATAGAAAAATTCTACAGAATTTCTACAAGTGACTTGTCGAAGGAGGGAAATGATGAATCCCCCATCATTGACATGAAGCAAAGAATAAAGTGGAATAATATTTAGGACTGTGACAATGACTCAAACAATGTATAGGTAAAGAACTGCATATTTGACTTCTCTTGAATATTGGTGACATGACTCTGGAGTGTGGCAACATCTGATTCGACATAGGACTAAAGGTCATGATGACAGAATGGAATAGTCAAATGAGAGGCAAAATGGATCACCCAAACTTGGGAGGACAAGTGACTGAGTGAGGATATCCCAAACCAGACATGAGAGCAAAAGAGCATTATGTTCAAGAGCGACATGCTACCTATACAAAGGTTGTCTCATCTTCATTTTCCCCCCTTATTTCTAGTGAGTACCCCAATTATTTTTATCACAATATTGAAGGGGATAGCATATGCTTGTCATGTAAGTTCATTCTTCGAATGAATCCATCGTAGTAAGTTTTACGAGCCCTAGGAAGGAGAAGCTCGGTCTCATCATGGTAACGACTCTTTCATCATAAATTTTTAGCGAGTTCGACGTAAGAATAACTCGATATCCCTTTCACACTTAGAGAGTTTGAAAAAGGGACGAAAAATAAAACTCCATCATGTCCCTTTTCGTAATTTATCCCTCGAATCCGAAAAGGTAGAAAACAATATCCGAGGGAAACTCTTTACCATGTCGACCAAGGTGTAGCTTTTTCGTAAATAGTCAATCTCAACCCGAAAAAGGGGTAAATGTATACTGAGGTGACATCAATTCATTTACTTTAATGAGTTGAAAATGACAAGTACTTGGTAATCTTTTCAGTTTTCGAGAGTCAGAAAATAGCTCAAAGATGACTCCAGGGGGGTTCCTTTTTCGTTTATTTAATGAGTTCGAAAAAGAAATAAAATAAAACTCATGAGAATTGGTCAATAATGATCATTATTCACTTTGAAGGTACCTATAACTGCACAAGAAGCACACCTATCACTGATATCAAGAAAAAATATTAAAATATTACGAAAATATCGACAAAAATGGTTTGTAAAACTTATAAATAGTCAAAAGTAATTTTATTTTTTACCATTTTACCACTGTAAGCTTTGAAAGTGCATTTTGCTCCCTAATTCTCTTGATTTTCCAGTAACTGTTATGGGAGATCTAGGGTACTGTTCTAGGAACCATCTACAATAGGTAAGAGGCATATCCCTACTCTTGCTTTTTATCACTTTTTCATGCATTTTAAACGGTTATTTTATACTATAAGGGAGGATTTTAAAAAATTTAGCACGTCGTCGACCATCACTAGCATGGTCATCA
The DNA here is from genome assembly GCA_031772625.1 of Pinus tabuliformis. Classification (NCBI taxonomy): domain Eukaryota; kingdom Viridiplantae; phylum Streptophyta; class Pinopsida; order Pinales; family Pinaceae; genus Pinus; species Pinus tabuliformis. The sequence goes on along the minus strand of CM062813.1, from coordinate 1,001,079,815 downwards.
GGCCCGCGATGATCATGCTTGAACCGAAAGGCTCATGCAATGCCATCGCACTGTTTGAAAAAACAGGCATGATGGTGCCGATGTGGATTTTTTGGGATGAAAATCCTCTTTTAAAGTGAAAATTGATGATTTAAATCCATGAAAAAAGCATTAATTAATGTTTAAATGATGTTTTGTAGGCGAAAATGGTCTTGGAATGGAAAGAAAGAGGCAATGAGGCCGAATATTTCCAAGCAGCTCAGGATCTTAAATGTATAAACATTTTGAGGAATTGCAGGCTGCTAAAATTATTCAGGACCACAGGGTTAAGGGATTAGATGGAATTGCAGCTCTATTTGATCAGTCTCTGGGATGTAGATCAAGAGATCTTCATCATAAAATGCAACGAAATAGAACTTGAGGAGATGGATATCGGAGCTAGCTAATTTGTAGAAAAATTCTACAAAATTCTACATGGTATCAGAGAAAAGGTGATCAAGGAAAGAACAATATACTGAGAGGAGATTTCAAAGTTTTGAGTTTTGGGCAGAGAGTTTGCAAAGTAGATCTGAAAATTTTTGTACAAAATTTTTAGAAATAAATAACAGATTTGGATTCCTTGCGGAAAAATACCTAAATAAAAAATAAATAAAAAATTAGTTGAATCAGAGTTCGGATGTGAGAGATATCGCTGATTTAAAATCAATTCTTTTTCTAGAAAATTTCGTGATGACGGGAAAGTGGAAATAGATTGGTGTCCTAGCCAAGAACCTGTATGCACTTGAGGTACAAGATGCATGCAAAGCCCTGAGGAGCAAGGAAAAGGTTAGATACTTGGTGGTTGAGAGGGAGAGTAAATTACCTCTCAACATGCAGAGCCAGAAGAAGTCTTATACAATTGTAGAGGAGCCACGATTGGTGCAGCAGCTTCAAGAGGTTGTGGAGCAGCCACAACAGGGGAAGCTGAGAGGAGATCGAGTATAGACATATACTCATGTAGAGACCTCCATTAGGGGGGAAATTTGAGCCAGGTGGGCAGAGGGATCACATGCAGGCATACCTCCAGGTAGGAGGTGGGATGATGTGGAGTGATTGTCCCAAGGAGGAGGGGCAGGATCCTTGAGGTACCCAACCTCTTTGATTCGACTTTGCTACGGGAGCCTTGACGAGGAGTAGCAGAATTGACTGATTGGGTAGAGACAGATGTAGATGGAGCGGTAGAGAGAGCTACAGTGCAGGGAATTTGAGGACATTGCAGAGCATGTAGCCTACAACAATGCGAGAGGCACAAGTGTGTTGCACAGTGCAAGGTAGCACAGAGAGGTTGTCCTTGATTTGCTCCACTGATTGAGGAATTAAGGATGAGTTCTATGTTGAGAGGATCAGATGACTTAGTTTAACTTAGACAAGTTCAGTTAGATTAATTTAATAAGTTGTTAAATTAATGAGATATAGTTTGTCAATGCTTTCATGCATGTGAAAACTATTATTTTTAGATAATTGTGTATTCACTCATGGATAACTGATGCATCTCAGTTCAGACAGACACCCAGTTGAGATGAGAGAAGGGACAGTGTACTATCAGTTGGATGAATATTTTTCCTATAAAAGAATTTCATCCATGATGAGGATTTATCTCCTTCAGGTTTGTGCAGTTATTTCAGAGGTCAATGCTGTGTGTGAGGTGAGAATCACACGGGTTGCAGCTGGAGGACCTAGGAAAAACTGTGCATAGAAATAGGAGGCTTAGAGGGCAGAGGAGAAGGTTTGTGAGAAGCCTTTTACTATCTATGAGTAACAGAGGGATTATACTGAGAGTTGGATAGCTTCTGAGCTAAGGCTTTGTGTAATCCGGACATATTTCCACTTGTATGCTAATACAAAGATGGGGTTTTAGGCTAGTGCTTTCCCCTGGATATTTCTTCTATGTTATGTGTGATTGATTCCTTCTTATCAGTTATATGTGTTCTTATTGATGTTGCTCATGTTCGATTAAGCTTCCACTAAATTGTTTGTAGAAGTAGATCAAGTGTTTTGCTTTAGTACATTGCATTACCAGGTGATCTACAGGTGGGAAATTTCTACATGGTATCGGAGCTAGCTGATTTGTAGAAAAGTTCTACATGGTATCAGAGCTAGCTGATACCATATCTACAAACTATATCTCATTAATTTAACAAATTGTTAAATTAATCTAACTGAACTTGACTAAGTTAAACTAAGTCAACTGATCCTCTCAATATAGAACTCATCCTTAATTCCTCAATTAGTGGAGCAAATCAAGGACACATTCCCCAATTAGTGGAGAAATAATTGCATGTTCTCACAAAGACTTCAGTTCTATTTTCCATAACTAATTAACTCATGGAGAATTAATTAATTAATATTCCAAACTCCTGGTAAGACCAAATTCGAATTTACTTCCTATAGATAGACCAGGGACTGCTATAAGTAGGAAGGGACCCCGAAATGTGATTTTTAGAAGATGTTATTTTTAGCAGTTTCACCTCTCATCCAAGGTGGTAAAAATGCTTATTGGCCAAACTGCTATTTTTAGAAGTTCTATGTTTAGCAGTTCTATTTTTAGGAATTTCTAAATTTAGCATTTCTTGTTGCACAATTTTCAACACTCCCTCTCAACATGAAAGCCTTCCTCTCGAACCCGATCCTATAACTTTGGAATGTTCTGCATGCAAAATATCTACCAAGTGCGATTGCTCCAGCAACACTCGAAACAAAAAAAACTCCCAAATGACCACTCTGTTGGGCTAGAAACATACTCTGATGTTGAAGCTCTACCTGCTACTGACAAGTGCTCCCTCTCTGACCTCTACGCTACTGCAACATCTCCATGCATCTTGCACTGTTGCACAACTCTCTGTGCTACCCTACATAGTGCAACACACTTGTGCCTCTGGCATTGTTGTAGCCTACATGCTCTGTGTTGTCCTGGGATTCCCTGCATTGTAGCTCTCTCTGCCACTCCATCCGCATTTGTCTCCACCCAATCAGTCAGTTCTTGCTACTCCACATTGGGGCTCCTGTAGCAAGGTCTCATCCAAGAGGTTAGGTACCTCAAGGATCCTGCCCCTCCTCCTTGGAACGATCACTCTATATCGCCCCACCTCCTACCTAGAGGTATGGCTGCATGTGATCCCTCTGCCCACCTGGCTCGAAGCTGCTGTACCAATTGTGGCTCCTCCACAATTGTTTGAGACTTCTTCTGGCTCTAAATGTTGAGAGGTGATTTACTTTCCCTCTCAACCACCATGTATATAACCTTTGCCTTGCTCCTCAAGGCTTTGCATGCATATTGTACCTCAAGTGCATACAGGTTCTTGGCTAGCACACCAATCTATTTCCAATTTCCCGTTGTCACGAAATTTTCTAGAAAAAGAACTAATCTTAAATCAACGATATCTCCCTCATCCGAACTCCAATTTAGCCGATTTTTTTTGTTGATTTTGGGTATTTTTCCGCAAGGAATCCAAATCTGCTATTTATTTCTAAAAATTTTGTATAGAAATTTTTAGACCTTCTTTGCAAACTCTTGGCCCAAGACTCAAAACTTTGAAATCTCCTCTCAGTATATTGTTCTCTCCTTGATCACCTATGCTCCAATACCATGTAGAATTTTGTAGAATTTTTCTACAAATTAGCTAGCTCTGATACCATGTAGAACTTTTTCTACAAATTAGCTAGCTTTAATACCATGTAGAAATTTCCCACCTATAGATCACCTGGTAATGCAATGTACTAAAGCAAAACACTTGATCTACTTCTACAAACAATGTAGCATAAGCTTAATCGAACATGAGCAACATCAATAAGAACACATATAATTGATAAGAAGGAATCAATCACACATAGCACAAAAGAAATATCCAAGGGAAAGCACCAGCCTAAAACCTCATCTCTGTATTAGCATACAAGTGGAAATATGTCCGGATTACACAAAGCCTTAGCTCGGAAGCTATCCAACTCTTAGTACAATCCCTCTACCGCTCATAGACAGTCAAAGGCTTCTCACAAACCTTCTCCTTTGCCCTCCAAGTCTCCTATTTCTATGCACAATTTTTCTTAGGTCCTCCAGCTGCAACTTGTGTGATTCTCACCTCACACACAACACTGACCTCTGAAATAATTGAAAAAACATGAAGGAGATAAATCCTCATCATGGATGAGCTTCCTTTATAGGAAAAATATTCATCCCACTGATAGCACACTATCCCTTCTCTGATTTCAATTGGGTTTCTGTCTAAACTGACATGCATCAGTTATCCATGAGTGAATACACAGTGATCTGAAAATAATAGTTGTCACATGCATGCAAGCATCAACAAACTATATCTCATTAATTTAACAACTTGTTAAATTAATCTAATTGAACTTGACTAAGTTAAACTAAGTCAACTGATCCTCTCAATATAGAACTCATCCTTAATTCCTCAATCAATGGAGCAAATCAAGGACACATTCGCCAATTAGTGGAGAAATAATTGCATGTTCTCACAAAGACTTCAATTTGCTTTTCCATAACTAATTAACTCATGGAGATTTAATTAATTAATATTCCAAACTGCTGGTAAGACCAAATTTGAATTTACTTCCTATAGATAGACCAAGGACTGTTATAAATAGGAAGGGACCCAGAAATGCTATTTTTAGAAGATGTTATTTTAAGCAGTTTCACCCCTCACCCAAGGCGGCCAAAATGCTCATTGGCCAAATTGCTATTTTCTGAAGTGTTATTTTTAGCACTTCTATTTTTATCCATCATAGTAAGTTTTATGAGCCCTAGGAAGGAGAAGCTCGGTCTCATCATGGTGACTAGTCTTTCATCATAAATTTTTAGCAAGTTTGATGTAAGAATAACTCGGTATCTTTTTCAGATTTAGAGAGTTTGAAAAAGAGACGAAAAAGAAAACTCCATCATGTCCCTTTTTGTAATTTATCCCTCAAATCCGAAAAGGTAGAAAACAATATCTGAGGGAAACTCTTTACCATGTCCACCAAGGTGTACCTTTTTCATAAATAGTCAATCTCAGCCTGAAAAAGGGGTAAATGTGTACTGAGGTGACGTCGAGTCATTTAATTTAACAAGTTAAAAATGACAAGTACTCAGCAATCTTTTCAGTTTTCGAGAGCCAGAAAATAGCTCAAGATGACTCCAAGGGGGTTCATTTTTCGTTTATTTAATGAGTCCGAAAAAGAAATAAAATAAAACTCACTAGAATTGGTCAATAATGATCATTGTTCACTTTGAAGGTACCTGTAACTGCACAAGAAACACACCTATCACTGATATCGAGAAAAAATATTAAAATATTACGAAAATGTCGACAAAAATGACTTGCAAAACTTATAAATAGTCAAAAGTAATTTTATTTTTTACCATTTTACCACTGTAAGCTCTGAAAGTGCATTTTGTGCCCTAATTCTCTTGATTTTCCAGTGGCTGTTATGGGAGATCTAGGGTACCGTTCTAAGAACCATCTATAACAAGAGGCATATCCCTGCTCTTGCATTTTATCACTTTTTTATGCATTTTAAATGGTGATTATTATACTATAAGGGAGGATTTTAAAAAATTTAGGTGGTCATTGAACATCGCTGGTATGTTCATCGGGCTCACGATGACCATGCTCAAGCCGAAAGGCTCGCACAATGCCATCGCACTATTCGAAAAAACAGGCGTGATGGTGCCGATGTGGAATTTTGGGAAGAAAATCCTCTTTTAAAGCGAAGATTGATGATTTACATCCATGAAAAAAGCATTAATTAATGTTTAAATGACGTTTCGTAGGTGAAAATGGTCTTGGAATGGAAAGAAAGAGCCAATGAGGCTGAATATTTCCAAACAACTCAAGATCCTAAATGTATAAACGTTCTAAGGAATTGCGGGCTGCTAAAATTCTTCAGGATCACAGGGTTAAGGGATCAGATGGAATTGTTTCCCTATTTGATGAGTGTCTTGGATGTAGACCGAGAGATCTTCATCATAAAATGCAAGGAACTAGAACCTAAGGAGATGGATATCTACTTCATCACAGGATTGTCTCGAAGAGGGGAAGTGGTCCAACTCTTTAGATCTCACCAAGGAGGTGAAAGTACAAGGAGTCTAGTCCATAGGTATTGTCCTAGTGCCAAATGACCAATGGAGGGAAGGTGAAGATAGCGACAATCACCAACAACCTCATCTTGAGAATGATTTTGTTCATTATGACGTGTGTAGTTGCATGCAAGCCTTGCATGAGGCTTCAAAATCCTAGTTCCAATATGTTATCGCATGTTTGACCTCCACCATATTCAATTGGTGTGGAGGCCTTTTGGTAAACATGAAATGACAAATGACCAAGGGGAAGCATGGTCACCTGAAACAATTCGGGTTTGGTTCAATATTGGTGACCTTCTTTTTAGAGTGAGTGCCCTTGTTCTGGTATCAGTGGGCAGAGGTACCAGACCCTACCCCTTGATATCCGAGACTGATGTGATGGAATCAACTCATGCTTTGAGGAGGAAAGGGCTAGATTATGCATTACCCACCACAATTTTTCATTTGGCTACAATGCCAACTACTCGTAGTGGACGAATATGCTTATGCTAGCATGAATTTCAAGTGGGATCTAGATCCGCCTCTTCCACCAGGAGAAGAGTGGATTGATGCAGGTAAAAGCTTATTTTTTGGAATTTTTCAAGTTTTATGATTTTTTGTTAAGAGTGTAAACTAAAACTCAACTTGTGATAAATGTGCAGATTTGGGACGAGAGAGACCACCAGGCATGTCAACAATAGCACGGTTATTTGTACATTAGATAGTCAGCACAAACTATGAGGAAGGGGAAGACCCCTTAGCTAAGATGGAGCGCAATATGGAGGTGATAACTCATGGAGTCCCAAATTATGCCACTATTGATGATGTTCCACTACGTTGGCAGAGACACACAACAGGAGTCTCTACGGGAATGCATTGGCTGTTAGGCCGAGTTATCAGAGCGGTTTAGTGCTATCATGAGCACCACGCAATCTGATAGTTTATCTAGTTCTTTAACACATTTTATAGGCTTTGAAAGCCAAGTGTCCCAGAACACTCTATGTTTTGATATTTTGATGTAAACACTCTAGCAGATGCGATATATATATATATATATATATATATATATATATATATATATATATATATATATATATATATATATATATATATATATATATATATATATATATATATATACAGATAGATATAGATATATATATATATATATAGATATACAGATAGATATAGATATATATATATATATATATACAGATAGATATACAGATAGATATAGATATATATATATATATAGATATACAGATAGATATAGATATATATATATATATATATACAGATAGATAGATATATATATATATATATATATATCTGTATATATATATATATATATATATATATATATATATATATATATATATGAATGTTTTATTTCCTACTTATGTTTCCATAACTTGATCAGTTTTATAAATGATGCAAATGCCTATCAAGAACAAAATTTGCTAATGTATCTGTTAATGTATTTAAATTACGTGGAATATGTTGATATGTAATGAAATCAAATTTTCTTTCCAACAATCTAACACGTAGATACATATGCAATATTTGTGGATTTATCACTCAGTAATGATTCTTTAATTGTAACAGAATGAGCTGTGAATCCAACTTGACAACTAAATCCATAATGCCAAGAGCAACTACTTCTGACAAGAGTTCAATAACTTCTTTGTATTCAGAAATATTATTGGTTGTTTAACCAAGGCAAATACCTTGTAAGTTAATCATCTCGCCATTAGGGTCATAGAGTACCCATGTTGTGGAAGACAGATTCTATGTCCTACGACAAGCACTATCAGAAAAACCAACGTAATGGATTGAGGACATCTGCAAGATGAGTTGAACACAGGGTAAGAAGAAAAACACATGTCTGCAAAGCAAACAACACACCAAAAATAAAAAAAAACACACTAATGTACAAAATTCATTACACGAATTTCACTCATAATACTTTTTCATATACAACCCATTACGGGGTTGTGATGATGCATTTCCCTCATAATCACATAGCTCATAGGAACCTTTTTGTAAGACACGCTTGAAAATGTAGGGTCCATTCCACATGGGTTTGAACTTTCCTGCTCCCAATTTATCATTGGCTTAATCATAAAGAAGGACCAAGCCACCTTCAGCAAAAGTTCGAGGAGAAACGGTTTGGTCAAAATGAGCTTTGACTCGTTTCTTTTGAGCTTTGATGACCATCATAGCAATGCGATGAGTCTTGTCAAGCCTCTCAAGATACAGTAGCCTCTACTCTTCAGGTGAGGTATTCAGAAGAAGTTTGATAGCTAGTTTAAGCGAAGGGATTTCGCATTCGATTGGAAGAGTTGCCTCTAAACCATACACTAGCTAGAACGGAGTGAATCCAGTGATCATCTTAGCAATTCTGTAAGCTCAAATAGCCGAGAATAGCATCAAATGCCAATCCCTTTTTTTGCTTCCCAACAGTATGTTGAAGAATAGTAATCAAAACTTTATTAATTGCCCCAACTTGGTCATTCACCTGTGGATAATAAGGAGTTGAGCTATCATGTCGAAGGCCCAACTGAGTAGTCATCTCTGCCATCGTGTGCTAATGAAAATGGGATCTGTGGTCAGTCATGATAGCTTGAGGAACACCAAAACGTGCTATGACATGGTTAAAAAGAACTGAACAACAATAATACCATCAACATTGTATGTAGGCATCGCCTCGACCCATTTAGTAAAATAGTCGACTACAACAATGATATAACCATGCACCCCAACCGATTGAGGGTTACATGTCATGAAATCAATGCCCCATTTAGCAAATGGGCCAACAGTAATTACTGGGTGTAGGGTTGTGAGTGGAGCGTGCTACTTGTAGTTGAAAATCTAACATTTGTGGCATTTTTGGACAGCTAGAATGCAATATTTGAATATAGAAGGCCAAAAATAACTGGCGCGAAGGATTTTCTAAGCAATGGCATATCTAGACATATGGCCACCATAGACACCAAAGTGGAAATCATTTAAGACTCACTCAACCTCTTCTAGGGTGAGACACCTGTGAAGAACAAATTCCACACCAACCTAATGAGGGAAAATTTTAAGAACCCCCCTAAATTTATATATATAATAAATTGGCGAATCCCCATGATACATAGGAAAAATGGAAGGCAATTTTATCAATAATATAATATGTACATATAATTTTTTTGGCGAATCTCTCACCAAATTATAATATCTTGTAAAATCATGGTGAATCTTTCATTGGATCATAAAATCCTGTAAGATCTTAGTCAATATTTCACTAAATAATAAAGGCTTTGTAAAAGGCTAGCAAAGTTCATAATGAGTATTTCTTGTAATGTATTGAAGCCTTGCTAATCAATCCATCAAGAACCAAAACAAGTATATTCCTTATATGGAATATAAAGATATTTCTCATGGAAAGTCAATTTGGTTTAGCACAGGTGGTAGGGAGAAATCCTACATGTGACAATGTGTTGGACTAATAATGAGTATTTCTTGTAATGACTATGAGCCTTGTTTTCTAAGCAATCCCTCGAGGACTGAAATATGTATATTAGTCATATGGAATATAAATATATTTCTCATGTATTGGAATATAAATATATGAGTGAGGAGTGGGAAATGAGCCTCAATAAGTCCTTTAGAAAATTGACATGAAGAAGATAAGTGAAAAAAATAAAAGGGGGGAAAAATGGTGAAACAACAAATTAATAATCCATGGGGGGGAGCAATGATTAGAGATAGTGAGGGAATATGTTCCCTCAGCCTAGGCGTAACAAAGGTAGACATTAGAACTCTCACTTATGAAAGTGTAGCTAAACAAACATTAAGATCTATGCCAGTCATGAGAGGGAGGAAATCTGGGAAAGAAATGTGAGAACAAGAATTTAAATGGAACAAAGCATTGGGATTACAATCCTTGCTTGTTGAGTTTGGGTACTTCCTATGAGGCCTATTGAAAAATTAGGAATGATCTATCTATGTATCTTGTTATATAATTAGTTTGTAAAATAATTACCAAGTAGCTATGTTAGAGCATGGATTTTGTGAAATGCTTTTTACTCATCCTACCTATCTTTAGATGGAGATGAACAAATATGAGTATTGGAGATATAATTCTCGCATTTCTTTGTTGTAACAAATTGTACAGGTATAGCCATGTTCATCATTAAGCATGCCCCAACTGTATCGACAATATTCCAAAACCAAAAACTTTTTAGTACTAAAAAGCATAAAAAGTCCAACATCACATACTAAAAGAACATATTAATAAAATCTACATGGTGAAAATCAGCACGAAAGGTTATAGTGCATAAAGGTTTGCAATAGAAATCAGCCTTAAAACTCCTGCGGCCAAGCAAAACAATGATAATAAGCCCGTGTCTCCCTTGGAATTTTATGTATCAAGATGAAACCCCAAAATGCAAAGCCCTAGCCGAAAATAAGTGAGAACCCCTCACATCAGTCAAAGAAAAGGTTTCTGCCCTGCAAAAATGCTCAACATTTCAAAGCGATGTCCTTAAAATGTAGAGCCCTACATATTTTCACAAAAGCTAAGAAGGAAGATGAAATTTTACTATTTGCGAGCAAGTAAATAGCTTGATCATGATTTAAGTAATGTTTTGTTAAATTTTGAGGGTTGCAGCTTGCAATTCAAATCAAAAAAATTATAATGCAATTGTCTTATTTATTCTTTATCTTACAGTATTTTTTAAATTGCCAATTTTTACATCTTAGTATCATCCTCCCAGCAATCTGAGCGCAAAGAAGCCTATCATGTGGCAAGGAATCTTTTTTCTACTAGGGTTTTGGATTTTAGACCATCATTGGAAAACTTGGCTCAGTGTGAATAAAAATAAGCTTTGAATATTTAGTTTTTAAATATGTACTAATTAAAAAAGATTTTATATAACATTCGAAACTAAGGAGAGATTTAGTTTTCGGTTTTGAATATTTATTTTTTAAATGTATATTAATAAAAAAAGTCTAGGTTGAGATGTAGTTTTGAGAGAGATTAGTAGACAAGTGTTGTTATGATTTTGCTTAGTGACTTTCAGTTTTAAAATTGTCTATATTGACAAAAATTATTACAAAATATTTAAATTTTAAAATGAATATACATGGTCACCTTAGGTACTATGATTGTTTCCTTAACATGATAAAAAATGAGCTAGCCAGAATCTAACAACACTTTAGGATACCTCTAAGGACACATATAAAATAATAATTATAGTTATCATATTAAAATAATAATTTATGTTTTAATTTAATGGAGTCAACATAATATTATATTGCATGATGGTTAATTTTCATATATATATATATATATATATATATATATATATATATATATATATATATAAATTAGACAAACCCTTGTAACTTGAAATGACCTCTTTAGTTTTGGAATTAAATAATATATATATATATATATTTTATTATGTTTTGTGAGTGACCTCCTTGTGGAAAAATATCATGTTTGAGTGATGATTATATAAATAAACCATTACAAATTTAATTATATCTCAATTCAAAAATTGAAAGTGAAGATAATCATTCACTCACAAATTTGGACAACCTGTAATTATAATTATCAAATCACTTTCCCTTTATATGATATTGTCTCATCAATAATTTTTATATCAAGATAATTAATTATAGTTTAAATGAATTTTAAAAAATTAACCATTAAGATAGAAAGTGATTAAGTCGTTAATATACCATATTTTACTGTACACAAACTATAAAATATAAAGCAACAAAAAAAGCATTTCTCTCATGATATTAGAAAACCTGAAATCTCCCAACAACTACTAGTGCTTCTAGCTTTTTTTCAACACCATAATTGATATTTTTCATATTATTGATTTTCATTTTTATTTAAAATGAAAAAAAAAAAGATTATTAAGTGGATAGATGTCTTTGTTTTGGAATAAGGTTTCACAATCATGTATCAACCTATGCAAACCTCCCAAGTGATATGTAGAAAATGGGCAATTAATAGACAAGGGTCATAGATGCTTCACCTGATCAAAACCATAATCAAAAGTAAACCATATCCCTATATAAAAAAACCTTACATTTTGCAAATCCAATAAACTATATGCCTATGTAAAAAAATCTTACATTTTGCAAATCAGAGTATACTACTTTAAGAATTCGCAATATACCTATCTTTTGATACACACCAACCTATATACATCCTTAGTTAACGTGAATGGGAAATGAGAATCAAAACCAAGGGTTTTAAGGGATATCCAGAGGAAGAGGGAGAAGATGGATCTAGGCTAGTTTATGAGAATCAAAACCTAGCGAGTGGGAAATGAAAACCAAAACTGATGGTTTCGAGGCATAGGAAGAGGAAGAGGGAGAAGATGGATCTAGGCTAGTTTAATTCCCCCTTTAAAAAGACTATATTCCACATGAATATCATGGGAAATACCATGGGTTCTCATAAACCTGGAGCTCAAAAACCACTGGTAACTTCACAGAACAAGACAACATCCTTGGATACAATAAAAAAAAACCTCCCAAGTGATAGCTATAATATGGGCACTTAATAGACAAGGGTCATATACGCTTCACCTGATCAAAACTAGAATATAGACACTTAATAGGAAAGGGCCATAGACGTTGCACCTGATCAAAACTATAATCAAAACTCATCAAAACCAGAATATGGGCACTTAATAGGAAAGACCATAATCAAAAGTAAATGATATCCCTATGTAAAAAAAATATTACATTTTGCAAATCCAAGGATACTACTTTAAGATATCCCTATGTCAAAAAAAACTTACAGTTTGCAAATCCAAGTATACTACTTTAAGAATTCATAGCATAACTCTCTTTAGATATACACGAGCCAAGATCCATCCCTCTCTAAGCTTGAGAGATCGACAAATCTTGAGAGATTGGCAATTAAGGCTAATGCAAAATGTGAATCAAAACTGAGGAAGAGAGAGAGAAAGAGGGAGAATGAGAAGATGGATTTAGGATGGTATAATTCCCCCCTTTAAATAAACTATATTCCACATGAATACCATGGGTTCTTATAAACCTTGAGCTCAAAAACCAGTAATGGACAAAACAATATCTCTTGATATAATAAAAAAATAATAATGTAGAATTTTCATTTTTACATAGATTTATTTTTATTTTTATTTCAAATTTACCTTTACTCAACAAAAATTGATTAAAAAATAATAATAACCTAAAATTTTTACATAAAATAATAGCGTAGACTTTTCATTTTAACATAGGGTTATTAATTATCAAATCTCTAGATAGATCCAAAGTTAAAATGGATCTAGGTTTGTTTAATTATTAATTATTGTAATTATTAATTTCATTGAGTCAAAATACTTTAATTTTTAATTAATTAATTAAACAATTTTTTTAATTTGATTGAGTCATAATGTTTAGATAACATAACATGACATTACAATATCTTTTCCATACCAAAAATGTAATAACATTAAATAAAAAAAAAAAAACAAAAAAGCTATAAAATATTTTGATTGTAAAATGAGAGATAGTTTTTGGGCATGTGGTATTGATAAGTCATGGTATTGGCCCATGGTATTGTAACAAAGCATGTTCATAACTTAATAATGTCCATGGTAAAATGGGGATGAATATCCATGGTTAAAAAAATTGTTATATTAAAAGTATTAAATTTTTATGTGCTTATTAATAAAGTTTAAATATGGTTACAAAATTATTAGACTAACTTATATGGTAAAATGGATCTTAATTTATATCTATTATTTATATCTCATATATTTGAATGTGATAAGGGATTTAGATATATCTTAAAAGTAATTATAATATTTTTGCCTTTAGATTTAATTAAAAATGTAATAAAATTAAATTAAAATAAAACATTTATAAATATTTTGATTGCGAAGTGAGAGATGGTTTTTAGGCATGTGGTATTGGCCCATGGTATTAAAAAAAATTGAGCCGAATGTAAGGTATTAAATCATTTTAATTTGCCAAACTAGGGGCAAATATCAAAATTCAGCGATTTTAAGGGAATACGATTTCCCAAAACCAACAAATCGGGCCAAATGAAGGTTCGGTTAGTTTATCTGCCCATTTTTTATTTTGGAGTAAAATTAAAAAATTAATTATTTTTTAAATAAAATTGGGGCTAACTATATGAAAAGGGCTTTTAATAAAAAATTCGCCCTCTTAAAATGTAAAAAACCTCAAATTTTGCCTTTGGGCTATAATTCGCCCCTAAAATTTACCATGGACCCGATACAATGTATCACCAAGGATTCGATAGGGTTGGGACTAATGCTGAATGTGACGTCCGTCGGATCGGGACAACTCAGATCGAAAAGTCCAGGTTTGGAGATAAACAATAATATCTCCATACCATGGGTCATGATTGTTGATCAAAAATAGAGTTTCATCGGGTATCTACTCAGTAAAATTAGTTGAAGTGCTTGCAGACAGAAGAGCACAGATCAACTTAGCAAAGACGAACGATATCTTTGATTTGGAAGTAGTAAATTCTAAATCAAACTCCTGTAGGATAATGATCCATTTGGAGTATTTCCCCCCAGTAACTGGTTGCCTCTGAGTGCAACAAGTTGCCTCTCACACCAGATATCCTTTCAAAGAAATATCAGTAACCTTAAATACATACAAGGGTTTACCTCATTCTCTAAATCATAACTAATCCACTGAATGGTTGTCTCCGGAAAGCACTGCGAAAATTCCAGCAAAATCTTCTCCGTGTGGATCAACATCTTGTCTCTGGGAGAATTTTTCACTTCTCTGTTGGATCTATTTCCTCTTAGGAGCTTCGACTTCAGCCCTCTTGGATCAAAACATCAAACTCCCAGAAAAATCTTGATCTCCCGACGATTGTCTTGCACTACCACTGCAAGAACCCTCTTGGCCTACGTCAGCTCTACGTGAGCCCCTTCCTGGTATGCGTAGGCCTTTGCGCTACCCCTCTGATGCTACTGCTATCTCTCTACCTTGTAATCATTGGCTCAGAACTCCCTTCTGATCCAACTCTCTACTACTGCCCCTCTCATTGCAACTTAGATCACCTATTTAATTTTCTCAGCAAACCATGCCCCAGAAAAATTAAATTGACTGATCAATATGGTGTATCTCCAATTGACTCTCAAGCCTCCTCTTATACTTTTCATGTTGATGAGTCAAGAGCTGATATTAGGTCCCTAATCAATGGCTAAGATTAACATAGACTTGACCCTGCTCACTTGGAAGCGTCTCACCCATATTTTTATTAATACCCATTAATATTTTTATTTTCCTAAGTTTAGACTTAGGAACACATTAAAAGTATTAATTATTTTAATAATTCCTCATCCAGGTGGAATTTATCCAAACGATTTTTCGGTCTTGGATATATCATGTTTTCTAACCCCTCCACAAAATTTTGGAGATACATCACATCTAATGCTACCCAAAATCAACACTCTCTCTTAGCAAGGAATGTGTTCTAGCAATACTTCTCAATTGAAGTATTACACTGATCCATTGCATTGGTCCTCTATGCTGTTGATGCTTGGCCTTCTGCCCTTCATCCACTCCACTGCTACATCTGGTACTGCTACCCATGACACTACCACTGTCACTACTACATCTGTACTGCAGCTTGCTCTCAAAATGTTGCATCATGCTGCCCATAGCACTACCACTGCTAACTGTTGCACTGCAACTCAGTTACTAAGAAATAAGTAACTGACACATCACCCAAAAACTGACATGCTGGTTAGTATGGATGCCTCGTGATGCTGAAGATACCTCTACTACTAATATATGTTGACCCTTTGTTGCTACTACATTGCTGCAATCTGCTCTGTGCCTCTCACACTGCTACAACATCCATTTCATTGCTTCAGACTTTGGAACTCTAGCTCTACCATTGTTGCTCCATCACACCTTTAACCAACCGACAACTGCCATTTTGCTATTATCGTTAAGGACTCATGTAGCCGTATGTGATCCAAGAGTTTTAGAACCTCAAGGATCCTGCCCTTCATGTAGTCCTCCCGACTACAGCTCTACTTCACCCCACCTCTTCTCCAGAGGTGTGTCAGAACTCTGGCACAATCCTCATCATCATCCTCCTTGTTAGACTTTGTTGGAGTAGCCTTCGAGTCAGAAGCCTCTTCCTTGCCCTTCTTCCGGGGGCATTGAGTGGTGAAGTGTCCTATTTCGTTACACTTGAAGCATCTGACCTTGGTTATATCCTTTTTCTTCCTTTTATACTGCCCATGTTGTCCCGTTGATGCGAGAGATGCATCCTTCTCCCCCTCCTTCTTGACCTGGTCTCCTTTGCCGCTACTTCCTGCCTTGGTCAACCTCCTAATATTTTCTTGTCGAAGAGTTGCCCACATTTCCTCCCAATTGGGGAGAGAAGCTCTACCCAAGATACTCTGGACAAATGTCCCCCAGTCTTCAGTGACAACATTCAGGGTAGTCTCGACCATGAACTCGGGATCCAGTGTAGACCCCACGGAAGTCAACTTGTCTCGAATCCCTTGCAACATGAGAAGGAAGGGATCGATCTCTTCTCCCTTCTGCATATGGTATTGTCTCAGTTGATTCTCTAATAACATCTTCTGTTGAACGAAATTCCCCTAGTACAAGGTGGTCAACGTTTCCCACATCTCCCTTGTTCTGTCCTTCTCAGGAATTTGTGGGACCATGTGATCTTTGACCCCATCTAGAATCATGCATTTTCCCTTCGCCTGGGCCTCCTCGTAATTCTTCAATGGATCAGCGTCGACCAGAATAGGAACTACTTTCAAGGCATAGTCCTTAATGTGATGTTTGTCTAGGATTGCTAGGATCCTAGCCTTCTAGATGACAAAATTGGATGCTCCATCCAATCTGTCATGATCCCTCATTCCATTGGCCGCCATCTCTGCTCAACAAATATAGGATTGGTTCTCCTCTCCCTTTCTTGTAGTTAATCTAGCAAGACTTGGATCTAGATTTCTTCGAAGCTAGAAATCCTCTAAGGAACAAGCTCCTCTAGACTCCCTCTGAGTCTTGATTTCCTTCATGGAAATTCTCCGACCAAATGTTGAATCACTCCTTTCCAATCCTCCTTTGATGTTGCAACCCGGATCTAGATTTATTTGGCGAGAAATCTGCCAAGGAAGTGACTCCCTCTACCTCACCTTTGTCTCCACAGACACTATTATGCACCAAAAACAATAGCATCCCACCACCTCCTTAGATCAAATTTTCACTGCTACATAAACCCCGACAATTGACTGATTTGAGCCTCTCAAGCTCCATGCTAGCCCAGAGAGATGACGCAGTCACTGCGTGAGTGTTGGGTGTGGAGCCTGATTATCTTATGTATTCAAAGGTATCGTTTCATTCGACCCTAGTTCATAATGGGGCGGCAATGCCACCCATAAAATATTCGCTACATGGGGGGTCCGGGGGAGGGGGGGGGGGCGGCTGTGACCTTTGGGAGTCCCCCCCCTTGCGAGGGGATCGGGGGCAGCGCCCCTGAAGCTAAGAATATATGTAAAATTGCCTTGTAAAATGTTGTAATTTCATAGTCAATTTGGGTCGTTCAATAGGCGGAGCTCTGAAGATAGAAGTTATGTTTAACTTAGGGTTTGTTTCGCTAGAAGGAAACCCCTCGCTATATATGAGGAAATTATATTGTCTCTATGTATATCTATATTCTAAGTAAGCAAGAGAGAGGAGATTGAGAGTGAAGAGGGAATTATAACGGATCTATAGTAGGTTGTATCTCTTCAGTTTGTTGGATAATATAAAAGGAAGGACTGGTTGTTTCTCTGTGGACGTAGCCCAAACTGGGTGAACCATGTATATTTTTGTCTCTATTGTTTTATACGTTTTCTGTGTTTATATTTCTGCATGTGCTTCGCCGTTCTGTAATATATAATTTTCTAACAACTGGTATCAGAGCTGAAGGTCTTTTTCTGGCTGATAAACTCACAGGAAAGAAGGGTTCTTGGTTCGAGTGGGAGCAATGGCAGAAGATGGTAGGTTTAGGGTCGAAAAAATTAACGACCAAAAATACAAGTTGTGGAAGATGCAGATGGAAGATTATTTGTACCAGAGAGATCTGTACCCACCATTGAGTAGAAAGACAAAGAAGTCGATGAGTATGACATACACAGAATGGGATATTCTCGACAGAAAAGCACTTGGAACAATACGGCTGTGCTTAGCGGCGTCAGTAGCATTTAATATTTCAAAGGAAACAACAACAGATGGTATAATGTCGACATTGGCCAAACTACATGAAAAACCCTCGGCCTCAAATAAGTTATTTCTTATGAAGCATTTATTTAATATGAAGATGTCAGAAGGTGGATCTGTTGCTGATCATTTAAATGAGTTTAATATAGTTACCAGTCAGTTAAGTTCTGTAGGGGTAACTTTTGATGATGCAGTTAGGGCTTTGTTATTTTTGTGCTCATTGCCAGAAAGTTGGAATGGATTAGTTATGGCCATTAGTAAATCTATCTCTAGATCCAGTACTTTAAAGTTTGACGATGTTGTCAGTGCAATCCTTAGCGAGGAAATCCGACGAAAAAGCTCCGCTGAGACATCAGGTAATGCTTTGACTACAGAGACTAAGGGAAGAAAAATGGAAAGAGGAAAGAGCCTTGATATTGCAGTAAGTCAAGAAAAGGCATATCCAAGTCTAGATCGGGGATAGTGTGCTAGAAATGCGGTAAGAAAGGACACCTGAAGAAAGACTGCAAGTCTCAAAAGGGAAAAGAAGGAGACGCGTAGTAAGAAAATAATCATGAAGTGAATGTAACAGGTGATGTGTTGCAAGATGCTTTGATTAATTCATTAGAGAATATTATTTATGCCTGGGTGGTAGATTCAGGGGCCTCATTCCATGCCACACTTGATAGGAAACATTTGTGTGATTATGTTCAAGGAGATTTTGGAGAGGTTCGATTGGGTGATGATAAACCCCGTAAAATCATTGGAATGGGACCAGTTTTCATAAAATAGCAAAATGGAAATCAGTGGCTATTGAAGGAGGTAAGACATGTTCCAGATCTGAAGAAAAATATGATTTCAACAGAGTATCTGGGAGGTGAAGGTTGCGTAACTACTTTCACAGATAAAACTTGGAATGTCACTAAAGGATCCCTGGTAATAGCGAAAGGAGGAAAGGTTGGTACATTGTATTTATGCAATGGTATTTCTAATTCTGTTAATGCTTTAACCTCTACAGGAGAAGATACGACATTGTGGCATCATAGGCTCGGGCACATGAGTGAGAAGGGGATGCAGATTCTTCACTCAAGAAATTTGTTGCCAGGTTTGAAGCATGTTGATTTAAAATTATGTGAGAATTGTGTTTATGGAAAACAGAAGAGAGTCAAATTCCTTAGAGTTGGAAAAGAAAAGAAGAGCGAAAAATTAGAGCTTGTGCATACAGATGTATGGGGACCTGCTCAGGTATCATCTCTTGGTGGCTCTTGTTATTATGTTACTTTTATTGATGATGCAACCAGAAAAACCTGGATTTATTGTATTCGAAATAAATCTGATGTATTTGATACTTTCAGGAAATGGAAAGCTTTGGTTGAAAATGAGATAGAAAAAAGGCTCAAGTGTCTCAGATCAGACAATGGAGGTGAATATTGCAGCAAAGAGTTTCATAGGTACTGTTCAGAGGATGGAATTCGTAGAGAGAAGACAGTTCCAGGAACACCACAAAAAAATGGTGTGTCAGAAAGGATGAACAATACAATCATGGAGCGTGCAAGGTGCATGAGATTGCATGCAGGATTGCCTTTACAATTTTGGGCAGATGCTGTAGATACTACTGTTTATCTAATACATAGAAGGCCTTCAAGTTCCTTGGATGGTGGTATTCCAGAGGAGGCATGGACAGGTAAAAGGGTAAACTACTCATTTTTAAAGACTTTTGGTTGTGAAGCCTTTGCCCACATTAATAAAGAAAATAGAACAAAGCTTGAGGCAAAATCAAAGAAATGTACCTTTATTGGATATGGTGTTAATGATTTTGGTTATCGCTTTTATGATTATGAAAAACACAAAATTGTTAGGAGAAGAGATGTCATATTCAATGAAAAGGTTTTGTATAAGGATCAACTGTATGAAAAGAAACAGGAAAAAGAAAACAGAGAATACACAGTGCTTGACAAGATCACAGGAAAAGTGATGGTGCCTGAAAATCATAATGATCAATAGCTAGAACAACAACCACAACAACAACAAGCACCTCAAACACCTGAGAGTGATGTTAAAAGATCTACCAGGATAGGTAGACCCCTTGAACGATACTCTCCTTCATTATATTATGTATTATTGACTGACTCTGGTGAGCCAGAATGTTATGAAGAAGCGGTATAGGTAGAAGCTAGGAAGAAGTGGGAGCAAGCCATGAAAGAAGAGATGGAATTCTTAGCACATAACCAGACTTGGGACTTAGTCAGGTTGCCTGCAGGTAAAAAAACATTGCAGAATAAATGGGTTTACAAGTTGAAGGAAGAAGATGGAGGTAGAAAACGTATAAAGCTAGACTTGTAGTGAAAGGGTTTGCACAGAAAAAGGGTATAGACTTTGATGAGATATTTTCTCCTATTGTTAAAATGACTTCAATCAGAACTATTTTAAGTCTAGTAGTAGCTGAAGATTTTCATCTTGAGCAATTAGATGTAAAGACAACCTTTCTCCATGGGGATTTGGAGGAAGAGATATATATGTAGCAGCCACAAAGATATGAGGTAAAAGGGAAGGGAAAACTAGTGTGCAGGTTGAAGAAGAGCTTGTATGGCTTAAAATAGGCTCTAAGGAAGTGGTATCTAAAATTTGACAGGTTTATGTCTAAACAAGGTTATACTAGATGTCATCTGATCATTGTGTTTATCTCAAATGGTAGAATGATGACAGCTATATTATATTGTTATTGTAAGTAGATGGAATGCTTGTTGTAGGTTCTAACATGCAGGAAATAAATGCGCTCAAAATAAAATTGGCAAACTTATTTGCAATGAAGGATTTGGGTGCTACAAAACAAATCCTTGGTATGAGAATAACTAGAGACAAGAAGAATCGGAAATTAACATTATCTCAAAGTGAGTACATGGAAAAGGTGTTGAAAAGGTTTAATATGCAGAATGCAAAACCAGTTAGTATACCTTTGGCTAGCCATTTCAAATTAAGGAGGAGTGTCCCAAGACTCGGGAAGAAATGGCTCATATGTCTAAAGTTCCATATGCATCAGCAGTTGGAAGCTTAATGTATGCAATGGTCTGCACAAGGCCTGATATTGCACATGCAGTGGGAGTTGTAAGCAGGTACATGAACAATCCAGGAAAAGAACATTGGATGGCAGTGAAGTGGATTCTCAGGTATTTGAGAGGTACCACAAATTAAGCATTATGCTTTGGTGGTTCAAACATTACTCTACATGGATATGTTGATGTAGATATGGCGAGTGATAGAGATAACATGAGAAAAACAACAGGGTATGTGTTTACTATAGGTGGAACAACTGCTAGTTGGTCTCAAAATTGCAAAGTGTTGTTGCACTCTCAACAACAGAAGCAGAGTATGTTGCTGCTACAGATGCTAGTAAAGAAATGATTTGGTTACAAAGGTTTCTGGATGAATTTGGTTAGAAGCAGGAGTTGAGCAAGTTATACAGTGAGAGCCAAAGTGACATACATCTTGAAAAGAACGCTGCATTTTATTCCAAGACTAAACATATACAGCTCAATTACCATTTCATACAGTCAGCGTTGGAAGATGGACAGTTGAAGCTGGAAAAGATACACACTAGCTAGAATCTTGCAGATATGTTATCAAAAGTTGTAACCAGGGAAAAACTGAGAATCTGCTTAGTTTCAATTGGTCTTCAAGTATGATGAAGAAGATGAGAAACAACCAGGTCCAAAGTGGAGTCATTGTCTAGCAAATGAAGCAGCGGTGGAGTTGTTATAATCAGTCTCCAAGTGGGAGATTGTTGGGTGTGGAGCCTGATTATCTTTTGTATTCAAAGGTATCGCCGCATTAGACCCCGGTTCGTAATGGGGCGGCAACGCTGCTTATAAAATATTCATTACAGGGGGGGTCCAGGGGGGGCAGTTGCGACCTTTGGGAGCCCCCCTTGGTGGGGGTATTGGGGGAAGCGCCCCCGAAGCTAAGAATATATGTAAAATTGCCTTGTAAAATGTTGTAATTTTGTAAATTAGGGATTTTTTCCCTAGAAGGCAACCCCTCGCTATATATGAGGGAATTGTATTACGTCTATGTATATCTATATTCTGAGTAAGGAAGAGATAGCAGATTGAGAGCAAATAGGGAATTACAGCGAATTTGTTGTAGGTTGTATCTCTTTGGTTTGTTGGATAATATAAAAGGAAGGACTGGTTATTTCTTTGTGGACGTAGCCCAAACTGGGTGAACCACGTATATCTGTGTCTCGCTTGTTTTATGCATTTTTTGTGTTTATATTTCTACAATATTTTATTTGTTCCATTGTTCTGTAATATATAATTTTATAACAGTGAGTTCCTCTCGGGTATTGTGTCACCCTCTACAAGCTTGAAATGTTGATGCAGGGATTGTGCAAGCCTCTACATCACTTCTCTGGCTCTACTTCACTCTTTCAACTGCTCCTCTCCCTCTGGAACCGCGTTGTCACTCGGGACAACTGATTCTCTACAACAAATTCACTGGATCTCCCCGGCTAATGTCTTCAGTGTCCAATGGTCTGCAATGCTCTGATACCATGTGAAAATTTCTGAATCTACACACCAGAAATCTTACTACAATCACTGGTTTATCATCTCCTACTTGTTTTTACATTCAACAAATTATTTAATTATTTAAACACTGATGAAAAACACTACTGTAGACTACATTGACATATAGATCATAAATTGAAATAATATGAGACAAAAACACAAGGGACGCCATTATTTTTGGACCAATGTCCTCGGAAAAACCCAATGCGGGAAAGCCGATAAAACATATAGAGGGTTTGTATTATTAAGCAAGCAGAATCTGAGTACAATAGGTTGCCTCTCACACCAGGTAACCTTTCAGAGAAATATTGGCAATAAGAAATACATACGAGGGTTTACCTCGTTCTCTAAGTCACACCTGATCCACTGAATGGTTGTCTTCGGCAAGCACTACGAAAATCCCAGCACAATCTATTTTGTGTGGGCCAGCGTCTTGCCTCTGGGAGACTGTGTCACTTCTCTGCTAGATCGATTTCCTCTCAGGAGCTTCGACTTCAGTCCTCCCAACTTATAACATCGAAATCCCAGCAAAATATCAAACTTCTGATGATTATCTTGTACCCCCACTACAAGAACTCTCTTGGCATGCGTCAGCTCTGCGTGAGTCCCTTCCTGGGCTGTGTAGGCCTCTGCACTGCCTCTCTGATGCTACTACTGCCTCTCTGCCTGATACTCGTTGGCTCAAAACTCCCTTCTGATCCAACTCTCTGCTACTACCCCTCTCACTGCAACTCAGATCACCTATTTGATTTTCTCAGCAAACCACGCCCCAGAAAAATCGAACTGACTGATCAATATGTTGTATCTCCAACTAACCCTCAAGCCTCCTCTTATACTTTTCCTGTTGATGAATCAGCGGCTAAGATTAAGTCCCTAATCAATGGCCAAGATTAAAACAGACTTGATCCTCATCACTTAGAAGCTTCTCACCTATATTTTTATTAATACCCATTAATATTTTTATTTTCCTAAGTTTAGACTTAGGAACCCATTAAAAATATTAATTATTTTAATAACTCCTCATCCAAGTGGAATTTCTCCAAACGATTTTTGGGTCTAGGAGATCTCATGTGTTCTAACCTCTCCACAAAATTTCAGAGCTAAAACACATCCTATGCTACCCCAAATCAACAGACAAAAACAAATTGTTGACAAAAAAACGACAGTGCCAGCTATGCATGTACAAAACCATTTGAGAAATGTAAATGTATTATAATGCATTTGAAAACTTATTCTAACTTTTAATGATATACATATTTTGATCGGCAATAAGAACTCGAAAGTCAAACTTAGATTAACAATGCACTGAATGACCATCCTTAACGCAAAATTTTTAAAACTGTTATTAAATTGTAATAAGTAGGAAAACAAATTGGTCAAACAATAGTTTAATTGCCGTTGAACGACCCCGCGATCACTATAGTCCTGCAAGGGAGGGACTAATAATACCAGCCAACCCACCCTCCAACACATAATAATTCTATTGTGAACATAATAATTCTTTTACGACTTTTGGAAACAGCGATTTAAATATTTGTAATCCACCCACCGACATTCCAAACCAAACGCTCATAATAATTCTATTGTGATTTTTGGAAGCAGCCACTAAAATATTACAATTCCACCAACATTCCCTAGGGAACTATTGTGACTTCTAGAAGCAGCCATTAAAATATTTTTATTCCACCGACCTTCCAGAGAAACGCTCACGCATCGAGGACCCATTGAAATATAGATAATGGCGAAATAAAATACTTTAGCCATCTTATGTGAATAGTGGCGAAATAAAATACAATGTTGAGCATGACACTACAGTATTGTTTATTCTTCCATGCCATGTCCATATCCAACAACATTGTGTTGTTTTTATATTTTAATCGATTTTTATATAAATATTAAAATAAAATTGTTTTATAGAACCATTATTATTTTTATCAATATTTACTAAAAACTTATTTAATTATGATAATAAAAATATTAAAATAATAAAGGGGATTTTAAAAATTCTTATTTAAAAAAGAGATTTTATATTTATAGATGAATAGCTGTTTTGAAAACAAGTATTAGTTATTTGCATGCTATGTAATTCAGTCAACAAAAGACAAATATCTTAGATTTTCTATTTATAGATGAAGAGCTGTTTTGAAAACAAGTATTAGTTATGTGCATGCCATGTAATTCAGTCAACAAGAGACAAATATCTTAAACTAAAAGAAATTTACATATATATTGACTTTTCCAAAATGGGATAATGACTTCCTAATTCTGATTTCTCAATTTAAATAGTACCAAAAGCTACATTAATATAAAAACCTTCCTATCAGATGAGTATTTTTAGGGGTTTGGAGATGAAAATACTATTGAATATGTTATTAGACAAAGGTGTATGCATCTCAACTTGGGGATTGCTAATTTTGTATGCGCAAAAGAAATATGGGATTTTGCTGCTATGTATTAATTACAAACAACTCAATGGTTACTATAAGGAACACGTTCATTGAAGACATGTGTAATCTATAAAAGAAGCATAGGGAATTGAGATATTTATCACCAAGTCAAATTAAGGAAAAAGATGTTAACAAAGCAATACTCAAAACAAGATATGGTCATCATTAATTTTTAGGGTTGCCATTTAAGTATGATGATGTATCTCATGGATAATTATTCATATCCTCTAGGTATTTTGATACATTTATTTTTGTTTGTTAGGATGACATATTAATTTACTCTTCACTCTAAAATATTAAAAGGTTATTTGTTACACATCTGATGGCCTAACTTGAATAATTGAGTGCATTGATATTAAAGAAGTTTCAAGGTCAATTTTGTATGTTAGTTATTTTATTGGTTCTGGATTGAATGTCACTATTAAATTAGGTATTGTCATTAACATCAATGATTTTGCATTACGAATTATAAAATACTTGAAAGTTTTCGTATAAATTTTTCCCAAAAGTTTTCGTATAAAAAATTTCATTTTTGAAGATTTAAGCAAATTCTTGTTATTGAGGTAATCATCTAAACAAGCTAGTTGATGGAACGAATAAATGGTATAGGTGTTCGGAGTGATATGAATTAAATGATATACTTAAGGCATCTTGTAATGGGTCATGAATCAAATTATTTTGTAATGTGTTAGAATCGTAGTATATCATATTGAGGCATAAGTCAAAAAGTGTGATTTATGAAGGAAAGATAATGTTGTAGCATTTCTAAAAAATATATAAATTAGTTCGGAAAATAATGGAAATTTTAACAAGATTATGATAATATACGACAATTTTTTTTGAAAATCTGGGTTATAGCTGTCAAACTTCAGGATTTTGGGTGTCCTAAAAGTTCTTGACAGTTGTTATCACTGACAAAATTTCAATGCCAAATGTATTACATTTGTTTGATGGTAAAACACATAAATCTTTTTTAGCAGTTTCGCAGCGCAACATCTTTTAGGTGATTTCGCAGCGCGCTGCGAAACCCGTGTAGCAGCCTGTTTCAGCTGAAGAAACTCTGTTTTCTGCTTTTACTAGTCAATTTCTAAAAGCTTTCCTGAGCAGCTGAGAACTTACTTTTGCAAACTGAAAGAGGCTTTTCTTCCTAACATGATTCAATACAAAAACCTCTTTCAGTTTCTTCAAATTCGTTCTGAGGTGGGAGGAATTTATGGTCAAACTTGGGCTACGAAACTGCAGAAAGTCAAGCTTTGTCTACTGGTTTTAGTAGTGTTTTTCAAAATCAGTTTCTGGTCACATGAAAGGCTATCTTGGAATTATGAAGGAGGTTTCTCTTCATAACATGTCCAGCTACAATAACCTATCTCACTTTATTCTTATGTGTTTTCAGTTGGGAGATAAGAAGCTTTCATTGAGACCCTAATTTCAGAAAACGGATTTTTCCCTGTTTGCCACGTGTTTTTCAAGGACAGTTTCTGGACAGCTGGAGAAATATTTTCAAAAACCAGGAGAGGTTTTTGTTCTGGACAACATGGGCTACAAAAACCTCCTTCCGTTTCGTAAAATGTGTCATGGATGAAGAGATAAAGGTTCTGCACTTTTCAAGGATCTAACCCTAAAAACAGGGAAACATGTTCCCTAATTTCTAGGGTTTCTCATCAGCAGTTGGGTGACCACGTGGGAGGCTTCATCAAATTCGACCTCATGGAGTGTTAGGTGTCAATGAATGCTTTAAATGTTTAGATAAGTTTGTTGTAATCATAATAAGGAGTTACACTCCTAGTTGTATTAGGTCTCTAGGACTCCTAGTTAGCTGTCCTTTGCATTTAATAGTTAGTTTTGAATGTCATTAGGTGTCAAATTAGGAGGAATTCGAATTCCCCTCATGCTGGAGGAAGGAATCTACATGAACTCTATATATGGGAGAAGAACTGATGTACAAAGGGTTGGAAAATGTTAGAGAAAAAGACTACTTTTGTAAATGTTATGCAGGGATTGATATATACAGAAGCAGTTGGACTTTTCAGAAGCTGAGATTCTTAGTGTACTTCAGTGAGCTTCATATTTTATCTTTGATATGCTTTACTTCCATAGTCTTAATGCTTATTACTCAGAATTCATGGAGGAACATGCTCTGACTTCCTTTAAGTGTGAAACTATGGTGAATTGAGTTTTTGAGTCCTATCTTTGGATGTTTTTCTTCAATGTTTTAATACTTATTACTCAGAATTCATGGTTACTCATGCTCTGACTTCCTTTAGGTATTAAACTCTGATATATCACTTTAAATTCTTTCCTTTTAAATACCTTGATGTATCATTACTCAGAATTCATGCCCACATGCTCTGACTCCTATGAACTTCAAGTTATTGAAACTTTCTTGAATGTGTCACTCTTTCATTGAAGTATATACAAGCCTCAGTTTTATAAGAAGAGCTATTTGTTATCCTTATCTCTGTCACTGACTCCATAGCCCAATGGTAGCAAGTCTCCATCTTCCAATCTACCAACATATAAAATCACAAACCATAGAGTTAGCCATCTATCCATATCTTTAATCAATATCATTAACCCTTTGAGAGAGCCCTCTCAGGCTAAGGAGGCTAAGCCTTAGCTAAAAGATTGGTTTGAAATAGTTACACTAAGATAGTCTGATCAGCAGCCTATCAGGGTCCTATTTTGGTGATAACAACAGTGATGAATCCATTTCTACCCTAAAATAATGATTCAAACACTCCAACATTTTGATTTTTAAAATTTTTTTACCAGATTTTGGCAAGAAAATTGTCGTACAAGCAAATTTGTGTCGTCGATAGAAAACACCCAATTTGACCATGCATTGTAGAAGATATCTAGCAAGGTATCTTAAAATCCTACCATATACTTAGTTATAGACTTAATAAAGTAGAGCATTCTGATTTTTTGATTTTTCATTTTTACCATATTCTAGCAAGAAAATTGTCATACAAGTGAATTTGTGGCATTGGTAAAAAACACCCAATATGATCATGCACTCTAGAAGATATCTAGCAAGGTATCTTAAGATGATACCTTATACTTAGTTATAGATTTACTAAAGTAGGTCCTCGTCGAAGATGGCAAACAATATTTATCGGTCGTCAAAAATGGCAAGTAATATTTATCGGTCTATAAGATATTTAATGCGGTTGGGTTGTATATGTTCACCATTAGATTTAAACAAATATAATTTAACGGTGGACATATACAACCCAACCACATTGAAAATCCTATAAACTCGTAAATAAGCTTTACCGTCAAAAATATTATTGTCCTAAAAAATGTTTCTTCCTCTTTTGAAATGGTGTTCGAATTACTCCAAATTAAATAGAAAAAAACTGAACTGAAAATAAGTAATATACTATAAGACATTAAATGAACCAGGACTATATATATCTTTACAAAAATAAAACAGTAAACATATACAGGCATGGTTCATTTAATACTCTATAACATGCTGTATATTTGTTGTTAAAACTTGAAGTCAAATGCGTCCCTAGAGTCATCAATGATGCGCATGCAAAAGAACTTACCGAAGCAATTTGAAGGGTTCGAGACTAGCATCTTCCTTCACTAGGTTGAGGTTTTATAGTTATTTTATTTTAATATATTATAAATCCGAAGCAATTTGAAGGGTTCGAGACTAGCATCTTCCTTCACTAGGTTGAGGTTTTATAGTTATTTTATTTTAATATATTATAAATCCAAAATAATGTAGATGACATGGAATGTGTTCGGTAAATGAATTTAGTTATCATAAACTAAATTAAATTTTAGGGAATGGTCATATAATTTGATCAATTAGATTTCAATGAAGAGATTACGGAGGGTTCCTTGGTAAGAACTTCTATCGAAGAGTAAAGGTTTTGTGTTTTATTATTATTATTATTAAAACAGGTAGAAGTATGGTAAAGTTTTAATATTTGAAGAAATATGGGTGAGATTTACCATTAATTTTTTTTGTTATAGTGTAACATGAATTATATTTAATAGCTTATAAGTTATTAAATTAATAATTTATGATTTAATAAAAGTTGAGATGCAACTATAGTATTGGTATAAGTTAAATTAAAGATTCTAAAATCAAATCCAAAGTGATTAGAGTATATATTTTAATAGTTAAATAATTTTCAATAAAAAAAAATTATTTTATAAAAAAAAAAAATTGTATAATAAATTGATGTTTTGTTTGATTACAATTTTAAAATTAAACTATTATTAAAAATGATGTTTATAAAAAATAATTTGAATAATTTTTAATTAAAATTTTTAAAACTATATTTTCATAAAAATAATTATTAAAAATGAAATATTAATATTAGCAAGGTGGATATGATAAAATATTTGTTCAATTTTTTTCATAATTTTCATATTGATTCTTAAATCCATAAAAATATGATCTATTGTGAGTGTTCCAATTTTTCACATCTATTCTTTTGCAAAACGTGTATAAGAAATTGCATTAGCATTTCCTCTCAATAAAAGATCAAGGACTTTATCCTCTGAATTTGCAACTTCAAGATTGATGAACATGATCTTATTCTCAGTGTTAACGTAGTTTTCCTCCTTCCTAAGATTGTTGTTATTTTTGTGAGCTTGAATGTAAATTTTCACTTAAATTTCAAGTGGTTGGAATGAGATATTGTAATGTTATTGTTGAAAAATGCAGCAAGAAATTTTCAATTTGATTTTTCCTTGATTAAATTTGGAAAATTCGAATATCCACATCAGCAGAAAAATTGGATGCAGTTAACTGAGGTGAAATGGCACTTATCACTCAGTTATCTCAGTAAATTCGAGTTGGAGGAGTTAAAGTTCAGTTAAACATGTGTGATTACTAATTTGTAGCAATCAAGGTCAGTTATTTCATGTTGTTTTTAGTTAAACTAGTTCCAATTGTTGGAGGAACTAGTGGAAGGTCAATTGTGCAGTGGGACTTCAATCAAACTCAGTGATAATCTAGTTAACAGATCAATCATCCCAAAATAGCTAGTGCATGCAGAGAATTCGAGTTCCCCAGTTGTGGTGGAGATTGCAAGGCAATGTAACATCAATTGTAGACTAGTCTTGAGTGTACAGGTGTTGCATGTAGTCAGATGATCAACCTTGGTAATTGTGTAATCCATTTTGGAAAAATTCCTAAATAATATGGGCCTAATTTCTCAACGAATTGCGTAAGGAAATAGGGGCTCAAGGAAAGGCAGAAATTAACTAAGTCTAGTTAGATATTCTCAATGAGTAGAGAGATAGGTTATTCACTTGCAGGTTGTGTTCAGTTGAGAAAATCAATTGTAATACATCTCTATTCATCATATTGATGTAAGCAGGCATTGAGGTTTTTAGCAGATTTCTTTCCCTAAGAAACATATTGTATGCATGTGTGTTATTTCTCATTGCATGTGTATGATTGATGTTCTAAATTGTGAATTGAATTCAACGGAGCAGTATAGTAGGTTTGATTCTTATGATTTTGATTAAAACTTCATGAGTTGTTGCAAACCTACATCATAATTTCTACATGGTATCAGAGTAGGATTCACATTAGAGTATGAATTTTAAAGTTGTTTCTCAGGAGGTTCAAATTTGTAGTTTAGTGTAGTAGGATCTCTTCAAAGTTGGGAAGATGAGCTTCAACGAGCTAAGGCTAGAGTATGCCTTTGAAGGAAACTATAATTTTATTTCATGGAGGCAATGATGACAATGGATTGTTAGAATGCATCAAGAGAGATATTGCAAAACCAATGGAATTTGATGCCCAAAACCTAGATCAATGGAAGAAAGATGTAGCTAAGGCGAGGAGAATAATATTGGAGGGAGTATGTGATCACATTGTCACCAATATCCATGGGAAATAAACTCATGCAATGTGGCAAGCACTGATAGATCTATTCCAAAATAGCAGCGACCATAGGAAACTTTGAAATATCAAGATGCAGAAGAATGACACTATTTAGTAGTATCTGAGCTAGTTCACATAACTTTGTGATGAGCTTGCATGAGTTGGTGTTACTATTTCACATGATGATTTGGTAATCCTATCCCTTCTACGGCCTCCCAACAGTTGGCATCACTACCAAGATTCTATGAATGGGATGGAGAAACTACCAAATTGGGAACACTTATAGTTTGATTTGGTACAAGAGGAAATAAGGTAGAATACCAGAGATGGAATTTCATCCAAGGGTGAGGATGAAGAAATATTTTCATTGGTTGGAAAGGGAAAGAAGGGAAAAGGGAATAAATCTCAAATCAAACTAGAATCTAGCCAAGGGGGAAAGAAGAAATATTTGTCCAAAATTAAATGCTTCCATTGTCATCAATTCAGGCACTATGCCACAAAGTGTCCACACAAAAAGGCAAGAAAGAAGACCTTGGGAGGAGAAACAGGTGAAACTTTGGTTTCACAGTTCGGTTTTACTTCATCCTTCTTGCATGCATGACCAACATAGTGATGGGGAGCATGTGGTAATTGGACTCTGGTGCCTCGTTCCACATGATAGGCTATAGATATTTTTTCAATAACCTGGAGGAGAAAGATTTGCAGATGCACATTGAGTTGGGGGATGATGGAAGGTAAAGCGAGAATGATATTGGTATAGTCACCTTTCAGAGGGAGTCAGGCTCCCCTCTCAGGCTCAAGGATGTCATGTTTGTTCCGAGCCTAAAGAAAAATCTCATATTTGTTGCAGGTTTCCAATAACATGGTTATGATGTGACTTTCAGCAAAGGGAAAGCATTCCCGAGACACAAATCCATGAGACAGGTGAAGCGGATCAGGGTTCATATGAAGAACCTGTATAAGCTAGATGTGGAAGATTGTGCTAAATTAAGCACTAAGGTAGAGAAAGTGTAGAGTTTCAATGTTGGTGAACTTTGGAATAAAAGACTTGGTCATGGCACCTTGAAGATTATGCAGCAAATAACCATTGGCCTTCCCAAAGGAGCACTTGGGTAGCAAGGTGTATGCAAATGATGTACCTTGAGGAAGTACACAAAACCACATTCCATGATCGAGACAAAAAAACACACGCAGTCTTGGAAAGGGTCCACTCTGATGTCTGTGGACCTTTCTCAACACTCTCCACTATTAGACACAAATATTTTGTCATTTTTATTGATGAATTCTCAAGGAAGTGCTTGATCTTATTCATGCAGAAAAAATATGAGACATTATCCAAGTTTGTAGAATTTAAGGCACTCGTTGAGAAAGAAACTAACAAGAAGGTGAAGGCTCGTAGGAGTGATAAAAAAGGTGAGTATGAGAGTTGGGGATATTTTTGGGTTACATGGAAAATCCTCACAACTACTGTGTCTAATTTCCATCCCTCAGAATGAAAATTGTGCAAAGGGATGTAACGTTTGATGGGGAGAAAGTGATGCGGTGCTCTCTTGAGAGGGAGGTTCAGATCCCACCAGAAGAGTAGATTTTAGCTCCAAACGAGGAGCCTCGGGAGGTTGTCGAGCAACCACAAATGGAGGATGATAGAGGAGTTAGAGTGGAGACATCACTCAAGCATAATCATCGAGAGAAGGTAGGAAAAGAACCAAGGAGGCTGATAGACTTGTGCAAGATGTGAGGGACAATGTGGGAGCTCCTTTAAATTTGTGCAGGTAGAGAAGATCACCTAATAAGTACGTTGACTGCATGGATCTAATGGCTGAGCTTCTATAGACTGGGCCATCCTCTTTCGAGGAAGAAGTAGAACAACCTGTATGGTTTAATGCAATTATGGAGGAATATGAATCCATTATAAAGAACAATGATTGGAAAGTGTTCCCAAGACTAGAAAATAAATCAGTTGTGGGTTCGAGATGGATCTTCAAGGTAAATCATGCAACAGAAAAAATCATAGAGAAGTATAAGGCATGATTTGTGGCCAAGGGGTACTCTCAAGTTGAAGGAATTGACTATAAGGAGGCCTTT
This sequence comes from Pinus tabuliformis, assembly GCA_031772625.1. NCBI lineage: Eukaryota > Viridiplantae > Streptophyta > Pinopsida > Pinales > Pinaceae > Pinus > Pinus tabuliformis. The sequence continues at coordinate 1,001,046,551 of CM062813.1, read as the reverse complement.
TCTCTTGTAGCAAGGTAATCATCCTTTAGATCAATTCTTGCACTAGCTGCACAGATGGGGTGGAAGATCCACTAGATGGATGCAAAAACAACATTTTTCAATGGGGTTAATGAGGATGAGGTGTAAATCAACCAACCAAAAGGCTTTGCGACATTTTATTATGAGTCTCATGTGTGAAAACTCAATTGAGCATTGTGTGGTCTCAAACAAGCACCCCATGCTTGGTACAGGAGGATCGATAATTATCTCATTGGTTTGGGATTCACCAAAAGTGAAGAAAATGTAAACCTCTATCATATCTTGGTAGAAGGTGAATTTCTTATTGTTGTCTTATATGTTGATGATTTAATTTTATCTGGCTATGAATAGTTGATTAGATCTTGCAAGGAGGACCTTGCAAGGGAATTTGAAATTAAGGACATGGATCTCATGCACTACTTCCTCAGGTTGGAAGTATGGAAAGAGGATGGGGAATTGTTTGTGTCTCAAAGAAATTATGACAACGAGATACTTCAGAGATTTCACAGTTGCAAACCCATGGAGACACCTATAGCGACCAATTAGAGGAAGGAGGATGCCACTTAAGGTGAAGAAGTGGATGCTACGATTTATCAAAAGCTAGTGGGTTCACTGATGTATCTTGTGAACACACGAACAGATATGTGTTACACAGTCAACCAACTAAGCTAATATATGGTTAAGGTGACCAAATTATTTTGGAAGGAAGCTAAGCATATTTTACGGTACCTCAGAGGCACTATCTAGTTGAGACTATGGTACAGACAGACAGAGGGAGTGAAGTTGTGTGACTTCACAGATGCAGATTGAGCAGGGAGTCCATTCGACCAAAAGAGTACATAAGGTAGAATTTTTTAGTTTTGGGTCCACAACGGTTTCCTTATACAATAGGAAGAAAATATATGTGGCGCTTAGCTCGACAAAAGCAGAATGCATGGCTACAAGTCAAGCAACATGTGAAGCGATATGGATGAGAAAGATACTCGTGGGGTTGTTTGGTCAGATGATGGATCCAACTGTGATATACTATGATAATCATATTTAGGTCAAGTTCTTTGAGAATATTGTATTTCAAGATCGATCCAAGCATATAGATATTCACTATCACCATTTACGGGACTATGTGGAGAGGCAGATAATGTTGCAACTATACATTCTGACAGAGGAACACGATGTAGACATTTTGACAAAGGCCTTGTCAAGGGGGGTGTTGAGGCAAATTAATTACCTATAATTTAATTTTCAACCTGAGGGTTTCATAAAACTTGCGAAGCATGCGTGCATTGTAGATGCTAGAAATTAACTTCCAATTTAGATCAATCTAACTACAAAACCAAATAATGAAAAACCAAATTCACCTATTCTAATTCAACAATCAATTCAAAAGAAATTATAGTACAATGTGTGGAATGGAAATCTTAATCTATCACACTTGCAGGAATTGAAAAGCACACCATTCTTTCAGAAATGAAATTGTGTGAAATGAAATCTACTCTAAGGGATCATGTGCGCATTATTAAATCAGGATCCTATGAAATGAATAATCAAAACCACATGATATGAAATGAAAGCAAAAACAATCATTCTTAACCTCTAGATATGAAAGGAAATAAAAGCAATCACTCTTAACCTCTCACATAGGAAAATATATGAAAGAAATAAATCTTAATTTATGAAATCAATAAATCTTAATCTATGAAAAACAATAAATCTTAATCTTTGAAAAACAATAAATATCACACATTATAGGTGGCCAATCTAAAAGTGTGAGAGATGGAAAGTTGAGAGCCCCAAATACAAGCATAAACAAATCAAAGTGAATATCACTCATGAGCATGGTGCCAAATCCAAATTCTATATTCAAAACATGAGAATTTCCCCAACTTTACACATGCCTTTCAAAGGAGAAGGCTCTCCTATTTATACAAAAACATAAGAAGCTACCTCATTAATGGAGGTCCATTATTCTCTCCCTATATCCTTAGAAAATCTCATAGAGTTACAACTCAAATAGGTAATGATGAGACACATATCCTTTTTGACCTTTATCCAAATCTTCTTCCATATCTTGAAGATAATTTGAATTTGAGTATTGGAGGCCACATAAGGGTGCCTTGGAAGCTTCCAAATGACATACACATGTCATGAAACTCAAGTCACTTTTAAGTATTAGCAAGTATATGTCATTTTTCTAAATTTTAACCATTTAATTTACTTATAATACTAGAAATCATTAACTTTTGGAAAACACAAAGGTAACCCATATAATTATGAAAATGGAGGCTAATGAAAGGTTATATGGTCATGGAGTTGTGACATGTGAGTGAAATGGTGGTGATAAAGGTGAAAGTGGTTGATATTTTGAATACATTTTGGAGACTCTACAGGGGGAGTCCCAGTTCCATAGGTGCAGGATAAGGGTCATTGATAATCCCTTTCTTGCTGAGAGGGAGTGTTGAAAAATGCAGCAAGAAATTCTCAATTTCATTTTGCCTTGATTAAATTGTGAAAATTAAAATTTCCACATTAGCCAAAAACTTGGATGTATTTAACTGAGGTGACATGGCTCTTGTCACTCAGTTAGCTCAGTAAATTCGAGTTCGAGGAGTTAGAGTTCAGTGAAACATGTGTGATTTCTAGTTTGTAGCAATCAAGGTCAGTTATTTCAAGTTGTTTCCAGTTTAACTAGTTCCAAATGTTGGCGGAACTAGTGGAAGGTTAGTTGTGCAGTGGGACTTCAGTAAAACTTAGTGATCATCTAGTTAACTAATCAATCAACCATAAATAGCTAGTGCATGCAAAGAATTCGATTTCCCCAGCTGTGGTGGAGATTCCAAGGAAATGTATTACTTGTAGACTAGTCTTGAGTGTACAAGTGTTGCATGCAGTTAATTGATCAACCTTGGGAATTGTTCAATGGGCCTAGTTTCTCAAGGAATTGTGCAAGGAAACGGGGGCTCAAGAAAAGGAAAAGTTTGACTAAATCTGGGTTAGAGATATTCAGTGAGAAAAGAGATAGGTTATTCACTTGTAAGTTGTTCTCAGTTGTGCAAAGAAATTGTAACACATCTCTATTCATCATATTAATGCAAGCAAGCATTGGGTTTTTTAACAGATTACTTTCCATGGGAAAAATATTGTGTGCATGTGTGTTATTTCTCATTCCATGTTTGTGATTGATGTTCTAAATTGTGAATTGAATTCTGCAAAGAAATAGAGTAGGTTTGTGTCTTGTGGTTTTGATTAACTTCATGAGAAATTGAAAATATAGATCATAATTTATATAGTTATATTGTAATGTAAGTTTCTTATTGGGTAATATAAGGATTTTTCCTTGGTTAATAAACAATAGTGAACACAATTTTTTAAAATTTTAATATTTACTATGCATCATGTTGGTTCTACAATAAGATTTAGTTTCGTTAATATAGTAGCTTTTGAATTTTATTTATGGGACAAATATGGTGAATATTAAGGTCTTCCCATGGTTTCTTAAAATATTTTCATAATGTGGAAGTTTTTCTTTGATCGATATGGTGACTGAAGTTAGCATTTTGATTGTCAAATAGGTGGTCAAATGCTTAGAAGCTTCATCAACTTGGCAAGTGTTGATGTGACATAGATTGTTGTTAGCCCAACATGTTGGAAAAAGTAGGGGTTAGATTGGTTTGTTTGACATCATTTCAACTCATTATAATTATTAAATTTCTAGGTCCATCATTTTTTAAGAGTATTTGAACATCTTAGAGGAAGGTGGCAAACTTGGTGTGTTAGCAAAGGTCAAGTAGTATATTGGGTTTGGATTTGGCCAAGGCACCAATGTGGAGTTGGAAATAGGAAGGAACTCGTAATTTTGATATTCTTCATTTTCAAGCAAAAATGTTTAGCAAAAGAAACATTTCTCTTTGGAGGTATCTTTGGATTTAGGTTTTCTTCTTGGAAGAACTAGTGTTCAATGGTTCAAGATTTTTTCTTGTTCTTTGTGGATTGGGCCACCTTTAAGGAGATCATTCGGTGCATTCCTCAAGAATACCTTTCCAATATCAATATAGATATGGATGGTGCCCTTTGAAGAGATTTTGAGTGGAGTTTCGAAGGCCCTTACTATGTGATTATCATAAGCTCTATTCTATTTTGCATTAACGTCATGAGTTAGGACCAATTTTCAATGTTGGGTGGGTTTTGAGGAATGAAGAAATTCATTGGATTAATTGATTTCATGGTTTTTTGGTTAATTATAGTTTCCTATAAAAAACCAAATATTTTCTTGGCCAATGATTTATCAAGGTCTCCCCTCCAAAATTCAGTTGTCTAAAAGTAACTTTACTGATGGATTGTGCCATTTCTTCTTGAAATTAGCAACAATAGAGCATATTTTAATGGAATGTTCCTTTGCAAGATCTTGTTGGGCTTAGGTTCAATATCAATTGGTAGACATTATTTAGGGCTATTTAAATTGGCAAACAATTTTGTTGGGAGATTCTAGATCAATGATTAGGGACTTATTGTTTAGTATTTGACATTATTTGAGAGTTTTTGGTTTATATACTCTTTGGAAACTCAGTTGCAAAACAAATGTGACTTTGATAACGAGGTTAGTTCTCCAAGTTATTTTTTATACATGTTACTTTCTATGTCTAATATCATCACCCTGTGCCATTGAAAACATCATTAGATCTCATTTCAAAAACATCTAGCCCTTAAAATATCCTATTGACCACCACACTATTAGGAAAAAGACAAATAATATTCAAGAGAAACCATCCAACCAATGATCATATCTTTACTTTGAATTCCAATATCTAGGAAGCTAATCCAAAAGAGTGCAATGCATATTCTTGTTTTTGGACTTTTTCAAGGCATTTCACATAATTACTCAACACCTAATATCCAATAGAATTATGGCATTGAGTCTTCCACTCTTGATGGTCTCACTTGTGATGAAAATTTACCATACCATTACTTCCAAGGTTCAAATAAGCATTGGTGAGACAAAGGATGTTAATTTTCCTTAAACTAGCACCTAACATTCTATTAACCTAGCAAATTACAAATCTAGTAAGTAAATGCACAACTAGGTTCTTAACACAATTAGTAGAAGAAAATTTGGACCAATCTCAATCAAAAGTGACACAAGAAAATTATGCCAAATCATTGGTTCTTCATTAATAAATTAGAAACTACTTGAGCTCTTGTCCTAGGATAATGTCATGGCTAAAGAAAGTACAATTGCAAAATACCCTAGATTTGATCTAGCAAATCAAACCTTAGATTTTTTCTCAACCTCCTTAGCTGATTTGGATCTCCTATGCTACACATCAGAACTTTCATCAAACTCGACACATTTGAGTATCACACTCTTCACTTGAGAAAATATCTCTCTCAATGGCTAGTGTCATTGTATTCATGTGTCTTTCTCCTCTCCTTAGCCTTGCTTTTATAAATTTACATTGAGATAAATCCCTAACCCTAATCTCCAAAGTGATTGATGATCAAGATTAAATCTTGCCTCACTTGAGATGAACAATTGAAATGGAATCATAATCACTAAAGAAAATACTTTTCTTTTCCTAAGTTTTATTAGCTCAATAGACAACATAATTAATGATGTCTTTTTCATAAGTTAGAGATAGGTTAAGTCACAATAAAAACTTTATCACAAATGAGAAAGCTTCCTAAGGAGACTTTGGGCGACATCTACATGCCTACACAATTAGGTGGGTGTTGAAGTACATTCCTGAGCTACAAACATCGACAATCCTTATTAGTGAGGGAGGTACTTTTTCCACCTAGACCTGACTCTAATCCTAGAATTGTATCTGCTTCCATAGTTTCTCCCTTTGAACCAGAAGTCTTCCTTACCACCTGGTTCTAAACCATACTCAAAGATGTACTTCCTTTGGCCTTGTTCCTAGAAGCCTCCTACTCCTGAACATCATGTAAGGTCATCTCATACTAAGTGACCTTCTTAATACACTTCGAGAAATTTGTTGACTTCTCTTCCCCCATAAATTTAAGGATAAGTCCCTCTAAACCACTTAACATTGAGGTTACCTACTTTGTGTTCTCTATCACTACTCTACTTCTTGCCATTACTCGAATAACTTGGCCCTTTATCTTATACATTTTCTCTCTCTACTATAATGACATGACCCTCATTAGAGCTAGATCCCACTGATTTGATATATGCCTTTCCATCCTAGGATTATACATATAACCCGTTCTTATTTATCATAAATATTAAAATAAAACTCTGTTAACTTATGGCACCTGTAGCACACCATTCACTTCCAACTTGCCTCTTGACTTGACCTCGAATATCATTATTCCAACCCATTTCATAGAATGTTTGGTATCAACACTAAAATCCACATGTAGTTATGAGTCCCAATCAATTTTTCCATTAAAAAACTCTCGTACCCCTATCATATGTTGTGTGGCTTCACTATCTAGTAGCCATGCACCAACGAGTAAGATGCCCAAGGAAAGGTCGGAAAGAAGTGAGAACTCAGTTTCAAAGTTGTTAAAGAAAACCATGGTGAGCACCAAATATCTGAATGATAAAACTTGAATTTTATTCATTATTCACATGATATACATATTTATACAAGTCTAGTGACCCTTGGTTTCATATTCCAAGTGGTCTCTTGGACTCCCTTTGACTTTTCAACTTCCACACCAACCCTTGGAGGATTAGGTGTCCAACATTCCACCCCTTAATTTGAAGGGGTATGTATGAAGCTCGTAGATGTCCATCACTGCCCCCCTGTTAAATATAAGGTGAGAAGATGGATAAAACTTAATTGCAAGACCTTTTAATATTCTAGAAGACATTCTGACATATGATTGAAATATCTTCTTGGATGTTGAAGCCCATTGCCAAGAAGTGATCCATCCAAGATGAATATTTTTCCTTGCAGGAGGTTTGTTTTTGAAGAATTTGTGTGAAGAATGAGTGGTTTTATGGAAGTTATCACATGGATGAATATAAAAACAATTATCTTTCATATGGCCAACTCAGTCACAATGTTGGCATTTAAAATTGCGTCGTTGTTGTTGTGGAAGAGGAGCAGGATCTGGAACAGCTGAAAGTGAACTTTCATGAAGAAATCCTTCACTTTGAAATTTAATGGGCTTTGAGTAATATAGAATATTAAAGGATTCCTCCTTATCATATCCAAGAATGTTTCTATGATTTTTGTTGACAATCTCTTCCCGAGGTCTGATGATTGGCTTGGGAAGTGTAGGCCGAATTTCTACTTCTGCACGCAAATCTTCTCTTGAACTAGGCACTAAATTTGAATCAGCCTCAGCTTTATATTCTTGCTACTAATGGGAGTCTATCTCAATGTTATGAACATAAACAAGTTCAAAATGATGACTCCACTATTGTAATTCTTCTTCCTAAAGTTGAGACTCCAATTGCAAAAACTCTATATTTTCTTTTGCATTTTGCAAGCAAGTTTGAATGTCTGTGAGAATGAATTTGTCAATCATAATTGTATTGTCCACACTAGAATGTATTAGAGTATTTAGTAACTCTAATACTCCATAAAGTCTATCCATTTTATTAAAAAATCAAACTTTGTAAATGCACCTATTTAACTTAAATTAGAAGCTGCTCCAGTTACAATCTAAACCAAGTCTTGGATCAAGGGTCAAATCATACAATAGTCTACAATTGTCTTAAAAATAACTCAAAAAAATAATGTTGGCTCTCCATTATGGGTAAAGTCACCCTAGGGTCTTGGGTTGAGAACCCCAACAAAGCAGAGGGTTTACAACATAAGGAGGCATGCAAACAGGCAGTCCTAATACTTAAACTACTGAAGTAGGAAGAAGAGGTATTACCCGGAGGTCCTATGTTTGAGGTCATTCCCATATGGTCCAAACCCTTTATTTCTTCCAATGCTTTAGAACCCGCAACTCATTCAAGAAAAGCATATACAACAACGATAATAGAAAGCATGTTCATGATATAGGTGTTAGGTCATATAAGCATGTAAGAAAAGAAGCATTAACGTAAGATTCATAAGAAAATAATAACATATATTAATTCATTAAGACATTAAATATCAGGAACATAATAACACCTCTTTATTGATGTAAACTAAAGAAAGTAGGAAATAACTACAACCTGATTCATCCTCTAGCTCCAAGAAAAACTATCCTCTAGATTTGTCCTGCCCAAGCCTTAGCAATCCTCCTCCATAAGTATACACAAGGATGCCATAAAGGGATGAAGGACATCTCAAGAAGGAAACAAAGGTTTCCTATGACTTGGGAGTGTAGAAGGCAAAAGATTTCTTCAGAATTGATGAGGGATGTAATCAACTATAATATCAATATCTAATCTTTTCCTCCTCCTTTAGGCCTTCCCATGGAGGTCTATTTATACTTCTCCAAATTAGTTTTTTAGATGGGAAACAGTTGGGCCACGACTATAGTAGGTGAGTAATAGGTAAAACTCGTAAACTCCACCCGAATTTAAGGATATTATATATATATATATATATATATATATATATATATATATATATATATATATATATATATATATATATATATATATATATATATATATATATATATATATATATATATATATATATATATATATATATTTAACACATATACGCAGGTTGGGTATAGACTGACCCGCGTGTACATGCTTTTTATATAGGGAAAAACAACGTATGGGATTTAAAACATTGTTTTTTAGAATTTGGACCAAGTCTAGAAGGGAAGGGTTGCCCTAGGCCATAACACAGAGCATCAAATATACCAAGGGTGGTAAATGGTGCTATAACAGATGCCCCCTAGTATATGAGGTCATAAGGGGTACATGATGGCTGAAATATTAAAAGTGTATAGAAGGAATCATGCCAAGACCTGAGAGGAGTTCACCAGAATTCAGCCTGCCAAGCTAGTGGAAGAGATTAGAAAGAAAGCTATTGTCTAAGGCAGGCATACCCATGCTTAGAGATAATAAATCATGTCCGCATATCAAATACAAAAGCGGATCCAATATGTATACAAGTATAAAAGGATTGAAAATACATAGTGAATCATCCGATCATATCCATAGAAGTACATGTCTAAATATCACATATAAAGAACTAATCAATGATGCCGAAGTAGAAAGCTGATCACTGAAGTCATAAAACTAATCCAAAAGGTACAAAATTAAAGAGTGGAACAAATGGTACTACACGCAACTCGGGTGCCAACATATAGGATGTCGTTGTAACGAACTGCAACATATAAGGTGGATGGTATCACTCACAAAAAAAGGAGGGACTGGCAAGTGAACCAACAAATGTTGATGCAAACCTGAGGTCTTCACTGACCATCGTGGTACATTTATAAACAATGGGAATAAATGATCTGAAGTCGACCAGGTGAGAAATCATTTGATTACTGGTCAATGATGTATACCATTAACAAACATGGGACTACTCACTGATAATGATGATGAGAGCCAAGGTACCGTGTACAATCTAACAAGTGTGAATAAATGAGGTGAATTCCAACACTTGGAAGAATCTATCAATCAGGAGACAATGATGTTTTCTCACTGTCGATAGTAGTTTGCCACTGATGACTACAAACCCTAAGGTACTACCAAATGAACTCTAGAACTTGTTCCCATAGCAATGAGTTGAAGTCGATGGGAAAAGATCTACCGAAAGGAAGGAATTAAGGCATACTTCGTCAATCCAGTACGAGTGTAACCCGTAGGCCAATAATGAGGAAGGAATTGGATGAAGAAATATGTAGTAACCCAACCAAAGCACATTTCCGATGTACACAAGATGTAGCTAGCGCACAATAGAAACCCTCTGAACCAACCAATAATGAAAGTCGACACAGAGGTGAGGAATACACCAATAGGGTCAAATGGAAACCTAGGTATTGCACGAACCCCAAGTGTGATAATGAAAGCTAACATCGAACACAATGGAAACCACCCAGTCAAAGACCCATGATACTGTTTGATACTGAGCACAAGGTGACCTATCAATAATGAAAATAGGGCCAGGGTGCGGCTTTAGGTCTACTCTTAGAGAAATTTGTCGTAGTCGCTAAGAGAAAGACCTTCCAACAAGAAGTCAATGTAGACCTTCTCAAACCAGCACGAGCTGAGGACCAAATAGATGATGTGATAGTGAACATGACTCTGACAACCAGGGATGGCCAACTGAAAATGAGTCAAGAGACACCGTAGAAATGCTAACTCAGATTTACTTCCCTTGAAAAAAAGCACCAATCAAATGTGACAATATGGAAGCATATGATAACTTTGTATAAGTGTGTCATGTAAGAGGCACAACCAAACTCTCCATATGATTGGAAGAGATAACCAACCAGAGGAGTACTGACTCAATAATAAGGTTAAGGCTCTCTTAAGTAAAACTAAAGCCCATCCCAATGGAGGAAACACTTAATTTTGAGTTCTTTGTTCAAAGGCGACACATCTGAATCTAGCTACGATCAATCATGGAAGTAATTTCCCGTTCCCACTCTTGTTGGAATATATTTTTTTTTTTGTTTTTTTCATACTTAGAAAGCATGAAAAATAATAAAAGAATGCCTATGGTACAATGGAAAGAACGAGTGTCCAAATACATATGCACTAGTTCCTGGGAGGGGAACATTCCTATGCTCAATGCAAGGTGATGAAACTGGTCAGTGACACTCAAAGGAATGTTCTTTCCATGAGTAAGAGTGTGCCAAGTTGCAGAGGCTAAGTGATTGCAAGGTTGATTTCACAAAAGACATGGTCAAAAGGTGGCTTAAACACGAGTCTAAGTGAAGTCAGATTAAGGCCAAAAGGTACAAATGGTCAACATGCAATGTAGTAGTACAACTCAACACAAAGGAGCCTCTAGGGTATAAAGCCAAAAAAATAGCAAAGAAGTAAGAGAATGAGTCTTCAATGCACAAGTCATGGTGGGACTAAAGAGGACTCCTAAGCCTATGCAATATAGCAACATGGGAAACATATTCTAGTGAGGACCTAACTAAGATGCCCATGTAAAGGTTGGCTCTACCATCATATCATGATTTTATAAGTCGGCGAGTGAAAATGGTTTTAGAACCAAGACATGATGGGGTCAACCCTATGGAAAAAATATCGCAGTATGGAGGCTAGTATGCAAAATGCAGTGGAAAATGATATTACCTAACCTATATGCTAGTGAAAAAACGATACCTGCCATCACAGGTCTGCAGTCATGGAATCGGAGCAATCTCAAAAAAATCTCCAAAGTATTTGGTAAAAATCACCCATCCCAACACTCCAATCCAAATAGGTCATAAAGCCCATTAAAAAAAAAAAAATGACCTTTAGAAAAAGTATTTTTCTTATGTAAATTTATATAAGGAATTTTTGACTCACAATTCTTCATTTGTGTTCTAAGAAATTGGGTGAAGGAGTTGTGGAGAAAAAACCAAGCAAGCTTAATCCATAAAATTCATCCATTCATTCAGCCTCCAATCCTCGAGGTAACATTCTAACTGAATTTTTGATAAGTTTTATTGCTTTTTAAATGTTTTTGTCAAAAATTTGACCATGGGAATTTAGTTTGAAAATTTTTCTCTGCATACATGTGGGTTGGACACATATGAATCGCGTATAGAAAAGTCCTATACGCAACCGTGTGAATACCAAACCCACGTGTGCGTGAATTCAAAATTTGGAACACGGTTTTAATGATTTGAAACACTTATTTTTTTTTGCTGAATGTCGATTACTTGGCATGAAAGAGAGCGTAGTGTGATTGATAACGAAGTAATGGAAAATACAAATGCATTAGATGCCTTACGAGGATGTGGACTATTGAAACTTTTCAAAATTCTGAATATGAAGGCAAATACCAAGTTACTTGAGATGTTAATCCACTTCTGGGATCTATAAGAAGATGCTTTTATTATTGACCAGATGCCTTTGAGGATTGAAATAGAGGATATCTATTTCATCACAGGTCTTCTTGGAGAGGAGAGAGGGTCAACTTGACAGGAAGAACAAGAGGCAACCTTAGTTTTGAAGACTACATACGCATCTAATGTCCAAGAAACACTGGGAAGATTGGAACCCAGATTCCAATCAAACATGCAGAGAGTATAGCCCTGAGAATCCTTCTTTTTACCATTACTAGAGTAAATGGTTCAGCTTCTCTACATCAGGCCTCTCATGTTTCAATGAGTCTTGTTGTGGAGTGTCTCATGACAATTTTTTATTGGTGCACACCCGTCTTAGCCAATATGAAAAAACAACTTACCTATATCCAAAAAGGCCAGAAAAATAACTTTGGATATGGAACCATCCTGTGTTTCTCTTCTTTGAGAGAGTACTAAGGCCTTAACCCAAGGCATTATCCACCATCAGTAGCCCAAGGGATCCACGAATGGGCAGATGGGCTGATCTAATGAAACAACTAGGGGGCGGTGAGGTCCCTAGAAATACATTTGATGACGAGTTCTTCCTCTAGTGGGAACAAAAAGTCACAGCGGTCGAGGACTACCACTATGCTAGCATGGACTTTAGAGGAGATCTAGATCTGGTGTTGCTGCTAGATGTAGCATGGGGAGCCATAGGTACAATTTTTTTTTAATTTTTTGAATTTTATTTTAAGTATAAATGAACTAAAAATATTTTTGATGAGACAAATACTTACAAATTTTTTTATCATGACACATATGTTGGACCAGTAAGACCTGAGGGTCTACCTCGACACAGGTGTCATGGAAGAGATGTAGAAGGAGCTGCAGTAGAAACTAAGAGGACCCTCCATGCTGTCTAGAGAAACTTGGTGAGGTTGAATCACTAGGTACCTATGGTGGCTATAGAAGACCTTCCAGAGGAGATGCAAAGATGCGTGGTAGGAGTGCCACACGATTGGGTGTGGTTATTTCGACGGGTGGAAAATGCCATCATTTTCTTCATGCTGCTCACCCTGAGTAGGACCCATAGATGGATGACCAAATATTTTTTGATTAAACATAATTATGGGCATGAGCCCTAATTTTGTAGGACATTTTTTGCCCCAATTTTGTATATTATTTTGGACATAAAACTCTATCTATGTACACACGGTTTATTGTGATTATCATATATATACAGATGATACTTCAATTATTTTTTTATTTTTTTTAATGTGATGAATGATTTATATGCCAATCTAATGCTTGATTAACTATAGAATCTACAAATGAATTTTATGATCGTGGAATATGAATAAATGTGATATAAACAAATGATCTCTATAATAAATGTACTCTCAGAAATTGGTGATATAAAAAAGGATATCTCACACGATATATGTTATTTAATTGAGATACCACCAGTTGTGAATCCAAGTAAACTACTAATGAATCAATACCAAGAGATATTGCCTTAGATAGTAAATTAATGATAGCATTATATTTGGTGACATTATTTGAAGCAAGGATGATAGATACTCCTCTTGAAACCAACAACCGACCAGATGGATAATAAATCACCGAATCCACAGAAGTAAGGTTCCGGGTGTGTCTACTAGCACCATTGACGAACCCTAGATATATCAAATCGTCCATCAATACCTGCCAAAGAAGATAAAAAATATTGACATCATTATGAAACTAATAGATAGATATGCACAAATATACAATATTTACAACCAAGCAAATGCTAGGCTGAAGCCTAAGCAAAATAATTTTTAAGATAGAGCCCATTTCTGGGCTTCGCCAACTCGTTTCCCTCAAAATCAATCAACTCATAAGCTCCCTTTTTCAAAACCTTTTTGACAATGAAGGGACCGTACCACATAGATTTAAAATTTCCTAGACCCAAGGCATCTTTGTCTTGGTCATAGACCAAGACAAGGTCGCCTTCAAAGAAAACTCTAGGATGGACAACCTTATCATATTGAGTTTTTACTCTCTTTTATGAGCTTCGTTGATTATGGATGCATCTCGACACTGCTCATCAAGATGTTCCAAATGAACGAGGCATTCTTCGAGACTAGAAGTATCTGGAAGAAGTTCAACAACTAATTTAAGGGAAGGAATTTCACATTCCACAGGAAAAATTGATTCCAACCCATAAACTAGCTGAAAAGTGATGTAGGAGCATACAAACTTAGTTAGAAATGTGAAAGTTTGTTCACATGTTGTGGCTAAACAAGTTGAATTTCATTGACCTGATTGGTCAAAAGCCAGTTTTACTGAGAGGGTTGGATCTCTCAAAGAAAGGAGTTGTATTTTATTATTGTAATAGTTAGAAATTGTCTTCTTTTAGATTCAAAGATAAGTTGTTAGCATAGAGCTAGGAATTAGAGATTTGTTGTTAGATTTATTAAAAATATAGATTGAGTTGTTAGACATAGTTAGAGTGATATCCGATTGATAAAAGGAAGGAAAAATGTAATGAAAGAGAGAGTGGATTGAGTGAGTGAGAGCCTAGAATTAGCATGTCGATTTCTGTTGAAACAAAGGTCTTTTCATATGTTGTAATCAGACCAAGGCCGAGACTTTGTAACTATTTTTAATGTGAATAAATTATGCTATGTGTTTGATCAATCATCAAGCCTGTGGAAATCCTTGTTATGCTTTCAGATCCTTTATATTCGGCATAGTGATTATTCCTTTGTTTCTTTTTTATGTTTCACGTCTAAATCATGAAATGAATAGAAGTCTGAGGCCTTTTTAAATATCATTGTTTGATGTTAATTTAATCCTAACTGTTGGATCACCATATCGGGTCGGCAAAGTTTGTTTGCATAGTTTCAGTCTCGTGAGCATAAATCTAATTTACACTAAGATTTAGTGCAAAACATAGTCGGATCCAAAATATAGACTTGAAATTTTATCTATGGGAACCTATACCCTTATTGGGTTCGTAAGACTAATGAGATCAGCACACTGAAGTGGAAGGAGTCTGGCCAGTGGATATTGCGATTTACGATCATGTGATTCAACCGTGACCATTGGATCATGATAAATCGTGGCCGTTGGATCGTGAAAGCAGTTTCGCAATAGTAAGAGAATTTCGGGCGGAGAAAAAGTGGTAACTGGTATTTCAAGGAGGACCCCTGATTCCATTTAGTGGACGACACGTAGCAGTGAGGAGGTGAGAGAATATCACTTTTCGGGTGGGTACTCTCTGTGTAAATTGTGGCCCTGATATCGTTGTGCACTGTTGGATCGGTGAATGCAAAGGGACAGCGGAGATTGATTCGATAAGAGTTCGGGTGAAAAGAGCGGACCTGAGAGATTTATGAATGCGGGCTCAATATTTTTGAGATCCGACATTATGTATTGAAGCACGTTTTCATGTGTTACCCATTTGGTTCCAACTTTATGTGTTGTCGAGTATTTAAGGATTAAACGCTAAAAGAACACTTTCGATAGGTTTTGTGTGGGCCCATAACCCACAGGTCCATGTGCATTGACTTCTGATTGCAGCTTTACTGCATCATTTGTGGTATCAGAGCAGAAGTTAAGGTTGATTGCAGCAAAAAATCTGCCAAGGAGAGGAGTTGGCATTGGTCGAGGAAGATCTGAAGAAAATGTAGTTCTACTGGAAGAGATCCGAAGTCTGCATATGAGAATGGAAACAATTGAGACTACTCAAAGAGGAATACCTGATGAAGGAGCTGATAGTACTAAAGAAGAATCTTCTGAGGAAGAAGAAGAGGAGGAAAAATGAAACAACCAGAGTTATCAAGATGTTGGCGAAAGTAGGAGGAAAAGAAAAGATGGAAATTTCTATATATGAAGGGAGTCTCAATACAGAAGAGCTAATGGGTTGGATCAATTCATTGGACAAATATTTTGACTATGACGAGGAAACTTTTGACAAAAAGAAGGTGAAATTTGCAGTTACCAGATTGAAGGGTCATGTAGCTATTTGGTGGGATGAACTACAAACATCCCGAATGAGGAAAGGAAAGTCCAAGATCAAGCAATGGGACAAAATAGTAAGTAAAATGAAAGCCAAATTTATGCCTAAAGATTATCAGTTAAATATTTTTAAACAATTGCAAAATTTAAGGCAAAAAGGAATGTCTGTTAAGGAATACACAGAAGAGTTTTGTAGATTGAGTATTAGAGCAAGACATGTAGAAGATGACATGGAGAAGGTAGTGTTGGGTAGCAGAGGGCCCGCGTAACTATTTTGGGGTTCAAAGTATGAAAGTTTGGGAAAGATATGGTAAAGGCTCCGTGAAGTGCGTAGAGCGCGAATTGTAAATAAGTTGAGTCAAAGGGTTGTTTGCCCAAGAAATAATATAGAATAATAGGAAGTAAGTCGGTCCGTGAACCATAGGAAGGTATAAATAGAGTGAGGTTCTGTGGGTAGAAGGAAGATATTTGGTATGAAATCTTGGTTCTGATATGTAATGGGTTTTTGAGAAGAAAATCGTTGAAGTGTCTGTAAGTCCGAGTCAAGGGTATTGGGTAGTAGATAGAGGCTCTGCAGCTATGTGCGCAGAGGCTTGGAAGAGTTTGCAGCTGTGTGTGCGGACCCCTGTAGATGAGTGCGCAGGACGGATCTGGATGTATTGGTGAAGAAATTGAACAAAGATAAGTTTCTTTTGAAATTCTGTGTTAAATCTGAATTAATGCGGATCTGGCTAATGTATGGTTAATATAACTGTTTGATATATGCACGTATTCTTATGATATGAATATATGTGAATTTGTATCTATTCTAAGTCAAAAAACTGGTTAATTCTGATAATGGTTGCTTAAAGACCATAAAAAGTAGATTAAATCTATAAACAATGCATTAATAAGTATTAAGGAGTATTCTGGGTCCAGATTTGTGCGAAGCAGAGTGGCTCGAAGCCATGGAACGGTGCACGAAACCTCGAGACCACATCAAGACATCCCTAGGGTGCGGAAACCTGGTTCCAGCACCTTCCCTTGCTACCTTGGGTGAGACCTCAGTCCGCACTCTGTGAACTGTTTTCGAAAGGGCTGGTAGCTATGGGATTTGTTTGGATAGATAACTCTTTTGAACCTAGGTCATGCCCATAAAAGTCAACAAATGGTTCCGTTGCCAGGACCGAGATCTGCCTAAGGGGTGTCTGATGTAGGAACGTTGGAACTATATAGAGAAAGAATTTAAGGATCGAAGGGATTAGGAACAATAGTACTTTATAGTACACCGACACACAAACCAGAGGTTAGAAATGACGAGCGCAATCCAGCTACCGGTATTCAAAGGAGCAGGAAGCGGAGATCTAGAACAATTTTGGTTTGTGGTAACATCGGTGTGGGATGCACACAGAATTACAGACGATTATGTCAGAAAGGATACCTTAGTTAGCGCGCTGCAGGACCGAGCACTGACATGGTATATAAAGTACTCAAGCGATCACTTGAATGCGGGGATAACAGAGATCCAGACTGAATTGAAGAAAGAATTTAGCCGACCAAAGTTAGAAACACAGTCAATCATAGGGTTCAAGGAAATCGAGATGATGCCTGGTGAAACCCCATGGGATCTGGATCAAAGACTGAAAAGTACCATCTGCGAGGCGAATATGACATTGTCGGATGTGTAGCACTACACTTGGTTTGTGGCGTCATTGACAACGCATCTGAGGACGACTTTGTCACAACAAAAGATCTCAACCCAGGCTGAAGAATTGGAGATAGCGATAAGGTTTCACAAAACTCTGTTACAGGACTCGAGGTTGGGAGTTCAGCAAATCCAAGCACAGATACAAAACCTGTGTTTAGAAATGAAGAAGTTAAAACAAGAACAAGCACCTCACCCAGAAGCCTGGGAGGAAGTATGGTGTATAAAGTGTAGAAGCTAGGGTCACGATAAAGATCATTGTCTAGTCTTTGCGAACTATGTGGCAGTGGGGGGACCAACTCCATTGTGATGAGAGGTATAGGTAGGGCCAAGTGTGGCGCCCACACTCTGGTGCACGATATGTTAGGAGGGAGGAAAGCATTCCACAAACAACTATCATCTATTACAGAACATGAGACAACCTCCTCCCCATTGGCTATTTTGAAACTTTTGTAGATTGGTGGGCCACGAGGAACGAGATGCTGTAGTTATCAATTATTGATGGACCAGTCACTTACCTACAGAATGCATACTGAAGTGCGAGGTCAAGATCTAGTCGCGATGATAGCGCGCAGTGGGTTCTAGGGAGAAGGACGAGGACAGGGAGGAATGGGACCAGGAAGGGGTCGTGGGTAGCTCATCTGTTACAACTACAGAGGACCTGGTTAGTACGCGTGGTACTGTACCAATCTGACTAGAATATCGTGCCCTTACTGTAAATAATTCGATCACGAATTGATAGATTACCCCACACTGATAGCGTAGATTCATGAGAAAAAGGCAGCACATCCTACGACGGCACAAAACATCCAGATGATGAGGTCTGAACCATGTGAAGAAGATCCCAATGTAAATATGGTGCTCAAAAGTGGCACGGTCATAGGAGAAGATAAGGGGAAACCAACTAAGGAGGATGCATGAGTTCACAAGGAGACAAGTCTGAAAGCTAGGGAGAGCTTCACAGAGGTCTCTACCCCAGGTAGCAAGGATCAATCCGAGCTAGAAAGGGATCCCTCAATGCCGACTACCTTTTTAGAGACATGCATGAAATTGATTCGTGACAATAGAGCGGTTAAGGGCTTGCAAGAATTGATAAATAGGTGCACAGGGTCAAGTGCACCTTGCGTGATCCATAAATTGGGAAAACAAGCATCGCGGACTGGGTGGGAAATGAGGTTAACAACGCAGATTGGTGACTATGAGATGGATCAGATAATTCTAGACTTGGGTTCAGACGCAAACATACTACCTAAACAAATGTGGGAGCACATGGGCAAGCCCACACTACAATGGTCTCCTATTCAATTGAGAATGGCAAATCAATAGAAGATCCTATGCATGGGAAGACTGTAAGGGATTATGGTAGATATAGAAGGTGCAAGCACCCGAACAGACTTCGAGGTAATGGAAATTGTGGATGAAAGTAGCCCTTACCATGCATTATTAGGAATAGACTGGGCCACTGACATGAATGGAATTATAATTTAAAGAAGCAAAAAATGGTCTTCAAGAAGAAGTCGCTCCGTGTAGTCATTTTGCTAGACTCGGCTGAAGGACTGCTTTACACTGAACCCGTGCGCGATGGAGGTAGCGATGATGAATTAGATTTTATTTATAAAATTGCTACACGACATCAAGTATGGGACAATCCGATGACAGAAGGAAGAATATCGTGGGAGCATGCAAAATCATGAACCAAAGATTAAGATGAAGAAGATGAGTGATGGTGTAACCGGCTGTGTTACACAGTAATTTGTCACCGTTTGTCACTGTCCCTGTTACCCCTATCCCGCACACTAGAGGACTCATTCCGGGACCTGTGAGAAGTGACATGACCTGAAACCACTTGCATTATATTCCTCTAAGTTTGAGCTTCCTATGCCCTGAAGACATCTCCTGCAGAATACCCATAAAAATACCTCTTTTTGCATTGGCGCAGTTCCACAGTGTACTGCTCGCGCCAATGGGGGAAATCCTCTAAAGAGGGCGCGCCATTGGCACTCTGTCTCAGAGTCGCACTCGTGCCAACCACAAACAAACTTCTGAAGGTTCTCCCTAACCCATTCATCAATTGAATCCTTGTTGAGTTAGGATGGTTTGGCTTCAAATCTCCATAGAAGGGAAGTGGTTTGCCACCTTTCATGGAAGCTTCTAAGTGATAAAGCCAATCCCATTGAAATTGTGATTGATCTTATCTCCTTCCCCTCTATCTATAAAAGCTTGTCTCTATGCCTTGAGCAAGCTAGTTCCAGCATAGTGCTAAGATAGTGTGAATTCCAGGAGTTCAAGAGATTGAAGTTGCAAGAGCCTTCTTTGCACCCATAAGGCCAAATCTAAGTGAGGAGATTCTTGTCACCAAAGAGAGAGAGGCTTGTTTCCCATCCCAACAAGCTTTTCAAGACTTGTGTAGCTGATCACCCAGCCAAAGGAGGATTTGACGTCAGAACTATGGTTGTATTCTTCTTTGTTATTTATCAATAATAGATGACTATCATTATGGTTCCACTCTCATTGTCCTTTGTAATGATTGATGTTGAGTTATATCTTTTCTGACTGATATATAATTGCATCTTTTGGATTTTATGCTTGTATTTGTGTTGTTCTTTGCATGTGCAGGTGTCCAATCACGGAGATCGTGGGGATCGTGACCAGCCGAGGCAAAGGGACGAGAGTGACGTCTCTTCTAGAACTATTAGCGTTGGAATCCAAGTAGGTTCTCATCATCCACCTTTAAATTGCAATTAGGAACTTGCGTGATAGCATTGTTTGATTGTTGCTACACCCGGTCTGGGCTAGTAGGGATCATCTCTATCCGTAGAGGGGATTTACCTCCACAACAATTTGGCGACTCCACTGGGGAGTTAACTTGTTATTTGATTTGTAAACTTTAGACGGAGCCTGAAGTATGGCCAGATAGCCTTCGAAACGCTATTGCTTTGCATTAGCGAAGTAGATCAAAGCCACTTCAGTCAATCTTCGGTTTGGTTTGCGGACTAAACAACTTGGAGTTTGTTTTGTCTCTTTGGTTTTCTCTTGTTTGGATTGCTTAGATAGCTTTCTGGGTTGGATTTCTTGTTGTCTCTTGCTTCCTGGTCTGCATGGATACTGTTAACCAAGCCTTGGATTGCTTGTTTTTATTTTTGACCTAGCAAGCTTGATTAGCGCACTTTTTTGCCTGACAATCGCACCAGTTGGCACATGTTGCTCAAAGACAACCCACGCCAATCCCTTAAAAGCGCGAGTTACAGCCTGACAGTTGCGCCAGGCCTGTCAACTTTTCCAGTTTGCTTGTTTGCAAGCCTTCTGAGCTTGGATTTGTATCTTGCCACATCTTTTTCAATTACTGGTGTGTGTTTGATCCTTGTTTGACTGGTTTTTGACCTCCATCCTTCGGGTGTTTGCCTCTTTCCATCGATTTCACATTTCAGCCCTAGGGCATCTAGTGGCTTTGTGCATTGTGCCTTCCGTAGGAGTCCTGGGTTCTTTGATTGTCCAGTCAACTTTGTGATTACTCTTTTGCACTTGCTCAGTGGTTGTCAAAGCTTTTTATTGTTATTCAAGCGATTTGCTTCTTTTCCGCTTGGATTTCGCTTGGCTTCGTTTGGGCTTAGATCACATAGCTCATAGAGGTCTTTGTGTTTTCTTTTTGGTTTGAAGGACTGCCTTGGTGTTTTGGGGATTTGATTGCGTTCTCATTGAGTGAAATTTGTCTCTTTTACTTGGTGTTATTATCTCTCAAAATTTGTTTAGTGCACTTTGCCATTGAAAAGAAAATGAACAGTCTCTTTTGTGTTGAATTAGTTAATGGAAATTAGAGCTTTTCATTGATTAGTGACTTTAAAGAAAAGTTTCGTTTATTTCCATTCGCCGCATTAGAGTGGTTCTTGATTGTTTATGGTCATTTTGTTTGATTGAAAAATTCTCAACTCTCTTGTAGTTAGTGTTCATCGAACGAAATGATATTCTTTAGCATATAGCTTGCATTTAGGGAATTGTGAGAGATTACATACGGTAGGACTTGGAAATCGAAACCTAATCAAAGATCAACTGTAAAATGAATTGAATGAACTTAAAAACACATTGGAACATAATGCTCACTGTTTAGAGGTCTAGGTTAGGGACGTGCTCCGGCGTCATTAAACCTAGTCACTGTTGTTTCACATTATGGTTGGGTGATTCCTCCTTTTGTGACTCGATAGTGGTCTAGCACAGACTTGAGCTCCCACGTACCGTCGAGTATATAGGGGAGACCCCACTAGGATATCATCCTTTATCCACAGGAAGCCGTGTCTGCCGCCTTACAAGCCGTAACGCACCGAACACAACATTCGGGAAGATTGACTACCATACGGGAAGTCCTTGGTTTTCATATGACTGCCAAGGTGTATATGCAGTTTTAAGGATTTGTTTGGTAAACCCTTTTGCCTAGTTCTCCAGAGCAGTCACTTTTGATCCTTTTCAGACTCCTTAAATGAAAAGGCTCATTTGAGCATTTGTCACTTCGGGCTCACTAAACATTCGAAGGAGACTAGAGTCATCTTTTTGTCCTTTTCTCGACTCTTAAAACATGAAAAGGTCAAGATGTGTCCTTGCATCTTAAAATTTATTTGTCCGCGATTAACATTACCTGGTTAGATCTTGTGTGCGTTAATTTGAGTAGGGTCCTTTTTCGTTAGATTCCCTTAGGTTTTTGTTTTGAAGTTTGTCATCCTGGCTGAACCATCGATCCCGTCTCCCGTTCCAAGTGATCAAGGGTCTCCGTCTTCTGTTGCTCCTGAGGTACCGGTTGTGAGTGATACTCTTCCTGTTATCCCGAGTATCCAACCGATCAACTCTTGTGCTCCGGACGACGAGGATTACGAAATTCATTGGAACCCCATTTGGGAGCCTGAAGAAGACGATATTCCTTTTACCCCTCCTGGTGTTTCGTCTCCAATGTCTACCTCTCACATGGGTGAGACATATCCTAGAGTGAGTGAGACACCTGTTTTGTCGAATATCGACACTCCTATCCCAGCCACTTCTCCGGTACCCTCACGCTATAAGTCATTGAGGGATAATACAAGTGCCAGGATCCCCGCTTCAAGTACCATGTCGGACCTCCGTATCACTCCCACCACGGGATCTTTTGTTTCACAAGTCCACAGTACACCCGTCAATTCAGTTCCAACGAATCCAACTGTTTGTGTAGCACATTCAACTCCGGTTGTTAGTGCCATTACGGCGTCTTCAGCTGTGACTACTGGTGCTGGTTCGCCCCACGGTCAAGTGAGTAGTGGCCAGCCGGCACATACACCCAAAGTTGTTCATCCTGCACAAAGTGCACCACCCTCTTCTGGTCCTGTCCCGGGAGGGGGGCCGTATGATCAGTATGGGAAAGCTGTTTAGGATCTGAACGCGCAAGGTCCATTCTATTATTACGATTCTACTGGTCAGTTCCTTTATCTTTCCAAACCCTTGCCTACTCAACTTTTTGTTGAGGTTTCGGTACCATTATCCATTGCTTGGGGCACCACCACTTACCATGGGGGCCAAGCAATGCCTACACAGCTTCAAGGACCACCTAACCAAGGCTAGCCGTCTTATATGCAAACCCCCCAAGGGCAACAATATTACGTCCAGTCTTACCCAGGACAACCTAGGGGCCCACAAGGACAACCCTATTAGGGACAACCTTCAGCCGCTGGTGGTCCATCTTTTACTTATCTAACTCAACCTTCTGGTTATCTAGGGCAACCTGGTACCCAGCAAGGTTACCCGTTTGGACAACCAGGACAACCTTACATCCAACAAGGTCAACCTGGTATCCAGCAGGGTTACCCCTCTAGACAAGCAGGACAAACTTATATTCAACAAGGTCAACCGGCAGTCTAGCAGGGGTACCCTTCTGGGCAAGGGGGTCAGCCTTACGTACAGTAGGGCCAACCCACTGCCCAGCCTAGTCATCCTTCTGGACAAGCTGGTCAACCTCAAGGTCAACCGGCCGTCCAGCCTGCTCAACCATCTGTCCCGCAAGGACAACCGTCGGTTGCACAAGGACAACCTAATACTCAGCAAGCTCGTCCTTCTGGGCAAACGGGTCCATCCCAAACCCAACCAGGACAACCTTCCGGCCAGATGGTCCAAGCTCAACCTGTTCAAGGACATCCTTCTGGGCCCTAGACTTAAGTTGGTTTTTAGATGCAAGGTGGGTTACAATCCCAACCTTCTTACCAAGCGCAGCCTGTTTACCAGGCTCAGTATGGATCTTAGCAACCGTATGGTTACCAGCAACCCCAGGGGCAAACTCAGGTCACCCCTTATCAAAATTATCAACAAATGCAGGTCACCCCTTATCAGAATTATCAGCAACAGTATGTTGCACCTGCAAGTCAAGTTGCTAATCCATGGGGTGCTGGGGGGAAGATCCAGGGTCAGCTGTCTGCTTATGGAAAAAATCCTTATGGACAGAACTCTTATGGGCAGAATCCCTATGGGCAGAACCCTTATGGGCCAGGCTCGTCCGGACAAAGTCCATGGGGGCAACCACCACCTGATTGGAACCTTGGTACTACCTCTCTTCCACGGCCACAGATGTCCTTCAATCCTCAGTTACCTTTCTTAGCGACATTGGAACTGCCAGATGTGTCCAAATTGACAAATGATCCCATTCTTCATAATCCATATTGGCCACCAGTTCCAACTAAGATACCCGGTGATTGCCCGAAATTCGATTGCAAAGCTGGCGAGGACCCTCGAGCCCACGTCATGACCTATCACCTTTGGTGCTCATCCAAATCATGGCTTGATGATTCAACCCAGCTCCGCCTCTTCCAAAGGACGCTCACCGGCTCCGCCGCTAAGTGGTATATTGAGTTGAATCGCGGAACATTTCAAGATTTCAACTCGTTGGCTATGGCATTCCTAACTCATTTTCAGTTACCCATTCGGTATGAGACAGGGACCCATCTCCTTACGTCTCTCAAACAGGACACGGCCACACATATATCCGATCATATACATGAATGGAGACGGCATCGTCGCTTGATCAAGTTCTGGATTCCTGATCAGCTCCTAACCGATTGGCTCACAACCTCCTTCGTCCCTGCGATCGCGCAAGATATTGCTATGGGAGCTTGTGTAACTGAAGAGCAAGCTATCGCGCATGCTCAGTACCTCGACTTAGTTTATTCTCAGTCAGGTACTTTATATGATTATTTTCCAGACGCGCCGAGACCCGGAACATCCAAAGCTCTGCCAAAGCCATCTGTTGACAGTGTTATTGGCTTTGTAAACGCATCTTCAAAGAAATCATCTGCGAACGCTGGGAAGCAAAAACCGAATGCTTCTAGCGAAAACACTTCTTAGGGTCAATCTAATTCTGGAAACACTTCCGAGTTAATGCCATCCAGTCCACCACGGTGGATAAATCCTCGAAAGGGAAAAAGAAAGGGAAAGCCAAGAATAAATCCGAACAGCCCAGACAAGACTCCCCTAAACCTCCACCCGAGGAAGGAGCCAAACGTAAACCTAAGTATCCTTGTCTTATATGTGAAGAGGATCACTATACTAAAGACTGCCCCAGGTGGTCCGAATTTAGTCGATTGTTGAAAGGTGCTCCTGGGACTCCTGTTGGGCTCAAAGAAACTTTCCCTTCACAGCAAACTCAAATGGTGGCAGATCCATCGCAACCCTCTTCTTCATTTGGCTCTCAAGTATTTATGGCTCGGACGATTCCCGTCCACATCACTACTCGAGCAAAATAATATCTGTCTCATTCCAGGAAAGAGCCTGAGGTATCCTCCAGCACTCCTCCGTCCAGTTCTGGTCCACTCCACATCGAGAGACCTAGCACTGAGATGACTATCCGACCCTCTCCAAATGGTGTACTCTGGAAGTCTTCTTAAAACCCTAATGCTCATGCTGCCCAGCACTACAGCATCGTTGAGGACTTAGCTCAGGCTCCGTCTGCTATGTCTACCCTAGAAGTGCTCCAGAGCTGGCCCTCCCGGAGGAAGTCCTTGCTATCGGCCATCGGTGGCATAGACCCGACTGACTCAGATCTGATCTCTTTTGACCTTGAGGGCCATACGCCGAGACTGCCTCACCAAATCGCTTTCCTCATATAGGTCTTTATAAATACTAAAACGATTCATCGTACAATCATTGATGAAGGTGCTTCGACTTGCATCATGTTTGTTGCCTGTTGGAAAGCTATTGGTTCTCCGACGCTGAGCCAGTCTCCTACAACATTGGAAGCCTTTGATGGAAGAGAGTCCCGTCCTTATGGTATCCTCCAACGGTTGCCCATCTCTTTGGAAGGGAAGATGGTCAAAGTGGAGGTCGAAGTTATCGTTGCTAATCTTACCTACAACCTCCTCCTTGGACGTAGCTGGACATACGCCATGCAAGCTGTGGCTTCCTCTCTTTTCCGTGTCATTCGTTTCCCTCGTCAGGGGAAGATTGTCATCGTGGACCAGCTCTCCTTCTTCGCCTCCTCTTTCAAAGGCAACGTGCCTTTCGTGGAGAATACCTCCAAATCATGTGAGAGTGTGGGAGCCGAACTCTTTAAAGATCCCGCCCTGATGGGTGTCTTTTCCCTCCCACCTCCTAATCTCACTCCTATAAATATGATTTCCATGCGCTCTGATCCGTGGGTCCTTCCTCCCACTAATCAAATAGAATCTTGGGGTGATATGATGCCATTGAGTCCTGTCGAGCTCAACTACGTTGAAATCATTGCTGCATCGGCTCCCCCTCCCGAACCTGCTCCTCCGAGCAGCGTTCCCGACTCGTATGTTCATTTCCCTTGGCTTGGAGATGATGCTACTTCAGATCCATTAAAGGAAATATTTCCTTCCGATGAAGCCATTATAGAGACCATGTCTCTTGAGGAACCCCCTTGGTCTGATCATCACCACCGTTCCTCGTTCCTCCCTGCCCATCAGGAAATGATCGCGTGTCTCGAACGGTTTGCTTCTTGTATCCCATCTCAACCCGTTCAAACACCTATTCAAATTTATCAAGTGTCTTTCGAAGGTAATATGGGAAACATTATGCAGACCCAACCCATCGACATCTCTGTGAAACCAGGGATTGTCGAGTATATTCACATTGGAGTCACTTGTACTCCCAAGGAAGTTTAGCTCTACACCGATCTTTTTCGCGAATTTCGTGATGTCTTCGCTTGGTCCTACGAAGAGATGCCCGGCATTGACCCTAGCATAGTGGTGCATGAGATACCTACGTATTCGGGTGCTAAGCCCGTTCGTCAACACCTACGCCCCGTGCACCCCCGAAAGGCTGCAGCCATTAAAGCAGAAGTTGAAAAGCTTCTCAAGGTTGGTTTCATTTACCCCATTCCACTTACGGATTGGGTTTCTAATGTAGTCCCTGTGAATAAAAAGCAGGGTACCATTCGAGTCTGTGTTGATTATCGTGAAATTAACCGTGCCTGTCCTAAGGATAACTTCCCCACACCCTTCATCGATCATCTCATTGATGAGTGTGCAAGAAGCGAAATCTATTCGTTTATGGATGGTTTTTCTGGTATAACCAAATCAATATTGTGCCTGCTGATCAACATAAGATGACCTTTATCTGTCCTTGGGGCACTTTTGCTTACAAGAAGCTCCCTTTCGGTTTGAAGAATGTCGGTGCTACCTTCCAATGTGCAATGTCCTATGCTTTTCATGACATCCGTCACATTGTACAGCTGTATCTGGATGATCTTCCATCTCATTCAGTCAAACGTCAGGACCATCCTTCCCATCTTCGTGAAATCTTTCTCCGCTGTTGACACTACCGTATCAGGCTTAATCCTCATAAATGTGTCTTCTGCGTTGAATCAGGCCGACTACTCGGGTTTATCATCTCCCGAGAGGGCATCCGTCTGGATCCCCTCAAAGTCGAGGCTATTCTGAATCTTCCTCCCCCTGCTTCTTTGCAGCAATTGCAAAGCTTGCAGGGAAAAGCAAATTTCCTAAGACGATTCGTTCCGAACTATGCTGAGGTGGCTAAAGGTTTTACACGGTTATTGAAGCGAGATACACCCTTTCATTGGGATGCTATCGCTCAAGAGTCTTTCGAGCGTCTCAAGGGTCTCCTTGTTTCTACTCCATTATTGTGACCTCCGAATTACCATTGTGATTATACTCTGTATCTGGCCACCGCCGATACCACTATCAGCATGGTTCTCATGCAAGACGATGACGATGACAATGAGCACGTCATATATTACCTCAGTCACAACCTCTTGAATATGGAAACTCAATACGCTTACGTCGAGAAGTTGGCATTGGCTGTCATTTGTGCCGTCCAACGTTTCTGGCATTATATCTTGTTGCGCACCACAACGTGATTTTTGATTGCAACCCGATGACGTACATTTTGTCACGTCAGTTGCTGGGGGGCAAATACTCAAAGTGGATCATCATCCTCCAAGAGTTTGACTTGGAATTTACTGCTGCCAAGTCTAAGAAGTCCCTGGTCTTTGCTGAGTTACTTTGCTCTTTGCCATCTCCTTCTGTACCCTCTCTCTTAGAGGATCATATCCCATACGAAACTCTTTTTCTAATCAGCACCCTCGACCCCTAGTACGGGGATATTATTGTATATTTGCAGACGTCCTCTTTTCGCCTCGCTGTATCCAAAGATGCTCGACAGCGGATCCGTCATCAGTCTCAACCTTATCGTATCGTCGGGGACACCCTGTACCGTCTCGGCGTTGACTCCGTCCTCCGCCGATGTCTAACCTTCGAGGAAGCTGAGAGAGTCCTGAATGACTACCACTCTGGCGCCTATGGTGGTCACATGTCTGGATATGCCACAGCTCAAAAAATCCTTCGCGCTGGTTACTTCTGGCACTCCATTTTTAAGGATTGCATTGTTGCCGTCCGCTCGTGTCATGCGTGCTAGATATACCAGCGGAAGATGCGTGCGCCACCAGCTCCGCTACACCCTGTAGTCACCGTTGGCCCTTTTGCAAAATGGGGCATTGATTATACAACCTATAAGCCTCTCTCGGTCAGGGGGCATGGGTTTATTATCGTTTCCGTCGATTACTTTACAAAATGGGCCAAGGCGATGCCCACATTAACTGAAGACGGTCACACAGCGGCGCAATTTTTTTTCAACCATGTTATTACGCAGATCGGAGTTCCACAGGCCATCGTCATGGATCACGGAAAGCATTTCCGTAATCACATGATGACCGAACTGATAACCCAACTAGGCTTACGGCATGATAGTTCGACCCCGTACTATCCTTAGTCCAACGGCCAGGTTGAAGTCGTTAACAAGATTTTGGTTACAATGCTTCAACGTATTGTTGACATGCATAAGTCTAATTGGCATCTGATGTTGTTTCCTACCTTGTGGGCCTACCGAACCTCTGTGAAGGATGCCACCGGTTTCACTCCATTTCAACTAGTTTAAGGACTAGAGGCTACCCTTCCTATAGAATGTGAAATTCCTTCATTAAAAATAGTTGTCGAGTTGCTTCCCAACACTACTCCGGTAGAGGAACGGCTTCTTTACTTAGAACGGCTGGACGAGACCCGTCGCCTAGCCTCTCTAGTTATCGAAGCTCAAAAGAAGAGAGTTAAAACTCACTTCAACCATACCATCTATCCTCGTTCCTTTGTTGAGGGAGATCTAGTCCTGCTATACGGCCAAGCAAATGACAAGCTGGGGGTAGGCAAACTCGAGCTCATGTGGCTAGGCCCTTATATTGTAAAGAAAGTGTTGCAGAAGGGGGCATATGAGTTAGTTGACTACAAAGGTAATCCTCTTGATAAGCCCCGCAATGGGCTGTACTTGAAAAAGTACTATGCATGATTCCATGCACTTCTATTTATACATGCGTGTGTGTGTGTGTGTTTTCATGTTTTTGGCTTGGTGTGCAGGCGTGATTTCCCCTTATTGTGTTTTTGCTTCTTGTGCAGATGTCAGGTGCACCTTATGTTAGTTTCGCTAATGGTGCCTGCCGCAGCACTCGCAACTTGTCCTCTGCGGCGTGGGTGATCTACGATCCTCACGGTGAGTTGATAGATCTTCAAGGTGTGTGTTTAGGCTGTACTACAAAGAATGTTGCTGAATATAGTGATGTTATTGAATTATTAGCCGAGGCGATTAATCTCAATATTCGTACATTGGTTGTTAACCTAGACTCTCAGCTTGTCGTCCATCAGCTCAATGGGCGATATTCCGTCAGAGACCGTCACATTTTAAGGTTGTACTTGAGTGTTAAATTGTTAGAAAGGAATTTTGACTTTATCACATATCAGCATATTCCACGACGATTAAACACATTATCTAATGCATTGGCTAATCATGTATTAGATAGATATTTGCGTAATTTATAATCAAAACATCATACAAGCAAGCACATAAAAGCACAATAATAAACCATAGGCATATGTATATATATGTGTGTCGCAAAGTTTGCATCGCGTGCATTATATAGTTCAAAAAATAATACATGGTCATCCTGATACATCTCGGGATGACATGTCCCTCAAAAATATGCATAAAAGAAGCCTAGAAGTCTAATCGCGGTGGTGCTCATGATAGCATGTCACCGCGCGCACCAATCGTCTCAACAGACGATGGACACAAGTCGGCACCCCCACTGTGTGCCTCTGGTATGCGAAGGGCACATCCGCTAGTCTAGCGTAACTCGGAATCCCTCGAGTGAGTCCCTTGAGATTCTGAACCAGCTCTTCCCCCACGGCACCCTCTGCTTGAGGGTCAGCTGCGGGCTGGACCCTCCGCGCTACAAGAGACAAGCCAGCTGGTCACTCTGGGCCAACATCTGCATATATATACAACTGTCATCAGAACATGCATGTATTGACAAAAACAAAAAAAATACATAAAACATCAAAAAATCATACCCAGCTCCTCGTCCCACTCCTCTCCCTCTGGCAGTGGGAGGTCTGGATCCCCGGTGAAATTAGTCCCCGCGTATGGCCAATCCTCCACCATGATCAGCTGACGGCGGAGCCATATAAAGAACTCGGGCTGCCAGGACATCTGCTGGCCCCCTCCTCCTCTGGGCATCAGTGCTGCCCAGCGAGCCATCCTAGGCTCTCGTGGCAATGGATCAGCCACTATAGCTCCCTGAATCTGAAAAATGGGTAATCGTTCCAAGAAGAATGACACCACAATTGAGCCATACCCGAACTGTTTCACTCCTCCTCGCTTACACTTTGTAAGCTGCCTTTTGATATTGGTGGTCACCGCTGTAGCCCAGTCAAAAATGGTGGGGCTGAGGCATTCTGTCGCTAGTAGCAGATGATTCTTTCTCGCCTCATGGGGCGCCTGTACCCCAGCTGCACGAGTGATGGTGAACAGTATCACCTTGAGAACCAAGTCCTGAACGGTGGCGATATCCACCTTGGCACTGTTTTTCCCAAATTGTGCCCCTGGACACACTCAGGCCATCACCTCACCCATCTTCTTCCCGAAAGGTCTACTTCCGGTCAAGATGGGACTCGCCCCTCTCCGTGACAACCCAGTAATGAAATACACATCGGACACGTCGAGCTCCAATGTTTGGTCCCGTAAGCGGAATACTTGGTCATCAACATCCCAAGCGTTAACTATGAACTGCAATAACTCGGGCTGACCTCGTAGATAAGATGTGAGGAAGAATTTCTTGAAACCACAGTCTCTTAAGGCATTCATGCATCCCTCGTCCTCTATAGCCAAGGAATCTACGGCATCATGTTCCCTTTCTTTCCATTCCACCACGATTTTGCCTGTTTCCTGCACCCGCAAGGATGAATAAATCGTTATTAAAACACTGGTAAGCTTACAATCCAGACAAATTTCAAATGTGATGGGAAATTTCAACGTAAAAATTAGGTTACGTGGTTGGCGCTACTGTTTCTAAAATAGTCGCGCCAATGGCGCGGCCCCTTTAGGAAAATCACCCCATTAGCGCGGACCCTTTAGGAAAATCACCCCATTAGTCCGGGAACAAAATGCATAAAAAATATATGGAAATGGAGCTAAGGAAAGCGCCTCTTACCCGGAACCGACGAAATCCCGAATGGTTGCATGGATTGGCTGTAATCACCGTCTGAAGTTCACTCCCCAAACAGACCGCCGCTACTATTCAAAGAGGTAAAAAGTAAAAGTAATTCTATTTTTTACCATTTTCACCATATTTGTAAACTTTTTGACTTGTACTTAGGTTTAAAAAGTTATTTTTTGAATATTTTAATATATTTTTGGTTGAAAATGGATTTTACGCTTGCTTCTTGTGCACCGACAGGTCTTTTACGCAACCTCGATGGTGAAACGAGTTGTATTTTATACTTTTTCGGACTCGGTAAATACACGAAAAAGTCACTATGGAGTCATCTTTCAGCTCTTTTCTGACTCGCTAAACATGAAAAGATCACCGAGTTATCCCTCTTGACTCGTTAAACATAAATAAGAGGCGGTCGTCTTTAAACTCTTTTCCGACCGTGTAAAAAATGAAAAGATTGTCGGACCCTTGTCATTTCAGGTTCGTTAATGGTTACGAAACGACGTGATATCGATCGCTTTTTTACTTTTTCAGGTCGATGTCACTACATATGAAAAGTACTCCTCGATCGTAATGATCAGGCAGTTCTTTCTAGCATTGTTTTATACATTTTTGGGCTCGGGAGACACAACTTTACGAAAAAGGACCCCCCTAGAGTTCACTTTTCTGCTGTCTTTTCAGACTCTCTAAACAGGAAAAGACACCGAGTTCTTCCTTCGTCAGGCTCGTTAAAACTTAATGACATCGGATTCTGTCATAATGACGCCTTACAAGCATATGCTATCCCCGCCAAGCTTGTTAAAAATAACTGGGGTACTCGCCAGAAATGGTGGGGAAAATGGACCCATAATTATTGTCGTGTCGGGAGTATGTCGCTCTTGAACATGGCACTTGTCTGCATTCGTGTCTGGGTGGGGACATCTCATCTTGTTTTTACACTTACCTCCGTGGGTTTGGGTGATCCTGTGTGACCTCTCATCTGCTCATTGCCTTGTCACCATGACCCTTGATCATTTAATGTCAAATACTTCCAAGTCCACTGTCGTGCCACCGATATGTTCAAGAGATGTTGACCTCTGTAGAATTACAACCTCTCTCTGATACCTCACATAATTCTGATTCACCACAAAATTCTTCTTCTGTCTCGTGTTAATGATGTGGGAAACACTATGGCCCACCTTTGATCAAGGTCACTTCCTGTGGACTTCATCTCATTATCTAGGAAGCTGATCTAGAGACTCCCTTCCGGTGCCTTGGAGCCTGCATGCCTCAATGGCAGGTTCTTCGTGTTCGACGTGAGGTTTTCATCATTGGCCTCCGATCGAATGATTCAACGCCAGCTCACTCATTCGCAAGCCATAGATTGTACCTATAGTAACTTGAGGGCCATTATCATTATTGGTGGTACCTCTCGCATCTATTAACAGTTTTCACTATTGGCCAGTAATCAGACGATGTTCATGCATGTTCGACTCCAACTCATGTATTCGCATGCCTGAACTTGTACTCTGTTCGGGTCGAGATGGAGCGCAAGACCCTGGATTTTGTTTGTTGGAATCCAGGCTGCGATTTGTGGCTTATTATGATCATTACATGACTCATTCACTGGATGGCTGCGACCATCCCTGAGTCTCTTTATCGATCCTCACTGGATGGCTGCGACCATACCTTGGATCTAGATTCTTGTGTGCTCTGTTATGGATGGCCGCGCCCATACCACATATATCATGTACTTCAGATATCAGTTGTACTTCTTTACGCAGGTTCTTTGGCGGCCGTGTTTTTAGTTACGAATGTTCTTGTAAAGCATTTCACCCCTCTCTCTCTCGGGCCTCATGCTTTAGGGGGCATCTGTTACACAGTAATTTGTCACCGTTTGTCACCGTCCCTGTTACCCCTCTCCCGCACACTGGAGGACTCATTTCGGGACCTGTGAGAAGTGACATGACCTGAAACCACTTGCATCATATTCCTCTAAGTTTGAGCTTTCTATGCCCTGAAGACATCTCCTGTAGAATACCCATAAAAAGACCTCTTTTTGCATTGGCGCAGTTCCACAGTGTACTGCTCGCGCCAATGGGGGAAATCCTCTAAAGAGGGCGCGCCATTGGCGCTCTGTCTCAGAGTCGCACTCGCGCCAACCGAGTTGGGTAAAGTTTTTAACAAACAAACTTCCGAAGGTTCTCCCTAACCCATTCATCAACTGAATCCTTGTTGAGTTAGGATGGTTTGGCTTCAAATCTCCATAGAAGGGAAGTGGTTTGCCACCTTTCATGGAAGATTCTAAGTGATAAAGCCAATCCCATTGAAATTGTGATTGATCTTATCTCCTTCCCCTCTATCTATAAAAGCTTGTCTCTATGCCTTGAGCAAGCTAGTTCCAGCACAGTGCTAAGATAATGTGAATTCCAGGAGTTCAAGAGATTGAAGTTGCAAGAGCCTTCTTTGCACCCATAAGGTCAAATCTAAGTGAGGAGATTCTTGTCACCAAAGAGAGAGAGGCTTGTTTCCCATCCCAACAAGCTTTGCAAGACTTGTGTAGCTGATCACCCAGCCAAAGGAGGATTTGACGTCAGAACTATGGTTTTATTCTTCTTTGTTATTTATCAATAATAGATGACTATCATTATGGTTCCACTCTCATTGTCCTTTGTAATGATTGATGTTGAGTTATATCTTTTCTGACTGATATATAATTGCATCTATTGGATTTTATGCTTGTATTTGTGTTGTTCTTTGCATGTGCAGGTGTCCAATCACGGAGATTGTGGGGATCGTGACCGGTCGAGGCAAAGGGACAAGAGTGACGTCTCTTCTACAACTATTAGCGTTGGAATCCAAGTAGGTTCTCATCATTCACATTTAATTTACAAATAAGAACTTACATGATAGCATTTTTTGATTGTTGCTAGACCCGGTCTGGGCTAGTAGGGATCATCTCTGTCCGCAGAGGGGATTTACCTCCACAACAGGCTGAATGGGGTAACCACGTTAAACTGTAATATGGTGACTAAATCACTATGTTGCTATAAAGTGCAGGATTGTGAGCTACCGATGTATGATGGGCTAATAGTAGTAGATGAATTCTTGATAAAATTTGAATGCACGGTACCAGAGTACCAACGATTCGATGCGTTGAAATGGGAATTACACGTGACGCCTGTGCGTTGGTGGGGCACACATGAAGGAACCTTCAAAAAATGGCATGACTGTAGGTGAATGATGCAGATAAGATTTCGGAAGCTAGAACTATGTACAACGGAGAAATACGATGGATGTGATGATCTGCGCATGCACTTGACCAGATGGGCCCAAGCCTATGGAGGAGAGCCTCAACAAGAGTGGGTACACTTATTTTATCATACCTTGGACATCGTCCCAAGGAATTGGTATACCAAAATAAAGCTTTGAGATGACACAGGTGAATGGGATATCCTGCACGAAGGGTTTCTTTCAACGTTCCTCTTTGAGGATCAATGGATGGAAACTGTGGGTGACACATTGCAGGTGGTAAAGGCCACCATTTTCCAAATACCATCAAAGCCAGAAGAAATCATGTAGCCAAACTGGGTGTGACAGTTGATCCAGGTCATGGAATGTTACAATGTGCAGGTAGAAGATGATGAGGATGACCTTAGAAACATCAGTATTCCAGAAACAGAGTGGAGTCGTGAGGTGTGCGGACCAACAATTGAGGATCCAGATATCATAGCGCCACTGAAAACGAGACAAGTAAACATCAGAACAGAGGAAGAGCTGAAGTATGCAACGCTAAGAGACTATTGGGACGATGCCACAGTGGAAAAGGTGGTCGAGTTGCTTCAAGAATATCAAGACTTATTCCCCACAAAATTCATGGAGTTAAAGGGGATCCTCAGTGATCTAGGAATGATGAAGATAACCTTGAAGCCAGATGTAAAACCCATTAAGTAGTGACCTTACTGGTTGAATCCAAAATACGAAGCGAAGGTTCGCGAAGAGTTGGATAAGATGCTTGTAGTAGGAATAATTGAACCAGTAGAAGAGTCTGACTGGGTAATTCCTATGGTGGTGCAGGAGAAGAAACAAAAGGGTGAAATTCACATTTGCGTCGATCTCAGAAAGCTCAATGATGCATGTGTCAATGATCCCTTTCTGACGCCATTTATTGACGAGGTATTGGAAAATGTGGGAGGACAGGAAGCTTAATCATTCACGGACGGTTTCTCAAGTTACCGCCAGATTAAGATCACGCCCGAAGACAGGAGTAAGAGAACTTTCACCACCGAGTGGGGCTATTTTTAGTATACGATGATGCCCTTTGGACTAAAGAATGCACCGGTGATATTCTCCCGTGTTGTGGTAGCTACATTCAAGGAGTTTATACACAAGTTCTTAGAAGTATATCTTGATGATTGGACTGTATTTGGGTTAGTTAAGAAACATACAGCGAGATTACGGTTAATGTTGGATACTTGTCGATGGCACTAGATTGCGCTTAATCTAAAGAAGTGTACTTTCCTCGTCTCCCTCGGGAACCTGCTTGGACATGTGGTTTGTAAGCAAGGTCTGATGGTGGATCTAGCGAAGATCACTGTCATACTCAATCTGCAAGCACCGCAAAGTGTCAAACAACTGCAAGCCACACTGGGACACGCTGGGTACTATCGGAAGTTCATAAAAAGCTACGTGCAGATCACGACACCAATGGAACAGTTGCTGAAGAAGGATGCTACTTATTTCTAGAATGAGGAATGCAACCGAAGTTTGGAAACACTTAAGGAAAATATGGCATCAGCTCCTATATTGGTCTTTCCAAAATGGGACATCGAATTTCATGTGCACGTTGACGTGTCATGTATCGCATTAGGCACAATACTCACTCAAGAAGGAGCAGAGGGAATCGATCATCTGATTGCATTCAGAAGTCGACGATTGTCAAAAGCTAAGAAGAACTACTCCACTATAGAGCGAGAAGGCTTGGCGATGGTATACGCACTCCAGAAATACCACCACTATCTGCTTGGAGGGCACTTTAAGATGTATATTGACCACTCAGCACTAAAATACTCAGTGAATAAGCCTATGTTGGGGGGGCACATTTGTAGGTGGTTGTTATTATTTCAAGAATATGACTTCGAAGTCATCTTAAAGCTAGGATGCCTGAATGTAGGCCCAGACCACCTATCTTGAATTGAGAACGACAAAGAGCCCACAAACTTGGAGGAAGGACTATCGGATGCACAGTTGTATGTAGTGCACGTCGCGGATGGCCATTTTGAGGACATAATCCACTTCTTAACCACAAGAAACGTGTCGCAAGGATATTTCATTGAACAGAAGAAGGAATTGGTAATACGCATAACAGACTTTACTATTATTGCAGGACACCTCTATAATACGGGCAAGGACGAAATACTACAGAGATATGTACTTGAATTTGAGTGATGACAGATCCTGGCTGAAGCACACGGCGGGGTTGCTGGAGGACATTATACGGGTCGCGGCACAACACATAAGATTCTTCGTGTAGGACTTTGGTGGACAACTCTACATCAAGACTCGAAAGCATACTGTTGGGCTTGCGACATATGTCAACGGACTGGGAAACCATCACGAAGGGATGAAATGCCGCTCAATCCACAAATGACGCTACAACCATTTGAGAAGTGGCCACTCAACTTCATGGGACCTATTACACCTCAAGGGAAGACGGGTGCGCGCTATATCATCACCGCAACAAAATATTTGACCCAGTGGGTGGAAGCACAGCCGGTTAAGGACTGCACAACTGCTACAATGGAGAAATTTTTGTTCGAGAATGTGTTGACACAATTTGGATGTCCCAAAATTCTAATGAGTGACTGGGGAACACACTTTCTAAATGAAACAATCAGTGCACTCACTAAGGAATTTTGGATCTATCATCAACAGAGTATGCCATACCATCGGCAAGCGAATGGGACCGTCAAAGCATTCAACAAAATTTTGGAGACTACGTTGACTAAGGTCTGTAATGCGCAGCGAAATGACTAGGACTTGCGCATCCCCATTGTGCTATGGGCTTACCAAACCACGTGCAAGAAGTTGACAGGGCAGACACCTTTCCGGTTAGTCTATGGTAAGGAAGTCGTTATACCCATGGAATATATTGTACCCACTTTGCGAATTGTGGCAATAACAGGCATGGCCGACTGCGGGGCTTTGGAGGAATGACTCATGCAACTAGAAGAACTTGAGGAGGAACGGTTTTTGTCCAGATTCCATCAACAAGTACAAAAATAGTGAGAGAAGGTGTGGCATGATCGCCATATCAAGGTGTGCACTATCAATGAGAATGAACTAGTATTTCTATATGACAGCAAGTTCGAAAAATTCCTTGGCAAGCTCCAAATGCATTGGTTGGGTCTATGTAGTAAAAAAAGTTACAGATGGAGGTGCGGTCTAGCTTGCTAAGCTCAACGGAGACCCCTTCCTGGGATGAGTAAATGGCAATTTCCTGAAGCTCTACACATGTGGGTCGACCGCCTGACTAACCGAACTAAGGCCAGTCTCACCGCTCCAACCAGTTGAAAGGGAGCGTGGGACAATAAAGTAGTTTGGGGGAAGTTGCACAACCACCGGGGTGCGCATGGATATGGTCTGTCACAAGGGTTGTAGGTGCATGGACAGGGATGTGTTGCTGTGTTGACAAGCAGAGAGGTGACCATTGCTGTCACTATACATGACAAGATGTCTGAGTTATGGCAAAAGGGAGTGGGCGGTGGGAAATTAAGAGATAGAGTACGAATCGGATCTGGAACGATCTACCGCAAGCTTAACATGAGGACACCAGAAAAGGCGGGTGCCAACAAATTTGAATTTTGAAACACTTATAAATCATAGAGGGGCCTTCACCAAACAAGCTGTGCTTCTGAGAACCTTAAGCTTTTGTGCTTCCCCACCGCTATGGAACTCTTCATTATCTATGCTCATGGAGTAAGGCCGAGAGTGGTGATATGGCCAAAGATGTCGGGCTTTCTGAGAAATATGATGTGGACAGCTACGGGCACCACGCAAAAGTCAGCATCGATGGTAGGGGACGTACCAGAAAAATGTAGACACGAAGCAGAACTAGTCTAGATGCTGCAACCTCGCCCATGGGCAGGCCAGTGAACCACAATAGAAAAGAGGAAGGATGGAAAGATAAAGACCGTTGGTAGAAGTGCAGTTAATAAGTTGTCTTTGATGTACCTTGAGGATTGGGATCTTGTGGATAAAAGCGAGGGTATTTCAAAATCGCAACACAAGCTGTAGCAGAAAGTGCGAAAAGAAGATACGAAGGTAGGAAGTGGCTGCAGTGGTACGAGGACGTCCTGTATGTGGCTCTGCCACTAGAGCTAAAATCCTAGGAGGGGGTGTTCTGTGTTAATCGAGCAGAGCAAAATGAGCATTTTCAGTTGCGAGACTTGGTAGAAACAACGAAGCAAGAGCTGGATGAAGCATTGCAGGAGACAAGAAGGAGTAGTAGGATGATGAGCGTCACTCAAAGGGAGGTGAACCGCGAAGCTAAGGCAGCACGTCTCACTGCACCGACGAGTGACTCGAGATGAGTCATGATGATTGTGTTGGGGGACTGTTGGGTAGTGGAGGGCCTGCGTAACTATTTTGGGGTTCAAAGTATGAAATTTTAGGAAAGATATGGTAAAGACTCCGCGAAGTGCACGGAGCATGAATTATAAATAAGTTGAGTCAAAGGGTTGTTTTCCCAAGGAATAATATAGAATAATAGGAAGTAATTCGTTTTTTGGACCATAGGAAGGTATAAATAGAGGGAGTCTCTATGGGTAGAAGGCAACTGTGTGGTATGAAATCTTGGATCTGATATGTAATGGGTTTTTGAGAAGAAAAGTCTTGAAGTGTCTGTAAGTCTGAGTTGAGGGTATTGGGTAGTAGATAGAGGCTCTGCAACTGTGTGCGCAAAGCCCTGGAAGAGTCCATAACTGTTTGTGCAGACCCCTACAGCTGAGTGCACAAGACAGATCTGGATGTATTGGTGAAGAAATTGAATAAAGATAAGTTGATTATGAAATTCTATGTTAAATATGAATTATTACAGATCTGGATAATGAAAGGTTAATATAATTGTTTGATCTATGCGCGTATGCTTATGATATGAATACATGTGAATCTGTATCTATTCTAAGTGCACGAACTGGTTAATTATGATAAATTTTTGATTAAAGACCATAAAAAGTAGAATGAATCTATAAACAACGCATTAATAAGTATTAAGGAGTATTCTCGGTCCGGATCTGCGCGAAGTAGAGTGGCGCGAAGCCACGGAATGGTGTGTGAAAACTCCAGACCACATCAAGACATCCCAAGGGTGCGGAAACTTGGTTCCAGTATCGTTACTTACTACCTCAAGTGAGACCTCAGTCCACGCTCCACGGGCTGTTGCCCAAAGGGTCGGTAGCTGTGGGATTTTTTTGGCTAAATAACTCTTCCGAACCTGGGTCAGGCCCATATAAGCCAACAAGTAGCTAGATATATCAATGGATTAAGGTATGCCATCCAGGATGAGATCAGATTGTTGAGTCTAAAGACTATTGAAGATGCCTATCAAGTAGGTTTGAAGGCAAAAGAGAAGATGTTGAGAAAACAGACTCAGAGGAATAGAGGAAGAAGCTCGGTAAGAGGTAGAGGAACTACCAGACCAAGGGGACAACAAAATCAGCATGAAGCAAGCAGCTGAAGTAGTAGACCACCACAGAGGGGAGAATTTAAGAGATGAATATTTTCACCAAGAGGAAGAGGCCGAGGAAGAGATGTTCGGTGTTACACATGTGGAGAATGGGGACATGTGTCATGTGACTATCCTCATAATAAACCAGCAAGTTAGAGGAATGCGAATGTGGTTGAGGCAAAGCTAGAACCACTTCTACTTATGGAAAAGGAAGAACCCCTTGAAGTAGGAGAATCCTTGTTATTGAGAAGGACCTTGCTTAAGACAGAGAAGGAGATTGAAGAACTAGCTTAGAGGAAGAGTTTGTTCAAAACTACATGCAAATCTAAATGTAAATGTCGTAAAGTGATAATTAACAGTGGAAGCACTGATAACCTTGTTTCTACAGAGATGGTGGACAAGCTAGAGTTGGTAAAGACAATACACCCTACTCCTTACAGAGTGTCATGGTTACAGAAGGGACATCAGATTATTGTGGCAGAACAATGCAAGGCTGAGATACAAATTGGTACATATAAAGATGTGATATTATGTGATGTAATGCCCATGGATGTATGCCATGTATTACTGGGAAGAATGTGGCAATTTGATCGACAATTTATTCATGATGGGAGGAGAAACACTTATACTCTGGAGAAGGATGGAACTAAACATACATTGCTGCCATTGAAGGATGAAGCTGACAAGGGAGCACTTGAAAACAGTGTTATGCTGATGAGTGGGAAGGAGTTGTTACAAGAGGTTGAAAAAGGTGAAGAAATGCATTTTTCTGTCATAGGGAGACCT
Organism: Pinus tabuliformis; assembly: GCA_031772625.1. Classification (NCBI taxonomy): domain Eukaryota; kingdom Viridiplantae; phylum Streptophyta; class Pinopsida; order Pinales; family Pinaceae; genus Pinus; species Pinus tabuliformis. The sequence continues at coordinate 1,001,005,451 of CM062813.1, read as the reverse complement.
AAGGTAATTTTGACTTCCACAAACTTAGATGATTTACCTGAAGAAATCAAAACTTTGTTGAATGATTTTTCTAATATTGTTGTGGATGAGTTGCCAAATGCATTGCCATCGATTAGGAGTATTAGTCATCATATTGATCTAATACCAGGAGCAAGTTTTCCAAACAAAGCAACATACAGATTAACTCCTCAAGGGAATGCAGAAGTTGGAAGACAAATGCAAGAATTGATGCATAAGGGGCTAATCAGAGAAAGTCTTAGTCCATGTGTTGTACCAACAGTACTCAATCCAAAGAAAGGAGGTGAATGGCAAATTTGTATAGATTCAAGAGCTATAAACAAGATCACTATCAGGTATATATTTCCTTTACCACGCATGGATGATTTGATGGATTGTTTGAGTGGATCCAAATATTTTACTAAAATAGATTTGAAGAGTGGATATCATCAAATAAGAATTCAAGAAGGCAATGAATGGAAGACTGCATTTAAAACAAACAGTGGGTTGTATGTGTGGTTAGTGGTTCCTTTTGGACTCACTAATCCACCTAGCACATTCATGAGATTAATGAATGAAGTCTTGAAGGAATATGCAGGCAAGTTTGTTATTGTTTATCTTGATGATATTCTAGTTTTTAGTAAAAGTAAAGAAGAACATCTAGAGCATCTTAAGTTGGTTCTAAGAACTCTGCAGAAAGAGAAACTACTGATAAACCTGAAGAAATGTAGTTTCATGAAGGAAGAATTGATTTACTTGGGATTTGTAGTTTCTAAAGAAGGATTGAAAATGGATCCAGAGAAAGTCCAAGCGATTTGGAATTGGCCTATTCCCAGAAATATATTTGAGGTAAGGAGCTTCCATGGTCTTGCAAGTTTTTACAGAAAGTTTATCAAAGGCTTTAGTCAGATTTGTGCACCAATTCTTGAAACAATCAAGGAGACTAATCAACCGTTCAAGTGGACAGAAGTAGCAGACAAAAAATTTAAATTGCTGAAGGAGAAAATCACAGAGAAACTAGTTTTAGCTTTGCCTGATTTTGAAAAAGTATTTCAAGTTGAAACAGATGCTAGTGGAGTTGCAATTGGAGCGGTTTTGAGTCAGGAACAGAGACCAATAGCATACTTTAGTGAGAAATTGAATGAATCTAAGAAGAAGTATTCTTCTTATTATAAAGAATTTTATGCTATTGTACAAGCCTTAAAGAAATGGAGACATTATTTGCGCCAAAGGAATTCATATTGTATTCAGACAATCATGCCTTACAGTTCATCAATAACTGGCCGAAATTGAATCGAAACACGCCAAGTGGGTAGAATTTTTGCAAAGCTTTACTTTTGTGATAAAACAAACGAGTGCTAAGTCAAATAAAGTCGTTGATGCATTGAGCAGGGTAAGTTTTATTGTGAAAGAATTCAAAGTGGGTGTTGTAGGATTTGAAGAAATGGTTGAAATGTACAAAGATGATGTAGATTTCAAAGATATCTATGTAATCGTTCAGAATCCAATAGTTCATAATAGAAGTGAGTGGTTGGAATATCTCATTCAAGGAGGCTTATTGTTTAAAAGCAACAAGTTGTGTATTCCCAAATGTTATATGAGGCAAAACATAATAAAGGAGAAACATAGTGGAGGATTATCTAGTCACTTTGGACAAGATAAATTTTTTTTCAGGTGAATGCTTTTTATTATTGGCCAAAAATGCAGACTGATGTTAAGAAATTTGTTGAGAAGTGTAGGATATGTCAACATGATAAAAGGAGAAGCCAGAATATAGGATTGTACCAGCCATTGCCAATACCAAACCAACCATGGGATGCAGTTAACATGGATTTTGTTATGGGCTAAACTAAAACTCAAAGGGGGAATGATTATATTTATGTTGTGGTAGATAGATTTTCTAAGATGGCACATATAATTGCTTGTAAGAAGACTAGTGATGCAACACATATAGCTAATCTATTTTTTTCATAAATTGGAAGATTACATGGATTTCCTGTAAGTATTGTGTCTGATAGAGATACAAAGTTTGTTGGGCATTTTTGGAGAACTCTTTGGAAGAAATTGGGAGTTAACCTCAATTTTAGTTCAGCATACCATCCTCAAATAGATGGATAGACCGAAGTAGTAAACAGGAACTTGGGAAACATATTGAGAAGTTTAGTGTATCCAAATCCTAAGCAGTGGGATTTAGCACTAGCTCAGGCTAAATTTTCTTGTAATGATACTCCAAACTAAAGTACTAGAATGAGTCCATTTCAAATTGTTTTTGGAATGAATCCTAGAGGTGTGTATGAGCTCAGCGATTTGGGTAAATAGGAGATAAGAAGTGCAAAAGCTAAAGAGTTTGCAGAGCAGATGCAGAGACTACAAGAAGATGTCAAATGTAGATTGCAGGAAAGCAATGGAAAATACAAATAGAGGGTAGATATGAAAAGAAGAGAGAAATAATTCCAAGTGGGAGATTTAGTGATGGTGTATTTGAGAAAAGTAAGATTTCCTACTACGACTTACAATAAACTGAAAATGAAAAAGATAGGACCATGTAGAATTGTAAGAAAGTTTTCAGCTAATGCATATGAAATTGAGTTACCAGAAGGGATTAGAATATCACCTATCTTCAATGTTGTAGATTTGTATCCATACAAAGAGGTAGAGACAAAGCTATAGGAGGAAACTACAGGAGATGAATTTCAAACTATGAACTGGGAAGAACAAATGCTAATGCCAACTAAGAAAGAGTTGGAAGTTGTTTTGGAGAAAAGAGTATCCAAAAGAACCAAAGGATAGACTTATTTCCATTATCTAGTCAAATGGAAAGGACAACCAGTGGAGGATGTTAGCTGGTTGACAACAGGAGAGTTGCAGAAGTATGGATTAGGTCCTAAAAGTTTGAAGGATGATTTTTTTCTTCCTCGGGAGTCTGATGCAGAAGCATCCAGACTTGGTCAACAATGTGAAAGTTTGTTCACATGTTGTGGCTAATAAAGTCGAATTTCATTGACCTGATTGGTCAAAAGCCAATTTTACTGAGAGGGTTGGATCTCTCAAAGAAATGAGTTGTATTTTATTATTGTAATAGTTAGAAATTGTCTTATTTTAGATTCAAAGATAATTTGTAAGCATAGAGCTAGGAATTAGAGATTTGCTGTTAGATTTATTAAAAATAAAGATTGAGTTGTTAGGCATAGTTAGAGTGATATCCAATTGATAAAAGGAAGGAAAAATTTAATGAAAGAGAGAGTGGATTGAGTGAGCGAGAGCCTAGAATTAGCATGTGGATTTTTGTTGAAACAAAGGTATTTTCATATGTTGTAATCGGGCCAAGGCCGAGACTCTATAACTATTTTTATTGTGAATAAATGATGTTGTGTGTGTGATTAATCATCAAGCCTACATAAATCCTTGTTATGCTTTCAGATCCTTTGTATTCGGCAGAGTGATTATTCCTTTGTTTCTTTTTTATGTTTCATGTCTAAATCATGGAATTAATAGAAGTCCAAGGCCTTTTTAAATATCATTATTTGATGTCGATTTAATCCTAACCGTCAGATCACCCATATCGGGTCGGCGAAGTTTGTTTGCATAGTTTCTGTCCTGTGAGTGTAAATCCAATTTACACTAAGATTTAGCGCAAAACATAGTCGGATCCGAAATCCAGACTTGAAATTTTATCGACGGGAACCTATACCCTTATCAGGTCCGTAAGACTGATTGGATCGATGCATCGAAGTGGAAGGAGTCTGGCCAGTGGATATTGCGATTTGCGATCGTGCGATTCAACTGTGACCGTTGGATTGTGATCAATCGTGGTTGTTGGATCGCGAAAGCGGTTTCGAAATAGTAAGCAGATTTCAAGTGGAGAAAAAGTGGTAATCGGTATTTTGAGGAAGACCCTCGATTACATTCAGTGGAGGACATGTAGCAGCGAGGAGGTGAGAAAATATCACTTTTTGGGCGAGTACTCTCTGTGTAAGTTGTGGCCCCAATATCGTTGTGCACCGTTGGATCAGTGAATGCAAAGGGACAGTGGAGATTGATTTGATAAGAGTTCGGGTGAAAAGAGTGGACCTGAGAGATCTATGAATGCAAGCTCAATATTTTTGAGATCCAACATTATGTATTGAAGTGCATTTTCATGTGTTACCCATGTGGTTCCAACTTTATGTGCTGCTAGGTATTTAAGGCTTAAACACTAAAAGAACACTTCCGATAGGTTTTGTGTGGGCCCATAACCCACAGGTCTATGTGCATTGACTTCTGATTGCAGCTTTGCTGCATCAAAAAGGAGTAAAACCAGTGGTAGTCTTAACTAACATTCAGTATGCCCAAAGTCTTGGATATAACATAATGTGCCAATTGGATCTATCTTTGTTAATCATCCTTTGCAGCATGATTTTTAGGGACTTATTCATGGCTTCAACCTGCCCATTGGCCTGAGGATAATACGAAGATGAATTCTCCTTCCGGAAACCCAACTTAAGCACCAATTCAAACATAATCTTATTTTGGAAATCACTACCATGGTCAGTGACTATCTCTTTAGGAATACCAAATCTAGAAATAACTTGATTGAAGAGAAACATTGCTGTTGTTTCACCATCATTCTTGAAAGTAGGCATAACCTCAGCCCACTTAGTAATGTATTCTACAACTATGATGATATACTTTTGATTTCCTGCCGAAGGCGGATTGCAAGTAGTAAAATCAATACCCCACTTTGTAAAAGGACCGATGGTGATAATAGGGAAAAGCGGGGCTAGATGCATGTGCATTTTACGAGTATAAACTTGACAAGGGTGGCATCTCTTGATTGCTTCAATACAATCCTTGAAGATCTAAGGCCAAAAGTAGCCTGCACGCAAAACAATTTGGGTTGTTGCAAGCCCAGATAGATGACCACCACAAACTCCACTGTGGAAATCATTAAGCATAGAGTCAGCTTCTTCTAAGGTTAAACAACATTTAAGGATTGAATCAACCTCACGACGATATAAAGTGTCACCTATAATAATATAGTTTTTAGCTAAGAGATGTAATTTTCTACATTCATCCTTCGAAAAAGTGAGCAGAAACTTCAAAGTCTAGAGATATATAATAATATCTCCATACCAAGGATCTTTCAAGGAAATAAGAAAAAGATGTTCATCAGGAAAAGATTCCTCATAAACTATTTCTTCCTCTCAAGGCAAATCTGAGATCAATTCTACAAATACTAAGGATTTCTTAGACTTAGCTGACATGAATTTGAGATCGAATTCTTGTAAAATGACAATCCATCTATTGTATTTGCCCCCAATCACTCACCTACTAAGAATAAATTGAAATGGATTGACGGATGCTAAGACAAAGTTTTTCGAAGCAGAATATGATGTCTAAGTCACTAGACAACATGGAAAGCTGCCAAAGCTAATTTTTCAATGGGAGAATAATGCAGTTCAAGGCCCACTAAGCCTCGTTTCATATAATAGATTATGTTCTCACATAAAGCATCATCCTCCTGAACCAGAACCATACCAATAGCTAATTCTGTTGCAATGAGATATAAAGTATGTCTCTGTTATAATCAGGTGGACTCAACAAAGGAGTAGAGGTTAATTATTTTTTCAAAGCATCAAATGAGCATTGCACGAAATCATCCCATAGAAATGGGTCCCCTTTCTTAAGAAATCTCATAAATCCTTTAGTAATCTCAGCATAATTAGCTATAAATATCCATAAGAATAGGCTTTTCCTTGAAGACTCTAAATTTGATGATTAAAGGATGGGGGAGGAAACTGAAGTATTGCCTCAACCTTGAAGAGATCTACGCAAATCCCTTTAGTCAACACGATAAATCCAGACAACCAACTGGATGTAACGGTGAAAACACACTTATTCAGATTCAACCAGATTTTATAAAAACGACATCGTTCAAAAATCAATCGAATATGTTTAGGATGATCTTTTCTCTTTTAGGAACGAGCAACTAAATCATCCAAGTAAGCTTCGATAACATGTTTGATATCATGAAAATCATATGACATGACCCGCTGAAAGGTAGCTCCAACATTTTTATGGGTAAAGTCACCCTAGGGTCTTGGGTTTAGAACCCCAACAGAGTGGAGGGCTTACAACACAAAGAGGCATGCAAATAGGTAGTCCTAATACTTAAAATACTAAAGTAGGAAGAAGAGGTATTACCCAGAGGTCCTACGTTTGAGGTCATTCCTATAGGGTCCAAACCCTCTACTTTTTCCAATGATTTAGAACCTGTAACTCATTCAAGAAAAGCATATACAACAATGATAATAGAAAGCATGTTGATGATATAGGTGTTAGGTCATATAAGCATGTAAGAAAATAAGCATTAACGTAAGATTCATAAGAAAATCATAACATAGATTAATGTATTAAGACCTTAAATATCAGGAACAAAACATCACCTCTCTATTGATGTAAACTAAAGAAAGTACAGAAGAACTACAACCTAAGTTGTCCACCGGCTCCAAGTGAAACTATCCTCCGGATTTGTCCTACCTTGGCCTTAGCAATCCTCCTCCATAAGTATACACAAGGATGCCATAAATGGATGAAGGAAATCTGAAGAAGGAAACAAAGGTTTCCTATGACTTGGGAGTGAAAAATGTACAGGGATTTCTTCAGACTTGATCAAGGATGTAATCAACTATAATATCAATATTTAATCTTTTCCTCCTCCTTTAGGCCTTCCCATGGAGGTCTATTTATACTTCTCCAAATTAGTTTTTCAATTGGGAAATAGTTTGGCCACGGGCTAAAGTAAGTGAGTAACAGTTAAAGCCAGTAAACTCTCCCCGAATTTAAGGATATTATATATATTTTTAATGTTTTAACACATCTATGTGGGTTTTGTATAGACTGACCCACGTGTACACGCTTTTTATACAAGGAAAATCAATGTATGGGATTTAAAACATTGTTTTTTAGAATTTGGACCAATTTTGGAAGGGAAGGGTTGCCAAAGGCCATAACGCAGAGCATAAAATCTACCAAGGGTGGTAAGTGGTGCTATAAAACTCTTGATCTCTGGAATATTGGCTCTCAATCTCATGATATATGAATATAAATGCTGTTGGAATTTGACTTAAAAATCCTTATCTCAAACAACAATATTTATATAACATAAAGTCCATACTCCAACTCAAATAATTCTCAATGGTTTAAGGTGCATACATAAATATTTTGAAAATGACTCTAATTCATTTTTCAATGGTTTTTGTATTGGAGTGACCACCGTATCATACAATTCACATTGTGAGAACTTAACTCCAACCATCACATATATAAAGAGGAGAGCATATATGAACCATATGATGTATATTACCATACAATTCACAACTCAAAGACCACAAATCACCAAAATTTATCCAACAAATCACCAATCCAACTCATTCAAACCACTAGTAGGAATGCCCAGTGTACATACAAGGTTTTGAATGCAACATTTCATGAAGTATTCTTATCAACTAAGTACGAAACTCAATATTCAATGATATATCACTTTCTGCAACATGTGGGCATTATTGTAGCCATGAATCGAGTCTCGGGAGATCCTAAATAACTTATTTCTTGAAACACTTTGCTCTCAAACATGAAATATTGTCTTAGGTAAATCCATGTAGAACACTCTTTCTATCTTTGTAAGGGAGGAGTGCATTTGATGGGTGCATGAAAGAGGGTGAGTTCATCCTTATTCCCCAATTCTACACAATCATCAAGCAAGCAGGAGATGACGGGTTGGAGTATATATCCGGTCGACTCTGCTGAGATGGTAGTTAGTTTTGAAGGTGATGCTGGAGGAAGTGTTGCATCCATTGGTTGTGGGAACCATCACAGGTGATAATAGAATTTATGAATTGCCTCATGTGAAGGTAACTTCTCTTATATTCAAAAATACAACAAGAGCTTGAATTTTGAAAGTAGGAGGCAAGTGCTTAACCTTCGATCAGCTTGCATTTTGTGCACCACTAGGACATAACATAGTATTGTTACGTGACTAATATCCACTTCAATGTAGTTATTTTAAAGATGGTATTTATGATCAAACCCAACAAGCCACGACTATTTCTTTATTGTCTAGTTCATTACATGTGCATCGAAAAATTGAAAAACTCAAAAAACTAGATTGTCACAAAACATATCCGTAAACAAAATGGATATTTCAAGGCTCTATACCGTAAAGTAAAAGGATTATCATGGTTATTTATGTGTAGTGGATGGGCAGTTAAAGGTGGGCTTTTCTATTGAAATGGGAATGGTTTCCAAGAAGAAACCTAGCTCAAAGAAAAAAAATCTAACCAAGAAAGCTCGAAATGGCCCCCTGCTAAGGAGCTAAAATATGGTGGTGAACATGGGGCACAACTAGAGGAGGAACATTGCCTTGTTGATGAAACTTCACCATATTTGAAAATAATGAAATCCACTTTAGACAAGGAAGATGAAGAAGATGAGGAAAAATGTAGGATAGGGCTCTTTGATAAAAATTTCCAACACACTCACTGCACTTAAAGATATCCAATTCAAGAGACAGACCGACAGTTGAAACGAAGACATTCTTTCACCATCACCATCACAGAGGCTCAACAAAATTGTTGTGCTAGAGAATTTTTGGTGCCCAATTGCATCTCAGCTCATGAAGGATCCTGTCATTATGGCTACTAGAGAGACATAGGACCGACCATTTATCGAGGCTTGACAAGAGAAGATTTTAATGTGGGGGGAAGAGGATAGAGAAGGGGCCATTTCCTTTTTCTTTTTGTTTGAATTGATTTACAATGCTACATGAAACAAAGACCAACACTATTCAAGGATAAGGATAATCGAAAAATTTGAGGAAATGTAAGGGTTGATAGAGTTGGTAGGGAATTTTAGGGTAGAAATCTAATGCATAAATGGTGAGGAAGAAGACTACGCAATTAGTGGTTCATAAACCCATGGAGAAGGCCACACATCATGGCTCTAATACCATGTTAAATAAAACCATGGTGAAGACCAAATATATGAATGATAAGCCTTGAATTCATTATTCACATGATGTACCTATTTATACAAGTATAGTGACCCTTGGTTTCATTTCCAAGTGGTCTCTTGGACTCCCTTTGACTGTTCAACTTCCACACCAACCCTTAGAGGATTGGGTGTCCAACAAAATTCCTAGAAAACTCTTCCTTATCTCCTTCTAATGCAATTATAGTTGATTGTATACCATTTTCACCCTTCTTCCTCTCTAGATACTATGAAGCATAGCGCCCCATCTTATGACTAGCAAAATGACCTTAATCAAGTCCCTCTTCTTCTTCTTCGATTGTAAGGTTGATTCCTCACTCTTACTACTAAAACCTTTCCTTTGCTCCTCCATCCATGATTCACAAGAGAAATATTTTCATCATCACTCTTATGTTGGCCTCCTAATAGAGATTCCTAGAAAATATTCTCCTAGATGAAATAATCCCATAGTCAATCCAAATCAAGAAGTTTCTTTCATGCAATGATTTAATTGATAAAAGGATCCCATGGCTTGATGAATGCATTGAAGGTCATTATTACCATCTCTCCATCTACCACCTTCTCCCCTCGAGGAGCAAAATCATCATTAAATTGTGTCACCTTGGTGAGATAAGTAGTCAGTATATCTAATTTGGTCATGTTGGCTGGTTGGGGCCTGACCCAAGTTTAGAGGTGATTTAGACAAACAAATCTTGGTACTAATGGCCCTTTCAACAACAGTCTGCAAATCGCGGATTGAGGTCTCACCCGAAGTAGTATGGGAGGGTGCTAGAACCAGGTTTCTACACCTTGGAGATGTCTGATGGTTTCAAGTGGTCCGCGGTTACACACATTGTTATGCGCACTTAGTCGTACATTGCAGCTTGTGATGTTTCCTTCACACAACCCTACTCCGGGGCGAAACAATGTTATTACCCAAGACTTTACTAGTAACCCGATATTCGTTGATTAACTTAGCTTACTTGCCTGTGTAAAGTATACTTAGCAATATAAATCATTCATACAAGTGTGCACAATAAATAAAAAGTACATTAGCAATTTATATCAAACATGTAATAACTCAAGAATAGATACACGAAGTTCAGATGAAACTTATCTTTATTATTTTCTTCCTTGGGTTACAGACTCTATTGTTCCTTGCACACTCAGCTACGGACTCTACTAGGCCTTTGCACACTCAGCTGTAGAGCCTCTTCCTACTACTACGACCCAAGACACTTAGACTATTCTTCTATGCTTCGCTATTTCATTCTATCCATTCGATTCTATGATCCCTTTACAACTTAGAGCCTCGCTCTATTTATAAAATCCCATGGTCCACGAACCATGGGTAGGCCGACATTACATTCAAACTTAGGGCGGACAACCCTATGACTCTAACATATATTTCACGCCCGCAATTCATGGAGCTTACAATAATATCAACTCAAAAATTGGGCTTTAAGCCCCAAAACATGCTGTGGGGGGATTCCATGCCCAACAGGCCCCTAACACAAACATCGTGACTCACCCTCGAGTCACTTTGTCGGTGCAGTGATCTTGGTACAGAGTCCCTCCAACTGGTCTTGAATGGTCTTGATGTCGGTAGCGCATTGAGCTGCTGCTTGTTAAACCTGCTACATCCGTTCTTCTGAGACCTCTGTGTCCGGTGTGTTGCCATGCCTCTACGCATGCATCCCCTGATTGTGCACAAGCTTCCCTTCAATATTCACCATGATTGTGAAGGCCTCATCAATCCATTGCTGAACGCGCACTTTGAGAACTACTTCCTCATGGCACGCCGCGTCCACCTGCTCCTTTAATGCCTTGGTTCGCTGCATCCTCACAAGCCATTGAGTGAGGACTACTATCTGCGCAGTTCCTCTGATGCTGTCGTATTGCTGCTGGAGTTCGCACGCCTCTCTCTGTAGGTGCTAGATGTTGGGGTCCTCTTGCAAAGTTGTGAGGACCTCAAGTGCCTATTCCAACATGTTGGTACGGTCATGCACTGTACTCCAATTTCTTGCAATCCTGCTGTGATAGCACTAGCGCACTATTCTCGGACTTCTGGGGGAGCGGAAGGCTGCGCCTTAAACCGCAGCTCGATGATCTTAAGATTTAGCTCTAGTTGAACCTTTGTCGTCTCTTCTCTAGCCTCACGGAATCCAATTGCCAAACTATGGATCCACACTTCTACCGGTAGATATACTGTGATGGCCAGCTTCAGGATGCATCGGCAAGCGTCGTCTACCGTCTGCACCAACTGTTGATTCTGTGACACTAATACGTCACACTACAAGCTGAGCTGTTCTATGTTTATTTTTTGCTCGCTGACAACTTGGATCACGTGGCTGTCCATGGCTCGCAGCTCTGTCGTTATCCCATCCTGTAACTAATATAGCGTTTCCCAGGGAAGGTCAGCTAGATTAAGGCCAAGGCCTTTCATTAGCTAATCAACAACCGATGCATTGCATTAGATGATGCTAGATCTCCCTGTAGCAACAATATTGTATTATCCATCCTTGCATGCAACATCTGCTCTACTGCTAAAGTTCCTACTGCGATGTGTGTTGACATGGTACCTTCCTAAGGGGGCCACACCTGTAACTCCTGCAGCTACACCCTGAGGGCCCCCAACATAGTCTGATGCTCCTGCATGAACTCTTGATGTGCTTCACTTGTGATATTGTGGACCATCTTGCTGATGTCATGGAGATCACCTTCGGTTAAGGTGATCAGGTCAATGGCTAACTTCGAGGCCTTCACCTTCTTCCTTAGGCCCGATCTCTCTTTGATGCGTGGGTGCTTTAACTGTGTGGACATGGTCCCTAGTTCCACGCTCCATTCTGTTGTTTCTGTTTCCTCTGCCTCCTGCCCTGAGGACATTTCTTGGCCCTCGTCTGCCTATGCTATTGTTGCCTCTACTGTTTGTGTTGTTGCTGCTGCTTCTGCACCCTTTTTCTACTCCATGGCTTTCTGTACCACTTCTCACGCTGCCCTAACCTCAGTTGCTACTTTTTTGTTCCACCTTTTCTCTACCAATTGAGTGATGTGCAGCTTGGCATCGCCCTTTTTCTTTTGTGCTGCCACCTTCTCTAGTTCTGCCAGATCTGGGGCGCGTCATTCAGGAGGCCACGTCTCCAAGATAGTAAAAATTGTGTCATCAGTGGCTACAAATGGTAGCTTCATCCACTGCTTCACCGGATCCTTTTGCACCCTGATATAAATGTTGTGAATATCATCTATAAAGTCTACAAAAATCTGCAGACTATTGTGCACTGTAGGTGACAAGTGCAACCTCCAATTGATCCACATCTAGATGCTCGCCTCCATGAGCACCCATAAAATTTTGGTGTCACGAATCCGTTTCGCGTCCTTTGTGGCCTAGAGTGAAGTGTACTTCGCAGCCTCTAGTAACTCTCTGTCAATGTTGGGGAATTGACTGTCCTTCAGTAGTTCCCCCGCTACTAGCAATATGGATAATAGAAACCATGCATAGTGGAAGGTTTTACCCTACTCTTGGGCTTCATGATAGTTTGTCAAAAATTCCTCACAGAGGAATTCAGACCAGTTGAACTAGACCCCCTCCACACACTGCTCAGCCAGTGTGACCACTGTCGCCGGTACCTCATCAGTGCGACACTTCCTCATCGCTTTGTTGTCTAGGAGTTGGCTTGCTATGTGCACCCCTTTATCCTTGATGCTGGAGATGGCGTAGCCCCTCTTCTTATTCTCCAACTTATATTTCACCTTCATGGCTTCTACAAGAGGCAAATCGCTACCTTGTTCGACTATAGTCGCGGGGTCCTTTCGTTTACAGGGGAGCTGAGAAATACGGTGAATGAGGTCTGTCGTGATGGGAATAAGCTCCTCCATACATAGATACCCATCATGTACCAGGCAGAGCAACTACCTGATGACAAAAATGGTGATGGGCGCGCAGTGGAAATGTGGTATCCATAATAAGTGCAGCAACCCGGCCTTTTCCACACCGCGCAACCATTTCCGTGGCTCTAATGTTATAACTACCCTCTCATTATTTTGCTTCACCAGGGTCACAGTCTCCAGATGAGGGAACTTCTCATGGTTAACGAGGTCCCAGTCTTCGAACTTCATGGTTGGTACGTGGCCTAAGTGCGTGCACTCAAAAACAATGCCATTTGGGAGGAGCGGGGTCTAGAGTGAACTCTTCGTTTCGTCTAGATCCTTTGGCACTTTGGTTTTCCCCTTCTGTGAAGGGACATATGAAGGAAATTTTTTTGTAGAGCGTAATGGTTGGATATCCTCCTCCATGTCTTGGTCTTCTTCTTCTATGGCGATTAGGGCCTACAAGTCTTCTTCTTCCTCATCTGTTTCTATTGTGACTGCTTTCCCCTTCTCTGCCATGGTTAGTTTTTTATGTCGCAGATTCCTTGGGGACATGCATACTGGACCCATTACCTGTTTATCCTTCTTGGGCCTCAGTGTTCGCAGTGATTTGGGGATTTTTTTCACCACCTCGACGCCTTCTGGAACATCCTCCACCATTTGGGTCTACACGGCCTCGCTGGCAGGTACCTCTTCAATTCCCAACCCATCCTTAGTGGTTTTCATCATCTCTAGGCTGTATTCTGTCTCTCGCGAGCTTAGGGGCTCAATTATCACTTGGTTCTCAATGCTCTGTGCTTTGTTCAAGTGCTCAATTCTCAAATGACCAAGTGTTGTTTGCTGGCCAACCCTTTGAGTTTTATAGCACCTTTCGAATTTGAATTTGACCATTCCCCCCAATTTCGAGCCATTAATGCTTTCATGGCAGCATATTTTCCCAAATCTTGCCCATAACTCGTGTCTTAAATGCCCACTGCCCACTCCATTTGGCCTCAAATCAAACATCCCATCATGAATAGTGAAACCAATAGTCACTTCCTAGCCAAGCCACACAGTAGCGCAACCCTCCATGCGTGGTCGCAAACCTTGTGACGTTCTGATTCTGCGCACATCTCCAATATCACACAGCTCTAGGAAGAATATTTTATAGTCCTGCGCTCCCTTCTAGCTACCTAGATCACTAAAACTGTTCTTCCTATGGCTAGTCAGGTGGTTGCACCATGCGTGTGGGGCTCCATCCCGTCCCCCACCATGGTTCGTGGAGAATCCTCATCTTCCATTGTGGTGATCGGCACCATGCACTTTAGTACTTGCAATGTGCTACCCTCGTCACTTCATTTGGCGATATGCAGTCCAAGCCATGACAACAGACTAATCAGTTCACAACAATAGTCCTCCAACTTGTTAGTATGATTGTACACACCTTGCCTTACTATTCCTGGTTTTTTTTAGAAATGCTTCCTTTATTTCACTTTTTAGCCTCTTGATCTCTACGTCGATTAAAGCACTTTTCACCCTTAGCCGTACCCAGTCTTTCTCAAGTTCGTGAAGTCTAAAGTTTCCCCGTCGGATTTCTTCCTTAAGTCTTATATGTTTTGTTTCTCATAGCTATGTCATTTCTTTGTTCTGGTCTATGCGGACCATTGTATCTATGGGTGTTGTTACGTGCAGACTCAACTTCACATGCTCCATAGGGATTACAGTTGCTGCTTCATACTTCTACTTCGGAAGTGCTTGTGTGGTCAGATTTTTGCACATGGTCCTATAAGCCCATACAACCGCTGGTATGCGCAGGTCCCAATTGGTGCGTCTCACATGGTGGACCCTGTTCAACACTTCACACACCTTTTCAAAGGCTTCCCTACATATAACCTTTGGTGCAATTAGTCTTATCATCCTTTTTTGTTCACATCCTCGTCTTGCCCGCCCCTGCTTGTTGTTCCTATTTCCTATCATGAGGATAGTGTGCGTTCATGCAAGTTGGTACCATATGCCTATACCCATCTAGAGAGGTGGGTGCATAGGCTACTTCATCCCTTATACATGGCTTCCATCTGTAGCTGAGGCTTTCCAAACAGTATAAGCATCACCCTTCTACATTCGTGCCAACTCTCAATACTTCTCTGATGCGTACCCCACCACCTTGAAGGTGTAGCATGTAGTGCCTATTTCAGCGCTTCGAACCACTGTTGTTCTGGCACCATGCTTTCAAATTTGTTTAGGAATTCATCCACTGCTGCCAACTCATCATACATAGGCAAATCCCTTACCTCTGTTGTCACGCAGCACAATGATCTTACCATCATGTTGCAGTTGAGTGTGGTTGCCTCATGTAACTGGTTCTACCATCGTTCTGTTTCCTCATCTGAATCTAATGTGCATGAGATTTTGCGCTCCCACAAAATCCGGCCATCCACTGTAGGATTCATTTTTTTGGGAGGTTTTAGCGTCTAAAGGTGAACGCTTAAACCCCTAGATTAGTAGCTAAGTCTAGAACAACAGTGCAAAGCATTTTCTACTTTTTTTTATAGATAATAGATTAAATAAGACAGTAAAGAAGCCTACCTGAAGCTTTTGCTTACTCCTTATCTCCCTTAGACAATTATGTTGCTCCTTTCTATACTTAATCCACTTGAAAAGTACCTGCACACATAAAAAGACAAAAACCGATGAAAGCATATGATAATGATCTATTGATTAAACATAGAATGGAATCAAGTACATAATACACATATGAAAGCATCAATAAACAATATAAACATATGGAAAAAGATTTGAACACTTTATTAGTAAAAGGAAGAGTTACAACCCAATTTGCTTGATTTAGTGTCACTCCTCCAGTTCAATCCCATCCTCTCCTCATAACAAGCAAGACATTTTGACATCATTACAATACTTGAAACTAACTCAAGTCTCATACTAACAACATCTCCCTATAATTCAATGATTTCCAGCCCCTGATCACTTAGATGAGTGGTCTTTTTATAGGTGAATGAAGGAAGTTATGCCATAAATGGTGATAATGAATGCCCTCCCAAACTTAGGATTTAGTTCCATGGAGGAAGGGATAGAGGGATTGATGTCCCTTAACTCCCTACCTCATCCAATTTCGAGCCCAAAGAAGTGGATAGCCTTGGGAAACTTCTAGAGGCATCCTATGGATAAGAATATTCCAAACCCCAATGCATATTTCATTCAAATTCGCCTAGCGTAGGCCAAAGAGGGCTCAAGCGCACTGCAATGCACCCTGGCGGTGTACTGGGATACACTATAGTGCACCCTGATAAAGGCCTGCCTATGTTGATCTTCTTAGAGGTAGTTTTTCAATGATTTCAGTCATGGAATCCCTTGAGAAGGATGCATTCTAATGGTTGAATTCATTTAGGGCATGTAACAACTGAATTAGGGTTTGATGGGCCCTAATAATACTGATCTATAAGTCAGGGTTGATGTGCCCAAATGGATTTGTAACAGTTTCCCCCTAAAGCATGAAGTTGTAAATATGTATGTCGAGTGAAATGCTTTACTATGTGGAGAGGAGGTTTTGAAGTAGAAGGTGACCTGCATCAATTACAATACATATATCATGATAATTTGATTTTTTTCATGAACTCACTGAGGGAAGTCATACCCATGCTCAGCTTATAAAATTTCATTACATGTAAAAATATAGTCATTTACAGATATAGACCCATGAATGGATGACCATGAATGTAAGGCCATTGTACATTTGATTTAGTACTCCTGAAAATATCGCAGCCCGGATGGATGAAACTAGATCTGGGGTCTTCAATCTCATTCAATCTTTCGCTCAAGTACAAATCTAACCATGTGAATAGATATTCTGAAGTCGAACATGGGAAGACATTGTTTGATTACCAACTAATGATGTAAGCCGTTAACAGACGCGAGAGGAATCACCGATAATGATAATGACCCTCAAGGTACTATAGTACATTTCGCATGGTGTGAATAAATGATTTGATGTCGAACACCATACAAAGTCTTTCGGTCGAAGGCCAATGATGTCAACCTATCGCTGGAAGCGAGAAACCTGCCATTGATATATGCAAGCCTCAAGGTACTAAAGGGGTGCTTCTATGTCAACTTCTTGGATAATGTGCTGAGGTCGACAAGAAGTGACTCGTCGCATGAGGGCCTTGATGTATCCCACATCAATGACACGAAACGAGGTAAATGATTTTGGAGATGAAAATCGACTGATGACAGAAGGTTCAGGAATGGTGGTCATGAAAATGAAGGTTTACGATATTTTGAAGGATGAAGTTTGAACTTAATGAATTCTCTTGAACATGTTGGTGACACTAAAATGAATTGGTAGAATTGACCCAAAACAAGGTAATGGATGGTATGATAGACCAACGGTGTGATAACCATCAAGATGAATGAACCAACCCACATAGTCATGATGATGAGGTGAAAGTGTCATGTTCAAGCGTGACTTGCTACCATAAAGTGTTTCCCCTTTTTCCATTTTCCCCAGTCATTACTGACCAGTACCTCTTTATTTTTATCAAGCTTGAGGAGGATAACATATGCTTGTTGTATAATTCCACCCTTCGTGTGAATCTATCACTATTTGATGCTTTAATGAGTCTAGCGAAGGTGAAACTCTGTCTTGTCTAGATGGAAAAGTTTATCGCTATTTGATGTTTTTAATGAGTTTAATGAAAAAGATAACTTGGTCCTTTTCATTTTTAGAGAGTTTGAAAAGGGACGAAAAGGAAACTCCAAAAGTTCTTTTTCGTAGATTTGTCTCTCAAGTCTGAAAAAGCATAAAACAATACGAGAGAGAACCTATTGATCATGTTCGATCAACGTATTCCTTTTTCGTAGTTAATCTATCTCAACCCGAAAAAGGGTTAAACTTATACTGAGTAGATATCAATTCCAATCCATTAACGAGATGGAAATGACAAGTGCTCGACAATCTTTTCATGTTTAGAGAGTCTGAAAAGAGCTTAAAGAGGACTCCAAGGGGGTTCCTTTTTCATTTTTAACAAAGCTCAAAAAAGAGATAAAAGTTTGCTTTGTGGTCAAAGATGTTCAATTTACATTTGAGCACGTCAAATTCTGCATGTCAGTTGTCAATCCTACTCAAAACACCATCAAAAATAGATTAAAAATACCTGTTTCATGGATAAAATGAATAAAAACTAATGTTTATTCGATTAATGTGCAAGAAATAAACATAAAAACGAGTTTTACCATTCATTTTTACCATTTCACATTTACCCTTTGATTTTTTTGCTTTGGGGCAGTTTTTACCTCGAAGTTCACCAGCTAATTCTGGAAAATTCAGTGGACCATTCCTCGTGCCATCCAGACCAGGTAGGAGTTATTTCTGTTCTCTTTCATTTCATATAATTAATTTTCAGTTTGAGGCAAAAATTTTGAGTTTTTGGGGCCCCTGGGGTTTCAATTTTCCAACCTGGGATTAGCGCACCCTTTCATCATTGAAAGGTGCACTACACTGCACTCACCTAGAAGGTTGCCTATATTTCAGTGCACTGTACCTAAGGCTGGGCTGTGCTTTGCACAAAACCCAATTTCATTCAGTTGTTTTCACCAAAAAATTCTTTTGTTTTTTGCAAGAAATGGATCGTAATTTGCCTTGTGGTTGTATTTTCAGGTATTCATCGGATCAAAATGATGATTACATGGAGAGAATGAGAGCACAAAGAACAGGATATGATTGCCCTAAATAACCAGGGCACGGTTGAGATCCTAAGCAATTGCGGGTTATTCAAATATTTCCAATTATCTGGTATGAGGCAGCAAACTGAGCTTTTACAGTTCCTTGTTCATTCATGGGATCCTACTGATCAGGCACTTCACATTAGAGACAAAGTGGTCTCAATTACCATTATGACATATACTTTCTTACCAGACTGTTGAGGGGGGTGCCCCCATCTCACTTTCTGGATTTGCCAAAGGGGGTGAATCAGTGAGAGAGTACATACTGCAATTATGTCAGCCAGGTGGACAACCTAGCAAGTACAAAAAGATTAACATCAGGGATGTTAGTGATTTACCATTGAGGATGATCCTCTTTACCATTACAAAATTTTCTAGCAGCGTGACACTACATTTGGTAAACAAATCATACATGCAGTGTGCATTAGAGTGTTTAGAGCCAAAAGTGTTCAACTGGTGCGAGGCAGTACTTTCATCCTTGAAAGAACAACTGACCAAGGTGAAAAGTGGAAAGACAAAGAAATTTGGCTATGGGTCGATCCTGATTTCTTTCTCCTTGGAGAGAATTCCACTTATGCAGCCACAACTTGTTTCACTGGGTGTATCTAGACCTAGGGATCCACAGATGTAGAGATGGGTAGATCTTATGGCTAGGCATGCTGGTCAGTCATTGATTACATTTACCCTTGCATTCTTTGAGTGGCTTGATCGACAAGATATGGCCATCGCAGAGTATCCATATTCAGGGATGGATTTCCATGGAGATCCAGACTTGATGTTACCAGTTGGAGCACAGTGGGGTGCTATAGGTAAATTGTTTGACCAAAGTGTTTTTTGATTTTAAAGTTTCTACATTTTTTTTTTGTCTTTTTTGATTATCTCCAAGACTAAACAAAATCATTTTTTATGTATGCAGATGTTGGACCTGTTTGACTAGTGGGGCACCAATGAGAGGCAGGTGGGCCAGCACAGAGACCTGTTGGGAGAGTAGTTCTCTAAAACTTATATTTAGCTGAGACACTGGCTGAACTACAGGATCACATATAGGGTTCGACCTTAGGCATTCTGGATGTACGGATTGAGGAGTTGCCTATGCGACTGCAGTGCCACACCATTGGTGTTCCAAGTCATTGGATGAGACTTTTACGCATGATAGCACAGGCTGTGACTTGTTATCATGAGCACCACTAGTCTACTTAGATATTTTCTGCATACATTTTGAGCTTTTGGGTCAGAGGAGCAATTTTTGTCTTGGACACAAACTGTTTGTAAAAACTTTTAAAACAACTATTTATTTTACTTTTAGAGTTTTATTATGGTTTTGTGATGCAATCCAATTCAACTAATGATGTGGATTGAAAATATTTACTTTACATATGTTGCAAATGTCTATTTAACACATAATTCGCTAGAGAATTAGTTAATGTGTTTAGATTTATGGAAATGTGCTGATATTGAATGAACTCAAAATACCTTTACAAAATATGAACTCTAAGGAACATGCGATGAATTGCTAGGTTTTTGATGGTATAAACACCAGTAAGTTGTAGTACAGTGAGTTGTGAGTCCAGCCTATTAGGTTTCCAATAAACTCTCCTAGGTTGTAGCTTGGAGATGCCTGGTAACATATAAATTCAACTATTGTTGCAGGTTTAATGGAAAGAATTATGGTTTAGTTCAATCCAGATAACCACTTCCACTTTGTTTCACTCTAGAAATGCATGAACACCCTCAAACTACAAGGCTTTAGACCACCAATGCTCACAATTTAGATATAAGGTGAATATGGGGAATACTAACCACACCAGCAGATGCACAAGACCATGTGATGGCTGACTGCAACTAGTAAAGAAACCTGTAAATCTAATCTATTAATGCAAAGACAGGATGATAGCTCTCTTGCATTAGATAGAAGGAAACCTGATTAACCTATTTAGTGATACATTCAAGATTTTAACATGAATATAACATGACATTTATCTAGTGCTAAACATCAAAAAATCAAGAACACAACATATCAGGCACAATCTTGGAACAGAGGGAGATGAAAAGTGAGCAGTTAACAGCAAAAGAAGCTTGTATTAGATGAAAATGAAGATGAGACACTACAAGTGACAAAATATCTACAGTCTCCAGAAGTTGAACCTTACATCAAATGCCAACCTTGATTACATCTTACTTCTACCTATTTATAGATTTACATTACAAGGGCACTTGGCTGTTTAGGTATGGAGGGGTCATAATTGACCACCAACTACATTTAACTGCTTGATGGAGTCTCTGAACATGTTTGCTTGCTTCAGTGAGTGAATCCAATCTGTTCAGGTGTTGTGCTGTCCTTTAGGCAGTTAGAGTGCTCGTACTGGTGGAGTCCATGACTGATAAATTTAGTTATAGAGTCGTGTTGTATCCTTTTCTCCCTTGGCCATGCTTTCTGTTTAATATGGTTGTTGGGGATATTACTGTAACTGATGCTGGTAGAGCGGGTCATCTCCTTCTTCAAGTGGTAGAATGGTCAAGGACGTGGGATGCATGGGTACACAGACAGTTGGGATGAGAGAGAAGGATGACCGTCGGATAGGGGAAATGAACGATGGATATGGCTCGATAGAGGCTATTGGCCGAGGTGGGAGCAGGGTGTATTAGGGCTATTAGATCTTCAGCGGATAGATCAGATGGTGATCGGGCGATAGAGTTGCATGGGCATTTAATGAGCGAGGGCGGTTTGGTCAGGAGGTAATGGTTTTCATCGCATCGCTTTTGGGCGTTAAGTAGTAAAAGCCTAGGGCTGAGTGATTCCACACGATGATCGCCACATAGCAGCAGATGAGAGAGAAAAACGACTCTCATCGTATGCTATCGCTTGATTAGGTTGCTGGCATGATGAAAGGGAAGACAATCAGATCTTAGTGGAGATGATCTGATGACAGAGAGTGATAGAGTGGGTTGCCTTTATTGGGTGCGACGAGAGCCATTGGATCGGTGGGGTGATCAATGGTGGGAGTGCAGCACGATGAGTTATGAACGTGCGAAGACATATGGTAAGGTTTTATGGTAGGTTTGGGGTTTTGTGCTTGGGGCTAAAGTCAAAGGGGGTTACTTTGTTGGGTTTAGGAGGAAAAAAGGGAAATGAAGATGAAGGAGAGTAAGTGGGGTAGAAGGAAAGAAGGGAAGAGTGACCAATGTGAAACACCTTCTTTGGACGTAACAATCAGGCCATGATCCTTTCTGATCTTAGAAAATCAGCGTTGCATAGTAGAGCTAACACTGGCTCCTTTTGGGGATGAAATCCTCTGTGTGAGGTTTCAAGAACCATAGACCACTTCCTTTCATTAAAAAACAAGATCAACAATATTTCCTAGTGTTCCATTGGGCATGGAGTCTAATTAAGCCTACACTAAAACCTATAAAAGGAACATATATACAATGTTGATACCTAGGGGCCTTAAACAACATAAATCTTCAAAAACCGCCCATTGACTGGGCCATAAAAAACTATTTATCCTTCCATACTTTGTAGCATGAAAGTGTTTTTCCCCTGGACCTGAGCAATGACAAAAGTTCCAATCCACAGAGCATCGAACTTCCCATGATTGCCTTTCTTTTCCTTTAGTGCATCCCACTTAAGAACCAAATCTCCAATTTGGATATTTTCCATCTTTTCCTTTCTGTCATAGGCCTCCTTGATTCTCCTTTGGTGTGCTACAGACCTTTCAATCAATTGATCTCTGATTTGATGCACTTTGGCCAAGTCACTAATCCTCTTTTCCATGTCATTTTCCTCACTCTGCTCTTCCTGCAAGAACTTGGCCACAGGGAGGGTCAATAGGATTGGGAATACAACCTCACTACCATATACCAGCTTGAACGGAGAATTCCCTGTGGATTTCTTGGTGGTCACCCTGTGAGCCCACAATGAAAAATTCAGTTTGGAATCCCAGCTCCTTTTGTTGTTTTCCAGTAGCTTTTTGATTATCCTTATTAGACTCTTGTTGGATGATTCTACTATACCATTACCTTGAGGGTAATATGAGGTGGAATGAACTAGCTTAATGCCCATTGAGTTACACATGTCTACCAACTCTTTTACCCTGAAGGCTGCTGCATTGTCTGTAACCAATTTGTGTGGACAACCAAACCCGGTGAAAATATTTTCAGTCAAAAACTTCATGACCACATGGTGATCATATTTCCTAGTAGGGATGGCCTCAATCCATTTAGTGAAGTAGTTAGTGGCTACTAAGATCCATCTGTGCTAGCCACTAGAATGTGGATTAATTTCCCCTATGAAATCCAAACCCCACTGCTGGAAAGGGCCACTGGCATGTATTGGCTTCAAGGGTAAGGATTTCAACTGCTATTTTCCTTCAAACCTCTGGCACCTGTCACAAGATTTTACAAATGAAAAGACATTAGAAAACAGAGTGGGCCAATAATACCTAGCCCTGAGGATCTTGTGGGCTATGGTTTTCCAATAGTGGTGTCCTCCACAAATGCTGGAATGGAACTGATGCATGACCTCCATAGATTGTTCTTTGTCTAGACATCTTAAAAGGATTCCAGATGGATCCCTCCAATATAGCAAGTTTTCATGGATACAGAACTTAGCTGCCATGAGCTTGATAGTCCTGGCTTGGCTTGAATTAAGACCTGGAGGACCTTCCAACTTCAGCAAAAATTGGGCTATTGTAGAATACCATTCTCAAGAATCTAGATTTTCAACCAATAGCTGGTCATGTCCTACTGCTGCTTCTTCTATCTGTCCGTCCTCTGAATTTGTACACACGCATTTTATGTCAAGCATTTTGTAATTTTCTTCAGCCATTAGCTGAGTAAGGCCCTGGCCTCTGACAAGCTTGGTGGGCTTCAATTCTATTTTGAATTCAATGAGATTTTCAATCCATTTAGCCATTCTTCCATCAACATTTGGTTGTGTTAGGACATCCTTTACTGGAGCCGAAGGCACATATGCAATTACCTTGGAGTGCAGAATGTATATTCAAAAAGCTTTTAAAGATTTGATAAGAGCACATGCCTGTTTTTCGACAATATCATATCTTAGTTCATCATCCCTTAAGGTTTTGCTTAAAAATGCCACTGGATGCTCTGAATCCCCATCGTCTTTCTGCAATAAGACTACTACAAGGGTGTCACGAAAAGCAAAGGACAAGATATGGAACTTCTTTCTATAATTTAGGCTGATCAAAGTGTGGGCTTCCATAATAACCCTTTTGATGGCTTCAAAAGATCTTCTTGCTGCATCAGTCCATTTGATCTTTGACCCCTTTTTCGGCATAGAGGTGATGTGTTTTACCAATTCTACAAAATTAGGAATAAACCTCCTTACAAAATTTATTTTTCCTAGAAAGGATTGGATGTCTTTTTTTGATCTTGGGACAGATAGGGCCTGTATTTCTTTCACCCTCTCTGGGTCAATCTTGACACCTGCAGCAGAAACAATGTGTCCTAGAAGTTTCCCTCTTCTAAAGCAAATTGTGACTTCTTAGGATTCACTAATATCCCAAACCTTTTGCACTTCAGAAACACTTTCTTCAAATGATGCAAATGATTTTGATGGTTGCTGGAGTATATTGTTATATCATCTAGGTGGACAAGGACAAACTTATCCCTCTCTCCTACAAACGCTATATCCATGGCTCTCTGAAAGGTGGCATGGCCCTAGCATTCATTAGTCCAAAAGGCATCCTGGAGTACATAAAAGTGCCCCAAGGAGTGGTGAAAGCAGTCTTTTCTTGGTCATCTGGATGTATAGCAACTTGGTTATACCCTGAAAATCCATCCAACCTCTTAATCCACCCTCTGAAAAGTAGCATGCAAAACTTAGGGGGGACATCTGCTACCACAATATCCATCATCATGCTTTTCATGGGCAGTTGAGTTAGGTTGATGGCCAAGTCTTTGATTAACCCCAGATATTTCACCTTCCTCGAATCAAAGGAGAACAAGTCATGATAAGGTCTGGTAATATCAAGGCCTAACTCTTCCATGATAGCTTTGGGCATTAGATTATGGCTCGCACCTGTGTCCAGCAGACAGTTGTGGAGGATTTTGTCATGAATGGTCAAGGAGAAATAAAATGATGGGGAATTGTTATCAGGAGGTTTAATCATCGGGCTAAGCATGACTACAGGTTTATCATATTGTAAATTCACGTAGTCATTGGATGCTTGCGGGGCTTTCAACTCAAGGGAGTCAAGGATGGGAGTCCTAAAGACCTCACTCTTTACAAGTTTTTTCAGAGGCACATATATTTTAAGCTTCTGGACTTCTGATTCAAAACTGAAAGGGGAAAGGGACTTGTTAGGGCCTATTACCTGTTGAGCTGGTGCTTTCAGGATGGTGAGGTCAGCTTCTGGTCTTTTCTGTTTGCTAATCTATTGTTCTATGGGGACAACAATTATTTGGGTGGGGTTCTCTTTGACATTACTCGTCCTTGACCTCAAGTTATATCTTTGCTGGTATTCAGTCTATAGAAAAACCTCTCTATCCCACTCTTGACTGGTCTGGTCCCTAAGTAATGACTCCTCATAGGTAGCTAATGTAAAAAAGGCAGCACTGCCCTTGTCTTCCATGCAGTGAATCTCATCCTCTTCATCAAACTGCTCCTCCTCCATGACTATGTTTTGGAAAGGAGTCTTAACCCTTTGTTCTTCACTAGCCTCTTTGCCCCTCTGAATGATCTGCAATTGTTCATTTGCTCTTCTGAATGGATTTGTATTTCTAGGAGCAAATGTATTAGGAAGCCTTGCTTTCCTAGAACTCTGCTCAACCTTTAGTTTGGATATTTCAGTAGCCAATGACTATAATTTTATTCATTTTGTCTATCTTGGGCTCTGAAGAAGAAGAAGAAGAAGAAGCCTCACCTCTCTGCCTCCTTCTATCAGCATGGCCTTTGAGTTTCTCTGCAGCCATGATATTGGATTCCACCTCCAAGGCTGCATCTTGCATTCCAGCTAGAGTGGCACATATTCTTTCTCTTAATAGCAAGCAGAAATTAGAGTCAAATGCATTGGCATAGGTGGGGGTAGGATTTACTTCAGCTAGTATCTTGCTATACATATGATTGAATCTTTTATTAAAGTCAAACAATGATTCCCCATTTTCCATTTTGAGGTTGCCAAACTCAGTATGGTAATATAGCAGGTCTTTCTTACCCCCCCAATGTTTTAAAAACACATCATCTAATGCTTCAATATCTGCTATAGACCTAGGGGTTAGCTCTCTGAACCACTTTCTAGCCTCTCCATCAAGGCTTTGGACAAATACTCTCATCCACACATCATATTCACTGATATCTAGGTTATCAACATAGCTATAAAAAGACTCAAGGTGTTCTTCAGCTGTTACTCCCTCTGTACCAGTGAACTTAGGCATGTATTTCTGATATTCTCCTGCAGGCATGGCATTCAAAGGAATAGGTAGGACCAGGGGTCCATACCTAGCAGCTATGATTCTTTCCATTTTGGTAGGTGCTTGTGGGCCTGCCATGACTGGGGTAGAGGGAAGGATGCTAGCAGTCTGAAAGGTAGGGATTTGAGAAATGACTGACAGGGCTAAAGGAATATGATGGACTAGAAGGGAGGTTTCCTTTGGACTGAGATCCAAAGGGGAACTTATTGAACAAGGAGCTTTATGAATCTCTGAGAGTATTTCTTCACTGATAGTGCTAGGCTCTATATTTTCAACATGTGCATGCTCAGTTACAAACCTTTCTCACAGAGATACATAATATTGTTTAGGCTTACCTGGTCCTAATGCTCCTTTCCATGATATCTTGCTTTGCTTGACAATTTTCTCAGGGTCAAGCACTGGGTCAGCTGGTGAATTCTAAGGATTTCTCTGAGTATGTCTCACAAACTGAGCCAAAACTATGATGTGGAGTTGCCAAGAGGTTTAGCCTCCAATAGAGTCACTAGATAGATGATTACAACCAAAAATGTGTCAAGAATTTGTCTATCATCAAAGCTGGAACTATGTCATTCTCCCAGGGAAACTGAGCTTCAATCTCCTCTCCTTGGCAGCGGCACCAATTATGTTAGGTTTCCAAGAAACCCTCCTAGGTTGTAGCTCAGATATTCCTGGTAACATATAAATTCAACTATTGTTGCAGGTTTAATGGAAGGAATGATGGTTTAGTTCAAGCCAGATAACCACTTCCACTTTGTTTCACTCCAGACATGCATGAACACCCTCAGGCTACAAGGCTTTAGACCACCAATGCTCACAATTTAGATATAAGGTGAATATGGGGGATACTAACCACACCAGCAGATGCACAAGACCATGTGATGGCCGGCTACAACTAGTAAAGAAACCTATAAATCTAATCTATTAATGTAAATATAGGATGATAGCTCTCCTGCATTAGATAGAAAGAAACCTTATTAACCTATTCAGTGATACATTCAAGATTTTAGCACGGAGATAAGATGACAGTTATCTAGTGCTAAACATAAAAAAATCAAGAACACAGCATATCAGGCACAAGCTTGGAACAGAGGAAGATGAAAAGTGAGAAGTTAACAACAAAAGAAGCTTGTATTAGCTGAAAATGAAGATGAGACGCTGCAAGTGACAAAATATCTACAGTCTCCAAAAGTTGAACCTTACATCAAATGCCAACCTTGATTACATCTTGCTTCTAGATATTTATAGATTTACATTACAAGGGCACTTGGCCGTTTAGGTATGGAGGGGTCATAATTGACCACCAACTGCATTTAACTGCCTGATGGAGTCTCTGAACGTGTTTGCTTGCTTCAGTGGATGAATCCGATCTGTTCAGGTGCTGTGCTATCCTTTAGGCTGTTAGAGTGCTCATACCAGTGGAGTCCATGACTGATAAATTCAGTTACAGAGTCGTGCTGTGTCCTTTTCTCCCTTGGCCATGCTTTCTGTTTAATATGGTCGTTGGGGATATTACTATAACTGATGCTGGCAGAGCTGGTCATCTCCTTCTTGGGGCGGAATAATGGTCAAGGATGTGGCATGCATGGGCACAAGGATAATTGGGATGAGACAGAAGGATGACCGTCGGATAGGGGAAATGAACGGCGGAGATGGCTCAGCAGAGGCTATCGGCTGAGGTGGGAGCAGGGTGTATTAGGGCCATTGGATCTTCAGCAGACATATCGGACGGTGATTGGGCGATGGAGTTGCACGAGCATTTAACGGGCAAGGGTGGTTTGGTCAGGTGGTAATGGTTTCCATCACACCACTTTCGGGCATTAAGCTGTAAAATCCCGGGGCCAAGCGATTCCATATGATGATTGCCACGTAGCAGCAGATGAGAGAGAAAAAATGTTCTCATCGTGCTCTATCGCTTGATTAGGTTGTTGGCATGATGAAAGCGAAGACCGTCAGATCTTGGAAGAGATGATCTGATAGCGGAGAGTGATAGAGTGGGTCACCTTTATCGGGTGCGACGGGAGCCGTTGGATCGACGGGGTGATCAATGGTGGGAATGCAGCGTGACAAGTTATGAATGCGCAAGGACATATGGTAGGGTTTTATGGTAGGTTTGGGGTTTTGCACTCGGGGCTAAAGTCAAAGGGGGTTACTTTGTCAAGTTTAGGAGGAAAATAGGGAAACGGAGATGGAGTAGAGTAAGCGGGGTAGAAGGAAAGAAGGGAAGAGTGACCAATGTGAAACCCCTTCTTTGGATGAAACAATCAGGCCATGATCCTTTCTAATCTTATAGAATTAGCGTTGCATAACAGAGCTAACACAACCTAGTGATGATTTGGCGTATGCCAAGTGAAATGGCATCAGAGAGAAGTTTAATCAATGCGCTATACTCAATGATATTGTTTTTCGATCGAACAATACAAATCCCTCTAAAACTCACTAACTCGCCGCCTGGAGCAAAAATGGCCCATACTGCAGAGGATAGGTTCTGCGTACTACGACTAGCCCCATCAGCATAACCAACAAATGGTTTTGAAAAGTTTGACATCTACAACGAATGCAAAGTGGATTACTTAACCAAATAAAAACTCTAAAAGAAACATAGACACACATGCAATCAAAGCATATATACAGTGAGTTTTACTACACTTAACTAAGCATAGTAACGTTTAATTTATAGCCTATTTCAGGGCTATGACAATGGAATCCCATCATAGTCCACTAACGCGTAGGCACCTTTCGTCAAACCATGCTTAATAATATAAGGGCCCATCCACAGTGGTTCAAATTTTCCTGCTCCAAGTTTATCAGACTCCTAATCGTAAAGAAAGAACAGGTCACCTTCTGAGAAGACACGACGCTTGACATTTTTATCATATTACGCCTTAATACATTTCTTATGCACTTCGTTAGTGAATGCGGCGACACAACGGGTTTCATCCAAATGGATTAACTCCAAGAAATGCGCTACTTCTTCAGAAGTGTCGGGAAGCAGGTCAATCACGAGTTTGAGAGATGAGATTTCACATTGAATTGGTAAGACTGCTTCCAAACCATACACCGACTGAAAGTGTGTGAATCCAGTTGCATTTCTCACAAAGGCTTGATATCCCCACAGAGCCGAGTACAGGATTAAATGCCAATTTCTTTTATGAACTCCAATCATTCTCTACAACATGCGCTTAAGGACTTTGTTGATGGCCTCAACTTGTCCATTAGCTTGCAGTTAGTATGGAGTAGAACTGTCATGTGACAGTCTTAACTTGGTAGTCAACTCAGCCATCATGTGATTGCGAAAATGTGATCCATGATATGTAACTATGGATTGTGGTACACCAAACCTGGCAACCACATGGTTGAAGAAAAATAAAGCGGTTGTTTCACCACTATTGTTCAATGTTGGCATCACCTCAGCCCATTTGGTAAAATAGTCAATGACAATTATAATATACCCATGCCCCCAGCCGAGGTGGGGTTACATGTCATAAAGTCAATGCCCCATTTGGCGAATGGGCCAACAACAATGACTAGATGTGATGGTGTAGGTGGTAATATGGTTTTTCGGTCATATATCTAGCACGCATGACAACTTCTGACAAAAATAATGCAATCTTTGAATATGGTTAGCCAGAAGTAACCAACACGAAGAATTCTCTGTACGGTAGCATACCTAGATAAGTGTTCACCACAAGCACCTGAATGACATTCATTCAAATCTTTCTCGGCTTCCTCATGAGTGAGGCAACTACGTAAAATCGTATCGACACCATGACGATAAAGCGTATCACCAATGGTCAGATAATATTTGGATTGGTATCGGGTATGTCATTGTTCAAAGTGAGAGGTATTAGGCTGGAAAGCTTGGGTCTGGAGATAGACCAGTATATCTCCATACCACGGATCACTTGACGAGATAAGAAACATAGACTCATCCAAGATTGATGCTTCTGATGTTGAATCATTGGAGGATGAGGGAAGGTCGCAAAGTAATTCGATGAAAACAAGAGATTTCTTTGATTTAGATTTGATCAATTCAAAATCAAACTCCTGCAAAATAACTATCCATTTTGAATATTTGTCACCAAGCAATTGGCATGACAAAATGTATGTCATAGGGTTGCAATCTGAAACAATAGTAGTCTTACTGAGGAGGATGTAACGACGAAATCTATGCACATCTTGAATGGCTACCAAAGCTAACTTTTCGACATAGGAATACTTAATTTCTGTATCATTGAGATTACGACTCAAGTAATAAATAGGATATTCAATTCCACTTTCTTCTTAGACTAAAACCATGGCAATGGTTGTATCTGCAATAGCGAGATATAGGTAATAGTATTTTTGATAGTTTGGGGCATACATTAATGATGCTCTAATCAGGGAATCTTTAAGAGCATCAAAGGAAGCATGCGAAACTTGATCCCAATGGAAGGGTACCCCTTTATTCAATAGACGAGTAAAACCTTTAGCCAATTCAACATAGTTTGGAATGAACCTCTTCAGAAATTTTTCCTTCCCTTGAAGTCTCTGTAACTATAATAAGTTTAAAGGTGGAGGCAAGTCAAGGATTGCCTGAACCTTAATTGGATCAAGTCAAATTCCATCTTTTGAGACCACGAATCCAAGCAATCAACCATAGATGATACAAAACACACACTTGTGTGGATTGATTCGTATCTTGCAGTGTCGGCACCGTAAATATATTGCTCTCAAATGTTGCGGGTGATTAGTCCGCTTTCGTGAATGAGCAAGAAAATCATCAAGATAAGGTTGAACAATGTGCTTGATTCCTTGGAAGGCATAATTCATTGCCCTCTGAAATGTAGCCCCTGCATTATTCAAACAAAAAGGTAACTTTCGATAGGTGAATGTGCCCCACAGACAAATAAAAGTTGTTTTGTATTGGTCCTGTGGGAGGATATTGATTTGATTGTAGCCAGAAAATCCATCCATGAATAAGAAGATTTCACATTTAGCACATTTTTCAATAATCTGGTTGATAAAAGGTGTAGGATAATTGTCTTTTTGATATGCTTGATTTACATCTCTATAATCGACGCACACTCAAATTGTCCCTTGTTTTTTCATAACTGGAACAATGTTAGATACCCAATCGGTAAGAGGTACAGGGAAAATGAAGCCAACACGCAAAATTTTTTCAACCTCTGCTTTAATGGAAATGACTTTCTTTGGATGAATAGGTTGAAACCGCTATCGTACTGGTTTGACATCAGGGTACATTTTAATTTCATGTTCAACAATGCTTGAGTCAATTACTGGCATATCCTCGTAAGACCATGCAAAAATATCTATAAATTCATGAAAGAGAGCATGGTAATTATCAAGTTCCAATGGAGAACAAGATTTTCCGACATGAATGTTTTCTACAACGTTAGGCTTGGTCGAAATGTTTACAGAAATTGTTTCTTCTATGTTTGAAAAATTACGCTCAGAATCTACAGTATCTACTCTAACAGAATTCGACAAGAAATCAACGATTGATGGGTGGTGTTGTAACATGCATTGTTTATTGTGTATAACATTCATTTTTCATTTTTGAAAATACTTTAAAAAGGAGACAAAGCAAAACGAATGATATATCGGAGGCCAAAGGTTATATGGGAACACATGCATATATATATCTATATCTATATATATATAGATATATATATATATATATATATATATATATATATATATATATATATATATATATATATATATATATCTAGATATATATATATATATATATATATATATATATATATATATAGATATATATATATATATATATATATATATATATATATATATATATATATATATATATATAGATATATCGCAAACATAACTCTATTGGAATCAAAATACAAAGGGAAACAAAGGAAAAGATCATATATACAACAAAAAACAAGTGTTAAAACACTAACTCTTGACCCAAAATATTATATGCTACATTCTAAAGATCATCGGGTCTGCAATATGGGTGGTTGGCTCCGCAGTGCAAATTGCGATTACCGATTGGGTTTCGGACCCAAAAACTTATATGGCGTATTTTATAAGAGCGGCGGGTCCGAGATAATGTGAAATGCTTGTGTTATATGCATGTGACCCCACCGATTGCGATATGTGATAAGGGTCGGACCCGAATGCATATATATCATATTTTAATAGCCCGACGAGTCCATAAAGCATTGAATATGTATGTTGGTGCATTCAATGATTGCAGATTGCGATATGGGTAAGCTAGACTCGAGAGTATATATATTGAATTGACATGGTTTTATATAAAGTTTTATTATAATGGATTATAATAGAAGGGTGGACTTGAAAGCATATATTTGTTATATTCTAAAGCTCGGTGGGTCTGCCATCATTGTGCAACACTTTATATATATATAACATGTCGACTGTGGGCCGATAGTGATATACATTGTGTTATAGAAAACTTACAGACCATCCGATCTGAAAAGCATAGATCAACAGTGGAGATGGATTGGCGGGAAGAATACCTTGGGAATAGTCTTAAGCCTGTATTGAAAAGGAAAAACATACGTTATCATATATTTTCATTATAAACGCATAGTTTCAGTATTTTCATGGTTATTACAACCGGGTGTGTAAGTTAAGTTTTACAGGGGTTTTTGGGCCGATTACGACTTGCGATAGAGGTCAATAAAGTGCTAAATGGGCAAATTTGACAGTTATAAAGCAGGATCTATGTTGAGTTTTAGATTAATGATAAACGTTAATTTTGCTGTGTAATGTTGGAAATCAGGGATTAGAGCACTGAAGAAGAAGACAATCTGATATGTTTCTTGGCATTTTGGCCAATTAGAATGCAATGTAAGCCCAAGATTATGCAAGCATCATTACAACATTTACAAAGGCATTCAACAGTAAACCGACAGAGCAAGCCAACAGTTACCATCTATTTCTAAATTCAGTTTTGTTTTTGTTATTTCTTGTTCTTTGAGGTGTTTTTACCCTCTGTAAATTCTGTAGTAGTTTTATTCATATAGTTAGAAAGAAGTTAGATAGGTTTCAAAAATCAATAACTTTTCCACATGTATAAAAAGTGGAAAGTTTTCTAAGAAAGGGTTGGAATTTTGGAGAAAGAGGCCACTGTATTTCTGATAACATCATTAATTAATAAAACAACCAGAAGTTTCCAGGAGTTGTTACATATAATTTGTAAGTGTCACTATCATGTGTCATGCAATGTTTTCTTCTTTTTAAGTGTAGTTTTGAATCTGCAGGATAAAATCCCTTAAAGAGCGCTCCTATACTTAAAGTCCTCATTTCATTTCTAAGTTATAGATAGTAGTTTTTGTGAAAGACCATAATATTATCTATGAATTATTCCTCATGATCATAATTCCTCTAAGTTACAGATAGTAGTTCCTATGAGAGATCAGCATATTGTCTTTAACTTCCCTTTCAAACATTCATCATTCATCATTTATATTTAGCAGCAAATAACATTCTGAGAAGTTCTAATCATTTATGTATTAAGAGTCTAAGGACAAGTTTTCCAAGTCCTTCATTTGGTAATCTAATAAAATATAAGTGATAGTAAATAATCTTTACTAATGTATTAAGCACAATTTCCCTACAGCCAGGAAATTGGTTTCTTAAGGAACAACATTAATTTGCACCGCTACCGGGGAGAGAAGAGAAGAAGGTTTTTCCCTGGGTTTCAATATTTTCCTCTGCTTGTTCAGTGAGGAAGAAATATTTGGCTATTTTGAATCAAAACAATAACTCTAGCTTCAAGAAGGCCCCATACAAGATCATATACTTCACAAAAGAAGGCTCAAGCTTTTTCAGATCCGGAAAGGCTATTTTCAAGGAGGGCTAGGAAGTCTAGAAACTCAAATAGACCAATTCATGTATTGTCTGCATTAGGCAGCAACTTATCTGAAAATTCATCTGATATAGAGTCATCTTTTTCATCATCTGCATTTCAGGAACCTAGCTGTCAAGACCAATCTTTTGACTCTGTTACTTTTCATTTACTTTCTATAATTATTCAACCTCAACCAATAACCACATTACCGCCTTTGCATAGTTCATTTGCATTTCAATCAAGTTCCACATCTGTAGGTAATAAAAGTTTAGTAAACATGGTAGCCCCTGCATTCCTAGTCAATAGGTATGCACCTCTTCAACTACCTCAACCTTACAATCAAATGCCAGAGGATTACCTCAAAATTCTTCCTCGTTTCTAGGAGAAGATACACTAACAACAGAGAATCATGTGGTAGTGTTTTTTAATTTTATTCCTTCTTGGGAAGTGATGGAATGTGTGTTTATTCTGAGATGGGGAGGAAAAAGAGACCATGGATATTCATTAAAAAAAAATAATGCCATAAAGAAGAAGTTTGATGAAACCATGGTTGAATTTGTTAGAAGATTCAAAAAAATGTACAATAGTCTACCAGCAGAGATAAAGTCTCCTCCTGCTGGTGCAAAAATCACTTTTGTAGGGGCTTTTGAATCAAATTTTGGATTTACATTAAGGGAAAGTAGAGCTCCAACCCTTGATCAAATCCAAAAAGATTCTTTAGAGATAGAAGCGAATCTGGTGGCTACATGAAAAGCACTAGAAACACAGCTTTCCCAAGACAGGGGAAAAGCAAAGATGGAATCCTCCCAAAGTCAATCATTGGAGGATATGTGTAATATAATTAAAACCATGTCAGATAAGTTAAATAGGTTAGAGTTAGAGAATAAGAACTCTCAGAGACAAATGCAATATAATAAGAATTTTAATCCCCAATTCAGAAGACAACCTTTGCAAATCTTGCAAAAGGAAAGAAAAGATCAAAATCAAATTCAAGCACCATTGTACATAGAAGCAGATCCTGGTGAAGAACAATTTGAAGATCAAATTTCCACATTATATGTAGTTGATGAAGATGAACTCGGCATTGAAGGAGAAGAGTATGTGTATGATGAAGCAGATGCTATTCATGATGGAAATGAAATTGATGAATATTGGAAACAATTCTCTGATTTTATGCAGGCTGAACTACACAAGAAATATGACCTGAGATCTAGGAAAAGATCCAGAAATCAGGAAAATGAAGGTGAGCAGCAAGTTTCAACTTCCTCATCGAAGGTGACTCCACAAGAATCCTAGTCTACAAAACAAGTAGATAAAGGAAAACAATAGCAAAATACGAATAGCAAAGCATAGATACTTCGAGGTGAGTCTTCTCAAAATCAAGCTGAAAAAATTTATTTGGAGAAGCTTGTTTCAATTCCTCAAACAATTCCAGTCATAAAGAAAGGTGAAGAGGAGAATGAAAAGATTTCTAAATAGGGTAACTTGTTTAGTCTTACCATGGAGTTGGAAAAGGTAAGAATACAAGTTCCCCTTACAGAATTGGTAAGAACAGCTACTTATCAAAAGGAAATTGCTAAGTTCATTAATTTAAAAGAAAGTGAGAGTGATACTGTAAATCTGCAGGAAGATAAACCAATAGCTGTTTTTGGCCTGCATGTAGAGGAAGTAGATTCTTCAATACCTCATTTTTATATTTCCCTATTGGTTCATGATTTCCTTCTACATAACTGCATGTTTGATTCAGGAGCTTCACACAATCTCATGCTTTTGTCAGTGATGAAGCAATTAAATCTGCAAGTGACCAAACCTTACAAAGATTTGTATTCTTTTGATTCAAACAAGGTCAAGTGTCTGGGGGTTATTAAAGATTTGGTAGTGTCACTAGCCCAAATTCCATCTAGAAGTTTGGTCATGGATGTTGTAGTAGCAGATATTCCTGCTATATTTGGAATGCTTCTGTCTAGGTCCTGGGGGGCTAAATTGGGAGGTCTTTTCAAGTTGGATTCTACATATGTTGTTATACCAGTTTTTGGTGGGGAGGAGAGGAAATTGTACATAGAAACTAGGTTTGTAAAAACTATTATGAAAAATGGAGCAAGCAACTCACTTGTGTATAGTCAAGAGAAGGATGATTTTGCTTGTTTCACGCTGCATGATAATACAGAGCTGGCTAAAGACAATCAGAAGTAGCTTGCTTCAGCCAATGTAATTACAAAGCTACAAATGGAAGAAGTGTGGAAATATTTCTTTGATAGAGCTTATTCAAAAGAAGGAACAGGTGTTGGTTTTATTCTAATTGCACCTGGAGGTAATCTGCTTCCTTTTTCTTTCAAATCAAAGTTCGAGGAAACTAACAATGTGGCGAAATATGAGTCTTTGATTATTGCACTACAAACAGCCAAATAGATGGGAGTCAAATCAATTTATGCTTATGGAGATTCGCAGCTAATTATTAAGTAGATAAAAGATCACTACCAAAAAAATCATCCTAGACTCTGAGCATACAGAAATGAGGTATGGGATTTGATTGAAAATTTTTGTGAAGCTTTTAACATTTAGTTAATTCGAAGGGATGAAAATAGATTGGCAGATTCATTGGTTGTAGCCGCTAGCACTTTCAAGCCTCCTATTAATCCAAGATTAAGATATGGGTAGAATTGAGACACAGACCTTCTGTTCCCGATAATGTTAATAACTAGAATGTTTTTGAAGATGACTAGTAGATTAAGGAGTTTTTAACTATGGTTGAAGAGTTCCAGGGTACATAAATTGATCAGGATGAAGAAGAGACAACAAAAAATGTAGGAGCCAGTGGTTTTAAGGAATAGCAAATTAGAAGATTGTTCAATTGAAAGATAATTTTTTGCCAAGGGGACATTTTCCTCTTGAAAGGCTTTTCAATTCAAATGATGTGGCTATGGACTCAAGGAAAATATCACATGATGAACATATTCAAGATCACAACATTGGCACTCAGGAGAATTCCAGGTTAGTCAAATTATATGCTGGAGTTCCACATAATTTTCAGGAGAGGTATCTTAAACTTTTCAAGAATTATTTTGATGTCTTTGCATGGTCTTATGAAGATCTCAAAACTTATAATGTAAATATTATTCACCATAAAATTCCTTTGAAGGAGGGGGTTAAGCCCTACAAACATAAGCTTAGGTAGATAAATATTCTACTTCTACCATCAATTGAAAACGAGGTCAAGAAGTTGTTGGATGCTAAAATCATAGTCCCACTCAGATATTTTGATTGAGTGGCTAATCTGGTACCTGTCAGAAAGAAAAATGGAGAAATAAGGTTGTGTGTTGACTTCAGAAATCTAAATAGAGCTTCTTTAAAAGATAATTATCCTTTGCCTAAAATGGACCATGTGCTGCAAAAGGTAACATGATCTTTCAGAATTTCAATGCTAGATGGATTTTCTGGTTATAACCAGGTGGCCGTGGACAAGGAGGATCAGAAGAAAATAACATTCACAACTCCTTGAGGAACATTTATGTATGCCAGAATGCCTTTCAGATTGATGAATGCATGAGCTACATTTCAAAGGGCTATGGACATGACTTTTGTTGGAGATAAGTTTGTAGTACTATATTTGGATGATATTACTATTTTTTCTAAGTTTGATGAAGAACATTTAGATCATTTGAAAAGGACTTTTGATAAATGTACAAGATTTGGACTTTCTTTAAATCCAAAGAAATCAATTTTTTCTCTGGAGGAAGGAAAGTTGTTGGGACACATTTTTTCCAGAGAAGGAGTGAAGATAGATCTAGCTAGAGTACAAGTTGTGCAGAAAATACCATTGCCCAGAAGTAAAACAGATATTCAAAATTTTCTGGGAAAGATAAACTTCCTGAGAAGATTTGTATCTAATTACGCAGAAATCTTGAAAGAAATTACTAATATGCTGAAGTAGGAGAATGGAGTACGCTGGACTAAGGAATCCTAAGAATCATTTTCTAGAATTAAAGAGGCCTTGCACACAGCTCCATTTTTAATCAACCCTGATTATCAGAAGCCTTTCTAAGTTTTTTCATTTTCCTCATCAAGTTCGATAGCTGCTGTCTTACTGTAGAAGAATGATGAAGGGAGAGAGCAACCAGTTGCATTCTTTAGTAAGATTCTTAGAGATTCTGAGATGAAATATATTCTCAAGAAGCAGGTGTATGACTTGGTAAAAGCCCTGAAAGTTTTTATAACTTATACGTTGCAATCCCAAATCGTTGCTTATGTGCCTAATGCTACAGTGAAAGATATATTATTACAGGGAGATGTAGAAGGCAGGAGAGGAAAGTGGATTGCCAAGATCCAAGAGTATGATTTGGATATAAAACCCACAAAGTTGGTAAAAGGACAAGGGCTGGCGAAAATGTTAACAGAATCAAACTTTTAGGCATTGGGAATTAATTTGTTGGCACCTGTAGATGAAAAAGTAGCTGAAGAAAATGAAGGAGAGCAAGACCTAGGAATGAAAATCAGGTATAAATTCTTATGTTCAGAATGGTATAAACATATAATTCATTATTTGTGCTTTCTTTCTTGTCCTTAATCCTTAGACAGAACAAAGTATAGGGCACTAAAGATCAAGGCACAACCATATGTGATTGTAGAAGGCAGATTGTACTGGAAGGATCTTGCTGGAATTCTATTACTATGCTTAACAGAAGATGAATTTACATAAACAATCAAAGATTATCATGAGGGGTTTTGTGGGGGGAATTATAGTTGGAAAGTAACTGCACACAAGATCCTTTAGGCTGGATTTTATTGGCCTACCTTATTTGGTGATACCTATAAGTTTGTTAGAAGTTGTCAAAAATGTCAGCTTTTTGCTGAGAAGAAGTGATTAGCTCCTTTACCTTTAATTCCAGTTTTCATAGAGGAGCCATTTAGACAATGGGGATTGGACTTTGTTGGAGAAATCAATCCACCTTCAAGCAGACAACACAAATGGGTTCTCACAGCAACATATTTCTTCACCAAATGGGTAGAGGCAATTCCTACTAAGAGAGAAAACGTTCAGATAGTGATGAAATTCTTGGAAGAAAATATTTTTCAGCGGATTTGGATGTCCTGTTAAAATTATAATAGACAATGCTCAAGTCTTAAACTCAAGTAAGTTCATTGCTTTTTTTCAATAATATAATGCTATTTTGTCTCATTCGATAGCTTACCACCCTCAGGGAAATGGGTTAGCTGAATCTACTAACAAGACTTTGATGAAGATTATAAAGAAAACCATTGCAGAAAATCAAAGAGATTGGGACTCTAAGATGAAGTTTGCTTTGTGGGCCACAAGAGTAACCGTAAGAAGATCTACAGGGAAATCACCTTTTGAATTAGTATATGGAACTCAGGCTTTGTTTCCAAGTCAACTTGTGAAACCAGTGATTGCGATGATTCAGGAGGCAAAATAAGAGCCAAATGCTTTGGAAGGAAGAATGAACAAAGCAGTGGAGCTTAGCGAAAACAGAGACAAGGTAAGGGATAATTTGATTACATATCAGTCCACGATGAAAACTATTTTTGACAGAAAGGCTAGAGAAATCGATTTCAAAGTTGCAGACTTATTATTGAGATGGGATACTAGAAGAGAGGATAAGAGTAAGCATGGGAAGTTCGATCCTCTCTGGTATGGCCCTTTTAGAATTTCTGAAGTGAGATCCAATAATACCTTCATCCTTGAAAATATTGATGGTGAGATTCTACAGCTGCCTATTAATGGGCAATATTTAAAACATTACTTCCAGTTCTGAAGAAAAAGCATCATTTCATTGTGAATATCGGAGTGAAGTCAATGTACAAATTCCATAGTCTTTCAGTTTATGCAAAGCAATATATGACTCCATGCCCATGGTGAAGGCACTAATATGGAGTTTTTAGTGCTTCTGTGGCAAAAGAACTATCCCCAGGTGGAGCCAGATTTTGTAACATGCATTGTTTATTGTGAATAACATTCATTGTTCATTTTTGGAAATACTTAAAAAAGGAGACAAAGCAAAAATAATGATATATTGGAGGCCAATGGTTATATGGGCACACATGCATATATATATATATATATATATATATATATATATATATATATATATATATATATATATATATATATATATATATCGCAAACATAACTCTATCAGAATCAAAATACAAAGGGAAATGAAGGAAAAGATTGGATTTACAATAGAAAACAAGTGTTAAAACACTAACTCTGGACTCGAAATATTATATGCTACATTGTAAAGATCGTTGGGTCTGCAATATGGGTGGTTGGCTCCGCAACGCCAATTGCGATTATCAATTGGGTTCCGGACCCAAAAAATTATATGGTGTATTTTATAAGAGCGGCGGGTCTGATATAATGTGAAACACTTATGTTATATGCATTGACCCCGCTGATCATGATATGCGATAAGGGCTGGACCCGAACATATATATAACATATTTTAATAGCCCGACGGGTCTGCCATCGTTGTGCAGTAATATATATATATATATATATATATATATATATATATATATATAGATATATATATATATATATATATATATATATATATATATATATATATATATATAACATGACGACTGTGGGCCGATAGCGATATATGTTGTGTTATAGAAAACTTATAGACCATTTGATCTAAAAACCGTAGATCAACAGTGGGGGTGGATTGGTGGGAAGGATACCTTGGGAATAGTCTTAAGCCTGTATTGAAAAGGAAAAACATACGTTATCATATATTTTCATTATAAACACATAGTTCCAGTATTTTCATGGTTATTGCAACTAGGTGTGTAAGTTAAGTTTTACAGGGGTTTTTGGGCCGATTGTGACTTGCGATAGAAGTCAATAAAGTGCTGAATGGGAAGATTTGACAGTTATAAAGCAGGATCTATGTTGAGTTCCAGATTAATGATAAACGTTAATTTTGCTGTGTAATGTTGGAAATCAGGGATTAGAGCGCTGAAGAAGAAGACAATCTGATATGTTTCTTGGCATTTTGGCCAATCAGAATGCAATGTAAGCCCAAGATTATGCAAGCATCATTACAGTGTTTACAAAGGCATTCAACAGTAAACCGATAGAGCAAGCCAACAGTTACCATCTGTTTCTAAATTCAGTTTTGTTTTTGTTATTTCTTGTTCTTCAAGGTGTTTTACCCTCTATAAATTCTGTAGCATTTTTATTCATATAGTTAGAAAGTAGTTAGATAGGTGTCAAAAATCAATAACTGTTCCACATGTATAAAAAGTGGAAAATTTACTAAGAAATGCTTGAAATTTTGGAGAACGAGGCCACTATATTTCTGATAACATCATTGATTAATAAAACAACCAGAAGTTTCCAGGAGTTGTTACATATAATTTGTAAGTTTCACTATCATGTGTCATGCAATGTTTTCTTCTTTTTAAGTGTAGTAATGAAGCTGTAGGGTAAAATCCCTTAAAGAGCACTACTATACTTAAAGTCCTCATTTCCTTTCTAAGTTATAGATAATAGTTTCTATGAAAGACCATCATATTGTCTATGATTTATTCCTCATGATCATAATTCCTCTAAGTTACAGATAATAGTTCCTGTGAGAGATCAACATATTGTCTTTAACTTCCCTTTCAAACTTTCCTCATTCATCATTTATATTTAGTAGAAAATGGCATTTTGAGAAGTTCTAATCATACATGTATTAAGGGTCTAAGGCCAAGTTTTCCAAGTCCTTCATTTGATAATCTAATAAACAATAAATGACAGTAAATAATCTTTATTAATGTCTTAAGCACAATTTCCCTACAGCTAGGAAATTGGTTTCTTAAGGAACAACAAGTGGTTTAGCTCTTTTGAATAATCTTCGATTTCATCTAGAAGATGGGAATGCTGATGATAATCTTCCCATGGTTCCTCTCCTATCATCATTGATTGGATGATTCCTTCATCCGTAGAATGTATACGTGAAAACGGATTCGAAGAGGTACCAAATTCCAATTACCTATCTACCCATACAATTGTTGAGTACGGATTTCAGTTTGCCACACAAGCCCAAAAGATTGATTGCTACAATGATTCAATGGGGCTTAACGGCGTCTGTTGGGAAGTGGATCCCCCCATAGCATGTTTTTGGGGCTTGAAGTCTGAATTTTGGTAAAAGTGTAATGTAAATACCCTGCGAAATGTGGGTGCATAGCGTGAGAGTCTAGGGTTGTCCACCCTAAGATAATGTAATTTAATGTAGAGTGTGTTGGCCTACCCATAGTCCGCAGACCATGGGATTGTATAAATAGAGCGAGGCTCTAAGTGTAAAGTCAGTCTTAGATTTGAAAAGTCATATGGGTTTTTGATGATGGATTAGCTCTAAGTCTGTAAGTATGAGTATTGGGTTGTAGTGGTAGTAAGAGGCTCTGCAGCTAAGTGCGCAGACCCCTGCAACTGAGTGCGCAGGGTGGAGTTGGGATTGTATCTGAACAGAGGATTAATAAAAGATAAGTTGATTCTGAAATACTATGTGTTTATGCTCCTGTTATGTTCATGCATCTCTTTATGATTTTATGATTGCACGCACTTGATCTGAATGTTGAATGATTAATGAGAATATTGGGTATATGCAATTAATTTAAGATCTATAATAATAGCACAGTAAGGACAAAAGATCTAGACAACACCTCTTCGCGTTCTTTACAGAGCTACGGGAAAGCAGTGGCACAAGTTACGAAGGACAGACGACTACGCGGAGTAGTGTAGGCGCACAGGTTCGATTCGCGAACTTCCTATACTTCATCAAGACATCCCTAGGGTGTGGAAACATGGTTCCAACACCCTCCCATACTTCCTCGGCTGAGATCTTAGTCCGCGCACCACGAACTATTGCTGAAAGGGCCAGTAGTTTAGGGATTTGTTTGGCTAAATCACTTCTGAACCTGGGTCAGGCCCCAACAAGCCAACAAATGGTTTCGTTGTTGGGACTGGGATCTGCCTAAGAGATGTATGATGTCGTGCCATTGGAACCCTACAAAGGAGGAAATTGAAGAATGGTGGGACAAGAAGCTTCACGAGTTAGTGACACAGGAAAACAGAACTCCGGAGATATCTGAGAAGAGGTGGCTGGATTGCTACATATATACAGAAATCCATGAGATCTTATTCACGTCCTTCCCTTCTAAACTACATGAGTTGATCGTGAGGTTAGCTGACAGCCAAGGAAGGTACAAGCTCGATCAACCGATAGTGTGGACTCCAAAATTAGTGTGCAGACTAGAGACATTAGAAAATAAGATCGTGTGAGTTGTGGACCATTGGCTCAACCAGATAATAGGGGGATTTATCACTGAGTTTGCGATAGACATGACCATGAGCTACAGTGAAGCAAAGTGATGTTTTCTCAAGGGGCCGTGAGGTATTAAATCCCTGAATACTTGGATTAATATGCTATTATGTGAAAAATAGGTGATGCGAATACATTAATGTTTGGAACGACGTGAAGTGGAAGAATCTATAAAGGTAGCGGGGAATTAGGAAACAGTCCCTTAATTTCACCTTCGCGAGAGAGCGAGGAAGAGCTCGCTCGGGTCTCTCCAAGAAGTTTGGTTAGTTTGGTAAGGCAGCACGTTCTGCAATTACCATCTCCACTTATGCCACCACCCGCTTCACCTCCTTCACCTCCATCTTCACCCACCCCACCTCCACCACCCCCACAGTTCAGCATGACAAGTGCGATCAAGCTACCCTTATTCAGAGGAGTAGAGAATGAGGATCTAGACCGGTTCTGGTTTGTGGTAAGAGCAGTGTGGCAAGCACAAGGGGTCACAGACAACAACATTAAGAAGGCCACATTGGTGAGCGCAGTGCAGGATCGGGCGTTGACATGATATATCAAGCACTCAAATGATCACCCAAACACAAGAATAGTGGACATCCAGAATGCACTGAACAGAGAATTTAGCCGGCCGAAATCAAAGACATAGTCAATCATCGGGTTTAAATAAATTGCGATGTTTCCAGGTGAGACCCCCTAGGATCTAGATCAGCTGCTGAAGAGTACGATCAACGA
Organism: Pinus tabuliformis; assembly: GCA_031772625.1. NCBI lineage: Eukaryota > Viridiplantae > Streptophyta > Pinopsida > Pinales > Pinaceae > Pinus > Pinus tabuliformis. Next base: position 1,000,961,525 of record CM062813.1, on the reverse strand, counting down.
GGCTAATATGACGCTAACAGATGCATAACACCACGCATGGTTTGTGGTGTCTTTGACACCACACCTGAGGATGACACTATCACAACAAAAGCTTTCAACCCAGGCTGAAGCGTTGGAAATGGAAATGAGATTGCATGAAACACTGATATAGGATCCAAGGATGGGAGTTCAAAAAATCCACGTGCAGCTACGGAATCTCTGCCTAGGAATGCATAGCTTGAAGCTGGATAAGGCACTGCGGCCGGAGGCATGCAAGGAAGTGTGGTGCATAAAATGCAAAGGCTAGGGCCACGAGAAGGACCACTGTCCAGTATTCGTGAACTACATGGCAGGAGGGGGGCCAATTCTATTGAGACTGGAGGCATAGGCAGGGTCGAGTGCGGCACCTACACTATGGTGTGTGATCTGTCGGATAGGAGGAAAGCACACAACGGATAATTGTCATTTGTTGCAGAAGTATACAGCGGCACCCCAACAACTGTTTTGTAATTTCTGTAGGTCGGTGGGACACGACGAGCGTACTTGCCACTCCTACAAGTTAATGATGGATTAGACCTTGGACTATAGAATGTAGAGAGAAACACGAGGCTTCGACCCAGCTACGAGGATGGCACATGATGGATTTCAAGGGCGAGGTCGAGGACGAGGAGGAATGGGGTCAGGAAGGGGCTGCAAACAGTTAATTTGTTACAATTGCAGAGGACTAGGGCACTACGCTTACGATTATACCAACCTGACGAGAGTATCCTGCTCATATTGTGATCAGTTTGATCATGAAACGGTAGATTGTCCTATTTTGATTGTACATATGCGCGAGAAAGGATTACTCTAGCCTACTCTGACTCAAAATATTCAAATGATAAGGTCTAAACCACACGAAGAAGATCCAAATGTGAATATGGTGCTTAGAAGTGGTGCGACCACAAAGGAGGATAAGGGGAAGTAGCCTGAGGAAGATACATGGGTTCACAAGGCTCCTACAAAGGAACCTAAGTTTGACTTGGAATACAAAAATGAGACATTTATGGAAGCTAAGAAGAGCTTCGCGGAGGCCTCTGCTTCAGGTAGTAAGGATCAACCAGAGCTAGGAATGGATCCTTCTATGCTTACTACCTTTTTGGAGACATGCATGAAATTGCTGCCTGACAATAAGGTAGTCAAATGACTACAGGAGTTGGTCATCAGGTGCGCAGGGTCGGGAGAACCGTGCGTAGTCTGAAAACTGGGAAAGCATACATTGCACACTAGGAGGGAAATGAGATTGACGGTGCATATTGGAAAATATGAAATGGATCAGGTAATCCTAGACCTGGGTTCAGACGCGAATGTATTACCAAAGCAGACATGGGAATGCATGGGTAGGCCCATGTTACAGTGGTCCCCTATTCAATTTCAAATGGCAAACCAACAGAAGATTTTTCCCATGGGGAGGTTGCAAGGGGTCATCATTGATATCGAAGGCGCCAACACACAAACGAACTTTGAAGTGATAGAGATTGTCGATGACAACAATCCTTATCCCGCATTGCTAGGAATAGACTGGGCCACTAATATGAATGGAGTCATCAATCTGAAGAAGCGGAAGATGATATTCGAGAAAAAGTCCCTATGCATAGTAGTTCTGCTAGACCCAGTCGAAGGAATGCACTACACCGAACCAGTGCGCGACGATGAAAGTGACGATGAGCTGGATTGTATTTACCACACAATGGCGCAAGACCAGGATTGGGTGAACTCAACTGCAGATGGGAGAATCTCATGGGAGTGCAACAGTTCCTGTACTTCGGATTTAGACGAAGAAGTAGAATGCTGGGAGAACTAGTTGCACGAAGTGACAACATTGAATTGCAACATGATGATTAGATTCCTGCTTTGCATGATAACATAGGCAAGGGAACTACCGACATATGATGGAGTAATAGTGGTGGATCAATTCCTGGACAAATTTGAAAGCATAGTACTAGAACAACAGTGGTATGATGCGCTGGAATGGGCACTGCGTGCAACACGTGCATGATGGTGGAGTACACTACAGAAGAGTATTGGAAACTAGCGCGAATGTAGAAGACGATTGTGCTTACAATTTGGAAGTCCCCAGCATCGACCAAGAGCTGGGAAACTAGGATGAAGTAGTTTGTGCACCCACCTGTGTTAATGGGTGTAGACGTGTGTTGTGCAAGAACATCTCGACTAACGATTGAAAATCAAAACTCGTTGCAGCAGTAGGAAAAGTGACGCACACCACAAATATTCCATGTCAGAGCATTCAAAAAGCTATGTAGAATATTGAACAAAGTTTACCATGCAGGACGAACTGATTGGGACCTGCATGTGCCAACGGTCAGATGGGCCTATGGGACCATGCACAAGAACCTGAGCACGAGAATGAATCTGGAAACGATGAGCAGAGTCGAGGCTGTAGCTTTGGGAAAGAATCCTCACACAATAACTCCCATAATTGGGACAACACGCGAGGACCAGAGCGAAGAGAGTATGTAGCCGCGTGAGGATGAACATATGCATATTCAGGAAGCCATTCAGCGAGGGAATGTTGAGCTTCGTGAACTCGAAGAAAATCATGTATGACTGAAGCAGAAAAGCATATTAATGGACACGAATATCAGAAAACTGGAAACCAAAATCATGCAACCATTACACATCGATAGAAGGACAGGGCAACGTATGGGTAGCCCTACCACTACACTAGAATATTGCCACCGAGAATTCCTGGCTATACTACCATGGCTGCGATCGCACCTTATCAGATAAAGTAACCAGGGAAGCACACTGCATAAGGAAGAACGTGAGGCACTGACTGGCGCAAGGGTAACTAAGGAAGGCCCGCGGACCGGGTTGGAAGGTGACTTGAAGCCTCGCACCAGTAGTGTGACCACCTGACTATCCGGAGGAAGCACAGTCTCAGTGCTCCAAGCAGTTGAAAGAGAGCGCGGGACTATAAAAGAGTCTGTATGGGAGCTATGCGACACGGAAGCTGCACGGAGGATCAGTATGACACACAGGTCATGTTCATGCACAAGGGGCTACACTGCCACGTGGGCAGGCTAGAAACTGACCATTGGCGTCACTGTTCATGACAAGATGTCGAATTTAAGGCAACGAAGAGTGGACGGCAGGAAATTAGGACACAAAGTCAGAACTAGATTTGGGACTATTTGCTGCCATTCTCGCATTAATGAGCTGAATATGGGGGGAACGGTCAAATTTGAATTCAAAAGGGCCTATAAATCATAGGCGGCTCTCCACCATAAAACCCTTTGCGTTTTGAGAGTTCAGTTGTTGCGTTATCAATTGGGTATGGACTTGAAAAATTTGGAGTTTGTGAGAGCAAGTCCGTGGTTTGAAGCATTGCCGAAGGAGACACAAGATTCCCTAATTAGAATGATGTCAAAAACCAAGGGAGCCACGTAGAGCTCTACACCATTGGTAGGGGATGCATCGGAAATCCCTAAATCGCCCCAAATGTCGAGGCCCAAAAAGGATCCATAGGCAGGAGGACTGATCCGTATGTCTCTGTGAAATCCGCAATTCGGTAAACTGTCTATGGAAGATAAGGGCAAGACAATTAATATTGAGATAGATGAGGAGGAGGAGGATCTTTAGGCCTTTGTAGAAGAGATTGAACCAGATGAAGAAGTGGCGGAAGACATTCAACCGGTGCGTGCTGCAGCAAAACTGCCCAAATATGTCCCCGCACAGAAAGGGAAGGCCAAAGTACCTAAGGACGTGGACACCATTAAGAATGCACTCGAAACCCCACTCCTCCCAGATGGAATTTTATTTGAGGGTTCAGCCCCGGGGCGCATACCCATGATGAAATTTGAAGATTGCGACCTCGCAGATAGAGAAACGTTCCCACATCTGGAGACTAGCCAACTTATGAAACAAATCAAGGAGGGAGTAGTTACAGCGCTGCAACCATGAAAATGGTTGTGCAGGGTGGAGGGGGCCGGGCTACTCCACCTACTATGGATTCCACACTTTCACCGGGCTCCAATCACGATATTCGTCATTAAGCAAATGCTTTTCCTGGTGCATGAGGGGTACTTGGCTAGAGGAGCTAATTCCCATTACGACAGAGCTGATTCATAGGATTTCAAACCTTCCTTGCATGGGAAGGGACCCCGTGGAAATAGCTGGCCAAAGTGGAGACTTGGTGCTTGTAGAAGCCATGAAGAAGAAATACAAGCTAGAGAAGAAACAGAGGGGCTATGTGATTACTATCATTCAAGACAAAGGGGTGCGCATAGCCACTCAGCTGCTGGGAGGAAAAGTGATGAGAAAATTCCATGGCAATGAGGTACCAGCAACGTCATCGGGTTAGCCGAGCAATGCGCTGAGGGGGTACAATTAAAATGGGTGTAGTTCCTCTCCGAGGAGTTCCCGATGAATTGCAAAGAGGCTTAGGAGAAGGGTAAGACCTTCCACTATGCATGGTTGATCTTATCCGTCTTGTTGGTTGCAGGGGAATTGCTGGAGGACAGTTAGTTTCCTCCCCTGGACTAGGACTTGCTAGAGGCAGCGAAATACGCGTTGCTCTAAGTGACAAGGCATGCCACGTGCATCTGGGAGATCAAGATATTCTGGATACTCATGGAGGCGAGCGTACAGATGTGGTTCCACAAATGGCAGCACCTATCCCCCAGGGTATATGACAGTTTGCGGAGCTTTGCAGACTTTAAGGCGAATATGCACAATGTGTCTATCAAGGTGCGAAAGTACCCGGAGCAGAACTGGACCAAACTCCCATTCATCGCAATCAATGACACAGTGTTCACAGTGCTCAACTCATGGCCACCGGAATGGCGCAACCCAGATCTGGCAGTGCATGATGAGGCAGCAATACAAAGACAGAAGGATGCTGCCAAGCTGCTGGCACAATAGAAACGAAACGAGTAGCTCGTCGAGGAGGTTAGGGTTTCCCGTGAGGCAGCGAAGGCCGCCGCAGAGCAGACCAAGGTCGCCAAAAAAATAGCAGCAGCAGGGGCCACCATGATGTAGGAGGAAAGAGGCCTGGACCTGACCACAGGACATGGGATAGATGATACGGTGGAAGGTGCGGACCCAAGCACCACCTCTACACAATTGAAATGGTCACGCGGGATGGAACGAACAGGGCCACAGAAGAAGACCAAGGCTTCCAAATTGGATGGGGAGCCTATTACACTGATAGAGGGTGATCTATATGAAATCAGTGACATAGTTCATGAGGTCACCAAGGAGGCACTCCAAGAAGAAATAACAGAGCAACAAAATGTGATGGGGGCACTCAGGGCACAACTGCAGGGACTTTAGGTGCAACTCCCACAAGAAGGAATGGTAGCTGTCTATGGTGCCACGGGAGCATCAACAATAGAGCAGTTGTTGCAGGCCAAAATGGCCAACACCCTCACACTATTGGAAGGAACACTGACAGCAGACAACATGAAGGATAGAGCCGCGGTAGGGAAGATCAAGGGACTTTGCCTAAACTTGGTTGCCCTTCCATGGGAGATTTTATACTAGTTACAGGACAGAGTGATGACAGAACTCTGTGCTAGAGAGGGACGTGCAGTGCAAATTCTAAGTGAACTACGAATCAAAATCGAACATCTTAACGTACAACCCGATGAAGTGGTGGCTCAGAACCAACAGTTGGAGCAAATCATCGAGGAAGCATGTCACCGCATCCCAGAACTAGAAATTGTGACAGATCTGCCAGTAGGAATGCAGATCCACAAGTTGGCCAGTGGATTCTGTGAGGCGAAGGAGGAAGTTAGAAGGATCCAGCTAGACCTCAACTTGCAAATTGATAAGCGGCGGTTGAAGGTGTAGCCTTCCACACTTCTAGAAGTCAGAGAGCAGCACGCTAGCGATATCTAAAAAGGGTTGGAAGAAATTGAATAGGTAGTGAAAAGCTGCACCACGTTGTTGGAAGAATCCTTCGGGGTCCTCACAACCTTATAGGAGGACCCCACCATACAACGGTTGGAAACTGAAGCACAGGAGCTTCAAATGCAATATGATAGCATGCACGGGACGACACAGAAAATGGTCCTAACTCAGTGGCTCGCAAGGTTACAACAGGCAAAGTCATTGAAGAAGCAAGTGGGTGCAGTGCACCAAAAAGAGGTAGTACTTAAAGCACACATCCAGCCTTGGATTAATGAGGCCTTCCTCATCACGGCTGACATCAAAGGAAAAATCACGCAAATGAAAGCGATGCGTGACCTAAGATAGGGATTTGACCCTGACACTGAACATTGGCTGAGCGAGCATAATGAATGTAGCAAATGATAGAGTAGTGTGCTACGGATCTTTGTGCAACACATGCACAGTTGGATGGGCTTCATGCAAAGATGGCCGCGCCAGCAAAGTGACTTGGGATGAGTCATGATGATTGTGTTGGGGGCCTGTTGGGTAGTGAATCCCCCCATAGCATGTTTTTGGGGCTTGAAGCCTGGATTTTGGTAAAAGTGTAATGTAAAGACCACATGAAATGCAAGCGTGGTCCATCTCAAGTTGTCTGCCCTAAGATAATGTAATTTAATGTAGAGTGTGTCAGCCTACCCATGGTCCGCGGACCATGGGATTGTATAAATAGAGTGAGGCTCTAAGTGTAAGGTCAGTCTTAGCTTTGAAAAGTCATATGGGTTTTTGGATGATGAATTAGCTCTGAGTCTGTAAGTCCGAGTCTTGGGATGTAGTAGTAGTAAGAGGCTCTACAGCTGAGTGCACAGGGGCCTGGTAGAGTCCACAACTATGTGCGCGGACCCTTGCAGCTGAGTACACAGGGCGGAGTTGGGATTGTATCTGAATAGAGGATTAAGAAAATATAAGTTGATATTGAAATACTGTGTGTTTATTCTCCTGTTATGTTATGCATATCTTTACGATTTTATGATGGCGCGCACTTGCGCTGAATTTTGAATGATTAATGAGAATATTGGGTATATGCAATTAAGTTAAAATCTATAATAATAGCATAGTAAGGATAAAGGATCTAGACAAAACCTCTTTGTGCTCTTTACAGAGCTGCGTGAAAGCAATCGCACAAGCTGCGAAGGACAGATGGCTGCGTGGAGTAGCGTAGGTGCGCGGGTTCAGTTCGTGAACTTCTTAGACTTCATCAAGACATCCCTAGGGTGCAGAAACCTAGTTCCAGCACCCTCCCATACTACCTCAGGTGAGACCTCAGTCCATGCACCACAGAATGTTGCCAAAAGGGTCGGTAGTTTAGGGATTTGTTTGGCTAAATCACTTTTGAACCTGGGTCAGGCCCCAACATGCCATCAAAATCACCTCAATATTACTATCAACTTCAACTTGGTTGGTAATCCTCCTTAAATCAGATGAGGTGGAGGAAATCATGTTGCACGTCTCTACTCTTGCCACTTCCGCCAAATCAAATGGTGACGGTAGGGTAAAAGTACCCATTAGGGAAGGATCTTTAAAGAGACCTACTCGAACACTTTGAAGTGACAACAGGGTTCTATGTACCAATGGAATGCTTCCTGTAGCTTGTGAAGTATTGGCAAAGAAGGCTAGCTGATCAATGACTATGATTCCACCCTTAAAAGAGAATGCAATAGTACGAAAGTATGTGGAAACCACAGTAGCCATAGCATATACCCAAGGCCTTCCCAGTAAAATGTTGTAATCGAGGGGTCCGTCAACTACCTCAACTTCAACAGTAACCATTTTGCCCCCAAGTTTGATTTGTAGGTTACTCAAAATCCCACATGGAGTATATGTTATTCCATCAAAAGCTTTCAATGTGGTTGGCGATCGTGACAATGGTGGTGAACCAAGTGTTTTCCAGCAGCTCATGGACATAATGCAAGTAGATGCCCCCTCATCAATAATAGTTTGGTGAACATTTTTATTGAGAGCTTTTACTTGGATTAGGAAAGCTAATGTCGATTTGTGCACAACTCCCTTTGGTGGTTTTATTGTCAATTTAGGTATAATGGGTGGAATAACTTCAGATGAAGTCAAAGTCGAAGGACTAGGTTGATCAATGGCCTGATTATTCAACGACGATGGATTTCCATAATCTTTTTTTCTTGTTGACACCAAAACTTTGTTTTGTGGCTTTGTGATGGATAACATGAGTACTTGGGATGTGGAAGCATGGTCTGTTGCAACCAAATGTCTCTCCGGGGTTGGAAACGAATCAATCAACACTGCCGATGTGTTTGAAGTCTTTAAAAGTTTAGATACCTCATAGCGATGTGGAAAATCTCTTGTAAAATGATCATCATTACATATCAGACATGGATAATGAGGTTTCCTTGCCAAAGTAGAGGAATCAGATGATTTCTCTAGAGGGGAATTTTCTTGTTTATTTTTGTTTTTCCCCTTTTTCTTGCTCCCTGGTTGCTTTGGATTTTTTCCTTTGTCAGATGACACGACATTAATCTTGGAGGCAAGAGTATTTTCTGATGCAATGGTAGTTTTATTAGAAACAAAAAGAGTTTCACCAGATGATCTTCCTACTTTTTGTGTGCTTGAATAACCGATCACACCGTTGCCAGCATGAGAGTCCTTCCTCAATTATGGAGGAGGAGGAATAGCGAAAGCTGGTTGAGGTTCATTGGGAATTTTATCATAAAGCATGCCAATTGTGTATAAATCAAATCCAAGTATTGGGCATGAGCAATAACTTGCTCTCCTGTGACCACTTCGCCTTTTGCCACATCCTCGGTGATTGATGGCAACAAGGATTTTATGAACCACTCAGCGAGAAGCTGATCGGGAACATATGTCAACCATTCAAAGATGACGCCACCACTCATGAATATGATCTGATATATGGGCAGAAGTAGTCTGTTTAAAGTTGGTTATGAGTTTCGTTCCAGTCTCGTATATGATAGGTAACTGGAAGTGGGTCAAAATGTAGTGGCTAAGTGGTGAAATTATTGAAAGAAGCTCTAGGTAATTCAATATACCATTTAGCAGCTGGACCAGTAAGTGTTCTTTGGAAAAGACGAAGTCTGACCAAATCGTCATTTAAGGAGTTTGATGAACACCACAAATGAAAGGTCATAACATGATTTGATGGGTCTTCTCCAGGATTTCTGTTAAATTTCAGAATTTTAGATGGTAACTTATGTAGAATTACCGACCACCAAGGTGCATCTAAGATTGGATCATTAGTGAGCCGGTTTAAATCTGGTAATTCTAAAGTTGCTAAAAATGGCAACTGTTGATTCAGGTCAGGTTGAGCATACCCGGGATATGATGGAATTCCTTGAGCAATATGTCTTTGCATATCGACATAGGGCATCTACATTTAGTAACCTTGGTATGGTTGTTAAACAAAACCAGTATACGGTGTTTGTTGATAACCAGGTTGAATGTGTGGTTGTCCATAACCTGCAAAGCCTTGTTGATCAGGACCTTGGTAAGCTTGATATTGACCAAAACCAGGTTGAGCCTATGGAACAAGTCCAAACTAGGGTTGGAATTGCTGGAATTGGGGTTGTTGAAATTGAGGCTGCCATGGTTGTTGAATCAACTGTTGTTGTTGTTGGTACAACTATTGTTGATTTAATGGTTGTTGTTGTCCAGCAATGAAAGGTTGGCCAAGTTGTGAATAAACTATACTAGTGTAAGCCTGGGTCAGTCCAGATAAGGGTATACTAACCTGAGGTTGTTGCTGAACTCTAGAAATAAGTGGTTGTTGTACAAAAACTTGAGGAACTTGAACTTCTTGACTTGAAACTTGTGATTGCAAGGTAGAAGGATCAGTTTGTACTGGTTGAGATACAACAATTTGAACTTATGACTGTGGTACAGTAGTAACAACAAGTGTAGTGGGAATAACTGACATAGTTTTCATTGGTTGTGTTGGATACACAAGCCTTGGTTGAACTGGCATTGTTGGTTGCCATTGACAAACTCTAATTCCAAATTGACCTAAATACTGTGGGATATTACCATATGGTAGTCCCCCAGAATAAGGAGGATACAGTGAATAAGCATATTTCTCTCCATATGGTGGCAATCCACTATTTAATGGATACATAGGTCTTTGTTGACCAGATTTCCCAGCTTGATACTGATATGCAGGATCAAACTGTTGAGTTCCCATTAGAGAATAACCAAGTATAATTCCAGTTGAGGACATGGATGATGACCATGGTATAGAAGCAACCCCTGAGTGGGTTTTAGATAATGATTGGTGACCAACCGGGATGGGTTATTCACCATACAGGTGCGACTCAGGTGTGGTAGAAAACATTGAAGAGGTTACAAGAAAAGATTTTGCTACAGCTGCATTAGATGATACAGTTTGAGATGTTGATCTTTGTTCAACCATAGTTAACTGACCCAAAATTTGTCCTAAAGAATCGATTGGTACTTGAAAAGAAGTAGGATCAAATGAAGCGAAAAAATCAGGAGTATTAGGATAAAGATAAATCCCAGTTCCAAAGTGAAATGGGGTTCCAGGTGTGGAATCTTCTTCCAATTCCTCCTCAATAGAAATTAAACCTGGTGGAAGAATTTCATCATCAGGTCCGTAAAATATTTCTGGTGTTGATGAAGTTGAAGTTTCAATAGTTATTGATGTCTGAGGGGTAACCAGTTGATCATCTTTTGGTAAATTAACAACTTCTAAATGTTCAAATTCAAAGTCAATATGTTCGGGTAAATGAACAACAGTTTCAGAAAGAGGTTCCTGAACAACTTCAGGTTCAGATGTAACTTCTACTTGAATTGGGATAGATTGTAGATTAACTTGCAGTTGAACTTATTCAAGTTCAGAAGTACTTTCTTGTTGAGCAATTTCAAGTTGAGGATCAACTTGCTGTTGAACAACTTCAGTTACTATTTCACTAGGATCAGTGCTTATGTCCTCAGGTAATTGTGAAACTTCTTCTTCAGGAACAAATGTACCAGAAATAGTTGGAGTAACTGGAGTCTCTGTGCTTACCAAAATAGATGATTGAGGTAAATAATATGAGGAACTAGGAGTTCTTTATTTACTTGACTCAGTTAAGCAAGACAACTTTGCCCGAATTGGTGTCGCTTCGAGAGGCAAAGGTGGTTTGCTTGCTATTCTCCGTGAACAATGGGGTATGGTTGATGTTCCTCCACAATTTTTGATTAATTTTATTATCAAAAAAGGAATAAACAAAAAGGGGTTTACTAGGCAAAAGGTTTACCAAGCAACTGTGAACTGCAAAATACCTCCTTGGGAACCAATAAGTACGGGTAGACAATCTCCCCAAATGTTGTGTTCGATGTATCACAGTTTACAAGGAAGCTGACTGGGTTACTTAAGGATGGATAAAAACCTAGATTTTTCCTCCCATATATACCCAAAGGTACGTGGAGGCCCAGTTTGTATAAGCGTTTTCTAATGCAAAACCACATAGTGAGAGCATTCCCATATACTTTACATACTGTAACACTGCCCTATATACCCAAAGGTACATGGATGAATTATGGTATACTCACATACGTGGAATGAGGTATCACACTCAGGATGTATTGCAGACAAGTTAGCGACAGTTTCTTTGTTTTACGACGCTGGAACACATCTCTAGAATAGAACCACTAAATTTTCTCGTTAATGACAATGCTCCATTAGTTAAATTGATGTTTATTTTAAGTTGATATTGCTTAGGAATTTGCCTTTCAAGTTCACCATGTGATGTATTCTGAAATTCCTAGGAATGCAACTATCATAATAAGCATTTTTCCCCTTCAATTGAAAAATGAAAATCCTATCTACTTAGGGATAGATCAATCAGATTCCTTTTGATCAAAGAGCAAAGAGCACAATTTAAATGCAAATTCCCTACACTATTCCTATTAGCAAACACAAACTTTTTCAATGCAACATGCATATATTTCTTTTCAATTTCCCTTAATGTGAATGAACAAAAAGGAAAACTAATGCATAATGGATCAATAAACTCTGTTCATAAAAATGACGATTTTGCGACAATTTCTTTTCAAGGAAAGGAAGACTTTACGACACTTTCATTTTCAAAGAAATGAGGAATTACAACACTTTCAATGAAAAGACTAATCATATGCACATATCAATCAATCAATCATTCATGAATGAAGACTTTACACCAATTCAATTTTCGAAGGAAAAGACGATTTTACGACACTTTCTTCCGACAAATATCAATCAACAAAAACATTGACTTTCGACTATAGATTGAAAATGAAAAAGTAGATACATAAGAAACATTTATCAATCCTAGTCTAAGTAGGACAAGATAAGGAGATGAAAAACTATTTTCAGAGACAAGACATCATCGACATTCAGTAAATCATTCAAAGAGAAGAAAATTGGCAAAAAACTTCAACTCCTAGGTGGGAAACTGACCCTCAAGGGATCAACGTAGGCTGCAGTGAGAGATAGTGTGCTTCAGTGCACTAGCTCTATGCGAGAGGTGCATTTCAGTGCATTGTGTCCACTGGGCTGCACTGGTGACAGTAAGCCATTTTTGAAGGCAATTTGACACAGTTTTGACTCAATTTTCAATGAAATAAGATTGAAATTCAATCAACGACCACAAGTACAATATGTAGATATGTCTTAAGAGTTTGATAAGCTACTAATATGGATAATCACTCCCCATTGGAGTTTCCAACTTGTTTTGGGAAGTTCTAGTGTCTACGAATAAACGCTTAAACCCCTAGACTAGCAGCTAAGTCTAGAAAAACAATGCAAAGCATTCTATACTTTTTCTAAAACCAATAGATTAAATAAGACAATAAAGAAGCCTACCTAAAGCTTTTGCTTACTCCTTATCTCCCTTGACCAATTCTGTCACTCATTTCCATACTTAATCCGCTTGAAAAGTACCTACGCACAGACATAAAACAAAAAGTGATCAAAGCATATGATAATGATCTATTGATTAAACATAGGATGGAATCAAGTACATAATACACATATGAAAGCATCAATAAACAATACAAACATATGGAAAAATATTTGAAAACTTTATTAGTGAAAGGAAGAGTTACAACCCAATTTTCTTGATTCAGTGTCACTCCTCCAGTTCAATCCCATCCTCTCCTCATAACAAGCAAGACATTTTGACATCATTACAATACTTGAAACCAACTCAAGTCTCATATTAATAGCATCTCCCTGTAATTCAATTATTTCCAGCCCCTGATCACTTAGATGAGTGGTCTTTTTATAGGTTAATGAAGGAAGTTATGCCATAAATGGTGATAATGAATGCTCTCTAAAACATAGGATTTAGTTCCATGGAGGAAGGGATAAAGGGATTGATGTCCCTTAACTCCCTCCCTAATCCAATTTCAATGTTAGGATCCCACCCTAACCCCCTTATTTATGTAATATGATAGAGTTATAGTTATAGTTAAGAGTCAATAAAGCCCATATTAATAATTGTAAGTGGTTAACCCACATTTAGTGACAGGACCACAGTTAGTTGCAAATGGGCCATGGTATTAGATAGATGGTATTAATAAGAACCATGGTATTGCCCCATGGTATCACATGTATGAATCCTATATAAAGGATAGAGACTCCCTGCAAGGAGCGTCATGTCTTATTTTGTAATCAAGCTATGCTCTATTAAAGGTTGCCCCCTCGAAGAGGTAAGTGAACAGTGCTTTCTGAATAATAAAATACTTGCTGTTATTTCTCATTGTTCTATGTTTTGGGTATATTTCTTCACATATTTGGTATTCTGGTATCGTCTTGTAGGTTAAGAGCATAACAAGTTGTATCAGAGCACTTTCCAGGGCCGGTGGGATCTCCATCTTTTAGCAATTTTTTTTTTGGCTAGAGATGTGTGTCGGCGTCTTTAAACCACGGGATTTGTCATTGAGTGCATAACCTGCAGATTTGGGGAGGCATGCATGCAGGAAATACAAGAGGTGGTCACGCTTGTTGGACTCCCTTGTAACCCCTGTGGGTACCCCTTCAAGTAGTAGCACATTAGACAGAACTGTGCATGGACTGTCTTCCAAGTACCCTCTAGGTATATCGGAAGCCACCTAGCTCCCTTAAAACCTCACCATAGATAAACCGTCAGCTGTCTTGTTGCTATAGTACACCGAGAATAGTGCTCGGAGAGATTACTTGCCCATATGATAGGGTAGTTGGGTTGTATGACTAAGGGTACAGTTGATCCTCCTTGGTTAGTGCCCTAAAAAATTGGGCTGAGTACTACTGTTAGACCCTTATGTATATTGTGATCTATAACACCTGACACTCCTCGAGACCATAGTTCCCTTGTCTAGATCACGCATAATCTCTGCCAAATCAGATCTCGCAAGTGGGGTTTTATAGTAGTGTTATATACATTTTTGGGCACTGCAACCCCAATCATAAATGTCCATAAACCAAGGGCTCTTAAGTCCCTAAAAGTGTTGTTCCAACCTATAAAAGAACAAGCTCAACTGATTACATCTTCTCCCAGAAGTTCTCCATGAAAAACTTCTCAGAACTGGTCAAAACTGGACCATCTCACCTGCTCCATGCTCAAAGTGCGCAGCATCCCACCTAAATACACACAGTAGGTGTGATGCATCTTGAAAAGCCCTTCTATGGGGTGTGATGGGCGAGAGTGGACAAATGGCAGGGTCAATCTACAAGGTGGAGGAGCAAGGAATCTTCTAGAAACTTTTTCTGTGACACTTGCCTCTCTACATTCGCCCAGGGATGAGTAAGAGATCATCAATCTCCAAGTGGTTTCAAGAACTATCAGAGAGAGGACACCAATCAAATCTCAAAAGCTGACTCACCCCCCTTGCAAACATCTATATATGGTTCCCTCATCCCAGAGATCCAGAGGCTGGAATTTTGTATCTTGTAAGGAAGTGTTGCTGGTTTCTTGGTGCAATATCATAGTGTTGGGTGATCTAAGCTTTTTCATGAGGTGAAGAAGGGCTTTCTTGCTGAGAGGATGATGCTGGGTTAGAACAATTGGTTGTAATCCTCTTTTCTCTTTCTTTATTACCAATAAAGCTATTCAAGTTTTCCTCCACATTCTTGTATGATTGATGTTATGTGCATTTGTGTGGTCAATATATATTTGGTCCTATATTGTTTATGATAATAGATCTATGTTCTTGGATAATGTTATGCTGCTTTGATTCTACAGGTGCTCTGTGAAGTTCGGTAGACAAGGAAGTGAGTAGCAAAGATATATCAGAAGGGAGAGGAATCGAGCAAGGAACCAAGCACAAGACAGAGGTTGGTCTCCTTATTCCCCTCTTATCTATTTCTCATAAAGGAAAATGAAAGTAGTTTTAGTTTGTTTGTTTCTAAGGTAGCTACCAGCCTTAGTGGGACTAGCAGCTCTGCATAGACACTAGTTTTCCCGATAACAAAATGGCGACTCCACTGGGGAACGAATAGATTGTTTGTTTATCTACATTTGTTTGCTTATAAACTTACAGATGGAGCCTGATGTCGAGCCAACTAGCCTTCGAACTGCATTTGCTATGCAAGTGCAAAGTAGATCAATGCTACTTCAGTCTATCTTTGGGTTTTGTTTATGAACCAAACAATTGATTTACAAACTCTCTAATTGCCCTTGTGGTGGCTCTAGTAACCTCTTTAGATCTACCCCTGTGATTGATTTAATGATTACCACTTGCTCGGAATAAATCCCTGAAATGAGCTACAAACTGTGACTCAGAACCTAGTTAAAGTCTCGTCCCTGGTCCAGCGCACTGTCTCTTCTGTGAATTCCAGATGCATTGCACTTACCGAGTGTAGTAGGTACACTGCATCTCCAGTTCACTGTGTTACAGGAGCGCTGATCAGACAAGGCCTTTCCTGCTCCTAGATTTGGTTTCTTTGTTCACTCTTTTCAGCTCTATTCAAGAGTTTTGCTGCCTATAGTTTGTACACCTCTATTGAAACCCCCTTCTTTGCCATTATTGCGCCTCTATTGTGCAAAGGAATGTAATTTTTTTTATGTATTTTGAGCCATTTTCAGTTCTCTTTTACAAAGAAGTAGCGTAATCGTACTGTCGTTTCTTGATTTGAAAGTGTCGCAAGTGTCGTTTCCAGTCATAGAAGAGAATTTGATTGTTCTTGATAGTCAATAACACTGTTACTCTTGTATTTGATTTGAATTAGTAGTTTTTCAAGTGTCGAAAGAAAGTTTTCATTTCCAAATCGCAAAGTGTCGTCATTGTCCTCATTTTGTCTTGAAAAGAAACTTGTTATTAATGTCGCTTTGAAAAATAATTCAGATTTGCACTTAGCTTTCTTTTTATCATTCACACATTAAGAAGGTTGAAAACAAATACATGCATGTGCATTTACATTTAGACTGTTTGTTGGTTTGATCTAGGACAGTGCATATAGTGTGTGCTCTCTGCTCTATGTTGAAAGAACGCCATCTCTCTTTCCTTAGTAGCTAGGATTTTCATTGCAAAAAGAAGATTAAACGACTGTTTATCATCTTATATCGCATTTTAGGAATTGTACATCTACATCACGCGGTGAACCTCAAAGGAAAATTTCTTAAGCAAGATCAACTGTAAAATAAATTTAATGAATCTAAAAACGCTTTGGAACCTAACGCACAACATCTAGAAGTCTAGCCTAGAGACGTATTCCGACGTCGTAAACCCTGGTTGGGTGATTCCTCCACCTTGAGACGATAAGTGCCAGTACGGACTTGTGCTCCCACGTACCGTCGAGTATATATTGGGAGACCACAATAGGCTTTATCCTTTATCCATAGGAAGCCATGTCTGTGCCCTATCGATCGCAATGCACTGAACACAACATTCGGGAAGATTGACTGCTAAACCGTAAAAAGTATTCTGCAGTTTTGCGATTGGTTTGGTAATCCCTCTGTCTATATTTCCAGAGCAGTCCCTTTCATTCCTTTTCAGACTCCTTAAAGGAAAAAGTCCATCTGAGCACTTGTCACTTCAGGATCATTAAAAATTGAAGGCGACTAGAGTCATATTTTGTTTTTTCTCGACTCTTAAAAATTAAGAAAACAAGATGTGTCAAAGCATCTAAAATTTATTTTAAACGGAACAAATATCGCCTTTCCTACGTTGGTCTTAGGTTGAGAAGAATGGAGCCCACCAACCAAGGAGTTCCCCTTTGGGGAAATCCTAGTCCTTTCTCCTCTTGGGGAGATGTTGGGGCACCCCATATGGCCACATCGTCGCTTCCGGGATTGACAATTGGTTTGCCCGTATGGCTCTTCTCAAATTCTGTCGTTCAGAACCCCGTGATTCCTGAACAATCAAGTCAACAACTAAACGATACCAGAGTTACCCCCCAACCCTCTACTTCGTCAAATTCTT
The DNA here is from genome assembly GCA_031772625.1 of Pinus tabuliformis. Taxonomy (NCBI): domain Eukaryota; kingdom Viridiplantae; phylum Streptophyta; class Pinopsida; order Pinales; family Pinaceae; genus Pinus; species Pinus tabuliformis. The sequence goes on along the minus strand of CM062813.1, from coordinate 1,000,944,233 downwards.
CCTCTCCTCCTTCCTCTTCTCTTGATGAAGCTGGTAAAGCCAAGAATCAAGTAACCGAGAAGAAGAAGGAGAAGAAGAAGAAAGAGAAGAAGAAGAAGGAGCCAAAGGCGAAAAGGGGCAACCAAGCATCATCTAGCGAAAATCTAGACACAACACCGACCAGACCTAAATTGCCATGTGTCATTTGCAAAGGAGACCACTATCATCAAGATTTTCCTTACATCCCTCAGATCTTAAGGGACTGGTCTCCTCGTTTGCACAATCCGGTGTCATCAAACTATGATGATCATGTTGAAAGTACACCGTCAACTAGTGAAAGTGAAGCCCCTAGACAAAAAGGAAAATGTAAATTTCCTTGTAAACTATGTGAAGGCGATCACGCCGTCCACCATTGTCCCTTCTTAGATGAGGCTATAAGAGTTTTGGACGACCATCGGTTTCACCATCACCTCTTCCTCTTGGATATAAGAAACTCTTGTCGAGTCTGTCACTAGTTGAAAATCTGGCTGACATGCCCTTGTGGTTGGTCGAAGCATCTATCATTGAAGATAAACCATATGAATCCACACCAGAAGAAATTCAAAAGGTTGAGGCGGTAGTTGACCCGGTCGTTCCTTTAGAGGATCCATCTTTAGATGATACAGCCACCGAAGAGAACAAGAACGACACTGTTCAAATTCTCTTCATAAGCAAAGACTTCGATGAACATGGGGGCAGTCTACCCGTTTCTTTACCGCAGGAAGGAAGTTCGTCAGAGTCATATCCAGCTGTCTATTCTGTCCCACCTCCAAGCAACCTGGTTGTTTCCTTCGATTGTAATCTACTAGGCAAACCCTATTTACCGGCTAGTGTACCATTTCGAATCATTGCTCAAATATATAGAATGGTCATGGTCAGTACCATCATAGATGAAGGGGCTTCTATGAATATCCTTTCCTCAACTGCTTGGAAAGTGCTTGGCTCGCCATCGCTTTTGCCTGAGATGAGAAATCTAACAGGCTTTGACAAAGGAACTAGTCGACCATTAGGGATCCTTCCCAATGTGTCGATAACGTTGAGAAGGAAAACCGCTCACATGAACGTAATGGTAGTCCAAGAACCCCTGGATTATAATCTACTCCTTGGATGAGACTATATTTATTGCATGGGAGCCATTGTCTCCTCACTCTTTAGAGTAATGTGTTTTCCGCACAAAGGAAGAGTGGTCAAGCTTGTAGACCAGCTTTCATTCCCCAGTTCACACATAGCAAATAGTCATATACCAACCCTGAATGGTCTTTTCACGCAAGGAATGTCTCATCAATCCCCAGTCCGTCCTCCTAATGAACATGAGTGATTAAGAGGATATGACTGAAACCCAGGGGGCATGCACCCTGGCCTGTTTCGACAGGAAAACCTTGGGTATAAGGCAGGTTTCCGTGGAGAGTATACGACTGGCCTAACACACCCGTCCATTTTGGAAAATGGGATTAGACCAGAATAAGATACCTCTATTAAGGTAGGCCTTTTCCAATAAAACAAATGCTTTGTCTGCAAATTGAGGGGTAGCCTGAAAAGGTAGGCATTTCCCAATAAAACAAATGTTTTGTCTACAAATTGAGGGGTAACCTGGAAAGTCTACTTCGCTATACCTGGGGGCATGCAAACCGTTTGGTGTGCAAGCGAAGAGAAACCATTTATTTTTTAAATTTATAGGTCCTCTAACCCTTTAAACTCATAGGATTGGTCGTTTCCTAACTTGCATAAAGAAAGTATGCGAGGCAAAGCTTTGAAATAATGTCGTTCTTATATATGAGACATCCTTATTATACGACTAGATTAATCGAGCAGTTTTAACGCGGAATTCAAGCTCATTAAAAAATAAACATAAGCAATGAGAAAATGTTCCCCTAGAGTTTAAGCTCATTAAAAAATGAACCATTCTATGGTAAATAACCATTGTGAATGTATTACCATCAGCCTTTGAAGCCTTGGTCGTGTTCTCATCATCACCTCCACTTTGTTTTGGCCGATCATTCACCTCCATTTGATTGTTTACCCTTTTTGAGGAACAAATACGAAGAGTGATCCTGTTAGCCTTCCTTGTGGCACTTCCGCGATTGGAAAATTCCAAACCTTACCTGGAATCAGTTGCTACCCAAATTTATCACTCGTTCCTCAAAAAACGAGTCTCCTTTAAGCTCTTTTCAACTGACTCGTAAAATATGAAACGATTGTTGCGCGGTTGGCCTCTCCAGCTCGTTAAAGGGACCGGAAGTGATATCCATCCTTTAGATTTTAATCTTTTTAGACTTGAGGGATTATTACACAAAAATATCGAGCACTTGCTTTGTTCGGTTCATTAAAAGTACCGAAAATCCATCCCTTTTGTATTGTTTTATTCTTTTTCGGACTCAAGGGATTATATGACGAAAAATTATCATTGGATTTTTCTTTACGTCCATTTTTCAGAATCTCTAAAATTGAAAAGGATCGAGTTATCTTTGTCATTAAACTCGTTAAAACTGAATAGCGACAAACTTGTCCATAACAGACAAGAACGAGTTTCACTATCGCTAGGCTCGTTAAAACATAGCGATGGGTTTGCCCGAAGGGAAAATTATAGAACAAGCATATGTTATCCTCCTCAAGATTGAAAAAAAAAAGAGGTACTGGTCAGCAATGACTGGGGAAAATTGGGAAGAAAACTTGAAGAAACTTTATCAGTAGCAAGTCGCTCTTGAACATGACACTTTCACTCCGCATTCGAGGTGGGTTGGGTTTTTCTATTCACTGGTCACATCATCATGGTTCCATCACACCATCCATATTTTGGGTTAATGCTACCGATGCATCATGTCAGTGTCGCCGATATGTTCAAGAGAAGTCGCTCAGAGAATTCACCTGTGTCTCACCTGCTGCAATACATTCACGCTCCATTCTTTCATGACCGCCACCCTAAACCTTATATCACCAGATTGTTTTCACCTCCATTAAAATCATTTGCTCTGTTCCGTGTCATTGATGTGGGATTCATTAAGGCCCTCCTATGACGGATCACTTCTTGTCGACATCAGCTCATTATCCAAGAAGTCGATCTAGGAACAACCCTTTCAGTACTTTGAAGCTTGCATGCCTCAATGGCAAGTTTCTCACTTCGGGTGATAGGTTTACATCAATGGCCTTCGACCTAAAGATATTGCGTGGTGTTCGACGCCAAGTCCCTCATTCACACCACGTGAACTGTACTGTAGTACCTTGAGGGTCATCATCATTATCGGTGATTCCTCTCGCGCCTGTTAACAGCTTACATCATTGGTTGGTAATCAGGCGATCTCTTTCCATGTTCGATTCTAGAACATCTCTCACATGGATCGACTTGTACTTTGAGTGAAGATCGAATGAGATTGAAGACCCCGGATCTAGTTTCATCCATCTGGGCTGCGATATATATTCAGGAAAATAAAGACATCAAACGTACATTATTACTGCAAATATAATCATCCAATCTAAGGGATGATGGCTCTACCAGAATCATCAGTCTACACTCAGACGATTGTTTGTCTTATGTACATGAAAATGAATTTATAAAGTTGAGCACGGGAATGCCTGCCTCAGCTAGATCATGAAAATATTATGAAGATAATGTATTGTATTGTATCTTATTACAGGTCACCTTCCAGCTTGAAAAAATTTCAGATCCTCATGATAAAGCACTTCACCAGACATCAATAGATTAACGACCTCATGCTTTAGGGGGCAACTGTTATAGACATTTTTGGGCACTGCAACCCCAATCATAAATTTCCATAAACCAAGGGCTCTTAAGTCCCTAAAAGTGTTGTTCCAACCTCTAAAAGGACAAGGTCAATGGATTACATCTTCTCCCAGAAGTTCTCCATGAAAAACTGCTCAGAACTGGTCAAAACTGGACCATCTCACCTGCTCCATGGTCAAAGTGCACTGCATCCCACCTAAATACACATAGTAGGTGCGATGAATCTTGAAAAGCCCTTCTTGTTGGCATTATGATACAAGTATTTTCCTTGATGGCAACTCACTCAGAGGCAGGTACAGGTGATGGCAACTTAATCAGAGGACAGATCTTAGTAGAGCAAGACAAGAAAGAGATATACGCAGGTTCATTAAGGAGAATCAGCGTGTACACGCAGGTTGGCTTCAGTAAAAGCGCGTACATGTGGAAAACTTATCTTTGGTCCGTGGCGGTTAGTCCTTGGAAGTTGTGCCTATGGTTTTGGACCATTGTGTCTCGATGGACGTGTTGATCCCTAGTTTTGAAGTTGATGGTATTGTGTTACTATGGTTTTGGACCGTGGTATTGTGAAGGGCCTAAACCTATATAAGGAGCAGATCATTAGGCCAGAAAGAGGAGTGAGTGTGTGTGAGTAATGAAGATTTGAGGAAGTGTGAGATCCAAGTGCTGGTTATGGGTTGGTGATCTGAACTAAAGTTTCACTCATGTGGAGGATGATGAATGATGGAACGAGATCTCAAGGCTTGGAATGATTATCTTCATATGGTATGACTGTGGATAGATCAGATCTATTGACGCATGTTTATTTTTATGATCTGGGTATGTTTTGATGTCTGATATAGCTGCGGAGTTATAAGTTAGAATTTGCAGATCTGCACGCGGGTTGGTTTTGGTAAAAGAGCGTATACACGCAGGTTGGGTTCGTCGAAGTAGTGTATACAATGTGAAGTATGATACTTGCAGATGGAGTTGGATATGGTTGTTGTTATGTTGTCTAGTTGTTGTTGATAGGGTTTCAGGGATTCAGTATTGGGTGATTTAGAGAATTATGATGCAAGTATAAGTTGATGATTGTATTGCAGAAGTGTTTGTTTTGTACTCATGGATCCAGTCTGAAAATTGATGAAACGTGGTCCTGGGAAGATCGTAGGCCGGCACCTACGTACTGGTAAACATATCAGCCAGTACAAGAGCCAGGGGGTTGTAGCTCCCTTCCAGGAGCAGCTGGAAAACGAGTGAAGGTTGTAACCTTCTGTAGGGTTGGCACCTACGTACTAGTAAATGGATCAGCTAGTATAAGAGCTATGAGGGTTGTAGCCCTCTGCATGTTGTAGCCTGCGTGCTAGTAAATGACTGCACCAGTACATTGTAAAAGAAGTTTCTTATTAAAGAAGAAAGAGATGAATTGCAGCAGGTGGTTTTCACCCACATTGGGTTTCCACCTTATATCATGGTGTTCATGTGTGTGGCTTTTATGTGATGATCTGTTCTGTTATACTGCACATGTTTCCTGTTAATATGGTTAATAATGTTCTGATGCATTTACTGAAGATAAGCTAACTGAATCATAAGATTTCTGGATATACGCTAGTTGCTTTATACATAGTAGCGTGTACACGCAGGTTCACTTAACTGAAGTAGCGTATATGTTTCTGAGTATGAAATTTGTAAAGGTTTTACTGATCTGATAATACTGATTCACCCCCCCCCTCTCAGTATTATTTCCAACAATTGGTATCAGAGCGGGTCCTTCAAAGAAGCTTGATCGCTTGAAGGAGATTCGTAGAACAATGGGGAAGAAAGCGCGACAGAAGAAGAAGACAGCTCAAAGGAACAATGACAACCTGTCGTTGAGTGGAAGCAAGAACTCAGATCCCGAATCACCTCATAATGAATATGGACAAACAAATGAAGCATCAGATCAAACCATAGATCAGCAAGATCTACCTAGCAAAAGGGAGAATGCCCTCAAAGAAGAAATCATCAGATTAGAAGATCAGTTGGAATGTGCCTCCAGAATTCGACAAATGCTGCTAGTGCTGAATAAAGAGCAAGAAAACAAGATCCTCAAACTAAGGCATCAGCATGATGAAGGAAGGAAAGCTGAAGAGACCTTGAAGAAGCAATGTCTGGAAAAAGAAGAACAACATCAAGTTGAGGTAAAAATCTTGAAAAGTAAATTAGAAGAAAAAGATAAACTATTACGATTTCAAGATAGTACTAAGATCTTGGATGATATTCTTAGTAGTCAAAGGTCCCCTGCTATCAAAACTGGTCTTGGTTTTCATGAGTCTATTGAAGATGAATCTGGTTCACAAAGTAAGACAAGAACCTCTAATGCAAAATCTGAAAGGCTCTACAAGGAGATGAAAGGACAACCCCATCAACAATCAAGGAAAGAGAATCCTCAAAGAAAATCTTTTACTCCTCCCATGAATAATGTTGAATGCCTTGTATGTCATAATCTTGGACATGTTGCAGCCATATGTAGTAGAAGAAGGTTTCAAGACCATCATGCAGAAAGATCATCACATTCAAGGTACTTTAATGGATATTGCTTTTCTTGCAATATGTTTGGTCACAAAGCTGCCGATTGCTATAGGAGGAATATGAAACATGTAAGATGCTATGCATGTAACAAGTTTGGACATAGAGCAAAAGATTGCAGGAACAAAGCTCATGATAAAAAGAAATCATCAACATGCTTGAAGATATGGAAGAAGAAGGAAGTTCAGTGAGAAAGATGTGACACAGCACAAGGTACTCAGCACAGCACAGACGTAACAAACTCAGGGGGAGCTGAAAGTGTCAAACTTCATTGTTCTAATTCTAATACGCAAGTTTCATGAAGGAAATCCGCGTATATACGCAAGTTTCACACTGCAAAATCGCGTATATGTCAGTCTGAAGAAATGCAGTGGGGATAGGCTCAGAAAAGGGGTCTGATATGATTCAGTCCAATATCTTCTCTCTTGGTTAACGATTACAGTCTGCTAAGGATGTTTCGAAATGTTTTGATACTTGTAAGATGTTAGAAGTGTTTAATCCTAACTTGATGATGATGAGATCTTGATGCTTATTACTGATGTATGCATGATCAGATCTGTTAACACCCAGGTTGTTCCCTTTGACTCCCAAGGGAATACGGCCGGGGTAACCACTAACCAATCTTTGGATTACAGTTTCTAGCCAAACTGTAATCAGAGAGGGCTCTCTCTTTATGATTTGTCTATGTTTTGATAGTATTTTAGGCTAGCTATAATGTTCAGGGTTTTGTTTTATGTTTTGGTTGAGGGATGTCTTCTCCATATAAGGTGTAAGTTTTCAGGCAGTATTAGTCCATTGGGCAATGGAGTCTGTGGCTACAGGTTGTTTGAAATATTGAGTTGAGTTGTTGAAACTGCAGGGCCATTTAAATATCTCATGGAAAAAATCTGAAATTGTGATCATGAGGTGTGTTCAACCAGTGAAAGGCAATTAAGAATTTTCCACTAAGCTAGGTGTGAGAAAGAGATATGTTGCACAGGAGCAAACTTGAATTCCTGAAACAACAATCACTGTGATAGCATATAGTTTGAAAGTGCAGCAATTGAGAATTACACTTTATGAATATAACTGAAGAAAACACTTATAATAGCATAGATTGAGTTCAGGGTATCCTGTGAATAAATCCAGAAACTATTCTTTTTCTCTGCTATTAACTATGAAACATAGAAGCATGACTGAGTTGTGAAAAGATAAAACAAAAACACATAACGAGAGTTTGAAGAGGACTTATTGTGCCATGAAACACGCAGGAATCCTGTAACATTCAGCAAAACACCACAATGACTCAGATAACGAAGAGCTTTTGAAATTCCATCAGCTTTTGTATTAATAGTCTGGAAATTTACAGCATAAGAAACTCTTGAAGAGAGATCAACAACAACCCCTGCAAGATTATGCGAGGGGGGAATATATACAATTGGTCACACAAAATATCTGGAGCGTTGAGTCATTTTAGAAATGAATACGTTCACCAACTTTTCAAGATAGTAGAGAAGAAAGTTATTACATCATTGAATACAAAATAAGTGCTCTTTATGTATGTCAGAAGATATTTTGACCTTTGGAGGCCACTGAGTCGGTCTGAACGTTCTGCTTTAATTCTGGAAAAATGTGCCTTTATGGATGTCGTGCTGTAGTTTTTTGGCCCTGTCATCTGTAGCTGTCAATCTTGCTTTATTGGCCGATTAGTTCTGCTGAGTTGGCCCAGCCTTTTCCTTTTCATGCATGCTGGTTTTATCAAATTTTCCTGTGCATGATCACCTATGAATTTAAATGAAAATTTGATTTACAGGCTCTGGTTTATAATATCAACTGTATCATTTTGGTCCAGTATTCCTATGTGGGAAATTGATGTCTTAGAATTACCTCTAATGTATCATCTGCCTCTGTGTATTTGTAGAAGTTGGGAGGCACTTCAAACAGATGTTTGATTTCATCCATGATAAAAAATAAGTTTTCTACCCTGTTGTAGAGACTTTGTCCTGTTGCTGGCCCTGTTTCCTCTGAGGTGCTGGGCCTTTCAGTGATCTGATTTGTGGCGAATGTGTTGACCCTCTTGGCATACTACTCATGTGTAAGTAGCCTTCCTGCGTTGTTCAGTAAGCCAGGGAGACCTCTGTTTTGCAATGCCACAAACTTGTCCATGAATCTATTGACCTCTGTCTGCATGTCCTGGGTCCTTCTTTCTAGTGTCTGCACCAGGCTTCTTAGTGTTAGGACCCTCTTTATTAACAAAATAGTCTCAGTCCTGTTGGAGATTCCCATAGTTGCTAACTGAGCACTTGTTCTGTTGTTAAGCACATTGATCATTCTGTTGGCAACTTCAGGCATATTGCCTAGAGATGCTCTTGATCTCTGGATTTCCCTTTGTGCTTTTGCAATGAGCTCCAACTGCTCATGAATTGTCTCAATATATTGCCATTGATCAGTGATGGATTGGCCAATATTGGCCCATAGCACTGTCTTGAGCTCAGCCACTACTTTATCCAGTGTGAGCTCCTTCTCCAGCTCCTTTATCCTTTCTTTGAGAGCCTTTATCTCTCTTCCTTTCTCAGCCACATTTTGTTTTGATTTATCATATTTTTCATTTACCTTGGCTAAATTCTCCCTGGCCTCATTTAGTTCTGTCATTTGGGCTTCCAGGGCCTGAATCTCATTTCTCAGCTTTTGCATGTCCAGGCTTGGGGCCTGCTCTGTTGTTGGTGCTGGTGCTGAGGTAGAAGGTGTTGCTTGTTCTGTTTGTTGAGTGAGGGGAGCAGTAGTTGGAGGAGCTTCCTCAAGGTTAATTATTTCTGGAGGAGGCTGAGATGTTTGACCTCCTTCCTTTTGCTGTAATGCTGCTTGCAATGTTGCCTGTGCAGCCTCTGATTCTCCCAACTTCTCTTGTGTTTGGATCAGCTGTTTGTATAAAGACACCAGAAAAGCTGCTGCATCTTGATCATGTCTCAGCTGGGCAACTTCTTCCGTTTGAGGGTGAATATTTGCTGGGACTTTGATCCTTTTCCTCAATGCTGCCATGTCTGCATCCCTCAATTTCAATAATGCTTGTATGCCCTTGATGTCCTTGGGATCATGCCCAATCTCTATGATTATATCTTCTAAGGCCCTGATCCTGTTGTCCTTTGCTTGAGAGGATGCTCTCTCCAACTCCAGTTGGGCAGTGGTGTTGTTTAGGCTATTTTCTAGCCTGTAGTTCACCAAAGTCTTGTCTGCCAAGGAGGCATACACCATATCACTCGTTTGCTTGTGTAGTTCAATCTGATCCATCGGGTGGATGTCCTTGGCAAGGACCTCAAGATTGGTCCTCAAGTAGTCTGCAGGGGACTTTGGTTGCAATGCAGTTGGCATGAAGTGACTCATGATCATTTTGCCTTCATTAACATCATATGCAGACATTAGTCTTTGCTGGTTAGTGGGAGCCATTTTCAACAAATGATTATATAGCTGTATTTTTATTGGCTCATTCCTCCTCTTTATGTCAATGAACTACTATTTGATGCTCAGTTCACCTTCTCTCTGCTGGCTTGAGGAGTTGACTTCTCCTCCCACTGTCCTCTCTTGTTACTGCTGGAAGGAACTTGCTGAGGCCTCCATACTTGGTGGGCCCATGCCCAAAGATTTCCCCATAGGCATTTCCTCTTCTGAAAGGGGATTCATTCTATGTCTTTTCTCCCCTTGAGTTGTTGTTGTTGTGAGGGGAGTCTCTCTGTCCCTCTTTCTACTTATATCCTCCTTTTGTGGGGTTTGGAGGATTGAGGCTTCAGCTGTTGTTTCCTGCATAGGAGGCACGATTTGTGGTGGCTGCTGCTCAGTGAAAATTGGGGCCTCAGATGTCTTTTCTTGCTGTAGTGCCTGCTCTTTCTCTTATTGCCCCTCTTGTGGCTGTTGTACCTATTTTTGTTGCTGCTGTACCTCCTCATGAGGTGGCTGTTCTGGTTCCATTTCCTTTTCCTTGCCTTTGGTAGAGGTTTGCTCAGTAGCTTTGGCTGCTTGCTGATTCGCTGTGGAGGAAGAGGCAGCTGCTCCCACTTGAGTGCTTGGAAGAGTAAACACCTGTGAACAAAGCTGTAGGTCAGCCACCTTTTTCAGATTTCTTAGTGCTCTTTGATTTAACTCTTCTTGTGTGAGAGGTTCCTCTAAGGTTCCTCTTCTCCACTTTGTTTGATTTGCATATTTTTCTATATGAGGAATCCTTAGGTGGTCATAACTAGCCAGCCTATATTTGACCCTTCTTAGGCTTATGAAGTGACCGGGGTCATATGGTTTCCAAAGGAAACTGGTTTGCAAGCCAAGGGATTCTAACATTCTATCCGCCTCTTGCCAACCTTCCTCCCTTTTGTTGTAGATAAAGTGGCCTAATTGGTTCCTGACCTTGAGCTGTGCTTTCTTGCCTCTGCCTGAAAAGTGTAGCACATCAGCATTCCCAAATTGCCTGAAGTATTCCAGGGCAAACAATCTCATGGGCACATATTTGGGCAATCTGTATGGGGGCAACTCACACCCATATATCCTTATAACTGTGTGGTTCTAGTAGAAGTACCAGTCCCCAATGTTGTATAATTTAGACAACTGAAGTATCCTTTGCATCTCATCAGTTAGTCTTGGAGGAGGTGAGCTCATCAGCAGAGACATGGCTGGGTGGATGAAGAGATATATGAACTAACAGTAAGTATATGGAGAGTGAGATCTGCAGTGGAAGGCAGAGGACCAATAGACCACTGACCTTGGATTGCCTTGGGCATCCACTCTTTTCACAGCAAAAGAAAACTTTTCATGTTGATAATATAGGATTAAGTGGTAGAGTAAGAGGTGTATCTGAACACCTTTTCTCTTGCCAAGTTCATCAACTGCTCATGTATTTTATCAGAGATGTAGGTGGCATAGTCATAGCAGATTGGAGACTTGCTAGGAGAGAACATGAGCATGATCACCAGCACAGTTTCATCAACAAATTCAATTGAATTATAGCCCAAAATGGGGCTAATCATGTCTGCAAGATCTCTGCCCAATTGGTTGAGGTATACTTGCTTAAGAGGAGGATACTTTACAGTGTCAGAGTCAATGTACAACTGATTGAGTTTGGTGACCTGAGCATCTATCAATCTAGCTCCTTGATTTATCAAATCTATTAGTGATAAAGGAACTAATTTCTTCTCAGTCTTGAAGTGCAGCATCTCTTTGATAGCTTCAGGGGTGATATAGAAAACAACTGAGCCTGAAGGGTCAAGCACAGCCCTCTGAGTAGGATCATAGCATTCAGCACATAGGTGGATTAAATAAGGAAACTGGTTGACCTGAGGGAGCTTGAAGATAGGGAGAAAAGAGTCCCATATGCCCAATACATCTGTTCCACTCTCATGTTTAGCCTTCAGTTCATTTAGCAGGTGGATGTGGAACTTGGTATTCATCATCATTTCCTCTGATATTTGATAATCCAGGTCTGCTAGAGGCTTCCAATCCAATTGTCTCTGAGGGGCATTTAAAGGGGCAACATTCAAGGCTACAGGTGCTACTGGAGTATCCATAGTTAGTTTAGGATTCTGCTGTATAATCTAGTGTCACTGTGCAGAGAAATACAAAAGAGTATTCTTTGAAAAAGAAAGGTGAATTACTGAGGAACAGAGGATGGAATGGTCAATTGCAGCAATTGAAATACTGCTCAAAGTTTTGATGAGACAAATGCTTGGCCTTAAACTCTTTTTCACGGCAAATTGGTGCAGTTTGGATTTCTCGTTCACAATTGCGCGAACAGAATACAGGGTCTATGAAAACTCGGGTAAACAAGGCTTAGCAGGTGAATTTCGACCTTACAGTTGCAAATGGAGACTAGGTACAGGGGATTTGCCAGTAAATTATGTGTTTTTCACTCTTTTAAGCTTTGTTTCAGACAATTCTGGATACAACCGAGCACAGGGGAGGTGAATTCGATAAATACCTAGTAAATTTGCTTGGCAATGGTGACAATGCAGGTGGATTTGGCGCGCCAATGGTGTCCAGGTCGAATTCAGCAGGTTGGCGACAGTTTGGACGTAAATTACATGCAGAGGAAACAACAGTTGTTTTTGCGAAAAGTGCGAAAAACACGACTTTTTGGCCAAAATATGGATTTTTTGGAACATTGGCACTTTTTTTGGATGACGTCAGCATGACGTCATCAGGTGGGGTCAAGGTCGGATGACGTCAGCATGACGTCATCAGGCGACGTGGCGGCCTGTAGGTGGTCCATGGGTATGGTGAGGTGGCGGACAGGTGGAGCAAATGGCTAACGGGGGCGCTGACACGGTGACGATGTAACAGTGACGTGGTAGTAACGTTGGCAGGGCGGGTTGGCAGAAACCGGAAACAGTAAGCGATATCATATCACACCGCTTATTATACAGAGGCGGAATTGTCAGAGGAGGCTCTGATATGATTTGGGGGTGATGCGTGGCAGAGGCCTGACGTCACCCTCTGACAAATTTCGGAAGGTAATTCACGGACGTCGGGGCCGGTCCGAAATGCATGAGGGTCGTCGGATGAAAAGGGCCCGATCCGATGGTCGACGGATCATTGAGCTGCCAGGTGGATACGGGTAAGGGCGGGGATTAAAATAATATTTTCTTTGGTAAATGCGCCCGGCGGGAACCTTAGAACATTGGCACATTTGCGTGGTTTTTTCAATGTTTTTTATAAAATCGCGCATAGCGCCCAGACTTTGGATAAATTGGAAGAAGTGGGTTTTCATGTGTATTTTCCAATTGAGCGGGTTAAGGGTGGAACGGGGTTTTTTACAAGGTTTTTTAGCAAATGAAGGGTTCAATGGGTTAAATGACTTCTGAAGGGGAAAGAGGGGTAAGGCTTAGGGTTCTCAAACTGACCAGATGCCAATTTAATCCCTAACAGTGAACATATGGCTATAATGCCAAGGGGAGGGATAGTTATACAATGCTTGGGGTTTATACACCATAGTGTTATAATAGTAGGGAAAGGGTAACATAGGGGATTAAGATAATAGAAGTTAGGGGCTAATATGGATGGAAAAGGTGAATGAGGAGTGAAATCACTAAGTTTATGTGAAGATAACTTAGCTTAGGGAGTAGATAAAAATGAAAAGATTTTTAGACAAGAAATGTGACTTTTAAAGGAATAAGAACCACCATGAAACCTCAAATTCTTTCATGAATCTCAACTGATGAAGGGATGTTAGTAATGAATGTGAAAGGGGAAAATGTGAAGTTAGACATGCTCCTTTGCTTTGCTGCAACATGATGGAGAAGAAGACCTTCTCAATCCATTGATTTTCCTTTGTGAATAGGTTAGCACACATTCAATTGTAAGGAATGACATTTCTGCAACCCCATCTGCCTACCCATCTACTTGCATAGCATTTTTTGTTTGTTCATGGAGGGTGCACTTAGACTTGCAGACCCTTATGTGCCTTTTCTTTTCTTTGGCTTTTTCCTTTTGATTTTCTATCCAAGGCTACCCTTATTGCTTCCAAGGTCCCAAATTAAGCAGTTGGGAACCTCAATTCTCTACCTAAGCTACTGGTCTGCCAAGATTAAACAGTTTGGACAGACTTCTTTCTCTATTCTACAATAGAAAAATTGAAACATGGCATGATCCAGATTAGGCTTTTGGACCATCCATCAAAACTTAATCAACATGAAGCTATATACACACATTGTCTCCTTTTGGAAATATGGGATCTTTGTATCACCAAAGCAGAGCATATTTGGATTTTTCTTTGCTAATCATGAAATATGAAACCTATTGGTATAGGTAGCTAACAAGATCTAACTATAGATAGCAGAGGATCAGGGGGAGCATATACTTCAAATAATGCATTGTTGGCATTATGGTTAGAAGTTGTTGATAAAGTCTATGAAGCTAAATGATACATCTTGCTGTTTGATCAAAGGAATGGTATTGCAGGCTGTTGCTTACGGTACAGATCATATATGATGAATGATAGTCATGGTCTTGAATGAATGGCTGGTCTTAGAACCTGCATCTGCTCAGGGGGAGCATGGATGGATTAATACAAAGGGGAGCCAAATCAGAAACTTCAGCATGTACTCAGGGGGAGCATGGACAGATTGGTACACTTTGGCATATACAAAGGGGAAGCACATTTGGAAATTTCAGCAGGTACTCAGGGGGAGTATGTACAGCAAAAGGTATACCAAAGAGGAGAATATCTTGGTCCGCCCTTTGCCCTTGATGTCAAAGGGGGAAAGTGACTTGGTGTGGTGGTTGCCATAAAGTCCAAAGGGGGAGATTGTTGGCATTATGATACAAGTGTTGTCCTTGATGGCAACTCACTCAGAGGCAGGTACAGGTGATGGAAACTTAATCAGAGGACAGATCTTAGTACAACAAGACAGGAAAGAGATATACGAAGGTTCATTAAGGATAATCAGCGTGTACACGCAGGTTGGCTTCAGTAAAAGCGCGTACATGTGGAAAACTTATCTTTGGTCCGTGCTGGTTAGTCCTTGGAAGTTGTGCCTATTATTTTGGACCATGGTGTCTCGACGGACGTGTTGATCCCTAGTTTTGAAGTTGATGGTATTGTGTTACTATGGTTTTGGACTGTGGTATTGTGAAGGGCCTAAACCTATATAAGGAGAAGATCATTAGGCCAGAAAGAGGAGTGAGTGTGTGTGAGTAATGAAGATCTGAGGAAGTGTGAGATCCAAGTGCTGGTTATGGGTTGGTGATCAGAACCAAGGTTTCACTCATGTGGAGGATGATGAATGATGGAACAAGATCTCAAGGCTTGGAATGATTATCTTCATATGGTATGACTGTGGATAGATCAGATCTATTGACGCATGTTTATTGTTATGATCTGGGTATGTTTTGATATCTGATATAGCTGCGGAGTTATAAGTTAGAATTTGCAGATCTGCACGCGGGTTGGTTTTGCTGAAAGAGCGTATACACGCAGGTTGGGTTCGTCGAAGTAGCGTATACAATGTGAAGTATGATATTTGAAGATGGAGTTGGATCTGGTTGTTGTTATGTTGTCTGGTTGTTGTTGACAGGGTTTCAGTGATTCAGTATTGGGTGATTTAGAGAATTATGATGCAAGTATAAGTTGATGATTGTATTGCAGCACTGTTTGTTTTGTACTCATGGATCCAGTCTGAAAATTGATGAAACGTGGTCATGGGAAGATCGTAGGCCGGCACTTACGTACTGGTAAACATATCAGCCAGTATAAGAGCCAGGGGGTTGTAGCTCCCTTCCAAGAGTAGCTGGAAAACGAGTGAAGGTTGTAGCCTTCTGTAGGGTTGGCACCTACGTACTAGTAAATGGATCAGCTAGTACAAGAGCTATGAGGGTTGTAGCCCTCTGCAGGTTGTAGCCTGTGTGCTGGTAAATGACTGCACCAGTACATTGTAAAAGAAGTTTCTTATTAAAGAAGAAAGAGACGAATTGCAGCAGGTGGTTTTCACCCACATTGGGTTTCCACCTTATATCATGGTGTTCATGTGTGTGGCTTTTGTGTGATGATCTGTTCTGTTATACTGCACCTGTTTCCTGTTAATATGCTTAATAATGTTTTGATGCATTTACTGAAGATAAGCTAACTGAATCATAAGATTTCTGGATATACGCTAGTTGCTTTAGACATAGTAGCGTGTACACGCGAGTTCACTTAACTGAAGTAGCGTATATTTTTCTGAGTATGAAATTTGTAAGGGTTTTATTGATCTGATAATACTGATTCACCCCCCTCCCCCTCTCAGTATTATTTCCAACAATTGGTATCAGAGCGGGTCCTTCAGAGAAGCTTGATCGCTTGAAGGAGATTCGTAGAACAATGGGGAAGAAAGCGCGACAGAAGAAGAAGACAACTCAAAGGAACAATGACAACCTGCCGTTGAGTGGAAGCAAGAATTCAGATCTTGAATCACCTCAGAATGAAGATGGACAAATAAATGAAGCATCAGATAAAACCATAGATCAGCAAGATCTACCTAGCAAAATGGAGAATGCCCTCAAAGAAGAAATCATCAGATTAGAAGATCAGTTGGAATGTGCCTCCAGAATTCGACAAATGCTGCTAGCGCTGAATAAAGAGAAAGAAAACGAGATCCTCAAACTAAGGCATCAACAGGATGAAGGAAGGAAAGCTGAAGAGACCTTGAAGAAGCAATGTCTGGAAAAAGAAGAACAACATCAAGTTGAGGTAAAAATCTTGAAAAGTAAATTAGAAGAAAAAGATAAACTATTACGATTTCAAGATAGTACTAAGATCTTGGATGATATTCTTAGTAGTCAAAGGTCCCCTGCTATCAAAACTGGTCTTGGTTTTAATGAGTCTATTGAAGATGAATCTGGTTCACAAAGTAAGACAAGAACTTCTAATGCAAAATCTGAAAGGCTCTACAAGGAGATGAAAGGACAACCCCATCAACAATCAAGGAAAGAGACTCCTCAAAGAAAATCTTTTACTTCTCCCATTAATAATGTTGAATGCCATGTATGTCATAATCTTGGACATGTTGCAGCCATATGTAGAAGAAGAAGGTTTCAAGACCATCATGCAGAAAGATCATCACATTCAAGGTACTTTAATGGATATTTATTTTCTTGCAATATGTTTGGTCACAAAGCTGCCGATTGCTATAGGAGGAATATGAAACATGTAAGATGCTATGCATGTAACAAGTTTGGACATAGAGCAAAAGATTGCAGGAACAAAGCTCATGATAAAAAGAAATCATCAACATGCTTGAAGATATGGAAGAAGAAGGAAGTTCAGTCAGAAAGATGTGACACAACACAGGGTAATCAGCACAGCACAGACATAACAAACTCAGGGGGAGCTGAAAGTGTCAAACTTTAGTGTTCTAATTCTAATACGCAAGTTTCATGAAGGAAATCCGCGTATATACGCGAGTTTCACACTGCAAAATCGCGTATATGTCAGTCCGAAGAAATGCAGTGGGGATAGGCTCAGAAAAGGGGTCTGATATGATTCAGTCCAATATCTTCTCTCTTGGTTAACGATTACAGTCTGCTAAGGATGTTTGGAAATGTTTTGATACTTGTAAGATGTTAGAAGTGTTTAATCCTAACTTGATGATGATGAGATCTTGATGCTTATTACTGATGTATGCATGATCAGATCTAACTACAAATGGCACAGGCTCAGGGGGAGCATATACTTCAAATAATGCATTGTTGGCATTATGGTTAGAAGTTGTTGATAAAGTCTATGAAGCTAAATGATACATCTTGCTGTTTGATCAAAGGAATGGTATTGCAGGCTGTTGCTTATGGTACAGATCATATATGATGAATGATAGTCATGGTCTTGAATGAATGGCTGGTCTTAGAACCTGCATCTGCTCAGGGGGACCATGGATGGATTAATAGAAAGGGGAGCCAAATCAAAAACTTCAGCACGTACTCAGGGGGAGCATGGACAGATTGGTACACTTTGGCATATACAAAGGGGGAGCAGATTTGGAAATTTCAGCAGGTACTCAGGGGGAGTATGTACAGAAAAAGGTATACCAAAGAGGAGAATATCTTGGTCCGCCCTTTGCCCTTGATGTCAAAGGGGGAGAGCAACTTGGTGTTGTGGTTGCCATCAAGTCCAAAGGGGGAGATTGTTGGCATTATGATACAAGTGTTGTCCTTGATGGCAACTCACTCAGAGGCAGGTACATGTGATGGCAACTTAATCAGAGGACAGATCTTAGTACAGCAAGACAAGAAAGAGATATACGCAGGTTCATTAAGGAGAATCAGCGTGTACACGCAGGTTGGCTTCAGTAAAAGTGCATACATGTGGAAAACTTATCTTTGGTCCGTGGTGGTTAGTCCTTGGAAGTTGTGCCTATGGTTTTGGACCATGGTGTCTCGACGGACGTGTTGATCCCTAGTTTTGAAGTTGATGGTGTTGTGTTACTATGGTTTTGGACCGTGGTATTGTGAAGGGCCTAAACCTATATAAGGAGAAGATCATTAGGCCAGAAAGAGGAGTGAGTGTGTGTGAGTAATGAAGATCTGAGGAAGTGTGAGATCCAAGTGCTGGTTATGGGTTGGTGATCTGAACCAAGGTTTCACTCATGTGGAGGATGATGAATGATGTAACGAGATCTCAATGCTTGGAATGATTATCTTCATATGGTATGACTGTGGATAGATCAGATCTATTGACGCATGTTAATTGTTATGATATGGGTATGTTTTGATGTCTGATATAGCTGCGGAGTTATAAGTTAGAATTTGCATATCTGCACGCGGGTTGGTTTTGCTAAAAGAGCGTATACATGCAGGTTGGGTTCGTCGAAGTAGCGTATACAATGTGAAGTATGATATTTGAAGATGGAGTTGGATCTGGTTGTTGTTATGTTGTCTGGTTGTTGTTGACAGGGGTTCAGTGATTCAGTATTGGGTGATTTAGAGAATTATGATGCAAGTATAAGTTGATGATTGTATTGCAGCAGTGTTTGTTTTGTACTCATGGATCCAGTCTAAAAATTGATGAAACGTGGTCCCGGGAAGATCGTAGGCCGGCACCTACGTACTAGTAAACATATCAGCCAGTACAAGAGCCAGGGGGTTGTAGCTCCCTTCCAGGAGCAGCTGGAAAACGAGTGAAGGTTGTAGCCTTCTGTACGGTTGGCACCTACGTACTAGTAAATGGATCAGATAGTACAAGAGCTATGAGGGTTGTAGCCCTCTGCAGGTTGTAGCCTGCGTGCTGGTAAATGACTGCACCAGTACATTGTAAAAGAAGTTTCTTATTAAAGAAGAAAGAGACAAATTGCAGCAGGTGGTTTTCACCCACATTAGGTTTCCACCTTATATCATGGTGTTCATGTGTGTGGCTTTTGTGTGATGATCTGTTCTGTTATACTGCACCTGTTTCCTGTTAATATGGTTAATAATGTTTTGATGCATTTACTGAAGATAAGCTAACTGAATCATAAGATTTCTGGATATACGCTAGTTGCTTTAGACACAGTAGCGTGTACACGCGGGTTCAGTTAACTGAAGTAGCGTATATGTTTCTGAGTATGAAATTTGTAAAGGTTTTACTGATCTGATAATACTGATTCACCCTCCCCTCTCAGTATTATTTCCAACACTTCTATGGGGTGCGATGGGCAAGAGTGGACAAATGGCAGGGTCAATCTGCAAGGTGGAGGAGCAAGGAATCTTCTAGAAACTTCTCTTGTGACACTTACCTCTCTACATTCCCCCAGGGATGAGTAAGAGATCATCAATCTCCAAGTGGTTTCAAGAACTATCAGAGAGAGGACACTAATCAAATCTCAAAAGATGACTCACCCCCCTTGCAAAAATCTATATACGGATCCCTCATCCCAAAGATCCAGAGGTTGGAATTTTGTATCTTGTAAGGAAGTGCTGCTGGTTTCTTGGTGAAATATCATAGTGTTGGGTGATCTAAGCTTTTTCATGAGGTGAAGAAGGTCTTTCTTTCTGAGAGGATGATGCTGGGTCAGAACAATTGGTTGTAATCCTATTTGCTCTTTCTTGATTATCAATAAAGCTATTCAAGTTTTCCTCCACATTCTTGTATAATTGATGTTATGTGCATTTGTGTGGTCAATATATATCTGGTCCTATATTGTTTATGATAATAGATCTATGTTCTTGAATAGTGTTATGCTTCTTTTATTCTACAGGTGCTCTGTGAAGATGGGTAGAAAAGGAAGCGAGTAGCAAAGATCTATCAAAAGGGAGAGGAATCGAGCAAGGAACCAAGCACAAGACAGAGGTTGGTCTCCTTATTCCCCTCTTATCTATTTCTCATAAAGGAAAACAAAAATAGTTTTAGTTTGTTTGTTTCTAAGGTAGCTACCAGCCTTAGTGGGACTAGAAGCTCTACATAGACACTAGTTTTCCCAATAACAAGCAGCAACAACAATCAGTCCTGCAGTTCATATTTATCAGAACAACCATTCAGATCTATTAGATCCATCAGATCCGCAGCAGAAATTTGTTCCACCGTTTAGATCTATCCGATCAGCCATTCAGATCTATCAGATCCATCAAATCCACCATCCAGATCTGAGTAGTTGTGTGGGTTCCTATACCTTGGCGTGATTTTCACAAGACTTTTGGTAGCATTGACATTTTAGGGATTTGGCTACTACAATATTCATAAGCAAGGAGTAAAACTCCATTGGGAGTTTTCAAAAAAAAAAAGTCTGAGACCCCCTGGGTGCTTATTGGTGACTTAGCCCATAAGAATCAGGACGAAGAGCTGAGCAAGGTGGTACCATTCGATTGTTAGTGCCCAAAAAAAAAAAAAATCAGGCGGTCCCAAATTTCAAGTGCATCAGATAACAAGCTATGGCCAATGAGAAGATCAACAAACTTGAAGCATCCTTGGAAGACATCCAAGACCAGCTGGCAAAAATAACTACAGAACTCTTTATGGGCAAGGCGGAAGCCCATGAGGAGGCATATATTGGCAATGAACACAATGAGGGTGAGTCTAGCCACTCTCTTCACCTTTGGGGCACCCACCAACAATCCCATCCGTGACAGCCCAAGCTGGACATGCATAAATTTGATGGCTCTCACCCGGCAGCATGGATAGCACAAATGGAGCAATATTTCAATCTAAATTACATCCTAGATATTGCCACTCAGCTTAGTGTGGGAAGCATGTACTTGGACAATGAAAGATGGCAATGGTGGCAATGGCATCAACGTTGCTATGGAAGGCCCTTGACTTGGGACACATTCAAAAACGCTCTTATGGATCACTTTGACCATGAATCTTCTTTTTTGGGTTGTCTCACTAAGCTTTGACAGATTGGAACAGTGGATGAATATATTACAGCCTTTGAAGCCTTAGCTTTTCCCACTTTAGGTCTACAAGATGAGTTCTACACGGAATGTTTTATTAGTGGTCTTAAAGATGCCATACAAGCTCACGTCCAACTGCACCACCCTCCCTCATGGCTGGAGGCTTGCAGGATAGCTCGTGAAGTTGAACATGCGTTAGCGGCCCAGTCCAATCGCCCAAATTTCACTGCCAAGGGTTGCCCCCCATAGGCTCATAGCACTACCCAAACACTTAAGGTTCAAAAGGTGTCACCTACAGAAATGGTGGAAAGAAGAAAGTAGGGATTATGTTACTACTGTGATGAAAAATACTCCCCCAGGCATAAATGCAAGGAGCCCAAATTTTTTCAAATTTATGCTACTGATCACAACTCATCAGAGGAAACCCCACCACTTGAGGAACTGGAGGAGGAAGAAGAGGACAACCAGAAGGACAATGTACCTGAAGAACCAGTTATTTCGCTGCATGCTTTGACAGGGATTTATTCGCCTCAAACTCTCAAAATCATAGGTTTTATTAAGCATTGCCCAGTAGTAGTCTTGATTGATATTGGAAGTACACATAATTTTATCCATCAAAGAGTTGCGGAAGCAATGTATTGTTTTGTATGAGTAGTTTCTAACTTCCAACTCCAAATTGTTGATGGGGGGATAATGAAATGTGAAGGCTGCTGTGAAAATGTCAAACTTCAAATGGGGGATTATCAGTTAAAGACCCACATGTTTTCCAGACACATGGGAGGGTGAGACATTGTCCTCGGTGCTGAATGGCTTTGCACGCTTGGCCCAATAAAAATGGATTTCCAGGAGTTATATATGAGCTTTAAGCAGAAAAACCACACACATACCCTCCACAGACTCCAAGCAGGAGCTCCCTCTATCATCAGCTCACATCAGATGGAAAAATTGTTAAAAAAGGGCCATCATGGAGTTATAGCTCAATTTAATGCCATCCAGGCCTTTGAACCCAATTCTCTTCCTATTCATCCTGAGATGCAACAGACCTTAAATAACCATCTACCAGTCTTTGACAAGACTCATAACTTCCACCCTCGAGAGGGGAACATGATCATAGCATCACTTTGGTCCCAGGGGCCCAACCACCAAATGTGCGCCCATATAGATATCCTTTCACCCAAAAGAATGAAATAGAAAAAATAATCAAGGAACTTTTGGAAGCAGGCGTCATTCGTCCCGACATTAGTCCTTATTCATCACCGGTGGTCATGGTGCTCAAGAAAGATGGGGAATGGTGTATGTGTCCAGACTTTAGGGCCCTCAATAAGTTGATAGTCAAAGATAAATTTCCCATACCGGTTGTTGACGATTTGCTGGATGAACTAAATGGGGCTCAATTCTTCACTAAGCTTGATCTTCGCTCAGGTTACCACCAAATTTGCATGAAAGAAGTCGACATTCCAAAGACTGCTTTCAGAACTCATGAAGGCCATTATGAGTTTCTGGTCATGCCATTCAGTCTTTGTAATGCCCCATCTACTTTTCAGAGCCTTATGAACCACCTGCTCAAATAATATCTCAGAAAATTTTTCCTTGTTTTCTTCGATAACATCCTCATCTACAGTCGCACTTGGGTTGCACATCTTCAGCATGTAGATCTGCTCTTGCAACTGCTTTGCGAGCATAAATTATTTGTTAAGATGTCCAAGTGTTCTTTTGGCATGGAAGAAGTTGAGTATTTAGGCCACATTGTGGGGCATGAAGGTGTCAGGGTGGACCCCAAAAAGATGCACGCAATGCAGGATTGGCCTCAACCTAAGACCTTGAAGAGCCTGAGAGGATTTTTGGGTCTCATGGGCTACTCTCACAAATTTGTCCGCAACTATGGTCGCATTGCGAGGCCCCTCACTCAACTCCTCAAGAAAAATTCATTCCTCTGGAATGATGAAGCACAACAGGCCTTTACAGCTCTCAAAAATGCCATGTGTTCCACTCCAGTCTTAGCACTACTCGACTTCACCAAATCTTTTGTCATTGAATGTGATGCTCTGGGTATGGGTATTGGGGCGATCTTAATGCAGGAAGGTTGACCCTTGGCCTCCAAAAGCCAACAACTAAGTGGGAAGAATATGGGACAATTTACCTATGAGAAGGAGATGATGGCCATCTTACATGTAGTAGATACCTGGTGACCTTACTTATTGGGGCGACGCTTCCAAATCCGCACAGACCATCAAAGTCTTAAATATTTTTTGGAGCAACGCCTATCCTCACCACAACAAAATAAATGGCTCGCCAAAATGCTAGGATATGATTATGAGATAATTTACAAGAAAGGGTGCGAAAATATTGTAGTAGATGCATTATCTTGCCAATTTGAGGAGGAAAGTACCCTGCTCACAATTTCCCTTCCCATCCTAGAATGGATTTAAGAGGCTTGCAGGGAATGGTTTTCACATCCCTGGCTCTCCCAACTCATTACTCAATTGCAGGCGGATCCAAATTACACCAAGGGCTACTCATGGCAGGATGAGATTCTTTGCTACAAGGACAGATTTGTAATATCACCAACATCCACCCTCAAAAGCTGCATTTTTGTGGAGTTGCACTCATCCCCCACTGCAGGACATTCAGGCTTTCAGAAGACGTATGCTCACACTCGAAGATAATTTTTTTGGACAGGCATGAAAAAGGACATTCTTACTTTTGTAGCGGAATGCGACATCTGTCAACGCCATAAGGGAGAGAAAGTCAAAGCACCAGGCACATTACAACCATTGCCCATCCCGGCATCAATATGGATAGAGGTTTCTATGGATTTCATTACAGGTCTTCCAAAGTCAGGAAACAAGTCAGTCATCATGGTGGTGGTGGACAGACTTTCTAAGTATGCTCATTTTCGTGCCCTACTCCACCCTTTTACACCAACTTTGGTCGCTCAATATTTCATGGATCAGATCTTCAAATTGCATGGCATGCCCACTTCCATTGTGTCTGATCATGACCCGGTCTTCACCCGTAATTCTTGGCAGGAACTCTTCAGGCTACAAGGTAACCAACTAAAACTCAGTACTTCCTATCATCCACAAATTGATGGTTAAGCTGAAGCAGTCAGCAAATGTCTGGAAACCTACCTTAGGTGTTTCACTTCAGAAAAGAAACATTTCTGGGTACAGTGGTTACCTCTAGCTGAATGGTGGTATGAAACCAACTATCATGCCACCACCAAAATGACTCCATATGAAGTAGTTTATGGCCCTACTTCTTATATCAAGGGGTGATCAAAGGTACAAGCAGTGTATCAACTCCTACAGAACTGCACAACCATGCTCACCCATCTTAGAGAGAATCTTCATCAAGCTCAAAACCGCATGAAGCAATAGGTAGATCAACATTGCTTAGAACACCAATTTCAAGAAGGGGATCAGGTATTTTTGAGGTTTCAACCATATAAGCAAATATCACTCAAAAACAAGGGTTGTTAGAAACTATCTCCAAAATTCTACGGGCTGTATCAAGTACTTCAACGCATTGGAGAAGTGGCCTATAAGCTAGCTTTGCCACCCACTACAAAAATCCATCCATTTTTCCATGTCTCAAGCCTCAAGAAAGTGATTGAGAACAATTGCAGAATTCAAACCAGTCTATCTGAACTAGATGAAGAAGGGTCAATCTGGCTCCAACCTGAATAGGTCCTGGACACAAGAGAATGGCACCTGTGTGGCCACATCATCAAGGAAGTCCTCGTCAAGTGGAAAGACACCTCTCCGGAAGATGCAACTTGGGAACCAACCACTATTCTTCAGCAGTTTCTGCAGCTTTAGCCTTGAGGACAAGGCTATTCTTATGGGGGAGGGCATGTTAGGGTCCCACCCTAACCCCCTTATTTATGTAATAGGATCGAGTCATAGTTATAGTTAAGTAAAGATTCAATAAAGCCCATATTAATAATTGTAAGTGGTTAACCTGCATTTAATGACGGGACCACAGTTAGTTGCAAATGGGCCATGGTATTAGATAGATGGTATTAATAAGAACCATGGTATTGCCCCATGGTATCACATGTATGAATCCTATATAAAGGATAGAGACTCCCTGCAAGTAGCATCATGTCTTATTTTGTAATCGAGCTCTGCTCTATTGGAGGTTGCCCCCTCGAAGAGGCAAGCGAACAGTGCTTTCTGAATAATAAAATACTTGTTGTTATTTCTCACCGTTCTATGTTATGGGTATATTTCTTTGCATATTTGGTATTCTGGTGTTGTCTTGTAGGATTAGAGCATAACATTCAAGCCCAAAGGAGTGGATAGCCTTGGGAAACTTCTAGAGGTATCCTATGGATAAGAATATTCCAAACCCTATTACACAGTATTTTGTCACTGACCCCGTATCCCTTGATCCCGGGCAAAGTCAGTCCCTGAATGGCATTTGCTTTGTGTCATACATCAAAATATGTGTCCACATCTTCCAAATCACTCAAGAAGATTAAACATGCTCATTAATCTTGAAGTTGACCCTTTTAACCTATGTTTCAAGATCATTGCAGGACATCAGTATCCTATGTGCGACGATGGACTAGAGTGAACCAGAACCTCGCGAAACCGTCATAAGAGTACGTCTATTCTTAGCGATGGTTGGATTTTAGGGATCATCAAAATTCATCAATATCCTGCTTGCAACGATAGCTCTGAATACACTATTGCCTCACGATGTCGTCCCTGAGTCTTAGTGTTTGACTCGCGACGACCTAGATATGGTGAATTAGTTCAAACATAATGCTTCTAGGTGGTTTTTTTACTGGTTGTTGGGTCAAGGAAGTTCACCTTTCCTCATTTGAGATGGTGGTTCTACTTTTGAGTAACCTCCCATGAAGATAAGATTCCTCTCCCCCATTTATGGAGTCTCCTCCTCTTATAAAAACATCCTCCATTGCTATGATCAGCTAGTTTTTGGTAGTGAGCAAATTAGCTAGTTCTTGGTGTTGGATTGATAGTTTGCAGTGTGAATTGCTGATAGTCTAGCAATTGGTTGTGGATTGTTAGTGTGAAATGGTTTTATAAGAAGGAAGCTTGGTTGTGATTGCCTTAGCCTTATACTAGTGCTTTTGGGTGAGAGAGAGAGTCATCAGCCTTTTTGGGAGACCTTTGAGAGTGAATGCTTTTGGAGACATACTGACTGGACCCTTCAAGGAAGCTTGCGATGTCAAGGCATGGTTGTAAGCTTTACTTTTTCTCATATTAATACAATCAATGGTTGTTTCCTATATCATGTATGAGATATATTTGATAGCTTATGGTTCCTTGACTCTGTAAGTGGATAGTTCATTGTTGTGCTCTATTATGTGTTTCATTGTTCTCTTATGTTGTTTCAGGTGAATCACTCATCAAGGAGAAGAAAACGATAGCTGGAGTAGCATAACGAAGACTGCATCGAACACCAGCATAAGGTAGGCTCTTTCAACAATGACTATTTAAGGAATTAGCTATTGTATTTGTCTTGTTGTGACTAGACCCACTCTAGGGCTAGAGGGGTTGCCTTTGTCTGCAGAGGGAACTTTACCTACATCACAAGTTGGCAACTCCGCTGGGGATTCCTTTGTGTGTTGTCTCTTGTATTGCTCTTGATTTGTTTTTGCTTGAATTAAATAGTGTTTATTTGTTTTGGGACTAAGCCATCAGTGCTCTAGATCACTTGAGTAGATTTGGTAGTCCACCTCACCGTCTGAGTGATAAGCCTAGTGTCTGTCAAATGCCTTCGCCTTGTTTTGCCTCTTGATTAAGATCGTCGTTGTTTAGATTTTAATAGCTGCAATGAATCGCCCTTGTCCTCTTTAACCAAGCTGTACATTACAAATATCTTGCCATACAGCTGCGATGATTCTTGAAATTAGACCACCACTGAAGACAGGTGTACTCTTATGACGACGTCACACAGTTGCTAACGTCATGCTTGTGACGATTTGGTGGTCATCTCATGTTTCTAGTCTAACCCTTGCGACGATTCTTGTAGGGTTGCTTTTCATAGGCCTGCCTCGTAAATAGGCTAGTGTAGCTTGTCCTCTGCTATCTCTTACATCTTATCAAGCTTCTTTTGACTTTGTTTGCTAAGGCATATCCTTCTTGATTCCGTTTGTATGAATTTTGGTTTTTGGGCTGTGTGACCCAAGTCTTTTAAGGTTTTGTCAAGAAGTCACTTGTTTTGGGTTGGTTTTCCTTCCAAGATTCTGAACTATGTCCACAACCATCTTATTGGCTTGTTTGAAGCTGTTCTCTTACTACTTGTCTATTCTTTCTGATTGGTTCGTAGTGATTGGTCATCGAACCAGTTTGCTGTGTTGATTTTATTTCTGTTCACTTTCAAAAATAGATTACATTTGTTTTGATCAGTTAGGCTTGCATTTTCTTATTTTTTATTAAGTCCAAAAATAAAAAAACATTGCACTCATCTAGCATATGAAAGTGAAAGCATTTTTTCATTAATGGATTTCATGATTGAGAAATTAAAAAGCAAAGTTCAAATCTTTCATTTTATGTCATAGTAGTTGCGAGATAAGCGAAATTGATGCATTGTGTTTCCTAGTGATTGGTTTGCTTGCATGCACTATTATTCTTGCATTTGTTTGTTATTGTTTTTGTTTGCTTTGAAATGAACTCCTTACGTTCATTTAGGTAGTCGTTCATTGAAAGGAATGGTTTTTTACTCATTGTAGTTGCATCCTAGAAATTGTTGGAATACATTTGGTAGGGCCTTGAAATCGAGACTTAATTCAAGATTAACTATTAAAATCTATTGAATGAACTTAAAAACACATTGGAACCTAACACTCACATATTTAGAGGTCTAGGATAGAGACGTGTTCTGGCATCGTTAAACCTAGTTACTATTGTTGTCACTAAGGTTGGGTGATTCCTCCTTTTGTGATTCAATAAGTACTAGCACGGATTTGTGCTCCCTGTACCGTCGAGTATATATTGGGAGACCCCACTAGGTTATCATCCTATTATTCATAGGAAGTTGAGTCTGTCACCTTA
Source organism: Pinus tabuliformis (assembly GCA_031772625.1). Lineage (NCBI taxonomy): Eukaryota > Viridiplantae > Streptophyta > Pinopsida > Pinales > Pinaceae > Pinus > Pinus tabuliformis. The sequence goes on along the minus strand of CM062813.1, from coordinate 1,000,916,114 downwards.
TGAATTGTAATGCACTACACACAACATTCGGGAATATTGACTGCTATATGGAAAGTCCTTGGTCATTTCTCTTTCATTTGATCACTAAGGTGTATATGCAGTTTTGTGATTTGTCTGGTAAACCTCTTGTCTAGTGCTCCAGAGTAGTCAATTTCATTCCTTTTCGACTCTTTAAAAGTAAAAGGATCATCTGAGCACTTGTCCTTTTAGGCTCATTAAACATTCAAAGGCAACTAGAGTCATCTTTTGTCCTTTTTCTCAACTCTTTAAATATGAAAACGTCAAGTTTCGTTCCAATGTCATAAAATTTATTTATCCACTCTGACATTTTACCTGTTAATCTTGGCTGTGTTCTTGGTTCGTGCAGTGTTGCAACCCTACTTGATTATCTCTTTTTCTCGGATTTTGAGTTTAGGCCATCCTGGCGGACTCACCAATCTCGTCCTCTTTACCAAGCAACAGAGACTCTGCATCCCCTGTCTCTTCTGAGGTATTGACTGTTGGTGGTACCCTTCCCATTGTTCCAAGTGTTCAACCTCTTGACTCTCGAGCTCTGGGAGAGGAGCCTTTTGATATCAATTGGAATCCTCTTTGGGAGCCTTCAGAAGAAGACTTCCTATCTACTCCTCCTGGTGTTTCGATTGCAATGTCTTCTTCCGACATGGATGAGACGAGTCCTGTTAGCAGTGAAGAGAACCTTGTGTCAAGTGGAGAAATTCCTCTTCCCTTGGAAGGTTTCCCTTTTAGCACTCCTCTTGGTGTGTCATTACCATTGCGCTATCGTGCCTTGTCTCATGTCATGAGTTCCACATCTCTAAATCGGAGTTCTGTGTGGTCTCGTGCTATAACCCTGACTTCAGGGCCTTTCATACCTCAGATTCATGACATCTTAGTCACGTTTGTTCTGTCAATGCCCACTATTTGTGTGGCCTCTATAGCTCCTACTGTTAGTGCCATTATTTCATCCTCGGTGGTTACTACTGTTACTGGGCCCTCTTTTGAACCCGCTAATGGTGGTCCTTCATCCTCGGTGTCCGAAGTCATTAACCCTACGGGTAACTTACCACTTTCTTTCGGTTACATTCCGATAGGATGGTCATATGAGAAATACATGTTTGCTCTTCAAAACCAGAATTATAACCCTCTGGGCTCCCAACCACCATCCTATCCGCATAACCCATTGCACTATTATGATCCTCGAGGCACTCATATTTATCACACTAGGTCTCTCCCTCCGGAACCCATAGTAGAAATTTCCATTCCGCTAGTGATTTCCTGGAATCATCCCACTTATCATGGCCCACAGAGCCTACCTTTGCAGGGGTAGCCTTCTGGTTTGCAAGGGCAACCATATCAAGGCCAACCATTACAAGGGTAACCTTCTGGTTTGCAAGGGAAACCGTATCAATGGCAACCTTCAAGCCTACAAGGACAACCCTTTCAGGGACAACCTTTGGCCTCCATAGGTGCCTCTTTTGTTTATATAGGGAAACCTTCTCGTCAACCAGGTCAACCTCAAATCTAGCAAGGCTAGCCTATTGTCCAGCCAGGTCAACCCTCTGGTCAAATGGGCCAGCCTCAGATCCAGCAAGGCCAACCTACTATCTAGCCAGGTCCACCCTCTAGTCAAATGGGCCAGCCTCAGATCCAGCAAGGCCAACCTACTATCTAGCTAGGTCAACCCTCTGGTCAAATGGGCCAGCCTCAGTTTCAGTAAGGTCAACCTATTACCTATCAAGTTCAACCTTCTGGGCAAATAGGTCAACCTCAGTACCAACAAGGCTAGCCTTCTAGCTAGTTGGGTCAACCTCAGTACCAACAAGGCCAACCTTCTGGCCAGTTGGTTCAACCCCAGTTTCAACAAGGACATCAGTCTGGTCACATCAATCCACCTCTCAGTCAACCGGGCTTTCAAACACTAGCTGTTTCTCAAGCCACCCTCAGTTTCGAGACTCAGGCTAGACTCCAGACTCAAGCTAGTCTCGAAACTCAAGATGGATTTCAAGCCCAACCTCTTTATCAAATGCAGCCTGGGCCTCAAGCGTAATTTGGAGCTCAGCCATAATATGGTCTCCAAGTACTTCAACAACCCCAAGGGTAACCTCAGGGTGCTCTGTATCAAAATTATTAGCAACCATAGGTCAATCCTTATCAAAATTTTCAACAACCCTATGTTGCCCCTATTGGTCAAGCTGGTAATCAATGGGTTGTTGGTGTTCAAAATTCAGTATAACAACCAGGTTATGGCATTAACCCGCCTAACTATAACCCTTATGGAAAGAATCCTTAAGGATATAATCCATGGGGGCAACAAATCTTTGGGTGGAACCCTAATGCTAGCCCTTACCAGAGGCCTATGATGTCCTTTAATCCTTAATTATCTTTTCTGGCAACCTTGGAACTGCCCGATGTGTCCAAGCTGACAAACGATCCAATCCTTCATAATCCATATTGGCCACCAGTTTCGACCAAAATTCCTGGTGATTGTCCTAAATTTGATGGTAAATCTGGAGAGGACCCTCAAGTGCATGTCATGACTTATCACCTCTGGTGCTCATCTAACTCATGGCTTGATGATTCTATCTGCCAATGTCTTTTTTAGAGGACTCTCACTGGATTAGCCAAGAAATGGTATATTGAGCTCGCCCGTGAAACTTTCCAAGACTTCAATTCGCTTGCGATGGAATTTCTTACCCATTTTCAGTTACCGATTCATTATGAAATGGGACACACCTCCATACTTCTCTGAAACAGGACATGACAACACACATCTCTGATCATATTCATGAATGGAGAAGGCGGCGTTGTTTGATTAAGTTCTGGATCCTTGATCAACTTTTGACTGATTGGTTTACTACCTCTTTTGTTGGTCCGATAGCCTGTGATATCGCCATGGGGGCATGTGTTACTAAAGAGCAATCTATTGCGCGTGCTTAGTATCTAGATTTGCTTTATTCCCAATCTGGTACGCTATATGATGTCTTGCCTGATGCTACATGACTTGGAACTTATAAAGCTCCGTCGATGCCTTCTGTTGATGGTGTTATTAGTTCCATTGCTTCATCTTCTTGAAAGTCTTCCATGACCCCTCAAAGTAAAAACCTACCGCTCCTAGTGAAAATGCTTCTCAGGCCATAACTAATACTGGTAAAACCTCCAAAGTCTATGTCATCTAGTCCACCATGGTAGATAAAGCTTTGAAAGGTAATAAGAAGGGGAAAGGAAAAAATAAGGCCTATCCACTAAAGTAGGACCCTTCGAAGCCTCCGACCGATGATGGTGCTAAACACAAACCTAAGTAGCCTTGTCTTATCTGTGATAAGGATCACTACACTAAAGACTATCCTAGATGGTCTGAAGTTAGTCATTTGCTTAAGGGGACTCCAGGAACTCCTTTTGTACTTAAAGATCCTTTTCCCTCTCAACAAACTCAAATGGTGGTTGATCAACCTCAATCCTCTTCCACTTTTGGCTCCCAAGTTTTTATGGCTGGGACTATCCCTATTCATGTGAGTACTTGAGCGAAATAATATCCTCCATCTGCCAGCAAGGAACCTGAAGTCCCTTCAAACATTCCTTCATCCAGTTCTGGCCCTCTTCATATTGAACAACCTAGCACTGAGTCTGTCATTCGAACATCTACTAAAGGAGTCCTCTAGAAATCTTCTTATAACCCCAATGCTTGTGTTGTGTAGCACTATAGCATTGTTGAAGACTTAGCCCAAGCTCCTTCAGATATGTCTGCTTTGGATGTTCTCCAGAGTTGTCCCTCCCAATGGAAGTCTTTGCTATCAACCATTGGTGGCATTGATTCGACCGACTCGGAATTAATTACATTAGATCTTGAGAACCATGTGTTGCGATTGCCTCATCAAATTTCTTTTCTCATTCAAGTCATTATTAACTCAAAAAATATTCATCGTACTATTATTGATGAGGGTGCCTCCACTTGCATCAAGTGTGTTGCTTGTTGGAAGGCCATCAACTCCCCGTCTTTGAGTCAATCTCCTAATACTTTTGAAGCCTTTGATGGAAGAGATTATCGTCCATTTGGTATCCTCCCATGCTTGCCTACCACGCTATAAGGGAAGATGGTTGATGTCGAAGTCGAAGTTGTTGACGTGAATTTGACTTACAACCTCTTGTTAGGCCAAAGTTGGACTTATGCCATGTGTGCGATGGCTTCATATTTATTCTGTGTACTTCGTTTTCAAAATCAAGGGAAAATTTTCATGGTTGATCAGCTGTCCTTCTTCGCTTCTTCTTCTTTAGATGGAAATTTTCCATTTGTGGAGCATACTAGTATTCCATATGAGAGTGTGGGTGCGGTAGTTTTTAAAGATCCTACCCTTATGGGTGTTTCTTCACTGCCACCTCCCAATGTCGCCTCTATTACTATGATTTCTACCCATTATGATCCTTGGGTGATTCCCCCTCATTGATCAGGTGGATTAATGGGGCGAGGTTATGTCATTGAGCCCTGTTGAGCTCAACTATGTTGAAATCGTTTCAGCTTCGGTTTCATCTTCTGACTCTGCTCCTTTGAGCAGATCTCTCGATGCATATGTGCAATCCCTTTGGCTGTGGGACACTATTTATCCAAATCCATTACAAGGGACATTTCATTCTGATGAAGCAATTCTTAAGACTATGTCTTTTAAGGATCCTCCTTGGTCCGATCATCACCATCGTTCCTCGTTTCTCCCAAGCCATGGGGACGTGATTGCTTGTCTAGAGAAGTTTGCTCCCTGTATTCCTTCGCAAGCCCCTTCAAATTCCTATCCTAACAAATGAATTTTTTTCTGAAGGCAATATGGGGTATATTATGCAAACCATGCCCATCGACATTTCTGTCAAACCAGGGATTGTTGAAAACGTTCACATTGGAGTTACCTGTTCTCCTGAGGAGATTCAGCTTTACATTGACCTTTTCAGAGAGTTTCGCAATGTATTCACTTGGTCATATGAAGATATGCCCAATATTGATCCAAGTATTGTGATACATGAGATACCTATGTACCTTGGTGCCAAGCCAGTTCGACAATGTTTATGCCTTGTGCATTCGAGAAAAGTTGTGGCCATTAAAAGAGAATTTGAAAAAATTCTCAAAGCAGGGTTTATTTACCCTATCCCACTGACTGACTGGGTCTCTAATATTGTCCCTATGACCAAAAATCAAGGAACTATTAGGGTTTGTGTTGATTATCATGACATCAATCGCACGTGTCTGAAAGACAACTATCCTACTCCCTTTATTGACCAGATCATCAATGATTGTGCTGGGAGTGAGATTTTCTTGTTTATGGAAGGATTTTCTGGTTACAACCAGATCAATATTTCACCTGTTGATCAACACAAAACGACCTTCATCTGCCCATGGGGTAACTTTGCTTACAAAAAGATTCCTTTCGGCCTAAAAAATTCCGGTGCCACTTTCTAGTGAGTCATGTCCCATGCTTTTCATGACATCTGTCAAATTGTTCAGTCGTATCTGGAGGACCTTCCAGCTCATTTAGCTAAACGCTCTGACCATCTGAACCACCTCCGTCAGATTTTTATTCGCTGTAGACATTACCATATTCGTCTTAATCTTCATAAGTGTGTCTTCTGTGTCGAATCCAACAGACTCCTTGGGTTTTCCATCTCTAAAGAGGGCATTCGTCTCGATCCCCTCAAAGTTGAAGCTATACTGAATCTCCCGCCTCCTGCTTCTTTGCATCAGTTTTAGAGTTTGTAGGGAAAAGCCAATTTCCTATGTCATTTTATTCCTAAATACGCTGAGATTGCTAAATATTACACGCGTCTCCTTAAGCATGACACTCCCTTTGTTTGGGATGACATCTCCCAAAGGTCATTCGAGCAACTCAAGACACTTCTTGTTTCTGCTCCTTTGTTGCATCCACCAGACTATCATCATGACTATTCGCTTTATCTAGCTGCCGCTGATAGTATTATTGGTATTGTTTTAGTTCAATACGACGATGATGGCTCCAATCACTTTATCTATTATCTCAGCCACAACCTTCTTGACACCAAGATTCAATATGCTTATGTCAAGTAGCTCACCTTGGAAGCTGTCCAAGTTGTCCAACATTTTCGTCATTATATTTTGTTGCATACGACGATCATGATTTTTGATTGCAACCCAATGACATACATTTTGTCACGACAATTGCTGGAGGGCAAGTACTCGAAATGGATTGTTATCCTTCAAGAGTTCGATTTGGAGTTTACTACTTCCAAGTCCAAGAAGTCGCTCGTCTTCGCTGAGTTGATTTGCTCGTTACTGTTTGCTACCACTCCCTCTTGGATAGAGGATCGAATTCTAGATGACACTCTTTTCTTGATCAGTACCTTCGATCCCTACTACGGTGACATTATTTTCTACCTCCAGACATCTTCCTTCCATCCTAAATTGTCTAAGGATGCTCGACGATGTATTCGTCACCATTCTCAGCCTTATCGTATTGTTGGAGACACTTTATACTGTCTCAATGTTGATTTAGTTCTTCGTCGTTGTTTGAATTTCAAGGAAGTTGAACGAGTCTTAAATGACTGCCACTCTGGCGCATGTGGTGGTCGTATGTCTGGTTATGCTACTACCCAAAAAATCCTCCGTGTTGGTTACTTTTGGCCCTCAATTTTTAAGGATTGCATTCTCACTATCAGTTCTTGTCACATGTGTCAAATTTACCAGCAAAAGATGCATGCGCCACCTTCCCTTTTACATGTTGTCATTACCATGGGCCCTTTTGCTAAATGGGGCATTGATTTTATGACTTTTAACCCTCACTCGGCCGGGGGACATGGGTATATCATCATTTTTGTCGATTATTTTACAAAATGGGCCGAAGCAATGCCTACATTGTCTAACGATGGTAATACAGTTGCAAAATTCCTATTCAATCATGTGATTACTCAATTCAAAGTCCCTTAGGCTATTTTCACTGATACGGTTCTGATTTCCATGGTTATATGATGACTGAGTTAACACCCAGTTAGGCTTGTGTCACAATAGTTCGACGCCTTAATACCCTCAGGCCAATGGCCAAGTTAAAGCCGTCAACACAGTGATGGTTATGATGCTTCAGTGTACCATTGGAATGCACAAGTCCAAATGGCACTTGATGTTGTTTTTCGCCTTATTGGCCTACCATACCTCGGTGAAGGATGCAACCGAATTCACACCATTTCAACTGGTTTATGGTCTGGAAGCTACCCTTCTGATTGAATTCGAAATACCTTCTCTCAAGCTAGTTGTCAAATTTCTCCCAAATACTACTCCCATGGAAGAATGCCTTCTTTATCTAAAGCGGCTAGACGAGACCCGTCAACTTGCTTCTTTAGTCATTGAAGCACAGAAGAAGAGAGTGAAAACTCACTTTGATCATACTGTTAACCCTCATTCTTTCGTTGGGGGAGATTTAGTCCTACTATATGATCAAGCAAATGATAAGTTGGGGGCAGGAAAATTCAAACCTATGTGGCATGGGCCCTATATTGTGAAACACATTGTGCAAAAAGGGACCTATGAACTAATTAACTATGAAGGAAACCCTTTGGATAGGCCCCAAAATGGGATTTATCTTAAAAAATACTATGCATGAGTCTTTCATGCATCTGTTGTGTACATAAGTGTGATTTTCATTTTGTACATGTTTGGCTTGGTGTGTAAGCGTTTGCCACTTATTGTGTCTTTTTATTTGTTGTGTAGATGTCTGTTGCACCTTATATTAGTTTCACTGATGGTGCCTGCCGCAATACCTAGAATCTTTCCTCTGTGGCATGGGTGACCTATGATCCTCATGGTGAGTTAGTATACCTTCAAGATGTTTGTCTAGGGTGTACCACAAACAATGTCGCTGAATATAGCGTTGTCATCGAATTACTGGTTGAGGCTGTTGACCTCAATATTCGTGCATTAATTGTGAATCTGGACTCCCAGCATGTTGTTCTTCAACTTAACGGGCGTTATTCCATAAAAAACCCTCAAATTTTAAGGTTGTATTTATGTGTTCACTTACTGGAAAGAAATTTTGATTATCTCACATATCAACACATTCCTAGAAGGCTAAATATGTTAAATTGTTGCATTAGCAAACCATGTATTAGATAGACATTTACGCAATTTATAAAAATCATAAACAAGTATTCAGACACAATAAGTAGATGTAGTAAAACATAGATAGGTGTATATCACGTGTTGTGCACCATGGCGCTCAAAAAATATATGTATATGTCCAAAAAATATGTGTGTTCAAGTTACATCGCGAGACACATGTCTCTCAAAATTTATAGAAAACAAAACCTAGAAGTCTACTATGGATGATGCTCTTTATAGTAGAATACTGCTCGGACCACCCGTTTAAGCAGCCGATGTATCCTATTTGACGCATCCATGGTGTGGCATTGGTACTGTCTAGGGATCCCTTTGAATCCTCCGTGATTTGGGATCCCCTCAGTCAAGCCATCTAGGTTTCGGGCTATCTCCTCCTTAGCATCTCCACCCGGAGGTGGTAGGTCAATCTCTCCGGTAGTGCTCTGGGCAGTAGGAAAAATACCTACAGGTCTCTCAGGTCCAACATCTGCAAAGAATTGAACATAATAATCAGGGTATGTATATTTAAAATCCAAAAACCAAAAAAAAAAAAATTAGAATTTTTTTTTCGATCAAACTGAGTATTTTACCTCTCTCATCCCACTGTTCTCCAAGAGGAAGCAACATATCTGGGTCACCCTTGAAGTCCATCCCAGCGTATGGCAAATCCTCAACTAGAAACTACTCATGGTTTATCCACTTGATAAATTCAGGGCCCCATGACACTGGCTGGCCATCGCCTCCTCGCGGCATCACAAGAGCCCACCGAGTAATTTGAGTCTCTCATGGTCTTGGCCACCCCACCCGCATGTCCTGTAGCTGAAGGATTGGTACTCACTCTAGCATGAGTAGTACCAAGATCAAGACAAAACCAAAATGTTTTATCTCACCCCTCTGGAATTTGGTCAATTTTCTCTTCATGTTAAGAGACATGGCCTTCGCCCAGTCAAACATAGTGGGATTTAGATAGTCTAAGGCTAACCACAGTTGAGTTTTAGTTGCCTCATGCTGGGCTTGGGAGCTAGCTACCCTAGTGATAGTGAATAGAAAAACCTACAATGACAAATCATTCACCTAGGTAATCTGGAGTTTCCCACTGGTAGATGATTTCTGTGCTCCTGGGCACACTCTTGCAATAAGGGTGTCTAGCGAGTCTCCAGTAACTCGAGTACCCACCATGCAAGGTCTCTCCCCTCACCGTGACAATCCAATCAAAAAATAGATGTCTGTGGCATCAAATTCGATTTCTTTCCCACGGATGATAAATTTTCCCTCCATTGGATTCCATGCTCAGATAAGGTACTCCAAGAGATCCAGTTGAGCTCTCAGTAGTGGTGTTAAGAAGAATTTTAATAGTTCACAGTTCTATAGGATATTATAGAAATGAGGATCAGCTGCCCCCATCTCATCATCATCATCGTGAGTGTGTTCCTACCAAGAGAAAGACATTTTGTATCCCTACATGTACAAACACCCTTTTATTAAAAGCCATTCAACAATTTTCATCTTTTAAAACTTTTTAAAAATGAAGTTTTTTGGTTCCAGTGCTTGTCGCAGTCGTTTTATTTTTTTAACACATATACGCAGGTTGGGTATAGGCTTACCCGCATGTACACATTTTTTATATAATGAAGAAAAATGTATGGGATTTAAAACATTGTCTTTTAAAATTTGGACCAAGTCTAGAAGGGAAGGGTTGCCCTAGGCCATAACACAGAGCATAAAATATACCAAGGGTGCTAAATGGTGCTATAAAAGATGCCCCATAATATATGAGGTCAGAAAGGTACATGATGGTGGAAATATTAAAAGTGTATAGAAGGAATCATGCCAAGACTTGAGAGGAGTTCACCAGAATTCAGCCTGCCAAGCTAGTGGAAGAGATAAAAAAGAAATCTTTTGTCTAAGGTGGGCATACCCATGCTTAGAGATAATAAATCATGTCCGCATATCAAATACAAAAGCGGATCCAATATGTATACAAGTATAAAAGGACTGAAAATACATAGTGAATCATCCGATCATATCCATAGAAGTACATGTCTCAATATCACATATAAAGAACTAATCAATGATGCTGAAGTAGAAAGCCAATCACTGAAGTCATCAAGCTGATCCAAAAAGTACCAAGTTAAAGAGTGGAAAAAATGTTTCTACACACAGCTCGGGTGCCAACATATAGGATGTCGTTGTAACGGACTACAACATATAAGGTGGATGGTATCACTTGCAGAAAAAGGAGGGACTAGCAAGTGAACCAACAAATGTTAATGCAAACCCGAGGTCTTCACTGACCATTGTGGTACATTTCTACACAATGGGAATAAATGATCTGAAGTTGACCATGTGAGAAATCATTTGATTACCAGTCATTGATGTATACCATTAACAAACATGAGACTACTCACTGGTAATGATGATAAGAGCCAAGGTACCTAGTACAATCTAACAAGTGTGAATAAATGAGGCGTATTCAAACACTTGGAAGAATCTATCAATCAGGAGACAATGATGTTTTCTCATTGTCAATAGTAGTCTGCCAATGATGACTACAAACCCTAAGGTACTGCCAAATGGACTCTAGAACTTGTTCCCACAACAATGAATTGAAGTTGATGAGAAAAGATCTACTGAAAGGAAGGTATTAAGGCATCCTTCATCAATCCAGTGCGAGTGTAACCCATAGGCCAATAACGTGGAAGGAATTGGATGAAGAAATATGTAGTAACCCAACTGAAGCACATTTATGGTGTACACAAGATGTAGCTAGCACATGATAGAAACCCTCTAAACAAACCAATAATGAAAGCTGACACAGAGGCGAGGAATACACCAATAGGGTTAAATGGAAAGCAAGGTACTGCACGAATCCCAATGTGTGATAATGAAAGCTAACAACGAACACAATGGAAACCACTCAGTTAAAGACCCATGATACTGATCGATGCTGAGCACAAGGTGACCTATCAATAATGAAAATAGGGCCAGGGTGTGGCTTTAGGTCTACTCTTAGAGAAATTTGTCGTAGTCGCTAAGAGAAGGACCTACCAACAAGAAGTTAATGGAGACCTTCTCAAACTAGCACGAGCAAAGGACCAAATAGATGATGTGATAGTGAACATGACTCTGACAACTAGGGATGGCTAGCTGAAAATGCGTCAAGAGACACTGCAAAATTTCTAACTCAGATTTACTTCCCTTGAAAAAATGCACCAATCAAATGTGACAATATGGAAGCATATGATAACTTTGTATAAGTGTGTCATGCAAGAGGCACAAACAAACTCTCCATATGATTGGAAGAGATAACTAACCAGAGGAGTACTGAATCAATAACAAGTTTAAGGCTCTCCTAAGTAAAACTAAAGCCCATCCCAATGGAGGAAAGACTTAATTTTGAGTTCTTTGTTCAAGGGCGACACAACTGAATCTAGCTACCATCAATCATGGAAGTAATGTCCTATTCCCACTCTTTTTAGAATATTTTATTTTTTTGTTTTTTTTCATATTTAGAAAGCTTGAAAAAGAATAAAATAATTCCTATGGTACAATGGAAGGAATGACTGTCAAAATATAGATGTGCTAGTTCCTTGGAGGGGAAAATTCCTATGCTCAATGCAAGGTGATGAAACTAGTCAGTGACACTCAAAGGAATGTTCTTTCCATGAGTAAGAGTGTGCCAAGTTGTAGAAACTAAGTGATTGCAAGGTTGATTTCACAAAAGAAATGGTCAAAATTTGGCTTAAACATGAGTCCAAGTGAAGTCGGATTAAGGCCAAAAGGTACAAATTGTCAACATGCAATGTAGTAGTACAACTGAACATAAAGGAGCCTCTAGGGCATAAAGCCAGAAAAGTAGCAAAGAAGTATGAGAATGAGTCTTCAAACATGTAGAGAGTCTGGCCCTGAGAATCCTTCCTTTTACCATTACTAGACTAAATGGTTCAACTTCTCTACACCAGGTCTCTCATGTTTCAATGAGTCTTGTTGTGGAGCGTCTCATGACAGTTTTTTATTGGTGCACACCCCTCTTAGCCAATATGAAAAAACAACTTACCTATGTCCAAAAAGGTCAAAAAAATAACTTTGGATATGGAACCATCTTGTGTTCCTTCTTCTTTGAGAGAGTACCAGGGCTTCAACCCAAGGTATTATCCACCATCAGTAGCCCAAGGGATCCATGAATGGGCAGATGGGTTGATCTAATGAAGCAACTAGGGGGTGGTGAGGTCCCTAGAAATACATTTGATGATGAGTTCTTCCTATGGTGGGAGAAACAAGTCATAGCGATCGAGGACTACCCCTATGTTGGCATGGACTTCAAAGGAGATCCAGATTTGGTGTTTCCACCAGATGTAGTGTGGGGAGCCATAGGTACAATTTTTATTTTTTATTTTTTGGATTTTAAGATTTTATTTTAAATATAAATGAACTAAAAATGTTTTTGATGAGACAAATACTTATAAAATTATTGATCATGATACATATGTTGGACCAGTAAGACATGAGGGTCTACCTTGACACAGGCGTCACAAAAGAGATGTAGAAGGAGCTATAGTAGAAACCAAGAGGACCCTCCATGCTATCTAGAGAAACTTGGTGAGGTTGAATCACCAGGTACCTATGGTGGCTATAGAAGACCTTCCAGAGGAGGTGAAAAGATGCGTGGTAGGAGTGCCACACGATTGCGTATGGTTATTATGGCAGGTGGAAAATGCCATGTTTTCTTCCGTGCTGCTCACCCTGAGCAGGACCTATAGATGGATGTCGAAATCTCTTTTGATTAGACATAATTATGTGCATGAGCCCTAACTTTGTAGGACATGTTTTCCCTAATTTTGTATATTATTTTGGACATAAAACTCTATCTATGTACACATGGTTTATTGTGATGATCATATATATACAGATGATACTTCCATTATTTTTTATTTTTTTAATGTGATGAATGATTTATATGCCAATCTAATGCTTGATTAGTGATAGAATCTACAAATGAATTTTATGATCATGGAATATGAATAAATGTGATATAAACAAATTATCTCTGTAATAAATTCACTCTCAGAAATTGGCGATATAAATAAGGATATCTCACACGATAGATCTTATTTAATTGAGATACCACTAGTTTGTGAATCCAAGTAAACTACTAATGAATCAATACCAAGAGATATTGCCTCAGATAGTAAATTAATGACAACATTATATTCGGTGACATTATTTGAAGTGGGGCCGATACATACACCTCTTGAAACCAACAATCGGCCAGATGGATAATAAATCACCCAATCCATAGAAGCAAGGTTCTAGGTGTGTCTACTAGCACCATTGATGAACCCTAGATATATCAAATCATCCATCAATACCTGCCAAAGAAGATCAAAAATATCGACATCAATATGAAACCGATAGATAGATATGCACAAATATACAATATTTACAACCAAGCAAATGCTAGGCTGAAGCCTAAGAAAAATAATTTGTAAGATAGAGCCCATTTCTGAGCTTTTCCAACTCATTTCCCTCAAAATCAATCAACTCATAAGTTCCCTTTTTCAAAACCTTTTTGACAATGAAGGGATTGTACCACATATATTTAAAATTTTCTAGCTATGACAAGGTTGCCTTCAAAGAAAACTCTAGGATGGACAACCTTATCATATTGAGTTTTTACTCTCTTTTATGAGCTTCGTTGATTATGGATGCATCTCAATGCTACTCATCGAGATATTCCAAATGAATGAGGCATTCTTCGAGACTAGAAGTATCTATAAGAAGTTCAACAACTAATTTAAGGGAAGGAATTTCACATTCCAAAGGGAAAATTGATTCCAAGCCATAAACTAATTGAAAAGGAGTAAAACCAGTCGTAGTCTTGACTGACATTTAGTATGCCCAAAGTGTCAGATATAACATAATGTGCCAATTGGATCTAGCTTTTTTAATCATCCTTTGTAGCATGATTTTTAAGGATTTATTCGTGGCTTCAACTTGCCCACTAGCCTAAGGATAATATGAAGGTGAATGCTCCTTTAGAAACCCAACTTAAGTGATGAGCCCCAAAAATGGATAATTATATGGGCTCATTCAGCCTCTTAATTCGACTTAATCCACCATTCTCATTAGTTTATTGCATGTTTTTAATTATATTTATGCTAATAGAGTGAATTGGGTTAGTCATTATGCCAACAAGTCTAATGGGTGCTTTGTGTAGTTTTTTGGTCAATTTTGAGACAAAATCAAAGGTTTTAATGAGCACTTGGCAGCCAAATTCGAATTCTCTACCATCAGCTCAGAGTTCAAGGGCCACCACATTAATAATCACAAGGGGAGCCGAGCAAGGGCTAGTAAAGGTGTTGTTAACTACAAGTTTTGGCAGCCGAGTTCCTAAAGTTTAGGAGGGTTGTTGGGGTCCTCAATTTGTATAAATAAGAAGGCTTAGGGCCTCATTTCAGTTAGTCACTTTGTAGGCAGAAGTTAGATAGTTTTTAGTTTGATTTTAGTCATTCTTTTAGTCATTTTTTAGGTAGTGGATTAGCTCCGCATTTCAACACACTTTCAAGCTTTCCCTTGTGGACAGTTTTTGATGTAACTATTATTTCTTGCTCAATAAAGATGAATCCAGCTTTGCACCAGCTCTAATCTCTCTTACGAGGCTGTAGCTCTTGGGGTTCGGCCCAACTCAGGTGCCCAGTACCTCCTTTGTTTACCTTTATGTGTTTTTGTTGCATTCTTAGAATAAAATCTACTATTTAGATTTAAATCTTGCTTTGTTATTTAGATTTCTTTTGATGATTAAAAAGGATTTTTATGTTCATATTGATTTGATAGGTTAATAATAAAGAATATCTTTAGAAAAAGGCTATCAAGCGCCTCTGATCTCACCTCTCCCTAAGTGGGACCATGAGCTGGGACCAAGGTGTCCTTGCTGCCGCCGAAAACACTGTCTTTGCTTCATCATGCAATTATTAGTGTTAGATTCTCATTTGTCGAAGTTGATACCAGTTGTGGTTACATGCTCAGGTTCATGATTGCTTAGTTTGCATAGCTATTTCACATGATTTCGTTGCAAATAAATTGTTGTCCATTTTCTTTGTTGTTATTTAGGTCAGATTAGGTTAAAGTAGCTAGGTCCTTGATTTTCCGAGTCTTTGTTTGTTCAGTTTGAGAAATTACTTGCAGAGCACTTGTATCACCTCTCTATCTACCTTTCCTACATTAGATAATCTATTCCAACCCTTAATCCATGATTCCTACCCTTCATTTGCCATACTTTTCCCACCTTGCCCTAATTTATACATTCTTGTGCATCATCGCTTCCTCCATCCTCGAAAAAATCCAATCGCTCCTTAGCCCCATTCACCAGGTCCTAGACCCCTTAAAATAATTATCCAACCTCCATTTCCACTTTCCCACCAGTTTTCCTCCATAAACCCTCCAAAATCCTCTTTTCGGAACATCCTGTAGAAATTACAGAACATCCTGTAGAACCCTTGCAGACTTCTTGTAGAATCTCACGAAAGCGGTTTCTTGAGATCCGATCATTGTGAAACTCTATGGAAGGGTGCTAGGGACCCCTTAGGACCTGTTAACACCCAGGTTGTTCCCTATGACTCCCAAGGGAATACGGCCGGGGTAACCACTAACCAATCTTTGGATCACAGTTTCTAGCCAAACTGTAACCAGAGAGGGCTCTCTCTTTATGATTTGTCTTTGTTATGATGGTGTTTTAGGCTAGCTATTATGCTCAAGTTTTGGTTTATGTTTTGGTTGAAGGATTTCTTTCAGGTCTTATGATATAGTGTTTAGATAGTGAAATACCATTGGGCAATGGAGTCTGGATTTGTGAAATGATTTGATATGCAGGATTGGTGGTGTTCAAACTGTAGGGCCTATTGTGTATTTTAGACAAACAAAGTTAGCTTAAATGATGATGTATGTCAACCAACAGAAAGCAATTAAGATTTTTCTATTAAGCTGGTGAGGTGAAGGTGAACACATTGCACAGGAGCAAAACTTGAATTCCTGTGACAAAGGCCACTGTGAAAGGTGTATTCTGAAAGTGCAGCAATTAAGAATTACACTTATCTAGATTACAACTGAAGAAAACATTCATAAACAACACAGATTGAACTCAGGGTACTCAGTGAATAAATCCTGGAAGTTATTCTTTTTCCTTGTTGCTTAGTATTGAAAATCAGATAACATATATGGATTTTAACAAAACAACTAATTAACAGAGAGAGTTACAGAGACTTATTGTATGGTGAAATACACAGGAATCCAGCAGTTATCAACAGACACAAGAACGCATTCAACACTTCAGAAATCCGAGAAATTCCATCACTTTATTTATTAAACTTCTGAAAGGATTACATCATAAGAATTTCTTTAGGAGAAATCAACAACAACCCTTGAAAGCTCCTGCAAAGGGGACTTTATAGGAATGTTTATACAAAATATCTCAGGCATTGAGTCATCTGAGAGAGAAAATTATCTCCATAACTTCGTACATAAAGTAGAAAAGAAGTTATTACAACTTTGAATGCAGCATAAATGCTCTTTATGTCTGTCAGAGGATAATGTGACCTTTGGAGGTCAGTGAGTCGGTTGAGCCACTTTGCTTTAATGCTGGAGAACATGTCTTTATGCTTGCTGCGCTGTATTTTCTCGGGTTTGCCACCTGTGATTGTGATTGCTGCTGTGGTGACCGAATAGCCCTGCTGAGTTGGCTCAGCCTTTATCTTTCCTCTGTATGCTTATCCACCAAAATTCTGCCTGTGTATGACTACTTATAAACTGGACAAAAATTAACATTTACAGGTTCTGGCTTGATAATATTATCTGTGTCAAATTCTTCCAGACTTCCTGTGTGGGCAATTGGTGCTTCACAATTGCCTCTATGGTTTCATCTACTTCTGTATACTTAAAAAAGTTTGGAGGCACATCGAACAGATGATTGATCTCATTCATAATAAAAAATAGGTTGTCCACCCTATTTTATAAAGTTTTCCCTGATGCTGGCCCTGATTCTGCTGAAGTGCTGGGCTGTCTTGCAATTTGTCATGCAGCATGGGCATCAACCCTCTTGATGTAGTTTTCAAGGGTAAGCAGTCTTCCTACACTGCTTAATATGCTAGGGAGGCCTCTGTTCTGTAATGCCTGAAATCTGTCCATGAACTTGTTGATTTCAGTCTGCATATCCTGGGTTCTTCTTTCCAGTGTTCCAACAAGGTTTCGTAGTGTCAGGACCCTTTTAACCATTGAGATTGTCTCAGTCCTGTGAGCAATTCCCATGGTGGCCAGTTGAGAGCTTGTCCTGTTATTTAAAATATTTATCATTCTGGTGGCAGCATCAGGCATGTTGCCAAGACTTGCTCTAGCTCTGTGTATTTCCCTTTTTGCCTTTGTAATCAGTAATGTTTGTTCATCTATAGTCTCGATGTACTGCCACTGATTGGTGATAGACCAGCCAATATTGGACCAAAGGACTGCTTTTAGCTTTGCAGTCACCTTTTCTAGTGTGAGCTCCTTCTCAAGCTCAGTTATCCTCTTCTTTAGAGCTTTTATCTCTCGTTCCTTTTCAGCTGCATTCTGTTTGCTCTTATCATATCTCTCATTTATTTTAGCCAAAGATTCTTTGGCTGAATTGAGCTCCAGCATTTGAGCTTCCAGGACTTGAATTTCATTTTGGAGCTTCTGCATATCCAGACTATGAGTCTGTTCTGTTGCTGGTGCAGTTGTTGATGTAGTTGGTGCTGTAGGCCCTGTTTGCTGAGGAGGAGGGGCAGTTGTTGGAGCAGCTTCTTCAAGATTGATTATTTCAGGAGGAGGCTGGGAGGTTTGACCCTCTTCTTTTTGTTTCAATGCTGCCTGTAGTGCTGCCTTTGCAGCCTCTGATTCTCCTAGTTTGTCTTGAGTCCGGATTAGCTCCTTGTATAGAGATATCAACAGGGTTGTGGCCTCTTGATCATGCCTTTGTTGGGCCACATCATCTGTTTGAGGGTGGATTGTGGCAGGGAGTTTCATCTTTCTCCTCAATGCTGCCATGTCAGCATCCCTCAACTTCAATATCTCTTGGATCCCTTTGATGTCTTTGGGATCATGTCTAATCTCAATGATTATTTCTTCCAAGGACCTTATTCTATTGTCCTTTGCCTGGGATGATGCCCTCTCCAACTCCAGTTGAGAGGCTTTATTGTTAAGGCTATTTTGTAGCCTATAGTTATCCAAGGTCTGGTCTGCCAGGGAAGCATAGACCATCTCACCCGTTTGCTTGTGCAGTTCTATTTTATCCATTGGGTGGATATCCTTGGCAAGGACTTCCAAGTTAGTCCTCAAATAATCAGAGGCAGTTTGGGGCTGTACTGCTGTTGGCATGAAATGACTCATGATCATTTTGCCTCCCTACACATCATATGCAGACATGAGTCTTTGTTGATTGGTGGGAGCCAGGTTTAGCAGATGGTTGTACAGTTGTCTTTTGATGGGCTCATTTCTCATCTTAGGCCCACCTTCCCTTTGCTGCCTGGAGGAACTTACTTCTCCTCCCATTGCCCTATCCTGTTCCTGTTGAAAGGAACTCGCTGATGTTTCCCTGCTGGGTGGGACCATACCCAGCGGCTGCCCTATTGGCATCTCTTCCTCTGAAAGAGGATTGATTCTCTGCCTCTTCTCCCCATGAGTTGCTGACGTTGTAAGGGGAGTTTCTCTGTCCCTTTTCCTGCTTGTGTCCTCCTTTTGTGGTGTCTGGAGTGTGGATGCCTCAGCTGAAGTCTCTTGCCTTGGAGGCTCAGTTTGTTCAGTGGATTTAGGGGCTTCCATTGTTTGCTTTTGCTGGGCAGGCTGTTCCTGCCTTTGTTCTTTTTGTTGTTGCTGCTCCTCTTGCTGCTGCCCTTCACCCTGCTGCTCCATCTCTTCTTGTTGCTGCACTAGGGTTTCCATTTCCTCTTCGGTCATAGGAGGTGGTTGTTCCACCTGCTTTTCTTTGCCCTTGTTGACTGTCTGTGGAGGATTCATGGCAGCTTGATGATGCTTTGTTGAGGACGAGGCAGCTGCTCCAAGTTGTTTTTTGTATGAGAGGGGGACCTGTCCACAAGTTTCTAAGTCAGCTTCCTTTTGAATATTTCTAGCCTCTCTCTCTAGCAGCTCCTCACTAGTAATTTCCTCTTCTAGGGTACCTTCTTCCCAGCTTAATGTATTGGCATACTGCTCAATCTCAGGCTGCCTCACGTGTGAATAGCTGCCCAATTTGTATTTTATCCTCCTGAGGGAGACAAAGTGATTGGGGTCATAGGGTATCCATTCAAAGCTAGTTTGCAGTTTGAGGGGCTCTAGGATACTGTTTGCCTCTTTCCACCCCTCCTCTTTTCTGTTGTATAGGAAAGGGCCCAGCTGGCTCCTTACTTTTAACTGTGACTTCTTGTTCTTGCTTTGAAAGTGGAGGTAGTCGGCATTCCCAAACTGCCTGAAATATTCTAAGGCAAAAAGCCTCATGGGGACATACCTTGGCAACCTAAAAGGCTTCAACTCACAGCTATATATTCTGATGACTGTGTGGTCTTGGTAGAGGTACCAATTACCAATGCTGTAGGTTTTGTTCAGGTGGAGAATTCTCCTCATGTCATCAGTTAACCTTGGAGGAGGAACACCATGCAATACTGTCATGGCTGGATGAATGAATAAGTCAATGAACTCGGAGTATGTATACGGTGATACAGAGGCACAATGAAAGACAGAGGTCCAAAACACAACTAACCTTGGATTTCCCTGGGCATTGACTTGTTTCAAGGGAATAGAGAAGCTGACTAGCTGATAAAACAAGAATAGGTGGTATGTGTATGAAGTATACCTGAACAGTCTTTCCCTCTTCAAATTCATAAGCTGGTCATGGATCTTATCTGCAATGTATGTAGCATAATCATAATGTACAGCTGGGGGCTTACCAGGAGAGAATATAAACATCATTGCCATTATGATTTCATCCACATCCTCCAGTCCCTTGAACCCTAGGACATAGCTGATCAAATCCACTAACATTCTGCCCAATTCATTCAAGTACTGATATCCAATAGGAGGAGTTCTGATGGCTTCAGAGCCTGGTTGTACAAACAGCTGGTTGATTTTGATGAGTTGCTCATTTGACAACTTGTTCCCCTTCTTTATCAAGTTCTACATGTGGAGGGGGGTCAATGGCTTTGCAGTATGGAAGTGCAGCATCTCATTTGTACTCTCTGTGGTGATATGGAACAGGACTGAGCCTGTAGGGCTGAGGACAGCTCTTTGGCCTGGGTCATAGCACTCCTGGCATCTGTAGATCAACTCTGGCATAGGATTTACCTGGGGGAGGTTGTAGATGGGCAAGTTTGAGTCCCAAATCCCTAAGATGTCTGCTCCACTAAGGTGCTGGGCTTTCAACTCATTCAGCATCTGAATATTATATTTGGAGCCCAATGGAAACCAGTCTAGCATTTGATAATCCATATCTCCCAGGGCTTTCCATTCTAATTCCTGGTGAGGGGCATTGAGAGGCTTGATGTTCAGTGCAATTGGAGTCTCCATGGTCTATTCAGTTTCTGTCCTGCAGGTGAATTAGTTTCAAGTGAGCAGTACAACACAGAGGTGAGTTTTTGCAATGCAACTGTGAATTATGGGGAGCAGATGGTGGAGTGGACGCGCAACAATTTAAATACTGCTCGAATTATGAATAAGACCAATGCCTGGTCTCCCTCTGTCTTCTATGGCAGGTTTTAAGTATCTTGACCAACTGTCTCACGTTTGTGCGAGCAATTTACAGTTTTTTAACCAAAACTCGGGAAATGAAGGCTCTGCTCGTGGTTTCAAGGTTGCAATTGTAATTAGAAGTGTTGCAGAGGAAAACTGTCGGTGAAATAGTGAGTTTCAGTGTTACTTAAGCGTTCTGAGCAATTTACAGTGAATTTAGGCGTATGGAGGATGAACTATGAGAAATACCTGGCTAACCGCGAACAGAGGTCGTAACTGTGGGTGTAATTGGTGCTCTGGAGGTCTTCAGGACGTTTCCCGCAGGTGGCGCAGTTCAGGACGTAAAAATAGCATGCAGAGGAAACAGTAGCAAATGAGTGAAAAGTACACAAAAACGCGTTTTTTGGCTAAATATGGACTTTTTGCAATTTGGCGCTTTTTCTGTGATGACGTCAGCATGATGTCATAGGGTGGGGTCAGCCTTGGATGACGTCAGCATGACGTCATCGGATGAGGTGGTGGGCTGCCATTGGTCCACGGGGTGACGAGGTGGCAGGCACGTTGGCACGGATGCGGACAAAAGTGTGATGCGGTGGCACGTAGGGTGATGACGTGGAGATTGCGCTGGACCCTCAAACCGGGCGGTGAGGGACCTAACGGTTTTGGTTTAGCCCTAGCCGCCATGGTTTCTCGGGGCGGTTACGATACGACCTCGCATTTGTCAGAGATTGCTCCGAGAGCCCTTAATGGGCGACGCGTGGCCGCGCCCTGACGTAACGCAACGTCACTTTCTCGGGCGCTAAACCTCTATCGCGGGGGCCGCTCCGATATTAATACGGACCGTCGGATCTCTTGGTTCTGATCCGACGGTGGACGGGGGAATGATATGTTCGGGGGATATGCATGCGGGCGGATACTTTTTTATTATTTATTTTTGGGAGCAGCGCCCGGCGGAAACCTTTCGGATATGGGTTTTCACAATGTTTTCAATGTATTTCAAAAATAAACCAAATGCATGCGCCAACTTTGGTTTAAGCGGTCAAAAGTGGGTTTTTTGGGTCTTTTCGTGATTTGAAAGGGGTTATGGGTAAAAGGGGCTTGCATAGGGTTTTTCTTGGCAAATAATGGCTTAGTGAGTGGAATGACTTGAGGCAAAGGGGGGGGGGGGGTAGATGAGGTGTAGGTTTATCCAAGTGGCCAGATGTCACTTTGATCCCTGACATAGGACTTATTGGCTATAATGCCAAGGGGAGGGGTATTTATACAAAATTTGGGGTTTATACACCATGGTGTTTAATATTAGTAGGGGAGAGGTGATATAGGGATTTATATAGTAAAGTTAGAGTTAATATGGATGAGGGGAATGAAGGGGGAAAACACTGAATTTGTTTGTAAAACACTTGGTTTAAAGAGTAGATCAAAATGAAAAGATTTTTACACAAGAAATGTGGCTTTTGAATGAACAAGAACCACCATGAAACCATGATCTTCTTCCATGAATCTCAGCTGATAAGGGGATGTTAGTAATGAAATGAAGGGGGAAAGAGGGAGGTTAGTCATGCTCCTTGCTGTAACTTGATGAAGATGAACACCTTGTCAATTGATAGACTTTGCCTTGGTAAGCACAGTTAACACATCTGCAATGGTAAAGATAACCTTTCTGCAACCCCAACTACTTACCCAACTACTTGCCTAGCATTTTTTATTTCTTCTTAGAGGGTGCACTTGGACTTGCAGACCCTTACTTGCCTTTTCTTTTCTTTGGCTTTTCCTTTGTTTTTTCTATCTACTTCTACCCTTATCTCTTCCAAGGTCCCAGATTAAGCTGTTGGGAGCCTTTTCTTCTCTACCTGAACTACTTGTCTGCCAAGATTAAACAGTTTGGACAAACTCCTTTCTCTATTCTACAACTGCAAATTTAAACCATGGAATGATCCAGATTAAACTGTTGAATCATCCATCAAAATTTTAAGTCCATACCAAGCTATATACATAGATTCGATTCTCTTGGAAATATGTGATCTTTGAGTCATCAAAGCAGAGCATATTTGGTCCTTTCATAGCCAATCATGAAATATGAAACCTATTGGTATAGGTAGCTAACAGTGGCTCCACATGGGGATGGTTGTTCTTTTGAAAGACCAAGAACAGCAGGTCAGAATGCCTTGGCCTTTTACTGCTTTTATGAATATGAAGTTTTGCTGCCTTGAAGTGCCCAAATTGTGTGCTTTTCTTCTTGGTAAAGCTCTGATTCTTTTCACCTTTTGCTGACAACTAATAGCACTTGAGAAACTGTATTTTACAATTAAACAGAAAGTAATATATACATCTGGGTATGTACAATGGATGGCTTATGCTGCACTTAGGGGTGGTATTCAAAATAGTGCTTCAGCATCCTGCCATTCACAGGACCTTCATCCAAGTCAGTTTCACTAAGACTTTTGAGGAAGTAAGTATTGTTTCCTTGCACTGCTTGGACAGCAAATGGTCCTCTCCATAAGGAATCAAATTTTCCATGTTTTCCTTTGTCCTCTCTCCTTGCATCCCACTTGAGGACTTTATCACCAACATTAAAATCTTCTGCTTTGGTTCTTCTGTCAAAGGCTTTCTTTAGTTTTTATTGTAATACCTGAACTCTGCTGAAAACTTGATCTCTGGTTTGCTGCAGACATATGATTTGATTTATCCTTCTTTGCATATCATTTGGTTCAGCTTGGCTTTCTTGAAGAAGCTTCATAACAGGCACTCCTAGTGATGAGGGAAATTTGGCTTCTAGTCCATAAACCAACTCATATGGGCTGGTCCCAATTGATCTTTTTGTTGTTAGTCTATCTGCCCATAAGGCATTGACTAGTTTCTTGTGCCAGTTCTTTTTGTTCTCTTCCAGCACCTTCTTTATGATATTTACCAGGCTTTTATTTGATGACTCAGCAAGGCCATTTCCTTGGGGATAGTATGCAGTAGAATGGCCCAAAGTAATATGAAATTTGTGACAGAAATTCACCATTTTCTTGGATCTGAAAGCAGCAGCGTTGTCTGTAATGATTTTATCAGGGCAGCCAAATCTAGCCAGTATGTTGTTTTCCAAGAACTGAATGATTATTGAATCATTTGCTTGTCTGCATGGGGTAGCTTCAATCCACTTAGTGAAGTAGTCTATGGCTGTTAAGATCCATCTATGTTGGCCTGAAGATGAGGGATGAATTTCCCCAATGAAGTCCAATCCCCATTGTTGAAAAGGTCTCTCTGTTGCAATAGGCCTTAAAGGAAGTGGCAGCAGTTGTCTCTTTCCCTCAAACACTTGGCATTTATGACATTATGTGATGAATATTTTGACATTGGAGAACGTGGTGGGCCATTAGTATCCAGCCCTTAGTACTTTATCCACAGTGGACTTCCAGTACAAGTGTCCACCACAGTCTCCTGCATGAAACTCTTGCATGATATTGTTAATCTCATTTTCCATTAAACAGTGCAGCAATATACCTTCATGGTTTTTCCAAAGCAAATTGCCATCCATCACACAAAATCTTGATGTTTTCATTTTTAAGAACCTACACTTAGTTTTGGACAGTCCTGGGGGAGCACACAGGTTTTGTAACACATAACAGATATCAGAATACCAGGGGGATTGTTCAAAGGCTACATTGATCTTTGGAGTCGCCAGCTCTGTTTCACTGTCCAGCTGATTGATGTCTAAGGCTTGAAAATTTGTCTCTGTCATTAATTTGGCCAAGCCTTTCCCTTTTATTAGTTTTGTTGGTTTTATTTCAATGTCAAATTCCAAAATGCTGGCAATCCATTTTCCTCTTCTGCCTTCTAAATTCTCTAGGGTGAGAATGTCTTTGACAATAGGACTTGGCACATATGCTTTAACATGGGAATAAAGGATATAAATCCTAAAGTATTTAATTGCTTTGACTAAAGCATAAGCTTGCTTTTCCATGATTTGATACTTTAAAGGTGCATCTCTAAGAGCTTTGCTAAAGAAAGCAATTGGCTTCTCATTTCCTTGGTCATCTTTTTGTAATAGAACAACAACAATAGTATGTTGGGAGGCAAAAGAGAAAATGATAAACTCTCTGTCAAACTGAGGATTGGTCAGGACTGGGGTTTGGGTAAGGGCCAATTTTATACCTTCAAATGCTTGATTGGCTTCAACAGTCCACTTCACCTTTGAATCTTTTTTCAGCATGTTATTTAATAATCTGATTAGCTCTGCTAGGTTTGGGATAAACCTTCTCAAGAAATTGATTTTTCCCAAGAATCCTTGTAATTCTTTGACATTCCTTGGGTGAGGCATTTGCAGGATAGCTTGTATCCTATCTGGGTCAATTCTAATGCCATCTTTTGAGATGATGTGTCCTAAGAGCTTGCCTTCTTCTAAACCAAAGAGGGACTTCTTAGGATTCAAGGAGATTCCATATTTTCTGCATTTTAGGAAGATCTGTCTCAAATGTTTTATATGTTCTTGGTCTGATTTTGAGAAAGGTGTTAGGTCATCTAGATAAATGACTAAAAAGTCATGAATTTCCTTGGCAAAGGCAATATCCATAGCTCTTTGAAATGTTGCCCCTGCATTCTTCAATCCAAAAGGCATCTTTACATATTTGAAAGTTCCCCATGGAGTTGTAAATGCCGTTTTGTCCTGATCATCAGGGTGAACTAAGATCTGGTTGAAACCGGAAAATCCATCCAGTAATGAGATCCTTGAGGCCCCTACCACCCTTTGAAGAATGTGATCCATCTTGGGTAAGGGGTAGTTATCTTTTAAGGATACTTGGTTTAGATTCCTTAAGTCCACACACAGCCTGATCTCACCTGTCTTCTTTCTTGTAGGGACTAAGTTGGAAATCCATTCAGAGAATCTGATTGGTGCTATGATGCCTGCTTTGAACATTTTTTGTACCTCCAGTTCCATTGCTGGGAGAAGCATAGGATTCATTCTCCTCAGTTTTTGTTTAAAGGGCTTTTGATCTGGTTTGAGAGGGATAGTGTGTTGGATTACAGAGGTGTCATAGGACTTTAGGTCCTCATAGCTCCATGCAAAAACATCCTGGAATTCTTTGAAGAGGTCAATGTATTTTGGCTTTTGGTCAGGGGGTAAGGAAGCAAATAATTTAATTATCTTGGGTTTGTCAATTGTACCTATGTTACATTCTTCAATGGCTGCATTTAGGGGCTGCATTTTTGGCTTTCTGGGAATATCATTTGAATCAAAGATGTCCTCTAGTGGGGTTAGGCCTGTTGGTAGAAAATTGTCTTTTAGCTCAATGATTTCAATTTCAGCATTGGACACTCCCTTTTCCCAGTCAACTTGTTGAATTTGTTGGATGTTTTTTATATTGAAAATAGTTGGATTCAGCATTTGTTTTGCAGTTCTAGGTGATATTGGCTAAGCAGTCTGTTGAAACTGTATTTGTGATGGACTTGCTGTCTCAAGTATTTGTGATTGACTTGCTGTCTCATTGTCTATATTTAATCCTGCAAATTCTTGCTGCAGAGTTAAAAAATGGTTTATTTGCTTGTCATCCTCAAATACTTGCCAATCATTGATGTTGTTTGGTATGGAGGGTCTGTGTTTTACTTCAGCTGTGAAACAATGGTGGGGCTGAAAGGGCAACTTGCAGGTACTTGCAAAGGTGGCTAAACTATGAGCATGTAGATTTTCGGTTCTGGGAATTTTAGTAATTTGGAATTCAGAGAAAAAGTTTAGTACCTCAGCAACAGCAGACCTATAAGTCCTTAGTCTTTTGTCATTGGTGACAAAGTTTCCTTTCACTTGTTGGATAACTAAATCTGAATCTCCCATGATTGAAACCCTGGCAGCTTGTAAGAATTTTGCCAACTTGAGTCCTAGTAAAAGGGCTTCATATTCTGCCATGTTATTAGTGCATCTGAAATTCAGTCTATAGGCTCTGCCTTCTGCATGACTATTTTCTTTATTGTGTACCCAGACTCCAGCTCCTGCCCCTAATTTGTTGACTGAGCCATCAAATTCAAGGAACCATAGAATATCTTGTTGGGAAGGAGGTTTTATGATCTGTTCATGGGCTGGTAATGTAAGTAGCAATTGTGGTTTTTTCTCTAGCTTGTCATCTAGGGCAGTCTCATCATTTAATTGGATGTTCTTGACAACTAAGGCAGCAGCACTATCTAAAGTTTGATTGACTGTTGTTTCATAAGTGATACTACTTTCATTTGCATCTTCCTCTTGTATGAATATCTTGGTTTCAACTTCACCTTTGGAGGGAGTAGTTGTATCATTGAAGAGAATGTATGAGTCTATGTCTGAATGGACAGCATATATAGGAAAATTTTGAGGTTTTTCTTCACTGCTGACCATGTACTTCATTAGTGTTTCTCTGTACAGTCTTTTTGGTTGCCCAAAGACAGAGATGGTAGCATATGACATGTCTAATTGTAGGGAACCTTGGAGTTTGGCACCCCATGATCTTGATAACAGCATTCCATACTTAGGTGGGATATCAGCAACTACCACATCCATTAGGATTGTCTTGTTTGGGTATTGAACTAGAGACACACATAGGTCTTTTATGAGACCTAGACACTTGACTTGACTGGAGTCAAAGGAAAACAGATCCTTGTATGGTCTTGTTATGTCTAGATTCAATCTCTCCATTACTGCTTTTGGCATGAGATTGTGAGAGGCACCTGAGTCAAACATTGCATTATGTAATATTTTGTCATGAATATGTAAACTGACATAGAATGGAAGTACCCCTGTGAGTACTGTTTTTCCATCCACTTCTGGGCCAAACAGGAGTTCTGGGGTGTCATCCAGCACATTGACATCATCTTTGTTGCTAGTGAGTTGAAGGGACTTTTTGATTTGCAATTTATAGATGTCATGCTTGGCTAGTTCCAAGAGAGGAATAGCTATTTTTATTTTGCCAATTTCTATTTCAAGATCAAAAGGTTTTTCAGATTGGGTCTTGGGGTTATAGGTGACAGTTCTTTCCTTGTTCATTACATCTTCTTCTTGATTTTTGTTTTGACTTTGAGATTTATCCTTTTTACTCATCTCTTGAGGAGTAACATTTAACTTAGGATGAGAAGATGAAGTGTCCAGAGACTGTTGTCTTAAGGACAGTGGTTCAGTGATCTCTTCAACAATCACTTCTTCTGTAGGTAAATTTAGTTGGTCATTAGGTTCTGTGACTATAACCCTTTCAGGCTGCTGATTATCCTTTTTCTTTTCAGGCTAGTTGACATTCACAGTTCTACTCCTTATCTTGTACTGTTTATGGACTTCATAAACAGCAGTGTCATAGCCTTGTTTAAAGTCAAAGGATTCACCTGATTTAGTTTGGAACAGTTTGATTTCCTCATCCTCATGATCTTCTTGTGTTAAGAAAACTTGACTTTCACCATCCAGCCCTATTAAATTAATCTCCGGATCTTCATTGGGCTCTGCTGAAGTGGAGGTTTCAGCATAATTTTCTTGGAAAGGGGGTCTTATTTCTTGATCAGCACTGGTTTTGCCAATGCCTGGGTTTTGGGTTCTCCTAAAATTTGGATTCCTAGGAGGGTTGTTTTGTGGTGCTTCCCATGATGACTTTCTTTCAACCGATTCCACTCTATCACCTAATCTTTTCATTCCATTTAATATGGCATCAAGTTTTTGGTCAAAGGCAGAGGGTTCTTCTTTGAAAACAGTCCTCTTTTCCAACCTTGCCCTGTTTCTTTTGGCAATCAGGTTGGCTTCCACTGTGACAGCAACCCTTTGGGCTTCTTCCAAGGATTGACAGTCTCTTTCCTTCAATTGATAGGCCATGTCAGGGTCAAAACCATCAGGGAATTTGTACAAGGCTAAATCAGGAGGAGGCCTTAGATTCTGCGGAATTGAGTTATATACATTGTTAAATCTTGCACAATACTCCAAAACAGTCTCTTGGGGACCTCTTTTGATAGTGTCATATTCCCCAAGTATGTGCAGAGGATCTTTCTTCTTCTCCCATCTACTGGTGAAAGCTTGATACAGTTCAGCAGGAGTTGTAATGGAGTTTGCATTCAGGGATCTAAACCAAGTTCTTACATCCCCAGTTAGGCTTTGGACAAACATCCTCATTCTGACATTGTCATCATCTATTTCATAGGTCTCAAAATGGTCTTGCATCCTTTTGGCATGCTGGGCAGCTGTGAGAGGGCCATTGGAGTCAAAATATGAAATTTTGGTTTGGTAATCTTGGGGTAGGGCTGCAGCATTAGCTGGTATCTGCAGTGGTGCATATCTTTTGGCCATATTTACAGGATTTAGAGGATTTACAGGGGCAGCTAGGACAATAGGAACAGTGGGTATCACAGGGGTAACAGGTAGGGGTGAACTTAGAAGGTTGATCAAGGGGATATGTGCAGTGGATGAAGATATGAGAGGGGGACTTTGAGATGTGGATGGTGAACTAGGGGAACTAGGGGTAGACCTAAAAAGGACCTTGCATGGAGTAGGTATGAGGCTAGGATGATCTGGCTCTGAAGTCAAATCAGCAGGCTGCTCCTGCTTTTGCTGCCTCCTAATGTTTCTTGGGATGGTATTTGGATTATCAACAATGGTAGGTGGATTAGGGTCAGGATTTGCCCTAGTGTGCCGAGGATTTTTCTTAGGAGCCAGTTTCTGACTGTTTTTTAGGATTTTGCGGGAAATTTTTATATCTGAAGGACTGGATGAAGATTTTGGAATGGCTATATATTCTCAGAGCTAAGATGAAGATTCCCTAAACAAGCTCCTCCCTGAAACTGTTAATGTGATACAGAAACAGATTAAAGGCCTCTTGACTTATTTCAGGCTTGATAGTAGCTTATGGAAGATATATAGTAATTAAAAATCTCAAGCACTCCCCAGCGGAGTCGCCAATTATGTTAACACCCAGGTTGTTCCCTATGACTCCCAAGGGAATACGGCCGGGGTAACCACTAACCAATCTTTGGATCACAGTCTCTAGCCAAACTGTAACCAGAGAGGGCTCTCTCTTTATGATTTGTCTTTGTTATGATGGTGTTTTAGGCTAGCTATTATGCTCAGGTTTTGGTTTATGTTTTGGTTGAAGGATTTCTTTCAGGTCTTATGATATAGTGTTTAGATAGTGAAATACCATTGGGCAATGGAGTCTGGATTTGTGAAATGATTTGATATGCAGGATTGGTGGTGTTCAAACTGTAGGGCCTATTGTGTATTTTAGACAAACAAAGTTAGCTTAAATGATGATGTATTTCAACCAACAGAAAGCAATTAAGAATTTTCTATTAAGCTGGTGAGGTGAAGGTGAACACATTGCACAGGAGCAAAACTTGAATTCCTGTGACAAAGGCCACTGTGAAAGGTGTATTCTGAAAGTGCAGCAATTAAGAATTACACTTATCTAGATTACAGCTGAAGAAAACATTCATAAACAACACAGATTGAACTCAGGGTACTCAGTGAATAAATCCTGGAAGTTATTCTTTTTCCTTGTTGCTTAGTATTGAAAATCAGATAACATATATGGATTTTAACAAAATAACTAATTAACAGAGAGAGTTACAGAGACTTATTGTATGGTGAAATACACAGGAATCCAGCAGTTATCAACAGACACCAGAACGCATTCAACACTTCAGAAATCCGAGAAATTCCATCACTTTCTTTATTAAACTTCTGAAAGGATTACAGCATAAGAATTTCTTTAGGAGAAATCAACAACAACCCTTGCAAGCTCATGCGAAGGGGACTTTATAGGAATGTTTATACAAAATATCTCAGGCATTGAGTCATCTGAGAGAGAAAATATCTTCATAACTTCGTACAGAAAGTAGAAAAGAAGTTATTACAACTTTGAATGCAGCATAAATGCTCTTTATGTATGTCAGAGGATAATGTGACCTTTGGAGGTCAGTGAGTCAGTTGAGCCACTTTGCTTTAATGCTGGAGAACACGTCTTTATGCTTGCTGCGCTGTATTTTCTCGGGTTTGCCACCTGTGATTGTGATTGCTGCTGTGGTGACCGAATAGCCCTGTTGAGTTGGCTCAGCCTTTATCTTTCCTCTGTATGCTTATCTACCAAAATTCTGCCTGTGTATGACTACTTATAAACTGGACAAAAATTAACATTTACAGGTTCTGGCTTGATAATATTATCTGTGTCAAATTCTTCCAGACTTCCTGTGTGGGCAATTGGTGCTTCACAATTGCCTCTATGGTTTCATCTGCTTCTGTATACTTAAAAAAGTTTGGAGGCACATCGAACAGATGATTGATCTCATTCATAATAAAAAATAGGTTGTCCACCCTATTGTATAAAGTTTGCCCTGATGCTGGCCCTGATTCTGCTGAAGTGCTAGGCTGTCTTGCAATTTGTCCTGCAGCATGGGCATCAACCCTCTTGATGTAGTTTTCAAGGGTAAGCAGTCTTCCTACACTGCTTAATATGCTGGGGAGGCCTCTGTTCTGTAATGCCTGAAATCTGTCCATGAACTTGTTGATTTCAGTCTGCATATCCTGGGTTCTTCTTTCCAGTGTTCCAACCAGGTTTCGTAGTGTCAGGACCCTTTTAACCATTGAGATTGTCTCAGTCCTGTGAGCAATTCCCATGGTGGCCAGTTGAGAGCTTGTCCTGTTATTTAAAATATTTATCATTCTGGTGGCAGCATTAGGCATGTTGCCAAGACTTGCTCTAGCTCTGTGTATTTCCCTGTTTGCCTTTGTAATGAGTACTGTTTGTTCATCTATAGTCTCGATGTACTGCCACTGATTGGTGATAGACCGGCCAATATTGGACCAAAGGACTGCTTTTAGCTCTGCAGTCACCTTTTCTAGTGTGAGTTCCTTCTCAAGCTCAGTTATCCTCTTCTTTAGAGCTTTTATCTCTCGTTCCTTTTCAGCTGCATTCTGTTTGCTCTTATCATATCTCTCATTTATTTTAGCCAAAGATTCTTTGGCTGAATTGAGTTCCAGCATTTGAGCTTCCAGGACTTGAATTTCATTTTGGAGCTTCTGCATATCCAGACTATGAGTCTGTTCTGTTGCTGGTGCAGTTGTTGATGTAGTTGGTGCTGTAGGCCCTATTTGCTGAGGAGGAGGGGCAGTTGTTGGAGCAGCTTCTTCAAAATTTATTATTTCAGGAGGAGGCTGGGAGGTTTGACCCTCTTCTTTTTGTTTCAATGCTGCCTGTAGTGCTGCCTTTGCAGCCTCTGATTCTCCTAGTTTGTCTTGAGTCCGGATTAGCTCCTTGTATAGAGATATCAACAGGGTTGTGGCCTCTTGATCATGCCTTTGTTGGGCCACATCATCTGTTTGAGGGTGGATTGTGGCAGGGAGTTTCATCTTTCTCCTCAATGCTGCCATGTCAGCATCCCTCAACTTCAATATCTCTTGGATCCCTTTGATGTCTTTGGGATCATGTCCAATCTCAATGATTATTTCTTCCAAGGACCTTATTCTGTTGTCCTTTGCCTGGGATGATGCCCTCTCCAACTCCAGTTGAGAGGCTGTATTGTTAAGGCTATTTTGTAGCCTATAGTTATCCAAGGTCTGGTCTGCCAGGGAAGCATAGACCATCTCACCCGTTTGCTTGTGCAGTTCTATTTTGTCCATTGGGTGGATATCCTTGGCAAGGACTTCCAAGTTAGTCCTCAAATAATCAGAGGCAGTTTGGGGCTGTACTGCTGTTGGCATGAAATGACTCATGATCATTTTGCCTCCCTGCACATCATATGCAGACATGAGTCTTTGCTGATTGGTGGGAGCCAAGTTTAGCAGATGGTTGTACAGATGTCTTTTGATGGGCTCATTTCTCATCTTAATATCGATGAACTGTTGTTTAATACTTGGCCCACCTTCCCTTTGCTACCTGGAGGAACTTACTTCTCCTCCCATTGCCCTATCCTGTTCCTGTTGAAAGGAACTCGCTGATGTTTCCTTGCTGGGTGGGACCATACCCAGCGGCTGCCCTATTGGCATCTCTTCCTCTGAAAGAGGATTGATTCTCTGCCTCTTCTCCCCATGAGTTGCTGACGTTGTAAGGGCAGTTTATCTGTCCCTTTTCCTGCTTGTGTCCTCCTTTTGTGGTGTCTGGAGTGTGGATGCCTTAGCTAAAGTCTCTTGCCTTGGAGGCTCAGTTTGTTCAGTGGATTTAGGGGCTTCCACTGTATGCTTTTGCTGGGCAGGCTGTTCCTGCCTTTGTTCTTTTTGTTGTTGCTGCTCCTCTTGCTGCTGCCCTTCACCCTGCTGCTCCATCTCTTCTTGTTGCTGCACTAGGGTTTCCATTTCCTCTTCGGTCATAGGAGGTGGCTGTTCCACCTGCTTTTCTTTGCCCTTGTTGACTATCTGTGGAGGATTCATGGCAGCTTGATGATGCTTTGTTGAGGACGAGGCAGCTGCTCCAAGTTGTTTTTTGTATGAGAGGGGGACCTGTCCACAAGTTTCTAAGTCAGCTTCCTTTTGAATATTTCTAGCCTCTCTCTCTAGCAGCTCCTCACTAGTAATTTCCTCTTCTAGGGTACCTTCTTCCCAGCTTAATGTATTGGCATACTGCTCAATCTCAGGCTGCCTCACGTGTGAATAGCTGCCCAATTTGTATTTTATCCTCCTGAGGGAGACAAAGTGATTGGGGTCATAGGGTATCCATTCAAAGCTAGTTTGCAGTTTGAGGGCCTCTAGGATACTGTTTGCCTCTTTCCACCCCTCCTCTTTTCTGTTGTATAGGAAAGGGCCCAGCTGGCTCCTTACTTTTAACTGTGACTTCTTGTTCTTGCTTTGAAAGTGGAGGTAGTCGGCATTCCCAAACTGCCTGAAATATTCTAAGGCAAAAAGCCTCATGGGGACATACCTTGGCAACCTAAAAGGCTTCAACTCACAGCCATATATTCTGATGACTGTGTGGTCTTGGTAGAGGTACCAATTACCAATGCTGTAGGTTTTGTTCAGGTGGAGAATTCTCCTCATGTCATCAGTTAACCTTGGAGGAGGAACACCATGCAATACTGTCATGGCTGGATGAATGAATAAGTCAATGAACTCAGAGTATGTATACGGTGATACAGAGGCACAATGAAAGACAGAGGTCCAAAACACAACTGACCTTGGATTTCCCTGGGCATTGACTTGTTTCAAGGGAATATAGAAGCTGGCTGGCTGATAAAACAAGAATAGGTGGTATATGTATGAAGTATACCTGAACAGTCTTTCCCTCTTTAAATTCATAAGCTGGTCATGGATCTTATCTGCAATGTATGTAGCATAATCATAATGTACAGCTGGGGGCTTACCAGGAGAGAATATAGACAGCATTGCCATTATGATTTCATCCACATCCTCCAGTCCCTTGAACCCTAGGACATAGCTGATCAAATCCACTAACATTCTGCCCAATTCATTCAAGTACTGATATCCAATAGGAGGAGTTCTGATGGCTTCAGAGCCTGGTTGTACAAACAGCTGGTTGATTTTGATGAGTTGGTCATTTGACAACTTGTTCCCCTTCTTTATCAAGTTCTGCATGTGGAGGGGGGTCAATGGCTTTGCAGTATGGAAGTGCAGCATCTCATTTATACTCTCTGTGGTGATATGGAACAGGACTGAGCCTGTAGGGATGAGGACAGCTCTTTGGCCTGGGTCATAGCACTCCTGGCATCTGTAGATCAACTCTGGCATAGGATTTACCTGGGGGAGGTTGTAGATGGGCAAGTTTGAGTCCCAAATCCCTAAGATGTCTGCTCCACTAAGGTGCTCGGCTTTCAACTCATTCAGCATCTGAATATTATATTTGGAGCCCAATGGAAACCAGTCTAGCATTTGATAATCCATATCTCCCAGGGCTTTCCATTCTAATTCCTAGTGATGGGCATTGAGAGGCTTGATGTTCAGTGCAATTGGAGTCTCCATGGTCTATTCAGTTTCTGTCTTGCAGGTGAATTAGTTTCAAGTGAGCAGTACAGCACAGAGGTGAGTTTTTGTAATGCAACTGTGAATTATGGGGAGCAGAGGGTCGAGTGGACGCGCAGCAATTGAAATACTGCTCGAATTATGAATAAGACCAATGCCTGGTCTCCCTCTGTCTTCTATGGCAGGTTTTAAGTATCTTGACCAACTGTCTCACGTTTGTGCGAGCAGTTTACAGTTTTTTAACCAAAACTCAGGAAATGAAGGCTCTGCTGGTGGTTTCAAGGTTACAATTGTAATTAGAAGTGTTGCAGAGGAAAACTGTCGGTGAAATAGTGAGTTTCAGTGTTACTTACGCGTTCTTAGCAATTTACAGTGAATTTAGGCGTATGGAGGATGAACTATGAGAAATACCTGGCTAACCGCGAACAGAGGTCATAACTGTGGGTGTAATTGGTGCTCTGGAGGTCTTCAGGACGTTTCCCGCAGGTGGCGCAGTTCAGGACATAAAAATAGCATGCAGAGGAAACAGTAGCAAATGAGTGAAAAGTACACAAAAACGCGTTTTTTGGCTAAATATGGACTTTTTGCAATTTGGCGCTTTTTCTGTGATGATGTCAGCATGACGTCATAGGGTGGGGTCAGCCTTGGATGACGTCAGCATGATGTCATCGGATGAGGTTGCGGGCTGCTATTGGTCCATGGGGTGACGAGGTGGCAGGCACGTTGGCACGGATGCGGACAAAACTGTGATGCGGTGGCAGGCAGGGTGATGACGTGGAGATTGCGCTGGACCCTCAAACCGGGCGGTGAGGGACCTAACGGTTACGGTTTAGCCCTAGCCGCCACGGTTTCTCGGGGCGGTTATGATACGGCCCCGCATTTGTCAGAGATTGCTCCGAGAGCCCTTAATGGGCGACGCGTGGCCGCGCCCTGACGTAACGCAACGTCACTTTCTCGGGCGCTAAACCTCTGTCGCGGGGGCCGCTCCGATATTAATACGGACCGTCGGATCTCTTGGTTCTGATCCGACGGTGGACGGGGGAATGATATGTTCGGGGGATATGCATGCGGGCGGATACTTTTTTATTATTTATTTTTGGGAGCAGCGCCCGGCGGAAACCTTTCGGATATGGGTTTTCACAATGTTTTCAATGTATTTCAAAAATAAACCAAATCCATGCGCCAACTTTGGTTTAAGCGGTCAAAAGTGGGTTTTTTGGGTCATTTCGTGATTTGAAAGGGGTTATGGGTAAAAGGGGCTTGCATAGGGTTTTTCTTGGCAAATAATGGCTTAGTGAGTGGAATGACTTGAGGCAAAGGGGGTGGGGGTAGATGAGGTGTAGGTTTATCCAAGTGGCCAGATGTCACTTTGATCCCTGACATAGGACTTATTGGCTATAATGCCAAGGGGAGGGGTATTTATACAAAATTTGGGGTTTATACACCATGGTGTTTAATATTAGTAGGGGAGAGGTGATATAGGGATTTATATAGTAAAGTTAGAGTTAGTATGGATGAGGGGAATGAAGGGGGAAAACACTGAATTTGTTTGTAAAACACTTGGTTTAAAGAGTAGATCAAAATGAAAAGATTTTTACACAAGAAATGTGGCTTTTGAATGAACAAGAACCACCATGAAACCATGATCTTCTTCCATGAATCTCAGCTGATAAGGGGATGTTAGTAATGAAATGAAGGGGGAAAGAGGGAGGTTAGTCATGTTCCTTGCTGTAACTTGATGAAGATGAACACCTTGTCAATTGATAGACTTTGCCTTGGTAAGCACAGTTAACACATCTGCAATGGTAAAGATAACCTTTCTGCAACCCCAACTACTTACCCAACTACTTGCCTAGCATTTTTTATTTCTTCTTAGAGGGTGCACTTGGACTTGCAGACCCTTACTTGCCTTTTCTTTTCTTTGGCTTTTCCTTTGTTTTTTCTATCTACTTCTACCCTTATCTCTTCCAAGGTCCCAGATTAAGCTGTTGGGAGCCTTTTCTTCTCTACCTGAACTACTTGTCTGCCAAGATTAAACAGTTTGGACAGACTCCTTTCTTTATTCTACAACTACAAATTTAAACCATGGAATGATCCAGATTAAACTGTTGAATCATCCATCAAAATTTTAAGTCCATACCAAGCTATATACATAGATTGGATTCTCTTGGAAATATGTGATCTTTGAGTCATCAAAGCAGAGCATATTTGGTCCTTTCATAGCCAATCATGAAATATGAAACCTATTGGTATAGGTAGCTAACAGGACCTCTTCTAACCTTTACAACCTCCTGTAAGCATTTCCTTTTGCCAATCCACCTCTGCACAGTCAAAAACAATTAAAGCACATGCACAATAATTCTGCCAACTTACTCAAAAATACAAAAAGATGTTTCTTTTCAGATTTCACTTCAGAAGTAGCTTAGTCACATGCATTTTACCTTTCTAAGGGTCAATGGCATTCCTTTCTGTAGCTTTCATCATTTTTCTTGCACCAGTAGGGTTAGTCGGTAAAACTAGGGTTTGTTAGGGTTTGCATTTCCTTTCCACTTTTAGTTTCTTTCTGCAAGTAGATTAGCCTCCTTTCAGTTAGCTTTCATCCATCAGTTATTCTTCTAAGAGCTCATAGAAGTTGGCTTAAGCCCCTAGCGAACTTGTGCCAGCTGATCAAGTGATAGCCACGGCAAGAGCTAGTACTTGTGCATACAACATCGTCGCTTCCAAGTTTGTTACGAACTACCGGGTTGATAAAATTCAAGAAGGGAGTCCCAAGAGTTGCAGCATTATTTCTGCAATACTAGGGCCCACCATTAAGTGCCAATTCAGACATAATCTTATTTTTGAAATGACTACCATGGTCAGTGAAAATCTCTTTAGGAATACAAAATCTAGAAAAAACTTGATTGAAGAGAAACATGGCTGTTGTTTCACCATCATTCTTGAAAGTAGGCATAACCTCGGCCCACTTAGTAATGTAGTCTACAACTACGATGATATAATTTTGATTTCCGGTAGATTGTGTTGGCTTATATGGGCTTGACCTAGGTTCAGAAGAATTATTTAGCCAAACAAATTCCGCAACTACTGGCCCTTTTGGCAACAACCCACGAAGCGCGGACTGAGGTCTCACCTGAGGTAGCAGGGGAGGGTGTTGGAACTAGGTTTCCACACCCTTGGGATGTCTTGGATGTGGTTTGGGGCTTGCGCATTGTTCTGCAGCCTCGTGCTATGCTAGATCCACACAGATCAGAATACCCTTATCGCGCTTATTACTGATGGAATCACTTATTACTGGTTTGATATAATTAAAACGGTCTTTAAGCAAACTTTTATTACTTTTGGTTACTTCGCACATCAATATTAACCCATTTATCATGCATTCAACCGTAGTAATTGTAGAAATCATAATAGTTCATTTATCGTAAAAGAGTAAAGTCACAATCAACACAAAATTCTAAAGAAACTTATCTTTATTATCAATGTTCAACAATACATCCAGATCCACCCTGCGCACTCAGCTGCAGGGGTCCACGAACACAGCTGCGGACTTTCCAAGCCTCTGTGCACATAGCTGTAGAGACTCTACCTTCTACCCTACTCCCTCAACTCGGACTTACAGATGCTTTCAAGTTATTTCCTTTCAGAACCCATTACATTCCATCTTCCAAAAGAACTACTTTCCCTCATAGAGCCCCGCTCTATTTATACTTTCCCTTGGCCCGCGATCCCTCTGCGGGCTGACTCTATTACTATTTCTTTACATTATTTTTGGGTGGACTACCCTTTGACTCAACCTACTATAGTTCACACTCCACACTTTCTGCAGAGTCTTTTACCCTATTATTACCCAAAATTTCGGGCTTCGCACCCCATACTCGTTCCATGGGGCTTGCGCTACCCAACAGTCCCCCAACAAAATCATCATGACTAGTCTCGAGTCACTTAGTGGCATGTCTAGACGCTCAGTCTTGTCTTCGTGATTTGCCTTTCGTTGAGTTGCACTCATCATCCAGCTACTCTTACTTTGTATCCCACAACGCTTTTCCGACTTCAGAGTTTCTACCCTATCTCACAACCGATGATGCTCATTCTGCTCTACTCCGTTAACACAGAACACCTCCTCCAAGGATTTTAGCACGAGCAGGGGAGCCGCATACAGGACCTCCTGGTACCACGATAGCCCTTTTCGACCGGTGTATCATCTCTTTGCACCATTCACTGCAACTAGTGTTGCAATTTTGCAAGACCCTGGTTGCTGTCTGCTAGATCCCACTCATCGAGAACCATCTAAGGAGACTTATTGATTGCATCTCCACCCATCGTCACCGTCTATCCATCCTTCTGTTGTTATGTTGTAATGTGCCATCCTTCCCCTAGGTGGGTGACGACATCCAGACCAATTCTACTTCGCATTCCCTTTTCTCCAGTACATCCCCTACTAACGATGTTGTAGCCTGTGGGATACCCACAACTGTCAATACCAGACTCCTTAGAGAGTCCTGTCCCTTCTTCGACCAGATTACTACCTTTAAGCACACGCTGGGTGCAGTGATGATGAATAGCTCCATCTGTATTTTCAAACCGTAGGTTGCCCAGCGGATTCCCCATGGTGATTTATAAGACATGAGAACTTCAAATGCCCAGATTTCCACTCGTTCCAGCTCATGTAACCTTCCTGTGTGAAATCTGTGATCGATCATTTCATATCTTGCTCGTACTGTGGCTCTTAATTTCCCACCACCCACTCCCTTTTGCCATAATGTAGCCATCTTGTCATGAACAGTGGTATTAACAGTCATCATTCCTTGGGGTGGCGCACCCGCGTGGCTCTATCCATGGAACCACGCTCCTGATTGTTGGCCAATTGTACACGTACCCTGATACCGACACATCTTTTCCCTAGATTGCTTTATCATCCCTCGCTCTCTTTCAACTGGTCAGAGCGGTGAGACTCTCCGTGGAATGGTTAGTGAGGCGGCCGGCCTGCTCATATAGAGCTTCAGGCGACTGTCATTCACTCTTCCTGGGAAGGGGTCTCCGTTGAGCTTAGCCAGCTGAACTATGCCCCCATCAATTACTTCTTTAACAAAATAAGGCCCCAACCAATGCATATGGAGCTTTCCTAGGAATTTTTCGAACTTACTGTCATATAATAATACGAGCTCATCCTTCTTGAACGTGTGCACCTTGATATGGCAATCATGCCATGCTTTCTCGCGTTGTTTTTGTACTTACTAATGAAATCATGCCAAAAATATTTCTTTGTCTAGTTCGTCAAGTTGTACGAGCCTCTCCTCCAAAGCCCCACGATCTGCCATTCCTATAGCTGCTACAATCCATAAGCTGGGCATGATATATTCCATAGGCATCACGGCCTCCTTACCATAGACTAGTTGAAATGATGTCTGGCTTGTCAACATTTTGCACGTGGTTCAGCATGCCCATAGCACAGCAGGGATGCGCAAGTCCCAATCGTTCTGTCGCGCATTAGAGATCTTAGTCAGCACGGTTTCCAATTTTTTTTTGAATTCCTCAATGGTCCCATTTGCTTATGGAATGTATGGCGTGCTTTGTTGGTGATATATTTGGAATTCGTCAGTGAGCGCACTGATGGTTTTGTTCAAAAAATGTGTTCCTCGATCACTCATGAGAATCTTAAGACACCCAAACCTGGTCAACACATCAGGTCAAGTATTCGGTCACAGTGATAATATAACGCGTGCCCGTCTTCCCTCGCGATTCAATAGACCCAACAAAGTCGATTGCCCATTTCTCAAATGGCTGTAGTGTTACCTGTGGGTGAAGTGGCATTTCATCCCTCCGTAATGACTTTCCTGTTCGTTCGCATACATCGCAGGCTCGACAGTATGCTTTTGAATCTTGATGTAGGGTGGACCACCATAATCTGGCGTGAAGAACCTTCTGGGCTATGGTGCAACCCGCATAATGTCTACTAGCAACCCCTCCATGTGCTTTAGCAAGGACATGTTCTCACTCAAACTCTGGTACATATCTGCGTAATATCTCATCATGGCCCATCTTGTAGAGATGGCCAAAAATTACAGTGAAATCTGCTACTTGTGTCACCAATTCCTTTTTCTGTTGCACAGAATACCCCTGCGATGCAGTGCCAGTAGTAAAAAAATAGATTATATCTTTAAAGTGGCCATCCACAATGCGCACTACATACAACTGGGCATCCGGGAGTCATTCTTCTAGATTCGTGGGTTCCTCACCCGTCTCAATCTGGGATAAGTGGTATGGACACGCATTCAGACATCCTGGCTTGTTAACAACCTCAAAATCAAATTCTTGAAACAACAGCAACCATCAACAGATGCGCCCCCCCAACAAAAGCTTATTCACTAGGTATTTTAGCACAGAATGATCAGTATACATCTTAAAATGTCCTCCAAGCAAATAGTGATGATACTTTTGGAGTGCTACACCATCTCCAATCCCTCTCGCACAATAGTAGAGTAATTTTTCTCGGCTTTTGATAACCTTCGACTTGCAAATGGAATCATATGGTCAACTTCCTCCGCACCTTCCTGAGTAAGTACTGCTCCTAACGCGATACATGACGCATTGACATGCACGTGGAACTCCACATCCCATTTTGGAAAGATCAAGATAGGGGCAGATGCCATTTTTTCCTTCAGCAATTCCAGGCTTTTTTTTACATTCCTTTTTCCAACAATACATGGCATCCTTTTTTAACATTTTTTCCATTGGATCCGTGATCTGGGTGTAACCTTTTATGAACTTCCGATAGTACCCCATGTGTCTCAGTGTAGCGTGGAGCTGTTTGACACTGTGCAGTGCTTGCATACCTAATATGACAACGATCTTTGCTGGATCCACCAGCAAGCCTTGCCTACAAATTACGTGACCTAGCAAGTTCCCGAAAGGAACAAGGAACATACACTTCTTTAGATTGAGCACAATCTAGTGTTGACGGTAGGTATCCAGCATTAATCATAAGTTATCAGTATGTTTCTTAACCAAGCAAAAGATGGTCCAATTGTTAAGATATACTTCCAAAATTTATGTATAAATTCTTTGAATGCAGCTACCACAATGTGGGAAAATATTGTCAGTGCATTCTTCAGCCCAAATGGCATCACCATATACTGAAAGCAACCCCTTTCCATAACAAACGTTTTCTTGCTTCAATCCTCTGGCGTGATCTTGATCTAATGGTATGTAGAGAATCCATCTGTAAAGGAACACGCTTCCTGCATGCCGACATT
This sequence comes from Pinus tabuliformis, assembly GCA_031772625.1. NCBI lineage: Eukaryota > Viridiplantae > Streptophyta > Pinopsida > Pinales > Pinaceae > Pinus > Pinus tabuliformis. Next base: position 1,000,874,158 of record CM062813.1, on the reverse strand, counting down.
TTCTAAGACTTCATTGGTAAAAGGTGTGGGAAATGGATTGTTAACACAAGCATCATTGAGCTTCCGTAGATCCACGCAAATGTAGATCTCACCCTTCTATTTCTTCTCCTATACCACCATCAGACTTACCCAATCAGACTCCTTGACTGGTTCAATGATCCTGGTTGCCAACATCTTGTCTAGTTCTTCTCGTACTTTTGCTTTGTATTTTGGATTCAATCAGTAAGGTCGCTGCTTTACTGGCTTCACGCTAGGCTTCAAGGTTATCTTTATCATTCCTAGTTCACCCCGAATCCCTTTCAGCTCCGTAATCTTAGTAGGGAAGAGGTCTCGATACTCCCTGAGTAGCTCGACAACCTTTTCCACGGTAGCGTCATCCTAGTAATCCCCAAGCATAGCATACTTTAGTTCTTCCTCTATTCTAATATTCACTTGCTTCATTTTTAATGGCGCTGCAATGTTTGGATCTTTTATTTCAGGGTCGCACACTTCTCTACTTCCTTCAGATTCTGGTAGATTGATGTTTTGTGGATCATCCTCATCCCCTTCTACTTTTACATTGTAACATTCCAAGGCCTGGCTCAGCTGTCGCGACCAGTCTGGTTGCACAACTTCTTCTGGTTCAAGCGGAAATCTGAAAATTGCGGTCTTTACTAGCTTTAACGCATCGTCCACTATATCCATCCATTGATCTTCAAAAAGAAATGTTGACAGAAACCTTTCGCACAAGATATCCCACTCACCTATGCCACATCGGAGCTCTGTTTCAATATACAAATTCCTTGGGATGACATTTAAGGTATGATAAAATAGGTGCACCCATTCTGGTTGCAGCTCTTCACCATAGGCTTTGGTCCATTTTTTCAGATGTATGTGCGGATTTTCTCATCCATCATATTTCTCCATTAATTGGAGTGCTGACTTCCCAAATCGTATTTGCATCATGGGCTTACAGCTTTGCCAATCTGTGAAAGTTCCTTCATGGGTACCCCACCATCACGCCGGTGTCATGCGCAATGCCCATTTGAGCGAATCAAATCGCTGGTATTCTGGTACTGCACTCTCAAACTTCATCAGGAATTCATTTACTATTATGAGCTTGTCATACACTGACAGCTTGCGGTCCTAAGCTTTAACGTAGTATACGGATTTTGTCAGCATATTGTAGCTTAAAGTAGCTGCCCCATTCATTCTATTCCACCATTGCTCGTCTTCTTCCTTCAAATCATTGGTGTATGGTTCTGCGTAACCCTGTGAAATTCTCCGTTCCTCTATTACCTTACCCTTTATTGGCCTTTGTGCAGCCATTTGGTAGATGCAATCCAAGGCTTCATCCTACTCATCATCACGCACAAGTTCCATGTAGTGGGGTCCCTCGGTTGGATCTAGCGGAACCAGTACGCAGCTCAGGTTTTTCTCAAATATCATATTCCTGTGCTTGAAATTAATAATCCCATTCATGTCGATGGCCTAGTCTATTACCAACAACACGGGGTACGAGTTTTTTTCATCCACTATCTTAATAACTTCAAAGTTTGTTCTAGTGCTTACACCATCCATGTCTATAGTGATTCCTTGCATCCTACCCATGGGCAAGATCTTCTGCTGATTTTCCATCCGTAATTGGATCGGTGACCATTGGAGTGGGGGCTTGCTGATATGCTCCCATGTCTACTTGGGTAAGACGTTCGCATCCGAACCGAGGTCCAGAATGACCTGATCCATCTCATAGTCACCAATCTGTGCTGTTAACCACATTTGTTGTCTGGTCCGCGACGTATGGCTCCCTATTTGTAAGACTATGCGAGGTTCTCCCCATCTTGCGAATTTGATAATTACCTCCTGCAATCCTTTCACTGCCCTATTATCGTGAAGTAACTTCACGCAAGTTTCTATGAAAGTTGTTAACATCAAGGGACCTTTATATGGCTCAAATTAATCTCCTTCCAAGGTTGCACCTATCCTTAGTACCATATTTACTTTAGGTTCTTCATCGCGTGGTTCAGCCCTTATCATTTGGACATTCTGTGTCAGCGCAAGAGGTGCTGCCCTTTTTTCGTGAATCCGTGCTAGCAGCATAGGGAAATCTAGCAGTTCATGGTCGAATTGTTTGCAATAGGGACATGATACTCAAGTTGGATTTGTGAAATCCTACACGTAGTGTCCTGGTCCTCCACAATTGTAACAAATTAGCTGTCCTTGACCCCTTCCTGGTCCCATTCACCCTGTCCTTGGAATCCCCTGTGTGCAAAATGTTGCAACTGGATTTTGACCTCGTCCCGCAGTTTGTATTCGGTAGGCAGATGCCTGATCCACCAACATTCAAAAATCTCTCTCCTTGTGACCCACCGATCTACAAAAGTTGCAAAAGAGCTGTTGGGGGGTTTGATTGTATTTCGGCAACAGGTGGCAATTATCCATGTTGTGTTTTCCTCCTACTTGATAGATTGTGCACCAGAGCGGGGCCATCACGCTCAGCCCTGCCTATGCCTCTAGTCGTAATGGTGCTAGTCCCCCCATGACCACAAGGTTTACCGCGACTGGAAAATGGTCTTTATCATGTCCCTAGCGCCTACACTTGATGCACCAAACTTCTTCCTGAACTTCCAGTGCCTGGTCTTGTTTTAAATTTCGTATTTCCAAACACAAATTTTGGACTTGCACTTGGATTTACTGAACTCCCAACCCTAGGTCCTGTATTGGGGTTCCGTGCAACTGCATTTCTGCCTCCAGCGCTTCTGCTTGGGTTGAGATCTTCTGTTGTGACAAAGCCAATTTCATATATGGCGTTAATGATGCGATAAACCAAGTGCAGTGCTGTGCATCTGTCAGGGTCATGTTGGCTTCACGAATAGTGTTTTTTAACCTCTGATCTAGATCCCACAGGGTCTCGCCAGACAACATCGTGATTTCTTTGAATCCTACGGCCGACTGCAACTCTGATTTTGGCTAGCTGAACTCCTTTTTTAACTCTGTGTAGATGTCCTCTATCCCCGCCATTGGGTTGATGCCCAAATACTTCATATAACATGTTTGTGCTTGGTCCTGTAGTGTGCTAACTAATATGGCTTTCTTGATATTATCATCCGTGATCTACTGCATGTTCCATACTAAATTCAATACAAACCAAAACTTTTCCGAATCTTCACTTCCTGCTCCCTTGAATATTGGTAACTGGATGAAACTCACCATTACTACCGTCCTGATCCTTCATTGTTCTTTCCTCTAGCATCCCTGCCTTTCACACAAGATACCCCTTAGGAAAATCCTAGTCCCAGCAACAGAACCATTTGTTGGCTTATATGGGCTTGACACAAGTTCAGAAGAATTATTTAGCCAAACAAATATCACGCAGCTATCGGCCCTTTCAGCAACAACCCGTGAAGCGCGGACTGAGGTCTCACCGGAGGTAACAGGGGAGGGTGCTAGAACCAGGTTTTTGCACCCTGGGGATGTCTTGGATGTGGTTTGGGGCTCGCGTGTTGTTCGGCAGCCTCATGCTATGCCAGATCCACGCAGATCAGAATACCCTTATCGCGCTTATTACTGATGGAATCAATTATGATTGGTTTGATCTAGTTAAAACGATCTTTAAGCAAACATTTATTACTTTTGGTTACTTCGCACATCAAGATTAACCTATTTCACATGTATTCAACTGTAACAATTGTAGAAATCATTAAATTCGCAATCAACACATAATTCAGAAGAAACTTATCTTTGTTAGCAATCTTCAACAATACATCCAGATCCACCCTACGCACTCAGCTGCAGAGGTCCGCGCACATAGCTGCAGACTTTCTAGGCCTCTGCGCACATAGCTATAGAGCCTCTACCTTCTACCCTACTCCCTTGACTCGAACTTACAGACACTTTCAAGCTATTTCCTTTCAGAACCCATTACATTCCATCTTCCAAAAGAACTACTTTCCATCATAGAGCCCCACTCTATTTATACTTTCCCTTGGCCCGTGATCCCTCCACATGTCGACTCTATTACTATTTCTTTACATTATTTTTGGGCAGACTACCCTTTGACTCAACCTACTATAGTTTGCACTCCACACTTTCCATGGAGTCTTTTACCCTATTATTACCCAAAATTCTAGGCTTCGCATCCCATACGCGTTCCACAGGGCTTGCACTACCCAATAGATTGCAATTAGTAAAATCAATACCCCACTTCGTAAAAAGACCGATGGTGATCATAGGGAAAAGAGGGGTTGGATGCATGCTTATTTTCCAAGTATAAACTTGACAAGGGTGGCATCTCTTGACTGCTTCAATACAATCCTTGAAGATCTAAGGCCAAAAGTATCCTGCACGCAAAACAATTTGGGTTGTTGCAAGCCCAGATATATGACTACCACAAGCTCCATTGTGGCAATCATTAAGCATAAAATCAGCTTATTCTAAGGTAAAACAATGTTTAAGGATTGAATCAACCTCGTGACGATATAAAGTGTCACCTATAATAATATACCTTTTAGCTAGGAGACATAATTTTCTACGTTCATCCTTTGAAAAAGTGAGTTGAAACTTCAAAGTCTAGAGATATATAACAATATCTCCATACCAAGGATATTTCAAGGAAATAAGAAAAAGATGTTCATTGGGAAAAGGTTCCTCATAAAATATTTCTTCCTCTCAAGGCAACTATAAGATCAATTCTACAAATACTAAGGATTTCTTAGACTTAGCCGACATGAATTCGAGATCAAATTCTTGTAAAGCTACAATCCATCTATTGTATTTTCCCCCAATTAGTCACTTGCTGAGAATAAATTGAGATGGATTGACGGCTACTAAGACGAAAGTTTTTTGAAGCAGAATATAATGTCTAAGTCACTGGACAACATGGATAGCTACCAAAGCTAATTTGTCAATGGGAGAATAGTGCATTTCAAGGTCCACTAAGCCTCATTTCAGATAATATATTATGTGCTCACAGAAGCATCATCCTCCTGAACCAGAACCATACCAATAGTTTAATCTGTTGGAATGAGATATAAAAGGAAGTCTCTGCTATAATTAGGTGGACTCAACAAAGGAGCAGAGGTTAATGCTTTTTTCAAAGCATCAAATGAGCGTTGCGTGAAATCATCCCATAGAAATGTGACCCCTTTCTTAAGCAATCTCATAAATCCTTTAGTAATCTTGGCATAACTAGCTATAAATCTCCATAAGAATTGGCTTTTCCTTGAAGACTCTGAATTTTATGAATAGAGGATGGGGGAGGCAATTGAAGTATTGCCTCAACCTTGAAGGGATCTACGTGAATCCCTTCAGTCGACATGATGAATCCCAACAACTGACTAGATGTAACGATGAAAACACACTTATTCGGAGTCAAACGGATTTTATAAAAATGACATCATTCAAAAATAAGTCGAATATGTTTAGGATGATCTATTCTCTTTCGAGAACGAGAAACTAAATCATCTAAGTAAGATTCAATAACATGTTTGATATCATGAAAATCATATGACATGGCCTGCTGAAAGGTAGCTCAAACATTTTTATAGGTGAAGTCACCCTAGGGTCTTGGGTTGAGAACCCCAACAGAGTGGAGGGCTTACAACATAAGGAGGCATGCAAACAAGCAGTCCTAATACTTAAAATACTGAAGTAGGAAGAAGAGCGATTACCCAGAGGTCCTACATTTGAGGTCGTTCCTGTAGGGTCCAAACCCTCTACTTCTTCCAATGATTTAGAACTTGCAACTCATTCAAGCAAAGCATATACAAAAACAATAATAGAAAGAATTTTCATGATATAGGTGTTAGGTCATATAAGCATGTAAGAAAATAAGCATTAACATAAGATTCATAAGAAAATAATAACATAGATTAATGTATTATGACCTTAAATATTAGGAACAAAACATCACCTCTTTATTGATGTAAACTAAAGAAAGTACGGAAGAACTACAACTTGAGTTGTTCACCAGCTCCAAGTGAAACTATCCTACGGATTCGTCCTACCTTGTCCTTAGAAATCCTCCTCCATAACTGCACACAAAGATGTCATAAATGGATGAAGGAAGTCTCAGGAAGGAAACAAAGGTTTCCTATGACTTGGGAGTGCAAAAGGTACAGGGATTTCTTCAGACTTGATCAGGAATGTAATCAACTATAATATCAATATCTAATCTTTTCCTCCTCCTTTAGGCTTTCCCATGGAGGTCTATTTATGCTTCTCCAAATTAGTTTTCCAGTTGGAAAATAGTTGGGCCACAGGATACAGTAGGTGAGTAATAGGTAAAACCCATAAACTCTGCCAAATTTAAGGAGATTATATATTTTTTAATGTTTTAACACATATATGCAGGTTGGGTATAGACTGAACCATGTGTACACACTTTTTATATAGGGAAAAACAACATATGGGATTTAAAACATTGCTTTTTAGAATCTGGACCAAGTCTGGAAGGGAAGGGTTTCCCTAGGCCATAATGAAGATCATAAAATATACCAAGGGTGGTAAATGGTGCTATAACACTCTTGATCTTTGGAATATTGGCTCTCAATGTCATGATATATGAATATAAATGTTGCTGGAATTTGAATTGAAAATCCTTATCTCAATCAAGAATATTTATATAGCATAAAGTCCATACTCCAACTCAAATAGTTCTCAATGGTTTAACGTGCATACATAAATGTTTTGAAAATGACTCTAATTCATTTTTCAATGTAATCTTTGTATTGGAGTGACCACCGTAGTGTACAATTCACATTATGAGACCTTAACTCCAACCATCACATATATAAAGAGGAGAGCATATATGAACCATATGATGTATATTACCATACGATTCACAACTCAAAGACCACAACTCACCAAAAATTATCCAACAAATCACCAATCCAACTGATTTGAACCACTAGCAAGAACGACCACTGTACATACAAGGTTTTGAATGCAAAATTTCATGAAGTTTTCTTGTCAACTGAGTATGAAACTCAATATTCAATGATATATCACTTTCTGCAACATGTGGGCATTACTATAGCCATGAATTGAGTATTGGGAGATGTTGAATAACTTCGTTTTTGAAACTTTTTGCTATCAAACATGAAATCTTGTCTTAGGTAAATCCATGTAGAGCACTCTTTCTCTCTTCGTAAGGGAGGAGTGTGTTTGATGGGTGCATTAAAGAGGGCGAGTTCATCCTTATTCCCCAATTCTACAAAGTCATCAAGCAAGCAGGAGAAGACATGTTGGAGTATATATCCGTTCAAATTTGGTGAGAAGGCAGTTAGTTTTGAAGGTGATGCTGGAGGAAGTGTTGCATGCATCGGTTGTGGGAACCATCAAAAATGATAATAGGATTTATGAACTACCCGCTGTGAAGGTAACTTCTCTCATATTCAAAAAGACAACAAGAGCTTCAATTTTAAAAGCAGGAGGCGAGTGCTTCACCTTCGATCAGCTTACACTTCGTGCACCACTAGGAGATAACATAGTATTGTTACGTGACTAATATCTACTTCAATGTAGTTATTTTAAAGAGGGTATTTATGATCAAACCCAAAAAGCCATGACTATCTCTTTATTGCCTAGTTCGTTACATGCGCGTCAAAAAATTGAAAAAACTAAAAAAACTAGTGTCACACGGAATAAGTCGATATTGCGGACAAGATAGACCTTCCTAGAATCTAAATAAGACCTAATCACAAGCAAACCAACCAGAAACTATCTTTCTCTAAATATGCTTTGATAAACAAATAGCAAACAAGTGTTTTTAGGGCCTACCTTAGGTCCAACACAAGCTTATGGATGCCCTCGCTCCTTTGATCCAAGTGAGCTCCTTTTCGCGAATATGCAAACATAAACAAGGCAAACAAATTAAATAGCACCTGAAAAGCCAATTGCATAAAACATATTTAACATGAAAGTCAAGGAGTCCATGAAACAAATAACATAAGATACTTGTTGAGAAAAATGATTTTGATTGTATTAATTCAAAGGAAGAAGAACTTTACAACCTTTGCCTTGACGTTGTACAAGCTCCTCCCAGGGTCTAGCAAGAAGTCTCCTCTACTTTGACAAGTTTCACTCACTCCCCAATGAAGCTAAAAAGATGTGTGATCTCTCCTCTTAAGCTCAACTAGGAAGTCTTGATTTCACCAACATTTACCCTAAAAAAATTTCAGCTTCTAACCTCCCTAGAAACAAGCTCAATGCCTTTATTTATAGTGCAATGGAGGGAGGTTACTAGGTCCTCCTTCAAAGGGATAAAACCCTCCTTCAAAGGGATAGCTCCTCTCATCAAGGGATTAGCTCCTTCTCTTTTGGGATGCATGAACCACCTCAGAGCGAACAATCCACGTCAAAATTCCTTCTAGAAACTTCTAGAATTAACCCAAAGTGAGTTTTTTAAGATAAAACTTGCGCCTTTCGACTTTCACAGGGGTACACACCTACACCGTTAAGGACAGAGCAGGCAGGTCCGCAGTTTTTGTACACTGAAGGTGCGGGACCGCAGGTGACCATGAGAGAAAGTGCAGAACCAGAGTTACATTGATTTTTAATGTCTTTCTCTCATTTCCAAAGCTTGATTTGAAGAGCTGAGGTCTGAGACTTGCTTAGGAGGACAGTACAAGTGATGATAGACCCATACTAACTACAAATAATCATGGTGATGATCTTTTTGTGTAACAGATTGCCCCCTAAAGTGTGAAGTCTGTAGTAGATGAGGATTTCTTATCATTTAGGAAGAGTGAAGTACTTTATCATTTTGAGGATCATCTTGTGGAGATCCCGGTTGGAACCTGTAAAAGAATTCAATGCAAAATATATATATGAGATCATATCATCGCCGAGGTAGGCATTCCCATGCTCAGATCAAAACTGACTAGAAAAACTAACTACTGCTCTGATATAGGAATGATCTTGTAAAACATCACAAGTATAGACTCATGTGGACACAGTATGGACGAAACAATCTGTTTATGAATAGTCCATTATATAATGAATACAAAATTCCTCGTAGCCTGGATTGTGGAAACTTGATCCAGGGTCTTCATTTCTACTTTCCTGAAATAGTACGATTCTATGCATGCGAATGAATGTGTTGATGTCGAACATGGTAGAAACCACTTGATTACCAGTCAATGATGTAAACTGTTAACAAGTGTGAGAGAAACCACCAATGATGTCAATGGCTCTCAAAGTACCCAGTACAATCCATGAGATGTGAATAAATGTATTGATGTCGAACATGTCACGGAATCCTTTGATCGAAAGTCAATGATGTAAACTGTCTTCAAAGGCGAGAGACCTGCCATTGAGGCATGCAGACTTCAAGGTACTGACGATTCCTAAATCATCCTTCTAGATAATGAGTTGATGTCGATAGAAAGAGATCCGTCGTAGGAAATCCCACAACACGAAATCATAGATCAAGTTGAAGAAATTTAGTTGCAAGGACTGACTCAGGGATGGTCAAGATGGAGGACATATATTTTGCAGATGAATGGCTTATTGGCAGTGACCTCTTGAACACATAACGACACGATAGATGGCTTGGTGACGATTGACCCAAAGTTAATACCCAGAAACCGGCTGAAGACTTTCAATGTGGTTTGATCAACTGTTAGGCAAAGGATTTCCCAACCCAGGTGAATAAAAGTGTCGTGTTCAAGAGTGGTTACAAAGTATGACAAACATGCTCATTTTTCTCTCTTTTCCCCCACCATTTCTAGCAAGTACCTCTTTATTTTTGACAAGCTTGAGGAGGATAACATTTGCTTGATTATAAGCTCATCCTTCGGATGATTCCAACTTAGTTTAAATTTGAACCCTAATAAGGAATGGTTCGTTCCCATTTGTAATTGAACAGGTCCTTTACTGTGAAATTTTAACGAGTCCAGTATAGGAGAAACTCAACGTTTTTCAATTTTAGAGAGTCTGAAAAAACTTAAGAAGACTCCAGGGTTGACCTTTTTCGTAAATTTGTGTCTCCCAAGCCAGAAAAATTATAAAATAATACTTAAGAGAACCGTTTGATCTTTTACGACCAAGGATTACTTTTCGTCATTAGTGCCTTTGACCCGAAAAAGTAAAAAAATTATCAATGACACATCGTTTTATGACCGATATCGAATTTGAAACGACAAAAATCCGACAATCTTTTCATGTTTTTTACGATCGGAAAAGAGCTGTAAGTGGACCGTCTTTTAATTCCGTTTTAACGAGTTTAAAAGAAACACTCGGCAATATTTTCATGTTTTAGGAGTCAGAAAAGAGCTTAAAGATGACTCTACATGTTTTTTCGTCGAAAATGATAGATTTCGCCTGAATAATCCTTTATTCTCCACAAGAAAACGAACATTACTCATACCTATTTGAAATGGATAAAAATGTCACAAAATACCTTTTCAAAGAGAAACATAAACAAATTTGAAATTTATTTACTCAAAAAACTTATAAAAAGGGCCTTTGTCAATTCATTTTTACTGTTTGAGTTTGGGTGAGAAAATAGTGTTTTTGCTCAGAAAACTTTCCGTGAAGATTGTGGAAAATCCAATCGTCGGAATGGAGCGCCATCTTCTCCAGGTAATCCACATCATCCCACTCTTTATTTTTAACCATTTAATTTTTTGTTTTTAGTCCTTTATTTCATTTTTGGGAGGGTTTTTAGGCGCAAAACCCGCTCGCGGGGGCCCGCAGGTTTACCATTGCGGGCCTGTGGACCCCGACTTTTTCTCCATTAGGAAAAATCTCGGGGTCAGCACCTTCCGTGTAGACAAAGTGCGGTCCCACGCACTTTGTCTAACTTGGAGGGTGCGGTCCCCGCCGCAAGGGTTTTTAACCCAAAAATTCTCAAAAATGGACCACACAAAATATTTTCTAGCATTTTAATTTGTCTTTATCCTTGATGCAGAGAGTACATCATGCTAGATTGGCGTGAACGAGAGCATGAGGACGTGGATGCCACCACATGGAATCATCAGCCTTCACTTGATGCTTTGAGGGCGTGCAGATTGTACAAATACAGGGCCATTCCTGGCATGAGGGCTCAAGTGGATTTCTTATAGTGGCTGGTTGACAGATGGAGCATACAGGACCAATGCTTCTTCATTGGTGGCCAAAAGCTCTAAATTGAGCCGGCGGACATATATTTCTTGACTGGTTTGCCTAAGAGAGGCAAAGACTTGACTCTGTTTGGGGCTAGGCCAGGTGGCTAGTCTGTCGATAGCCTCAGGCTAGAGTACTGCAACAGCCAGGCTAGAGACAAAGGGATAGACATAAAGACCATATCCCGTCCTGAGCTCATGGTGATTGCATTCATTGTCACCAGACTTTGCGGAGCTGCTGCATTACATATTGCCACCGGATCCCAGATGCGTATGGCAGTTGATTGCTTTCGAGGCACCATCTTCAACTAGTGCGATGCCGTGTTGGCCAATCTGAAAGGCCAACTGACCAGGGCCAAAAACGGACAACTAAAGACCTTTGGTTATGGGGCTTTGGTTGAGAGTTTTGGCCTGGAGAGGGTTCCTATGCTGATCCCCCAACACCTTACTATTGGAGCTGGGCTTCCTCGAGAGCCCAAACTGATGCGATGGGTCGCAGTCATGGCCCGTCACCCGGACGAGAGGACAGAGGTTTCTTGATTCAAACCTGAGTATTTCCAATGGCTGGAAAACCAAGTCTTTTCCATTCAGAACTTCCCTTACACTGGGATAGATTTTCGTGGTGACCCAGACATGGTTCTTCCACCAGGAGAGCAGTGGGACGAGTAAGGTAAAATCCTTTTCAACATTTTTCCTATTTTAATTTTTTGTTATTTTTTCATCGTCTCAAAACTGATAGTAAAAATTTCAAATTCAGATGTGGGTCCACAGTGACTAGCCGCTCTCTGGACTTACGAGAGGAGGCAACCAGTTGCACCCGCGCCAGCCCCACAGGACGAATCAGCAGAGGTTTTGGCCGAGTTGGAGGGTCATCTCGAGCGCTTGACAGGAGATATTCCTGAGACCACTATAGATGACATTCCTTGTCGACTTCAGCACTATGTGATTGGAGTCCCGGGACCTTTTAGGAGGTTCCTTTGCAAGGTGGCCCATGTAGTGGTTTCTTATAGAGATCATCACTAGTGATAGGATGATCGCCTATTATGGGCACCTATGACATTTTTGTTTTTTGTACTTATCATTTTTGCCGATCATAAGGTGTTTTCAACCTATGATCGAGGACGATGTATTTTTTGACACACTCCTATATATATATATATATATATATATATATATATATATATATATATATATATATATATATATATATATATATATATATATAGATATATATATATATATATATATATATCACTATTAATGGCTTATCTTGTAAATCGTGTTATGGAATGGTTTTAAATTCACATGTATGATTATTGCAAATGTATATTTAACACTCGAGAAGTAATTTCATCTGCTAATGTATTTAAAGACCTTGGAATATGCTGATATTCAATATAATCAAATTCACGTTCCAAGAGATGCACTCTCAAAAATAATCTTAATAACACTGGATTTCAAATGGCATACACTCTATTAAGCTGTAATACAATGAGTTCAGAATCTAACCTCACTATCAAACTCCAAATCCCAAATGAAATAGATTCAGATAATAACTCAATCACTGCACTATACTCGGCAATGTTGTTCGTTGTTTGACCGAGGCTTACCCCATGCATAGATACTAACTCATCAGAGGGCGAATAGATAACCCAAGCTACGGAAGAGATGTTCCATGTATTATGACAAGCACCATCAGTAAAACCAATGTCTGTTTGGAGAGGCATTGACATCTGCGATATCAAGAGTAAAACCAAGATAAGCAGGAATAATGACGAAAAAAACACTCTCTAAGCTAAGCACACCGTTTAAACTAAAACACACCAGCTAGAAAGAGAAAACTATCCTAACTAAATCTCCATACCCATTCTTTTAAGCATAATACCTCTTCAAATAAAGGCCATTTCTGGGTTTACCCAAAGAGTCCCCATCAAAGTCTACCAATTCATAAGCCCCTTTGGCTAGCTTTCGCTTTACAACATAGCGACCATGCCACATAGGAACGAATTTTCCAGCGCCTAATTTATCATTAGCTTGATCATAAACTAAGACTAGATCTCCTTCCGAAAAATTTTGAGGGGTCACATTTCGATCATACTGAGCTTTCATGCATTTTGTGTGAGTCTCGATCGCTAATGCAGCATCATGTCGATTCTCATCTAATTGAGCCAAGTATAACAAATGCTTTTCCTCTTCGGAAGTGGCTGGAAGTAACTCGATGGCCATTTTTAGTGACGGGATTTTGCATTCAATGGGTAACATGGCTTCCAAACCATAGACTAGTTGGAAAGGAGTGAACCCTGTTGATGTTTTTACTGAAGTTCGGTACGCCCAAATCGCTGAAAATAGCATGTTGTGCCAATTCGACCGATGAATCCCAATGATTCGTCAGATCATGATAACTAAAACTTTGTTGATGGACTCAACCAGACCATTCGCTTGTGGATAATAACGGGTTGAACTATCATGACGTAAACCAAGCTGGCCTGTAAGTTCGGTCATCATAACATTTCGAAAATGACGTCCATGATCAGTGATTATCACTTGTGGGACACCAAACCTAGCAATTATATGATTGAACATGAAAATTGCAACTGTCTTGCCATCTGCCTCGAATGTAGGCATTGCCTCGGCCCACTTAGTAAAATAATCTACCGCAAGGATGATATACGCATGCCCCCCGGCCGAGTGAGGGTTAAATGTAATAAAATCGATACCCCATTTGGAAAAAGGACCAACGGAAATTATAGGGTGGAGAGGAGCAGGTGGAGCGCACATCTTACGATCAAAAATCTGGCAGTTGTGGCATTTTCGGACCGCCGTAATACAATCTTTAAATAAAGATGGCCAGAAGTAGCCAGCGCGCAATATCTTTTGGGCTGTGGCAAACCCAAACATATGACCGCCACACGCTCCAGAGTGACAGTCATTTAGAACCCTTTCAGCTTCCTCGTGAGTTAAGCAACGTTGAAAAATGGAATCCGCCCCACGACGATAAAGAGTATCTCCAATAATCCTGAATTGTTGGGACTGGAATTGAATTTTTCAATGTTCTGACCTTGAAAAATCTGGCTGAAAGGATTGGGTCTGGAGATAAACAATGATATCCCCATACCATGGATCTAAAGTGCTGATTAAAAGAAGGATTCGTCCGCAATGGGCTCCTCCACCACAGTTTCTGTGTCAGCACGTGGGAAGTCACACATTAACTCTGCAAAAACTAAAGATTTCTTAGACTTGGATTTCTCAAATTCCAAGTCGAACTCTTGCAGGATAATGATCCATTTAGAGTACTTTCCCCCTAGCAATTTCTTGGTCAAAATGTAGATCATAGGGTTGCAATCTGAAATTACTGTAGTTTTACGTAGTATAATGTAGTGACGAAAACGTTGGACAGCTTGAACGGTTGCCAATGCCAATTTCTCCACATGTGAGTATTTTAGCTCAGTTGGATTTAAAGTTTGACTAAGGTAATATATCACATGTTCAGTTCCTGATTCATCTTCCTGAGCTAAGACCATTCCAATGGTGGAATGAGAAGCGGCGAGATACAAGAAGTAATCCTGGTTGTAGTTGGGACGATGCAACAATGGTGCATGGGTCAATGCGTGTTTGAGTGCATCAAAAGATTTCTGAGCTATCTCATCCCAATAGAATGGAGTATTCTGTTTCAACAACCAGGTAAAACCCTTTGTAACCTCATCGTAGTTAGGAATGAATCATCGTAAAAGGTTTGCTTTCCCCTGCAAACTTTGGAGTTGGCGAAGACTCGAAGGAGGAGGCAATTTGATGATAGCTTCAACCTTTGAAGGATCAACATGAATGCCGGCTTTCGAAACTACAAACCCCAGCAATCGACCCGTTTCTATACAGAAGACACATTTTTGTGGGTTCAACCGAATACGATAATGCCTACACCTCATAAATATTGCTCGTAAATGGACGAGGTGATCAACTCGATGTAATGAATGAGCAGACAAGTCATCGAGATAGGGTTGCACAATGTGCTTGATGTCATGAGACGCATAAGGCATCGCCCTTTGAAAAGTTGCTCCGGCATTCTTAAGCCCAAAAGGTAATTTGTAATAAGAAAATGTCCCCCATGGACAAATGAACTCCATTTTTGGTTGATCGGCAGGTAGAATGTTGATTTGATTGTATCCGGAAAAACCGTCCATAAAGGAGAATATTTCGCTGCTGGCACAATCATCAATGATTTGATCGATATAGGGAGTTGGATAATTGTCCTTTGGATAGGCTCAATTAATGTCCCTATAATCGATGCATATTCTTATTGTTCCCTGTTTTTTGTTAACCAGAACAATATTCGATACCCAATCCGTTAATGGGATCGGATAAATGAAACCTGCTTTCAACAGTTTTTCAACTTTTGCTTTAATTGCAGCAACTTTTCGTGGGTGAATCTGACGCAAACGTTGCCAGACGGGTTTAGTGTCCGAGTAAGTCTTGATTTCATGAACAACAATCGCGGGATCAATTCTTGGCATTTCCTCATAGGACCAAGCAAACACGTCGCGAAATTCTTTAAATAGGGCCTTATATAATTGAATTTCGTCATCTGTACACGAGGCACCTATATGAATGTTCTCAACAATTCCGGCCTTAATCGAAATTTCAATAGGGATAGTTCGAGAGATGTTTCCCAAATTTAACTCTGAATCAGGATGTTTCATTGGATTCTGAGGTTCCTTGACATATTCAGTTGTAAAAATTGATGAGAAATCATTTTCAAAACAATCATCCGCAGGTAAAAACAAAGATCTGTGATGGAGATATTCCCATGGTAAATCATCTACACATAGGATTTCACGAATTTTCTCATCAGAGTGAACAAGTTCAGAAAACATGGTTAAATCTGAGGTTGATGTGAAAAGTGATTCCTCATAGACCACATTCATTAAGTCATTTTCGGTTGAACACGGGTCGGCAAAAGACTGCACAGCTTCATAGGCAATTTCATATGGACTCAAAGGCATGGAATTACCAAATGAGTCTATCTCAGATTCAGAAGGGATGATCCAAGGATCATCATAAATAATAGTGTCTGATGTAATCATATGAATGGTTGCAAATGAAGATGATACGTTGATTGGAGGAAAAGGAAAAGTTCCCAGTAAACCGGCATCTTTAACTAATCCTACTCCAACATCCTTATATGGGATAGTCGTTTTACCAACATATTGAATACTCTCCGAAGAGGCTGGGTCAGATGAAAAGCAAGCCAACTGGTCTATTGTAATGATCTTTCCATTGTGTGGAAACTTTATTACTCGAAAGATCGATGAAATGACCGCTGTCATAGCGTAAGACCAACTTCGACCCAAGAGAAAGTTGTAATCTAGAGGGGCATCAACCACCTCCACATCTAGACTAACGGTTTTTCCTTCAACCCCTATAGGCAAATCCTGTAGAATGCCAAAAGGATGAAACCCACAGCCATCAAAGGCCTTTAGAATTGTCGGGGATTGATTTAGCGAAGGAGAACCAAGCAATCTCCAACACTGTATCGACATAATACACGTTGAGGCTCCCTCATCAATTACAGTCCGATGAATAGGTCTGTTTTTGACTATCACTGGAATCTGGAAAGCCATTTGATGAGGCAAACGCGATGTACTATTTTCTAGATCGGAAATTATTAGGTTTAGGTCCTGAACATCAACATCTCCTATAGCCGACAAAAGTAATTTATGTTGTGCTGGGCATGATTGCAGCACTTCCAAAGCCGACATTGCTGAGGGTGAAACAACTAAATCCTCAACAATGTTATAATTCTGAACCGCTCTCGCATGTGGATTGAAAGCTGACTTTCGAAGTATACCCTTGGTGGGCGGTTTGATTACCAAGTCTGGATTAGGTTTCTCGATCTGTAGTGGATCGGAACTGGGAGCTGAGGTTGATGGATTAGAATGAGAAGATTCTGCTTTACCATCAACAGGACTCTTACTACCATAATCTTGTGATCGAGTCGCAATCCTAACATGGGACATCATCAGTATGGGTTCTTCATTGGCACTTGAGGATGAACCTATCATCTTACTGTCTTGATCCGGAAAAGGATCCTTCAAAACAACAGGAGTTTGGGAAGCTTTGACAATCTTCGCAACCTCTACACGATGAGGGCAGTCTCTTGTAAAATGTTCATCATCACAAATGAGACAAGGATAACGAGGTATGCGCTTTTCATCATTGGATTCCACATTTTTAGGTTTCTCCTTTGAACTTTTATCTGTTTTATTCTTCTTCTTTCCTTTCTTCTTCCCACCGGATTTTGATTTGGCTGTAGATGACTCTACAACGTGAATATCGGTGGAAATCTCTGCAGAAGAATCTCCTGTTGGGGAATCATGCAAGGTTATAATGGGAGAAGAATTCTTGGAAGACTTCTTCTTACTTTTAGTGTTAACAGTGCCAATCATACCATCAACGGCATGAGATCCTGAAGGAGCTGTAGCGATTTGATTTTTCTTGGGAAGATCGGGGATTTTTTCGTGTAACTTACCTGACTGAGTGTAGACCAAGTCAAGGTACTGTGCTTGAGCAATGACTTGCTCCTCAGTAACAACTCCGGCTTTAGCAACATCTTCAATGATCTTTGGCAACAAAGATTTTACAAACCACTCAGCCAAGATTTGATCCGGAATAAATACCTTCACTAAACGACGTCGACATCTCCACTCATGAATATGATCTGAAATGTAAGTGGATGTCAATTGTTTTAGCAAAGTTAACAATTCCATGCCATTGTCATATCGGACTAGCAATTGAAAATGAGTTAAAAACGAGGTAGCTAACTGACTAAAATTATAAAAAGTGCCTCGTGGTAACTCAATGTACCACTTGGCCGCGAGACCAATTAGAGTGCGCTGGAAAAGCCTAAGACGGATTGAATCATTTGTAATGGAGTTAGACGCACACCAGAGGTGGTAAGTCATCACATGGTTCAATGGGTCCTCTCCTGATTTACCTTCGAACTTGGGAATGTCATTGGGCAACTTATTCGACATTGGCGGCCAAAATGGAAGATAATTAATGGGATCGTTCGTTAGGCGCAACAAGTTAGGTAAGTCCAAAGTTGCGATAAATGGTAACTGCCTATTAGGGTCCCTAAAACTCTCGGTCATGAGACCAGCCCTAGGAGTAGGAAATCCGGGATAGCTAGGAATAGGAATCGCGTTTGGGATATTTTATCCTCTCGGAAAACCAGGATTAACCGGACTGTACTGGGGTTATTGAGGTTGTTGATAAGCGTACCTAGGATACAGTTGATACTGATAGACTGGCTACTGCACAGCAGGACCGAATTGGTACTGTCCCTGGTACGGTTGATAGGTGAATTGTGGTTGACTTGTGACAACTGTACTTAAACCATGTTGTCCTACAGGCATCTGAACCGAAGTTTGAATCGTAGATCCAGACGGTGGTAAAGATGTCTGATGAGTAGATACAGGAACAGTAGAAACCGGAGCTATCGATACTCTAGAAGTAGATGGGGTAGATTGAACAGATGTTGTGGCAGTTGTAGCAGTCGTTTGAGGCGGAGTACGAGGTGTACTAGGCCCAGGCTGAGAAACTACCGAAGGTACAGAAGTTTGAATGTTAGACTGGACTGGTTGCTGGGGTGAACCAGAAACTAAGGGTTGTCCAGTTTGAGATGACAACTGTACACTTGGCTGCAACACTTGTTGGGTTTGCGATGGTTCCCACACTATATTCATTCCGGGGTACTGACCCATAACTGGTTGAGAATACTGAGGACCATAACCAGGTTGAGGGTAGGATTGATAATTGAAAGGTACATTTCCTGTTCCTTGAACAAACGTTTGACCTTGGGGTGGTTGGAAACCTTGGTTCGAGTATTGACCTTGGGGTTGATACCCTTGAGGCACATGCTGATACTGGGGTTGACCTTGGGGTACATACTGAGTTTGGGGTTGACCTTGAGGAACGTACTATCCCATAGGTATGTACTGTCCTTGAGGTTTCCCCCCAGATGAAAATTGTGTACCTTGAGGTTTCCCCCTAGGAGTTAACTGAGGCTGCCCCCCAGGCGGTAACTGGCCACCTTGAGGTTGAGAATTGGGAATAGAACCTGACATCATAAGAATGTCTTCTACGCTCAACGGCTTAGTACCATTACTTCCAGTTAATAACCCTTGCTCAATGGGTTGAGAAGATGCTCCCGAAAAAGTACCAGAAAGTGACTGATACCTGGAGGGAAGAGAAGGACCGCCATACAAAAAAGATTCAGGAAATTAAGTAAACATGGATGACTGTCCTGCCATATTGACAGGAGTATAAAAACCTCTAGGTGTTGGGTGATAAGGAGCACGAGGTGGTGAAAAATTTAACCCTGAGTTTTCTAGAAAATTAGTCAAAGAAAGATACCAAGAATTACTCCTAGGTGGACTGTAAAAAATTGATTCATGCTCCCTTAGTTCAATAATTGGTTGATTTTTAGGGATAGGGATGCCCACTTCTTCTTCTTCTGGAGCAAGTTCTTCAATAGCAATAAGTCCAGAAGGAAGATCTTGGGTGATTACTCTTTCTACCCTAGGTGAACCAAGACCACTAGAAGTTGGAGAAACAAACCCCGATGTCGGAGTAGCAGCAAATTCACTTTCAGGCTCGGATATTTCAGGTTCTTCATCTATATCACTAGTAGATGAAAAGCTACCAGTGCTTTCGGAGACAGACACTGACTGTGGATTATATTCTGCTACTGGTGTTTGAAAATCAGCATGTACTATCAAAGAAGATTCTCCTTCTTCAGGTGACCCAACTCTACTGTCTCTAGGAGTTACAAGGACTTTTAAGCCTTCAATTTGGCTTGGTACTTCCTCAGGACGTTGGCCCCGAAGTCTACGAGACTTCCTCAATAACTCAGCCACGTTTACAAATTCAGGAGACTGGCCCCGAAGTCTACGGGACTATCTTGGTAATTCAGCCACAGTTGAAAACTTTTAACTACTTCACACGCAAACAAAGTAAAATCTCAATGAAAAGCACCTAAAGTCTCTAAAGAACCAAAAAAATTTGAATCACATGCCTAAAGAATCTAGGAGATCAAACACACACAAACAGTAACTTTCCGGACTGAAAACACTAGTTGGTGATGAAATCCAACGTCGCAGAGTTCAATACAGAAATGGCGGTTGGAACAGTTACCCCGTGTTATAGACATTTTTGTGCCTTACAACTATAAGCATGAAATGTCCATAATCCAAGGGATCCAAAGTCCCTAAACATGTTGTTCCTACCCCTAGAGGAACAAGGCTAACAAACCACAGCAATTCACAGAAGTTCACCACCAGAAACTGCTCAAAAACAAGTCAATTCAGGATCAATTCAGAGGATCCACTATCTGCCTGCGTTTAAATGTAGAGGCTACACTGGCTAGTTGCATTGCAACGCAGGTGGAAGCACTACCAGGGTGTGCTGAGCGGGAAATGACAAATGGCAGGGTCCTTTGTGCGAGGTGTAAAGACTGTGCAAGCTTCCATAATCTTCCTCCATGACACTTGCCTTGATGAGTTCGACTAAGTGATGAGTAAGAGGCTCTTAGTCTTCAAGTGGAAGCAAGAACTAACAGAGGGAGAGGACATTAGTCAGATCTCAAGCTGACTCATCCTCTCTCCAAACATCTATATATGGATCTCTCTTCCATGAGATCCAGGAGGCTGGAATTTTGTTATTGCAAAGAATTGCTGTTGGTTTGAGATTGGAATCATTGGGTGCTTAATGTTTTGAAGGGAGGTGAAGAAAGGATTTCATTCGCTGGGAGGTAGATGCTGGATTGGAACCCTCTTGGTTGTATCTCCTCCTGAACCTTGTTATTCATCAATAAAGCTATCTTGGTTTCTCCTATATACTGATGTATCTTTGATGTATGATTACATTAGTATGTTTAGTTTATTTCTAATCCTGAACTAGTTATGAATATGAATCTATGTCTTTGTGTAGTGTTCTCTTCTTGTGATCTTGCAGGAACCTGTTGGAGCTGGGCGAGCGAGAAGGCAAGTAGTTGGGAACTCTCAAAGAGAAGAGAAACTGGATCGAGGGACAAACGGAAGACACCGGTTAGTCCATCCATCTCTCTTCATTCTTAGTTCATAAAGGAAGAATACTAGAATAACTGTTTCTATTTGTTGCTAAGGCACTGTCACACCTTAGGTGGATAGGATCGTCCTGCATAGGCATTTTTCCCCACAACAAATTGGCGACTCCACTGGGGAGATCTGTTTAGTCATTTTATTTGTGTCTCTATCATTGTTTGTTTCATAGACTTAAGAGCAGCAATCGAACTGCATCTGCTATTTTCAGATGCAAAGTAGACAGCTGCTGCTTTGATCCAATCACTGGATTTATCTATGATCTGAAAAATGGACTCACAAATGATTTGATGATCCTTTGTGATAGATCTTAGCCCTCCTTAAAATCATCCCTTTGATTGTACCTAATTGATAGCTTTGATCCGGCAAAAAACTGTTGATTTAACTGCAAACCGTAACCCAGAACCCAGAAAAAACTCTCGTTTCTGCTTCAGTGTAGACTCTGTGAAGAGGTTCTGCATTTCAACGCAGGTCCCGTGAAGGCTACCTGCACTGAATGTCAATACCTCTGTGTTGGCAGTGCGCTGATCAGTCTTTGCCTTGTCCAGCTGTGGTTCTCTGTTTCTTTTAGCTCAGTTTTATCTCTGTTTTTTGCAGCCTGTTATCAGTCAGTATACCTATCTGAAACTCCTTTTCTCTGCTTTAATTTCACCTCCTTTTGTAGAAAAAGACTGTGAGTGTTTTTATGTGTTTGGGGTGTCATTTACAGTTTTCCTTTGCAAGAGTGAAATAGTCAACCTGTAGCCCTTGATTCAAATCTGTTGATTTCGATCTTAGGAGAGAGTTCATTGGTTGATTGACAGTTGATTATACGTTTACTTTTGCTTTTGGTTTGAGTTTGTCTCTTTTAAGTGTCGAAACAAGTGTTCATTTCGAAAGTCGTAAAGTGTTGTATTCTCTTCTACCCTTTCTGATTTTGAAAAAGTAAACTTGTTTGTATTTGTCATTTTAAAAGCAAATTCAAAGTTGTACAAAAAGCTTTCTTTGTAGGCATCAATATGAAGAGAGTGGAAAACAAACACCTGCATTGTGCATTTGCATCTTGATAGTTTGCATGCTTGATTTAGGAAAAGTGCATTTAGAGTGTGCTGATTGCTCTTTGAGAAAAGATGGTGTCTTTCTTTTCCCTTTGTAGCTAGGATTTTCATTGTTGAAAAAGAGATAAAATTTGCTTATCATCTTTTAGATTGCATTTAGGAGTTGTATCTACATCTCATGGTGAACCTCAAAAGGAAAACTTCTAAGAAAGATCAACCTAAAATAAATTGAATGAACTTAACAACGCTTTGTAACTTAATGCACAACATAGAGGTCTAGGCTAGAGACGTGTTCCGGCGTCGTAAAGCCTGGTGACTGTCGATCTCGCTGATGGTGGGTGATTCCTCCTGAGGGACGATAGCTCCAATACGGATTGTGCTCCCACGTACCGTCGAGTATATATTGGGAGACCCCTATAGGCATAAAACCTTTATCCTTAGGAAGCCGTGTCGACCGCCCTACTGATCGCAATGCACCGAACACAGCGTTCGAGAAGATTGACTGCCGTACCGTAAAACGTATTCTGCAGTTTTGTGATTGGTTTGGCACACCCTCTACCTAGATCTCTAGAGCAGTTCCTTTTGGCCTTTTTCAGACTCTATAACAGAAAAAGTCCATCCAAGCATTTGTCACTTCGGGCTTGTTAAAACATCGAAGGCGACTAGATTCATCTTTTGTTTTTTCTCGACTCTTTAAAATTGAAAAAACAAGTTGTGTCTAAAGCATCATTAAAATTTATTTTAACGGAATAATAAATCACCCCTATTCCCGCGTTGATCTTTCAGTTGAGAAAATGGAGACCTCCAACCAAGGAATTCCCCTTGGTGGAAGTCCTAGTCCCTTCTCCTCTTGGGGAGATGTTGGAGCGCCCCATATGGCCACATTGTCGCTTCCAGGACTGACAATCGGCTTGCCTGTCTGGCTCTTCTCAACTAATGTTGTTCAAAACACCACTATTCCTGAACAATCGAATCATCAGTTAGACCAGTCCAGAGCTGCCCACCAGCCTTCCACTTCCTCTAACTCTTCCTCTCCTCCTTCCTCTTCGCTTGATGGAGCTGGCAAAGCCAAAAACCAAGCTCTTAAGGAGAAGAAGGAAAAGAAGAAGAAAGAGAAGAAGAAGAAGGAGCCAAAAGCGACTAGGTGCAAGCGAATGGCGTCTAATGAAAATCCACACACTGCACTGACCAGGCCTAAATCTTCATGTGTCATATGCAAGGGAGACCACTTTCACAGAGATTGTCCTTGCATCCCTCGAATACTAAGGGATTGGTCTCCCCGATTGCATAATTCATTGGCGTCAACCTCTGATAGCCATGTTGACAACACACCATCAACTAGTGAAAGTGAAGCCATAGGACAGAGAGGGAGAGCTAGATTTCCCTGCAAACTGTGTGAAGGTGACCATGCCATCCACCGTTGTCCCTTCTTAGACGAGGCTAAAAGAGTTTTGGAAGATCGCCCGGTTTTACCAGCACGACTTCCTCTTGGATATCAAAAGCTCCTGCCAAGTCCTTCACCAGTTGAGAATCCAGTTGGCCCACTCAGGGGGTCAGCCGAAGCACCTATCATTGAGGATGAACCGTCCGAATCCATATCTGATGAAAGTCAAAATGTCGATGCGGCAGTTGACCCGGTCTTGCCTTCAGAGGTTCTATCTTCGAATGATACCATCACAGAAGAGAATAAAGACGACACCGTCCAAATTCTCTTCATCAACACAGACTCCGACGAACACGGGGGCACTCCCCCCATTCCTTTATCGCAGGAAGGAAGTTCGTCAGAGTGATACCCGGCCGTTTACTCAGTCCCACCACCAAGCAACCTAGTTGTCTCCTTCGACTGGAACCAACTAAGCAGACCCCGTTTTCCAGCAAGCATACCATTCAGAATTATCGTCCAAATATACAGAATGGTCATGGCTGGCACCATCATTGATGAAGGGGCATCTGTGAGTATTCTTTCCTCCACTGCTTGGAAAGCGCTTGGTTCGCCAGCGCTTTTGCCTGAAATGAGAAATCTGACAGGCTTTGATAAAGGAACCAATCGACCTTTAGGGATCCTCCCCAATGTGCCCATAACATTGAAAGGGAAGACCATTCAAATGAACGTGATGGTCATTCAAGGACCCTTGGATTATAACCTACTCCTTGGACGAGACTATATATATTGCATGGGAGCCATCGTCTCCTCACTCTTTAGAGTAATGTGTTTTCCGCACGAAGGAAGAGTGGTCAAGCTCGTGGACCAGCTTTCATTTCCCGGATCATGCATCACAAATAGTCATATACCATCCCTAAATGGTCTCTTCACGCAAGAAATGTCTCAACCCACGGTCCGTCCTCCCGATGAGCGCGAGTAATTCGGAGGGATATGACTGGAACCCAGGGGGAATGCGTCCTGGTCTGCTTCGGCAGGAAAACTTTAGGTATAGAGTAGGTTTCCGCGAGAGAATATGACTAGTCCGTACCTCGTCCGTGATTGGAAGAGGGGTTGTTCTAGAATAAGATTCTTTTGTTAAAGTTATGTGTTTGACAGAACAGAGTCACTCACCTTTGTCTATCTCGATAGATATCGCCAAAGAAGTGTTTCATTTAATGTGTGAATAGGACAATCTTTGGGTAACCTGAAAGAGGTAGGCCTCTCTCGTTAAAACAAATGTTTTGGCGGAAGTGAAGTAGAGGTAACCTTAAAATCGTACTTTATACCTGGGGGCATGCAAACCTTTTTGAGTGCAAGCAAGGGGTGGCTATTTATTTTTTTTAAATTTTTAGGTCCTCCCTTTAAACCTGTAGGTCTAACCCTTTAAACTCGTAGGATTAGTTGTTTCCGAACTTGCATAAAGAAAGGATTCCAGGAGCATAGCTTTGTGAGGCGCAAACTCCATAAAAAATGGAATCTTACATGAGACATTCTTATCATATGACCGGAAAATCGAGCCGTTTTAGCACACAGTTCATGCTCGTCAAAAAATAAACGCAAGATCTGAGCAGTTTTAGCACATAGTTCATGCTCGTTAAAAAATAAACATAAGACTGAGCAGTGTTTTTCTGCGTTTAAGCTCGTTAAAAAATGAACTATCTTCTGGTAAATAACCACCGTGAATGTAACATTATCAGCCATTAAAGCCTTGGTCGTGTTTGCACCATCACCTCCACTTTTTCATTGCCCGATCGTTCACCTCCATATGATTGTTTACCCATTTTGAGGAATAGCTGCGAAGAGTGATTTCACTAACCATCCTTGTGACACTGCCGTGATTTGAAAATTCCAACCCGTACCTGGAATCAGCTGCTAACCCGTTTTATCACTCGTTCCTCAAAAGACGAGTCTTCTTTAAGCTCTTTTCATCTGACTCGTAAAATATGAAAAGATTGCCGAGTTTCGGCCTTCCAGCTCGTTAAAGCGACTAGAAGTGCTATCCCTCCTCTAGATTTTAATCTTTTTGGACCTGAGGGATTATTGCACAAAAAGATCGAGCGCTTGTTTTGTTCAGCTCGTTAAAAATATCGAAAACTCATCCCTTCTGTATTGTTTTATACTTTTTCAGACTTAAGGGATTAGATGAAAAAAAAGGACTTTTGGAGTTAACTTTATGTACCTTTTCAGACTCTCTAAAAATGAAAAGGACCGAGTTATCCTTGTCGTTAGACTCGTTAAATGCATGAAATAGCGAAAACTTGTCTTTAGACGAGAACGAGTTTCACTATCGCTAGGCTCGTTAAAACATAGCGATGGGCTTGCCCGAAGGGCAAGTTATAGAACAAGCATATGTTATCCTCCTCAAGCTTGACAAAAATAAAGAGGTACTGGTCAGCAATGACTGGGGAAAAATTGGGAGAAACTCAAGAAAACTTTGATGGTAGCAAGTCGCTCTTGAACATGACACTTTTCCTCCGTACCACAATCGGGTTGGGTTGTTTCATTCACAGGTCACCTCGCCATGGTCTTGCCATACCATCCATATTTGGGGTAATGCTACCGATCCATCGCATAAGTGTCGCCATATGTTCAAGAGAAGTCGTTCAGAGAAGTCACCTGTGTCCCATCCACTACCATACATTATACTCTTTCATGACCGCCACCCTAAATCATATGTCATCAGATCGTTTTCACCTCCATCAAAATCATTAGCTCCGTTCCGTGTCATTGATGTGGGATTCATTAAGGCCCTCCTTTGATGGGTCACTTCTTGTCGACATCAGCTCATTATCGAAGAAGTTGATCTAGGAACACCCCCTTCAGTACTTTGAAGCTTGCATGCCTCAATGGCAAGTTTCTCACTTCCGGCGACAAGTACACATCAATGACCTTCGACCGAAATATTTTGCGTGGTGTTCGACGCCAAGTCCTCTATTCACACCACGTGAATTGTACTGCAGTACCTTGAGGGTCATCTTCATTATCGGTGATTCCTCTCGTGCTTGTTAACAGTTTACATCATTGACTGGTAATCAAGTGATGTCTTTCCATGTTCGACTTCAGAACAATTCTCACATGGATCGACTTGTACTTAGAGTGAAGATCGGACGAGATTGAAGACCCCAGATCTAGTTTCATCCATCCGGGCTGCGATATATATTCAGAAAATAAAGACATAGAAATGTACATCTTTACATCACATATAATGAATTTATAAAGCTGAGCATGGGAATGCCCGCCTCAGCCAGATCGTGAAAAAAAAGTATGAAAATAATGTATTGTATTACAGGTCTCCTCCCAACATTGAAAGAACTTCGGATCCTCCTAATAAAGCATTTCACCCGATAAACGGCCTCATACTTTAGGGGGCAACTGTTATAGACATTTTTGTGCCTTACAGCTATAAGCATGAAATGTCCATAATCCAAGGGATCCAAAGTCCCTAAACATGTTGTTCCTACCCCTAGAGGAACAAGGCTAACAAACCACAACAATTCACAGAAGTTCTCCACCAGAAACTGCTCAAAAACAAGTCAATTCAGGATCAATTCAGAGGCTCCACTAGCTGCCTACGTTGAAATGTAGAGGCTACACTGGCTAGTTGCGTTGCAACGCAGGTGGAAGCACTACCAGGGTGCGCTGAGTGGGAAATGAAAAATGGCAGGGTCCTTTGTGCGAGGTGTAAAGACTGTGGAAGCTTCCAGAATCTTCCTCCATGACACTTGCCTTGATGAGTTCGACTAAGTGATGAGTAAGAGGCTATTAGTCTCCAAGTGGAAGCAAGAACTGACAGAGGGAGAGAAAATTAGTCAGATCTCAAGCTGACTCATCCTCTCTCCAAACATCTATATATGGATCTCTCTTCCATGAGATCCAGGAGGCTGGAATTTTGTTATTGCAAAGAATTGTTGTTGGTTTGAGATTGGAATCATTGGGTGCTTAATGTTTTGAAGGGAGGTGAAGAAAGGATTTCATTCGCTGGGAGGTAGATGCTGGATTGGAACCCTCTTGGTTGTATCTCCTCCTGAACCTTGTTATTCATCAATAAAGCTATCTTGGTTTCTCCTATATACTGATGTATCTTTGATGTATGATTGCATTAGTATGTTTAGTTTATTTCTAATCCTGAACTAGTTATGAATATGAATCTATGTCTTTGTGTAGTGTTCTCTTCTTGTGATCTTGCAGGAACCTGTTGGAGCTGGGCGAGCGAGAAGGAAAGTAGTTGGGAACTCTCAAAGAGAAGAGAAACTGGATCGAGGGACAAACGGAAGACACCGGTTAGTCCATCCATCTCTCTTCATTCTTAATTCATAAAGGAAGAATACTAGAATAGCTGTTTCTGTTTGTTGCTAAGTCACTGTCACACCTTAGGTGGATAGGATCGTCCTGCATAGGCATTTTTCCCCACAACATCCCGACAACTTGCTTAATGAATAGACTGGCACAAGTTCCTCCACTTAATCGTCTCGAGTGAAGTGAACCCCCCAGAAATTCCAAGTGAGTCTAGCCAACGTCTGCTCCAGGTATAATGGGATCTTCCCACCACTGTCACCTTAGGAAGAATCCTAAAGAATATGGCCACTAAGGTTACCAACTGAGACAAATACACCTGGGGGAATAGTCTACGATCCGATACGCACACAAGGGTAGAGTAGCAAGCTCAATCCCCTTGAAGGCTCCTTGACATAATCCAAGGTTTACCAACAAGTGACCCCAGGCTCCTCGACAATGGTTAATCCAAGGTTTACCATTTTTAATACGTGAATATCTTGCGTCCTTCCCAATGAGGAAGGATTGATTCCCACACTAGTTCAGACACGATCTCGTGCTTCTCCTTTAGGAGGAGCTTTCCCAGAGCATAAATGCAACAATTGGATTTCTTCCCTACCACAAGATACAGCTACTTGTTTGTTTTTACTGTCTTGGAGAGTTAATTACCCTCCTACTCCAAGACACTAGCCTAAGCTAAGTTGGTGTATCAGAGCCCTAGAAATAAAAATGTTACTAGGTGAATTTTACTTTAAGCGTTAATTTTAGTGGTTTTTGTTTAAGTCCAAAGGTGCGGAGATGAAACTCGTGGTATGAAGACTCGACTCAAAATCACTAAAAATGCACCTAAGATGATCTAAACAATCTTTTTCTCTTCGATTAACTTCTAAACTAAGAAAGAGTTTTAGAATGCAAATACTTTGTAAACAAAAATCTTTCTCAGTTAAACAAATTAAAAGAAGAGCTTTTCCTTTCCAAAGCACTCAAAACGAGACAACTAGTTATTTCACAAAAATTTCCTTTTTTCGTTTCAAAGCACTCAATCACTACAAAAAACAAACTTTTTGTTTTCAAAAGAGCTTTTTATATTTTTTAAAAAAACACTCAAAACTAATGAAAATGACTAACTTTGAGATCTACAAATTATAAAAACCTATTTGAAGTCAAAGCCTACTAAAAGTCTTTTTAAGGATGTTTTACCTAGCTAGATGTAAGCTAAGGACCAATTTATGCAGAATCACAAATAATTCAAGAACAACCAATTTTGTTTTCTTTTTGAAAATGAAAATCCAAACTTTCAAGTACAAGCTTTTCGAAGTTTTGTAAAGAGAAAACTTAAAGCGGATTCCTCAAATAAGGGGAGATTTCAAAAATGGTCAGACTCATAAGAAAGCTGGTAGACACTAAGGTGATCTAAGGTCCCTACAGCTTCTAAGCTCAGAGCCACTACACAACCAAAATGAAAACAAACCCAACAAGCAAAACTCCTAGGAATTTCACCTAAAACCCTAACACTAACGAAATCAATGCAAGGAAAGCTTCTGACAAGTTATATGTAGGTCTGGGCAGTGGACAACAATTTCTAAAGACAAACTAAGTTGACTGATAGAGGAAATCTTAAGGTTTTCAAAATTTTGGCAGGGTCTGCAAGCCCACAGTTGGCACAGGTGTCGTCCCGCTCTGTGCTAAAAGCCAAGTTGCGGGTAGGTACGCACTGTGTCAAACGGCTAGGGTGCGGTCCTCTCCCAAAGCTATGAAAAATGAAAAATAACCGTGGATCTACAAACTCTACCCACTTTTACACATAACAAGCCAAAAACAGAAACAAAAATAGAGTTTCTCAAGTCAAAGTAAAAACAAGGAAAGCAATCAAGTCCCCAGTGGAGTCGCCATTTTGTCACACGGAATAAGTCGATCTTGCGGACAAGATAGACCTTCCTAGAATCTAAAGAAGACCCAATGACAAGCAAACCAACCAGACACTATCTTTCTCTAAATATGCTTTGATAAACAAATAGCAAACAAGTGTTTTTAGGGCCTACCTTAGGTCCAACGCAAGCTTGTAGATGACCTCGCTCCTTTGATCCAAGTGAGCTCCTTTTCGCGAATCTGCAAACACAAACAAGGCAAACAAATTAAATAGCACCTAAAAAGCCAATTGCATAAAAACATATTTAACATGAAAGTCAAGGAGTCCATGAAACAAATAACATAAGATACTCGTTGAGAAAAATGAGTTTGATTGTATTAATTCAAAAGAAGAAGAAATTTACAACCTTTGCCTTGACGTTGTACAAGCTCCTCCCAGGGTCCAGCAAGAAGTCTCCTCTACTTTGACAAGTTTCACTCACTCCCCAATGAAGCCAAAAAGATGTGTGATCTCTCCTCTTAAGCTCAACTAGGAAGTCTTGATTTCACCAACATTTACCCTCAAAAATGTTCAGCTTCTAACCTCCCTAACAACCAGCCCAATGCTTGTATTTATAGTGCAATGGAGGGAGGTTACTAGGTCCTCCTTCAAAGGGATAAAGCCCTCCTTCAAAGGGATAGCTCCTCTCATCAAGGGATTAGCTCCTTCTCTTTTGGGATGCATGAACCACCTCAGAGCGAACAATCCACATCAAAATTCCTTCTAGAAACCTCTAGAATTAACCCAAAGTGAGTTTTTTAAGATAAAACTTGCGCCTTTTGACTTTCACAGGGGTACGCACCTACACCGTTAAGGACAGAGCGGGCAGGTCCGCAGTTTTTTTACACTGAAGGTGCGGGACCGCAGGTGACCATGAGAGAAAGTATGAAACCAGAGTTACATTGATTTTTAATGTCTTTCTCTCATTTCCAAAGCTTGATTTGAAGAGCTGAGGTCTGAGACTTGCTTAGGAGGATAGTAAAAGTGATGATAGACCCATACTGACTGCAAATAATCATGGTGATGATATTTTTGTGTAACAACTAGCCTGTCACAGAACATATCTGTAAACAAAATGGATATTTCAAGGCTCTATACCACAAAGTAAAAGGATTATCATGGTTCTTGATGTGTAGTGGAAGGGCAATTGAAGGTGGGATTTTTTGTTGAAACGAGAATGGTTTCCAAGAAGAAACCCAGCTCAAAGAAAAAAAAATCTAACCAAGAAAGATCGAAATGGCCCCTCGCAAAGGAGCTGAAATATGGTGGTGAACATTGGGCACAACTAGAGGAGGAACATTGCCTTGTTGATGACACTTCACCATCTTTGAAAATAATGAAATATATTTTAGACAAGGAAGATGAAGAAGATGAGGACAAATGTAGGATAAGGAGCTTTGATCAAATTTCCAACACACTCACTGCACTTAAAGATATCCAGTTCAAGAGATGGACCAACAGTTGAAACGAAGACATTATTTCACAATCACCATCACATAGGCTCAACAAAATTGTTGTGCTAGATAATTTTTGGTGCCCAATTGAATCTTAGCTCATGAAGGATCCTGTCATTATGGCTACTAGAGAGACATAGGACCGATCATTTATCGACGCTTGACAAGAGAAGATTTTAATGTGGGGGGAAGAGGACAGAGAAAGGGCCATTTCCCTTTTTTTTGTTTGAATTGATTTACAACACTGCATGAAACAAAGACCAATTCTATTCAAGGATAAGGATAATTGACCAATTTGAGGAAATGTTAGGGTTGACAGAGTTGGTAGGGAATTTCAGGGTAGAAAATCTAATGCATAAATGGTGCGGAAGAAGACTACACAATTAGTGGTTGATAAACCCACAGAGAAGGCCACACCTCATGGCTCTGATACCATGTTAAATAAAACCATGGTGAAGACCAAATATATGAATGATAAGCCTTGAATTCTTTTCATTATTCACATGATGTACCTATTTGTACAAGTATAGTGACCCTTGGTTTCATATTCCAAGAGGTCTCTTGGATTCCCTTTAACTGTTCAACTTCCACACCAACACTTAGAGGATTGGGTGTCCAAAAAAAATTCCAGGAAAACTCTTCCTAATCTCCCTCTATGCAATTATAGTTGATTGTATTCCTTTTTCACCCTTTTTCCTCTCTAGATACTATGAAGTATAGTGCCCCATCTTATGACTAACAAAATTCTTGACCTTAATCAAGTCCCTCTTCTTCTTCTTCGAATTCTTGACCTTAATCAAGTTCCTCTTCTTCTCCTTTGATTGTAAAGTTGATTCCTCACTCTTGCTACTAAAACCTTTCCTTTGCTCCTCCATCCATGATTCACAAGAGAAATATTTCCATCATCAATCTTATGTTGGCCTCCTAATAGATATTCCTCGCAAATATCCTCCTAGATGAAATAATCCCATAGTCAATCCAAATCAATAAGTTTCTCTCACGCCATGATTCCATTGATTAAAGGATCCCATGGCTTTGTGAATGCATTCAAGGTCATTATTACCATCTTTCCATCTCCCACCTTCTCCTTGTGAGTGGCAAAATTATCATTAATTTGTGTCATATTGGTGAGATAAGTAGTCAATATATCCAATTTGGTCATTTTGGCTAGTTGGGGCTTGACCTAGGTTCGGAGGTGATTTAGCCAAACAAAACCTGGTACTACTAGCCCTTTCAGCAACAGTCCATAGAGTGCGGACTGAGGTCTCACCCGAAGTAGTATGGGAGGGTGCTAGAACCAAGTTTCTACTCCTTGGAGATGTCTGATGGTTTCAAGTGGTCTGTGGTTGCACACGTCGCTACGCACACTTACCCGTACCTCGTAGCCTATGATGTTGCCTTCGTGCATCCCTACTCGGGGACCGAACAATGTTATTACCCAAGACTTTACTAGTAACCTGATATTAGTTGATTAACTTAGCTTACTTGCCAATGTAAAGTATACTTAGCAATATAAATCATTCATAAAAGTATGCGCGGTAAATAAATAGTACATTAGCAATTGATATCAAACATGTAATAAATCAAGAACACATACACGGAGTTCAGATAAAACTTCTCTTTATTATTTTCTTCCTTGGGTTACAAACTCTATTCCACCCTATGCACTCAGCTGTAGGGTCCATGCGCTCAACTGCAGACTCTACTAGGCCTCTGCGCACTCAGCTGCAGAACCTCTTCCTACTACTATGACCCAAGACACTTAGACTCTTCTTCTATGCTTCGCTATCTCATTCTATCCACTCGATTCTATGATCCCTTTACAACTCATAGCCTTGCTCTATTTATAAAATCCCATGGTCTGCAGACCATGGGTAGGCCGACATTACATTCAAACTTAGGGTGAACAACCGTATGACTCTAACATATATTTTATGCCCACAATTCATGGAGATTACAATAATATCAACTCAAAACTTAAGCCTTGAGCCCAAAAACATGTTGTGGGGGGATTCCATGCCCAATAGGCCCCCAACACAAACATCGTGACTCACCCTCGAGTCACTTTGTTAGTGTGGTGATCTTGGTGTGAAGTCCCTCCAACTGGTCTCGAACGGTCTCGATGCTGGCAGTGCACTAAGCTGCTGCTTGTTTAACTTGTTGCATCCGTTCTTCTGAGACCTCTGTGTCTGGCGTGCCACCCTACATTTATGCAGGCATCCCCTGAATGTGCGCAAGCTTCCATTAATTATTCGTCATGATTGTGAAGGCCTCGTCAATCCATTGTTGAACACATGCTTTGAGAACTACTTCCTTATGGTGTGCCACGTCCACCTGCTCCTCTAATGCCTTGGCTTGTTGCATCCTCGCAAGCCGTTGAGTGAGGACTACAGTTTGTGTAGTTCCTTTGACACTGTCGTATTGCTATTGGATTTCACACGCCTTTGTCTCCAGGTGCTG
Organism: Pinus tabuliformis; assembly: GCA_031772625.1. Taxonomy (NCBI): domain Eukaryota; kingdom Viridiplantae; phylum Streptophyta; class Pinopsida; order Pinales; family Pinaceae; genus Pinus; species Pinus tabuliformis. Next base: position 1,000,840,386 of record CM062813.1, on the reverse strand, counting down.
GATGTTGGGGTCCTCTTGCAAATTCGTGAGGACCTCAAGTTCCTGTTCCAACATGTTGCTACAATCGTGCACTAGACCTCCAATTTCTTCCAATCCTGCTGTGATAGCACTAGCACGCTGTTCTCAGACTTCAGGGGGAGTGGAAGGTTGCACCTTCAACTGTAGCTCAATGATCTAAAGATTCAGCTCCAGTTGAACCTTTGTCATCTCTTCTCTAGTCTCGCGGACTCCAGTTGCCAAACTGTGGATCCACACTTCTACCAGTAGATCTATTGCGATGGACAACTTCAGGATGCATTGGCAAGCATCATCTACCGTCTGCACCAACTATTGATTCTGTGAAACCAATTTGTCTTGCTGCAAGCTAAGCTATTCTATGTTTATTTTCTGCTCGCTAAGAACTTGGATCGTGCGGCTCTCCTTGGCCCGTAGCTTTGTCGTTATCCCATCCTGTAACTGATACAATGTTTCTTTGGGAAGGGCAGCTAGATTAAGGCTAAGGCCTTTCATCATGCTAATTGACAACCGATCCATTGCATTGGACGATGCTTGATTTCCCTCTGGCAACAATATTGTAGTTTCCATCCTTGTGCGCAACATCTGCTCTGCTACTGACATTCCTGTTGTGACGTGTGTTGACAGGGTACCTTCCTAAGGGGGTCGCACCTGTAACTCTTGTAGCTACACCTTGAGGACCCCTAACACACTCTACTGCTCCTACATAAACTCCTGAAGTGCTTCACTTGTGACATCGTGGACCATCTCGTTGATGTCATGGAGATCACCTTCGGTTAAGGTGATCGGGTCCATGGCCAACTTTAAGGCCTTAACCTTCTTCCTTGGGCCTGATCTCTCTCCAATGCGCAGGTGCTTTAACTGTGTGGGCATGGCCCCTAGGTTCGCACTCCCTTCTGCTATTTTTGTTTCCTCTCCCTCTTGCCCTAAGGATGTTGCTTGGCCCTTGTGTGCCTGTGTTGTTATCGCCTCTACTGTCTGTGTTGTTTTTGCTGCTTCTGCAACCTTTTTCTTCTCTACGACTTTCTATGCCGCTTCTTGTGCTACCCTAACCTTAGCCGCTGATTTTTCATTTCACCTTTTCTCTGCCAATTGAGTGACATGCAGCTTGGCATCGTCCTCTTTCTTCTGTGCTGCCGCCTTCTCTAGTTCTGCCAGATCTGGGTGCGTCATTCAGGAGGCCATGTCTCCAAGATAGTAAAAATTGTTTCATCAGTGGCTACAAATGGTAGCTTCATCCACTTCTTTACTAGATCCTTTCACGCCTTGATATAAATGTTGTGCATATTAGCTTTGAAGTCTCCAAAAATTTGCAAACTCTTGTGTACCATAGGTGACAGGCACAGCCTCCAATTGATCCACATCCAGATGCTCACCTCCATGAGAACCCAGAAAATTTTGGTGTCACAAATCCCTTTCGTGTCCTTTGTGGCCCATAGTGAAGCGTACTTCGCGGTCTCTAAATCTCTGTCAATGTTGGGGAATTGAATATCCTCCAACAGTTCCCCCACTACTAGCAATATTGAAAATAGCAACCACGCGTAGTGTAAGTTTTTACCCTCATCTGGGCTTCACGACAGTTTGTCAAAAATTCCTCGTAGACGAATTTGGACTAGTTGAACTGGACCCCCTCCGTGCACTGCTCGACTAGTGTGACCACCGACGCCGGTACCTCATCGGCGTGGCGCTTCCTCATCACTTTGTCGGCCAGGAGTTGGGTTGCTAGGTGCACCCCTTTATCCTTGATGCTGGAGATGGTGTAGCCCCTCTTCTTCTTCTCCAGCTTATATTTTGCCTTCATGGCTTCTACAAGAGCCAAATCACTACCTTTTCTGGCTATAGTTGCGGGGTTCTTTCTTTTACAGAGGAGCCAAGAAATATGGTGAATGAGGTTTGCCGTGATGGGAATATGCTCCTCCAACCATAGATACCCATCATGCACCAGGCAGAGCAGTTGCTTGATGACGAAAATGGTGATGGGTGCGTGGTGGAAATATGGTATCCATAATATGTGCAATAACCCAGCCTTTTCCACACCGCGCGACCATTTTTGTGGCCCTAATGTTATCATTGCCCCCTTAGTATTCTGCTTCATCAGAATCGTGGTCTCCAGATGAGGGAACTTCTCGCGGTCAGCAAGCTCCTAGTCTTCGAACTTCATGGTTGGTATGCCACCTAGGGGCATGCCCTTAAATACAATGCCATTTGGGAGGAGCGGGGTCTGGAGTGAACTCTTCGTTTCATCCAGATCCTTTGGCACTTTGGTTTTCCCCTTCCACGGAGGGACATACGTGGGCAATTTTTTGCAGAGCGTAATGGTTGGATATCCTCCTCCATGTATTCGTCTTCTTCTTCTATGGCAATTAGGGCCTACAAGTCTTCTTCTTCCTCATTCATTTCTATTGTGACTACTTTCCCCTTCTTTGCCATAGTTAGTTTGTTGTGCCATGGATTTCTTGGGGACATGCATACTTGACCCATTGCCTGTTTATCCTTCTTGGGCCTCAGTGTTCATGGTGATTTGGGGATTTTTTTCACCACCCCAATGCCTTCTGGTACATCCTCCACCATTTGGGTCTATGTGACCTCACTAGCAGCTACCTCTTCAATTCCCAACCCATCCTTAATGGTCGTCATCATCTCTCAGCTGTATTCTATCTCTTGCAAGCTTAGGGGCTCAATTATCACTTGGTTCTCAATGCTATGTGCTTTGTTCAAGCACTCATTTCTCAAATGACCAAGTGTTGTTCACTGGCGAACCCTTTGAGTTTTATAGGACCTTTCGAATTTGAATTCGACCGTTCCCCCTAATTTCAGGCCATTAATGCTTTCTTGATAGTATATTTTCCCAAATCTTGCCCATAACTCATGTCTTAAATGCCCACCACCTACTCCATTTGGCCTCAAATCGAACATCCCATCATGAATAGTGACACCAATGGTCACTTCCTAGCCAACCGTCATGGTAGTATAGCCCTCCATGTGCGGTCGCAAACCTTGTGATGTTCTGATTCTACGCATGTCTCCAATATTGTGCAACTCCTAGAATAATATTTTATAGTCCTGCGCTCCCTTCCAGCTGCCTGGATCACTAAGACTGTTCTTCCTATGGCTAGTTAGGTGGTCGCACCATGCGTTCAGGGCTCCATCTTGTCCCCCACCATGGTTCACAGAGAAACCTCATCTTCCATTGTGGTGATCGACACCACACACTTTAGTACTTGCAACGTGATACCCTGGTCACTTCGTTTGACGATATGCAGTCCAAGCCACAACAACAGACTAACCAGTTCACGGTGATAGTCGTCCAACTTGTTAGTATGTTTGTATGCACCTTGCTTTACTATTCCTGGTTTTTCGAGAAATGCTTCCTTTAGTTTGTTTTCCAACTTCTTGACCTTTGCATCCATTAAAGCGCTTTTCTCCCTTAGCCGTACCCAGTCTTTCTCAAGTTCGAGATGTCTAAAGTTTCCCCATTGAATTTCTTCCTCAAGTCTTATATGTTCTGTTTCTCATAGTTGTGTTATTTCTTTGTTCTAGTCTGCGCGGACCATCGTATCTATAGGTGATATTATGCGCAAACTCGGCTTCGCATGCTCCACAAGGATTACAGCTACTGCTTCATACCTCTTCTTCGGAAGTGCTTGCGTGGTCAGAGTTTTGCACATGGTCCTATAATCCCATACAACCGCTAGTACACATAGGTCCTAGTCAGTGTGTCTCACATGGTGGACCCTGTTCAGCACTTCGCGCACCTTGTCAAAGGCTTCCTTGCATATAATCTTTGTGTTCTTGGTATTATCATCCTTTGTCATTCACGTCCTCGTCTTGCCTGCCCCTGCTTGTTGTTCTTGTTTCCTATCATGAAGATGGTGTGCATTCGTGCAAGTTGCGTACCATACGCTTATACCCATCTGGAGAGATGGGCACACAGGTTGCTTCATCCCTTATACGTGACTTCCATCCACAGCTGAGGCTTTCTGAACCATATAAGCATTACCATTCTGCATTTGCATTAGCTCTCAATACTTTTTTGATGTGTACCCCACCACCTTGCAGGCGTAGTACGTAGTGCCCATTTCAGAGCATCGAACTGCTGCTTTTCTAGCACTACGATTTCAAATTTGTTTAGGAATTCATCCATCGCTGTCAACTCATCATAAATAGGCAGATCCCTTACCTCTGTTGTCATGCAGCATAGTGATCTTACCATCGTGTTGCAGTTGAGTGTGGTTACCTCATGTAACCGGTTCTACCATCGTTCCATTTCCTCAAGAATCTGATGTGTAAGCTCCCACGAAATCTGGCCATCCACTATGGGATTCACTATTTTGGGAAGTTTTAGTGTCTATGGATAAACGCTTAAACCCCTAGACTAGTAGCTAAGTCTAGAACAATAGTGCAAAGCATTCTCTACTTTTTCTATAACCAATAGATTAAATAAGACAGTAAAGAAGCCTACCTGAATCTTTCGCTTACTCCTTATCTCCCTTGACTAATTTTGTTGCCTCTTCCATACTTAGTACGCTTGAAAAGTACCTGCACACATACAAAATACAAAAATCGATCAAAGAATATGATAATGATCTATTTATTAAACATAGAATGGAATCAAGTACATAATACACATACAAAAGCATCAATAAACAATACAAACATATGGAAAAAGCATTGAACACTTTATTAGTAAAAGGAAGATTTACAAACCAATTTGCTTGATTCAATGTCACTCCTCCAGTGTAATCCCATCCTCTCCTCATAACAAGCTAGACATTTTGACATCATTACAATACTTGGAACCAACTCAAGTCTCATACTAACAACATCTCCCTTTAATTCAATGATTTCCAGCCCCTGATCACTTAGATGAGTGGTCTTTTTATAGGTGAATGAAGGAAGTTACGCCATAAATGGTGATAATGGATACCCTCCCAAACATAGGATTTAGTTCCATGGAGGAAGAGATAAAGGGATTGATGTCCCTTAACTCCCTCCCTCATCCAATTTCGAGCCCAAAGGAGTGGATAGCCTTGGGAAACTTTTAGAGGCATCCTATGGATAAGAATATTCCAAAACCCAATGCATATTTCACTCAAATTTGCCCACCACGAGCTAAATAGGGCTCAAGTGCACTACAATGCACCCTAGCAGTGTACTGGGCTGCACTGCAGTGCACCATGATAAAGGCCTACCTACGTTGATATTCTTAGAGGCAGTTTTTCGATGATTTTAGTCATGGAATCTCTTGGGAAGGATGCATTCTGATGGTTGAATTCATTTAGGGCATGTAACAACTAAATTATGGTTTTATGGGCCCTAATAGTAATGATCTATAAGTCAGGGTTGATGTGCCCAAATGGATCCATAACAGTCGCCCCCTAAAGCATGAAGTCGTAAATATGTATGTCAAGTGAAATGCTTTACTATGTGGAGAGGAGGTTTCGAAGTAGAAGGTGACCTACATCAATTACAATACATATATCATAATTTGATTCTTTTCATGAACTCGCTAAGGGAAGGCATACCCATGCTCAACTTATAAACTTTCATTACATGTACAAATATAGTTTTCTACAGATATAGACCCATGAATGGATGACCATGAATGTAAGGCCATTGTACATTTGATTTAGTACTCCTGAAAATATCACAGCCCGGACGGATGAAACTAGATCTGGGGTCTTCAATATCATTCAATCTTTCACTCAAGTACAAGTCTAACCATGTGAATAGATGATCTGAAGTCGAACATGGGAAGACATTGTCTGATTACCAGCCAATGATGTAAGTTGTTAACGGATGCGAGAGGAATCACTGATAATGATAATGACCCTCAAGGTACTATAGTACATTTCGCATGGTGTGAATAAATGATTTGATGTCGAACACCATACAAAGTATTTTGGTTGAAGGCCAATGATGTCAACCTATCACCGGAAGTGAGAAACCTGCCATTGATGTATGCAAGCCTCAAGGTACTAAAGGGGTGTTTCTAAGTCAACTTCTTGGATAATGTGCTGATGTTGAAAAGAAGTGACTTGTCGCAGGAGGGCCTTGATGTATCCTACATCAATGACATGAAATGAGGTAAATGATTTTGGAGATGAAAATCAACTAACGATAGAAGGTTCAAGAATGGCGGCCATGAAAATGAAGTTTTACGATATTGCAAAGGATGAATTTTGAATTGAATGACTTCTCTTGAACATGTCGGTGACACTAAAATGAATTGGTAGCATTGATCCAAAACAAAGTACTAGATGGTATGATAGACCAATAGTGTGATAACCATCAAGCTGAATGACCCAACCCACATAGTCATGGTGATGAGGTGAAAGTTTCATGTTCAAGAGCGACTTGCTACCATAAAGTGTTTTCCCCTTTTTCCCATTTTCCCTAGTCATTACTAACCAGTACCTCTTTATTTTTATCAAGCTTGAGGACGATAACATATGCTTGTTGTATAATTCCACCCTTCATGTGAATCCATTTCTATTTGAAGCTTTAACAAGTCTAGCGAAGGTGAAACTCGGTCTTGTCTAGATGGAAAGGTTTGTCACTATTTGATGTTTTTAATGAGTTTAATGACAAAGATAACTCGGTCCTTTTCATGTTTAGAGAGTTTGAAAAGGGATGAAAAGGAAACTCCAAAAGTTATTTTTCGTAGGGTTGTCTCTCAAGTCCGAAAAAACATAAAACAATATGAGAGAGAACCTATTGATCATGTTCGATCAACGTATTCCTTTTTCGTAGTTAATCTATCTCAGCCTGAAAAAGGGTTAAACTTATACTAAGTAGATATCAATTCCAATCCGTTAATGAGCTAGAAATTAAAAGCGCTCGGCAATATTTCATGTTTAGAGAGTCTAAAAAGAGCTTAAAGAGGACTCCAAGGGGGTTCCTTTTTCATTTTTAACAAAGCTCGAAAAGGGGATGAAAGTTTTCTTTGTGGTCAAAGATGTTCAATTTACATTTGAGCACATCAAATTATGCATGTCAATTGTCAATCCTACTGAAAACACCATAAAAAGTAGATTAAAAATACCTGTTTCATGGATAAAATGAATAAAAACTAATGTTTGCTCGATTAATGTGCAAGAAATAAACATAAAAACAAGTTTTACCATTTCACATTTACCCTTTGATTTTGGTGCTTTGGAGCAGTTTTTACCTCAAAGTTCACTAGCTGATTGTGGAAGATTCAGTGGACCATTCCTCATGCCATCCAGACCAGGTAGGAGTTATCTCTATTCTCTTTGATTTCATATCATCCATTTTCAGTTTGAGGCAAAAATTTTGAGTTTTTGGTGCCCCTAGGGTTTCAATTTTTAAACCTAGGATCAGCGCACCCTTTCATCATCGAAAGGTGCATTGCAGTGCACTCACCTAGAAGGTTGCCTGTATTGCAACACACTATCCCTAAGGCTGGGTTGCGTTAAGCGCAAAACCCAATTTCATTCAATTGTTTTCACTGAAAAATTCTTCTGTTTTTTGCAAGAAATGGATCCTAATTTGCCTTATGGTTGTATTTTCAGGTATTCATCGAATCAGAATGACAATTACATGGAGTGAATGAGAGCATGAAGAATAGAATATGATTGCCGTAAATAACCAAGGCACGGTTGAGGCCTTAAGGAATTGCGGGTTACTCAAATATTTCTGATTATCTGGTATGAGGCAGCAAATTGAGCTTTTGCAGTTCCTTGTTCGTTCATGGGATCCTATTGATCAGGCATTTCATATTAGAGACAAAGTGGTCTCAATTACCATCAATGACATATACTTTCTTACCAGACTGTCGAGGCGGGGTGCCCCCATCTCACTTTCTGTATTTGCCAAAGGGGATGAATCAGTGAGAGATTACATATGACAATTCTGTCAGCCAGGTGCACAGCCTGGCATGGATGGAAATATTAGCATTAGTGATGTTAGTGATTTACCATTGAGGACGATCCTCTTTACCATTTCCAAATTGGCTGGTAGCGCGACACTACATTTGGAGAACAAATCATACATGCAGTATGCATTAGAGTGTTTAGAGCCAAAAGTGTTCAACTGGTGCGAGGCAGTACTTTCATCCTTGAAATAACAACTGACCAAGGTGAAAAGTGGAAAGACAAAGAACTTGTTGGAAATAATACTGAGAGGGGGGGGGGTGAATCATTATTATCAAATTCTTTTCAATATGCCTTCCAGATTTATACTTTAATTTATTCTTCAGATATTGATCATTAATTTGTATGCCAGTGCCATATAATAATGAACAAGAACAAGAAAAATAGATAAGTACACCAATGAACACCAGATATAAGGTGGAAACCCAATGTGGGTGAAAACCACCTGCTGCAATATGTCTCTATCTTCTTTTAATTAGAAACTTCTTTTACAAGGATTTTGTACTGGTGCAGTCCTTTACCAGTACGCAGGCTGCAACTTGCAGAGAGCTACAACTCTCTCTCGTTTTCCAGTCTCTCCTGGAAGGGAGCTACAACCCCCTTTGCTCTTCTACTTCTTTAAGGACCACGTTTCATTAATTTTCAGACTGGATCCAAGAAGATCAAATAATCATCAAGTACATGAAAATCACCCAATCGCCTTATACAATCAACCAATGAATCACCCAACTTCTCAGAACGCTGTAAACAGAAAAGTAATACCAGAAATCTAAACCCAGAACTTTTGCAGCAATAGATAAAAGACAACCAACAAATGTTTCAAGACAGGTTTGCAACTTCACCGATATAAACCTACGGATACCCGCAGTCTTTCTGTTCCTAAACTGTGCAGATCCGCACCGTATCCTTCTTCTTCTCTACGTACCACCGCACTTTCTCCTTCTACTGAACTACGTATCTCAACTCAAATACGCACTGCACTGTCTGTCAGACCGCGTACCTCCGCACTGTTCCTTCTGTGCCTCTGCGTATCTCTGCACTCTTCTTTCTTCTGCACTGCGTACCTCGCACTACGCCTTCTGCTGCGCTGCGTACCCCTGCACTATGTCTTCTCCTGCGCTGCGTACCCTTGAACCTACACCGTGGATTGCCTGCGAACCTCTGATTAGGGCCAAATTAACAGTCCTTCAATGTGCCATATTTAGTCAGATCCACAGATCTTATCATGCACCCGAGAGATCACGACTTATCAATAGATTCGCCTTAAGTTTTCTCCTTGATTTAGATCTAGCTTTGTAAAACCAAACACCCAAAAGTTTAGATCTTACGATATTCAAATTTCACAAGTGTATATCCAAGTGATCTCCTTCCCCTTTTTATAGGCAAGCCCTTATTCAAACCATGGGACAAAACCATCGAAAACCAATACAAGGGATCCAAACCGGGGTTCAACAATTTAGATCCTATACCACGGGCCTAAACCATAGGATCATGAACGACGGGCTAAATACCAAGGGCCAAACATAAGAAACCCCACATGAGCACGCTTCTCTGTGAGTGAACTGGGGGACCACACCTTATGAATAGATAACTTGCGGGTATGTACACACTTCCTGGATGGCGAACCTACGGGTCCACACCTTTTGAATGATGCACCTGCGAACCTCTTATTTTCCATCATTTTGAGAGCCTGAACAGAATTTTGCCACTTGAGTGAGTTTCCATCAAGTACAACACCTGTACCATAGAGCCAAACCAGAATCATAATGCCAACAATCTCCCCCTTTGGACTTGATGGCAACCTCAAGATCCTCAACGTCATTCTCCCCTTTTGACATCAAGGGCAAAGGGTTATGCTCCCCCTGAGAGCATGCCCCCCCTGACTATAAACCAGATCTGCAAAAGGAAAGAAGAACCATAATCTATCAAACACCATAATTGACCATGAAAGAGATAGAGACATATTGCAGCACTATTCAGATCAACATCCATGATCTCCTTCTGTACTTCCTCCAAGATCTTCTACCATAATGCCAACAATGCATTATATGCTCCCCCTGAACCTGTGCCATTCGATCTTCGACCAATCCGCAACCCAGCAAATGTACCCGTATACCCCATATGAAACCTGCGTACAACCAACAATCTCTGAAACAAATGAGATTCAACAACAGGATGATGCATCAAAAACCCCCAACTTTTGCCTAAGTTATTCAAAGGTCTCCCTGGGCAATGGTTTGGTGAGTATATCAGCAACTTGTTCCTTAGAAGGAACATACTCCAACCTGACCTTTTGTTCAAGCACTTGTTCCCTAAGAAAGTGATACTTGATCGGTATGTGCTTGGTCTTTGAATGCATGACTGGGTTCTTTGAAATGTTGATTGCACTTGTATTATCACATAAGATGGAGATAGGTGGAGTACAAGTGATCTGAAAATCCTGCAAGGTCTGCATCATCCAAAGGAGTTGAGTGCAACAAGATGTAGTAGCCACATATTCCACTTCAGCTGTAGATAAAGCAATCGAACTCTGTTTCTTGCTGAACCAAGATACTAATCTGGAACCCATAAAGAATGCACCACCACTTGTGCTCTTCCTGTCATCCACGCTTCTGGCCCAGTCTGCATCTGTATGAGCATGAAGTGTGAGATCTGTATCTCTAGGATACCATAAGCGATAGTTTTGAGTTCCTTGAAGGTACTTAAAAATTCTCTTCACTGCCTAAATATGAGTTTCCTTTGGATTTGCCTGAAATCTTCCAACTATTCCCACTGCATGCATGATGTCTGGTCGGGTACCTGTTAAATAAAGTAGACTTCCAATCATAGATCTGTAGGTTGGTTGGTGCACTGCTGCCGATTCATCATTTTCACTGAGGCTACATCCTGTGACCATGGGGGTACATACTAGTTTTGCATCTTCCATGCCATATTTCTTCAAAATCTGCTTGAGATACTTGGTTTGAGACAAGATGATCCCACCTTCATTTTGTTGGATTTGCAATCCAAGAAAATATGTCAGTTCTCCAAGCAAAGACATTTCGAATTCTTTCTGCATCACCGAGGCAAAGCTTTGACTGATAGCTTCTTCATTGCTGCCAAATATAATATCATCTACATACACAACAACTATTAGTAATTTGTCATTTTCAATTTTTATGTAAAGATTGCTATCTGCTGATCCCTTTGAAAAACCTTCTTTATGAAGACATTTGTCCAAACGGTAGTACCAAGCCTTTGGAGCCTGTTTAAGACCATAAAGAGCCTTCTTTAGTCTACATACAAGATTTGGATCATTCCCATGGATGAACCCATCTGGTTGCTCAATGTACACTTCTTCTTCTAAGTCCCCATTCAGAAAGGCTGATCTCACATCCATTTGAAAAACTTTGAACTTCTGAAAGCTTGAGAGAGCAAGGAACATACGGATGCCCTCAAGTCTAGCAATGGGAGCAAAAGTTTCTTCAAAGTCTATTCCTTCTTGTTGAGAATACCCTTTAAACACAAGTCTAGCCTTGTTTCTAATTACTTCTCCATTTTCATTCAACTTATTTTTGAAGATCCATTTTGTCCCTATGACATTCTTACCTTTTGGTCTAGGAACCAACTCCCAAGTGTTGTTCTTTTCGATCTGCTCAAGTTCTTCATCCATCGCCTTGACCCAGCATTCGTCTTTGCATGCCTCTGTTACATTTCGTGGTTCAGTGGAGGAGAGCAATGCCAAATAGCTTGAGGCTTCTGCAATTGTTCTTCTTGTTTGTACACCTGCTTCTTTCTGCCCCAAAATCTGAGATTCTGGATGATTATTTTGAACGTACCTGGATGGAGTCTTCTCTTCTGTCCTTATTTTCTCCTCAGGTGCCTCTTGAGGTTCTTCTTCATCAATTGTCTGATTTGGAGAGTAGTCTTCATCCTCTTCGATATTTTCATGATTTACTTGCCTAGGGATGTATCCTTTTTCATCAACCACTACATCAATGTTGTCAACAATTCTTCCAAGTCTTTTATTGTAACACTTGTATGATTTGTTGTGGGGAGAATAACCAAGAAGAATGCCTTCATCTGCTCTAGGTTCAAGTTTGCCAAGCTGTTCATCAGTGTTCTTAATATAGCATTTGATCCCAAAAATTTTGAAATGCTTTACCGAAGGAGTCTCACCATACCAGAGCTCATGAGGAGTTTGAGTGTTGTTCACTCGGAGATTTGTTTTGTTGAGAATAACAACCGCAGCAAATGCAGCTTCACCCCAGAAGGTTGCGGGAGTCCTGGACTCATCAAGCATAGCACGAGCCATTTTTTGGACTGTTCTGTTCATCCTTTCCACCACTCCATTTTGCTGAGGGGTCCTAGCTGTAGAGAATTCCCTTCTTATTCCATGTTCTTCACAGAAATCGAAAAATTAATTTGAGGTAAACTCCCCACCTCTGTTGGACCTGAGGCACTTAATTTTGTGATCTGATTCGTTTTCAGCCAAGGCTTTGAAAGATTTGAATTTTTCGAATGCTTCATCCTTGTGTTTCATAAGTCCCAACCAAACCATCCTGGAGAAGTCATCAATGAATAATATAAAGTATTCTTCTCCTCGAGGTGACCTTGTCCTAAATGGACCACATACATCTGTCTAGACTAGTAAAAGAGGCCTGCTGGCTGATCCTTCTTTCTCAGGGAAGTTAGTCTTGGTTTGCTTACCAAACTGACATGATTTACATATGGTGTTGTCTGGAATTTTGATATCTAGAAGACCACGAACTGCCTGGTATTTGCATGCTTTCCTTATTTGTGAAAAGCTTAGATGCCCCAACCTTCGGTGCCATAACCAATGTTCATCATCCTTGATCAAATAGCATTGTTGTTGTCCTTCTTTAAATATGTATAGATTATTTGGAGTTCTTTTGCCTTTGATCACTGTTTTTCCTGTATCAAGATCACGAACGCTACATCCATTTGATCGAAATATTACCTCGGTTCCTTGATCGCACATCTGACTGACACTCAGGAGATTATGCTTCAAGCAATCAACATACAAAACATTTCCATCTTTGACCTTTTCTTTCAACTGAGCAGTGCCTTTTCCTTTTATAGCTACAGGGGTATCATTTCCAAAAGACACTTTCTTTCCCTTTTCTAAAGCAGTATATGAATCAAGTTTTTCTTTATCACCTGTCATATGCTTCGAACATCTTCTGTCGATGTACCATATATTTTCCTGTCCTTCTGCATAAAAGGCTATCCCACATCTTTCTGGTTGCGGTTCCTTTATTCTCCATGTTCAGGTGCTTGAGGCTTGTTCCTTTGTCTGCCGAAACCTGCTCCTGCATTCAGAATCTTCATGACCGAAGTTATTACAAATAGAACATTCAATTTCATTTTCAAGGGCCAAAAAGTTGTTATAGGTCCTTTTCGTAATCCCGGTCATACTTCTTTGTTTTTGAACTTCTCTAGTCATGATTGTCTTATAGGCAACACATTGAGCTACTTTGTGACCAAAGTTATGGCAAGAGAAACATTGGTCATTGAAGAAACTTCTACGATTATCAAATATACTAGCCAAATGATTGTAATTTATATTGTCATCCATTCTTGAAGAAAATTAAGAAGTTTTTACCTGTGGCTGGTTGTAGCTTTTGTTCACCCTTAAGATGGATTTCCCCTGGTTTACCTGGTAGTCTCTATTTTTTCTTGATGTAATTCGTCCCTGCTTTACCTGATGATCTCCATTGGGCTTTTGCTTATTCTTCCTTTCTGCATCAAGATAACTCTTTGAGGTGGATGCTTGAGATGTTTCTCCATTACAACCCAAACCTGACTTGATTAGTGGAGAACATTGTACATTGATAATCTCATCCAGAGTTTCAGATCCTTTAACGAACTTAAGATTAAGAACCTTTGTTTCCTCAATTTCTTTTCTAAGGCCAACAATTTCACATTCTAACTTCTAAAGAGATTTTTCTTTTTCATCAAGTTGAAATTGCAGAGTATCAATGATCACATTCTTTTCTTCTAAACATGTATTGAGTATGGAAATATCTTCATAAAAGTCATACACATCTATAGCATCCATGTAATCATCATCTTCAAAAGCCATTAAAAGTTTATAATCATTACCTCGTTCATCTTCGTCACTATTTGATAGGCCATCACTGTCTTCATGAGTGTAGTAACTTTTCTTAGTTGCATTATGTTTCTTGTTCCATCTAACAGGTTCCTTCCCTTTGTCAATCTTATCCTTGTGAGGACATTTGGTAGAATAGTGACCAACTCTTCCACAAGAAAAGCATTTGAAAGGTAACTTAACTCGGAACCGTCCAGTACCCCGTTGAAAATTTTTGACAAAATTTGATTCTTCTTCTTCTTTTGATACGTGTCCTGACTCGTAGTACTCACCTTTGACTGAAGCCTTGAAGGCAGTTTCTCTCCTGTCTGATGGACCTCCTTTCCTCATTTCATAAGCAGTTAGAATTCCGTGCAGCTGTGACATTTTAAGGCTTTGTAGATTCTCCTTTTCATCTATAGCAGAAACTTTAGATTCAAACCTAGGGGACAAATATCTTAGAACTTTTTCAACCACAACAGTCTTTTTTATTTCTTCACCCAAATTTTTCATACAATTAACAATCTCATCTACACGAAGAAAATAGTTAGCCACACTTTCATCATTATACATCCTGAGATTTTCATACTGAATCCTGAGGGTTTGAAGTTTTGCTCGTTTTACCTGATCATCTCCTTCATAGCTCGGAACAATCTTGTCCCATATCTCTTTTGCAGATTTAAACTGCATTACCTTGACAAATTCTGATTGAGATAGGCATCCTAATAGAGTATTGACTGCCTTTGCATTTGTTTCATATTTCTTCTTCTCAGCCGGATCTGTAGGAGTTGTTGATGGAAAAGTATACCCTGTATCTATGATATCCCAGACTTTTGTACCAAGAGATTGAAGATAGGCAGTAACTCTTACCTTCCAACAAACGAAATTTGTCCCATCAAAAATTGGTGGCCTGATTGATGCTTCCCTCTCGTAGTTGCTCATGATGCAAGATCTTTCTTCAAGCGATCAAGCTTCTTCTGAAGAACCTGCTCTGATACCAATTGTTGGAAATAATACTAAGAGGGGGGGGTGAATCAGTATTATCAAATTCTTTTCAATATGCCTTCCAGATTTATACTTTAATTTATTCTTCAGATATTGATCATTAATTTGTATGTCAGTGCCATATAATAATGAACAAGAACAAGAAAAATAGATAAGCACACCAAAGAAAACTAGATATAAGGTGGAAACCCAATGTGGGTGAAAACTACCTCTTGCAATATGTCTCTATCTTCTTTTAATTAGAAACTTCTTTTACAAGGATTTTGTACTGGTGCAGTCCTTTACCAATACGCAGGTTGCAACCTGCAGAGAGCTACAACTCTCTCTCATTTTCCAGTCTCTCCTGGAAGGGAGCTACAACCCCCTTTTCTCTTCTACTTCTTTAAGGAACACATTTCATTAATTTTCAGACTGGATCCAAGAAGATCAAATAATCATCAAGTACATGCAAATCACCCAATCTCCTTATACAATCAACCAATGAATCACCCAACTTCTCAGAATGCTGTAAATAGAAAAGTAATACCAGAAATCTAAATCCAGAACTTCTGCAGCAATAGATAAAAGACAACCAACAAATGTTTCAAGACAGGTCCGCAACTTCACCGATATAAACCTGCGGATACCCGCAGTCTTTCTGTGCCTGAACTGCGCAGATCTGCACCGTATCCTTCTGCTTCTCTGCGTACCACCAAACTTTCTCCTTCTACTGAACTATGTACCTCAACTCAGATACGCACTGCACTGTCTGTCTAACCACGTACCTCCAGACTGTTCCTTCTATGCCTCTGCGTATCTCCGCACTCTTCTTTCTTCTGCGCTGCGTACCTTGTACTGCGCCTTCTATTGCGCTGCGTACCCCCGCACTGCATCTTCTCTTGCACTGCGTACCCCCGCACCTACGCCGTGGATTGCCTACGAACCTCTGATTAGGGCCAAATTAACAGTCCTTCAATGTGCCACAGTCAGTCAGATCCACAAATTTGATCATGCGCCCGAGAGATCACGAGTTATCAATAGATTCGCCTTAAGTTTTCTCCTTGATTTAGATCTAGCTTTGTAAAACCAAACACCCAAAAGTTCAGATCTTAAGATATTCAAATTTCACGTGTATAGCCAAGTGATCTCCTTCCCCTTTTTATAGGCAAGCTCTTATTCAAACCATGGGACAAAACCATCGAAAACCAATACAAGGGATCCAAACCGGGGTTCAACAATTTAGATCCTATACCACGGGCCTAAACCATAGGATCATGAACGACAGGATAAATACCAAGGGCCAAACATAAGAAACCCCACGTGAGCGCGCTTCTCTGCATTAGAGTGAGTGAACTGGGGGACCGCACCTTATGAACAGATAACCTGCGGGTATGTCCGCACTTCCTGGACGGTGAACCTGTGGGTCTGCACCTTTTGAATGATGCACCTACGAACCTCGTATTTTCCATCATTTTGAGAGCATGAATAGAATTTTTCCACTTGAATGAGTTCCCATCAAGTACAACACTTGTACCATAGAGACAAACCATAGTCATAATCGCAAAGTATCCATATTTAGGGATAGATTTCCATGGAGATCCATAATTGATGTTACCAGTTGGAGCACAGTGGGGTGGTATAGGTAAATTGTTTGACCAAAGTGATTTTTGATTTTAAAGTTTCTACATTTTTTTTGTTTTTTGATTATCTCCAAGACAAAACAAAATCATTTTTTATGTATGTAGACGTTGGACCTATTTGACCTATGGGGCACCAACGAGAGGCAGATGGGACAATCCAGAGACCTGTTGGGAGAGCAGTTCTCCGAGACTTAGATTTAGCCGAGACACTGGCTGAACTATAGGACCACATAGAGGGTTTGACCCTAGGCATTCCGGGTGTACAGATCTAGGAGTTGCCTATCTAACTACAGTGCCACACCATCGGTGTTTTGAGTCGTTGGATGAGACTTTTATGCATGATAGAACGAGTTGTGACTTGTTATCATGAGGACCACTAGTCTACGTAGATGTTTTCCGCATACATTTTGAGTTTTTGGGTTAGATGACCAATTTTTGTCTTGGACACAAACTATTTGCAAAAAATTTTAAAACAACTATTTATTTTACTTTCAGAGTTTTATTATGGTTATGTGAGGTAATCCTATTCAACTGATGATGTGAATTTAAAATATTTACTTTACATATGTTGCAAATCTCTATTTAACACATAATTTGCTAGAGAATTAGTTAATGTGTTTAGATTTCTGGAAATATGGTGATATTGAATGAACTCAAAATACCTTTCCAAAATATGAACTCTAAGGAACATGCGATGAATTCCTGGGTTTTGGATGGTATAAACACCAGTAAGTTGTAGTACAACAAGTTGTGAGTCCAGCCTAGTGATGATTCGGCATATGCCAAGTGAAATGACATTAGAGACAAGTTCAATTAACATTCTATACTCAGTAATATTGTTTGTTGATCGACCAATACAAATCCCTCTAAAATTCACTAACTCGCCGCTTGGAGTGAAAATGGCCCATGCTGCAGAGGATAGGTTCTGCATACTATGACTAGCCCAATCGGCGTAACCAACAAATGGTTTCAAAAAGTTCAACATCTACAACAAATGCAAAGTGGATTACTTAAACAAATAAAAACTCTAAAAGAAACACACACACACATGCAATCAAAGTATATATACAGTGAGTTTTACTACACTTAACTAAGCATAGTAACGTTTAAGGTACAACCCCTTTCGGGGCTGTGATAATGGAATCCCATCATAGTCTAATAACTCATAGGCACCTTTCGTCAAAACACGCTTAACAATATAAGGACCCATCCATAGCGGTTCACATTTTCCTGCTCCAAGTTTTTCAGACTCCTGATCATAAAGGAAGACCAGGTCACCTTCTGAGAAGACATGAGCCTTGACATTTTTATCATATTGCGCCTTAATACGCTTCTTATGCACTTCGTTAGCCAATGCGGCATCATGATGGGTTTCATCCAGATGGATTAACTCCAAGAAACGTGCTTCTTCTTCAAAAGTGTCGGGTAACAGGTCAATCGCGAGTTTGAGAGATGAGATTTCACATTGAATTGGTAAGACTACTTCCAAACCATACACCGACTGAAAGGGTGTGAATCCAATCGTATTTCTCACCAAGGCTCGATATGCCCATAGAGCCGAGTATAGGATCAAATGCCAATTTATTTTATGAACTCCAATCATTCTCTGCAACATGCGCTTAAGGACTTTGTTGATGGCCTCAACTTGTCCATTAGCTTGCGGGTAGTATGGAGTAGAACTATCATTTGATAGTCCTAACTTGGTAGTTAACTCAGCCATCATGTGATTACGAAAATGAGATTCATGATCTGTAACTATGGCTTGTGGTACACCAAAACCTGGCAACCACATGGTTGCAGAAAAATAAAGCAGCCATTTTGTCACTGTTGTTCAATGTTGGCATTGCCTCGGCCCATTTGGTAAAATAGCTAATGAAGACTATAATATACCCATGCCCCCCATCCAAGGTGGGATTACATGTCATAAAGTCAATGCTACATTTGGCAAATGGGCCAATAGCAACGACTGGATGCAATGGTGCATGTGGTAATCTAGTTTTTCGGTAATGTATCTGGTACGCATGACAACTTTTGATAGCAATAATGCAATATTTGAGTATGGTTGGCCAGAAATAACCAACATGGAGAATTCTCTGCGTGGTAGCATACCTAGATAAGTGTCCACCACAAGCACCTAAATGACATTCATTCAAAGCTTTCTCAGCTTCCTCATGAGTGAAGCACCTACATAAAATCATATTAACACCACGACGATAAAGCATATCACCAATGATCAGATAATATCTGGCTTGCTATCGGGTATATCACTATTCAGAGTAAGAGGTATTAGGTTGGAAAGCTTGGGTCTGGAGATAGACCAGTATATCTCCATACCGTGGATCACTTGACGAGATAAGAAACAGAGACTCATCCAAGATTGATGCTTCTAATGTTGAATCATTCGAGGATGAGGGAAGGTTGCAAAGTAATTCGGCGAAAACAAGAGATTTCTTTGATTTAGATTTGATGAATTCCAAATCAAACTACTGCAAAATGACTATGCATTTTGAATATTTGCTACCCAGCAATTGACGTGACAAAATGTATGTCATAGGGTTGCAATTTGAAACAATAGTAGTTTTATGAAGGAGGATGTAATGACGAAATATATGCATAGCTTGAACAAATGCTAAAGCTAACTTGTAAGGGCCTGATTCCTGTTATTAGAGCCTTGATCTATTATACACTAACAAAACTATTTTCCTACTGATTTAAAAGTAATAAAATGAGCTTACTGACCTTCTTACATAGCTTTAAACATTTAGCATCTTATCATTTCATCATAAGCAACATAAATTAAGGTGAGAATTCCATTGATATCAACCTAACAAGAGTAGTCCATGGAAAAATACCTGTTCTGGTGGTTGTTGATGATACCTTTGTCTTATAGCTCCAACTGAATGCTCCTTATCACCGGCCCAACCGGATTTACCTCCCAACCAACTAGGAAATAAATTCCTAGCCCAAGAAACCTCCACAGGTTTCCTAGCCCTCTGTGCCCAAGTCCAACCAGATATAGTGTGTCCTCAAGAAGAATGTGTAAAACCAGATAACAATACTTTCCTCCTCTCAAACCCAAGAAACCTCCATAGGTTTCCAAGGTCTCCCAAAATCATAACAAGTCCAAACAATCACAACCAACCCCCACAATCCTAAGCAAGACTCCTCCCCCCTTCCCTTTTTATACCCTCCTTCCCTTCTCCATCTCAACCACCTCTCATTAATGTCATTAACTTCTCATCCATCCTTACAGTTGAATTCTCTTCTCCCAAGTAAGCTAGGAGTACATTTGGAAATGTGACATGAATATAAAATTGAGAATTTAATGGGAAAGGATCATGTCTTCTCCCAAGTAAATCTGAAAAGTACATTTGGGAATGTGAGGTGAATATATATATATTGATAATTGAATGGAGAGGACTATGCCCTCTCCCAAGTAAATGTGAGGGTACATTGGGGAATGTGAGATGTAATTACATGGAGAGGACCATGTCTTCTCCTTAGTAAATGTGAGGGTACATTGGGGAATGTGAAATGAATATATATATTGATAATAAGATGGAGAGGACTATGTCTTCTCCCAAGTGAATGTGAGGGTACATTGGGGAATGTGAGATGTAATTACATGGAGAGGACCATGTCTTCTGCTTAGTAAATGTGAGGCTACATTGGGTAACGTGAAATGAATACATATATTTTGAAATATTGGAAGGAGAGCATATCCTACCTAATATTCAATTTGAGAAGGTAAGTGGGGAATTTGAATAATGGAAATCATGAATTTTATATTAGACCAATATTTCTCAATATTTTCAGATAATGTAAACATTAACAAAATTTGTAGGATAAGATTTAAGTGGGGCATTACATACACCCCTCCTTCAGAAAACTTCGTCCCGAAGTTAGAATGAAAAGATGCAAGGAGTTTGAAATCATAGCAACCAGAGAGAGTTATAGCAATAAAATCGGATAAGTCCGACAATGACATTTCTTCCCACCAAGAGTCTCCAACTGATCTATATCTTCCTATCCACCTTGGCCTACTTCTGTTCCCGCCCTATTCGTCCTCTGTTGCCTTATCAGTGGCAAAGGCCTTACTGACCACTGATAAAACCGACATGGTGGGAGCGTCGAATGCCTCGATCGAACTTTCCCCAGCAGGCATCTGGCAATCGTCATCACACGTCTAGGGGGAGCGTTCAGCTGTCCTCCCCATGATTCCAGGTTTCGGAGGATACACGGTGGGAAACACCTCCACCCCTCCTTCAGAGCACGGACCACACTACAGAGCTGGTTGGAATTGTCATCGAATAATCCAGTCAGGTCGTATTGCCACCTTTCATTTTCATTTTACTCATGTCATAAGAGTGCATATCAAGTAGATACCAAATGTAATAGAACAATGTACATCGTACCTTTCCTCATTGGTCGTCTCAACCTTCCCCAATGGAATAGTAGATCTTGGTTATCATACGGTTCTTTCCAACCTGTAGTTTAGTTCTCATCCATGCATATATACAACCACAAAATAGATCTAGATACATGATCTTAAACATCATGTTTATTAAGCCCAGTGTCCACGTGTCAATTTTTGTTGTTCATACTGGAAATGAATCTTACATCAGATAAATCATAATTTCACTAAGTCATTGATTAGATAAATCATATCTATATAATCCTATACGATGCAACAATAACTTTGACAAGTCATGCACTAGATAAATTGTAACCAAGTAAGTCGTACATTTGGTCATACATCCAACATGTCCATCATCAATACAAAATCCATCAATTGATTTTCACGTGTCCAACCAAATGTATATAATGTTCATAAATAACATGGAACTCCAAAATAGAACCTTAACATAGGTGGCAATCTATGTTAAAATGGGCATCATAAATGCTCATGTGACATCCTTGTGGAACCCCTTAATAACAATTAGAGTTGAAACAGATTTAACTGTCCGTCATGGAAAATAGCATTTGAACCCGAATATGCTATAAGGTGGTACCAAAACCAAAATAATGGCAAGAAATGGATTCGTGCACTATCAATTTCCACTAGAAGGTGCTAGTATAAGTTTCATGCATATAATTTCTTTAATACCTTAGTGAATATAAAAGTCCCACTCTTCCAATTTTTTGGTTTTTCATCTTCCAAACCAATTAGTTAATCTTGAAAATAAAAGACTCAAAACTTCAGAAATTGTTTCCAGCATGATTTTCATATATATATATATATATATATATATTGTAATTTGAGAGAAATGTCCGTTACATATCAAAGGTTCAAATTTTATTTTATTTTATTTATTTATTTTATTTATCATTGTTTACTAGTACTAAAACAATTTCATGATATATAATGCAGCTCACAATATGAGCTGTCAAATGAGAAATAATTAAACAAATGGAACAATTGCCTATATTAAAGATGTTTTTAAAGTAGAGTTGATTTTGAAATTTTTGTGTTTATATTTATATAATAATAAGCCATGTTTCCAAACAACTAAGAGGTTACATGGTTATTTTAATGCAAGAACCAAGAAGACATTAGCATAAACTGAACATAAATGGATTTTTGGAATAAGATCAATATGCTTCCACAATATTCACCATCCAACAAATCTATGCATTTTATGCATATTAATGTTTGCGGAGAAGAGAAGATGAATTTATGAAATCTTCACCATAATATGATGCATGGCCACAACACATAACTTATACAATATCACTAAGATACCGCAGTACATAAATGCCACTGACAAGAGATGACACTTAATTTCATAAGGTTAAAATTTGATTTGATCAAACTAAGGTCAAAGAATCAATGTTGTTTTGTTCAAACTATAAATTACACCCTTGTAAAATGTACCGCATGAAAAATAAATGAAGACTGCATATTTATTATTAAAAAAAAATAGACTAGTCAATTGGTTAGGCATTTTGATTAGGAGAACCAGCATAGGCATTCAAATCCCACAAACAAAAAAAAAACAGTCATTTTTCATTATATTTTGGGCACTGCCCTCTTTCAATCCTCTCTTTTATTTATGTTCATGTGACTAAGGCCTCAAAAAAGAGAGCTAAGAATTGTACATCAAGCAACAATTTGTGTCCAAATACAAACAAAAATTGCATCATCTTGATGCCCTCGGATACTCTTTCTTGTGTGAGCCTCCTATTCAGGGGCTTTTCTTAAAAGCTTTCCCAAAGCATCATATTCTTGTCATATCTTCTATGGTCAACTTTGTCTCTTTGCATAATTCTCATAATGTTGTACAAGGGAAACGGCTATAGGCTGCCATGTGGCAAGAGCACCCCTCTCCAGTATGGTAGGTGCCTCTATAATATTGTATAAGGGCATGGGTTGTTTGGAATTATTCTCATCATTCCGTTCATACTTCCTATGCTGCATAACAATGCTTTGCTTCCATTAGTACTTAGCTGAACAACCAATGAGTGGGATGATTTTCATTTCGTTCTTGAAAATAAGCCAATAAATTTGAACTCAACCAGGGTAAACTGGTCGTTGTAAGTGACACTCACCCAAAACAATGAGATCCCTTAGAAAGGAAAAACATTTAATTTTATCTTTTCACATTACATCAAGGAATTATTCCAATTCAAACAACCAACTTTGGAGATTAGTATTCCATGATAAATACAAACACTATAATATTGTTGGATATAATTTCCTCACCATAATCTAGATCTCTCCTGGTTATTGAAAGTCAGGGTTTTCCTGGTATTCAGATGTTCAAGGATACCTAGGTGAATATCTAATGTACACGATTGCAAATGGACAACAACATGATTGGAGATTTCCTACTGATGAAGGAGGGATTTAAAATGCATTTGAGTATCGTTGAACAAGCAGTCACACCTTGCTTACAAAAGTGGAAGAATAGGTAAATAAAATCTTACGACCTTAAAAACTGCTTTTACAGTTCCAATAATGATATATGTAGGAAACATGAAGCAGTAATCCTGATTTTAAGTAATCACCTCTAAAGGCAAAATAGGTTGTACAGAAAACCAGTCAAGATGAACACAAGCTCTAGCTGCAAAACTTAATGAATTGGGATTGACCTAATTGTCGGTTAAAGAAATTACAGCAGTGGCCACCATGCCCCATCTCATGAGTCATTTTACTTGCACACAACATAGGCCTCAACGCCAAAATGATTGCTATGTAGTGATGGAGAGGATGAATCCTTGGAATGGAGATGGATGTAAAACTCTATCCAGTCATTACCCACTTGCACACAAGGCATGCTAAATGCCAAATTTGGATGTACGATGTTGCACCTGAGCTTCCTTCAAACACAGCAGAAAATAAAACCATCCAGGGAAATCACAAACACACTATGCATAATGGACATAATGGACATAAGGACAATTGCAGATGTACCCCAACTAGATATATATATATATATATATCAGGTACGACAAGTTCTCTAGGTTAGGGTAGAGGGAGGTTTCGAAAAGTTTAGGATTTAAAAAAAAACAGATCTAAAGAATTGAATGTATGGAAACATAAAAAAAAAATTCACTTGAAAGTATACACATTACTCAGAATTTTATTTGACGTAAATGTAGGCCTGGGAACCAACGGCAAAGTAAAATGTTATGCAGTATGGATCTTAATGAAAACCCACTGAAGACAAGGAATTCAAAAGACTACAAGTTCTGGGAGATTCAAAATGAGTGATGTCCTCGGATAAGCCAATTGTAAAAGCACAAATTTGACTCTTGGGCCCATCATGAACAGAGTATTGGAAATAAAAGATTACTTTGATGTTATCTCTTTCACTCACATCAACATAGAGTTCAACTGAAAATCAGATTAAAAATCTTCAGAGAGTTCAACTCAAAAGTAGATTATCTCTGTGAATCACCACTTACACTGCAGGAAGAAACCTTAATCATTCAAGAATACAAGGAGGACCCTTTGTCCACTGAATCTTCTCTCTCTTTTGTTTTTCATCCAAGCTGGAATCAAGGTTTTGTCGGAAACAAGAGAATTGTTTACTGTGGGCCTTGCTTAAGGGATTGCTCTGTTTTTGTTGTTTATTAACTGAAGACAAGAATGAAGGGCACTTGAACCCAATCTGCTGGGATGGATGACTGTAACATGTAGACTAAAATATGACACATAGTGGTTATGAAATTTGATCGTGAGCTGTAAGGTTAAGCTGATCTATATTTTGATTTCAATCACTAGGGCCAAGATATTTAGAGTTATATTGTTGTCTTCCTATCTGTCATGCATTTCTACAAACAGATAATCAGTGACTATAAAAGATAACTATATCCTTCTATTCATGTATCAAGCATCACATTCTAAGAAATTAATGAGAGTAGTTGCTGGTTTATAAAGATTCTCACAAAGCCAACTTTTGCTAGATGTATCTATCATGCTGCCTTTCCACACAACATCTTGGGTTGTAAAAAGACAATAAGCGTCCTAAGAAAACAGATGGAAGTTATTTTGAAGCAGCTTAACATGAATGCATTTGTACAGGGCTAAGACATTGCAACTACATTGTTGAACATAATCAATTATACCGGTTAGATGCTTTACAAGAAAAAGGTAACCCAAAAAAAAGACGCAAATACTGTATGAATGCACTTCACTTTAATGGCATCAAAATCAACAAGAACAAGTTTTGTATTTCTCGCTAGACAGCTCATTGATAATCTCTAAAATTTGGTTTCTCATCTCTCCAACTGTAGATGCTGTCCCTCGGTTCTTCAAGATAGCTTCCCAATCATCACCAGAAATGTTTCCTTCATATGCGCACAGCTCTTTCACTATGGCTAAGACAAATAAACCACAATCATGGATTGACCAGCTCTTGTAAGATATTTAGGTCGAAATAGCCAAAAAAACCTAGTGGCATCGCAGACTTCTTGCCATCATACCTATATATGAGCCTAAATACAAAATTGGACAGGTATTGGCAAGGAACTTCCAGACTTTAATTATCAACCACTTACCCACTTGTAGTTGACCAAGTTGGCCACTCTGTATTTAAGAAATGCCATCCCAACATTCACTGCTGCTTCATCATACAAGGCATCGTTATACTGATTACAGTCTTGCATTTGTAGCTATTATCCAGTATTCATCTGGTCAATTCCCACAGAACTGTAACATTCATTATGAATATATGGGCTACAGAGAATCAAGATTGATCCCTCCAAACATTATATGCAGGTGAGATATAT
Source organism: Pinus tabuliformis (assembly GCA_031772625.1). NCBI lineage: Eukaryota > Viridiplantae > Streptophyta > Pinopsida > Pinales > Pinaceae > Pinus > Pinus tabuliformis. Next base: position 1,000,814,527 of record CM062813.1, on the reverse strand, counting down.
TAACTATTGGTTGTAGTTCTTCATGTTATACTTTAAGGGCATGATTATTATTCAATCACTCACAATCTCAACTACATGCGTACCTAAGGCACTATTATGGATGAAATTAAGTTGATACCAATACAACTAGAAATTGGTACAAAAAAGCAAACCATGAAATATTAATTGAACGAACAAGGTCAAGGATGGCTTAGACAAAAGAAAAGGTTCACTCTTGGAATTCTTCATTTGTAAACACTGTTAGCTGTTCACTTACCAAGCTTGTAAAATGTAAAGTAAATGTGAGTACAAATGTATTATGTTCAAATCCCCTATTATTTACATGTGAACACCTGTTGGAGGTGGCCCTGTTCACCTAGCAGTTATAATGGTCACTGTTATAGTGGTAGTAGTAGGGTAGGAATCGACCCCATATCACACAAGTATGAGACCGGTCCAGTTGCTGATTCATCTAATATTGCTGGCCAAGAATGGAAGTCAAATTGGAATTTCCATCTTTTATTTGACAATGTTATGATCGTCACTACCCACAAAAGAAATATAGCAAGACATAGGTAAAGATATTAGCGTGTCCCTGGTGATATGATAACCATAGCAAAGATAGGAAACAGTTTGAAACAACTTATGTTTCTTTCCATATGTAAATAATGGATATACAACTATACTATATAGACATATCGACAATTAAGCTAGTGTTCTGGTTTTTTTTTGAAAGGTCAATTTATTCAGAGTGGCATGTTTCAAAATGCTGCAATGACTGAAGTCAACGAGGATGCTAAGAAGAACTGTGCTTAGAAAATACTCCATTAAACCAATTGGAAACACCCAAATATATATATATATATATATATATATATATATATACTTTCAAATTTGAAAAGCAGACAATGGATTTACTCCCCTACAAACCTGCAATGTTGCCATTATTCTCCCAAATGTTTCAGAGGGTACAAGAAAAGCGAAACCTATTGTTTGTGTTAATCCAGTGAACTTCATTCATTTTGGAACCTCGTACATGTTGGCACCACCTTAAACATATATCATAAGGAATAATAGACACTAAATAAGGATTTCATCGGTTGCAACTCTCATTTTCTCGTAGTTGTTTTTGTAAGTCTATTTTAAGTTTCTGAATATTACATGGATGATGATGTTTAACTACTACAGCTTGTAACTTTCCTTTATTGCTGAGGTGATTTTCTTATTTTGCAACTTCACTTTATCCTAGTGGTTTATCAATCTGTTTCGAGCTTCTGAACCTTGCACAATGATAAATTTTCACTAGTTTAGCTTAGTTATTCCTCACTACGCCAGGGCATACAGTCAGTAGGTACATAATCAGATCCGTACAGCAGCAGCAGGAAGTACACATTTAAGGAAGGCTCTTACAACAGCAGCTCTGGCAACAGTTTTCCAAGGTCCTTGCGTGCAGAAAAGTGTCAGCAAGGCATAGTTATGTAGAGTAGAGGGCACATGCATGCACTGATCTTAGTTTATTTTCAGTTTTGCCACCTTCAATTAAACTTGTTTCCTTACTGTTCCATATTTAAAAGTTCTAGTTCAGTTCAATTTCTATTTCAGTTCAGTTTAGTTATACACATACATGATTTATTCAAGGATGTAGATGCCAGGGTAATTAGAGCACTTGCATGAGGAGATAGTGAGAGCACAAATCCTCAGCAGTGTGCATGTTCGTGCATGCATACATGGCACAGTCACCCTCCGGTTGGGGTGCACTATATCTGACATTGTTATTCATCCAGGAGGGTGCACTGGCTGTATTGATTAGGGGTAGGGTTTAACTCTGTCAGTGGGGGCACTTCATGCATGGAGCTAGTTATAATGTATCTTCTGTCTTTTATTCTAGAAAATAGATGAGGGGTACACCAGTGGATTGGTTAGAAAGTAAGAGCTTTGAGCTTTTGCGTTGTGATTTTATTCTTTTAGAGTTAGTAGAACACAGATGCTTTTTTGAGGATTCAAATCTGTGTGTTTGTTGTTCATATTATCAGCAACATGTGCTTGTAGGTTTACGCACTCTATAGCTGTTATTTTGATTAGTGTTTTCTGTTTTAAGCTATCTAAAATTAAGGTTAAACTCCTGAGTGCAGAACTTACTTGCCATGGTCTGATCTGACATAGACGATGATCTTTGACTACTATGGCTTGTGACTTTCCTATGTTGCTGTGACAATTTTATGTTTATAGGAACCAATATGAATAAGAAACTAAGAAGCAACCATGTACATATTGAAATGTAGACATAGCAGATAGATAGATAAAGGTAATTTCAGTTGCAATCTCATTTTTCTCCTAGTAATTGTTCAATCTGTTTAAGTTTCTGAATCTTACAATGATGATGATCTTTGACAACACTGGCTTGTAAGTTGTAACTTTATTCTGTTGCTATGGCGATTTGTTTTTATTGTGTCAAGGAAACACAAATTTTGAAGTTAATACTAAAAAATATAAAAAAAGAAGCTAACAAGTCATTTACTCATTAAAAAGTAGATGTTCCAAAGCATGACATTTCAGCTATTTCTGTGTTCATACTCAATAGTTTTATCTTGAAAATTTCAGCAGAGAGGATAAATATAAAAAACGACTATGAATCCCGTTAAGGTATGATAACCCTGATGTGCGTGTCATATTATTATCAAACATATAGAAATAGTTCATACACCCAGTTGGGGCAAATTGAGAATTTATCTTCTATTCCACAAGATGAAAAATGCAGATCACCATAAAACATTCCAAATACAAACAACTTATTATCAATTTTGATACAGCAACAATTAGAAGATTATCGTCATAAAGTATAAACAAAGCTCACTGTCTTTATAATTAATGTGATGTTGTTTTCCAATGATCTATCGACGAATTAGATATATACCTCGAATGCCATTTTAATAGATCAAACGGGCAGCATGAACAGAAATTTCATATTTCCTACTAGAAAGAAAATCAAGAGAGCAAGAGAATAAAGTGTTTATCCCATCCCAATTCCAGTTTTCTCCATTTAAACCCCTCTTCCCTCTCCGACCGCGTGCCGTAGCACAAGTGTAAACGTGGATACTTGGACACAATATACAGAACAGAGGGGTATCATAGACCCATGTGCATGTATTCTGATTTCACTGTTCTAAAAGAGGAGACGACAAAGATATACGTAAGAGGAATGCTATGATATTCTCCCCCATTGACAAAAGGAGATATGTGCAGTAGTGAAATAGGACCTGAAAAATCAATTTAAGATTGAACAACAAATCAAATTGTCTCTCTACGGGGAAAATCAATCCAACCATCCTAGAAAAACGAGTAGTAAATGCAGCCATAGCCAAAGGGGAGGTTGGAATTAAATTGAGGAATAAGCAGGAGTAAAGGGATTTGAATCGACATTATCATAGTAACAGTTTGAATAGGATCCTGTGATTTCTCACAACATATTAATATTTATCTAATAACAATTCGAGATCGAAGTCGAAAGCTCTAATGCGTTCATTTTTACACTTAAACACGTACGGTCTCTATTTCATTGATCAAACTTGCAGGTATATATATGTATATATATAGCCTCAGAACTGTGATACTTTGCCACAAGTTCTCGTCTTTTATGGCATTATACAAGACTGCAAAATATACCTTAAATAAGGTGACTGTAATTTGATGACCGCTCTTGAGTGACTGTAATTTGAATTTTATAGAAGAGCTACTCTATATTTGCTATGTGAAACCGTAAAATCGATTATCCACTGATGTATATGATGCTTCGGATCTCATAGGTGGTTCAAAATTTGGATCTCTTAAATGCTTGAAATTTTTTTTAAATGATGAGACCCTTCGTTAACTTTGTCAATGCCTTGGAGTTTGGTCACACATAAATGTGCACAAAATTCTGAGCTTCAGATTGAGGTAGCTCAGAGGCTTTGATTCTCTTCAAGGGTAAACACAAACCTCATCTATTATGTCCAGAACTGCGCTCTCCTTACCAGGATATTCGATCATCTTTGGGCTCTAGAACTGGCCCCTCAGTTTTCTAAAATAGGGTTTTATATGATCTTTATCTTGATCCACAAAACTGCAGCCTAATCATTGTTTGCAAAAGTCCCCAGAACTGCAAGCTTCATCATCTAAGAGCTCGGTCCAGATTTTTTTTTTTTATTTCTATAATATTATTTATTCTGTCAGGAATTTTATAGGCACATTTAAGTTGAAGCAAAACACTAGCTCTGTCATATCCCTAGGCACTAAGCCATTGGACTGCTGTTGAAACATTTTGACATTCTAATTTTCTGGATTTTCGACCATTTAATAAGAAATTTGATTATGGAATAACTATTTAGTGGGCTTTGGTTCCAGATTTTGAACCAAAGCTTTGATACCATGTGTAAGGGCCTGATTCCTATTATTAGAGCCTCAATCTATTATACACTAACAGATCTATTTTCCTGCTGATTTAAAAGTAATAAAATGAGCTTACTGACCTTCTTACATAGCTTTAAACATTTAGCATCTTATCATTTTATCATAAGCAACATAAATTAAGGTGATCATTCCATTGATATCAACTTAACAAGAGTAGTCCATGGAAAAATACCTGTTCCGGTGGTTGATGATGATACCTTTGTCTTATAGCTCTAGCTGAACGCTCCTTATCACCGGCCCAACTGGATTTATCTCCCAGCCAACTAGGAAATAAATTCCTAGCCCAGGAAACCTCCACAGGTTTCCTAGCCCTCCGTGCCCAAGTTTAACCAGATATAGTGTGTCCTCAAGAAGAATGTGTAAAACCCGATAACAATACTTTCCTCCTCTCAAACCCAAGAAACCTCCATAGGTTTCTAAGGTCTCCCAAAATCATAACAAGTCCAAACAATCACAACCAACCCCCACAATCCTAAGCAAGACCCCCCAACCCCCCTTTCTTCCTTCCCCCTTCCCTTTTTATACCCTCCTTCCCTTCTCCATCTCAGCCACCTCCCATTAATGTCATTAACTTCTCATCCATCCTTACAGTTGACTTCTCTTCTCCCAAGTAAGCTAGGAGTACATTTGGAAATGTGACATGAATATAAAATTGAGAATTTAATGGGAAAGGATCATGTCTTCTCCCAAGTAAATCTGAAAAGAACATTTGGGAATGTGAGGTGAATATATATATATTGATAATTAAATGGAGAGGACTATGTCTTCTCCCATGTAAATGTGAGGGTACATTGGGGAATGTGAGATGTAATTACATGGAGAGGACCATGTCTTCTCCTTAGTAAATGTGAGGGTACATTGGGGAATGTGAAATGAATATATATATTGATAATAAGATGGAGAGGACTATGTCTTCTCCCAAGTAAATTTGAGGGTACATTGGGGAATGTGAGATGTAATTACATGGAGAGGACCATGTCTTCTGCTTAGTAAATGTGAGGGTACATTGGGTAATGTGAAATGAATACATATATTTTGACATAATGGAAGGAGACCATATCCTACCTAATATTCAATTTGAGAAGGTAAGTGGGGAATTTGAATAAAGGAAATCATGAATTTTATATTAGACCAATATTTCTCAATATTTTCAGATAATGTAAACATTAACAAAATTTGTAGGATAAGATTTAAGTGGGGCATTACATAAATTTTCGACATAGGAATACTTACTTTCTGTATCTTTGAGATTATGACTCAAGAAATAAATAGGATGTTCAATTCCACTTTCTTCTTGGACTAACACCATGCCATTGGTTGTATCTACAGTGGCGAGATACAGGTAATAGTATTTTGATAGTTTGGGGCATACATTAATAATGCTCTAATCAAGGTATCTATAAGATCATCAAAGGAAGCTTGCGCACCCTGATCCCAATGGAAGGGTACCCCTTGTGGAGTTGTAACAAGGGTCTTTTTCACCTCTAGTTATCTCACATTACAAGTCAATCCGGGAGCGTTTTGTTATTGCAAAGGATATCTCAATTTGAGGTTGTTTGTCAGGATAATGATTCGTAGTATAGATCTAAAGAATACAAGAGTAAACGGATGCTAATGCTAAATTACTTTTGCATAAAGAAATCACACACGCAGCAACTTCGTCGGTCGAGGGTATGGAATTAGTAACCTATCCCCCTAGAAACTGATGAAGGAGTATGGATCATGATCTGGGAGCATTATAGCGTCTGCTGTATCTCACAACAGCCTTGACCCTCCTCTCATGCCACTTCAATAACCACAAGCGAAAGGAACAGCAAGAAAACAGAATGGAACAGCAATAAAAGGAACGGCAGTAAATGGAACGATAGTAAAGAAAATAAGGCTCGCGAGGTCAACACTTCTAATCCTTGGCACACACTTACATACAAAAAGGAAAGCAATCGTCAAGTTTGCAGCTTAATCAAATGGAACAGCAAATCATTAAAGACAGGAAACGTCAATCATATACATATCAAATGGAACAGCAAATCATTAAAGACAGGAAACGTCAATCATATATACACGATCTGCGATAATCACCAATAGTCCATTACTCCAATCACCTGTAGCTGAAATATTCTACTTATGAATTCTGTAATTGATGCAAACAACTCAGATCAACAGTATGCGAGGAATCCTGAAAGTATGATATGAACTTGTTACAGAGATTTATAACAGGAAAGCTACAGATGAATAAGTATGAGACGACATGCAATCATAACAGATTATAAGAAACAAACCACACAAAGCAGAATTGTAATGGTACAATCAGCCAGTGTCCGTTGGAGCCGGGCCCGAAGCTTCCAATGGCGCACTGCCGTAAACTACTTCAGACGCAGGGAGAAATTAACACCAAAGATATTATATTAACTCATCAATGAGAGTACAAAACTAAGTTTCAGATAGACTCAATAGTCTGAGTTCAACTGACAGTAAAATCCATGAACAGAAAGTTAAAGATACAGAATATCAAAATCCCCTTCATTTCCAATGCTGCCCCCCTTTTATACAATTAACGGCGGAGTTCTCCAGACGACAAAACGATTGAACATAGCGATCCCTCAGGATCGAAGATCCTGAGTGATCCGCTAAACTGTTAGCGCCTTCCTTTACTTGGCCTGTATTTCCGAACTGGCAGTCCTTCATCTCGTTCCGGACTGATCTTCCTTGATTTACTCGACCTGGTCTGAACCTTATTTAGAATCGGAGGGACAGCCGTTATCTTCTCATCAAATTCCCGTTTTGCGTTGCGCTTTCCTGCTTTTACCTTTCCCTGCATAGAGAAGACAACTATTAGTGATTGGATCATTTTGGACTCGTTCTTATTGCGTTTACCCTACTTTATAATAAAGAAAAGATTACAACTATTGCTTAAAACATCACTAAATTATTTATTAAAACATACCTTCCCAATGCTCTACACACCCCCCGACTTACTCTGTTTCATGGCCTCATGAAACCGTTATAATTAACATGGAGAGCAGTAAGAGAATAGGCTGGAGAGGGTACTTCATGAGGGGGTCTGCAACCATGATAGGCAACCAGATTATCAAAGAAGTAATGCAACTGATCTGCAGGCATATTATACAAGGCCTGGTACCCCGGAGCAGGGTGCCAGATAATTGGGCTACGGAACCGATATCCTAACCATGATGGTCCAGCTTGCAGAATGCACTGGCCATAAAAGGGCAATCGTTCAGCAGCCAGCTCAAAGTTCTCGTATTTGAAGGGCTCCCTGAGCTGGACGCTTGGGGTGGAAATCCGATAACGGAATTTGGCAGCCTCCAAGGTGGAATCTTTAATAACCAGGAAGTATTCTAAGCTATTTCGGATCAACTCCTCATGCATGGGTCCTAGTAGTTTTATAACGCCAGGGTTTCTCATAAGGCTTTTGTGTGATTGCCATAGGCGAACTGGATCTTGAGGCTCAGCCCTGACCCATAGATCTAGGCTGTGCTCCTGCCTCTGAAAGGCATTGTAAGCCCTGAGCCACTTTAACTGATTGACCCCGAATGAAACAAAGGCTTGCAGCTGTATATCCCCCACAAAGGGACCAGGGTTTAGGTCAGTTTCCTGCTCAAGCACCATATTGTGCAAATAAAATTCGCATAATAATCGTTGGACCTTAACCCCATAATGTTTGCAACAATCAATGAAATCATTAACAGTATTAATCTGAATGGGGGCACCTGCCCTGACAGCTTTTATTTTCAATCTTAAGTATCTTTCAAGGAGGAATAAAGCATAATTCTTCGCGGGGGCCCTGCAAGTCAAAACATCATCATACAACGAACATACAGTGTCCAATTGTTTAATAACAGCATCTAGTCGACGTGTTACCTTAGCAACCTTTTCTTGTTCCTTCTGCCATCCTTCAAAAGCCTGACTCTCCGATTGACTCATGTTTCTCAGCTGCTGTTGCAGTTCTTCATGTTTTTCCAGAGGGATCCTTTGTTCCTCTAACTGCTCAGCCCTCTGCTGCAATTCTTCGTATTTTTCTCGAGGGATCCTCTACTCAACTTCCTGCTGCAGCTCCTCATATTCCTCTCGAGGGATCATTTGTTCCCGTAGCTGTTCAGCCTCTTGTTGGGCCTGCCTTATCTCGCGGCGCAAGGCCTTGGTTTTTGGATCCCTTTCCCATGATTCCTTGGAGGCAGGACATTTCGCTTGGACCTTCACATTTCGTCGCTTAATTTTCCCTGAAGGTGGTGTCTCAGTGTGAACTGCTCTATTTTCCCTTTCCTTCTTGACATGTATAAAGGGGTACGGTGGTCCCTCTGTGAATGGGATGTCGTCTTGTGGCTCAGTTTTAATTGGAATGGCAGTTGGTTTTAATGGGCTGTTTGGAATATCAGCCTGCTCCTCTATGTCAATAGGAACGGCATTCTGGTGCTCTATTCCAGATGGAACAACATTTTGTTCCTCAGTATTAATTGGAACAGCTGCAGGTTTGCTGGCAGAGTATCGACCTACTAGATGCCTATAGGTGCTCTGCCTTCTCCTCTGACAGGACCCAGCTGTATTTGTCCTTCTTTTTCTTCTTACAGTCCTCCTTATTCTCAAACTGGCTTTCAGACTTCGAATTTTCTGCCGAAGCTGGCCTATAATATTCAGCAATTTCTGCTGTTTTCTTCTCAACTTCGTAATTTCTCTCGCCTCGGCTGTGGGCACATGGGCGACCCTCAGTTCTGCTCCGCTTTCATCGAGGGTTTCTTCTGTCATTCGGGGAACGTCCTGTTCCCGACAAACATTTTCATCCTCCACGCCATCAGCAGGTGGATTTCCTTCTGGAGTTTTGGGAACGGCTTGTTCCTGATTGGTATTCACATTTTCTTTGTCAACGACAGGGGGGTTTTCTTCCCCTGCCATTCCATCATGCAATTCTTCACACGTTTCTTCCTCAAAGGGTTCTTTGGAAGACTCTGCCGGACTAGAGGGTGAAGGATAACCTCTAAGGCTGGCCAAGATGGTGGCCAGCTCTTCTTCCTCCCCAGGGGTTTGCGGATAGCTACCCCCCACTTGTTCCATCTCCTTCTCCTGACTTGGCTGCTCGGTAGCTGCCTCTGGATAGCTGGTCTCGGCCGCAGAGTCATCATTCTTATTTCCTTCTTTAGCTTCTACTTTGTTCTCTGTTTGTTCCAGGTTTTCCCCAGGTATTTGTTCTGGCGCTGGAGGGTCCTCTATTATTTCAATCGGCTGGCCAATGTTTGGCTGGATTTTTTCCAGCCTACCTCTTATCTTTGCCAACCGAGCTGACTTTCTAGGCCTCTCTGGCTGTTTGGGTGTGCTGGCCACCTGTTCTTCCACCTCCACCTTTCTGCGTTTTTCAAACCGTTCTGGCGTGCCAGATGAATACCTTCGCTTTAAGGTAGCACGTATTTCTTCGGGCAATTCCTTATGTTTTTCTGCATGTCTGGTTGCGTTAGGGGTACATTTTTGTTTCCCCAGCTCTATGCGTTTCTTCGTTTGCTCGGTTGTGCCCGAGGGTTGCTTAGGTTTTGGCGATTCTCTGGGTTTTTTAGGTGTTTCAGAGGTACTAGCGGGGTGCTTCGCCTTTGGGGATGGTGATGCTGCTTCCCCTCCAATTGTTGTAATAAGTTCCTGCCAGCTACTCTGCTGCTGAGTGAGACTGTATGTCACTATCAGGCGGATTAACCCGTGTTGGCTAACCAGTGCGTCTTCATGGTGTGCCTTTTTCAGGCTCCGAGAGGCATCATGCAGCAATGAATTTAACAATGCAGGGAGATTCACAGCACATTTTCCTGTTAACACAGCTAAGAGCTTAAGGTGACGCGGCCTTACCACATCTTTTCGTCCTTCGCAGGTGATGTAGCTCTGTACTACCTTTGCCAGTTCGCTCCAAGGTTCTCCCAGTGTTGCCGGCAACACTCCTTTTCCCTTCACTGTCAGCTTCTGCCCTTCATCTTGGAAGATTTCTACGATCTTTTGCAGTCTTTCTTTCTTTGTCATCCATATTGGACCTGAGTCTGGTAATCCGGTTACTTCCGCGATTATTTCCTTCGTGATTGCTATCTGCTTCCCATCTACCACTGAGTGTTCTTCCTGCAAATTCTACAGGAATTCCATGGACACTATTTCGTTTGATTTGCGCAGGCGGCCAAAATAAGTTAACCACCCTGCCTTTTCTAAGATCTTCCGAGCGGCTTCGGAGACTATGAGCTCGCTCGGCTCGCTTCTGATAGACTTTCCCCCCATGGTTCTGTTTCAGGGTCTAGATGGAACAACAATGCAAAGAACGTAATTGCGGAAAAAAAAGAAAAGACACAGAGCATGCATGAATAATTGATCATAAATAACAACTTTTGCAAAAAATAGCATTGTCATGCCGTTAACGCATATCGTACCTTCGTATCATATCATTTCCGAATGATGTGTTAACACGTGGCCGGCGGAGTAATGAAGTCACCTCCCCCCCGCGCGAAATGATAGGCTGCCTCAGCCGTCAAATAGAAGAAGGCAGTCATCCCATCACCGAGTCATAATGGAACAGCTTATAAAGTTTTGCCATGTTTCAGATTAGACAAAGAAATACCAAGATCGATGCGACAGATAGATCGCGTTTAACATAAGCCTTTGTGATGTGATGCAGAACATAAGGATAGGACATCTAGCACTCATGGAAAGTCTGAGATAGTCATAGTCAATACCTTTGCCATAATTGGTAATGATAAATGTTCATGTGACGTATCCATTAAGGTGTAAGATATAATTATTATGAGGATAGAAAGAAATATTTAATAAGATCCAAATTGGTGTATATGTTTTCACTCCAATACCATTAACAGAGCTCTGCTGCTGACCGGTGTTTATAACCGTGGCAGAGTTGTTTATTTCACCCCGGAACCATAGTCCTTTGTGTAGTTTTGAAGAGCAATTCTTGTCAACATGCAGGCCATCATGCTGGCTTGGTAACCAGATAACCATGACACCATTCACCAGAGAGGCGCGAAACGTGGGCAGGCTGGCTCGTGATGAGACCCCCTGTTCCAAGGTTTGTTTATATAATGAACCTATTGGACCATATCCCTGGTGTGGTGGCCATGATGGGAATGCCACTTCGCTTCCAATATTATGATCATAGTAGGCTGGTTCTTTAATGCAACCCCCTATCCTGCATTTGACAAATAATTTCTTTTGGTTCTGCTTTTGCTTTTTTTTTTCTTTTGAGATGGACTTTTGCTCTTGTATAGTTACACATAAGGGTGGTTCAGCCCTCCTTAAGAGTGGGAATGGCGGAAGAAGTCTTGTTATCCCAATAGGAAGATATAAATTTTCTATTCTTATTTCCAAGTAATAATAAAGAAAATTGTAGGAACGTAACATGATGAAGTTTTCCAACAGGGCAGAGGAGGTGAGACTTATGGCTGAAAAAAATGATGAGTGTATGGATCCTTCCTTTGTTGCATCAATACTAGGGCTCTTATAGATAGCGATTTATGATGTGCTGATCTCGATATATCATGCCTTTTATATTTGTTGCATATATAGCTGCTACTTATGGCCTCAGGAAAAGGATGGACAACGCTTTCTTCTTATAGAAAGGACGAGGGCGTACTATTTCTTTCTTACAAGGGAAGGTGGGAGGGTTCTTTTGATGCAATGTCCTAAGATAACAAAAGCACTCAAATGCTGCTTGCTAAAAAAAGAACTGAAAAAACACACAAATGTTGCTCCTTCTAAAAAGGAATAAAATTCAAAAGTGCTGTTCCTTTTGAAAAGGAACAACAAAAATTCAAAAGTGTTGTTCCTTTTGAAAAGGAACAGCAAAAACTCAAGGGTGCCGTTCCTTTTGAAAAAGGAACAGCAAAAACTCAAGGGTGTTGTTCCTTTTGAAAAGGAACAGCAAAACACACTAGTGCTGTTCCTTTTGAAAAGGAACAGCAAAAAGTGCTGCTCCTTTTGAAAAGGAACAGCAAAAAAATTCAAGAGTGTTGTTCCTTTTGAAAAGGAACAGCAAAACACGCAAGTGTTGTTCCTTTTGAAAAGGAACAACAAAACACACAAGTGCTGTTCCTTTTGAAAAGGAACAGCAAAACACACAAGTGTTGTTCCTTTTGAAAAGGAACAACAAAACACACAAGTGCTGTTCCTTTTGAAAAGGAACAGCAAAAAGTGCTGTTCCTTTTGAAAAGGAACAACAAAAATTCAAGAGTGTTGTTCCTTTTGAAAAGGAATAGCAAAACACACAAGTGCTGTTCCTTTTGAAAAGGAACAGCGGAAACACGCACTTGAAACATATATACAAAATTTACAATCTTATATACAAAATGTGGTAATAAAGAATGAACTACTTACCAATCTATAGGGGAGGAAGTTTTTGCTTCCTCTCCCATCATCTTGATGTTAGTATCTTGGCGTAGCTGCTGGCAAAATGATTCCCGAGTGAGCGGTTTGCGATACAGACGAACTCGGTGGCCATTTACCTTAAATGTATATCCAGATCCATCGATTGTAATCAAAGTAAGGGTCCCATTGTCATGGACTTTTTGAATCTCGTATGGTCCCAACCAGCGAGTCTGAAGCTTCCCCGGGAAATCCTGAAATCTAGAATCATATAACAGAGCCCAGTCTCCTTCGTGAAATATCTTGTTTTTGATGAGCGCATCATGCCACTTGGCTCGCTGTTGCTGGATGAGTGTTGTATTCTGTAATGCAGCGAGCCTTGTTTCGTCCAACTCATTAATTTGCTGTAATCGATTTTTCTATGCTTCACTTAAATCCAATCCGACTTCTTGGGCAGTTCGCAGGGTTTGGATCTCAAATTCTATAGGAAAAATGGGTTTCTTTCCAAACACTAAGTGATATGGTGAATAGCCGGTGGTACTTCTCCATGTGGTTCGATAAGCCCACAGTGCCTTCGGTAGTCGGGCGGCCCAATCGCGGCGGTGTGAGGCAACAGTTTTTGTCAAAATTGACTCTATTATCTTATTACTGTTCTCGACTTGCCCATTTGCCTGCGGATGGTATGGGGTAGTAATTTTGTGGTGGATGTGATGGTTATTGAGTGTTGCAGCTAATTTATGTCCCACAAATTGTGGTCCTCCATCTGTAACCACTTCCCTTGGAAGACCATAACGTACAAACAAATGGAACAAGAACTGTATTACCGACTCCTCTGTAGCTCTAGGTAATGCCTCCACCTCAACCCATTTGGTAACATATTCAGTTGCCAGCAAAATGTAGGTTTTTTGGTTTGATGGGGGGTTGATGGGTCCGACAAAGTCCAGAGCCCAGCGTTCGAAAGGTTCGATCACCAATTGAGGCCGCAAAGGCATTTCGTCTGCTGGGCCAGGTCGTCCTACACGCTGACAACTATCACAGGCCTGGACAAATTTTTTGGCATATTTGAAAATTGTAGGCCAGTAATATCCCGTTTGTAATACTTTGTGTGTTGTTCTGCGTTCAGTGAAATGTCCTCCACATGGCCCGTCATGGCAGGCTTTCAAGATATCAAAGATTTCGTCTTCTCGAATACATCTTCTGATTTCCATATCTGCGCCTGTGTGAAACAGATAGCCCCCAACCCACGAAAATCGATTGCTTTTCTGGACGATCTGTTTCCGTTCATTGGGAGTTAAATGTTTTGGAAGCTTACCTACTGCGAGATAATTAGCCACATCAGCGTACCAGGGAGTCTGAACAGCGACAGCAAATAAGTGTTCATCTGGGAATTGGTCCTCAACTGCTGCTGTTTCAACTGATTTTGGTATTCGTGAAAGAAAATCAGCTACAGGGTTCTCCTTCCCTGGTCGGTCTCTAATTGTAATGTCGAATTCCTGCAACAAGATCAACCACCTGGTTATTCTTCCATTTGTAACAGGCTTGTTTGCTAAATACCTAATAGCAGAATGGTCTGTATACAAAATAACGGGATAGCCTGTAATATAGTGTCTAAACTTATTAATAGCATGTATCACAGCTAAAAATTCTTTTTCGGTGACAATGTAATTTAATTCAGCCGGAGCCAAATTTTTGCTGATGTAATAGATAGCGTATGGTCTTTTCTCTTCTTCTTGGCCCAAAACTGCACCGATTGCTGTGTCTGAGGCGTCGGTTGAAATTTGGAATGGTAAGTTCCAATTAGGTCCTCTGAGAACTGGAGCTGTAGATAGCAACTTCTTTAATTCTGTGAAGGCTCGATCACATTTTTCTGTCCATAAGAAATCAACATTTCCAGTTAATGCATGTAGAGGTGCGGAAATATGTGAGTAATGTTGTATAAATCGTCTATAATACCCAGAAAAACCAAGAAAACTGCGTACCTCTGTTTGATTAGTGGGGGTTGGGATAAGCATGAGTATTTGAATTTTAGCCGGGTCTACCTGAATACCAGCTGCTGAGATGTAATGTCCCAGAATGAGTCCTTCTGTCATCATCATGTAACATTTTTCGTGACTCAAGCAAAGCCTGGTAGCGATGCAGCACTCTAGAACTTTTTCAAGAGTGTCCAGGGCTGGATCAAAGTCGTCTCCGTATGGTGTGAAATCATCCATATAGACTTCCAATCCATCATTAATTAAATCTGCGAAGATGCTAAGAACAGCCCGTTGGAATGTGGCCAGAGCATTACATAATCCAAAGGGTAAGACTCGGTAGGCGAACGTTCCCCAGGGGCAAGTAAAGGTAGTCTTGTCCTGGTCTTCAGGGGCAATCTGAATCTGGTTATATCCGCTGAAGCCATCCAAGAAAGAAAAAAATTTCTTGCCTGCTAAGGTGTCCAATACCTGGTCTATGAAAGGGAGAGGGAAGTGATCTTTTTGTGTAGCTTTGTTTAATTCTCTGTAATCGACACAGATCCTCCATTTCCCGTTCTTTTTAGGTACTACCACAAGTGGGGAGACCCATTTGCTGTCAGAAATAGGATAAATAAAATTAACGTCTAATAATTTCTGCAGCTCATCTTTTACAACATCTTTTAAATGGGGATTGAGTCTTCTCTGTGGTTGGCGAATAGGTCTTGCATCTTTCTCGATATAGATACGATGTGTACATAGCTGGGGATCAATCCCTTTCATATCGGGATAGTCCCAAGCAAATGCCTCCTGATACTTTCGTAGGAGTTGGATGAGTTTGGTCTCTTGCTCTGGTGTCAGATTAGCGTTAATATTTAAAGTTTTGCCCGGTTCAATTTGTATTACTTTGCTGTTAGCAACAGAGGTTACAAGTATATTTGGGTCATGGTCATCTTTTAGAGGATCTTCCTCTAATTCGTTATCAAATGCCGCTTTTATCATAAAGCATTGTGTATACGATGTGGATTCTGTTTGATTAATGAATTTATTGATGGCATCATCTTCCGTTTGATCTTTAAAATCTAACGCTTCCTGGACTGTTAATGGTGGTCTAATATTATCAGTAATATATGAGGCAGGGCGCAGATTGGTCAGTGATATATGAGGTGTGATGCTTGGCTGGGCTGGCGGGTACAAGATTAAATTTTTGATATCCGGCCCTCTGGTTATGGTCATGTTTCCCGGCCGGCATCCAATGTAGGCGTCAGCAGTAGCGAGCCATGGTCTACCTAGAATTAGCGGATGTCCATCTAGTCGGGTTTTTGGATTAATCACCAGAAAATCGGTCGGGTATTCCCAAGAGTCCACTGAAACCATGACATCATACAAGGTGCCTTCTGGTCTTATTACTGATCGGTCAGCTAGCTCTAGTAAAGTGGAAGTAGGTTCTACCGATGTGATTCCAAGCTTCTGGCAGGTTGATGTTGTCAGGATATTAATTGCAGCCCCTAGATCTACTAAAACGTTGGTCAAGGTCTGCCCACGGACTTGAACAGTGACAATTGGGTTTCCAGGATCCTCATATTTGATTGGTGTTTCTTTCCCTGATAAGAGGTCGGATAAGGTGCCGACTACTTGGACTCTAGGGTTAGGGGTTATATTTCTTTTTGCTTTTCTGCTACACAGGTCTTTTATGGTTTTTGCATATATGGGAATATCCTGTATAGCCTGAAGGAATGGAATTCTTATATACAAGTTTTGGAGTTCTCCCAGAATATCAAAATCCGGATATTGCATTTGTCTCGGAATGGCCAGTCGTTCTGGGAAAGGTGGAGAAGATGTAATTACTTGCTGATGAACCTGGTCTTTACTTACATCTTCTTGTTGTGACGGCTGTTCTATCGGTAACTGGTTTTCAATATGAGCGGTTCTATGTCCCTCAGTTTCTATTATTCGCCCAGATCTCAACTGAAGATCATTGCACTCCTGCAGAGCAGATTCAATCTCGGAAGATTCTATAATTTGAAGAGATTGAACTGGTCGATTATTTGGGTTAGGGTTGGGTTGGGCTAGGAGCTGCGGTCTTAGGTTGGGCTGGGGATTTTGTTGCAAGGCTGGCAGAGTTGGTTGAGGGAGCGGAATTGATCCTGGTGTTTGATATGTCGATCTTGGCCAGTTGCTCTGCCAGGGTGAACTTTGCAAAGTGGAAGGGGTCCACTGCGGAGGATATGAATTATTTGGCCAATATGGCGGAGGATAAGGAAAGTTTGGCCAACCAGCTTGGTTCATCCAAGGGTTCGGAGTAGGAAACATTTGAGGCGACCAATTTGAAAACGGGTGCTGAGACTGATTTTGCCACATATTCTGTTGCTGAGCATTAAATTGCGGAGATTGAAAAGAAGAGGAGGGATCTTGAAACATACCAGATTGCCTAGGCTGCCATTGACGACGCTGGTTAATAAAATATGCTGATTCTGGTTCCTCTTCTGCTTCTTTGTACACCGCCTTCAAACCAGGAAGCGAGGGACAGCTTTCAGTCGGATGGTCCTTGGTGCAAATAGCACATATTTGAACTGTATCGAGCGGACATTCTTTCTGGCTATGTTTCTTTCTGCACCGAGGGCAGAAAATTGCCAGATTCTGTTCCGCCTCTGCTTGCTTTTGTTTAGCCTGCACAATATCAAGCTGTGTAGTTAATGTCCCCATGATATCAGTTTTAAAATTCTCTAGCAGATTTCCAAGTTCCACTCGTGATACTCCTTCTACTGATGTTCTATTGTCTCTAGTGAAGCGATCATATTCTGCTGGTTTGATCCTTGTGCTGCCTCTTGAGCTCCTGATACACAGATTAATGATGTCAGCAAAATTTTCCTGATAAATGTCTCCTTTTCCCATAATATTCAACGTTTCAATCCATTGCTCTTTCATACCTCTAATCAATGCAGTTTTCAACACGTTATCGGGCAGAGGTAATGATGCATAGGGAGATCTTTGCAAGTTATATTGGAAACGTTCTACATATTCTTCTAAAGTTTCGTTTGGTCTGGCTGACATTTGAAAGATTTCATCCTTTAGTTCTCTTGATCTACAGTAATCCTGATATTTTTCTAAGAAGGCCACTTTCATTTCTTCCCAATTGTTTATGACTCCACCACCTAAACCCATGAACCATCTCAGAGCTGCTCCCTTCAAAGTAGAGGGAAACATCTTTAGCTTCTGGGGGTCGGTGGTGTAATCGTATCCCCTGCATAACACATCAAATTCGAATAAAAATGCATCAGGGTCTTCTGATGTGAGTCCATGAAACGTTGGGATATGTTGAAGCGGAATTGCCTTCATCGGTGCATTCACAGCGGAATCCACTATGGGATATTGCAAAGTAGAGGTTTGGGTATTTGGCTGATTCTGCGCCATGGAATCAAATATATGCCAGTAACCTTCAGGAATTTCTAAGAGAGTATCCCTTGGTTGAGGAGGGGTAGTCTTAGCGGGAACTGTTTTTACAGCACTCCCTTTATCAGGGATAATGATGGACCCTACTGTCTGAGGTGAATGAATTCCTTCAACAAGGATTTTTGCAGCGCTTCCTTTATCCGGACTGTTTAAAAGCTGGTTTGGTTCAATAGGAGATCTAGGTTCCTCGATTTCCCCTGTTTCTCCTTCTCCTTCGCGAAGGTTGCTAAAATTTCCTTCGTGCACTGGTCCAGGAGTCGAATTGTCAAGTTCTTGAAAGTCCTGCTCCTCTGTCTGATTGTGCACCTCAGCAAAGGCTTCAGATGGTGATTCTGAGGCCTGAAGGGAACTAGCAGGTTGTTTAGAGTTTACTTTCCTATAACCTACTAATGGCTGAGAGTCGGCTTTCTTATAAATTTCGTTTATAAAGGTCTTTCGTCCAAGGGTCGCCGACCCCTTGGCTTTTTCGGTTTTGGATGGAGGCTTTTGATTCTTTTCTGGCTTTTTCTGCTTAGTCATGCACTCCAATTAAATTACTAAATCAATTCTGCTAGGAAAGCGGACGGTGGAGCAGGGATTTTACATGCTCCGCACGCAGGTTCTTACCTTCCATTTTTAAGATCCAGTTCTCCCCTAACAGATTCGCACACTACCCTGTTAAAAGACAAATGGCTATACCCTTCCCCGGCAACGGCGCCAAAATGTGGAGCTGTAACAAGGGTCTTTTTCACCTCTAGTTATCTCACATTACAAGTCAATCCGGGAGCGTTTTGTTATTGCAAAGGATATCTCAATTTGAGGTTGTTTGTCAGGATAATGATTCGTAGTATAGATCTAAAGAATACAAGAGTAAACGGATGCTAATGCTAAATTACTTTTGCATAAAGAAATCACACACGCAGCAACTTCATCGGTCGAGGGTATGGAATTAGTAACCTATCCCCCTAGAAACTGATGAAGGAGTATGGATCATGATATGGGAGCATTATAGCATCTGTTGTATCTCACAACAGCCTTGACCCTCCTCTCATGCCACTTCAATAACCGCAAGCGAAAGGAACAGCAAGAAAACAGAATGGAATAGCAACTTCAAAAATGGAACAGCAATAAAAGGAACGGCAGTAAATGGAATGGCAGTAAAGAAACTAAGGCTCGCGAGGTCAAAACTTCTAATCCTTGGCACACACTTACATACAAAAAGGAAAGCAATCGTCAAGTTTGCAGCTTAATCAAATGGAACAGCAAATCATTAAAACCAGGAAACGTCAATCATATACATATCAAATGGAACAACAAATCATTAAAGACTGGAAACGTCAATCATATATACACGATCTGCGATAATCACCAATAGTCCATTACTCCAATCACCTGTAGCTGAAATATTCTACTTATGAATTCTGTAATTGATGCAAACAACTCAGATCAACAGTATGCGAGGAATCCTGAAAGTATGATATGAACTTGTTACAGAGATTTATAGCAGGAAAGCTACAGATGAATAAGTATGAGACGACATGCAATCATAACAGATTATAAGAAACAAACCACACAAAGCAGAATTGTAATGGTACAATCAGCCAGTGTCCGTTGGAGCCGGGCCCGAAGCTTCCAATGGCGCACTGCCGTAAACTACTTCAGACGCAGGGAGAAATTAACACCAAAGATATTATATTAACTCATCAATGAGAGTACAAAACTAAGTTTCAGATAGACTCAATAGTCTGAGTTCAACTGACAGTAAAATCCGTGAACAGAAAGTTAAAGATACAGAATATCAAAATCCCCTTCATTTCCAATGCTGCCCCCCTTTTATACAATTAACGGCGGAGTTCTCCAGACGACAAAACGATTGAACATAGCGATCCCTCAGGATCGAAGATCCTGAGTGATCCGCTAAACTGTTAGCGCCTTCCTTTACTTGGCCTGTATTTCCGAACTGGCAGTCCTTCATCTCGTTCCGGACTGATCTTCCTTGATTTACTCGACCTGGTCTGAACCTTATTTAGAATCGGAGGGACAGCCGTTATCTTCTCATCAAATTCCCGTTTTGCGTTGCGCTTTCCTGCTTTTACCTTTCCCTGCGTAGAGAAGACAACTATTAGTGATTGGATCATTTTGGACTCGTTCTTATTGCATTTACCCTACTTTATAATAAAGAAAAGATTACAACTATTGCTTAAAACATCACTAAATTATTTATTAAAACATACCTTCCCAATGCTCTACACCCCTTTATTCAATAGACAAGTAAAACCTTTAGCCGATTCAGCATAGTTTTGAATGAACCTCCTTAGAAAGTTTGCCTTCCCTTGAAGTCTCTGTAACTGTAATAAGTTTAAAGGTGGAGGCAAGTCAAGGATTGCCTGAACGTTAATTGGATTGAGTCAAATTCCATATTTTGAGACCATGAATCCAAGAAACCAACTAAAGCCAATACAAAACACACACTTGTATGGATTGAGTTGTATCTTGTAGTGTCGGCACCGTAAAAATATTGTTCTCAGATGTTGCGGGTGATCAGTCCGCTTTCGTGAATGAGCATGAAAATCATCAAGATAAGGTTGAACAATGTGCTTGATGTCATGGAAGGCATAATTCATTTCCCTTTGAAATGTAGCCCCTGCATTCTTCAAACCAAAAGGTAACTTTCGATAGGCGAATGTGCCCCACACACAAATAAAAGCTGTTTTAGATTGGTCCTGTGGGTAGATATTGATTTGATTGTAGCCAGAAAATCCATCCATGAATGAGAATATTTCACATCTGGCACATTCGTTAATAATATAGTTGATAAAGGGTGTAGGATAATTGTCTTTTAGATATGCTTGATTTACATCTCTATAATCGACGCACACTCGAATTGTCCCTTGTTTTTTCATAATTGGAACAATGTTAGATACCCAATCAGTAAGAGGTACAGGGAAAATGAAGCCAACACACAAAAGTTTTTCAACCTCTTCTTTAATGGAAATGACTTTATTTGGATGAACAGGTCGAAGCTACTGTCGTACTAGTTTGACATCAGGGTACATTTTAATTTCATGTTCAACAATGCTTGAGTCAACTCCTGGCATCTCCTCGTAAGACCATGCAAAAATATCTCTAAATTCACGAAAGAGAGCATGATAATTATCAAGTTCCAATGGAGAACGGGATTTGTTGACATGAATGTTTCCTAAAATGTTAGGCTTGGTCGAAATGTTTATAGAAATTGTTTCTTCTATGTTTGACAAATTACACTCAGAATCTAGAGTATCTACTCTAATAGAATTCGACAAGAAATCAATGATTGATGGGTGGTTTAGCTCTTTTGAATAATCTTTTATGTCATCTGCAAGATGGGAACGATTATGATAATTGATAGAGGGAATTACTCCCCTAGGGCTTTTTGGGTTGAAACCCTAGCAGACTGAAAGTTATCTATTCAAAGAAACATGCATTCATACAGCCATTATGCTATTATAAGAAAATTCTATGATAAGGGTACATACCTTTGGTCCTATGTTTGAGAAGGCCTTTAGGGTCCAAACCCTTCTTGGAGTTCCCTTCTTCTCTTTTGTCCTGCAAAACAACCAATTCAAAGAACACAACAGTACATGGACAAAAGCTTATAAAGAAACTGTCTTCATGTTATAAAGAAAGGTAGTTAGTTATGAAATCCAAACAACCTTTTATATATGAATTCTAAACATGAATATCATTAACATAAAGAAGATTCATTTCGGGAACCAAGACATGTGTTTCTTTTATTATAGACAAATAAAGTACATAAAAAGGAATATTTTCACCTGAGTCACCTTCAGCAGGCTCCAAGCAAAGCTTCCTTCTGGATCTGTTCCAGCCTCAAGCCTCTAACAAACTCCTTCCATGACTCTCTCCATGATGTCATAAATGGTGGATGAACATCAACACACAAGGAACCAAAGGTTTCCTGTACAAAATGGGGGAAGTGCAGAAGGCACAAGGGACTTCAGGCCTGGTCAAGGGAAAAATATCAGCATAATAACCTTTCTCTCTCTCCTTCCCTCCCTTTAGGCCTTCCCTTTAAGGTCTTTTTATACCATATCCAAAGTATTTTTTTAGTTAGGAGTTGGTTGGGAACAGTTGGGCCACGGGCACTAACAGGTGATCAGCAGGTAAAACCCGCGATCCCCACCTAAAAATAAGGAGTGTTATATTTTTTTAAGTGTTTTAATACATACACGCGGGTTGGCTATACACCTACCCGCGTATACACGCGTTTAACTCAGGGAAATGTCGCGTATAAGGGATAAAACACTGTTTTTTAAATTTTAGGACAAGGTCTGGAAGGAGGGGTTGCCCTAGGCCATGACTGTTGGCATTATGATTCAAGTGTTGTCCTTGATGGCAACTCACTCAGAGGTTGGTACAGGTTGGTACAGGTGCTCAGAGGTTGGTACAGGTGATGGCAACTTAATCAGAAGACAGATCTTAGTACAGCATGCCAAGGAAGTTCATATACGCAGGTTCGTTAAGCCCAAGTCGCGTGTACACGCTAGTTGGCTTCAGAAAAAGCGCGTGTATGTGGAAAAGTACCTTTGGTCCATGGTGGTTAGTCCTTGGAAGTTGTGCCTATGGTTTCAGACCATTGTTTCTCGACGGGCGAGTCGATCCCTAGTTTTGAAGTTGATGGTATTATGTTACTATGGTTTTGGCTCTTGGTATTGAGCAAGGCCTAAGGCTATATAAGGAGAAGAAGATCATTAGGCAAAATCATCTTTTCGACAAGGCTTGAATATCTAAGAGAGAAAGAGATCTGATATGCAGGTTCTGGGTTGCTTGATCTAAGCCAAGGAGAGATCACATCGGTTGATGGAAGACTAGATCTAAGGATAGATCGGGATCTAATGGTTTGAAATGCACTATCATGATATGGATGATTATGCGTATTTCTAGATCTGCATATTGTCGCAATGTTATGTTCTGGGTCTAACTGATGTCTGGTATAGCTGCAAATTGAGAAAGTTTATTTTTAGATCTGTACGCAGGTTGGCTTCGGTAAAAGCGCGTGTATATGCGGGTTTTGCTCATTGAAGCAGCGTATATCTTGAAGCCTGATTTTGGGTTTACAGTGGGGTCTGACTGTTATTGCAGAGTTCTGTAGTCTGCTCTATGTTTTGGTAACTGGTGATTGACAGGGTTCAGTAATTCAGTGATTCAAAGTTTGGTTGTTTTATGCTTCAATGATCTATTGTGAAAGTTGAATGAATTGAGGTCTACAGATTGTAATGTTGTGCTTCAGGAATATCCAGTCTGAAAATGTATGAAAAGTGGTACCTGAAGGAAAGAAGATTGTAGGTCAGCACCTACGTACTAGTATCTTGGCTAGTACAAGAGCAAAGGGGGTTGGAGCTCCCTTCCAAGGAAGTTTGGAGAACGAGAGAAGGTTGTAGCCTTCTGCAGGTTGTAGCCTGTGTACTGGTATAAGGCTGCACCAGTACAAAAGATTGTAAACTGAAGTTTCATATTAAAGAAAGATAGAGACAACTTGCAGCAGGTGGTTTTCACCCACATTGGGTTTCCACCTTATATCTTGGTGTTCATGTGTGTGGCTTTTGATCTGTTCTGTTATACTGCACCTGTTTACTGTTAATGTGATGAATAATGTCCTGATGAACTTAACTGAAGAATAAGCTAACTAAATTATGAGTTTTCTTCTTATACGCTGTTTTATTTAGTCACAGTAGCGTGTACACGCTGGTTCACCTAACTGAAGTAGCGTATATGTTTTTGAGCATTGAAAAAGTTTGATTGATCTGATAATACTGATTCACCCCCCCTCTCAGTATTATTTCCAACAATTGGTATCAGAGCAGGTCCTTCAGAGAAGCTTGATCGCTTGAAGGTAGATCATTCATCATGAGCAACTACGAGAAAGAAGCATCAATCAGGCCACCGATTTTTGATGGGACAAATTTCAATTATTGGAAGGTAAGAGTTACTGCATATCTTCAATCTCTTGGTACAGAAGTTTGGAACATTGTAGAAACAGGCTATGCTTTTCCTTCAGCTACTCCTACAGATCCAGCTGAGAAAAAGCAGTATGAAACAAATGCAAAAGCAGTCAGTACTCTATTAGGAAGTATATCCCAAACAGAATTCATGAAGGTCATGCACTTCAAATCAGCAAAAGAGATATGGGACAAAATGATCACTAGCTATGAAGGAGATGAACAGGTAAAGCAAGCTAAACTTCAAACTCTCAGGATTCAATATGAGACTCTCAAGATGTATAATGATGAAAGTGTGGCTAATTATTTTCTTCGGGTAGATGAGATTGTTAATTGTATGAAAA
Source organism: Pinus tabuliformis (assembly GCA_031772625.1). NCBI lineage: Eukaryota > Viridiplantae > Streptophyta > Pinopsida > Pinales > Pinaceae > Pinus > Pinus tabuliformis. The sequence continues at coordinate 1,000,790,038 of CM062813.1, read as the reverse complement.
ATTTGGTTGAAGAAATAAAAGAGACTATAGTAGTTCAAAAGATTCTAAGATCATTATCCCCCAAGTTTGAATCTAAAGTATCTGCAATAGAAGAAAAAGAAAATCTCCGTGTTCTCACTATGTCTCAGCTACATGGAATTCTAACTGCTTATGAAATGAGAAAGGGAGGTCCATCTGACAGAAGGGAAGCTGCTTTTAAGGCATCAGGAAAAGAAGATTACTATGAAGCAAGCCATGTTCCAGAAGAAGAGGAAGAAGAATCAAATTTTGTCAGAAATCTTCAAAGGGGTTCTGGAAGGTTCAGAGGTAAGCTACCTTTCAAATGCTTTGCTTGTGGAAGAGTAGGTCATTATGCTGCAAAATGTCCTTATAAGGATAAAGGAAAAGAACCTGCTAGATGGAACAAGAAACAAAGTGCAAATAAGAAAAGCTACTACACCCATGAAGATAGTGATGGCTTATCAAACAGTGATGAAGATGAACAAGGTAATAAATATAAGCTGTTAATGGCATTTGAAGATGATGATTATGAGGATGCTGTAGATGTGGATAATCTCTATAATGAAATTACTAGACTCAAGAGATGCATAGAAGAAAAGAATGTGATCATTGATACTTTGCAATTTCAAATTGATGAAAAGGAAAAACATCTTGAAAAACTAGAAGGTGAAATTGTTGGTCTCAGAAAAGAAATTGAGAAAACAAAAGCTATTAATCTTAAGTTTGTCAAAGGATCTGAAACTTTGGATGAGATTATCAGTGTGCAGCGGTCTCCTCTAAACAAGACAGGTTTGGGCTATAATGGAGAAACCTCTCAAGCATCCACCTCAAAAAGTTATCTTGATGCAGCAAGAAGAAATGAGCAGAAGAACAATGAAGATAATCAGGTAAAGCAGGGACGAATTACAAACAGAAAACTATCAGGGACAATCCTTCTTAAGGGTGAACAAAAGCTACAACCAACCACAGGTAAAATCTTCTCAGTTTGGCTCAAGAATAGATGAAAATAGAAATTACAATCAGTTGGCTGGTAGATTCAATAACCGCAGAAGCTTCTTCAATGGACAATGCTTTTCTTGCCATAACTTTGGTCACAAAGCAGCTCAATGTGTTGCATATAAAACAATCATGACTAGGGAAGCTCAAAAACAAAGAAGTATGACAGGGATTACAAAAAGGACCTATAACAACTTTTCGGTTCTTGAAAATGAAGTTGAATGTTCTATTTGCAATAATTTTGGTCATAAAGACTCTGAATGCAGGAGCAGGTTTCAGGAGAAAAAGGAACAAGCCACGAGCACCAAAACATGGAGAATAAAGGAACCTCAAACAGAAAGATGTGGGATAGCATTTTATGCAGAAGGACAGGAAAATCTATGGTACATTGACAGTGGATGTTCGAAACATATGACAGGTGATAAAGAAAAACTTGAATCTTATTCTACTTTAGAAAAGGGAAAGAAAGTTTCTTTTGGAAATGATACTCCTGCAACTATAAAAGGAAAAGGTATTGCTCCTTTGAAAGAAAAGGTCAAGGCTGGAAATGTTTTGTATGTTGATGGATTGAAGCATAATCTACTAAGTGTCAGCCAGATGTGTGATCAAAAAACCGAGGTTATTTTCAGATCGAATGGATGTCTTGTTCGTGATCTTGATACAGGTAAAACAGTTCTCAAAGGCAAAAGAACTCCAAATAATCTGTACATATTTGAAGAAGGACAACAACAATGCTATCTTAGCAAGGATGAAGAGCACTGGTTATGGCATCGAAGGTTGGGACATCTAAGCTTCTCACAAATAAGGAAAGCATGCAAATATCAGGCAGTTCGCGATCTTCCAGATATCAAAATTCCAGACAACACCATATGCAAATCTTGTCAGTTTGGAAAGCAAACCAGAACTAACTTTCCAGAGAAGGAAGGATCAGCTAGCTTGCCTCTTGAGCTAGTCCATACAGATGTATGTGGTCCATTTAGGAAAAGGACACCTCGAGGAGAAGAATATCTGATATTATTCATTGATGATTTCTCAAGGTTTGTTTGGTTAGGGCTTATGAAGCACAAAGATGAAGCATTCGAAAAATTCAAATCCTTCAAAGCATTGGCTGAAAATGAATCAGGACACAAAATTAAGTGCCTCAGATCTGACAGAGGTGGGGAGTTCACATCAAATGAATTTTTTGATTTCTGCGATGAACATGGGATAAGAAGAGAATTCTCTACAGCTAGAACTCCTCAGCAAAATGGGGTTGTGGAAAGAATGAACAGAACTATCCAACAAATGGCTCGTGCTATGCTCGATGAATCAGGTACTCCTGCAACCTTCTGGGGTGAAGCTGCACATGCTGCTGTTATTATTCTTAACAAAACAAATGTCCGAGTAAACAGCACTCAAACACCTCATGAGCTTTGGAGTGGTAAAACTCCTTCCGTGAAGCACTTCAAAATCTTTGGGAGCAAATGTTATATTAAGAATACTGATGAGCAACTTGGCAAACTTGAACCAAGAGCAGATGAGGGCATTCTTCTTGGTTATTCTCCACATAGCAAAGCATACAAGTGCTACAATAAAAGACTTGGCAGAATTGTTGACAGTATTGATATAGTGGTTGATGAGAAGGGATATATTCCTAGGCAAGTTCATCATGAAGACATTGAAGAAGATGAAGGTTACTCTCAAAGGCGAAATGATGAAGAAGAAGAACCTCAAGAAGAAGAAGAATCTCAAGAAGAACCAGAGGAGCAGACAAGAATAGAAGAGAAGACTCCATCCAGATATGTTCAAAAGAATCATCCAGAAACTCAGATTGTGGGGCAGAAAGAAGCAGGAGTACAAACAAGAAGGACACTTGCAGAAGCTTCAAGCTACTTGGCATTACTCTCCTCCATTGAACCACAAAATGTGAAAGAGGCATGCAAAGATGAATGTTGGGTCAAAGCAATGGATGAAGAACTTGAGCAAATCGAAAAGAACAACACTTGGGAATTAGTTCCTAGACCAAAAGATAAGAATGTAATAGGAACAAAATGGGTCTTCAAGAATAAATTAAATGAAAATGGAGAAGTAATTAGAAACAAGGCCAGACTTGTTTGTAAAGGGTATGCACAGCAAGAAGGAATAGATTTTGAAGAGACCTTTGCTCCTGTGGCAAGACTTGAGGCCATCCGAATGTTCCTTGCTCTCTCAAGCTTTCAAAACTTCAAGGTATTTCAAATGGACGTGAAATCAGCCTTCCTGAATGGAGACTTAGAAGAAGAAGTATATATTGAGCAGCCAGATGGTTTCATTCTTGGGAATGATCCAAACCTTGTATGCAGATTGAAAAAGGCACTCTATGGACTCAAACAAGCTCCAAGGGCTTGGTACTATCGGTTGGACAAATATCTTCACCAACAAGGCTTTTCAAAAGGATCAGCAGATAGCAATCTCTATATAAAAGTTGAAAATAACAAATTGCTAATTCTTGTTGTTTATGTAGATGATATTATTTTTGGCAGCAATGAAGAGACTATGAGTCAAAACTTTGCCTTGGTTATGCAGAAAGAATTCGAAATGTCACTTCTTGGAGAATTGACATATTTTCTTGGATTGCAAATCCAACAAAATGAAGGAGGTATCTTCTTGTCTCAAACCAAATACCTCAAGCAGATCTTGAAGAAGTATGGCATGGAAGAGTCAAAGCCAGTATGTACACCCATGGTTACAGGATGCAGCCTCAGTGCAAATGATGAATCAGCAGCAGTTCACCAACCCACTTATAGATCCATGATTGGGAGTTTGCTTTATTTGACAGGTACTCGACCAGATATTACACATGCAGTAGGAATGGTTGGAAGATTTCAAGCCAACCCAAAGGAAACTCATCTTCAGGCAGTCAAAAGAATCTTCAAATATCTTCAAGGGACCCAAAACTATGGCTTATGGTATCCTAGAAATACAGATCTCACTCTTCATGCTTACACAGATGCAGATTGGGCTGGAAGTGTGGATGATAGGAAAAGCACAAGTGGTGGTGCTTTCTTCATGGGTTCCAGATTAGTATCTTGGTTCAGCAAGAAACAGAGTTCGATTGCCTTATCTACAGCTGAAGCAGAATATGTGGCTGCAGCATCTTGTTGCACACAACTTCTTTGGATGATGCAGACCTTGCAGGACTTTCAAATCACTTGCACTCCACCCGTCTCTATCTTATGTGATAATACAAGTGCAATCAGCATTTCAAAGAATCCAGTCATGCACTCAAAGACCAAGCACATACCAATCAAGTACCATTTTCTTCGGGAACAAGTGCTTGAGCAGAAGGTCAAGTTGGAGTATGTTCCTTCTAAGGAACAAGTTGCTGATATTCTCACAAAACCACTGCCCAGGGAAACTTTTGAATATCTCAGACAAAAGCTGGGAGTAGTTGATGCTTCATCCTGCTGTTGAAGCTTGTCTGTTCTACAGAAAAGTTGGTATACGCAAGTTACGAAAGGTATATACGCGTATACACGCGGATTTATGATGGGAAAGTCGCGTGTATGGTGTACGCTTGTTGCAGAGAGTATATCCGCGTCCATACGCTGGTTCATGCAGGAGAAATCGCGTATATGAAGTTCTGAACAACAAGGGCAACCTCTGGAGTTCTGAACAGCAATGGATATGTCAGAATTCTTCAGGCACGGTTTCAGGGGGTGCAGCAGGCACAGGTTCAGGGGGAGCAGCTTAAAAGTCTCATAAAGCATTGTTGGCATTCAGATGTTTTGGTTGTTGATTTCAGGAAAAGGAGCTCAGAAAGAAATCCTGGTTGCTGATCTAAAAAGATGTTTATCATATGCTGCTGGTGACTTTCATAAGTCTTGGTCTAGATCTGTTGTCTCTATGTCATGTATCTCTCTTGTGATATCTCTTTTATGGTGTCAAGGTCATGTAACGGCCTATGTTGGTTTCCCCACTATGCCTGGGATGAATGCTGTAATATAATTGGTTGTTTCTGATATGTCCCCTCTTGGTAGGGAGTATGGATGTATGTATTGAGTCTTTTGGTGATAGGAAGGTCCCTTATGGTGTATAAGTCTTGGTTCTTGTTGAAGAACATCTTTTGCAGATCTGGCCTACTGTCAGGGGGAGCATGAGTCCGCACAGCCAAGCAGAGGTATCAGCATGTCCTCAGGGGGAGCACAGCCCTTTGCCCTTGATGTCAAAGGGGGAGAGTGACTTGGTGTGGTGGTTGCCATCAAGTCCAAAGGGGGAGATTGTTGGCATTATGATTCAAGTGTTGTCCTTGATGGCAACTCACTCAGAGGTTGGTACAGGTGCTCAGAGGTTGGTACAGGTGATGGCAACTTAATCAGAAGACAGATCTTAGTACAGCATGCCAAGGAAGTTCATATACGCAGGTTCGTTAAGCCCAAGTCGCGTGTACACGCTAGTTGGCTTCAGAAAAAGCGCGTGTATGTGGAAAAGTACCTTTGGTCCATGGTGGTTAGTCCTTGGAAGTTGTGCCTATGGTTTCGGACCATTGTGTCTCGACGGGCGAGTCGATCCCTAGTTTTGAAGTTGATGGTATTATGTTACTATGGTTTTGGCTCTTGGTATTGAGCAAGGCCTAAGGCTATATAAGGAGAAGAAGATCATTAGGCAAAATCATCTTTTCGACAAGGCTTGAATATCTAAGAGAGAAAGAGATCTGATATGCAGGTTCTAGGTTGCTTGATCTAAGCCAAGGAGAGATCACATCGGTTGATGGAAGACTAGATCTAAGGATAGATCGGGATCTAATGGTTTGAAATGCACTATCATGATATGGATGATTATGCGTATTTCTAGATCTGCATATTGTTGCAATGTTATGTTCTGGGTCTAACTGATGTCTGGTACAGCTGCAAATTGAGAAAGTTTATTTTTAGATCTGTACGCAGGTTGGCTTCGGTAAAAGCGCGTGTATACGCGGGTTTTGCTCATTGAAGTAGCGTATATCTTGAAGCCTGATTTTGGGTTTACAGTGGGGTCTGACTGTTATTGCAGAGTTCTGTAGTCTGCTCTATGTTTTGGTAACTGGTGATTGACAGGGTTCAGTAATTCAGTGATTCAAAGTTTGGTTGTTTTATGCTTCAATGATCTGTTGTGAAAGTTGAATGAATTGAGGTCTACAGATTGTAATGTTGTGCTTCAGGAATATCCAGTCTGAAAATGTATGAAAGGTGGTACCTGAAGGAAAGAAGATTGTAGGTCAGCACCTACGTACTAGTATCTTGGCTAGTACAAGAGCAAAGGGGGTTGGAGCTCCCTTCCAAGGAAGTTTGGAGAACGAGAGAAGGTTGTAGCCTTCCGCAGGTTGTAGCCTGTGTACTGGTATAAGGCTGCACCAGTACAAAAGATTGTAAACTGAAGTTTCATATTAAAGAAAGATAGAGACAACTTGCAGCAGGTGGTTTTCACCCACATTGGGTTTCCACCTTATATCTTGGTGTTCATGTGTGTGGCTTTTGATCTGTTCTGTTATACTGCACCTGTTTACTGTTAATGTGATGAATAATGTCCTGATGAACTTAACTGAAGAATAAGCTAACTAAATTATGAGTTTTCTTCTTATACGCTGTTTTATTTAGTCACAGTAGCGTGTACACGCTGGTTCACCTAACTGAAGTAGCGTATATGTTTCTGAGCATTGAAAAAGTTTGATTGATCTGATAATACTGATTCACCCCCCCTCTCAGTATTATTTCCAACAATGACTACAACATCACAAACCATAAGAGTGAGATTTTGAGCTATAACAGATGCCCCCTAATATATGAGGTCAGAAGGGGTACATGATGGCCGAAATATATTATGCGAGTACATGGAAAGGAAGTCTGTCAAAAACCGAGGAGGACTTCACCAGAATTTAGCCTGCCAAGCCACCAAAGGAGATCAGAAAGAAACAATGTTTGAGGCGGGCATACCCATGCTCAAAAAAAGTAAAGCATGTCCGCATATCAAGTACAAGCAGATCCATTAAGTATACAAGTATAAATGACTGAAAGATACATAATGGATCATCTGATCATAATGAACAAGTACATGTCTGAATATCACATATAAGACTGTCAATGATGCTAAAAGATGCAATGGATCACTGATATCAAAGGCTGATCCCAAAAGGTACCAACTGAACATGATTGAATAGGATGGTACTATACTGCAAACTCAGGTGCCAGCATATAGAATGTCGCCATGACTAGCAGCAACAGGAGCAACATATAAAGTGGAGTGGTATCAACTACTAGCAACAGGAGAAACTAAGTGAACCAATGAATGCTGATACAACCTGAGGTCTTCACCGACCGCCGTGGTACATTTCTACAGCATGGGAATAAATGATCTGAAGTCGACCATGTGAGAAATCGTTTGATTACCAGTCATTGATGTATATTGTTAACAAATGCGAGACTACTCACCGATAATGATAATGAGCGTCAAGGTACCTAGTACAATCTAACAAGTGTGAATAGATGAGCTGGAGTCGAACACCTGCAAGAATCTATCGATCAGGAGACAATGATGGTTTCCCACTATCGATAGCGAAGGATCTGCCACTAATGACTGCAAACCCCAAGGTACTGCCAAATTGACTCTAGATCTTTGCCCCAGAGCAATGAGTCGGAGTCGATAGGGAAAGATCCGCTAGAAGGAAGGCATTAAGGCATCCTTCACCAATCTAGCACGAGTGTAACCCGTAGGTCAATAATGTGGAAGGAATTGGACAAAAATGATGTAGTAACCTAACCGAAGTACGTTTCCGGCATACACAAGATGTGGCTAGCGCACGGCAGAAACCCTCTGAACCAACCAATAATGAAAGCTGACACAGAGGCAAGGTATCCACTAATAGGGTCAAATGGAAACCAAGGTACTGCACGAATCCCAATGTGTGATAATGTAAGCTGATGTCGAACACAAGGGAAACCACTCAGTCAAAGACCCATGATACTGATCGATGTTGAGCACAAGGTAACCTATCAATAATGAAAATAGGGCCAAGGTGCAGCTCTAGGCCTGTCCTCAGAGCAAGATGTCGTCGTCGATAAGGACAAGACCCACCAGCAAGAAGTCAATGGGGACCTTCTCAAACCAGCACAAGTAAAGGACCAATATAACTGATGTGATAATAGACATGACACTGACAACCAGGGATGGCCGACTGAAAAATGAGTCAAGAGACACCGCAGAGAGGCTGACTCAGGCTAACTTCCCTTGAACAAAAGCACGACTCAATGTGACTATGTGGAAGCATATGATGACTCTGTATAAGTTCGCCATGTAGGAGGCACGCACGAACCCTCCATATGATTGGAAGAGATAACCAATCGGTGGAGAACTGACTCAATAACAAGGTTATGGCATACCTAAGTCAAACTAAATCCCACCCATACGGAGGAGACTTTGTTTTGAGTGCTTTGTTCAAGGGCGACACGACTGACTCTAGCTGCCAACAATAAATGGAAATAATGTCCTGTTCCCGCTCTTTTTGGAATATTTAATTTTTTTTTCTTTTTCTGTTAAGCCGGAAAAAGAATAAAAGAATCTATGGTACAGTGGAAAGAACGAGTGTCAGTGAAACAGATGATCTATTTCCTGGGAAAGGAACGTTCCTATGCTCAATGGAGGGAGGTGAAAACTGGTCAGTGACACTCAAAGGTATGTTCCTTCCACGGTTCAAGGTGTGTCAAGCTGCAGAAGCCAAAGGTATGCAAGGTTGATTTTGCAGATGTCATGGTAAAAAATTGGCTTAAACACGAGTCCAAGTGAAGCCAGCTCTAGGCCAAAAGGTGCAAGTGGTCAACATGCAATGCAGTAGTACAACTCAACACAAAGGAGCCTCTAGGGTATAAGGCCAAAACAAAGCGGAGAAGCTAAGAGGAATGAGTCTTCAACGCATAAGTCATGGCGGGACTAAAGAGGACTCCCGAGCCTAGGGATAAAAAATCAGCATGAGTGCCAAGCGACAAAAAGGTACTAACTAGGGCACCCATGATAAGGTAGGCTCTACCACACAAGTCATGATACTTCTAAGCAATGAGAAGGTTCCACATCATAACTTGGTGGGGTCGATCCTAGGGCCAAATGGGAAAGGAAACTGATAAGTGCACAATGCAGGCAAAAAAACCTAACCTATATGCCAGTTTCGAGAACCAATACCTGTCAGAACGGACCAACCATAAACTTCCAAAGGAGACATCTTCCAAGTTATGTAAACATAAATAGGAACACTAGACACGAAGTTAATACATCCCACATATAAACTTCATATAAAATTTTTGTGTTATAGAATACAAAACTTGAAAATGCGTACCTCATATATACAATATGGTACAGGGAACCACGTAGCCTTACAACTTACGTATAATAGCTCTTCTGGACAAACCCCTTGTAGGGATCAGACCAAGGACTCCTTTGGTAGTCATAACTCATGGCTTCAAAGAGTTCCTCCTGTGAAGGAAAAACAAGTTCTAAGAAATCATGAGAACTACAAGGATCAAAAGAGGGAATTAAAGGGTCCCATGTCCCTATAGGATGAATCTCTTGGTCGACTGCCAGGACCAAGTCCCAAGAAGGAGAATAATAAGTCAAAGGATCCTTCTCAGAAGCAATTGAACATTGAGGACTCAATGCCACATAATTCACCTGTGGCGGGGTAGAGTCTACTTGAACACTTGGAACAAACCAAGGGGCATTCTATAGTAAAGTCGAATTAGGGTGGTGATTATCAGATGCAAGGTGATCAATAGTGACAATATTCCCGTTATGAGGAAAGCACATTACTCAAAAGAGTGAAGACACCACAGCGTTCATAGCATAGACATAATCACGCCCAAGTAGCATATTAAAGTCTAAAGGGCTATCAGCCACCATCATATCGATTAAGACAGTCTTCCCACCTAAAGTGATAGGCAATTGAGGAAGAACACCCATAGATTCACCAGGTCTTCTATCATAGGCTAACAATCGACTCTGAGCTGTCAACAACTTTGGGGAACCCAAAGCTTTCCAAGTCAAAGAGGATATAATACTTGTAGAGGATCCTTCATCCACCATACATCGATAGAAATTTGTGGAATTAACCCTAACCTTTATTTGGAAAGGTGCAGTGGAAGGAAGACGAGGATCAATAAGGCTATCCCAATTAAAGGAAACACTCTTAGAACTTGGAGGGGGAACATTCGAAGAAACTGGAATGCCCCCTATACTAGAAGACTCTGTATTAGAGATCAAACAGACTCTTTTGTTAGGCACTTCACCCCCCAAAAGAGGAGTGTAATCAGCCAGCGATTGCACTGGCTCTACCATATTATCAACTAATGGTTGAGGGGATTGATGAGAAACCATATCAGGTTTAGGAGTAGAAGTACTTTCAGACTCGGACCATATCCTTTGAACCTCTGGAATACCAGGGCATAAATGAGTAAGATGGTCTCACTTGCATATCTTACAAGGGAACTTAGGTTTAAAACTTCTACGTCTAGGTTTCTTATCAACCTCCATTCCGCCAACATGACTAGCAGTGGTTTGCGGAGAGTCCTGAAAATGACTTGCAGAGGTAGGTTACTCTTTGCTAGTATAACTCGTAGTGACTAGACCTGTGCCCCCAGCATGACTTGCAGCGGCTGAAGACTCATCTTCAACATGACTCGCAAAGGTTGATGATGAAGTGCTAGTGTGACTCGTAGTGACTAGACTTGCGCCCCCAGCATGACTAGCAGTGGCTGAAGGCTCATCTCCAACATGACTTGCAGAGGTTGAAGATGAAAGGATAGAATTATTCTTCTTCTTTGACTTCCTCTTTCTCCTCTTTTTAGATTTCTTGTGACAAGAAGGAGGAGAAGAAGGAACCCCAGATTTCTCTTTGAGAGAAGATGAACAATTAGCATCCATGTGATGCCCTTGAAATAAAACGTTCAACTGAGAAGCTTTAAGAGAATTTGGAATATTCGGAGTGGACCACAGCCAAACGGGTAGTCCAACATTCGACCCATGAATATTCAAAGTGGCCATCAAGGGAGTACCAACGTTTCCAAAGAAAGGAAAAGCACAAGGATCCCCTTTTGGGAGGGCACCTTGGTTGGTTTCCACAGGAATATTGGCCATATCTAACTGATCCAAAGACCCTTCCCCTACGGGAATATAGAAATAACTTTTCAAGGAATATGAATAAGCAATCAAAACCTTTGCCCTTGAGGAGGCAACTCCACAACTTCTGAAAGAACGACCAAAAGCCTTTCAAGATCGGTAGAGTGGTAAGCCGGTCACTCAGAACACAAAGTCCAAACGTGACTAGAAAAAATACCTAAAGAAAACTATATACAAGGAACAAAGAGCACATACTATAAAGTCCCTAAAGATATCAGCCAGTCAAACAACTTCCAAGTATTTCCGCTCCGGGTGATGAGGACCGGACACCAAAATACAAGAAATGGGAGTAAGGGGCCTTCCAAAGATAGTCTGGGATAATGACGGCCCAGTCCTATCAGTGAAGGTAATAGAGGAAGTTACGCTGACCTCATAACAACAGCCTGTGCCGGTGCAAGCCCCCAAGCTTCGCAAGGGTGCCCTCCAGTAGTACTGTCGAGAGTGATGCAACGTCAACCTCAGGTGCCACGGGATTCCCCTCCACAGCCACCTGTGCAGTTCCCTAGGAGTAGCAACTATGGATACCAACTCATCGCAGAAGCCAGGCGGAATAGTCGTGAGGTAAGTTTGGACAAGTAGGAGAGGGGGTATCTCTCTTCCCTGTCTTCATAGACCCTCGTGCTTAACTCCCAGATCCGGAGCTTTCCTGGTCTTCCTAACGCTATTGGATTTTCTCTCATTATTCAGACTCCTACGTTTGACGTTTATATGGCCTTGGAGAGTTAACTCTCCACTCGCCTAATCCAAGGCCCTAAAATCCTAAACTTGTTGGTGTAACTAGCTAAAACAAAAAGTTATAGTGAATTTTATTTAGCACTTGATTTTATTAGGCTGTTCTTTAAGTCACAAGGTAACAGAAGTGAAACTAGTGGTGTTTTTTGACGCAAAAGAAATTAATAAAAACTTAACTGCATGCACATGCACTTTTTCATTTTTCGATGAAGAGCAATTTCTATAGGGTTCAGAGGTACTTCTAATAAAACAAATTTTCCTTTTCTTTTCGTTAATTCACACTTCACACTCAAAAAAGCTAACAAAGCTATATATGCCTAAAAAGGGGATGCAAATCTATCCTAATGCAACAACTATTGGTGGATGCAAGATTTAAAACTACCCTAAAAACAAAAATGAAAGTTGCTTGCTTATCAATCTTTATCTTGCCACTTACAATGTCTAGATGGAATATGAGATGCTACCATCCATTTCGTCTAAACACTAAAAACAAGTTCTATGACAAACATAAAGCACTTTCACTTCACTAAAAGGAAACCAAATGAAAAGCAAGTTCAAGAAAGCAAAACTAGGATTTTCAAAAGATTTTCTTCAAAGCAACAAGCAAAAAAGTCTTTTCAAAAATGCTCTCAACAACACTGAAACTTGAGATTGAAGAATAGGAAATTAAACACTTTTGCGAATCAACACCACTCAATGGATGAAAACTCAACAAAAATAAATGTGCTTGAAATCGCTCTTAACAATCAAAAGCAGCAATGAAAGCTTTGACAATGAAAACCAAAAGATCAAAAAGACAAATTCCAAGAAAGTGTCAATCAACAACTTTCATGAAACAAAGAAGCGGATGGTCACAAAAAGCGGTTTTGTCAAGCAAACAAAAAGTCACCAAAAGCAAGATTAACACAAAGATTGAATTCAATCTTCCTACCCTGATGAAACAGAGAAGCCAAGATTCCTAGCAAGAAATCTTGCGTGCTTTAGCCAAAAACGATGACACTTGCAATCAACAAAAAACAAGATCAATACTCCTTATAATCAGAGAGAATTTAGAATGAGATGCTCGTTGTAAAACAAATAATTGATACTGGAAAATGATTGTTTTAGACTTACTCAAACCACCAGACAAACCTTCAGATACTAAAAGATTTATAAATCTTGAAAATTGCAATGTATATGCGACTGTACTAAAGTACAGATTGCGTGTATACGCGACTGTGTTTGAGGAAACCTGCGAATATGCGGGTTTACTCAAAGAAACAAGCGTATATACGCCTCTGTATCTAAGAAAAATAGCGTATATGAAAAGCTTCAGAAAAATAAAAAAAACAAACTGAAGAAACTGGCAAAGCTTGAAGCTCAAGAATAGACCAGACAGTAACAGCAAGCAGACAAGGCAACTGAGCCCTGATTGGCTTGAAAAACACCCAAACTAGGAACAACAAGAGTTTTGTCCCCAGTGGAGTCGCCAATTCTGATAGAGGGAATTACTCCCCTAGGGCTTTTTGGGTTGAAACCCTAGCAGACTGAAAGTTATCTATTCAAAGAAACATGCATTCATACAACCATTATGCTATTATAAGCAAATTCTATGATAAGGGTACGTACCTTTGGTCCTACGTTTGAGAAGGCCTTTAGGGTCCAAACCCTTCTTGGAGTTCCCTTCTTCTCTTTTGTCCTGCAAAACAACCAATTCAAAGAACACAACAGTACATGGACAAAAGCTTATAAAGAAACCATCTTCATGTTATAAAGAAAGGTAGTTAGTTATGAAATCCAAACAACCTTTTATATATGAATTCTAAACATGAATATCATTAACATAAAGAAGATTCATTTCGGGAACCAAGACATGTTTTTCTTTTATTATAGACAAATAATGTATATAAAAAGGAATATTTTCACCTGAGTCAGCTTCAGCAGGCTCCAAGCAAAGCTTCCTTCCGGATCCGTTCCAGCCTCAAGCCTCTAACAAAATCCTTCCATGACTCTCTCCATGATGTCATAAATGGTGGATGAACATCAACACATAAGGAACCAAAGGTTTCCTGTACAAAATGGCGGACGTGCAGAAGGCATAACGGACTTCAGACCTGATCAAGGGAAAAATCTCAGCATAATAACCTTTCTCTCTCTCCTTCCCTCCCTTTAGGCCTTCCCTTTGAGGTCTTTTTATACCATCTCCAAAGTAGTTTTTTAGTTAGGATTTGGTTGGGAACAGTTGGGCCACGGGCACTAACAGGTGATCAGCAGGTAAAACCTGCGATCCCAACCTGAAAATAAGGAGTGTTATATTTTTTTAAGTGTTTTAATACATACACGCGGGTTGGTTATACACCTACCCGCGTATACACGCGTTTAACTCAGGGCAATGTCACGTATAAGGGATAAACCATTGTTTTTAAAAATTTAGGACCAAGTCTGGAAGGAGGGGTTGCCCTAGGCCATGAGTACAGCATCACAAACCATAAGATTGATATTTGGAGCTATAACAATAATCTTCCCACAGTTCCTCTCCTATCATCATTGATTGGATGATTCCTTCATGGGTAGAATATATACATGAAAAAGGATCCGAAGAGGTACCAAATTTGAATGACCTATCTACCCATACAATTGTTGAGTGTAGATTTGGGTTTGCCACACAAGCCTAAAAGATTGATTTCTAAGATGATTCAATGCGGCTTAACAACATCACCTCAATATTACTATCAACTTTAACTTGGTTGCTAATCCTCCTTAAATCAGATGAGGTGGAGGAAATCATGTTGCAAGTCTCTACTCTTGCCACTTCTACCAAATCAGATGGTGACGGTAGGGTAAAAGTACCTATTAGGGAAGGATCTTTAAAGATACCTACTCAAACACTTTGACATGAAAACAGGGGTCCATGTTCCAACAGAATGCTTCCCATAGCCTGTGAACTATTGGCAAAGAAGGATAGTTGATAAATGGCTGTGATTCCACCCTTAAAAGGGAATGAAATAGTACGAAAGTATGTGGAAACCACAACAGCCATAGCATATACCCAAGGCCTTCCCAGTAAAATGTTGTAATTGAGGGGTCCGTCAACTACGCCAACTTCAACAATAACCGTTTTGCCCCCAAGTTCGATTTGCAGGTTACTCAAAATACCACATGGAGTATATGTTCTTCCATCAAAAGGTTTCAACATGGTTGGTGATTATGACAACGGTGGTGAACCAAGTGTTTTCTAGCAGCTCATGGACATAATGCAAGGAGATGCCTCCTCATCAATAATAGTTCTTTGAACATTCTTATTGAGAGCTTTTACTTGGATTAGGAAAGCTAATGTCAATTTGTGCACAACTAACTTTGGTGGTTTTATTATCAATTCTAGTACAATGGGTGGAATAACTTCAGATGAAGTCGAAGTCGAAGGATTAGGTTGATCAGTGGCCTGATTATTCGATGACGATGGATTTCCATAATATGTTTTTCTTATTAACACCAAAACTTCGCTTTGTGGCTTTGTGATGGATAACATGAGTACTTGGGATGTGGAAGCATGGTCTGTTGCAACCAAATGGGTCTCCGGGGTTGGAAATGGATAATTCAATGCTGCCGATGTGTTTGAAGTCTTTAAAAGTTTAGAGACCTCAGAGCAATGTGGAAAATCTCTTGTAAAATGTTGATCATTACATATCAGACATGGATAACGACGTTTCCTTTCCGAAGTAGAGGAATCAGATGATTTCTCTAGAGGGGAATTTTCTTGTTTCTATTTGTTTTTCCCATTTTTCTTTCTCCCTGGTTGCTTTGGATTTTTTCCTTTGTCAGATGACACAACATTAATCTCGGAGGCAAGATTATTTTCTGCTGCATTGGTAGTTTGATTAGAAATAGCAAGAGTTTGAACATATGATCTTCCTCCTGTTTGTGTGCTTGAAGAACCGATCACACCATCGCCGGCATGAGAGTCCTTACTCGATTGTGGAGGAGGAGGAACACTAAAAGCTGGTCGAAGTGAATTGGGAATTTTATCATAAAGCGTGCAGGATTGTGTATAAATAAAATCCAAGTATTGGGCATGAGCAATAACTTGCTCTTTTGTGACAACTCCACCTTTTTCCACATCCTCGGTGATCGATGGCAATAATTATTTTATGAACCACTCAGCTAGAATATGATCGAGAAAATATGTCAACCATTCTATTAGAAATAATACTGAGAGGGGGGTTGAATCATTATTATCAAACTAATGATTTTTCATTTCCATAATCAGATTCATATATGCTACATCAGTTAAGGGAACTCGCATGTACATGCAACTGTGTTTAGAGAAACTAGTGTATATCTAGTAGCATTATGATTCAGTTAATTCATCATATATTGATATTTAATCAGTGCATTAGAACCATATAAACAGTAACCAGGTGCAGTAAAAATAGAACAGATCATCACACATAAGAAACACACATGAACACTGAGATATAAAGTGGAAACCCAATGTGCGTGAAAACCACTTGCTACAATCGTCTCTGTCTTCTTTTAATAATAAGAGAATTCAGTTTACAATTTTTGTACTGGTGCAATCTTATACCAGTACGCAGGCTTCTACCTGCAGAAGGCTACAACCTTCTCTCATCCTCCAACTTCTAATGGAAGGGAGCTACAACCCCCTAGCTCTTGTACTAGCTGATATGTTTACTAGTACATAGGTGTCGGCCTATAGAAGGCTACAACCTTCTCTTTTCTTCTAGGGACCATGTTTCATAAATTTTTAGACTGGATCCATTAACAACATCATCAAATATATCTACATCAACCAATCTCCTTTTGAACCAACCACAACCGAATCAATCAATCACTCCATCAATCTAATCATTCAGAATGTTGTCACCAGAATATGGTAACCAAAACCCAAGCAATAATCCAGAACACTGCAACAGCAAATAGAAGCAAATAAAATATATTTTACAAGTTATACGCTACTTCCATGTGTCACACCTGCATGCATATGTGCTTTCCTCAAGGTGAACCAGAGTACAGATCTGCAAATCAAATTTATGATGTATACGCTGTTTTGATATGCAAAACAAGCGTGTATATGCTTCTTTTCTAAAGTGAACCTGTGTACAGATCTGTAAAAGATGATTTAAACATAAGTACTATTGAGGACCTAGATCATCATTTTTACAGACCACAACATGCGTCAGTTATTTAGATATATGATCAAAAAACATAAAAATAATTCACTTCAAGCCTTAAGATCCTGATACACCATTAGATCTTATCCTTCATCAAGCGCTAAGGTTCTTCCTCAGTTCAGATCTAGCACAACATCATAAGCCAATAACCTACATATTAGATCTCCTACTCTATCAGATATTTGATACTTTCACCACCTGAACTAATGATCTTCTCCTCCTTTTATTGTTTTAGGCCTTTCTCAATACCATGGACCAAAACCACTTAGGACCAATAGCTTGGACCAAATACCTGGGATCAATACCTCGGACCCGATACCTTGGATCAATACCATGGACCAAATACTTTGGACCAAACTTTTAGTTTTCCAAGGTATACACGCTTTTCCTTTTGTGAAAATGCATGTGTACGTATATGCGACTTGTATTCAGTGAACCCGCCTGTGTACGCGGCTTGTCCAATGGTGAACCTGTATATGCCTCTCTTTCTTCATTCTGTGTAGTCTTATCTGTAACTCTGTGTTTTTAACCTATAGTATTGTGATCTATCATCTGAGTGAGTTTCTTTCTTAACTAATTCCTTGATGCTACCCTGCATTTCATCACATTTGTAAACACTCCTGTCATGCATTCTGTCACATCTGATATCTCTTCTGTAGATTCATCTAGTTACCATATACAAGAGAGTTGTTCTACTACAAGTGGGTTGCCATCAAGTACAACACATACATCATAATGCCAACAATCTCCCCCTTTGGACTTGATGGAAACAACCACACCAAGTCACTCCCCCCCTTCGACATCAAGGGAAAAGGGTCATGCTCCCCCTAAGTGCATGTTGAATCCTTTGATATGATGAAGTGTTGATTAAGCTCCCATGATCGAGTCCATGCTCCCCCTGAGCATAAGCAAAGTTTGAAAAAGATGTTCTAAAGGAAGAACATGACTCTATACATACATCACAACTGACCTTCCTATCTCCAATTACTCATACATGCATCCATCTCCCAACCTAGTGGGGATATACTAAATGTTTATACATGACTGAAATATTACATCATCCTTCCCATGCATAGTGGGGGTACAAATTACAACATATGACCAAAAGGGACTCATCAAAAGACTACAACAAACAGAGACTAATTATTACATCATGAGTCTTGATATGACCTTTACATTAAATGATATACATGACATTTATAATAGAGACAAAATGTATTAAACATGACCATGATAGTCATCAACAACTATCATCAATAGCATCTGTCAACAACATCCGGACTAGCAACCTGTATATGTCCATCATTGGTTCCAAAAATATCATCAACCATGTTCTCCCCTTGAACCTATGCCACCTGTTCATTGTCAGATTCGATCATTGCATATGTCAGTGAGAGATATCAAAGAATCTTCATCAATCAGATATACATCAAGTGATCAACAACATTATGAGGACCAATATATCAGTAGATTGAAATCATCATCAAATAGAGCAGATAATTGACAAAACCATAGCAGACCCCCTTTTTCCTGAGTCTTGCCCATTGTTTTTCTTCAAACCAACATATACGCGACTGTGTCCATAGAAACTCGCATATGTACGCGACTACACTTCATGAAACTAACATATAACCACATTTCTCTGAAAAATAGGTTTTAGTAGCAGGATGATGCAGAAACTACTCATAGCTTTTGTCTGAGATATTCAAATGTCTCTCTGGGCAGTGGTTTAATGAATATATCAGCAACGTGTTCTTTAGAGGGAGCATACTCCAATTTGACTTTTTTTTCAAGCACTTGTTCACGTAGGAAATGATATTTGATGGGTATGTGCTTGGTCTAGGAGTGCATGACTGGATTCTTTGAAATACTGTTGGCACTTGTATTATCACATAGAATGGAGATGGGTGGAGTACATGTGATTTGAATATCTTGCAAGCTTTGCATCATACAAAGTATTTGTGTGCAGCAAGATGTAGCAGCCATGTATTCTACTTCAGCTATAGATAATGCAATTGAGCTATGTTTCTTGCTGAACCAAGACACTAGCCTAGAATCCATATAGAATGCACCACCACTAGTGCTTTATCTGTCATCAACACTTCCTGCCCAATCTGCATCTGTATATGCATGAAGTGTAAAATATGTATCTCTAGGATACCATAAGCCAAAGCTTTGTGTTCCTTGAAGATATTTGAAAATTCTTTTGACTGCCTGAAGATGTGATTCCTTTGGATTTGCTTGGAATCTTCCAACTATTCGCACTGCATGCATGATGTCTGGTCAGGTACCTGTCAGATAAAGCATACTGCCAATCATGGATCTATAAGTTGGTTGATGTAGTGCTGTTAATTGATCATTTTAGCTGAGACTACATCCTATTACCATTAGAGTACATACTGGATTAGAATCTTCCATGCCATACTTTTTCAGGATCTGTTTTAGATATTTCGTTTATGAGAGAAAAATACCATCTTTATTTTGCTGCACTTGTAGACCAAGGAAGTAGGTAAGCTCACCATGCAAGGACATTTCAAATTCTTACTGCATTACTGAAGCAAAATTCTGACTCATGGATTCTTCATTGCTACCAAAAATGATATCATCAACATACACAACAATTATGAGCAATTTATCAATGTTAATCTTTGTATATAGATTGCTATCTACTGACCCCTTTGAAAAACCTTGTTGATGGAGATATTTGTCAAGACGGTAATACCATGCCCTTGGAGCCTGTTTTAGATCATAGAGAGCTTTCCTGAGTTTGCATACAAGTTTTGCATCATTTCCAAGAATTAATCATTCTGGTTGTTCAATATAGAATTTGTTATCAGTCAGATTTTCCTTGAAGTTATTAGAAGAAGGAAAGGGGTCTGAGGTAACCACAAACTGGCTTTTAAGTATAAAATTTATCCAATCTGTACTCAAAGAGGGCTCTCTCTTTAAGATTTGTCTTTGTTTTATGAGATATTAGGCTAGTTATGAAAGCTTGGTGTTTTTTATTGTGTTTGGTGGTGGAATTCAGGAGCAGATGGATAGAACAGAGTATTCAAGCCATTGTGCTATGGAGTCAACTGAGGATGGCTTAACTGGATCAGGTTTATTCAACAAAGGAGGGCTTCACAGGGCAAGATAGTTAAACAAGAGACAAATGGTAACTTGAAAGGGTGAAATGGTCTTAAAAGGGAAGAAGGGCAGTTAAGAATCCTTCAACAAATTTTAAGAGGAGGGAAATTGGGTGATCACTAATAAAAAGCAATTAAGAATTTCTTATTAAATGACCACAATGATAAACTAAGAAGCAAGGAGCAGTTAAGAATTCCCTGCCTATGATAGCTTAGAAGAAAACATTTAGAATATAAATGATTTTAAAGACAGAATGTAGTAAAGAACTTTCTGAAATATACTTTTTCATTTATTATTCAGAGATGAAACACATGTGAAATATTAAACCAGAAAATAGTAACACACATAAGATATAGAATACTTATTTTTCCGACATTTGACACATGAATCCTGTAAAAGTCCTTTGCTTTATTTCTTCATCCAGCCAACCATACAAGAGTTGTTCAACAACACTTCTATTCCAAAATAATAAGTCTACAAAAATGTCAAAGAAACCACCCTAAGTACTTTGAATGAGGAAGCGCTTATACAAAATTTTTCAACAAAATATCTCCTAAATTAGAGAGATATATTCTAGGAAACTAAATATATTTTACATAAAAGTAGAGACAAATGGTCTCGAAGATAGAAACTAAAAATGAATTGATGGCTTACTGTCCTTGTTTTCTATGAATGAGCTGGAGGTAGGCCCTATGATTGAGCATCTTGCTGTCTTGCTCATAATTTTGTGCTGGCTGATTGCTTTTCATCTTCTTACTGATACTCTTTGACCTGCTCTAATACTCTTTACCTACTTTATCCTCATTCATTTTCTTTTACCAAAATTGACTATGGTAAATACTTCAATTTTACTTTTTACCAAGGTAAATCATAGAATGTTTGTCATATTTGTCCACCAATCATCCCTTGGTATCCTAGTCCTTTGTAGCTTCCTAAAGATTTCATCAACCTCTATGTATTTTACAAAATTTCGTTGAACAGGAAACAAATGTTTCAATTCATGCTCAACATAAAAAAGGTTGTCCAGACTGTCGTAGAGAACTCTACCTATATGTAGTGCTTTAGGTACAGATGAACTGGCTAATGAACTAGCTTGGTTATTTACATACTGACTCAATTTATCAACATAGTCCTCATGCATCATTAACTTATCATTTATCACTAAAGGACTGGGAAGTCCTTTACTCTGTAATATGCCAAAATTTTCCATAAATTCATCAATGTCTTGCATATACTGACATTTTCTTTCCAGGTTCTGCATTAAAGCTCTTTTGGTCAAGACTTTCTTGATCTCAAGGATGGTTGCAGTTCTATCCTCAATATTCAACTATTCTAATTGATGCCTATTCCTGTTCTTCAAAAATTTTATTAGCCTGATAGCTTCTTCAGGCTTCACTCCTAGCTCTTCCTTAGTTTTGGCGATCTCTTGAAGAGCAACCTTGACTAGGTCAATTTTTTCAAAAATGATTTGTATGGATGACCAAACATCATTGATTAATTGAGTGATGTTGGTCCAAAGAATTTTCTTGATATTTGTTAAAGGCTTTTCAAAGGTGAGGGCCTTTTCCAATGGTTTTACTTGTTGAGCCAAGCTTTTATTCTTCCTGACTTCTTCAACAAAATTAATCTTTGACACATCATACCTCTGCTCCAAGGTGACAAATTTTTCATTTACCTTTTGGAGTTCAGAAACTTAGAGTTTCATCTCCTCCATGGACTTGATTGATTCTTCAGTTCTCTGACCTGAAATTCCCACCTATGATGTACCTGTGTTTGTACCTGTAATAGCTTCTTCTATGGCCAAAGGAACATTTGGTGCAAGAGCTATGGCCAATGTTGAAGGAACTGTCGTGGAGACTACTGGTACTACATTTTGAGGCTGAGAGGTTGACTCACTCTGCCTTCTTTTTAGTTATTTCTCTAATTCCTACTCAGTCTCCTTTAATTGTTCATTTAGCTTGAGGACTAGGTCCATAAGCTCTTCTTCAGCCTTCTTTTCAATAACTTCAACAGTTTGTGGATGCATCAGTGGAGGCAACTTTAACTGCTTTCTCAAGGTAGCTATGTCTTCATTTTTCTTCTTTATCAGGGCTTTTACAGCTTTTACATCTTTTGGGTTATGACCCAATCGAATAATAAACTCCTCCAATGATTTGATTCTATTGTATTTTGCCTGTGAAGAGGCTCTTTCTAACTATAGTTGGGCAGTGGTATTGTTCAATGAATTCTCTAATATGTGTGCCATCATGGGCTTACTTGTTAATGTAGAATACACCATTTCCCCTGTCTATTTATGTAATTCAATTTGATTTATGGGGTGAATGTCCTTGGCCAAGACCTGAAAATCAGTTTTGAGGTAGTCTACAAGTGACTGAGGCTGCTGTACTTTGGGCTTTAATAATCTCATCTGCATTTTTCCTTCCTTGATGTCGTAAGTTGACATCAACCTAGTCTGATTGGTAGGAGCCATCTTCAAATATTGTGTGTAGACTTGGGCCTTTAACGGTTCATTTTTGGCCTTTATTTCTTTGAATTTTTCTTTGATGTCTAAGGACTTGTTAGATGAAGGCCTGAAAGATGAAACCTCAGTGCTTTTCTGTCTCTCCAGCTCCTATCTTTATGAACTATAAGGTGTCCCAACTATTGGGAATGTATGCTGACTATCTGCACCTTCTTTCCTAAAATTCCCTGTAGTTTCTTCAAAAAATTCTTCTTCTAAATGAGGATTTAGCCTGTGCCTCTTAGCATCAGGCTGGTCTGAAGGACCACTGGTAGGGGTAGCTACTTCCCTGTCTCTTTTTAGGCTCTTTTCCTCATTCAGAGGAGTTTACAAAACAGGGGGGTCTCCCACATTAATCTGAGTTGGATGGGACTGTGGTGGGGCCTGCTCTTCTGAGATTTTAGGCTACTTTGACATGTTTGATTGGCCTGATGCTGGAGTGTTGGTTTCTTGTTCTCTTCCCTGTGATGTTTCTGCAAGGGGTGCACTTGTTTCCTATGAGTGCCTTTGAGAAGTATCTACTGTTGAGGCACTAGTCCCTGATGTTGGCTTTTGAGAAGTCTCAACTGGTACCTGTTCAAAAGAATCTAGGTTAAATGTTTTTTCTAGGTCATTCATTACATTTTCTACATTGACCTGATGACTATCCATCTCTACAAGAGTTCCTTCTCTCCATTCATCCATATTAGCATATTTCTCAATTTCTGAGATTCTGTGATGAAAATATGGTGATAGTCTATTTTTCATTCTCCTATCCCAAATGAAACTATGTGGGTCATATTTCCAACTAAAACTTTTACTTAATTTCATTTGTTCTAGGATTTCTTCTGCTGCTTTTCATGCTTCTCTATTGTTGCAGACAAATGGGCCTAAGTGATCCTTTATTCTCAACTACGCTTTCTTCTTTACCTTGGTAAAGTGGATCAGATCTGAGTTTATCATTTGTCTATAATACTCCAATGCAAACAACCTCATTGGAACATATTTTGGTAGTTTGAATGGAGGAAGCTCACAACCATATATCCTGATCTCTGTGTGATTCTAGTACAAGTACCAGTCACCTACCTTGTACTGTTTGGATAGCTGAAGGATCCTTTTGATTTCATCACTAATCCTAGGAGGAGGATTTCCTGTCAGCATGGTGGTCACTGGGTGGACAAATTGGTCAATGAACTCATTATATGAATAGGGACAAGCAAAAGAATGGTGGAAGATAGAAGTCCAAAAAATGACTGACCTTGGATTACCCTTTGTATCAAGTTTATTCACAGAAAATGGGAACTTGTCAGACTGATAGTAGAGGATGAGGTGATATATGAATGTTGAGTACTTGAATACTTTCTCATTTTCCAGCCTCATGAACTGGTCATGGATTTTCTCAGCAATAAATGCAGCATAATTGTACTTGACAGTAGGGGGCTAACCAGGGGTAAAGATGGACATCAAAACTAAAGTCAATTCATCTACATATTCACTCATATTAGATCCCACGACTACAGCTATCATATCAACTATAATTCTGCCTGTTTCTATGAAGAAAACTGACAGATAGGGAGGGGGATTATTGGTTTGATGCTCCTTATATATGAAAGTCTGGCACAGGTGACTAAGTTCAGACTAGGACAATTTAGATGATTTCTCAAGAAAATCTCCAAGGGAAATGGGGGTGAGGGCTTGACTGGGCTGAAATTGAAGCATCTCATTGATGGAGTCTGCAGTAATTGGGAAGAGGACAGTTTGATTTGGGGACATTACTGCTCTGAGGTTGGGATCATAGTTGGCATGACACTGATGTATAATGTCAGGGAAAATGTGCACAGAAGGGAGAAAGTACATTGGGAGATTGGATTCCCAAAGTCCCATGGTATCATAGCCATTCAGGTGATTATCTCGGCATTGGAAAAATACTTTCAGATGGTCTTTATCAGTGTTCAAGTCTTTTATTTGAAAATCCTTATCTGCGAGGGGCAGATAATCTAAGTCACAATGGGGGGTAGTAATAGGTGCAATATTTAGGGCAATGGGGGTTTCCATTCTGGTTCTTATGGATTCAGATAGGAAACTGGGGTTTTTATGGGAAATTGGTGAAAACAGAGGGTCTGGGGAACTTGAATTTCAAGTGCAGTAACTGAATTATGGTGAAATTTGGGGTTCTTTTCAATTAATTGCAGAGAAAGAAAGTATTCATAGGTTTTTTTGATGGGAATTGGTAAATACCTGCTTTTAGGGACAGGCAATGGAATGTAAGTACATTGGGTGTGAATGGTGGACTCTGAGCGGTGTTGACTACAAGTTTTGAAGGTGGTTGGCGGTTGGGAGCACGAGCTAGTTGACCTCAATGTTAAGTTTGCATGGATGTATGCATTCACACAATAAGATGACAAACTGATTACTTTTGTTTTTTTATATAAGGTCCAAAATTGGCGGGTTTCGAGATTTGGATAGGCGGCGTCAACAGGCAAAAGATTTGATGTTTTGTCATTAGCAGGAGGCAGTAAGTGGTTTTCATCGCACTGCTAATGGAGGGGAGGCGGTATTTGGGCTCGAACGAGAGATTCCATACAATGAGCGACATGTAGCAATGACACTATTTGCAAAACCGCTCGCGATCGCGCGCTAACGTTTGGTCGCAAAGGGTTGTGCCATATACACGACAATCGTCAGATCTGGGGGGCTTGATCAGATGACTATCAGGGAGGTGAGGTGGCAGGAGTTTAATGGAGGGTAGGCCTGACATGATTAAAGTTTTTTAATTGCATCGGGAGTGACGGGATTGGTGGAAAAAGTTATTAATTAACCGTGGGGGTTAATTAATCCTTATTTAATATGGCAGGGTCAGGGTTCTTAATTAGTTACAGTTTAACTAATTAATCCCATTTATTAATGCTATTATGGTTATATTTAACCGAGGGGCGGGATATATAAGATTTTGGGGTTTTTACATAGTTATAGTAATACGGGAGCGGGTAACCTTTATAGGGGAACTATATAATAATATAAGTTAGTAATTAATATGACCAAATAAATGGAAAAAGCACTAAGTCTAAAACATTTTCATGTGTATGTTTAAAATTTAGGCTAAGTGAAAAATGAGGGTTTTTATGGAAAATATTTTAATTTCCCTAAGTAAAATAGAATTTTACTTGGGAAAAACTTTATAAAGGGAATGAATGACTTATGAAGGGGTGTGATTATTGATGAATGGGCTTAAGTGCTTAAGGTATCATAGATTATTGGGCTGAGGGTGTGGTCCCTCCAAAAGTTAGAGAAATGCTCTGAGCCCCTCTAATTTGATAGATGCCTTGACACTTGGGGGAAATTAGTGAAAATTTAAGGGAAATGAGTAGGGAAGTTAATTATTTTGACTTTGTTTGCTTGATGAGCCTTCCATGTGATACATGCCTTTGCCTTGTGATGAAAGTAAAAAGATTTACACATTTATAGTTATCGTTCACCACATGTTATTCTACAATCATCATCTACCTACCCTACCTATTTAACCTAGCATTTTCACTTCTTTATTAGGGTGCACTTAGATTGGCAAACCCTTATCAAACTTTCTTTTCTTTTACATGGTGATGCCTATCTAAGTCTACACTTATTATATCTAAGGGCTCATATTAAACTATTGAGCTCCTTTTTTCACTCTACCTATCTACTTATCTGCCAAGATTACATTGTTTGGTCAGATCTTTACTCTCTATTTCTACAACATGAAATTGAAAAATGAACTAGACAAGCTTAAACTATTTGACTATTCATGAATTGTGGCAGAGGTGACAAGCTGCACAAAATTGTTTATAATATAAAAGTAAAAAGATAGTGGCATTTATACTTGCACACTTTCTTGGTCTTTCTTTTTGTTGGGGTTGATTTTCTTTTATTTTTTGACCTATTTTTATTCTTTTCACCCTTTGATTTTTCTTTTAGGGTATACCCTCTTTACATTTTTTAAATTTTTTGATTTTTTCACAAACATGGAAAACCTTTGCAACAAGAAAAGGTATGAACATATTACAAATTTCAACAAGTCAATCATGATATATGACACCTATTGGTATAGGGGCATAACATACTTCTTCTTCCAAGTCTCCATTAAGAAAGGCAGATTTTACATCCATCTGGTTTACTTTGAATTTCTGAAAACTAGAAAGAGTAAGAAACATTCTGATGGCTTCAAGTCTAGCAACAGGTGCAAAAATTTCTTCAAAATCTATACATTCTTGTTGAGCATATCCTTTACAAACAAGTCTGGGCTTGTTTCTAATAACTTCTCCATTTTCGTTTAGCTTTTTTCTGAATATCCATTTAGTTCCTATGATATTCTTATCATGAGGTCTAGGAACTAATTCCCAAGTATTATTCTTTTCAATTTTCTCAAGCTCTTCATTCATGGCCTTGACCCAACATTCATCTCCGCATGCTTCATTTACATTTTGAGGTTTAGTGGAAGATAGTAATGCTAGATAGCTTGAAGCTTCGGCAATGGTTCTTCTAGTCTGCACACCTACTCTGTTTTCTCTTAAAATTTGAACATCTGGATGATTTTTTTGAACATACATGGATGAAGTCTTTTCTTCTATTAGTATCTCTTCTTCTGGTGCTTCATTGGTTTCTTCTTCAGAATCAGTGTGATTTGATGTGGGAAAATGATCCTCATCCTCTTCATAATATTCGGTTTTTATCTGTTTTGGATTTTTGCATGCTTCATCAACCACAACATCAATACTTTCAATAATTTTCCCAAGTCCTTTATTGTAACATTTATATCCTTTACTTCGGGAAGAATAGCCAAGTAGAATACCTTCAGCTACTTTGGGTTCAAACTTACCAAGTTTTTCATCAATCCTTTTGATGTAACATTTTCTTCCAAAAACTTTGAAGTATTTTACAGTAGGAGTCTTACCATACCAAAGTTCATGTGGAGTTTGAGTGTTGTTTACCCGAACATTTTCTTGGATGAGAATAGTGACGGTGGCGAATGCAGCTTCACCCCAGAAGGTTGCAGGAGTTCAAGATTCATCTAGCATAGCACGAACCATTTGTTGAATAGTTCTGTTCATCCTTTTACCACTCCTTTTTGTTGAGGAGTCCTTGCAGTGGAGAATTTATTTTTTATCCCATGTTGTTCACAAAAGTCAAAGAATTCGTCTGATGTAAATTCTCCTCCTCGATCAGATCTGAGGCATTTGATTTTGCGAACTTATTCATTTTCAACCAAATCTTTGAAGGCTTTGAATTTTTCAAATGCTTCATCTTTATGCTTTATAAGACCTATCCAACACATTTTGGAAAAATCATCAATGAACAATATAAAGTATTCTTCTCCATGAGGTGAATTTTTCCTTGATGGACCACATAAATCAATATGAACAAGTTCAAGAGGCTTACTAGCTGACCCTTCCTTTTTGATGAATTTAGATCTAGTTTGCTTACCAAATTGACATGATTTGCATATAGTATTTTCAGGAATGTTGATATTTGGAAGATCACAAACAACCTAGAATCTGCATGCTTTTCTTATTTGAGAAAAGCTTAGATGTCCCAATCTTCTGTGCCATAGCCAGTTTTCATCATTTTTTCTTAGATAGCACCGTCGTTGTCCTCCCTTGAGTATGTATAGGTTGTTTGGAGTTCTTGTCCCTTTAATCACGGTTTCTCCTATATCAAGCTCACGAACAACATATCCATTTGATCGAAACACTACATCATTTCCTTGATCATACATTTGACTCACACTCAATAGATTATGCTTTAAGCCATCAACATACATAACATTTCCAGCTTTAACTTTTTCTTTCAAGGAAAAAAAGCCTTTACCTTTTATGACAACAGGAGTGTTGTTTCCAAATGAGACACTCTTTTCCTTTTCTAAGGCATTATACGAGTGTAGTTTTTCTCTGTCACCTGTCATGTGTTTTAAGCATCCACTATCGATGTACCATTGGTTTTCTTGTCCTTCTACATACAAGGCTATACCCAAGGATAATTTTAGGGGCGAATGTTCGCCCTTTCGCGAAATTAAGGGGTTTTAAATTTTTAGTGGGTGAATACTTTGTATCATAGTACATTTTTACAAATCACCTCAAATAGCCCACCTTATTTTAAGGGAGAGGGTAAAACAGGTAAATTTAGCCCTTGAAATTAGGACTTAAAACTTTCCATTCGCCCATTTTCAAGAATAGGTTTTATTTAAGTGAATCCATTCGCCCATTTTCAAGAATAGGTTTTATTTAAGTGAATCCTATGGGCCAAATACCATATTTATTACAGAGGTATGGTAAATTAATAAAAATATAAATAAATGAGAGGTATGGTAAATAAATAAAACATTTTTTATATTTACTCCATAAGTCACCTTATATAAATGTAAGGGTGTAAACAAATAAAAATATAAGTAAAGTGGAGGTATGGTAAATAAATAAAACGTCTTTTTATACTTACTCAAAAGGTATGGTAAATAAATAAAAATATAAATAAACTAGACGTATCGTAAATAAATAAAACCTCTTTTTATATTTAGTCCATAACCCTCGTTCTATTTATGAAGCCTCAGGAAAGAGGTTTTTATTTAAGTGAATCCTATGGGCCAAATACCATATTTGTAAAAGAGGTATGGTAAATTAATAAAAAATACAAATAAACGAGAGGTATGGTAAACAAATAAAACATTTTTTTATATTTACTCCATAAGTCACCTTATATTTACGAACACTCAAA
Source organism: Pinus tabuliformis (assembly GCA_031772625.1). Lineage (NCBI taxonomy): Eukaryota > Viridiplantae > Streptophyta > Pinopsida > Pinales > Pinaceae > Pinus > Pinus tabuliformis. The sequence continues at coordinate 1,000,760,635 of CM062813.1, read as the reverse complement.
AAATGGGTTATATTTAGGTGAAACCTATGGCCAAAATACTATGGGACAAATACCATGGACTAGATTGTTATTAATACCATGCAAAAAACCATTATTAACCCTAATATTAGAATTAATAAAAATAAAAATGGCACATAGTATTGACCCATGGTATTCACCAAAATGGCACATGGTATTGACCCACGGTATTCACCTGGAATGTAGCCTATTTAAATGAGGGAATTAAACCAGCATGTAGCCTATACTAAGATTCACTAGGACTTTACAAAGTTTTATTATTTAGTGAAAGAGTCGCCAAGATCTTACAAGATTTTATAATTGAGTAAAATATTCACCATGCCTGGTGAGAGATTCGCCAAAAAATTATATATACATATTATATTATTGATAAAATCGCCTTCCATTTTTCCTATATACGATGGAGATTCGCCCATTTATTATATTTATAAATTTAGGGGGGGTTCTTAAAATTTTCCCTGGCTATACCACATCTTTCTATTTGTAGTTCTTTCTTTCTCCATATTTTGGGATTTAATGGAGTTTGCTCTTTTCAAGCTATTTGCCGAAAATTACTCCTGTATTCAGATTCTTCATGGCCAAAGTTGTTACAGATTGAGCATTCTATTTCATTTTCAAGAAGAGAAAAGTTATTATAGGAACTTTTCTTTCTCCCTATTACATTCCTTTGATTTCGTGCTTCTCTAGTCATGATAGTTTTGTAAGAAACACACTGAGCAACTTTGTGTCCAAAATTATGACATGAGAAACATTGACCATTAAAGAAGTTCCTTCGATTATCGAATCTACTGACCTGTTGATTTTAGTTGAAGTTCCTCCTATTGACCTATTGATTGATATTCTTTGAAGAAAATTGAGTACGATTTACCTGAGGTTGATTGTGGCTTCTATTCATCATTGAAGTAAATTGAGCCTGATTCACCTGGTGATCTACTTTATGCCTTTGCTGATGATTGTCGAACTGTTCACTGTTCTATGATTGAGATGTTTCTTCAGTATATCCAAGACCTACCTTTATCAGAGGAGAGCACTGCACTTTGATAATTTCATTTAAGGTTTCTGATCCTTTAGCAAATCTAAGATTGAGGGCTTTTGTTTTCTCAAGATCCTTTCTTAGACCCACAATTTCACATTCTATCTTTTCATTGTGTTTTTCTCTTTCAGCAAGTTGGTAAGTCAAGGTATCTATAATCATATTCTTTTCTTATAAATAGATTTTGAGTTTAGAGATTTCTTCATAAAGGTCATCTTCATCTAAAGCATCCAAAAAATCATCATCTTCATAAGCCATAAGAAGTCTATAGCCATTACTATTTTCATCTTCATCACTATTTGATAAACCATCACTATCTTCATGAGTATAGTAGCTCTTTTTACTTACACTTTGTTTTCTATTCCATTTTTCAGTTTCCTTCCCTTTATCATATTTATCTTTATGACGACATTTGGCAGCATAATGACTGACTCTACCACAGGAAAAACATTTTAAAGGTAGTTTACCTATGAATCTACCAGAACCCTGTTGAAGATTCTTGACAAAATTTGCTTCCTCTTCTTCTTCTGAAATATGTCCTGATTCATTGAGTTCTTCTTTTCCTCTTGCTGAAGATTTAAATGTGGCTTCTCTCATATCTAATGGACCTCCTTTTCTAATCTCAAAGGCAGTTAAGATTTTGTGAAGCCGTGTCATAGTAATAGTCTGTAGATCCTACTTTTCTTCTATGGCAGATACTTTTGATTCAAATTTAGCAGATAAGAATCTTAAAACTTTTTCAACAAAGGTAACTTCCTTTATCTCTTCACACAAATTCTTCATGCAATTTACAATATCATCTATACATAAGAAGTAACTAGCTACACTTTCATCATTGTGCATCTTGAGAGTTTCATATTGAATTCTGAGAGTTTGCAATTTAGCACGTTTTTCCTGAGAGTCTCCTTCGTAGCTTAGAACGATTTCATCCCATATTTCTTTGGCTGATTTGAGCTACATAACTTTGACAAACTCTGATTGTGATAGACTTCCCAATAATGTATTGACAACCTTGGCATTGGTTTCATATTGCATTTTGCCTGCTGCATTTGTAGGAATTGCTGATGGAAATGTATATCCTCCTTCCACGATCTCCCAGACATCTGTTCCAAGAGATTGAAGATAGGTTGTGGTTCTTACCTTCCAATGAACAAAGTTTCTCCCATCAAAGATTGGCAGTTTGATCGATCCCCCTCTTTATTGATTACTCATGATGATGGATCTTCTTTCAAGTGATCAAGCTTCTTCTGAAGGACCTACTCTGATACCAATTGTTGGAAATAATACTGAGAGGGGGGGTGAATGAGTATTAGAAAACTAATATTTTTCATTTCCATAATCAGATTCATATACGCTACTTCAGTTAAGGGAACTCACGTGTACATGCAACTGTGTTTAGAGAAACTAGTGTATATCCAGCCGCCTTATGATTCGGTTAATTCATCATATATTGATCTTCAATCAGTGCGTCAAAACCATATAAATAGTAACCAGGTGTAGTAAAAATAGTGCAGATCATCACGAATAACAAACACACATGAACACCAAGATATAAGGTGGAAAACCAATGTTGGTGAAAACCACCTATTGCAATCGTCTCTGTCTTCTTTTAATAATAAGAGAATTCTGTTTACAGTTTTTGTACTAGTGCAGCCTTATACCAGTATGCAAGCTTCTACCTGCAAAATGCTACAACCTTCTCTCATTCTGTAGCTTCTACTGGAAGGGAGCTACAACCACCTAGCTCTTGTACTAGCTGATATGTTTACTAGTACATAGGTGGCGGCCTACAGAAGGCTACAACCTTCTCTTTTCTTCCACGGACCACGTTTCATAAATTTTCAAACTGGATCCATCAACAACATCATCAAATATATCTGCATCAACCAATCTCCTTTTGAACCAACCAAAACCGAATTAATCAATCACTCCATCAATCTGATCATTCAGAATGTTGTCACTAGAATACAGTAACTAGAACCCAAGCAATAACCCAAAACACTGCAACAGCGAACAGAAGCAACTAAAATATATTTTACAAGGTATACACTACTTCCATGTGTCGAACCTACGTGCATACGCGCTTTCCTCAAGGTGAACCAGCATATAGATCTGCAAATAAAATTTATGATGCATACGTTGTTTTGATATGTAGAACCGGTGTGTATACACTTCTTTTCTAAAGTGAACCTGTGTACAGATCTGTGAAAGATGATTTAAACATAACTACTATTCAGGACCCAGATCATCATTTTTACAGACTACAACATGCACTAGTTATTCAGATATATGATCGAACCACATAAAGATAATTCACTTCAAGCCTTAAGATCTTGATACACCATTAGATCTTATCCTTCATCAAGTGCTAAGGTTCTTCCTCGGTTCATATCTAGCACAACATCATAAGGAAATAACCTACATATTGGATCTAATACTATATCAGATATTCGATACTTGCACCACTTGGCCTAATGATCTTCTCCTCCTTTTATAGTTATAGGCCTCTCTCAATACCATCGACCAAAACCACTTAGGACCAATACCTTGGACCAAATACCTGGGGTCAATAACTCGGGCTCGATACCTTGGACCAATACCATGGATCAAAATACCATGGACCAAATACTTCGGACCAAACATTTAGTTTTCCAAGGTATACACACTTTTCCTTTTGTGAAAGTGCGTGTGTATGTATATGCAACTTGTATTCAGTGAATCTGCCTATGTACATGACCTGGCCAATGGTGAACCTATGTATACCTCTCTTTCTTCATTCTGTGTAGTCTGATCTGTAACTCTGTGCTGTTACCTATAGTATTGTGATCTGTCATCTGAGTGAGTTGATTTCTGAAATGATTCCTTGATGTTTCCCTACGTTTTATCACACTTGTAAACACTCCTGTCATGCATTCTGTCACATCTGATATCACTTCTGTAGATTCACCTAGTTACCATATACAAGAGAGTTGTTCTGCTACAATTGGGTTGCCATCAAGTACAACACATACATCATAAGGCCAACACATTCGACGATGACGCCACTACTCATGAATATGATCTGATATATGGGTAGCAATAGTTTGTTTAAAGTTGGTTAGGAGTTCCATTCCAGTCTCATATTTGATAGGTAACTAGAAGTGGGTCAAAGATGTAGTGGCTAAAGTTGTGAAATTATCGAAAGAAGCTCTAGGTAATTCAATGTACCATTTAGCAGTTGGACCAGTAAGTGTTCTTTGGAAAAGACAAAGTCTGACTGAATCATCATTTAAGGATTTTGATGAACACCACAAATGAAAGGTCATAACATGATTTGATGGGTCTTCTCCAGGATTTCCATTAAATTTCAGAATGTTAGATGGTAACTTATGTGGAATTACTGGCCACCAAGGTGCATATAAGATTGGATCATTAGTGAGCCGGTTTAAATATAGTAATTCTAAAGTTGCTACAAATGACAACCGTTGATTCAAGTTAGGTTGAGCATACTTAGGATATGATGGAATTGCCTGAGAAATAGGTCTTTGCATACTGACATAGGGCATCTGCATTTGGTAACCTTGGTATGGTTGTTAACTAAAACCAATATAAGATGGTTGTTGATAACCAATATGAATGTGTGGTTGTCCATAACCTGCAAAGCCTTGTTGACTAGGACCTTGGTAAGCTTTAGATTGACCAAAACCAGGTTGAGCCTGTGGAACAAGTCCAAACTAGGGATGGAATTGCTAGAATTGGGGTTATTGAAATTGAGGCTGCCACAGTTATTGAATCAATTGTTATTGTTGTTGGTACAACCGTTGTTGATTTAATGATTGTTGTTGTCCAACAATGAAAGTTTGGCCTAGTTGTGAATAAACCATGCCAGTGTAAGCCTGGGTCAGTCCAAATAAGGGTATACTAACTTGAGGTTGTTGCTAAACTCTAGAAATAAATGGTTGTTGTACAATAACTTGAGGAATTCGAACTTCTTGACTTGAAACTTATGATTTCAAGGTATAAGGATCAGTTTGTACCGGTTGAGATATAACAATTTGAACTTATGACTGTGGTACAATAGTAACAACAGGTGTAGTGGGAATAACTGACACAATTTGCATTGGTTGTGTTGGATACACAAGCCTTGGTTGAACTGGCATTGTTGGTTGCCATTGATAAACTCTAATTCCAGATTGACCTGAATACTGTGGGATATTACCATATGGTAGTCCCCCAGAATAAGGAGGATACAGTGAATAAGCATATTTCTCTCCATATGGTGGCAATCTAGTTTTTAATGGATACATAGGTCTTTGTTGACCAAATTTCCCAGCTTGATACTGATATGCAGGATCAAACTGTTGAGTTCCCATTAGAGAAGAACGAGGTAGAATTCTAGTTGAGGACATGGGTGATGACCATGGTGTAGAAGCAACCCCTTAGTGGGTTCTAGACAATGATTAGTAACGAACCGGGACGTACGATTCACCATACAGGTGCGACTCAGGTGTGGTAGAAAAAATCGAAGAGGTTACAAAAAAGGATTATGCTACAGCTACATCAAATGATACAGTTTGAGATGTTGATGGTTGTTCAGCCATAGTTAACTGACCCAAAAGTTGTCCTAAAGAATCGACGGGTACTTGCAAAGAAGAAAGATCAAATGAAGCAAAAAAATCAGGAGTATTAGGACAAATATAAAGCCCAGTTCCAAAGTGAAATGGGGTTCCATGTGTGGAATCTTCTTCCAATTCCTCCTCAATAGAAATTAAAGTTGGTGGAAGAATTTCACCGTTAGGTCCATAGAAGATTTATTATGTTGATGAAGTTGAAGTTTCAATAATTACTGATGTCTGAGGGGTAACTGGTTGATCGTCTTCTAGTAAAGTAACAATTTCTGAATGTTCAAATTCGAAGTCTAGATGTTCGAATAAATGAACAACATTTTCAAAAAGAGGTTCCTGAACAACTTTAGGTTTAGATGTAACTTCTACTTGAACTAGGATAGATTCTGGATTAACTTCTAGTTGAACTGATTCAAGTTCAGAATTACTTTCTTGTTGAGCAATTTCAAGTTGAGGATCAACTTGTTGTTGAACAACTTCGGTTACTGTTTCACTAAGATTAGTGCTTATGTCCTCAGGTAATTTTGAAACTTCTTCTTTAGGAAAAGATGTACCAGAAATAGTTGGAGTAATTGGAGCCTCTGTACTTACTGAAATAGATGATTCAAGTAAATCAGATGAAGAAATAGGATTTCTTGATGTACTTGACTCAGTTTAGCGAGAATGCTTTGCCCGAATTGGTGTTGCTTCGAGAGGAAAAGGCGGTTTGCTTGTTTTTATCCGTGAATGATGGGGTATGGGTTGATGTTCCTCCATGATTGCTAATTAATTTTATTATCAAAGAAGAAATAAACAAAAAGGGGTATACTAGGAAAAGGGTTTACCAAGCAACTATGAACTGTAGAATACCTCTTGGCGATCTAATAATTACGGGTAGGCAATCTCCCCGAATGTTGTGTTCATTGTATCACAGTTTGCAAGGTGGCCAACTCAGTTACTTAAGGATGGATAGAAACTGTTATGAAACCAGCTCACAAAAAGATAGAAAAGAGAGATCCACGCCTTAGAATTTAGCCTCTTCGAGGGGGCAACCTCCTTTACATTACATAAATGAACAATTCTTGGATGATACAAATGACAAAACCTCATTTCTATATATAGGAGTCTAAGGAGTCACAATATAATCCAGCCGACCTAACAATAATAATATAAAGCCACAAAAATAACAATAGAGGGATTCTATGGGGCACAGAAATAACTATATAAATAAGGGGTATAACTACAATAGTAATGCGGTAATCACTAGTATTATAGGGACCCAACATGCCCCTCTCCTTCAAAAAAGTGTTGTCCTCAACGCTTGAGTAGTTTTGGATACTTCTGCATAAATTTTTCATCCTCCCATGTGGAATCTTCAGCGGATAAGTTCTTGCACTTGATAAGATACTCTGAAATTGATCGATTTCGTAGCTGTCGAGTTCTTGTTTCTGTGACTGCTTCCGGTTCTAATATAATTTTTCCTTCCTCATCAAGTCTGGGAATATTGTTTGAATTGGGAGCTTGTCACCTATAACCTTCTTTAAACATGAAACATGGAAAACTAGGTGCAATCGAGAAGCTGCAGGAAGCTCCAATTTGTATGCCATAGTACCAATCTTTTGCAACACCTTGTACGAACCATAATACTTTGGTGATAATTTATTATCCTTCTTAGCTTGCTTTAGTTGTAGTCGTAGGAATACCCAATCACCTACATCAAAACTTCTTTCACTGCGATGTTGATCTGCCTGTTGTTTCATTCTATTTTGTGCCAGAACGAGGTTATCCTTTAAGAGTTGGAGGACTTGTTGTTGATGTTCGATGTGATGTTCCACTGCCTGAACCTTAGAATTTTCTCTTAAATATGATGTGATGGATGGTGGTTGATACCCATAAAGTGCCATAAATGGGGTCATTTTTGTTGCTGTATGGAAGGAAGTGTTATACCACCATTCAGCCAGAGGCAACCATTTGACCCATTGTGTCTGTTTATCAGATACAAAGCAACGAAGATATCCTTCCAAACATTTGTTTACTATCTCAGTTTGGCCATCAGATTGAGGATGATAAGATGAGCTATGAGCTAACTGAGTACCAAGACAAGAAAATAATTCTATCCAAAAATTTCCAGTGAAAATGGGATCTCTGTCACTTACAATAATCTTTGGGTTTCCATGTAGCTTTTGAATTGTTTCCATAAATGCAGTAGAAATTGTACTGGCTTTAAATGGATGTGATAATGCACAAAAGTGTGCATACTTGGTAAGTCTGTCAACTACCACCATGATGACACTCTTTCCCTCAGACTTGGGTAAACCTGTGATAAAATCCATTGAAACCTCCTCCCAACGTTGGCTTGGAATGGATAAAGGTTGTAATAGACCCGGTGTCTTAATTGTTTCAACTTTATTTTGCTGGCAAACCAAAAATTCCGCCACAAACTTTTGAATATCTGATTTAAGGCCATCCCAAAAAAATTCCTTCTTAACCCTGTGGTAAGTTTTTAAAAATCCTGAGTGCCCTCCTAAGGGAGAAGTGTGCAATTCCATAAGAATCTTTTGTTTTAGCTGGGAATTCTTACAGAGGTATAAGCGATCTTTGTACCATAACGAATCATTTTGCCAGCTAAATGTATCAGAAGTACTGGAATCTTGTTGTAGCTTTCGAATAAGTGCCCACACTTCTTCATCATTCTTCCATTCCTCCCTTGCTTCGTTTATCCAATCTGGTTGGATAATAGAAATGGCACCCAACAATGCTTCCACATCCTCATCCTTTCTTGAGAGTGCATCTGCCACCACATTTTGCTTCCCTTTTTTGTAGATGATTTCAAAGTCATAACCCAACATCTTTGTGACCCATTTTTGTTGCTCTTCAGAGGATAATCTTTGTTCTAAAAAGTATTTAAGGCTATCATGATCCGTTTTTACATTAAAGTGTCTTCCCATTAGGTAGGGTCGCCATTTCTTAAGTGCATGGAGTATTGCCAACATTTCCTTCTCATAAATAGCTTTGCTTAAAAACTTTCCCTTGATTGGACGAGTTTCAAAAGCAATGGGTCTTTCATCTTGCATTAGAACAACACCAATTCCATTTCCTGAAGCATGACATTCCACAATAAAGGTTTTTGTGAAGTCCGGTGTAGCTAAGACCGGTGCTTGGCACATTGCCTCTTTAAGATGTTCAAAGGCCTTTGTTGCTTCCGGAGTCCATGAAAATGAATCTTTCTTCAATAATGTTGTTAGAGGTGCTTCTATTCTCCCATAATTCTTAACAAACTTGCGATAATACCCTATCAACCCAAGAAATCCTCGCAGATGCTTTATGGATGTGGGGATTTTCCATTCCTTAATGGCTTTAATTTTGCTAGGGTCTACCTTAACTCCTTCATGAGATACAATATGACCCAAATATTCCACCTCCTGGACTCCAAAGAAACATTTGGATCTTTTTGCATATAATTGTTTCTCCTCCAATAGTTGTAGCACCCTATCAATATGTTCAACATGATCCTTCCAAGACTTGCTATGGATTAGTATATCATCAAAAAATACTAACACAAATTTTCTAAGGAACGGTTTGAAAATTGAATTCATCAAACCTTGAAATGTTGAAGGTGCATTGGTAAGGCCAAAAGGCATGACCAAAAATTCATAATGACCCTCATGAGGTCTAAATGCCATTTTCGGAATGTCGTCAATCTTCATTTTGATTTGATGATATCCCGAACGAAGATCCAACTTGGTGAAGTAAATTGATCCATGCAATTCATCCAGTAATTCATCAATAACAGGAATGGGGAACTTATCTTTAATAGTGAGCTTGTTGAGCTCCCTATAATCCAGACACATGCGCCATGATCCATCCTTCTTGTGCACCAATACTACTGGAGCTGAGAAATAAATTTGACTCGGTTGAATTATACCAGCCTCTAGCATTTCTGCAACCATACGTTCAATTTCACTCTTTTGGGCATAGGGATATCTGTACAGCCTGATGTTTGGAGGAACACTTCCTGGAATCGGATGAATAGCAAGATCATGATCACGCATAGGTGGGAGACCTTTTGGAGTCTCTAATACCTTGGAATCATCTATTTCTCCATTTGAACTTATTCAAGTTCAGAATTACTTTCTTGTTGAGCAATTTCAAGTTGAGGATCAACTTGTTGTTGAACAACTTCGGTTACTGTTTCACTAAGATTAGTGCTTATGTCCTCAGGTAATTTTGAAACTTCTTCTTCAGGAAAAGATGTACCAGAAATAGTTGGAGTAATTGGAGCTTCTGTACTTACCGAAATAGATGATTCAAGTAAATCAGATGAAGAAATAGGATTTCTTGATGTACTTGACTTAGTTTAGCGAGAATTCTTTGCCCAAATTGGTGTTGCTTCGAGAGGAAAAGGCGGTTTGCTCGTTTTTCTCCATGAATGATGGGGTATGGGTTAATGTTCCTCCATGATTGCTAATTAATTTTATTATCAAAAAAGAAATAAACAAAAAGGGGTATACTAGGAAAAGGGTTTACCAAGCAACTATGAACTGTAGAATACCTCTTGGCGATCTAATAATTACAGGTAGGCAATCTCCCCGAATGTTGTGTTCAGTGTATCACAGTTTGCAAGGTGGCCAACTAAGTTACTTAAGGATGGATAGAAACCTAGATTTTTCCTCCCATATATACCCGAAGGTATGTGGAGGCCCAGTTCGTTTAAGCGTTATCTAACGCAAAACCGCATAGTGAGAGCATTCTTATATACTTTACGTGCTATAACACTGCCATATATACCCGAAGGTACATGGACGAGATACGATGTACTCACGTACATGGAATGAGGTATCACACTTAGGATGTATTGCAGACAAGTTAGTGACAACTTCTTTGTTTTACGATGCTGGAACACGTCTCTAGCCTAGAACCACTAAATGTTCTCATTAATGACAATGCTCCAATAGGTAAATTGATGTTTATTTTAATTTGATATTGCTTAGTAATTTTCCTTTCAAGTTCACCATGTGATGTATTCTGAAATTCGTAGGAATGCAACTATCATAATAAGCATTTTTCCCTTCAATTGAACGATGAAAATCCTATCTACTTAGGGATAGAGCAATAGATTCCTTTTGATCAAAGAGAAAAGAGCACAATCTAAATGCAAATTCCCTACACTATTCCTATCAGAAAGTCCCTACACTATTCCTATTATCACACATAAACTTTTTCATTGCAACATGCATGTATTTCTTTTCGATTTCCCTTAATGTGAATGAACAAAAAGGAAAACTAATACACAATCGATCAATAAAATCTTTTCATAAAAATGATGATTTTGCGACAATTTCTTTTCAAGGAAAGGAAGACTTTACGACACTTTCATTTTCAAAGAAATGAGGAATTACAACACTTTCAATCAAAAGACTAATCATATGCATACATCAATCAATCGATCTTTCATGAATTAAGACTTCATGACAATTCAATTTTCAAAGGAAAACATGATTTTACGACACTTTCTTTCAACAAAGATCAATCAACAAAAACACTGACTTTCAACTATAGATTGAAAATGACAAAGTACATACATAAGAAACATTTATCAATTCTAGTCTAAGTAGGGCTAGCTAAGGAGATAAAAACTATTTTCAGAGACAAGACATCATTGGCATTTAGTAAATCTTTCAAACAGGAGAAAATTGGCAGAAAACTTCAGCTCCTAGATGGGAAACTGACCCTCAAGGGATCAACAGAGGCTGTAGCGAGAGACAGTGTGCTTCAGTGCACTGGCTCTATTCAGGAAGTGCATTGCACCGCACTGTGTCCTTCACTGGGCCGCGTTGGTGATAGTAAGCCATTTTTGAAGGAAATTTGACATAGTTTTGACTTGATTTTCAATGAAATAAGATTGAAATTCAATCAATGAACACAAGTACAATATGTAGAAATGTATAAGCTACTAAGATGGATAATCACTCCCTAGTCGAGTCACCAATTTTTTTTGGGATGTTTTAGTGTTTACAAATAAACGCTTAAACCCTAGACTAGTAGCTAAGTCTAGAACAACAGTGCAAATCATTGTCTACTTCTTCTATAACCAATAGATTAAATAAGATAGTAAAGAATCCTACTTAAAGCTTTCGATTACTCCTTATCTCCCTTGACCAATTCTGTCACTCCTTTTTGTACTTAATCCACTTGAAAAGTACCTGCACACAAACAGAAGACAAAAACCAATCAAAGCATATGATAATGATCTATTGATTAAACATAGAATGGAATCAAGTACATAATACACATATGAAAGCATCAATAAACAATACAAACATATGGAAAAAGCTTTGAATACTTTATTAGTAAAAGGAAGAGTTACAACTCAAGACAAGACATCATTGGCATTTAGTAAATCTTTCAAACAGGAGAAAATTGGCAGAAAACTTCAGCTCCTAGATGGGAAACTAACCCTCAAGGGATCAACAGAGGCTGTAGCGAGAGACAGTGTGCTTCAGTGCACTGGCTCTATTCAGGAAGTGCATTGCACCGCACTGTGTCCTTCACTGGGCCGCGTTGGTGATAGTAAGCCATTTTTGAAGGAAATTTGACATAGTTTTGACTTGATTTTCAATGAAATAAGATTGAAATTCAATCAATGACCACAAGTACAATATGTAGAAATGTATAAGCTACTAAGATGGATAATCACTCCCTAGTTGAGTCACCAATTTGTTTTGGGATGTTTTAGTGTTTACAAATAAACGCTTAAACCCTAGACTAGTAGCTAAGTCTAGAACAACAGTGCAAATCATTGTCTACTTCTTCTATAACCAATAGATTAAATAAGATAGTAAAGAATCCTACTTAAAGCTTTCGATTACTCCTTATCTCCCTTGACCAATTCTGTCACTCCTTTTTGTACTTAATCCACTTGAAAAGTACCTGCACACAAACAGAAGACAAAAACCAATCAAAGCATATGATAATGATCTATTGATTAAACATAGAATGGAATCAAGTACATAATACACATATGAAAGCATCAATAAACAATACAAACATATGGAAAAAGCTTTGAATACTTTATTAGTAAAAGGAAGAGTTACAACTCAATTTTCTTGATTCAGTGTCACCCCTCCAGTTCAATCCATCCTCTCAACATAACAAGTAAGACATTTAGACATCATTACAATACTTGAAACCAACTCAAGTCTCATACTAACAACATCTCCTTATAATTCAATGATTTCCAGCCCCTGATCACTTAGATGAGTTGTCTTTTTATAGGTGAATGAAGGAAGTTATGCCATAAATGGTGATAATGAATGCCCTCCCAATCATAGGATTTAGTTCCATGGAGGAAGGGATAAAGGGATTGATGTCCCTTAACTCCCTCCCTCATCCAATTTCGAACCCAAAGGAGCGGATAGCCTTGGGAAACTTCTACAGGCATCCTATGGATAAGAATATTCCAAACCCCAATGCATATTTCACTCAAATTTTCCTAGTGCAGGCCAAAGAGGGCTCAAGTGCATTGCAATGCACCCTGGCAGTGTACTGGGCTGCACTGCATTGCACCCTGATAAAGGCCTACCTACGCTGATATTCATAGAGGTAGGTATTGGATGATTTCAGTCATGGAATCTCTTGGGAAGGAGGCATTCTGATGGTTGACTTCATTTAGGGCATGTAACAACTGAATTAGGGTTTGATGGGCCCTAATAATACTGATCTGTAAGTCGGGGTTGATGTGCCCAATTGGATTTATAACATTCACCCAATCCTATTCCTGAGCAGTTATCTTGTAGATACAGTCTAGCTCCTTGTCACTTTTGTCGTCGTGCACTGGCTCTATGTAGTGCGATCCTTCCGCAGGGTCTAAAGGTACCACTACGCGCAGTGAATTTTTCTCAAAGATCATTTTGCACTTCTTTAGATTTATCACTCCGTTCATATCAGTGGCCCAATATATTCCTAGTAACGTAGGATAGGGATTGTTGTCATAAAAAATCTCTATCACTTCAAAATTTGCTGGAGCACTCACACCTTCGATGTATACCATTATTCCCTGCAATCTTTACATTGGTAGGATCTTCTGCTAGTTTGCCATCCATAACTGAATAGGGGACCATTACAACGCGGGCCTATACATGCACTCTGGCAACACATTCGCGTCTGATCCTACATCCAGAATTACTTGATCCATTTCATATTCTCCAATTTACGCAGTCAATCTCATTTCCCTTCCTGTTCGTGATGCATGTTTCCCAAGTTTCCAGACTATGAGTGGTTCTCCTGACCCAGTGCACCTAGTGATAAGTTCCTGTAGTCCTTTTACATCCTTGCTGTCACGTAGCATCTTTATACATGTCTCCAAAAAGGTAGCAAGGATTGAAGGATCCATCTCCGGTCCTAGTTCATCCTTACTACCTGAAGTGGAGGCCTCCGTGAAGCTCTTCTTAGCTTCCATCAATGTCTCCTTCGTGCGCTCCAAATCAAATTCAGGTTCCTTTGTAGGAGTCTTACGAACCCATGCACTTTCTTCAGGCTGTTTATATTTGTCATCTCCTGTCATGATACCGCTTTGGAGCACAATGTTTACATTCAGGTCCTCTTCGCGTGGCTCAGACCTCATCATTTGCAAATTCCGAGTCAGTGGAGGCTGGAGTATCCATTTATTACGTAGCCTCGCAATTAGTGTAGGGAATCCCTCCATCTCATGATCAAATTGAGTACAATATAAACATGATGCTCTCATCAGATTTGTATAATCATAGGCATAATTCCCTAGCCCTCCACAATTGTAACAAATCAGCTATCCACGACCCCTTCCTACTCCCATTCCACCTCGACCTCATCCACACCCCTGAAATCCAGCACGTGCCATCCCTGCATTTGGATTGAGGGTTCGCGTTTTGGTCTGCACTCTGTAAGAAAGAGTCTGATCAATCATCAGTTCATAACTTCTACAGGTGATTCATCATGGCCTACTAACCTACAGAAATTACAAAACAACTGCTGGGATGTTTGCGTATACTTCTATAATAGATGACAATTATCCGTAGCATGCTTTCCTCCTATCTGAAAAATCGTGCACCACAATGCAGTTGCCATGCTCGGTCCTTCTTGAGCCTCCTGTCTTAATGGCATCGACCCTCCTCCTGCCAAGTAGTTGATGAAGACTAGCCAATGGTCCTTGTCATGCCCCTGGCCTTTGCATTTTATGCACCATACCTCCTCACGCGCCTTTGTCCGAGTTGTCCTATCCTGTTTCAAACTCTACATTTCTATACACAAATTTTGTAGTTACGCGTGGATTTGTTGGACTCCCAAGCCAGGATCTTGTATTGGCGTCTCATGTAGTGTCATTGCAATCTCCAAAGCTTTAGCGTGGGTGGATAACTTCTACTGTGACAGTGCCATCCTTAAATGCGGCATTAGATGCTACAAACCATGCATGGTGTTGCCCATCTTTCAAGGTCATGCTTCCTTCAGGAATCATACTCTTCCGTCTCTGATCTAGATCCCATTGGGTTTAACCTAGAAGCATCGCGATTTCCTTAAACCTGATAATCGATTGTGTCTCTGATTTTGGCCTGCTATATTTCCTATTCAGCGCGGCCTGGATATCTGTGATCCCTGCATTTGGATGGTCATTAGAATTCTTAATGTACCATGTGAGTGCTCGATCTTGCAATGAATTTACTAGAGTTTCCTTCTTTATATTGTCATCCACGACTCCTTGCACTTCCCATACAGCTTTTACCATGAACCAAAATTGGTCTGGACCTTTGATCCCTACTCCTCTGAATACCAGAAATTTTATCACCCTCGCCATATTGAACTGTGGTGGTGGCAGAGGTGGTGTGGGTGGAGATGGAGGCAAAGATGGTGAGACTGGTGGTGGTGTAGGTGGAGGTGGTATGCATGGAATTCACTGCCTTATCAAACTGATCGTGATTCTCAGAGAGACTTCTGCGAGCTCTTCCTCACTTTCCCACCAAGGTGAAATCAAGGGTCTATTTTCTATCTCTATGCTACCTTCGTTTCTATAGATCCTCCCACTTCGCATAGCCCCAAACATCAATTTATTCGCATAACCCACTTTTCACACAATAGCATCTTAATCCAAGTGTTCAAATATTTAATGTACTTACCTCACAGTCCTTTGAGGAAGCGTCGTTCTGCCTCGCTGTAGCTAACTTTCATGTCTACCGTGAACTTGGTGATAAATCCTCCTATAATTCAATCAAGCCAATGGTCCACAATGGGCACAATCTTATCTTCTAATGCTTCTAGCATGTGCACTAATTCTGGAGTCCACACAATTGATTTGTTGAGCCTACACCTTCCCTGACTGTCTGTTAGCTTCCCGATCCACTCATACAACTCAGAGGGGAAGGATGCAAAGAAGATTTTGTGGATTTCCGTATATAAGTAGCGCTCTAACCACTGTTCCTTTGATACTCACGGATTCTTGTTTTCCTGTGCTACGAACTCGTGAATCGTTCTGTCAAACCACCCTTCAATTTCTTTCTTCGCTAGATTCCAGTGACACGACATCAGACATCCCTTATGTAGATCTCAGTCCCAGCAATGGAACCATTTTTTGGCTGGTTGGGGCCTGACCCAAGTTTGGAGGTGCTTTAGCCAAACAAATCCCAGTACTACTGGCCCTTTCGGCAACATCCCACGGAGCACAGATTGAGGTCTCACCCAAAGTAGTATGGGAGGGTGCCAGAACTAGATTTTCGCACCCTAGAGATGTTTGATGGTTTCAAGTGGTCCGTAGTTGCGCACGTCGCTATGCGCACCTAACTGTACCTCGCAGCCTATGATGTTTCCTTTGTGCAGCCCTACTTGGGGGCTGAACAATGTTATTACCCAAGACTTTACTAGTAACCTGATATTAGTTGATTAACTTAGCTTACTTGCCTATATAAAGTATACTTAGCAATATAAATCATTAATACAAGTGCACGTAGTAAATAAATAGTACATTAGCATTGGAATCAAACATGTAATAACTCAAGAACAAATACACGAAGTTCAGATAAAACTTCTCTTTATTATTTTCTTCCTTGGGTTACAAACTCTATTCCGCCCTACGCACTCAGCTGCGGGGGTCCACACACTTAGCTGCGGACTCTACTAGGTGTCTGCGCACTCAGCTACAAAGCCTCTTCCTACTACTATAACTCAAGACACTTAGACCCTTTTTCTATGATTCGCTATCTCATTCTATCCATTCGATTCTATGATCCCTTTACAAGTTAGAGCATGGGTAGGCCAACATTACATTCAAACTTAGGGCAGACAGCCCTATGACTCTAACATATATTTCATGCCCGCAATTCACAAAGCTTACAATAATATCAACTCAAACCTTGGGCTTTGAGCCCCAAAACATGCTGTGGGGGGATTCCATGCCCAACAGGTCACCTAGGTGTTCTTGATATTTTCTCTCAACATCATCTTCATATTAGCATTATTTCTCTAGTACATCTTTATTAGATCCTCCCACTTATCCCTTGTTGTATTCTTCTTGGATAGGTAAGGAATCACATGATCCTTCACTGCATCCAACATAATACTTCTAGGTTTCACATCATTTTGATTATGGATGGCCAGATCCACAATGTCTATAGGTAGGGTGAGTTTTGTGTTGACAAAATCCCATATGTCAATTTCTATGAGTATAAATGAAACCCTCATCTTCCAAGGAATGAATTTTTAAGCACCCTCCAACTTGTACTCAAACCTCAAACTAGGTTTTTCCATCTCCAAACCAAAATTCAACCAAACGATTTTGCCTAGTCCTTGTTGTCACACCCCTAATTAGTAAAATCACTATCATCCTTAGAGGGTTAACCTTTGTCAATCACATTGACTTTCTTGGTTGTAATATGATGACATTGTTATCCTACATAACCCTTGTATAGTATGTTTACAACACCATCACATCTTGAAGTCTTAGCTCTATCACATCT
Source organism: Pinus tabuliformis (assembly GCA_031772625.1). Lineage (NCBI taxonomy): Eukaryota > Viridiplantae > Streptophyta > Pinopsida > Pinales > Pinaceae > Pinus > Pinus tabuliformis. Next base: position 1,000,743,023 of record CM062813.1, on the reverse strand, counting down.
GCACTCCACACCCTCCAACCACTCATCTGACATCTCTTATGAAAACCTCTCTGTTGGCTATTGTCTTCTTCTTGATTTACACACTTGGTTCAAATACTTCCATATCTATTAGCCTTTGAATAATACCTCCACTATCCCACTAACATGTGCAATATTGTTCACAATTTCTCTCACCCCTTGTGGGACTATTGGTTACCCCATTTTGCATGGGTCCTTTTCTTATGGTGGATTAGTTGTCACACTAGTGCTATCGATTGAATCTTTCTACACCATGACTAAAACGTTTTCTCAACTCCTAGTAGGGGGTTTCAAACTGAGTCTTCTCCACCTCTATTACTAATCATCAACATCTACTATAAATTCTCCCAACCTAATAACATTCTTGTCTGGCTACGATACCAAAAATTTTTCTTGTTAGCTCGGTAGTGTTGGGGAAATTAATTTCTTAATAAAAAAACAACTAATCACCTAGACATTAATTATCAACCCGAGGGGTGTCTTTTTATTTCAAGGCAATTGACAAAATACATGCAAGCAAATACAAACAACTAACACTGGTTCTACATGATTATGTTCCACACTATCAATCTCATTTGACAAGAAATAAAATGTAAGACTTGAAAAACAATACTAAATGAAAAATAAAAGAGTAAATGAAAAGAAAATAATTATGATAATCGCACGAATTAAATCAATACTTAATTAAACCATACCTTGCAGAATTTGGAAATTTAACCTATTTCACCCAACACAATTCAAATGTTAACCTAGAGGAGTAAATTAAATGAGATCTAGAAATTGTAGGAAACAACAAATCTGGAAAATGCAGCAACTAACAAATTACTTGATTAAAAAGGAAATTTAATTTAAGTAATAAGAATTGAAATTTGAAGGAACAAACACATAACTAAACCACTTTAGATGCTCAAGACAACACCTTGTCCAAGGTAGTGGGCCCAACTGCCTAAGGCTTAGTTCTACCTTGAGAAATAACTCAGATCAAATTACAAATAACAGATGTAGAACTCAATGAATAACTTCCTTCATTAAAATATCTCTCAGAAATTATTACAACATAATGAAGTTCTTAGCTTTGCGTCAAATTCAATAATTGTTCATCCTCTCCCATCTCCCCCTCTTTGATCTCTCTTTTCATTTAAATACACAAAGAGCAAAGGGAAGTTACAACAGAGTTGATTACAAACTGATTTCCATTACAAATTTAGATTGTCCAAAATAAATTGATCAACAATATTAGATCTGAAAGATCTTTCCATCAACATTCAACAGGAATAAGTCGAATTTGGTATTGCAATTGGAAGAATTTGAAAAATAGCCGCAACAATAAATATGAGAAAGTCACCTTCAGAGAACCTTTTGTTTCTCAATCCAAACCGAATTTTGGAAAATTTCTCATAAGGAAACTAATTTGGTCTATTTTTCATAAAACCCATGTTTCGTATTTTCGGGATTCATCTTAATTTTCCTGAAATGTCCAACACAAAATGTCACTTTTTATCCTAGTGAATTTCTGAGTTGGAATATTTGATTATGAGCTGAAAATAAAATTTTCAATCTGGAAAAGATATTGGAGGCTCAAATAGTGAGTGGTGCTATAAAAAATTCATTAATAAACCATCATTGGCAAATCATGGAAGAAGTAAAACTAGTTAGAAAAGAAGACCACTATCTTAAAAGGAAAATCAAAGAAGACATTGAAATAGAAAAAAGGAGGAACAACCTGAACCAGGATGATGGATTAAAACTAAGCAACACCTGGAAACCCTTACTTGAAACCTTTAAAAAATCAGTAATTAACTCTTATCCGTTAAAAATTACCTATTCTGTCCTCCCTTTAAAAAAAAATAAAAATAAAAATAAAAAATCAAAAATCACAAAAATCAAAATGATAATTAACAAAAACATCAATTATAAAACATCCTATGTGAACAATAGAACAATAATCATACATACATAGATTAGTAATTGATTACTTCACATATAATCATGTGATAACATTATAAAATAACGATTAAAATGCATATAGTTGTAATTACTCAAATCTAAACAATCAATAATTAAGTCTAGAAATCATAGATAATATTATAACAAAATAACTCACAAAATCTATAAGGATTATTAATTAATAAATAATAATAATAATAAAAAAATAAATAAATAAATCAAATAAATAAATAAATCAAATAAATCAAATTAACAAATAATAAATAATAAAATTAATCAATTAATCTATTTTTTCAATTTATTAATCAAACAAATTAGTTAAACATATTAATGAATTAACCAATCAAATTATATATATATATATATATATATATATATATATATATATATATATATATATATATATATATAAATAATAGTTTTACATAAAAATAATAAACATAATAATTAAATCAACAAACAGTGAAATTAATTAATTAATTTATCGCTTTAAACTTATTAATTAATGAATCATTTAATCTAATTAATAAATCAATAACTTAAAAATAATTAAATTAATTAATTTTATTAATCAAACAAATTAATTAATTTTATTGGAAATTTAACGAATAAATTAAACCAATTACTTAGTAATTAATCTCATATAACAATATAATTAATAAACAAAATAATAAAATAAATTAATTAAGTTATCCCTCTAACTTGTTAATAAATTAATTAATTTATCCATTAATAAAATCAATAAATAAATAAATAAACAAATAAAAGATAACTAGTATGATAAGAGCCGACCTATTTTCTTATTACTCTTTTTTTTTGATAACTTATATATATACCCTAATTATAGCTCTTGGATACATCATTAAGATATGGAGAATATCTATTGATGCATCCCCTGATGATGGACTCACTTGGTAGTCCGAAACGTTGGGTTAACAAAAACTCTATAACAGGTCATTCCTCCTCTATCTAGAACAAGTATGATTTACTCACAAGCACATAAATGACTATAAAAGGGAATTATATGATAGATTACGATAAATAACATGATAAAGAATGGTAGAAAGGGATGAAGTAGACGTTAAAAAGTGATAATAATAATGAAAAATTAGTGGCCCAACATCTCCCCCAAACCGAACATGTTGCATGTCCTCATGCAACTCAATGCCTCTGTATTAACCATGTTGTAATACAATAATTAAAATGCTCACCCCAACTTATGATATTGATGGAACAAATGGCTTATTCCTCAAATACTTCTTTAAAATAATAGATATTCAATTCTAGCGATGTTGGTGAAGGTTTAACGATTGGCACATTAGCTTTCAACCATATGTATATGAAGTTGCAACAAAATATGATACAAGTAACAACAAAGTTCATTGACCATTTTCTCAAAAACTACAAATAGAATTTTGCTAAAACTTTGCAAGAATATTTTTGCTATATTTCTTCTTCTCTAATCCAAAAATCGGATATTTCTAATGCATAGATCCTGAGATATGAGCAAAATGGTTGTAGGTGACAGTGCATGAGTTTTGGAATTTTACAAACTGATTTAGCTTGAAATTTTCTGGGTTTGTGTATTTTAAGGATACCTCTTTGCTGTCCAAAAATCACAAGAATTTAGTTCATAGTTTTAAAGATATACACAAATCGATTTATGCATTGTATAAAAATTAAATTGTATGCCTTAAATGAGGAAAAAAGGAGAAAACATCCATCATGCATAGCAAATTCTCCCCCAAACTAGAGAATTAGCATGCACTCATGCTATATTAGAAAACAAATTGAGGTGGTTGCTACAATCATTGTTGAAATCTATTCTTAGTGTAAACCAACATCGAATAAGGGAGGTTTTGAGAATGAATAAGGAGATCGATGGATGATAAATAATATTAATGGCATGGTCATGATAAATAAATGAATGAAAGTAACGCTCCCACAATCTGAAAGCTTTTGTGTCTCTGAAAAATGGGAAGTGGTAAAGAAGTAGAACTAATGGTTGAAAAATATGAGTGAATAATGCTAAGTGGTTTTTCATGACATTTTCCTAAACTTTTAATAAATCAAAAACTTATGTTATTTTACCTCCGTAAAAATGTGGAATGACATTTGTTGAAGCTGATGTAGGCTGAGCTGATGTTGAAAGTGATGAAAAAGGTGGAAGCCATGCAAGGTGAAAGAAATTAATTACAAAGCGTTGCAGAGTTTTCTTCCCCCAAACTGATTAGTGTCCCTGTCATCAAGATTTCTATAACACATCTCATTAGTAGTGTCAATAAGTAATTCATCATCTCAATTAGCTCATTATATATAAAAGTGACATAATCATGTTGTGAATGCCATGGGATAATAATGGATCAGAAGGTAAAACATGCATTCCCTATACCCATAAGATTTGTTTGTTATGAGCACAAAAAAATGAGAATTAGTTATCTTAATATTTTCTTCTCAAGGTAAAATTAGAATTAGGCCTCTTTATTCTTCCCCAAAATACTAGTTGTATTGTTAAGCTAAGAATAAATGACCACTGATTGGGCAAAGCAACCATCTTTGGTTAAAGATATGAAACTTGTAGAATAAAGGAATGATAGATTAGATCATACAAAATGTCAAATATCAAGTATCCCAAAGTTTCATCCCTGACATGTTAAGTGAATATTTTAGAACACATTAATAGATATAAACCATATCCATCATAATCTAAGAACTGATTAAATATTACCCGATGAACCATGAGTTCTAGCAAACCTTATATGTGCAACACAAGGCTTTATCGGAAATTAGTTTTGAGAAAAAAAGGTAACCAAGTAGATCATAGTATTGAATTAACTTCTATATCATAGGCATGGCACTGCTGCTAGTAGGCATCTATAGCCTTGACAGGGATGTTTTTTTAACCCATTGAGATGCCAGTGTCCAATCTATTAGAAATAAATACATAATTACAAGAGCATTTCAATTTACTAGATGTCTACTGAAAATCATTGTTCTGGATTGGTAACCAGTTAATAACAAGGCCATTCACGGGAGCTAAAAAAAGTGAACAAATCGACTTGTGATGTGATCTCTTGTCCTTTAGTTTTGTGACCGAAAGCCATTACCCTAGCTTGGTGACCGGTAGTGGTAATGTCACTCTATTAGGACCTATGATCATGGTAGGTTAGCTCATGACGAGACCTCCTATCCTCAAGTTGGCTATTTTTGTTTAAAATTCAACTATGGTTATTGTTAATCAATAAAATATTACTTAATAGATGGGATGGCAGGTCAACTCCTTAAGAGTTACGGATGGCATAAATTTTTTTGTAGTAATTATTTTCAACTTGGGTAATTTTTCTTCTAAAAAACTAATAGCCTTCAAATGATTTTTGATAAATATATTTTTCTTTGTTAAGATTGGGGTTGACCAATAGTTCATTAGATAGTGATGGAAATATGTAAATACAATTTTTTTGTAATCATCATAAATTTTACAAGAACAAGGACTTGACAAATTAAGAAAGTTGAAAATTGACATGATGAAATCATCTTTGCATAATTATTCCTTTAAAAATAAGATTATGTTTATAAATAAACAAAGATAAATTGACCACCCAATCATTATGTCAAAGAGGACATACAACATCAAAAGTATTTCCCATTCACCAACTGTTAAATCAAAAGCATGAAAATGGGAAACCGTGACATAGGTAACAACAATTGTAATAGAGGGAACAATAACTGCAACCAAGGGAACAATGTCCATGACTAAGGGAACAACAATCACGACCAAGGGAACAATAACTGTGATGAAGGGAACAACAATCGTCAAGGGAACAATAGTTGTGACTAAGGGAACAACAACCGTGACCAAGGGAACAATAGTTGTGACTAAGGGAACAACAACCACAACCAAGGGAACAAAAATTGTGACTAAGGGAACAATAACTACGACCAAGGGAACAATAGTTGTGACTAAGGGAGCCACAATTGTACCTATGAAGGGAACATCAGCTGTAACAAAGGGAACAACAGTTGTAACTTTGGAGGGAACAACAACTGTAACATAAAGAGAGAATGGTTGAGTTGTAAGGAACAACAATTGTGCCCAAAGGAATGGAAACCGTTATTCAAGGATTATTTATCCAATAATATCACTGTTGCATGCTACAACCTCGAAACTACCCATACTATTTTAAGCTCGTGGACATGAAGTATCAAGAATGACTTGTGGAAATCCCTCCCAAAAACTATCTCAAAGGGAAATCCTAGCAAGGTGACATGGAAAAGGATTAGCCATCCAAAAATCATAGTCACTTTACAAAATAATGAGGAATTAAGAGTAAATCATTCCTGACAAGACTTACCATAATAATTTTTAATATTAGATATGAGGCAACCATATACTTGATAAGACTTGGGGAACAAACTGATAGATGTGGAGCAACATCATGAAACTTAAGAATTTCCTTCTTTTATTTTGATGAAGGAACAAAAGAGGCGAATTTGAAGTAAACAACTCCTGAAATCGAAAAACACAAGAAAAAAAAAACAAAAAGCAAAAAACAAAAACAACAACAACACTTTATTGAATGAAAATAAATAAATAAATAACTTAAGTTACAACAGTTGTGATTTCGGTTGTAGCAATGTTGTTTCCTAAGGCAACAACAATCTGTCAATGGTGAATGAATGGAAACAAAAGATCTTTTGGAAAAAATGCTTTGGTAGCAATGATTTGGATCTTCAAATGGAGATCAATTCTTCATTTCTCATGTTATGAATTTGTCAAGTAATGAAAAGGTCTTCACGTTGTTTTCTCCATGTTGGTGAGCAATAACGGGAACAATTTTGTAACAAGGTATTATGTTTCAAAATATTTTTAGATCATGACACCTAGAAAAAATAAAAATCATATGATATTAAATTTCCTAATAGGTGTTTGGATCAAATTCCCTTATTTTATTAACATTGTCTTCAAAAATAACTCGTTCATAAATTAACCTTCTTTAACCTCCTGGGACCTACAAAACAACGAGTGTCTACCTGTAATAAAACATGAAATCATGGAGAAAGAGAGGTGATCAGGCTTCCCTAATCCAAAAAGTATGAAAAAAAATAACAATTAGTTACTTTGTAAAACAAATCCATGGAAAAAATAACAAAGTAAAATTAATTTATTACCCGTGGGAGAGTAGAGGCCAATCATGCTTACCTGCAGTGTTTTAATCATAGATTCTTTGTTTTTCGTCTGATTTGAGTGATTCCAAAGCAAATGAAATTGAATTCAGAGGGATATCTAAAATAGAAATATGTTTTAAAAATTTCATGATATGATGTGTCAAATTTACTTAGAACAACCTACATAACAGAGCCATTTTCGATTTCCCAACTTACACCAAGAGTTGATATTTTTAGCATAAATTTTTCATTTTATGACAGATTTAATTGATTGAAATTGGATATTAATGTATATGTATGTATATATCTCCAATATAAACATTATTTGAAGGCAAGAAGAATTGATCGGTCAAATACTGTAATGAGCAGCGAGAAAAACAGAGTTTTAAGAGTATTGATTTATGATAGGCAATCAATATTTTTGCCATAAATTTCTCATACGATATCAAAATCAAGTGATTCAAATTTACTTGTAAACTAGATTCATGGGGGAATATACAATAGAAATAGGTTTTCAAAATATAATCATTTAGGTTTCCAAAAATGGATTGTCCCAACTCTGTCCCTAAGCTGCCTACTAGACACCCTATCAATGTTTCGGTCATAACTTTTTTGTTTCAAATCCAAATTGAGTAATTAAAATTTGGTTGTAAAGTATGGATCAAGGGATACTTATTATAGAAATAGGTTTTAAAAATATGTCCATTTGGTCCATCAAACCATGACTATCTTGACTGTGTTTTTAGTAATTTTCTCAAGCCCATATGCCATAAAATCTGCTAAACAAGCAATTTTTCCCATAATGGTGATGAGTGTTTGTAGAAACTTGATTTTAAATATAACATGTCTAAATACACAAATAAATTCAAACATTTATCACTGATATTAACTTTCAAAGCATGTTGCAACAAAAAAAACTATTTTTACATATAAAGAAATTTATTTATTTATTTTTATTTATTTTATTTGCTACACTAACCTTCTCTATTTGAAAAATAAAATATGCTTACATATAAGAATACTTCCATTGGAGCTATTTTTGGAATAATGACTCAAGTATGGACATACCCGAATTTGAAAAATGCATGTTAATAAATAATGAGGTATGAGAGGCCAACTACCCTTGAAAATATCGTGTCAAAAATTGTTGAAGTATGGAGTGAAACCAATCTTCAATATATATTTTACTTTCCTGATTCTCCATAGTTTTCATATCATGAAGTTCTTGAGTTTCTAATTTCTTATTGATCTGAACAGCTTGTTGATGCAGACTAGAAGAAACCTCATTTTATTCCATAGCTTCTACATTTTTTTTTGAAACCTTCCCGATATCAATGTAAGTTTTCTGCAATGGTGCATGTGAGATAGAATTGGTGGGAAGGGTGGGTAAATTTTGCATTTCAGCACTGTAAGCATGTTGTACTGGTTTATTACTGTGAGGGTGTGGAATGAGTTGAGCAGGAAATTGTGTAGGGCATGGAGGATTTTGATGATGTAGTTGATTGGGTTGTGTGGATAATTTTGATTGGAAATCAAGATGTTGTTGAAGAGGCGGTGAATAATGTGGATGATGTGTTTGTGCTAAAAAATGAGGGAAAGTATCCATGTGATCATAAGATAATTCATGCCAAATTTGTGGACAATATTAGTGGGGGTTATACTGAGATTGGTATGGCTACCCTAACATAGGTGTATTCTATAATCGATTATGAAAGTAAGAAAATGGAGAGGAAGAGTTTTGAACCATACTTGTAGGCCATGGTTTCCATGGTTTTGACCTTGTTGCAGCTACCCCATCTCTTTGATATGCTACTTCCATCCTAGATAAGGAAGAGTGACTATCTATGGGATGCTCCTTTCAGTAATGAGGGAAAAACATTTCATCAAATTCTACCTGATTTTTCTTAACCTACAAAACATGTAATTGTGAATTTACAAAGCTAATAAAATCATATTTAAAATTTTCAAATAAAACATTGATTTCAGTTCTTATGTCTTCTATTCTTGTAGCAAATTTGGAAAAGCAAGAAGCAAGTTCTATAGAATTCTTACCAACCTTGGAGATTCCTCTTGAATACCTTATGAATATTTCACAAACATCATCATATGATAACTGAAAAACATCATCTTTTCCCATTAGATTTAAGAGTTCTAAAAATTCATCTTTGATTCCTTTAAGAAGGAGTGTTTTTAAGATATCTTTTTCCAAATACTTATGCTTTGATTTTTGAAGGTTGTATTGAAATCTCTCTACATAGTCCTCTGATCTTTCATTTTCCCCTTTTATCATATTCAAAATACCTTAACTGGAATTTCAATAGTCTTTATACTTCTTCAAGAATATATTATTAATGTCCTCCCATGTGTGAATGCAGTTCCCACCAAGGCTCATGAACCATCGGAGAGTTGCTCCTTGTAAAGTAAGAGGATTTTTTTTAAACCTTTGAGCATTAGTACAATAATCATATCCTCTACAAAGTAATCCAAACTCAAATAAGAAGTTATTTGGATCCTCATTTTCCAAACCATGAAAATTTGGTAGAGAAAATGGGGGAACGATGTGCATTTGTGTCACTCCTCCTAGATCTTTGATAGGGAATTCAAAAGTAGCAGTGTGTGCCATTTATTCCAAAAATAGAAGATGTTCTGCATGTGCTACTTTGGGGACCCTCCTTCAAATTTTCCTATCAATTGGTTAGTGAAATGGGTGTTGCTTACATCACCACTTGAGTTGAATCATGATATTTTTTCTTTGCAAAATTCTATCGCTAAAATTCCTACTTCTATCCATGCATGCTATATCACCTAAGCCTGACGACTGAGGGTAGACCCATCACTAGTTCCCTAGAATGTGTACGTAGGTTCTTACATTTTGTCTTCAATATCCAGCTCTCACAAAGTCAAGTATGCATCTATTGTCACATGGAATAAGTCGATCTTGCGGACAAGATAAACCTTCCTAGAATATAAAGAAGACCTAATGACAAGCAAACCAATCACACACTATCTTTCTCTAAATATGCTTTTATAAACAAAGGAAAACAAGTGTTTTAGGGCCTACCTTAGGTCCAACGCAAGTTTGTGGAAGCCTTCGCTCCTTCGATCCAAATGAGCTCCTTTGTTGCGAATCTGCAAACACAAACAAGAAAACAAATTAAATAGCACCTGAAAAGCCAATATCATAAAACATATTTAACATGAAAGTCAAGGAATTCATGAAATAAATAACATGAGATACTTGTTGAGAAAAATGAGTTTGATTGTATTAATTCAAAAGAAGAAGAACTTTACAACCTGTGCCTTGACGCTCTACAAGATCCTCCCAGGGTCCAGCAAGAAGTCTCCTCTACTTTGACAAGTTTCACTCTCTTCCCAATCAAGATAAAAAGGTATGTAATCTCTCCTCTTAAGCTCAACTAGGAAGTCTTAATTTCACCAGCATTTACCCTCAAAAATGTTCAGCTTCTAACCCCTCTAGCAACCAGCCCAATGCCTGAATTTATAGTGCAATGGAGGGAAGTTACTAGGTCCTCCTTCAAAGGGATAAAGCCCTCCTTCAAAGGGATAGCTCCTCTCATCAAGGGATTAGCTCCTTCTCTTTTGGGATGCATGAACCACCTAAGAGCAGCAAATCCACGTCAAAATTCCTTCTAGAATCATCTAGAATTAACCCAAAGTGAGTTTTTTTATAATAAACTTGCGTCTTTTTGACTTTCACAGGAGTCTACACCCACACCTTTAGGGACAGAGCGAGCAGGTCCGTAGTTTTTGTAAACAGAAGGTGCAGGACTGTAGGTAACAGTGAGGGAGTGCGGAACCAGAGTTGCATTGATTTTCAATGTCTTTCTCCCATTTTCAAAGCTTGACTTGAAGAGCTAAGGTCTGAGACTTGCCTAGGAGGATAGTACAAGTGATGATTGACCCATACTGACTGCAAATAATCATGGTGACAATATTTTTGTGTAACAGATTGCCCACCAAAGTGCGAAGTTTGTAGTAGATGAGGATTTCATTTATCATTTAGGAAGAGTGAAGTACTTTATTATTTCGAGGATCATCTTGTGGAGAGCTCGGTTGGAACCTGTAAAAACATTAAATGCAAGATATATATATGAGATCATATCATCGCTGAGGTAGGCATTCCCATACTCAGATCAAAACTAACTTAGAAAACTAACTACTGCTCTGATATAGGAATGATCTTGTAAAACATCACAAGTATAGACTCATGTGGACACAGTATGGATGCAGCCATCTGTTACACTAAAAAATGTCACCTTGACTACTTACGGTTAGTATGGCTCAAATCAACAGTCATGCTACCCTCTTAGGCAAGTCTTATGCCTCTGTTATCCATCTCAAACTCAAAGAAGAGAGAAAGTCTTGTAAAAACTATGTTTATCTCTGGGGTCGCAGGTTCTCTCTAGCCTTACCTGCGGGGACGCAGGTCATGTTCACAAAAACTGCGTCCATGGACGCTCTGTATGTTAAAGGACAGGTGCGTCCTTCTGTAAAAGGCAAAATGCGCAAGTTTTATCTTGAAAAAGTTACTTGTGGTTACTTCTAGAACATTCTAGAGGTCGGTTTGATGAAATGGATGCGCCTCCAGTTGGTTCATGTATCTCTATTAAGAGGAGACTTATCCCATCAATAAGGGAGCTATCCCACCCATAGAGGGGGATGATCCCATTGATAGTGGACCTGAATAACCTCTTTACAGCACTATAAATAAAGGCATTGAGCCAGAAGGAGGAGAGGTTGGAGCTATACATTTTCTTTGGGTAAATGCTGCAGGATTTAGGTCTTCCATTAGAACCTTTGTGAGGAGAGATTGTCTTTACATGATTCTACTTGGAAGTGGGTGAGCTTTGTCAAAGTAGAGGAAAACACTTGATGGACCCTGGGAGGAACTTGCTCAACACCAAGGCCAGGTTGTAAGAGTTTCTTTGTTTCGTTATTAATACAAACTGGTTTATTTTTCTCAATAGCTTGTGTTAATGAGTTATTTCATGTGTTCCTTGGTCTGCATGTTGAATGTATGTTTTATTATATGAAATACAAGTGCTCGGTAATTGTTTGATTGTTTGTGGTTGCAGGAATTGACTTGAAGGAGGAGCTCATCCAGATTGGCAAGGATGAACTACAACAACAGCGTTTTGGAATAAGGTAAGCCTAAACACTTGTACTTTTCATGTTGTAAAAGGTATATTTAGAGAAAGATCACTCCATTTTGTCTTGTTTGTCATTAGAATGTCTTAGACTTCTAGGAAGGTCAGTCATGTCCGCACCCTTGACAAATTCCGTGTGACAAATTGGCGACTCCACTGGGGATTCCATTAATGAGAGAGTATTTTCCTTTATATGAACTTTGCTTTGAGAAAATCATTTTTATTTTCTGGTTTTTGACTGTGAGAATTAGTATTTGGGTGGCTTAGCTTTAGATTTAGTTAGTTTTGTTTTTTCTTTCTTTTTCCAGAAGGACGCACCCTCTCAGTCTGCACAGTGCGTCCTTGGACGCGCTGTTGCCGTCTGCATAGAGCGGGCCCGCACCTGTGACAACGGGTGGCCTGCGTCTTCCTGTAAAAGTTAAGAAAATTCCATTTTGCCTTAAATTGCTTTTAGATTTTGGTTTTTCTTAGTGTTTTCTTCCCAGATCCTTTAGTACCCTGTCAAGAATTCTCACATGAACTGGTTTTGTGAGCTTTGAGTGTTTTAGTGGATTTCAACGAAGTTTAGACCTAGGGTTTGATTTTTGGATAGGTTCTGTAGTGACTTTGAGCGTAGAAAGTTGTCAAGCCTTAGATCTCTCTGGTTAGTCAACCTTCTTAGAAGTTGGACCTGTCGTAAAGTCTCCTTGTTTGAGCAGCTTGCCATTTAAGTTGTTTTGGGTCAAATTTCGAATTGCTTGTTTATAAAGTATTGATTTCCATTTTACAAAAAAAACAAAAAGATTAGAATTTTGTTTTGACTAGTTTTTGGTTCTGCAATAAGCTAGTCCTTGATTTGATTGTGATCAAGTAAAACACCTTAGAATAATCATTGTTAGTTTTGACCTTGTTAGAATTGCTTAGAATAAATTTGCCTTTAGTTTGCTTATGAGTGAATTTTCATAGATTTTGATAGTTGTTAAAGATTGCTTTTTGGTTATATTAGTTTTATTTGCTTTGTTAAAAGAAAAATACAAAAACATCTTCTTTAAAAAGTCTTGTTTCAAGTAGCTTTTTGTTTTTCAAAGAAGAAAAGAGTTTTTTCGTGCATGTAAAGAGAATTTATGTTTTTATACTTGGAAAAGAAAATCGAATTGTTTCTTTGATTGTCTTCAATTAAGAAGTTGCGTTTATAAAGATTGCATTCTCTCAACTTTTTAGTTAAAACAATTCATCGAAAAAGCAAAGTAGTGGATAAATCATCCTAGGTGCATTTTGTAGTGGTTTTGAGTCGAGTCAACACACCACAAGTTTCACTTCCATCACCTTTTGACTTAAAGAACAACCTTAAAAGTAACGCTTAAATTAAAATTGAACTAGTAACTTTTATTTTTTAGGGTTCTGAAGCACCAACATAGCTTAGGCTAGGGTCTTGGAGTAGGTGAGTACTTAACTCTCCAAGACTATAAAACCAAACAGTTAGTCTATCTTGAGTAGAACAAATCCAATTGTTTCAGTTACATTCTGGGAAAGCTCCTCTTAAAGGAGAAGCACGAGCTCGTGTCCGAACCAGTGAGGGGATCATTCCTCCCTCGTTGGGAACGACGCCAGACAGTACGTATTAAAAACGGTAAACCTCGGATTAACCATTGTCGAGGAGCCAGGGGTCACTTATCGGTAAACCTTGGATTACTGTCAAGGAGCCGGTAAGGGGATTGAGCTTGCTACTCTGCCCTTGCGTGCTGTCGGAGTTTAGACTGTTCCCCCAGGTGTACTTGTGGCCGTTGGTAACCTTAGTGACCATAATCTTTAGGGTTCTACCGAGGTGACGGTGGAGGGAAGGTCCCACTGTACCTGGATCAGACGTCGGTTATACTCACTTGGATTTTCCGGGGGGTTCACTTCACTTCGAGACGGTTAAAGTGGAGGAACTTGTGCCGGTCTATTCATTAAGCAGGTTGCCGGGGTAACTGTTCCACCCGCCATTTCTGTACTGAATTCTGCGAGGTTGGGCTTCATCACCAACTAGCGTTTTTGGTCCGGAAGAATACTGTTTGTGTGTGTTTTGACTCCTAGATTTGATAGCGCGTGTTAATTTGTTTGTTTTTACTTTTAGAGACCATAGGTGTGAATTGTGAATTTTAGTTGTTAAGTGTGAATTGTGAATTGTTAATTTTAGTCTTAGTTATAAATTGTTAATAAAATTCACTGAAGTTGAATATAATGGCAAGTGTTCCAGAATTTATCAACCTAGGAACCCCTCCTAATGAGAATCCTAGTACTTTTCCTTACTTTGGAAATGTTGGTCCTCCTTATATGGCTACTTTGTCATTACCTGGATTTACAATAGGTTTACCGATATGGTTATTTTCAACTTCGTTGGCCCAAAATACTCCCATTGTTCCATCTCAACCGGATGCTTCACCTCAACAGAGTTCACCATCTCAACATCACCAACCTTCTGTTGACCCTTTACCTTCTTCGCCTAATTTTTCTTCCTCCATTTCTTCCTCTTCGCCTGGTAAAAGCCTTGTTGCTAGTAACCAAGAGGCTAAGAAGAAGAAGAAAGGGAAGAAGAAGAAGAAGAAGAAGAAGCAAGATAAAAAAGAAGTCAACCAACCAGCCACGACTGTAAGTGTTAGTGGTGTTGAGGAAAACTCCAACATGCAACGTAAACCAAAATACCCTTGCAGGCTTTGTAAGGGTGACCACTTCCTTGTCAATTGTCCTGGTATTCCAAAGGTCTTGGAAGTATGGTCAGAAAAATCTCATCAACTTTCCATTGATCCATCAACCAGTGATAGTCAGGTTCCTGGGAAAAAGGGTAAAGTTAGGTTTCCTTGTAAGTTATGCAAAGGGAGTCATCAAACTCACATTTGCCCTCACATGGATGAAGCCTCAACATTGTTGGAAAACCTTACTGTTCCACAGCAAGAATTTCCAACTGATTACCGTAAACTTTCTCCCAACCTACCGTCAACTGACGGAGTGATTGATCTAAATTCAAGTACAGTCGATCACACTCTCCCATTGGAGAGTGAAACTCATGTCACTCAGGTTGATGATCCATTAGTTGATCAAGTGGTCGATTCAATTTCACATTCGGTCGATCACACTCTCCTTTTCGAGAGTAAATTTCATACCGCTGATGTTCTTCTTGTTACATCGGATTCTTCTATGCCGGGGGGCATTTCGCCTGTTTCTACAGAACCCCCTCCAAGTACTGAGGTCTTTTCCTTTGATTGGAATAGACTGACAGAACCTCGTCTTCCTTCCTCCATCCCTTTCCAAATCATTGTCAAGGCTGGTGGTAGGGACATACATCGTACTCAGGTAGATGAAGGTGCTTCTGTTAGTATTTTATCCTCAGCTGTTTGGAAAGCTTTGGGTTCCCCTCAGCTTGCGCCTATTACGCAGAATCTGAAAGCTTTTAACAGAACAATTAGTGAACCTTTAGGGATCCTTCCTAAGTTTTCTCTTACCTTGGAAGGTAAAACTGTCTGTATTGATCTTATGGTAGTTCGAGGTCCCTTGGATTTCAATTTACTCCTTGGGTGAGACTATGTTTATGCAATGAAAGCTGTCGTATCGACACTCTTTCGCGTGATGTCTTTCCCTCACAATGGCAGTATTGTGACTGTAGACCAGCTTTCGTTCCCTAGTCTTGTTTCAACTACCAATAATATGACACCCCTAAATGTTCCTGATTCTAAAGTGGTATCTACCCTGCCACGGGTTAATTATGTGGCAACCGGTCCCATGTTTTCAGTTACCGATGTAAGTGAGCCTCTCATTGATTGCTCATCTTCCTTTGATTTGGATCCGGTAATTGACATGGAAAACTCTATGGGATTACTTGAACACGATGTTCTTATCCCTTTTGAGTCCCTTGACATGTGTTCCTTCCAAAGAAGTATTCTTCCTTCTGATGAAGACCTTTTGGAAGCCATGATCAAGGTGTGTCCATTGACATGTCTTTCTTCCAATTGGAAGCCATGAATCAGTGTGTGCGAGGATAGTTTTTTCCTGTACCAACCTCGTTAAAAAATGAAACAGGTTGCATCGAGGAAAGTTCCTTTTACTGTGTCGACCTCGTTAAAAAATGAATCAGTGTGTTCGAGGAAAGTTCCTTTTACTGTGTCGACCTCGTTAAAAAATGAATCAGTGTGTGCGAGGAAAGTTCCTTTTACTGTGTCGACCTCGTTAAAAAACGAAACAGTGTGCATGAGGATAGTTCCTGTTACTGAGTCAACCTCGTTAAAAAATGAATCACGTACGAGGATAGTTTTTTCTTGTATCAACCTCGTTAAAAAATGAAACTGGATGTAATGAGGATAGTTCCTATTACTGAGTCAACCTCATTAAAAAATGAATCAGGCTTGAGGACAGTTCCTGTTACTGAGTCAACCTCATTAAAAAATGAATCAGGTTCGAGGATAGTTCCTTGTCTTGTGTCAACCTCGTTAAAACAATGAAACAAGGGTAGGTTAAGTAGGTAGATTGTAGAGCGTAGTCATGAGCATAGTTCCTTTTTTTGTGTCAAGCTCATTAAAAAATGAATCAAGGATTTTAGAGCATAGTTCCTTTTCTTGTGTCAAGCTCATTAAAAAATGAATCAAGGATTTTAGATAAAAAATGAATCAAGGATTTTAGAGCATAGTTCCTTTTCTTGTGTCAAACTCATTAAAAAATGAATCAAGGATTTTAGAGCATAGTTCTTGTCTTGTGTCAAGCTCGTTAAAAAATGAATCAAGGATTTTAGAGTAGAATTTTTGTTAGGTAGATTGTAGAGAGTAATTTTGAGGATAGTTCTTTTCTTGTGTCAACCTCACTAAAAAATGAAACAACTCCCATAAGTCTTTCCAAGATCTTGAAAGTAAAGCTTCATTCCATCCACCTCCTTGAATGTAATGAAGCTTGGGGGGCATGTACCTCGTTTTGCGTCATTATGCTGGGGGCATGCGAATTTTATAACAAGCATAGTTTTTCGTTTCAAGCTTGCGTAAACATGAAACCAAATCCGAGCATAGTTCTTTTCCTGTGTCAAGCTCGTTAAACAATGAAACAAATCCTCCTCTACTTGAGTCGCGAGTTTGACTAGACCTCATAGATGTTAAGTTGTATATTTAGGTTAGTTATTTCAGTTTTTTGCATAATTTTCTTACAGTTTAAGGTCGAGTCTTACAAATGATCTCGTAACTCAACCTTCATTTCATCCAACTGGTTGAATGAAAGGAAGCTGAGGGGGCATGCGCTCTAGTAGTTACGCTTAGGGGGCATCAAGCACAGTTTTCGCTCTGTTTCAAGCTTATGTAAAAATGAAACTACTTTGAAGCATAGTTTTGATCTGTTTCAAGCTTTTGTAAAAATGAAACCTATCTCGAGTCAATTTCAGTTATTTTCAAGACTCGTTAAACTCATGAAAATACCGAGATTATTTTGCTATTTTTCATCCTCGTAAAATAAATGAAAATGCCGAGTCCTTTCCGTCTTTTCCTGCTCGTAAATTAAATTGAAAGTCGGTCATATGAGTACATTTTTATCCCTTTTTCGAACTCATTAAAACTTACGAAAAAGTGAAAACCATGAGTACATTTTTATCCCTTTTTCGAACTCGTTAAAACTTACGAAAAAGTGAAACCTCGGAGTCATCTTTTAAGCCCTTTTCTGACTCCTAAAACATGAAAAGATTGCCGAGCATTTCTTTTACACTCGTTAAAACGGAATTAAAAGACGGTCCCCTTTTAGCTCTTTTCTGACCGTAAAATCAGGAAAAGATTGCCGGGTTTTTGTCGTTTCAAACTCGATAAGGAAATAAAACGACGTGTCTTTGAGCGCTTTTTACCTTTCAGGTCGACGACACTATCATGAAAGTACTCCTTGGTCGCAAGATCAAGCGGTTCCCCCAGGTATTATTTTATACTTTTTCGGGCTTGAGGGACACAAATTTACGAAAAAGTTCAACGTGGAGTTTCCTTAAGTTTTTCAGACTCTCTAAAATTGAAAAACGCCGAGTTGTTCCTATATTGGGCTCGTTAAAACTTTTACAGTAAAGGACCTGTTCAATTACAAACAGGAACGAACCACTCCTTCCTAGGGTTCGAATTTAAACTAGGTTGGACTCGTCCGAAGGATGAGCTTATAACCAAGCATATGTTATCCTCCTCAAGCTTGTTAAAAATAAAGAGGTACTTGCCAGAAATGGTGGGGGAAAAGAGAGAAGAATGAGCCTATTTGTTACCTTTTGTCTCAAAAGAAACTTTATTACCACTCTTGGACACGACACTTTTCATTCACCTTGGTTGGGAAATCTTTTACCTCACAAGTCAATCAAATCACTTTGAAAATCTTTAACCGGGTTCCAGGGTTTAACTTTGAGTTATTCGTCACCAAACCATCTGTCGTGTCGTTATGTGTTCAAGAGGTCTGCAAGTAAAACTTTCATCTGCAAAATACTTATCATCCATTTGACCATCCCTAAGTCAGTCCTTACAGCAACATTTCTTCAACTTGAACAATGATTTCGTGTTGCAGGCTTGCCTGCAACGAGTCGCTTTCTATCGACATCGACACATTATCTAGAAAGATGACTTAGAAATCGACAGTACCTTGAAGTCTGCATGCATCAATGGCAGGTTTCTCGCCTTTGACGATAGTTTACATCATTGACTTTCGATCAAAGGATTCCGTGAAGTGTTCGACATCAAAACATCTATTCACATTTCACGGGTTGTGCTTGGTACTTTGAGAACCATTGACATTACTGGTGGTCTCTCTCACGCTTGTTAACAGTTTACATCATCGACTGGTAATCAAGTGGTTTCTAACATGTTCGACATCAAATCATTTAATCACATGGTTAGAATCGTACCAATTCGGGAAGTAGAAGTGAAGACCCTGGATCTAGTTTCTACCATCCAGGCTGCGAGGAGTTTTGTATTCATTGTCTATGTAGACTAATCATAAACAGATGGTTGCGTCCATACTGTGTCTACAAAAGTCTATAAAAATAATGTACTGCAAGATCATTCCTGTATCAGAATAGTTAGTCCATTAGTTAAAGTTTTGAATCTGAGTATGGGAATGCCTACCTCAGTGATGATATAATCTTATACATGTATTTTGTGTTGAAAATTGCAGGTTCTAACCAGGTCATCCACAAGTCAATCCTTGAAATGATAAAGCGCTTCACCCTTCCTATAATTACAAAATACCAATCTATTCCAGGCTTCGCACTTTAGGGGGCAATCTGTTACACTAAAAAATGTCACCTTGACTACTTACGGTTAGTATGGCTCAAATCAACAGTCATGCTACCCTCTTAGGCAAGTCTTATGCCTCTGTTATCCATCTCAAACTCAAAGAAGAGAGAAAGTCTTGTAAAAACTATGTTTATCTCTGGGTTCGCAGGTTCTCTCTAGCCTTACCTGCGGGGATGCAGGTCATGTTCACAAAAACTGCGTCCATGGACGCTCTGTATGTTAAAGGACAGGTGCGTCCTTCTGTAAAAGGCAAAATGCGCAAGTTTTATCTTGAAAAAGTTACTTGTGGTTACTTCTAGAACATTCTAGAGGTCGGTTTGATGAAATGGATGCGCCTCCAGTTGGTTCATGTATCTCTATTAAGAGGAGACTTATCCCATCAATAAGGGAGCTATCCCACCCATAGAGGGGGATGATCCCATTGATAGTGGACCTGAATAACCTCTTTACAGCACTATAAATAAAGGCATTGAGCCAGAAGGAGGAGAGGTTGGAGCTATACATTTTCTTTGGGTAAATGCTGTAGGATTTAGGTCTTCCATTAGAACCTTTGTGAGGAGAGATTGTCTTTACATGATTCTACTTGGAAGTGGGTGAGCTTTGTCAAAGTAGAGGAAAACACTTGATGGACCCTGGGAGGAACTTGCTCAACACCAAGGCCAGGTTGTAAGAGTTTCTTTGTTTCGTTATTAATACAAACTGGTTTATTTTTCTCAATAGCTTGTGTTAATGAGTTATTTCATGTGTTCCTTGGTCTGCATGTTGAATGTATGTTTTATTATATGAAATACAAGTGCTCGGTAATTGTTTGATTGTTTGTGGTTGCAGGAATTGACTTGAAGGAGGAGCTCATCCGGATTGGCAAGGACGAACTACAACAACATCGTTTTGGAATAAGGTAAGCCTAAACACTTGTACTTTTCATGTTGTAAAAGGAATATTTAGAGAAAGATCACTCCATTTTGTCTTGTTTGTCATTAGAATGTCTTAGACTTCTAGGAAGGTCAGTCGTGTCCGCACCCTTGACAAATTCCGTGTGACACCATCTATTTATGAATAGTCCATTATATAATGAATACAAAATTACTCGCAGCCTAGATTGTGGAAACTAGATCCAGGGTCTTCATTTCTACTTCCCGAAATAGTACGATTCTATCCATGCGGATGAATGTGTTGATGTCGAACATGGTAGAAACCACTTGATTACCAGTCAATGATGTAAACTGTTAACAAGTATGAGAGAAACCACCAGTGATGTCAATGGCTCTCAAAGTACCCAGTACAATGCATGAGAGGCGAATAAATGTGTTGATGTCGAACATGTCACAGAATCCTTTGATCGAAGGTCAATGATGCAACCTGTCGTCAAAGGCGAGAAACCTGCCATTGAGGCATGCAGATCTCAAGGTACTAACGATTTCTAGATCATCTTTCTAGATAATGAGCTAAAGTCGATAGAAAGCGATCCGTCGCAGGCAAGCCCACAACACGAAATCATAGATCAAGTTGAAGAAATTTAGTTGCAAAGACTGACTCAGGGATGGTCAAGATGAATGACAGATATTTTGCAGATGAATGGCTTATTGGCAGTGACCTCTTGAACACATAATGACACGACAGATGGCTTGGTGACAATTGACCCAAAGTTAATACCCGGAAATTGGCTGAAGACTTTCAATGTGGTTTGATCAACTGTTAGGCAAAGGATTTCCCAACCCAACTAAATAAAAGTGTCGTGTTCAAGAGCAGTTACGAAGTATGACAAATAGGCTCATTTTTCTCTCTTTTCCCCCACCATTTCTGTGAAGTACCTCTTTATTTTTGACAAGCTTGATGAGAATAACATTTGCTTGATTATAAGCTCATCCTTCAGATGAGTCCAACTTAGTTTAAATTAGAACCCTAAGAAGGAGTGGTCCGTTCCTATTTGTAATTGAACAGGTCCTTTACTGTGAAATTTTAACGAGTCCAGTATAGGAGAAACTCAGTGTTTTTCAATTCTAGAGAGTCTGAAAAAACATAAGAAAACTCCAGGGTTAACCTTTTTCGTAAATTTGTGTCTCCCAAGCCCGAAAAAGTATAAAATAATACTTGAGAGAATCACTTGATCTTTTACGACCAAGGAGTACTTTTCGTCATTAGTGCCCTTGATCTGAAAAAGTAAAAAAGTGATCAATGAAACGTCGTTTTATAACCAATATCGAATTTGAAATGACGAAAATCTGGCAATCTTTTCATGTCTTTACGGTCGGAAAAGAGCTGTAAGTGGACCGTCTTTTAATTCCGTTTTAATGAGTTTAAAAGAAAAACTCGGTGACCTTTTCATGTTTTAGGAGTCAGAAAAGAGCTTAAAGGTGACTCTAAATGTTTTTTGTCGAAAATGATAGATTTCGCCTGAATAATCCGTTATCCTTAACAAAAACACAAACATTCGTCATACCTATTTGAAATGGATAAAAATGTCGCAAAAATACATTTCCAAAGTGAAACATAAACAAATTTGCAATTTATTTACTCAAAAAACTTATAAAAAGGGCCTTCGTCAATTCATTTTTACCGTTTGAGTTTTGGGTGAGAAAATAGTGCTTTTGTTCAGAAAGCTTCCTGTTCAGATTGTGCAAAATCCAATAGTTGAAATCGAAGGTCGTCTTCTCCAGGTGATCCACATCATCCTACTCTTCATTTTTAACCATTTCATTTTTTGTTTTAGTCATTCATTTCATTTTTTGGAGGGTTTTTAGTCTTAAAACCCGCGCAGGGGCCCGCAGGTGTACCAGTGCTGGCCTGCGGACCCTGACTTTTTCTCCATTGGGAAAAAGTCAGGGGTCTGCACCTTCCATGTAGACAGGGTGCGGTCCCACACACTGTGTCTAACTCAGAGGGTGCGGTCCCCGCCGCAAGGGTTTTTAACCCAAAAATTCTCAAAATTGGACCAAGCAAAATAATTTCTAGCATTTTAATTTATCTTTATACTTGATGCAGAGAGTACATCATGCTAGATTGGCGTGAATGAGAGCATGAGGATGTGGATGCTGCCGCATGGAACCATCAACCTTCACTTGATGCTTTGAGGGCATGCGCCTTGTACAAATTTTGGGCCATTCCTAGCAGGGCTCACGTGGATTTCTTACAGTGGCTGGTTGACAGATGGAGCATACAGGACCAATGCTTCTTCATTGGTGGCCACCAGCTCAAAATCGAGCCAGCGGACATATATTTCTTTATTGGTTTGCCTAAGAGAGGCGAAGACTTGACCCTATTTGGGGCTAGGCCAGGTGGCCAGTCTGTCGATAGCCTCCGAATAGAGTTCTGCAACAGCCAGGCTAGAGACAAAGGGATAGACATAAAAACCATATCCCTTCCTGAACTCATGGTGATCGCATTTACTGTCACCAGACTTTGCGGGAGTTCTGCATTACATATTGCCACCAGATCCCAGATGTGTATGGCAGTTGATTTCTTTCGAGGCACCATCTTCAACTGGTGCAATGCTGTGTTGGCCAATGTGAAAGGCCAACTGACCAGGGCCAAGAACGGACAGCTAAAGACTTTTGGTTATGGGGCTTTGGTTGTGAGTTTTGGCCTAGAGAGGGTTCCCATGTTGATCCCGCAGCACCTTACTGTTGGAGTTGGGCTTCCTCGAGAGCCCAAACTGATGTGATGGGTCGCAGTTATGGCCCGTCACCCGCACGAGAGGACAGAGGTTGCTCGATTCAAACCTGAGTATTTCCAATGGTTGGAAAACCAAGTATTTTCTATTCAGGACTTCCCTTACGCTGGGGTAGATTTTCGTGGTGACCCATACATGGCTCTTCCACCAGGAGATCAGTGGGATGACTCAGGTAAAATCATTTTCAACATTTTCCTTATTTTAATTTTTTATTATTTTTTCATCGTCCCAAAACTGATAGCAAAAGTTTCAAATGCAAATGTGGGTCCACAGCGACCAGCCGCTCTCCGGCCTTACGAGAGGAAACAACCAGTTGCAGCCGCACCAGCCCCATAGGATGAATCAGCAGAGGTTTTGGCCGAGTTGGAGGGTCATCTCGAGCGCTTGACAGGAGATATTCCGGAGACCACTATAGATGACATTCCTCGTCGACTTCAGCGCTATGTGATTGGGGTCCCGGGACCTTTTAGGAGGTTCCTTTGCAAGGTGGCCCATGCAGTGGTTTCTTATCGAGATCATCACCAGTGATAGGATGATCGCCTATTGTGGGCACATATGACATTTTTGTTTTTTGTACTTATCATTTTTATCGATCATAAGGTGTTTTTCAACCTATGATCAAGGACGATGTATTTTTTGACACACTCCTATATATATATATATATATATATATATATATATATATATATATATATATATATATATATATATATATATATATTACTATTACTATTACTATTACCGGCTTACCTTGTAAATCATGTTGTGGAATGGTTTTAAATTTACATGTATGATTATTGCAAATGTCTATTTAACATTCGAGAAGCAATTGCATCTGCTAATGTATTTAAAGATCTTGGAATATGCTGATATTCAATATAATCAAATTCATGTTCCAAGAGACGCACTCTCAAAAATAATCTTAATAACACTGGATTTCTAATGGCATACACTCTATTAAGCTGTAATACAACGAGTTCATAATCTAACCTCACTATCAAACTCTGAATCCCAAATGAAATAGATTCAGATAATAACTCAATCACTGCACTATACTCGGCAATGTTGTTCGTTGTTTGACCAAGGCTTACCCCATGCATAGATACTAACTCGTTAGAGGGCGAATAGATAACCCAAGCTACGGAAGAAATGTTCCGTGTATTACGACAAGCACCATCAGCGAAACCAATGTATGTTTGGAGAGGCATCGACATCTGCAATATCAAGAGTAAAACCAAGATAAGCAGGAATAGTGATGAAAAAAAACACTCTCTAAGCTAAGCACACTGTTTAAACTAAAACACACCAGCTAGAAAGAAAACTATCCTAACTAAAAATCTCCATACCCATTCTTTAAGCATAATACCTCTTCAAGTAAAGACCATTTCTGGGTTTACCCAAAGAGTCCTCGTCAAAGTCTACCAATTCATAGGCCCCTTTTGCTAGCTTTCGCTTGACAACATAGGGACCATGCCACATAGGAACTAATTTTCCAGTGCCTAATTTATCATTAGCTTGATTGTAAACTAAGACTAGATCTCCTTTCGAAAAATTTCGAGGGGTCACATTTCGATCATACTGAGCTTTCATGGAAGTGGCTGGAAGTAACTCGATGGCCATTTGCAGTGACGGGATTTCACATTCAATGGGTAACACAGCTTCCAAACCATAGACTAGTTGGAAAGGAGTGAACCCTGTTGATATTTTTATTGAAGTTCGGTACGCCCAAAGCGCTGAAAATAGCATGTTATGCCAATTTGACCGATGAATCCCAATGATTCGTCGGATCATGATGACTAAAACTTTGTTGATGGATTCAACCAGACCATTAGCTTGTCGATAATAAGGGGTTGAGGGTTACATGTAATAAAATCGATACCCCATTTGGCAAAAGGACCAACGACAATTATAGGGTGGAGAGGAGCAGGTGGAGCGTGCATCTTTCGATCAAAAATTTGGCAGTTTTGGCATTTTTGGACCGCCGTAATACAATATTTAAATAAAGACGGCCAGAAGTAGCCAGTGCGCAATATCTTTTGGGATGTGGCATACCCAGACATATGACCGCCACACGCTCCAGAGTGATAGTCATTTAGAACCCTTTCAACTTCCTCGTGAGTTAAGCAACATCGAAAAACAGAGTCCGCCCCACGACGATAAAGAGTATCTCCAATAATCCTATATTGTTGGGACTGGAATTGTATTTTCCGACGTTCTGACCTTGATATTTCTGGCCAAAAGCATTGGGTTTGGAGATAAACAATGATATCCCCATACCACAGATCTAAAGTACTGATTAGAAACAAGGATTCTTCTGCAATGGGCTCCTCTGCCACAGTTTCTGTATCAGTACGCGGGAAATCACACATTAACTCCGCAAAGACTAAAGATTTCTTAGACTTAGATTTCTCAAATTCCAAGTCGAACTCCTGTAGGATAACAATCCATTTAGATTACTTGCCCCCTAGCAATTGCTTGGTCAAAATGTAGATCATATGGTGGCAATCCGAAATTACGGTAGTTTTACGTAGTAAAATGTAGTGATGAAAACGTTGGACAGCTTGAACAGCTGCCAATGCCAATTTCTCCACATGTGAGTATTTTAGCTCAGTTGGATTTAAAGTTCGACTAAGGTAATATATCACATGCTCAGTTACGAATTCATCTTCCTGGACTAAGACCATTCCAATGGTGGAATGAGAGGCGGTGAGATACAAGAAGTAATCCTGGTTGTAGTTGGGAGGATGCAATAACGGTGCATGGGTCAACGCGTGTTTGAGTGCATCAAAAGATTTCTGAGCTATCTCATCCCAATAGAATGGAGTATTTTGTTTCAACAACCGGGTAAAACCCTTTGTAACCTCAACGTAGTTAGGAATGAATTGTCGTAAAAAGTTTGCTTTCCTTTGCAAACTTTGGAGTTGGCTAAGACTCGAAGGAGGAGGCAATTTGACGATAGCTTCGACCTTCGAGGGATCGACGCGAATGCCGGATTTCAAAACTACAAACCCCAGCAATCGACCCGTTTTTGTACAGAAGACACATTTGTGTGGATTCAACCGAATCCAATAATGTCTACACCTCATAAAGATTGCTCGTAAATGGACGAGGTGATCAGCTCGATGTAATGAATGAGTAGGCAAGTCATTGAGATAAGGTTGCACAATGTGCTTGATGTCATGAAACGCGTAAGACATGGCCCTTTGAAAAGTTGCTCCGGCATTGTTGAGCCCAAAAGGTAACTTGCAATAAGCAAATGTCCACCATGGACAAATGAATGCCATTTTTGGTTGATCGGCAGGTAGAATATTGATTTGATTGTATCCGGAAAAACCGTCCATGAAGGAGAATATTTCACTGCCGGCACAATCATCAATGATTTGATCGATATAGGGAGTTGGGTAATTGTCCTTTGGACAGGCTCGATTAATGTCCTTATAATCGATGCATATTCTTATTGTTCTGTGCTTTTTATTAACTGGAACAATATTCGATACCCAATCCATTAATGGGATCGGATAAATGAAACCTGCTTTGAGTAATTTTTCAACTTCTGCTTTAATTGTAGCAACTTTTCTTGGGTGAATCTGACGCAAACATTGCCAGACAGGTTTAGCGTCTGGGTAAGTCTTGATCTCATGAACAACAATCGCAGGATCAATTCCTGGCATTTCCTCGTAGGACCAGGCAAACACATCGCGTAATTCTTGAAATATGGCCTTATATATTTGAATTTCGTCATCTATACACGAGGCACCTATATGAATGTTCTCAACAATTCCAGGCTTAACTGAAATGTCAATAGGAATAGTTCGAGAGATGTTTCCCAAATCTAACTCTGAATCGGGATGTTTCATTTGATTCTGAGGTTCCTTGACATATTCAGTCGTAAAGATTGATGAAAAATCATTTTCAAAATGATCATTCTCGGGTAAAAACGAAGATCTGTGATGGAGATCTTCACATGGTAAATCATCTACACATAGGATTTCAGGAATTTGCTCATCAAAGTGAACAAGTTCAGAAAACATGATTAAATCCAATCTTGATGTGAAAAGTGATTCCTCACGGACCACATTCATTAAGTCAATTTTGGTTGAAGATGGGTCGGTGAATGATTGCACGGTCTCATACGCAATTTCAAATGGACTCAAAGGCATGACATCACCAAATGGGTCTATCTCAGATTCAGA
Organism: Pinus tabuliformis; assembly: GCA_031772625.1. Lineage (NCBI taxonomy): Eukaryota > Viridiplantae > Streptophyta > Pinopsida > Pinales > Pinaceae > Pinus > Pinus tabuliformis. The sequence goes on along the minus strand of CM062813.1, from coordinate 1,000,715,620 downwards.
AGGAATGATCCAAGGATCATCATAAACAGTGGTGTCTGATGTAATCATATGAATGGTTGCAAATGAAGACGATGCGTTGATCAAAGGAAAAGGAAACGTTCCCAGTAAACCGGCATCTTTAACTAGTCCTACTCCAACATCCTTATACGGGATAGTCGTTTTACCGACATGCTGAATACTTTCCGAAGAGGCTGGGTCGGATGAAAAGTAAGCCAACTGGTCTATTGTTACGATCTTTCCATTATGAGGAAACTTTATAACCTGAAAGACCGATGAAACGACCGCTGTCACAGTGTAAGACCAACTTCGACCCAAGAGAAGGTTGTAATCTAGAGGGGCATCAACCACCTCCACATCTAGATTAATGGTTTTTCCTTCAACCCCTATAGGAAAATCCTGTAGAATGCCAAAAGGATGAAACCCACGGCCATCAAAGGCCTTTAGAATCGTAGCATATTGATTTAGTGAAGGAGAACCAAGTGATCTCCAACACTGTATCGACATAATACACGTTGAGGCTCCCTCATCAATCACAGTGTGATGAATAGGCCTGTTTTTTACTATCGCTGGGATCTGGAAAGCCATTTGATGAGGGAACGCGGTGTACTATTTTCTAAATCGAAAGTTATTAGGTTCAAGTCCTGAACATCAACAACTCCTATAGCCGACAAAAGTAATTTACGCTGTGCTGGACATGATTGCAGCACTTCCAAAGCCGACATTTCTGAGGGTGAAACAGCTAAATCCTCAACAATGTTATAATTCTGAGCCGCTCTCGCATGTGGATTGAAAGCTGACTTTCGAAGTATACCCTTGGTGGGTGGTTTGATTACCAAGTCTGGATTAGGTATCTCGATCTGTAGTGGATCGGAACCGGGAGCTGAGGTTGATGGATTAGAATGAGAAGATTCTGCTTCTTTACCATCAACAGGACTTTTACTACCATAATCTTGCGATTGAGTCGCAATCCTAACATGGGACATCATCAGTATGGGTTCTTCATTGGCACTCGAGGAAGAACCTATCATCTTACTGTCTTGAGCTGGAAAAGGATTCTTCAAAACAGCAGGAGTTTGGGAACCTTTGACAATCTTCGCAACCTCTGCACGATGAGGGCAGTCTCTTGTAAAATTTTCATCTTCACAAATGAGACAAGGATAATGAGGTTTGCGCTTTTCATCATTGGATTGTGATTTTTCAGGTTTCTCCTTTTAATTTTTGTCCGTTTTATTCTTCTTCTTTCCTTTCTTCTTCCCACCGGATTTTGATTTGGCTGTAGATGACTCTACAACGTGAATATCGGTGGAAATCTCTGCAGAAGAATCTCCTGTTGGGGAATTAGGCAAGGTTATGATAGGAGAAGAATTCTTGGAAGACTTCTTCTTACTTTTAGTGTTAATCACACCGATCATACCATCGGCGGCATGAGATCCCGAAGGAGCTGCAGTGATTTTATTTTGCTTGGGAAGATCGGGGATTTTCTCGTGTAACGTACCTGACTGAGTATAGACCAAGTCAAGGTACTGTGCTTGAGCAATTACTTGCTCCTCAGTAACAACTCCGGCTTTAGCTACATCTTCAGTAATCTTTGGCAACAAAGATTTTACAAACCACTCAGCTAAGATCTGATCCGGAATAAAAACCTTCACTAAACGTCGTCGACATCTCCACTCATGAACATGATATGAAATGTAAGTGGATGTTGATTATTTTAATGAAGTTAACAATTCTGTGCCATTTTCATATCGGACTGGCAACTGAAAATGAGTTAAAAATGAGGTAGCTAACTGACTAAAATTATAAAAAGTGCCTCGCGGTAACTCGATGTACCACTTGGCCGCGAGACCAATTAGAGTGCGTTGGAAAAGTCTAAGACAGATTGAATCATCTGAAATGGAGTTAGACGCACACCAGAGGTGGTAAGTCATCACATGGTTCGACGGGTCCTCTCCTGATTTACCTTCGAACTTAGGAATGTCACTAGGCAACTTATTCGGCATTGGCGGCCAAAAGGGAAGATAATTAATGGGATTATTCGTTAGGCGCGACAAGTCAGGTAAGTCCAAAGTTGCGATAAATGGTAACTGACGATTAGGGTCCCTAAAACTCTGGGTCATGAGACCAGCCCCAGGAGGAGGATATCCAGGATAACTAGGAATAGGAATTGCATTTGGGATATTGTATCCTCCCGGAAAACCAGGATCAACCAGACCGTACTAGGGTTGCTGAGGTTGTTGATAAGTGTACCCACAGTACGATTGATACTGATAGACTAGCTGCTGCAGAGTAGGACCAAATTGGTTCTGTCCTTGGTACGGTTGATAAGTAAATTGTCGTTGGGGTAGATTGAACAGACGTTGCGGCAGTTGTAGCAGTCATTTGAGGTGGAGTACGAGGCGTACTAGGCCCAGGTTGAGAAACTACCGAAGGTACAGAAGTTTGAATGTTAGATTGGACTGGTTGCTGGGGTGTACCAGAAACTAAGGGTTGTCCAGTTTGAGATGACAACTGTACATTTGGCTGCAACACATGTTGATTTTGCGATGGATCCCACACTATATTCATTTCGGGGTACGAACCCATAACAGGTTGAGAATATTGAGGACCATAACCGGGTTGAGGGTAGGATTGATAATTTAAAGGTACATTTCCCGTTCCTTGAACATACGTTTGACCAGAGGGTGGTTGGAAACCTTGGTTCGAGTACTGACCTTGGGGTTGATACCCTTGAGGCACGTACTGATACTAGGGTTGACTTTGAGGTATAAATTGATACTGGGGTTGACCTTGGGGTACATATTGAGTCTGGGGTTGACCTTGAGGAACGTACTGTCCTGTAGGTATGTACTATCCTTGAGGTTGCCCCCCAGATGCAAATTGGGTACCTTGAGGTTGCCCCCCAGGCGATAATTGAGGCTGCCCCCCAGGCGGTAACTGGCCACCTTGAGGTCGAGCATTGAGAATAGAACCTGACATCATGAGAATGTCTTCTACGCTCAACGGCTTAGTACCATTGCTTCTAGTTAATAACCCTTGCTCAATGGGTTGAGGAGATGCTCCCGAAAAAATACCAGAAAGTGACTGATACCGAGAGGGAACAGAAGGACTGTCGTACAATAAGGATTCGGGCAAGTGAGTAAACATGGACGACTTCCTTGACATATTTAACGGAGGATAATAACCTCTAGGTGTTGGGTGATAAGGAACGCGAGGTGGTGAAAAACTTAACCCTGTGTTTTCTAAGAAATTAGTCAAAGAAAGATACCAAGTACTGCTCCTAGGCGGACTGTAAAAAATTGATTCACACTCCCTTAGCTCAATAACAGGTTGATTTTCAGGGATATGGATGCCTACTTCTTCTTCTGGAGTAGCAAGTTCTTCAATAGCAATAAGTCCAGAAGGAAGATCTTGGGTGATTACTCTTTCTAGCCTAGGTGAACCAGGACCACTAGAAGCTGGAGAAGCAAACCCCGATGTCGGAGTAGCAGCAAATTCACTTTCAGGCTCGGATATTTCAAGTTCCTCACCTACATCACTAGTAGATGAAAAGATACCAGTAACTTCAGAAACAGACACTGACTGTGGATTATAATCTACTACTAATGCTTGAAAATCAGGATGTACTATCAAAGAAGATTCTCCTTCTTCAGGTGACCCAACTCAACTGTCTCTAGGAGTTTCGAGGACTTTCAAGCCTTCAAGCTGGCTCGGTGAAAACTCAGGAGGTTGGCCTCAAAGTCTACTGGACTTCCTCAGTAATTCAGCGACAATTAAAAACTTTTAACTACTTCACACGAAAGCAAAGTAAAATCTCAATTAAAACCACCTAAAGCCTCTAAAGAACCAAACAAATTTGAATCACACGCCTAAAGAATCTAGGAGATCAAACACACACAAACAGTAAATTTCCGTACTGAAAACACTAGTTGGTGATGAAATCCAACGTCGCAGATTTCAATACAGAAATGGTGGTTGGAACAGTTACCCCAGCAACTTTCTTAACGAATAGACTAGCACAAGTTCCTCCACTTAACCGTCTCGAGTGAAGAGAACGCCCCAGAAAATCCAAGTGAGTCTAGCCGACGTCTGCTCTAGGTACAGTGGGATCTTCCCACCACTGTCACCTTAGGAAGAATCCTAAAGAATATGGCCACTAATGTTACCAACTGAAACAAATATACCTGGGGGAACAGTCTACGATCCGATATGCACGCAAGGGCATAGTAGCAAGCTCAATCCCCTTGAAGGCTCCTTGACATAATCCAAGGTTTACCAACAAGTGACCCCAGGCTCCTTGACAATGGTTAATCCGAGGTTTACTGTTTTTAATACGTGAATATCTGGCGTCGTTCCCAATGAGGAAGGATTGATTCCCACACTAGTTAGGACACGATCTCGTGCTTCTCCTTTAAGAGGAGCTTTCCCAGAGCATAAATGCAACAATTGAATTTCTTCACTACCATAAGATACATCTACTTGTTTGTTTTTACTGTCTTGGAGAGTTAATTACTCTCCTACTCCAAGACACTAGCCTAAGCTAAGTTGGTGTATCAAAGTCATAGAAATAAAAATGTTACTAGATGAATTTTACTTTAAGCATTATTTTTTATTGGTTTTTGTTTAAGTCAAAAGGTGCGGAGATGAAACTTGTGGTATGAAGACTTGACTCAAAATCACTAGAAATGCACCTAAGATGATTTAAACAATCTTTTCTCTTTGATGAACTTCTAAACTAATAAAGAGTTTGAGAATGAAAATACTTTGTAAACACAGATCTTTCTTTAGAAACAAATTAAAAGAAGAGCTTTTGTCCTTTCCAATGCACTCAAAACGAGATAACTAGTTATTTCACAAAAATTTCCCTTTTTCGTTTCAAGGCACTCAACCACTACAAAAAAAACTTTTTTTCCAAAAGAGATTTTTTTTATTTTCTATAAAACACTCAAAACTATGGAAATGACTAACCTTGAGATCTATAAACTATAAAAACCTATTTGAAGTCAAAGCCTACAAGATGTCTTTTTTAAGGATGTTTTACTTAGCTAGATGTAAGCTAAGGAGAAATCTATGCAGAATCACAAATCAGTCAAGAACAACCAATTTTTTTTTCTTTTTGAAAATGAAAATCCAAACTTTTAAACACAAGCTTTTCGAAGTTTTGTAAAGAGAAAACTCAAAGCGAATTCCTCAACAAGGGGAGATTTCATAAATGGTCAGACTCATAAGAAGGCTGGTAGACACCAAGGTGATCTGAAGTCCCTACAGCTTCTAAGCTCAGAGCCACTACACAACCAAAATGAAAAACAAGCCCAACAAGCAAAACTCCTAGGAATTTCACCTAAAAGCCTAACACTAATGAAATCAACCCAAGGAAAGCTTCTAACAAGTTATATGTAGGTCTAGGCAGTGGATAACAATTTCTAAACAAAAAATAAGCTGACTAACAGAGGAAATCTTAGGTTTTTCAAAATTTTGACAGGGTCCACAGGCCCACAGCTAACATAGGTGCGGTCCCGCTCTGTGCTAAAAGCAAAGGTGCAGATAGGTACACACTGTGTCAAAAGGCTAGGGTGCGGTCCACTCCCAAAGCTATGAAAAATGAAAAATAACCCTAGATCTACAAACTCTACCCAATTTTACACACAACAAGCCAAAAATAGAAACAAAAACACAATTTCTCAGGTCAAAGTAAAACAAGGAAAACAATCAAGTCCCCAGCGGAGTCGCCATTTTGTCACACAGAATAAGTCGATCTTGCGGACACGATAGACCTTCCTAGAATCTAAAGAAGACCTAATGACAAGCAAACTTATCACACAATATCTTTCTCTAAATATTCTTTTATAAACAAAGGCAAACAAGTGTTTTAGGGCCTACCTTAGGTCCAACGCGAGTTTGTGGAAGCCTTCGCTCATTCGATCCAAATGAGCTCCCTTGTTGCGAATCTGCAAACACAAACAAGCAAAAAAATTAAATAGCACCTGAAAAGCCAATATCATAAAACATATTTAACATGAAAGTCAAGGAATTCATGAAACAAATAACATGAAATACTTGTTGAGAAAAATTAGTTTGATTGTATTAATTCAAAAGAAGAAGAACTTTACAACCTGTGCCTTGACGCTCTACAAGCTCCTCCCAGGGTCCAGCAAGAAGTCTCCTCTACTTTGACAAGTTTCACTCTCTCCCCAATCAAGCCAAAAAGGTATATAATCTCTCCTCTTAAGCTCAACTAGGAAGTCTTAATTTCACCAGCATTTACCCTAAAAAATGTTCAGCTTCTAACCCCTCTAGCAACCAGCCCAATGCCTGAATTTATAGTGCAATGGAGGGAAGTTACTAGGTCCTACTTCAAAGGGATAAATCCCTCCTTCAAAGGGATAGCTCCTCTCATCGAGGGATTAGCTCCTTCTCTTTTGGAATGCATGAACCACTTAAGAGCGGCAAATCCACGTCAAAATTCCTTCTAATCATCTAGAATTAACCCAAAGTGAGTTTTTTATAATAAACTTGCGCCTTTTTTACTTTCACAGGGGTCTGCACCCACACCTTTAGGGACAGAGCGGGCAGGTCCGTAGTTTTTGTAAACAGAAGGTGTGGGACTGCAGGTAACAGTGAGAGAAAGTGCGGAACCAGAGTTTCATTGATTTTCAATGTCTTTCTCCCATTTTCAAAGCTTGACTTGAAGAGCTGAGGTCTAAGACTTGCCTAGGAGGACAGTACAAGTGATGATAGACCCATACTGACTGCAAATAATCATGGTGACAATATTTTTGTGTAACGTCTATAACCATATATTAGTTGGGTAGTGCTATTTGATTGCCTCCCCGACAACGACGCCAAAATGTTGTGGAAATTAATTGCTTGATAAAAAAACAACTAATCACCTAGACATTAATTATCAACCCAAGGAGTGCCTTTTATTTCAAGGCAATCGACAAAATGTATGGAAGAAAATGCCAACAACTAACATTGGTTCTACAAGATTATGTTCTACACTATCAAACTAATTTGACAAGAAATAAAATGTAACACTTGAAAGACAATACTAAATGAAGAAGAAGAAAGTAAATGACAAGAAAAGAATTATGATAATCGCACGAATTAAATCAATACTGAATTAAACCATACATTGCATTATGTTCACACTCACTGCCTTATCAGTCATCAATTACTTCAAATTCCAAATAGCAGTGAATTTTGATGCTAATGTTTGAGCCACAGAAGCTATCAGAGCTTAATTAGACACTCTCCATTGCCTAATGCTCAGAAAGAGATTTCCAATGGTATATTGAAGTCCAAAAATGGACTCTTGGAGTAGAAGTTAAAGTATTTTGAATATTACCCTTGGAAAGCCCAACAAGCAAACGAAAAAGCACCAAAGGAGTGAGGCAAATCGCAATCCCACAATACCGCGATCCCGCAGTCCAGAAGTCTTGCATCCCGCAGGTCCCAGAGCATACACTTAAGATTATCGGTGGTTCATAGTGTCGAATTCCTATATTGCAGCCCATAGTCCCACAGTCCCGCGATCCTGCGGTCCCACATCCTACAGGTCCGAGGGCATACACTTATGGTTATCGACGGTTCGTAGTGCTGAATGCCGATATCGTAGCCCACAGTCCCTTGATATCAGTGATCAACAGTGTTCTAAATCTAAAAGACCTATAAACCGCTAATCTTACGATATGGCAGTACATTGTCGGGGAGGCCAAAAAATCATTTACAAAGGAAAAGCATGAAAAAACAAAGTTCGGGCCACCCCCTTCTCTCTCCTCCACATGGTAGTATGACATATTGGTGACGAACAATCCCGCATTATCGGCGATCACAAGAACAGATAGGCTACCTCACTAGAAACCTTGCAGGGTTGTGATTTAGTATAAGATTGCCGGGGAAGCGCAAAATTATTTAACAAAGGAAACCAGTGAAAAAACAAGGACCAAGTGGGAATTTTCTCTCTCCTCTAAGGGACCATGTGGCATCATATGGTTGGTCCTTAGAGCTGACATGGGAGCTGGCATCATCAATGACATGGTAGTATGGATGCTGGCATGGTAGATGACACGTGTCATGTAGATTTTGTTATCACTCGGAATTGTCCTTAGAAGTTATCAGAAGAAGGAAGCATTTGAGGTAACCACAAACCAATATTTTAGGCTTAGGCTCTAGCCAACCTAAGTCCAGAGAGGGCTCTCTCTAAGTAATTTAGCTTTGTTTTTATGGGATTTTAGGCTAGTTCTTAATGTTCATGGGTTTTTGGTTTTGAATTTAAGGTCGGGTGGTGGAATTCTTGGAGCGGATGGATAGAACTAGGTATTCAAGCCATTGGGCTATGGAGTCAACAAATGGATAGCATAACTAGACCAGATCATTATAGGGAATTTTCACAGGCAGGCTAGCAAAGTAACATGCAAATCTTTAGGCCTAATGGGTGAAGTAATTCTAACTAGGATGAAAGGGCACTTAAGAATCCTTGGACCAGGATCAGATTGAAGAATAGAGGGTGATCATGAACAAAGGGTAATTAATAATCCTTTGCTATAGACTAGAGGAGAAACTACGGAAGCTAAGGAACAATTAAGAATTCCCTAGCTAAGATAGTTTAGGAGAAAATATTAAGAATGTAAAACAGTTAAGACATAGTGCATTTAAGCAATTTCTGAAATATCATTCCTTGCTATACATTTAGATTTTAGAAATTTACACAAAATATTATGGAAAAAACATAAGGAAAAACAATATTGAACATGGGAGAATACTTATTTGTATTTCACTTTACACAAGAATCCTGTAAAATATCTGATCTTTATTCCTTGATCCAGCAAGCCAATCCAGTCATTGATACAATAGAACTTTTTTTTGAGAGAAAAAGTCTATAGAAATGTCTTGGAATCCACACTACATACTTTGAAATGTGAAGTATTTATACAAAAAATAATTACAAAATATCTCATAACAATTTGAGATTTAATCTAGGGAATAAAATATCTTCATGCTTGAAGATAGAGATAGATGTAGAACTTCTTCTTGCTATCCCTTTTATTGTGGTGTTGTTAGCTATTTCTATTGAGTTTTGAGCCCTTTAAGCTGGCTGATAGTTGTGGTATTTATACACTGGAATCTTTTTACATTGATCTTTTACTGATACTCTTTCACCCTGCTGATCTGTGTTTTACATGTTTCACCTGGCTGCCTTCATATTTACTATGGTAACTTTCTGTTATCAGGAAATCTAGTGTCTATTCAGAGCTGCTAGTCCCACTAAGATGGGTAGCTATATTAGAAACAAATAGATTAAAGTCACTTGTTTTTCCTTTACGAGAGAGAGATGAGAAAGAAGTAGAGAGTATCAACCTCAGTCTTCCGCTTGGCTCCTTGCTTGTTTCCTTTCCCCTTTGACAGAATCCCTCCATTGCTTCCTTACTTGTCCAGCTTCAAAGAGCACCTGTAGATTCATAGTAGCATAATACCATCAAAGCATAGAGATCTTTCACTGTAAACAATATAGGATCAGAGATATATTGACCATACAAATGCATATAACAAACATAGTATTTAGAGATACACAAAAATATGGAGGAAAACTCAAATGGCTTTATTAGTAAAAGTCATAGAAGAGAGGATTACAACCACTTGGTTTGACCCAACACCATCCTCCCAACTTGAAAGCCCTCTTCACCTCACACAAAGCAAGATCACCCAACAATGTCTTCAAAGAGAAACCAACAGCACCTCTTTGCAAATTATCCAATTCCAACCTTTGGATCACTTGGATGAGGGATCCATTTATAGATATTTGCAGGGGGGTGAGTAAGCTTTTGGGATTTCAATTAGTGTCATCTCTCTGATAGTTCTTAGTTCCACATGGAGATTTTAGATCTCTTACTCATCCCTGGGTGAACTCAGAGAGGTAAGTGTCGAATGAGCAGTTTCTAGAAGATTCTTTGGGTTTCCACCTAGAAAACTACTTGTGCCATTTGTCTACTCTCACTCATCACACCCTATAGAAGGGATTTCCAGTATGCATCACACTTTTTACATGTGGTAGGTGAGATGCATCACACCTTTAGCATTGGGCAGTCTGTATGGTCCTGCTTTGACCAGTTCTGAGTAGCTTTCATGGAGAACTTCTGGGAGATGATGTAATCAGCTGACCTTGCTTCTTTAGGGTATGAAACAACACTTTTAGGGACTTAGAAGCCCTTGGTTTATGGACATGTATGATTGGGGTTGCAGTTCCCAAATATGCCTATAATAGTTGCCCCCTAAAGCATGAGGTCGTAAATATTTTGATGTTGGGTGAAATGCTTTATAATGAGGATCCAAGGTTTTTCGCACTCGAAGGTGACCTATAATAAGATACAATACAATACAATACATTGTCTTCATAATATTTTCATGATCTAACTAAGGCGGGCATTCCCATGCTCAGCTTGATAAATTCATTTTCATGTACATAGGACAGACAACCGTCTGTGTGCAGACTGATGATTTTGGTAGAGCCATCATCCCTTAGTTTGGATGATTATCTGTGCAGCAATGATGTACATTTGATGCCTTTATTTTCCTGATTATATCGCAGCCTGGATGGATGAAACTAGATCTAGGGTCTTCAAAACTCGTTCAATCTTCACCCGAAAGTACAAGTCGATCCATGTGAAAAAGATGTTCTGATGTCGAACATGGAAGGACATCGTCTGATTACCAGCCAATGATGTAAGCTGTTAACATATGCGAGAGGAATCACTGATGATGATGATGACCCTCAAGGTACTGCAGTACAATTCACGTGGTGTGAATACATGAGTTGATGTCGAACACCATGCAAAATCTTTCGGTCAAAGGCCATTAGTGTAAACCTGTCACCGGAAGTGAGAAACTTGCCATTGAGGCATGCAAGCTTCAAAGTACTGGAAGGGTTGTCCCTAGGTTGGCTTCTTGGATAATGAGCTGATGTCGACAAGAAGTGACCCATCGTAGGAGGGAATTAATGGATCCCACACCTACGACACGTAACGGAGAAAATGATTTTGTGGAGGTGAAAACGATATGATGATACAAGGTTCAGGGTGGCGGTCTGAAAGAATGAAGCATGAATTCTCTAAGCGACTTCTCGTGAACATATTGGTGACACTGAAATGGATTGGTAGCATTAACCCCAAAAGTGGATGGTACGGTGGACCAATTGTGATATGGCCGGTGAACGGAATAACCCAACCCAACTCAATCATGGTAATGGAGTGAAAGTGTCATGTTCAAGAGCGACCTGCTACCAATAAAGTTTATTCAAGTTTTCTTCCCAATTTTCCCCAGTCATTTTTTACTAGTACCTCTTTATTTTTGTCAAGCTTGAGGAGGATAACATATGCTTGTTCTATAATTTGCCCTTCGGGCAAACCATTGCTATGCTTTAACGAGCCTAGCAATAGTGAAACTCGCTCTTGTCTGAATGGACAAGTTTGTTGCTATTGTTTTAACGAGTTTAACGACAAGGATAACTCAGTCCTTTTCAATTTTAGAGAGTCTGAAAAGAGACAGAAAGAAGACTCCAATATTCCTTTTTCGTAACATAATCCCTTAACTCCGAAAAAGTATAAAACAATGCGAAAGGGATGAATTTTTGATAGTTTTAATGAGCCGAACAAGACAAACGCTCAATATTTTTGCATAATAATCCCTCAGGTCCAAAAATATTAAAATCTAGAGGAGGGATAGCACTTCCAATCACTTTAACGAGCTAGAGAGGCCAATCGCTTGGCAATCTTTTCATATTTTACGAGTTAGATGAAAAGAGCTTAAAGGAGACTCGTTTTTTGAGGAAAGAGTGATGTTTTCAGATAGCAGCTCGTTCCAGGTAAGGTTTGGAACTTTCCAATCATGGCAGTGTAAAAAGGTCGCTAATAGGATCACTCGTTGCAGATGTTCCTCAAAAAGGGGTAAACATCAAATGGAGGTGAATGATCGGCAACAACAGAGTGGAGGTGATGGTAAGAACACGACCAAGGCTCAAAAGCTAATGATAATGCATTCACAATGGTTATTTACCAGAGATGGGTTAATTTTTTAATGAGCTTAAACTCTGGTGGAACACATGCTCATTGCTAGGTTTAATTTTTAATGAGCTTGAACTTCGCGTAAAACTGCTCGCGATAATGGTCATTGATATTTGATTCACCATTAACACTATGTTCTTTTGATGGTCGTACTACGTATTCAATTGCTCCATCAAAATGATTAGAAATGAGGACATATGCTTGAAAATGAGTTAAAAATCTATTACCCTACTTAAATTACGTGAAAGGTAACTTAAAAATAGTTTTTTACCATTTCATTTGGAGTTGTCACTATTGGAGCTCTGGAGGTATTTTCCCCTTTGATTTTCACCAGTTGATTCTGGGAGATTATGTGGACGATTTTAGGCACCGTCTGGACTAGGTAGGAGCTAAACCTGAGCTCTTCAATTGTGTTCTTTCCTTTTTGAATTCTGAGCATGTTTTCCTGCTTTTCTGGGCCCCTGGGGTTTGAACATTTCGTTCTGCCCCCATCACACTTAGTGTATATCGAAAGGTGCGATGTGTCTTAAGCTATCCACTAGCCAGAATGTATGCATCGCACTATGTACCTAGCCAGGGTGCGATGTGTTCAAGGAGGAAAACTTTTGCAATGATTTTTCATGGAAATTTTGCCCCTTTTTTTCCAAATTAGGACCCTGATTCTTCTCTTGTTTGTTTTCAGAGATTCATCGGAGCAAAATTGTTGTTACATGGTGTCGAGCGATAAAAAGGTGTCTTTTTAACTCCTAATTACCTTCACATTAATTATCAACCTAGGGACGACGTTTTATTTCAAGAGTGTACTCAGTCTGAGGCGGCTATTTACTCAAGTGTAATGTTTTGCAGTATAGTGCTTAAAATCCAAAAGTAAATGAATGCTTGAAAAAGAAATCTAAAAATAACATAAACTCAAATGCTCTGAAATCTAACTATTCACTTAGCAAACATCAATTGAGGATACAGTAGCAATAACTCATTCCTCTAGAGATTGATGCAATTGAAATCAAACTAGAACAAGACAATCAATCTGGGAACGAGGAAGCAATAACCAATGTTCTCTACAGTTGACAGTCCTGCTTTAAAGCAATTAAAAGGAAATATAAATTGAACTAAAGCTGCTGTTACACAGTAATTTATCACTGCCTTCCTGTCAGTCACCCTGCTGTGTCCAGAAGTCACAATCACTAAGTGTTTGATCCCTGAACTGGCTTAAAAACCCATTTTTTCCAAAGTTTTGTGCATCAGCGCGTCTGTTCCTAAAATAACCGCGATGACCAGCGCCTCACAGTGTATTTCGTGCGCTGCCATTGCGGAAGAACATCACTTTTCTGCGATGACGCACAGCGCGGCTTTCCCGTGTTCTTCCGCGCTGACATGACTTGTTCAGTTATTGTTATGTGCTGACAGCGCGGCAGTCTCCATATAATCCGCGCTGATCCAGTTTGGGCGAATTTGTTCAAACAACCAGCCTTCCAGATCTCTCCAGGCTTGGTTGTTAGCTTTGTGAATATCGACTCCCTTCTATGGCATGTCTGTTCGACCCTTTGCAACTACTCCCCTTGAAGATAAGCTCATCCTTCCACCTTTTTAGAAGACTCCTTCTCCTATATAAACTTCCACCATTACCATGAGCAGCTAGTTAGAAACTAGTGGGAACTAGCTAGACTTAGCTTGGATCGTACAGAGCTTGTAGTGCTCAGATTGCTGCTATAGGTTTGGTGTGTTAGGAGTGGAAGTGATTGATTGCTTGGGGAAGTTTGTTTGTGACATTTGTGTGAGAGAGAGAGAGTTGTTTGTCTTGGGAGAACCATCCTCAAAGGTGAATGCTTGAGATACATGCTGACTGATCCCTCCTGAGAAGTTTATCGACGTCAGAACATTTGGTTGTACTCTTCTCTATTCCGATTAATAATAGATGACTGCTATTATTGTTCCATTCTCGTTTGTTTATGCAATGGATAAATGTGAATTATGTCTTTTCTGACTGACATATAGTTACTTTTACTAGATTTCACGCTTGCGTTTGCCTTCTCTTCGTGTGTGCAAGTGTCCGTTCGCGGGAATCGCGGAGGACTGTGACCAGCTGAAGCGAAGGAGCGAAGGAGACATCTCTTCGTCCAACGACAGCGCAGGAATCCAAGTAGGTGCTCTTTACTTCTTGTTTAATTGTAACTAGGAACATGCGTGGCAGCGTTGTGTGATTGTTGCTAGACCCCTATTGGGCTAGTAGGGATCGCCTCTATCCGTAGAGGGGATTTACCTCTCCAACAATTTGGCGACTCCGCTGGGGATGAGCCTTATTGTCTCTTGAGTCCACTTTTGTGTTGGTTTTGATTGACCTCTTTTCGAGTTTTTGGGATTGTCTCTGTTGCTTATAAACTTTCTGGGTGTTTCTGGAAAGCGTTTTTATTATTAAAAAGCTCCTGCCTTTGGTTTGGGAAGTTTTCATTTTGGCTTTCTTTGTTTTTTACTCCCAGCGCGTTTTATTTCGGAACAGTCGCGCTGACATCGCGACCCCGTTCTTTGGTTTTCTCTTCATCGCGCCTGTACGACTAACAGCCGCGCTAACCCCGTTTTCAAGGGCAGCGCGCTTTATTCGTGTTCTTCCGCGCTGACATCGCACCCCCTCTTCTTTGTGACTTCGGTCATCGCGTCTGTGTGCCTTTTATCCGCGCTGACCTCGTTTGTCCTAGGGCAGCGCGCTTTTTCCCTTACTTTCTGCGCTGACGGCGCCAAGTTGCTGAAGGCTACCCGCGCTGAGCCTGAAAAACTCATTTTTGTCCAAATTGACCTCCTGAACCTCTTGCTGTGACTTTCCCTTCTTCTCCCCACTTGTCTGATGACTTGTTTTTCACTCTCTGAACTTTGAACTATTTGATTACGGAGCTCAGCTCCATAGGGTTTTGTTTTGCTTGGTTTTGAGTTTGCAAACAACTTCCCTTCTCGCTGCTTGGTTCGTGTTTTCATCCTTACTTTTGCGATTGCTAGATTGTGTCGGGTCTCTAATCGATTGGTTGCAACTCTGGTCCGTCGGATGTTTGCTTTTCTCTATTGATTTCGCACTCTAAACCCTAAGACATCTAGTGGCCGTGTGCGTGTCAAGCCTCCCGTGAGGATCTCTGTTTGCTTGATTGACCAGCTCGTTCTAGACTCGTTTTCGCATTTTTCAGTGATTGACGGAGTGTGTTGGATTGTGCTTCCAAGTGGTCTTTTTCGCTTCCTCCTTGCTTGCGATCCTTGCTTGTTTTGCAGAGCTTAGATCACATAGCTCGTGCATTGCCTTGTTTCCTTTTGATTTCGAGACTTTGGTTGAGTGTTTTCGGGAACTTTGTGTGCTCTCATTAAGTAGTTTACTTGGTGTTCAGGTTCCTCCAAATTCCTTTAGGTGTTTTATGTCACTGAAAAGAAAACAAATTAGTAGCTTGCTTTAAAATTTGAAAAGGAAAAAACATTTCATTGACTTGCATTTTCAAAAGAAAAGTTTCCTTTCCTCGCTTTAGTTGCATTTAGCTGCTTGTTTGTTTGCATTCGTTTTGTTTAAAAAATTCTTTGCTCTCTCGTAGCTAGAATTCATCGAACGAAACGAAATTCTTTTGCATATAGATTGCATCTAAGTAATTGTGAGCGAACATACGATAGAGATTGAAATCGAAACTTAATCTCAAGATCAACTATAAAATGAACCAAATGAATCTAAAAACGCATTGGAACTAAACGCAAATATTAAGAGGTCTAGGTTAGAGACGTGTTCCGGCGTCTTAAAACATAGTCACTGTTGTTTCACATTAGGTTGGGTGATTCCTCCTTCTGTGACTCGATAGTGGTCTAATACGGACTGCGCTCCCACGTACCGTCGAGTATATAGGGAGACCCCACTAGGCTTTTATCCTTTATCCATAGGAAGCCGAGTCGGCCACCCTACAATTCGCAATGCAGTGAACACAGCATTCACGAAGATTGACCACCCGTACCCTAAAAAGTATTCTGTGGTTTTGCGAAGAGTTTGGCACACCCTCTACCTAGAGTTCCAGAGCAGTCACTTTTGATCCTTTTCGGACTCCTTAAACGAAAAGGTGCCTGTGAGCATCTTGTCACTTCGTGCTCATTAAATATTCGAAGGAGACTGGAGTCATCTTTGTCCTTTTCTCGACTCCTAAAATATGAAAAGGTCAAGTTTGGTCCTTGCGTCTTAAAATTAATTTGGCCACGATAACATCACCTTTTCTAGGTCTTGTGTGCGATAGTTTTGAGTAGGCTTTTATCGGTATTTTCCTTTAAGAGTTCTAAGGGGTCTGGTCATCCTGGCTGACCCATCAACTTCCGGTATAAGTGACCAAGGCTCTCAATCCTCTGTTGCTCCCGAGGTACCAGTTGTAGGCGGTACTCTTCCCATTGTTCCGAGTATCCAGCCTATCAACGCGCAGTCCCCAGGCAACCCAGATTACTTGGAGGATTGGAATCCCGTCTGGGAAGAAGATTGGGATACCCCCCAAACCCCCCGTACCCCTTTAGGTATGTCATCTCTGATGGAGGGGGCAGCTTCCAGCACGGGTGAGACACCCGCAGTCACAGACATCGAGACACCCGCGGTCACAGACATTGAGACCCCGATCCCGTCTTCATCTCCCCTCCCTCCACGATATCAATCACTAAGGGATAGGTATGATGCTAGAACAACTTCTACCACTATATGGGATCCTACTCTCGCTGCCTCGATCGGCCCTTTTCTTTCGCAGCCTCTTTTCCCACCCCTCACGTCAGAACTCAACCCGCCCGTCACCTCAGTTCCCGCTCAACCTACTGTTTGTGTAGCACGTTCGACTCCGGTCGTCAGTGCTGTACCGATTCCCTCGTCTGAAGTTCCTCAAGCTAGTTCTTTTGTTGGAGGCATTCCAGGATCAGGACCATATGATGCTTATGGGGAACCTATAAAGGACCCAGAATACGATGGTCCTGTTTTCTTCTTCGATGCAAATGGTGAGTTCCTTGAGGAAATCTCAGGTCTCCCTCGTCGCCCTTTCAAAGAGAACGAGGAATCTTTGAATGTCATGTATGACCACACTACTAAGTACTTTGGAAACCGAGACCCTCCTCGGCAGCCCATAGGACCACCCAATCAGGACCCGTCATTCTACGTGCAGCCCCCTCAAGGGCAACCATTGTATGGCCCGCCTGACCCAGGACAATCTGGGCATCCACAAGGTCAACCTTACCAGGAACAACCTATGGACATGGGAGGTCCGCCATACCCATATCACAATCAACCTACTGGGCAGCCAGAGCAACCGTCTTTTCAAGACCAGCTTGGTTTCCAGCCAGGGTACCCCTCTGGACAAACTGGCTCAGTTTACCATCCTTCAAATCAACCAGCTGTCCAGCAAGGGTATCCCCATGGCCAGGGTGGACAACCCTATGTTCAACAGGGCCCACCTACCCCTCGAATCACAAATCCTTCTGGGCAAGGGGGGCAACCCTCTGCCCAGCCTATATACCAAAGAGGGCAGCCTGCCGTACAGCAAGCCCAACCCTCTTCCCAACCTGGTTACGGTGGGGGGCAAACGGGCCAACCGTCTATACAGCCGAATCAACCCGGGGTCTACCCTCATCGTCAACCTGGACAAGCTGGCCAGCCTCGGCGTCAACCAGCTATCCAACCAATTCGACCACCCGCTCCGCGAAGACAACCTTTGGTGGCACAAGGACAACCTGGTGTTCAGCAAGGCTATCCTGCTGGCCAACCAGGTCCATCTCGAATCCGACCAAGTCAACCTTCAGGACGTGTGGTCCAACCTCAACCGGTTCAAGGACAGTACTCTGGGCCTCAGACGCAAACAGGTTATCAACCTCCATATCAAACGCAGCCTGCCTACCAGGCCCCGTATGGGACCCAGCAGTCACATGGCTACCAACAACCCCAGGGGCAAAATCAGTATGCTCCTTACCAAAATTATCAGCAACCACAGGTCACTCCCTATCAAAATTATCAATATGGTCAACCTGGCGGGCAAGCTGCTAATTCATGGGGAGCTGGGGGGCAAACACAGGGATAGTCGTCCGCACACGGACAAAACTCCTACGGACAAAATTCCTATGCGGCCGGTCCTTTCGGGCCAGGTCCGTCTGGACAAAGTTCGTGGGGGCAACCCCAATCTGGGTGGAACCCTAATACTGCCTCGAATCCTCAGCCACAGATGTCCTTCAACCCGCAGCTACCATTTTTGGCTACGTTGGAACTACCCGATGTGTCCAAGTTAACAAACGATCCTATTTTGCATAACTCATATTGGCCACCGGTTCCGACCAAAATACCAGGTGACTGTCCCAAATTCGACGGCAAAGCCGGAGAGGATCCTCAAGCCCACGTAATGACATATCACCTTTGGTGTTCATCTAACTCATGGCTTGATGATTCTATCCGACTGCGCCTCTTCCAGAGGACCCTCACTGGTTCAGCCGCAAAATGGTACATCGAACTTAATCGCGGTATGTTTTCAGACTTTAACTCGTTGGCTATGGCTTTTCTTACTCATTTTCAGTTACCCATTCGGTACGAGACTGGGACCCATTTTCTCACGTCTCTGAAACAGGATACGGCAACGCACATCTCCGATCATATACATGAATGGAGAAGGCGCCGTCGTTTGATTAAATTTTGGATTCCCGATCAACTCCTGACCGACTGGTTTACCACGTCCTTTGTCCCTAAAATTGCCAAAGATATTGCAATGGGGGCGTGTGTAACTGAAGAGCAAGCGATTGCGCGAGCTCAATACCTCGACTTAGTATATTCTCAGTTGGGTACTTTGTATGACTATTTGCCAGATGCCCCGAGGCACGGACCAACCAAAGCTCCACCGAAACCGTCTGTTGATGGAGTTATTGGCTCCGTGAATTCATCAAGTAAGAAATCAACCGCAAACTCTGGGAAGCAGAAACAAAACGCCTCTAACGAGAATGCTTCTCAGAGCCCATCTATTCCTGGGAATACCTCCGAGGTGAATGCCGTTCAGTCCACCGCGGCAGACAAATCCTCGAAAGGCAAAAAGAAAGGAAAGGCCAAAGAAAAATCCGGACAACCTAAGCAGAATCCTCCTAAACCTCCCACCGAGGAAGGAGCCAAACGGAAGCCTAAGTATCCCTGCCTCATTTGTGAGGAGGATCACTACACCAAGGACTGCCCCAGGCGGTCCGAGGTTAGTCGGCTTTTAAAAGGTGCTTCAGGGTCCCCCGCCGTGCTTAAAGAGCCTTTCCCATCCCAGCAGACGCATCAGGTGGCAGACCCTTCTCAATCCTCTTCCTCGTTCGGTTCTCAAGTATTCATGGCAGGAACCATCCCTGTCCATATTACGACTCGAACGAAAGAATATCCATCTTCAGCCGGGAAGGAGCCGGAGGTCCCCTCCAGCGCTCCCTCGTCTAGTTCTGGCCCTCTTCACATTGAACGGCCCAGCACCGAGACAATCCCCCGACCCCCTCCCAAAGCTGTACTCAGGAAGTCATCTTATAACCCCAATGCTCATGCCGCTCAGCATTATAGCATTATCGAGGACTTAGCTCAGGCTCCGTCTGCTATGTCCGCATTAGAAGTCCTCCAGAGCTGCCCCTCCCAGAGGAAGTCCCTGCTATCAGCGATTGGTGGCATCGACCCGGCAGATTCGGATCTAATTTCTTTTGACCTCGAAGGTTTCACGCAGAGATTGCCTCATCAGGTGGCTTTCCTCATACAAGTTCTCATCAAAGGCAAGACGATTCACCGTACTGTCATTGATAAAGGAGCCTCAACCTGCATTATGTCGGTTGCTTGTTGGAAGGCTATTGGTTCGCCTGCTCTGAGCCAGTCCCCCACCACCCTAGAGGCGTTCGATGGAAGAGAATCTCGTCCACTTGGTATCCTCCCGCGTTTACCTATCTCTTTAGAAGGGAAAACTGTAGAAGTCGAGGTTGAAGTCGTTGACGCCAATCTCACTTACAACCTCCTTCTAGGACGAAGCTGGACTTATGCCATGCAAGCCGTGGCTTCCTCCTTATTCCGTGTCGTTCGTTTTCCCCATCAAGGAAAAATCGTCACGGTGGACCAGCTGTCCTTTTTTGCTTCCTCTTCTGAAGGGAATGTACCATTCGTGGAGCATACCTTCAAATCGCTCGAGAGTGTGGGTGCCGGATTATTTAAAGATCCCTCCCTGATGGGAGTCTTTCCCCTCCCACCTCCAAATCTCGCCTCCGTTAACATGATCACAACGCATTCTGATCCATGGGTTCTCCCTCCCGTGAATCAAGAAGACTCCTGGGGCGAGATGATGCCGTTGAGCCCAGCCGAGCTCAACTACATCGAAATAGTTGCCGCATCGGCTTCAACCTCCGAACCTGCTATTCCAGGCAGCGTTCCCGATTCACCTGAAACCTTCCCTTGGTTGGGAGAGAAGGCCACTTCGGACCCCCTAAAGGAATCATTCCCATCCGACGAGGCTATTATCGAGACTATGTCTCCCGAAGAGCTCCCTTGGTCAGATCACCACCATCGCTCTTCGTTTCTCCCTCCTCATTCGGAAATGGCCACGTGTCTCGGAAAGTTTGCTTCATGTCTCCCACATATCCCTCTCCAAACACCTATCCAGTTATATCAAGTGTCTTCGGAAGGGAACATGGGTAATATTACGCAGACTTTGGCTATCGACATCTCTGTCAAAACAGGGGTTGTCGAAAATATTCATATCGGAGTCACATGTACTCCTGAGGAAATTCAAATCTACAAAGATCTATTTCGTGAATTTCGTGATGTTTTCGCATGGTCTTACGAAGAAATGCCCGGCATTGACCCCAGTATTGTGGAGCACGAAATCCCTACCTATCCTGGGGCTAAGCCTGTTCGTCAGCGTTTACGCCCAGTGCACCCTCGAAAGGCTGCAGCCATCAAGGCCGAAGTTGAAAAGCTTTTTCGAGCTGGTTTCATTTATGCCATTCCCCTCACGGAATGGGTATCTAATATAGTCCCTGTCAATAAAAAACAGGGCACTATTCGGGTTTGTGTTGACTATCGCGATATCAATCGCGCCTGTCCAAAAGATAACTTTCCTACGCCTTTTATTGACCAGCTTATCGATGATTGCGCAGGAAGCGAAATTTATTCGTTTGTGGACGGCTTCTCTGGTTACAACCAGATCAACATAGCCCCCGCAGACCAGCACAAGACTGCTTTCATTTGTCCTTGGGGCACCTTCGCTTACAAGAAGCTACCTTTCGGTCTCAAAAATGCCGGCGCCACTTTCCAACGTGCGATGTCGTATGCTTTTCATGATATCCGACACATCGTACAACCTTACCTGGATGACCTACCCGCTCATTCAGCTAAACGTCAAGACCATCCATCTCATTTACGCGAAATCTTCCTTCGCTGTCGACACTACCGTATTCGACTCAATCCGCATAAGTGTGTCTTCTGCGTGGAATCTGGCCGACTACTCGGGTTTATCGTCTCCCGAGAGGGCATCCACTTGGATCCCCTTAAAGTCGAGGCCATTGTGAATCTTCCTCCCCCTGCCACTCTACAGCAATTACAAAGCTTGCAGGGAAAAGCCAATTTTCTCAGACGATTCATCCCAAATTATGCCGAGGTGGCCAAGGGTTTCACACGATTACTAAAGCGAGACACGCCCTTTCATTGGGACGCTATCGCTCAGCAATCTTTTGAGCGTCTTAAAGACCTTCTGGTCTCAGCTCCGCTCCTAAGACCTCCAAATTACCACCGTGACTACACCCTTTATCTGGCCGCTGCCGATACCACCATTGGCATGGTTTTAGTGCAAGACGACGACGATGGCTCGGAGCACGTTGTATACTATCTTAGTCGCAACCTCCTCGATACGGAGACTCGCTATGCATATGTCGAAAAGTTGGCATTGGCCGCTGTCTGTGCCGTCCAACGTTTCCGTCATTACATCCTGTTGCGCACAACGACCGTGATCTCTGACTGCAACCCCATGACCTATATTTTGTCACGTCAGTTGCTGGGGGGCAAATACTTGAAGTGGATCGTAATCCTCCAAGAGTTCGACTTGGAATTTACTGCCGCCAAGTCTAAGAAATCACTGGTCTTTGCTGAACTGCTCTGTTCCTTACCATCTCAGTCTGCACCATCTCATTCAGAGGAGCAAATTCCGGATGAAACGCTCTTTCTCATCAGCACCCTCGACCCATGGTACAGGGACATCATTGTATATTTACAAACGTCTTCGTTTCATCCCAATACATCAAAGGAAGCTCGACGACGGATACGTCATCAGGCTCAACCGTATCGCATTTTGGGCGACACCCTGTACCGCCTCGGCGTCGATTCTATTCTTCGCCGATGCTTAACTCTCGAGGAAGCTGAGCGAGTCATGAATGACTGCCACTCCGGCGCTTGTGGCGGCCACATGTCCGGATACGCTACCGCTCAAAAGATCCTCCGCGCTGGTTATTTCTGGCCTTCTATATTCAAGGATTGCATCCTTGCTGTACGCGCATGCCATGAATGCCAGGTTTACCACCGGAAGATGCGTGCACCTGTTGCACCACTGCACCCTGTCGTAACCGTAGGTCCATTTGCCAAATGGGGCATCGATTATACGTCCTGTAACCCTCGTTCGGCCGGGGGGCATGGGTACATTATCGTTGCCGTGGATTATTTCACCAAGTGGGTCGAAGCAATGCCTACATTAAACGAAGACGGTCACACAGCGGCGCAGTTTTTATTCAATCATATCATCACTTGCTTCGGAGTCCCTCAGGCTATTGTTACAGATCACGGAAAGCATTTCCGAAATCATATGATGACAGAGTTAACGACCCAGTTAGGCTTGCGTCAGGATAGTTCGTCACCGTACTATCCTCAATCTAACGGTCAAGTTGAAGCCGTGAACAAAGTTTTGATCACCATGCTTCAACGCACCGTCAATATACACAAGTCAAATTGGCATCTAATGCTTTTCCCAGCCTTGTGGGCCTACCGGACTTCTGTGAAGGATGCCACCGGTTTCACCCCGTTTCAACTGGTCTATGGACTGGAGGCTACCCTTCCCGTCGAATGTGAAATTCCTTCATTAAAATTAGCTGTCGAGTTGCTTCCCAACACCACTCCGGTGGAGGAACGGCTTCTTTACCTAGAACGGTTAGACGAGACTCGTCGTTTGGCCTCTCTGGCTATCGAAGCGCAGAAGAAGAGAGTCAAATCTCACTTCGATCAGAATATTCATCCTCGTTCCTTTGTTGAGGGAGATTTAGTACTGCTCTACGATCAAGCTAAGGATAAGCTGGGGGCAGGAAAACTCGAATCCATGTGGTTAGGTCCCTACATCGTGAAACGTGTTTTACAAAAGGGCGCATATGAGTTGATTGATTATGAAGGAAATCCTCTTGACAAGCCCCGAAATGGGCTGTTTTTGAAGAAGTACTATGCATAGCTGCTCACAATCACTTTGTATATACGTGTGTTTTTGAGTTTTTACTGCATGAGTTTCTTTTGCTTTGGTGTGAAGGCATGTTTTTGCCCCTTATTATGCTTTCTCTTTCCTGCGCAGATGTCTCGTACTCCTTATATTGGTTTCGCTGATGGCGCCTGCCGTAGTACTTGTAATTTGTCTTCGGCAGCGTGGGTGATCTACGATCCTCACGGGGAGTTGATAAACCTGCAGGGTGTATGCCTAGGTCGTACCACTAACAACGTTGCCGAGTACAGTGCTGTAATAGAATTACTTGCCGAAGCAGTTGACCTCGGCATCCGAGAGCTAGTGGTGAACCTGGACTCCCAGCTGGTCGTCCATCAACTCAACAGGCGATATTCCGTCAGAGACCAGCGCATATTAAGGTTGTACCTACGTGTAAGATTGTTAGAACGGAATTTCGATTACATTACTTATCAGCATTTTCCGAGACGATTAAATACGTTGACTGATGCATTGGCAAATCGTGTATTAGATAGACATTTGCGAAACGGATAAACATCATACAAGAAAGTATAGACAGCATAGTAAGACCATAAGCATATGTAAATAAGTCATCTCAAGCATAGTTTGCGCATGTGTGTTTTTAAGCTTGCATTAAACATATAAATCCATGAGTCGAGTGTCGTGCAAATTCATACATAAGATCACAAATTGTACTGAACAAACGCATAACACAAGATAACACATCATCACATGTAACAACGACTCATCCAAAAATCGGTATGTATATATATATATATCGTGTGGCGCACTGAGGCGCTCAAAAATAGAAGTACATGTCCCAAAGTCTCAATACATCTGAGTCATAATGTCTCAAAATAAACAGTGGAAATAAAACCTAAGTAACTAATCGGCTGGATGGTGCTCTCTGTAGTACACAGCCGCTCGTGCCACCCGCCTCAGAAGGCGGTGCACTCTGGGTTCCACACCCACTGTGTGGATCTGATGCTCCACAGGAACCTCCTCGACCCCCTGGAAGTCCGGCACCCCCTCCAGCAACCCCTCAAGGTTGCGAGCCACAATCTCTGGTGCGTTGGCCCCTGGAGGGGCTAAGGCCAAAGCTTCGGCTCCCGGGCCCTCTCTCCGTGCCGTGGCAGCCAGGCCGATCGGTCTAGTAGGCCCCACATCTGCATGACAAGACATTTATTAGGACATGTACATAAAAAATTAAAAACAATACAAAACTCAAAAGACAAAAAGTGTCATACCTGCATCATCCCACTGTTCACCCGGAGGCAGCACCAAGTCAGGATCATTGCGGAAATCCATCCCCGCATATGGCCAATCCTGTACGAAGATCTCCTGCTAGTCCAACCAGTCTCTGAAAAATGCCCCCCAGCTATGTGGTCGGCCGCCACCCCCACGTGGCATAATCCGAGCCCATCGTGAGGCCCTCGTCTCTCGAGGATCTCTGGGGGCATCCACAGCCATAGACTGCAGTCGCATGGCTGGTACTCGCTCCAGAATGAGCGGGACCAGGATCGATCCATACCCGAACTGCTTCGTCTCTCCGCGACGACAGTTGCTCAATTGCCTCTTCATGTTGTTGCACACTGCAGTGCACCAATCAAACACGGTAGGCTCGAGGCACTCGAGGGCTAGTAGGAGATGGGTCTTGGATGCCTCGTGGTTCGCCATGCTGCCCGCTGCCCGGGTCACCATGAACAGGATGGTGCGCAGCACTATGTCTCTCACTGTGGGGATCGAGCACTTCCCACTCCGCGTCTTCACCGCCCCTGGGCAAACCTGAGCCATCAAGTCATCCAGAGTGCCGCCGCTAGGGCGCTGCCCCTCCAGAATGGGCCTCGCGCCTCGGCGCGACAATCCAGTCAAGAAAAATATGTCCATGTGGTCAAACTCAATGTCATGACCACGGATGGTGAATTTTTGGTCCACCGGGTTCCATGCCCTGATCAGCAGCTCCAGCAGATCATGTTGGGCCCTCAGACGCGGCGTAAGGAAGAATTTCATGAATCCGCACGCCCGCATGGCGTTGCAGCAATTCACGTTTCCCCAAGCAGCCACATCCTCTACATCGTGAACTCTCTCTTGCCATTGAAAGGCCATGATGTCCTGCATGAACAATAAAAACCAATCAGAATCGTTTTCATGGAGAAATTTACGTTCATTTACAAAAAACAAAATTTTTCCGCGCCATCGCGGCTGTTTTAGAAACAGCCGCGATGACAATGGCGGCTCTGTGTAAAAAATGCGAGGTTAGCGCGGAAGAACACGCCTTTTCCGCGCTGAGCCGAAGTTGGTTACATTGGCTATTTTTCGGTCAGCGCGACCCCGTGGGCAATTTCCGCGCTGAACGAGGGCGCGCCCATGCAAATAAAAAATGCCCAATTGGGCCCATTCAACCGTTAAAAAACTCCTAAAATGAACCAGAATGCAGGGCAAAGGAATGAGAACCTACCTGGAAGAAGCGGATCTGAAATGGTCTCCGGATGGGCTGGAAATCGCTCCGTCAACTTTTTGGCTTCTCCACGTTCTTCGCACTCCAAATAGTAAAATGGTAAAAATGACTTATTACCCCCCCCTATTTATAGTAAAAACTCCTGAAATACCATATTTTTGGGTTTTTACCATTTTTAGCCATAAAACTAGCCTTGGTTCTGTTTTCAAGCATGTTTCAATGTGTTTTTTATGTGTATCGAATGGATTTATGCGGGTAGTGCCCTTGTGCAGGTACAGGTATCGCAGCTTGGTCATGACAGTCCACAATTCATGTGATTCCCAAAGTGTCGTCTCTAAGCTCTTTTCCAACGTTAAACAAGAGAAGATGGCCGAGCTCCCTTTCAGATCGTTAAAGGGAACGAAAGGCGGTCGTTTTTAAGCTCTTTTTCCGACCGTTGAACCAAAAAGATCGCCGGGTGTTTGTCGTTTCGCACTTGATATTGGCTCTAAAATGACGTGTCTTCGACCACTTTTTTACTTTTTCCGGTCGGGGACACTATTCATGAAAAGTACTCCTCGGTTGTAATGACCGGGCGGTTCTTTCGAGCACAGTTTTATACTTTTTCGGGCTCGAGAGACACAACTGTACGAAAAAGGACCCCCCTGGAGTCTCCTTTTCCGCATTCTTTTCAGACTCTCGAAACAAGAAAAGAAGCCGAGTTTTTCCTTTGTCAGGCTCGTTAAACACTCAATGACATCGGATATTGTCAACATGACGCCCATCAAGCATATGTTATCCCCATCAAGTTTGTCATCCAAAAATAATCGGGGTACCTGCCTGCAAAGGTGGGGAAAATGGAACTTTGATTACAGTCGTCTCGGCAGTACGTCACTCTTGAACATGGCACTCCGCTGTTTCGTGTCTGGGTGGGGTCATCTCATCTCGTTTTCACTAGCCTCCATGGGTTTGGGACATCCTATTTGACCTCTCATCTGTTCATTGCCGTCATCATCCTATCCGCTGCTCATTTGATGTCAAGTACTGCCAAATCCGTTACAGTGCCGTTATATGTTCAAGAGAAGTTGTCCTCTGCCCCAATGCAACCTCGTTCGCTATCTCGTCGCAAATCATTATATCTCTGTCTCGTGTCGATGATGTGGGAATCATCATGGCCCACCTTCGATCAAGGCCACTTCTCGTCGACTTCAACTCATTATCCGAGAAAGTGACTTAGAGACTCCTTCCAGGTACCTTGGAGCCTGCATGCCTCAATGGCAGGTTCCTCGTGTTCGACGCAAGGTTTGCATCATTGACCTACGATCGAATGATTCCGTGGGTGTTCGACACCAGCTCATTGATTCACACGCCACGGATTGTACCTATAGTACCTTGAGGGCCATTGTCATTATTGGTGGTACCTCTCGCGTCTGTTAACGGTTCTCATCATTGGCCGGTAATCAGACGATGTTCATGCATGTTCGACTCCAACCCCTGTATTCACATGTGTGGACTTGTACTCTGTTCGGGTCGAGATGGAGCGCGAGACCCTGGATCCTTGCTCACTGTGGTCCAGGTTGCGATTTTGTGGATGATCATCACATGACTCATTGATGGATGGCTGCGCCCATACCTGAGTCTTCATGGATGGCTGCGACCATACCTTGTCATTATTATGGTCTTTTTAGCTGGGTGGCTGCGTCCATACCATAGACCAGTCTCGCATGTCTGTTGGATGGCTGCGCCCATGCCTAGACTGCATGTATATGATTGTCGGAGATTTTCGGTACTTCCTGGTGGTGTTCCAGTTCGGCGTGTGTTGTAAAGCATTTCACCCCTCCCACTCTCTCGGTCTTCATGCTTTAGGGGGCATCTGTTACATAGTAATTTATCACTGCCTTCCTGTCAGTCACCCTGCTGTGTCCAGAAGTCACAATCACTAAGTGTTTGATCCCTGAACTGGCTTAAAAACCCATTTTTTCCAAAGTTTTGTGCATCAGCGCGTCTGTTCCTAAAATAACCGCGATGACCAGCGCCTCACAGTGTATTTCGTGCGCTGCCATTGCGGAAGAACATCACTTTTCCGCGATGACGCACAGCGCGGCTTTCCCGTGTTCTTCCGCGCTGACATGACTTGTTCAGTTATTGTTATGTGCTGACAGCGCGGCAGTCTCCATATAATCCGCGCTGATCCAGTTTGGGCGAATTTGTTCAAACAACCAGCCTTCCAGATCTCTCCAGGCTTGGTTGTTAGCTTTGTGAATATCGACTCCCTTCTATGGCATGTCTGTTCGACCCTTTGCAACTACTCCCCTTGAAGATAAGCTCATCCTTCCACCTTTTTAGAAGACTCCTTCTCCTATATAAACTTCCACCATTACCATGAGCAGCTAGTTAGAAACTAGTGGGAACTAGCTAGACTTAGCTTGGATCGTACAGAGCTTGTAGTGCTCAGATTGCTGCTATAGGTTTGGTGTGTTAGGAGTGGAAGTGATTGATTGCTTGGGGAAGTTTGTTTGTGACATTTGTGTGAGAGAGAGAGAGTTGTTTGTCTTGGGAGAACCATCCTCAAAGGTGAATGCTTGAGATACATGCTGACTGATCCCTCCTGAGAAGTTTATCGACGTCAGAACATTTGGTTGTACTCTTCTCTATTCCGATTAATAATAGATGACTGCTATTATTGTTCCATTCTCGTTTGTTTATGCAATGGATAAATGTGAATTATGTCTTTTCTGACTGACATAGAGTTACTTTTACTAGATTTCACGCTTGCGTTTGCCTTCTCTTCGTGTGTGCAGGTGTCCGTTCGCGGGAATCGCGGAGGACTGTGACCAGCTGAAGCGAAGGAGCGAAGGAGACATCTCTTCGTCCAACGACAGCGCAGGAATCCAAGTAGGTGCTCTTTACTTCTTGTTTAATTGTAACTAGGAACATGCGTGGCAGCATTGTGTGATTGTTGCTAGACCCCTATTGGGCTAGTAGGGATCGCCTCTATCCGTAGAGGGGATTTACCTCTCCAACAACTGCCATTGAAAGTAAACTAGGAAAATGGGCAGCAAACTATTGCAATTAATCAACAGAAATGAACAATAAAGTAAATGGGCAGCAAACTATAATTAAAGGAATCTAAACAACAAACTCTAATTAATGGAAATTAACAATAGCAAAGCCAAATTAATAGCAATCTTTACTTTAAGAATAAATCAAACAACACACGGAAATAGAACAACATTGATTAATGATGGAATATGAAACAACGCTAGAAAGTCAAATATAGATACACAATAACTTAACACACGACACACCTTAATAGTAATCTAATCTTGGTAATCCGATTATCAGTCTTAGTTATAAAGAATACGACTGTATTTTGGAATGGAACAACAATGTTCATAGATTTAGCAATCGCAAGGAAATATAGTCTCTAAGATGAATTCATTAATACCAATTAAAGAGTGTTACAACACGGATACACTGTAATTGAACAACAATACATTCTGTAAGGACCAGCAATGTTATATCAATGATTAAAAGAACATCAATGCGTTACCAAGTCAAGATGAATCAATATGGCATTCCTGTCATAGATAACGATATTACTCAATTGAACATAAATCAGATATCACAGAACCGTGATGTAAAATAATAGAACATACCAGATTACTAAATAAAGTTGATAATGAAAACCACGCATAAACCAAAGAGATAATATACAGTAGCAGCACAATCCACCAGAGGCTGGGCCCTTAGCCGCTAGCGGATGCTGCTGGGTTACTTCAGGATCAAAGATGGAATGGCAACCAGATTTATATTAAAATATCAAAGCAGAGTTACAGTGGATTACAACAAGAAATCTCTCCATCTCTCAACCATTATCCATTCTCTCTGCCATCCTCAATTCTGAATCTCTAATTCATCCTCAATTCCATCATTCGAATCCATCCCCTTCTCTGATCTTTGTTTTCATTTAAATAGAGAGAGATCAGAGAGAAGTTACAACAGAGATAATTACAACATGATTTCTATTACAAAATTAGATTGTTTCCAACCAATTGATCAACAAGAAGATATATTTCCATCCATCTTTCAACAAGAGCAAGGCGAATTTGGCTTTGTAGCTGAGATTTGGAAAATGGCCACACAACGAATCTGAGAAAATCGTGCTCAAAGAACCCTGCGTTTCTCTCAATACAAGCTGAATTTGGGCAAACCGTTCTTTTTTAAAGTTAATTTGGTCCGTTCTGGACAAAACTCATGTTCTAGATTTTCCAAATTCATCTTCATTTGCTCAGAATCTCAACTGCAAAACTGTCGCTTCTTATTCCAGCGCATTTCTGAGTTGGCACTTTTAATGATAAAATATTCAATCTGGAAATTATCTTGGAGGCTAAAAATGGTGAATAATGTTATAACCAATTTATTAAACTTTCATTGATAAAATCATGCATAATCATCAATTTATTAGAAATAAAGGAGAATAAATAATATTCATCTGTAAGAGCATAAATCATTATAAAATAGAATTATATGATAAATTATGATAAATGACGTGATGAAGAATGGTAGAAATGGGTGGAATAAGCATTCAAAAGTGACAATAATAATGGTATATTAACGACCCAACACATGGCGTGAATGCGAGCATGAAGAAGAGGACATGGTTTCCCTACATGATTTGGGTACGGTAACTGCATTGCATAACTGTGGCTTGCTTATGTTCTTCCACATTTCTAGCATGAGGCAACAAATGAATTTGTTGCAATATTTCCTTGATGCATGGGATCCTACCAACCAAGTGTTCCAGATAAGAGGCAAATCCATCCCCATGACTATTGAGGACATCTACTTTTTGACCAGTTTATTGAGGCATGGTGCCCCTGTCTCACTTTCAGGTTCTGCCCGTGGGGGTGAATCCATGAGGGATTATATTCGTCGATATTGTAGGGAAGGATTTCAGCCGAGCTGGGATGGTAAGATCAGCATCCGAGATGTCACCGACTGGCCTTTGAGGACTATTTTATTCACCTTTGCTAGATTTGCTGGCAACATGGCCCTTAACTTGGCCAACAAGTCTTACCCTTGGTATTCTAGATGTGAGGACCGATGAACTTCCTCTGAGATTACAGTGCCATACTACTAGCGTACCGAGCTGATGGACCAGGCTCTTACGCATGATTGCAAAGGCGGTGATTAGTTATCACGAGCACCATTAGATTAGAGTGCCCCCTTGCATTTTTAGTTTTTGGGTCATGTGACTGATTTTGTCCTGGACACAGAACACTATGTACAAACTCTAAACAGTTGTGTATATATTTTTTATTTTCAGAGCTTTATTTTGGTTAAGTTATACTATCCTAATGTAGTTTATTGATAAAATTATTTTCTTTTACAAATGTTGCAAATGTCTATCTAACACATAATTTGCTAATGAATCGGTTAATGTGTTTAAGTTTTTGGAAATATGTTGATATTGAATAGAATCAAACTGTCTTTCCAAAATCTTGACCCTTAGGAACATACGATAGATAGCTGGATTCCAAACGGAATAGATGCCTATAATATGTAGAATGACGGGCTGTGAGTCTAGCCTGACGACAAGTCGGCATATGTCATGTGCGATGGCATCAGAGAGGAGCTCTATCAACACGCTATATTCGGCGATGTTGTTCATCAATTAACCAATACACACCCCCCTGGAACTCACTAACTCACTGCTTGGATTAATGATGGCCCAAGTTGTAGAAGATAGGTTCCATGTACTACGACTTTCCCCGTTGGCATATCCAACAAATGATTCCAATGGGTTCGACATCTGCAACAAAATGCAAAAGTGGATTACCTAACCAAAATGATCACTCTTAAAGAAAACAAAAATGTAACAAAAGCATATGACAAGGTTACCATGCTGAGTCAAGCATAGTAACGCTTAAGGTACAACCCATTTCGGGGTTGCAACAGTGTAATCCCATCATAATCTACTAGTTGTAGGCTCCTTTTGCTAATACATGCTTAACAATATAGGGACCCATCCATAAAGGCTGGAACTTACCTGCTCCCAATTTTTTGGATTCCTAATCATAGAGCAAGACCAGGTCACCTTCTGAGAAAATGCGGGGTTTGACATTCTTGTCAAATTGCGCTTTGACTCATTTGTTATGTGCTTCGTTAGCCAAGGTGGTGCTACGACGAGTTTCATCCAATTGGATTAATTCTAAGAAACGAGCTTCTTCCTCTGAAGTTCCACGGGAGGAGGTCAACTGCGAGCTTGAGAGACGAAATCTCACACTGAACTGGTAAGATTGCTTCCAATCCATACACCAATTGAAAGGGTATAAACCTGATCATATTTCTCACCGATGTCCAGTATGCCCACAATGTTGAGGACGGGATTAGGTGCCAACTCCGTTTATGGACTCCAATCATCCTTTGCAGCATGCATTTTAGGACTTTGTTGATCGCTTCAACTTTTCATTCACTTGCGGATAATACGGAGTAGAGCTATCGTGGGACAGTCCTAATTTGGTGGCCAATTCAACCATCATGTGATTGCAGAAATGCGATCCATGATCTGTGACTATAGCTTGTGGAACGCCGAACTCGGTGACTACATGATTGAAAAATAAAAGAGCGGATGTTTCTCCGCTGTTGTTTAATGTAGGCAGCGCCTCGGCCCATTTCGTAAAATAGTCAACCGCGACTATGATACACCCATGCCCCTCGGCCGAGGTAGGGTTACATTACATGAAATCTATGCCCCATTTGGCGAATGGCCCAACAACAACTACTGGCTGCAGAGGTGCGGGTGGTATTCTGGTTTTGTGGTTGAAGATTTGACAAGCATGGCAATTTCTAACTACGGTTATGCAATCTTTGAACATTGTTGGCTAGAAGTATCTTGCTCGTAAAATATTTTGTGTCGTAGCATAACCATATTAGTGCCTCCCACATGCGCCTGAATGATAATCATTCAGGACATTTTTGGCCTCCTCATGGGTGAGCCACCTTCGCAGAACTGTATCGACACCACGAAAGTAAAGTGTATCACCGACGATCATGTAGTCTTTTGCTTAGTATCGAGTATGTCGTTGTTCCGAGTGAGAGGTATTAGACCTATATGTTTTGGTTTGGAGATAAATGATTATATCTCCATACCATGGATCGCTTGAAGATATCAGAAACAAAGATTCATCCACGATTGTTGCTTTGGATGTTGAATCGTTGGATGACGATGGGAAATCACATAGTAACTCTGCAAAAACTAGAGCTTTCTTTTATTTGGATTTTACAAATTCCAGATCAAACTCTTGCAAAATTTCTATCCATTTTGAATATTTTCCCCCAAGAAACTGTCACAACAAGATGTAAGTCATGGGGTTGCAATCTGACAAAATGGTATCTTTTCAAAAGAGGACATAGTGTCAGAATCTCTGTATTTCTTGAACAGCTGCGAGAGCTAGCTTTTCAACATATGAGTACTTGCTTTCTGTTTCGTTTAAGTTTCTACTTAAATAATAAATAGGATGTTCGATTCCATTGTCTTCTTGAACTAAATCCATTGCGATGGTCATATCCATTGTAGCCAGATACAGGTTAAGGTCTCTTTGATAATCAAGAGCATACATTAATGATGATTTTATTAGGGATTCCTTTAGAGCATGAAAGGAAGCTTGTGAGACCTGATCCCAGTTGAAGGTTACTTATTTTTTCAAGAGACACGTATAACGTTTAGCACGTTTGGCATAATTTTGAATGAACCTCCTCAGAAAGTTTGCTTTCCCTTGGAGTTTCTGAATCTGAAGAAAATTTGAAGGTGGAGGCAAATCGATGATTGCCTAAACCTTGCATGGGTCAAGACAAATTTCGTCCTTTGAAACTACAAAGCCAAGTAAATGACCAGAATCGATGCAAAACACACACTTGTGAGGATTGAGTCTTATTTTGTAGTGTCGGCAACGTAGAAATATTTATCTCAAATGCTACAGATGATCAATCCACTTTCGCGAGTGAGCCGAAAGATCGTCGAGGTATGGTTGAACAATGTTCTTGATGTCATGGAAGGCATAATTCATTGCCCTCTGAAAAGTTGCCCCTGCGTTCTTTAAACCAAAGGGTAGCTTACGGTACGTGAATGTGCCCCACAAACAGATAAATGCAGTATTTGACTGGTCCTATAGACGGATATTTATTTGATTATACTCGGAAAATCCATCCATAAACGAAAAGGTTTCGCATTCGGCGCATTCATCAATTATCTGGTCAATGAAGGGTGTAGGGTAGTTGTCCTTTCGACAAGATTGGTTTACATCCCTGTAATTGATGCACACTCTAATTGTTCCTTGCTTTTTCATGACAGGAACAATGTTTGATACCCCATCAGTTAGCGGAACTGGGTAAATGAAACCAGCATGGAGAATTTTTCAATTTCTGCTTTAATGGCAGCGGCTTTCTTTGGGGGCACCTGCCGAAGCCATTGTCTTATTGGTTTGACATCTGGATACATATTAATTTCGCGTTCAACTATGCTCGAGTCAATGCCTGGCATTTCTTGATATGACCATGCAAAGACATCTCTAAACTCGCGAAAGAGAGCATAATATATTTCCAGTCTTGAAGAAGAACAAGATTTGCCAACATGAATATTTTCTACAACATCTGGTTTTGTCGATATATTTATGGCGATAGTTTCTTCAATATTGGATAGATTTCACTCAGAATCCACCGTATTTATAGTACTTGATAGAAAATAAAAAATCGATGGATGATTAATGTCGTTGGAGTAATTTTCGTTGTAATCCGGAAGATGGGAACGGTGGTGGTAATCTTCCCATGGTGCACCCTGTATGTTCATTGACTGAACAATTCCTTCATCTATAGAATGTATATTCGACCAAGGATTTGAAGAGGTACCATGCTCCTTAGACCTATCTACCCAAATTCTTGACGAGCGTTCATTGGGATTTGCCTCCCATGACGAGAACATTGATTGCTACAATATTTCTATTGGGCTTGGAGGCAACACCTGATGACGATCCATGCTAATATCGTTTTTGGACATCTTCTGAGTGGAAGATACCATATTGTAGGTTCCCACTGTTTCCACTTCCGCCAGGTTGTTTGGAGGTGGTAGGGAAAAAGTACCCATCAATGTAGGGTCTTTTAGTAGGCCTACTCCGATATTTTGAAGCGACTGAGAGCTTCCGTGGATCATCAGAATGCTTCTCGTAACTTGCGAACTGTTGGGGAGGAATGTTTGTTGATCTACGATTGTAATTCCCCCTTTGAAGGGAAATACAATCTTTCTGAAGTATGTCGACACAACTGCAACCATAGCATAAATCCAGGGTCTTCCCAGTAGGATGTTGTAATCGAGGTTTCCATTGATAACTTCCACATCAATTTCTATTGTTTTGCTCCCTAGTTTGACTTGCAAGTTACTTAAAATCCCGTATGGAGTGTATCTTCGTCCCTCAAATGCTTTTAACGTCGTCGACGATCATGACAAGGGTTGTGAGCCTAAACTTTTCCAGCAGCTCATTGACATAATGCATGTAGATGCCCCCTCATCAATAATTTATCGATGAACAGTTTTGTTGAGGGCTTTCACTTGAATTAGGAAAGCGAGCTGAGCTGGTAACTGTGGGTCATATCCTTTATGATTAAGGGCCACAATATTGGAATCTACTGGGTCAATCCCACCTATTGCTAATAATAAAGCTTACTTTTGGGAGGGGCAATTTTGCAGTACCTCAAGTGTCGATGTAGAAGATGGCGATTGAGCTAGGTCCCCTACTATATTATAATTTTGTGTCGCTCTGGCATGAGGATCAAATGTGGATTTGTGTACAACTCCCTTTGGTGGCTTTATCATTAGCTCAGGAATGATGGGTGGCACAACTTCGGTCGAAGTTGTTGTCGAACTACTAGGTTGATCAGTAGCCTTGTTGTTTGACAGCTCTGGATTCCCGTAATCTTTATTCCTTGTCGATATCAAAGCATCATTTTGCTATTTTGAAATGGACGGAATAAGGACTTGGGATGGGGAAGCATTGTCACTAGCAACCAGATTGGTTCCTAGGTTTGGAAACAGATCAGTCAATACTGCTGAGGTTTTTGAATTCTTAAAGAATTTCTTAACTTCAGCTTTATAAGGACAATCTCTTGTCTAATGATCCTCATCGCATATGAGGCATGGCTAAGTGGGTTTCTTTTGCCCATAAGGGTTTGCAGAAGATTTTTCAGGAGACGATCATCCTATTTCTTCTTTTTGCTCTTCCCTTTCTTCTTACCCCCTGGTTACTTCGGTTCTTTTCCTTTGTTAGTCGACACGGCATTAACCTCCGAGGCTAGAATTTCTTCATTTGCATTTTGATCATAAATCTTATGGGATTTTTTAGATGTAGCCTTTGTCGATTTTGTACTCGTCGTACCTATCACGCCATCGCCAGTGTGAGAGTGTTTGTTTGATTTAGGAGGAGGAGGAACGAAAAACTCTGGTCTGGGAGCATCGAGGATTTTATCATAGAGCGTTCCAGACTGAGTATAGATCAAGTCTAGATATTGCGCACGAGCAATAACCTGCTCTTCAATGACAACCCCTCCCTTCGTCACATCTTCTGTAATAGAAGGTAATAATGACTTAATAAACTGTTCAGCTAGCAGCTGATCGGGAACATATGCTTTCACCATTCTACAATGACGTCGCCATTCATGAATATGATCGGATATGTGAGTGGCCGTCGTTTGCTTGAAATTGGTAAGAAGATCTGTTCCTGTTTCATACCTTATTGGTAATTGAAAATGGATTAAAAAGGTTGTGGCAAGGGCAATGAAGTTATCGAATGAAGCTCTAGGCAACTCGATATACCATTTTGTTGCCGGACGAGTTAACGTTTGCTAAAAAAGGTGAAGCTGAATCGAATCATCATTGAGAGTGTTGGACGAACACCGTAGATGAAAGGTCATCACATGATTCGACGGGTCTTCACTCGGATTTCCATTAAATTTAGGAATATCTGGTAGAAGTTTATGAGGAATCGTCGGCCACCAAGGGACATAAGCGATTGGATCATTCGTTAGCCTATTTAGATCTGGTAACTCTAGAGTTTCACGAAGGGCAACTGTTGATTCAGGTTCACTGAAGCGTACCGAGGATAAGATGCGATCACTTG
This sequence comes from Pinus tabuliformis, assembly GCA_031772625.1. Taxonomy (NCBI): domain Eukaryota; kingdom Viridiplantae; phylum Streptophyta; class Pinopsida; order Pinales; family Pinaceae; genus Pinus; species Pinus tabuliformis. The sequence goes on along the minus strand of CM062813.1, from coordinate 1,000,678,515 downwards.
TGTAGTGGGTCTTTGCATACCAACATAATGCATTTGATGCTGATAACTTTGATAAGGTGGTTGGGCATAACCAATTTGAGACCATTGGTTATAACCGTTTTGAATATATGGCTGCCCATTACCTACAAATTTTTGCTGCTCAGGTCCTTGGTAAGCTTCTTGGAATTGGGGTTGTTGATATTGCACCAGCCATGGTTGTGAAACCATTTTCTATTGTCAAATACTAGAAATTTGACCAAGATGAGGGGTAATAGTACCCGTTTGAGCTTGAGTCTCTCTAGTTAAGGAGCTACTAACTGTCGATTGCAGTTGTGTCACAGAGACAAGAGGCTGTTGTACAATGACCTGAGAAACTTGAGGTTGGCATATAATAGGCAATTCTTGTACTTGCGACACCGTCACAATAGCTGGTGTAGTGGAGATGTTCGACGCAGGGAGACTCGGTTGCATTGAGTATACATCTCTTGGTTGTTGAGGCAATACTGGCACCCAACCACTGGATGTGATTCCAATTTGACCTGAATTCGGTTGTGAACTCTCATATGGCGGCAATCCAGTGCTCAAGGGAATGATTGGCCTTTGGAGACTAGACTGCCAAAATTGATGTTGTGAAGGATCAATTTGTTGAGATTCAACATAAGAGATTCCAGATACTATTCTGGATGAACAAATTGGAACAGACCATACTATCGAAATAGTCCCTAGTTGGACTACTTCTAGCAGTTGAGAGCTAGTTGGGATAGATGGTATACCAACGAACATTGTCAAAGTGGTGGCAGGAGGTTCTGCTACCGTTGTATCAGACGAGACAGTCCTAGATGTTGATGGTTGTCCAGACATATCAAGTCTATCCAAAATACTTCCCAGTGCTTCTACAGGAACTCGCGATGAAGGGGTATTAACTTTTGGAGCAGAAGGATATTGGTGGATCTCAGTCCCAAAATGCGATGGAGTACTAGATGGAAGATCCTCCGTAATTGCTTCTATAGCAATCAATCCAGGTGGAAGAGGTAGACCGTTAGGTCCATAAAATATTTTTGGTGTCAAAGAAGGTATATATTCTGCAGCGACAGATGTTGGAGGGGTAACACCTTCTGAATCAACCCTAGATGGAGCTGGTTTAGGAATAGAAGTGTTTACTGTTACACTAGGATCAGTTCTAATGTCCTCTTGTAACTGTGGAACTTCTTCTGTAGAGGAAGGGATACCAAAAATGGTTGGAGTAACTAGAGTCTCAGAGGATGTTGAAACACAAGTTTCAAACAAACCAGGAGATTTTGACCCAGTTAAATGAGTTCGCTTGACCCGGAATGGTTTGGTTTCCGGAGTCAAAGATAGTTGACTCATAAAGTTCTGCGAACGACGAGGTTTTGATTGACTTTCTTCCACGATTGCGGATTTATTTGATCAAATAAAAATAAGAGGGGAAAATGTTATTCCATATTAAATGAATTTTATACGCTTTGACACAACTTGCTTTTTCAATTTTTAAGAGTCAAGAAAAAGCTAAATATGACTCTAGTCACCTTCGATTTTTAGTGAGCTTGAAGTGACAAGTGCTTAGATGGACCTTTTCCTTTAAGGAGTCTGAAAAGGAACGAAAGAGACTACTCTGGAAATCTAGATAGAGGGATTACCAAACCAATCGCAAAACTGTAGAATACTTTTTACGGTACGGCAATCAATCTTCCCGAATGTTGTGTACAGTGCATTGCGATCGATAGGGCGGCAGACACAACTTCCTAAGGATAAAGGATATAGCCTATTGTGGTCTCCCAATATATACTTGATGGTATGTGGGAGCACAAGTCCATACTGGCACTTATCGTCTCAAAGAGAAGGAATCACCCAACCTACGATGAAAGCAACAGTTACCAGGCTTTACGACGCCAGAATACGTGTCTAGCCTAGACTTCTAGATGTTGTGCGTTAGGTTCCAAAGCATTTTTATGTTCATTAAATTTATTTTATAGTTGATATTTCTTAAGAAATTTTCCTTTCAAGTTCACCACATGATGTAGATATACGATTCCTAAAATGCAATATAAGATGATAAACAGTCGTTTAATCTTATTTTTGCAATGAAAATCCTAGCTACTAAGGAAAGAGAAATGAAATTCTTTCAACATAGAGCAGAGAGCACACACTAGATGCACTGTCCTAAATCAAAATCAACAAGCAGTCTAAATGAAAATGCACGTGCATGTATTTGTTTTCCACTTTCTTAATGTGTGAATGACAAAACGAATGCTAACTACAAATCTGAATTATTTCTTCTTTCAAAGCGACAATACTAACGATTTTCTTTTCAAGAAAAAGACAGGAAGGCAAGACGACACTTTGTGATTTTGAATTGAAAATTGCTTTTGACACTTGAAATACTGCTAATTCGAATCAAATACAAGAGTAACAATGCAATCGACTATCAAGAATAGTAGGATTCTTTTCTTTGACTGAAAATGACACTTGCGACACTTCCAAATCAAAAGACGGCAATTTGATTAAGCTACTTCTTTGTAAAATAGAACTGTAAATGGTGCACAATACATAAAAAAATTCACAATTCTTTGTACAATAGAGGTTGGATGATGCAAAGAAGGGGCTTTCAATAGTGGTCTACTGATCACAGACAGCAAAACTCCTGAATAAAACTGAAGAGAGTGAAGAAAAAACCAAAATCTGGAGGCAGATCTAGTCTTGTCTAATCATCACACCTGTAACACAAGGAAACAAGGATGCATCCAACCTACTGCACACGGGAGGTGTGCTGCATCCAAATTTCCTAAAGGAGAGGGTGTGAAGGTCAAGGAACGAGACTTTAACTTGGTTTTTGGTCATAGTTTGTAGTTTAGTCTAGGGATTTAGGCCGAGAAAATGATAGTCAATAACTACAAAGTATAGGGCTGATCTAATGAGGATACTCAAGCTACCTCTAGGGCACTTAGGATGTTTGCAAGTCAATTGTTCAGTTCATAAACCAACCCAGAGATTGACTGAAGCAACATTGATCTACTTGGCACTTGCATAGAAAATGCAGTTCGAAGGCTAGCTGGCTTGACTTCAGGCTCTGTCTATGGTTTATGAATCAAACAAAAAGAGACAAGAAATAAAACTAATCACTCCCCAGTGGATTCGCCATTTTGTTATCGGGAAATCTAGTTTCTATTCAGAGCTGCTAGTCCTACTAAGACGGGTAGCTATCTTAGAAACAAATAGATTAAAGTCACTTGTTTTTCCTTTACGAGAGAGAGATGAGAAAGAAGCAGAGAGTACCAATCTCAGTCTTCCACTTGGTTCCTTGCTTGTTTCCTTTCCCCTTTGACAGAATCCCGCTACTGATTCCTTACTTGTCTAGCTACAAAGAGCACTTATAGATTCACAGCAGCATAATACCATCAAAGCATAGAGATCTTTCACTGTAAACAATATAGGGTCAGATATATATTGACCATACAAATGCATATAACAAACACAGTATTCAGCGATACATAAGAATATGGAGGAAAACTCAAATGGCTTTATTAGTAAAAGTCATAGAAGAGAGGATTACAACCACTTGGTCTGACCCAGTGCCATCCTCCCAGCTTGAAAGCCCTCTTCACCTTACACAAAGCAAGATCACCCAACAATGTCTTCAAAGAGAAACCAGCAACACCTCTTTGAAAATTACCCAATTCCAACCTTTGGATCTCTTGGATGAGGGATCCATTTATAGATATTTGTAGGGGGGTGAGTCAGCTTCTAGGATTTCTATTAGTGTCATCTCTCTGATAGTTCTTAGTTCCACATGGAGATTTTAGATCTCTTACTCATCCCTGGGCGAACTCAGAGAGGCAAGTGTCAAATGAGAAGTTTCTAGAAGATTCTCTGGGTTTCCACCTAGCAAACTTCTTGTTCCATTTGTTTGGTCTCACTCATCGTACCCTATAGAAGGTCTTTCCAGTATGCATTGCACCTTTTGCATGTGGCGGGTGAGATGCATCGCACCTTTTGCACTGGGCAGTCGGTATGGTCTTGCTTTGACCATTTCTGAGTAGCTTTTCATGGAGAACTTCTGGGAGATGATGTAATCAACTGACCTTGATTCTTTAGGGTATGAAACAACACTTTTAGGGACTTAGAAACCGTTGGATTATGGACATATGTGATTGGGGTTGCAGTGCCCAAATATGTCTATAACACTTTCTGATATAAAAAAATTTCATAGTAAATCTATCATTTTCTCCCACCATTCTGCCTCAGGAAATCACATTTTCAACATTCTTTTGTAAATCTTGTCTTCCTCTGTGTATTTTGCAAAATTGGGATTGGTGAGAAATAAATGTTTCACCTCATGTTCTAAGAAAAGTAGGTTTTCCAATGTATCATATAATACTTTGCCTGCTGGAAGCGATTTAATGCCTGAAGAGCTAGCTTGTTCCTTGGCCAATCTTCTGAGTCTATCACTATAGTCAAATTGGGTCATGATTTTGTGATTGATGACCATAGGATTGCGAAGACCTTTGTCCCTCAAAATTTGAAATTTAGCCATAAACCTGTTAATGGCTACCTACATGTATGGCACTTTTCCTCTAAGTTGAGCATGAGGTTTCTTTTGGAAAGAACCTTTCTAATCTCTAGGATGGCTTCAGTCATATCCTCTATGTTAAGCTCTTGGAGCTCATATCTGTTCTTGCTGTTCAGGAACTGGATGAGTTGATTTGCATCCTCAAGTTTATCTCCTAATTCTTCTCTTACTTTCTGGATAGCTTCAGTGGCTATCTTCACTAATTCTGTCTGCTCAAATATAACTTCGATTGTGTTGAAGCCCCGAAAATCAGGTCGAAAACAAGGGGGATACCCACCTGGTCCAGACCATGGTTGGCAGCTCCTTATTCGTTTGGTATAGTGGGTCCGACTGGGGATAATGGGACCAGTTTCCCAATCTATGAGTGTGTGTGTGTGTAGAATTCCTATTTAAGATGTTCTAATTCTAATTTTAATCTAATTCTATGCTATTGTAATCTAATAAACAACACATATAAATCTATACTAACCTGGGATGTAATTTTTCTATTATGCGATCTAAAGAGATTTCAAATAACAACTGGTAATAAAGATCATTCAGCGATTATAAGAAAGGAAATCAATAAATATGAACCACTTCGCATAAAAAGTTAGACGAAACAGTTGCGAAAAACATATCGCATAATGAGCTATTCATACATTAAGCATAAATAAATAGTTATCGCTTTACAAAAGTTCCAAATGATAACTCAGGCATTCATGCAATAATACATAAACAACTAAAAACTGTATATCACTTTAACATATAAGTATAAATGGTCAAGAGATAAAAGTACCATTTATGACTAGTCCTACTCATAAGCTTCAAGCAACAATGATTTATCTCTCCTTGCTCTAACATCCATTAAGAGTACAAAAGTGCACCATCAGTAGCAGATATCAAATGCAAACATCAACAAATCTTGATCCATTCATTCACCAAAACCTCCTCTGAGGGTGCAAAAGTGCATGTTCTGAGGACAACTTTTTGATAAATTTCTGGACCCTTCTCTAAATGCATGATAAGGGTTTAAATACTACTAACTAAATAACTTAATTACATAGATTCAGGATACGATTTAAATGACCACCCTTTTTCTAAGCAAAACTATTTCTAAAAATTAAATCTAATATCTAACTATTTCTGCACTTGCTCCTTAATATTGCAAGCATTCAGTATTTTGCCTGGGTAGATTCGGCTGACTGTCTTCCACTTTTGGTTGATCTAAGAAAACAAAAATGGTAAGAGCTGGCACCACCTTCTCGACAGGATCGATGATATACTCGAGAGTCATCCTCTGATTATGTGGATTTACTACGTATGCCCAGTAATAATCCAATTTCAACTTGGTTAACCCTTGAATTGATTCTGCCTTTTTCTCTAGCTTTCTGTTTCCATTTTGTTCTTTACCATTGCTTTCTTGCATTTTTCGGGCTTACAAATGACTAAGCAGTTAGAGGCTTTGCTTTTTGAGCAATTTTCTCAGCGATACGCGATTAGCGCTAGGTGCTAATTGCGCATCGGAAACTGCCTCTGTTCTTTGATTCGTGCTCTTCTGATGCGTTTTTCGCTTTTATCACCTTTTTCTTCACTGGGTATAAAGCTTCAAAATTTTCAAAAATAATGCTTTCGTGAGCTCTTGACCTTGAGTCATTAAACTGCCTGTTGATATCAGCATCATTCAATACTCATTCAACCATGGCTGTAAATGAAAGATCTGTAATGTATGGCTCAGCAGTGTTCTGTGAATCTATGGCTCTGTTGCATGTGGTATCTGTTTATGAGGGTGTCTTTTCTCTATCTTTGAACATTGGAGCGTTACCCTTTTTCCTCATAGCTTCCTGCACATCGCTTTGGGTAACTTCTATTTTTCGTTCCTGCAGTTCACAAGTGAGGAAAGAGTAATGACAATAAAAATCGATAAGAAAGCCTTAAACTCTACGGATGTACAAAAACATGCCACCTGATGTGAACTGACTCTTCGAAAAATGCAAAACCATCTTTTATTAACAACTGTCGTATAATTCATTAATTATCATTAAAGCGCGTATCTAGTTCTTGGTTTATGGAAAACTTTGCTTGAATATTGAGCCGGGAAAATTTGCGATGGAATGTTTTTGCGATCTCTATCACAGTATCGCATTTTGCTGTTATCGCATTTCGTTGTTTCATCGTGTTGTGCTATCACAAGATTTCTTGATCGCACTATCGCAAGGTCGTGGATCGCAGTATCGCAATATCGCGGGTTGTAGTATTGTTATAATCGTTATGTGTCTTTCCCGCAATTTTGTGATATGCGATATTGCATATCGCATATTGGAAATTTTTAAGGTTTTCCAATGTGAGTGTTTATTAATGCATGTAATGTGATTGGGTTCGCGTTGCAATCTCACAGTTTATCATTTTTACTCATAAGGAAATGTCCTATCCTTCTTTGCGCGATGCGATGTTTCTATAAGGAGTAAAATAGATGAGCCTTAATTGATTTTTTGAATTTTTACTAAGGGTCCCCACTTACCTAGTGTTATTGCTAATACTAAATAAGGAGGGAGGTTGTTGGTGGCCACAACAATTGGAGATTCACTTGGAAGAACCGGTTATCTCTTTTTTCTATTGAATTTTCTAAACTTCCAATACAGAAATTTTTTCAGAAAATTAAACTTTATTATGGAAAGATAAAGTACATTATGCTCTAACCTGTCAATGATATTTTGTTTCAAACATTTTCCACTTTAATTATTTGATTCCTCAGGCTAGTCCTTTTATTTACATCAGTCATTACTTGGTCTTGTAAAGATAAAACAAAGTCTCCTCTGTAAACCAATTTTAAATATGCTCATTTGTCATAGGTAGAGCCTCTGCTGGCAACAGGCGTTTATAGCCTCGACAGGGTTACATGTTACCCAGCAATGATCCTGTATCCTACTTAAGGCAGCCTACAACCTTCAGAGAAAAATCCATATCCACACTTATTGCTTTGATTTTCTTTTTTATTCTTAAAGAACAATGTCTTGGTTTGGTAGCCAAATTATGACACAGTCATTCACTTGATTTATAACTTTGCTGAACAAACTGGCTCGTGATGAGAGCCCTTTTCTTTTGATTGCAACAATATTGAGTCATTGCCCTGTTGTGGTGTACAGTATTGGCAAAGTCAGCAAGTTATAATATCTGTGATAATGATAAGCTGGCTCGTGATGAGACCTCTTATTCTTCAAGAGAAAGTGTATCCTTGGGTTGTTCCTCTGAAAGTTAAGATTTCCTTAGCAAGGAGGAAGTCATTGTTTCCTTAAGATAGCTCTAGACGACAATAATAAAGTTTTTGGAAACAGTTTTTCTACAGAGAATCTTTATTTTGTTATTGATACCTTTCATTGTACTGAGATAAAACAATTTCTTCACTAAAGGTTGTTTTCATCAAACTTTTTGAAGTTGAAACTAGTATCATATCTGAGCTAGAGTCTTTAACTGTATCTATCAATAACATAGATCAGTTTTCCAAAATATTTTCTATTTATACAAGCGAAAAGTTTAAAATCTAAAAGAGAATTGGTGTCTTTTTCGTAAATGCCTAATGTAACCACTCACAACTGGTTTTATTATGAAAAAGAAAGACAACTACTCTACAACAATAGAAGAATAATCTTCTATGAAAAATATTTCTTGAGAATTTGTCCATTAACAGGCAAAGGATCCCTCTTACCTACTAAATCTCGTAACACAAACGTTTATGGACCTATGACTTCTACAATTTGAAAAGGACCAAGCCACATTCTTTGAAATTTTGTATGTTTTCCCTTTTCTTCATGAACCTTGTCCCATTTTAAAACTAAATCTCCCATCTAAAAATCTTTTCTGGTCATTATGTTTGAATCAAAAGAGGATTTTACTAGTGCTTGATGATGAGCATGTGTTTTCCTAGCCTGTTCTCGTTGTTCTTCTAATTTAATTATTTCCATTCGTCTCAGCCATAAGGAGGAAGTGGGTACTTCATCAATGTATTGAACTAAAGACAAAGAGGGAATTGCTAAGTGAGTCGGAAGAACCACTTCTTTCCCATAAACTAAATTAAAGGGAGAAGTGTCGATAGAAGCCTTTTGCGTTATTCGGTCTGCCCATAAATCATATATCAAAGCCTTGTGCCAATTCTTATGATTTTGGTCAACTGTTCTTTTGATTATCCTGATTAAGTTTTTATTTGTGGACTCAGCTAACCCATTGCCTTGCGGGGAATAATTGGCTGAATATTTAAGTTTGAATCCTCTTTTAAGTGCGAATTCAATCATTGCATTTCCATAAAAGTATGATGCATTATCAAACATTAAAGTGGATGGAAATCCAAACCTGGTGATTATAAATTGATCTATGAACTCAATGATATTTTCAGAATTAGCCGTCTTGAGCGGAATTGCTTCTACCCACTTAGTAAAATAATCTGTTGCTATGAGGATGTATCTATGTTGCTTAGAAGAGTGAGGAACGATCTCACCTATTATGTCCAATCCCCACTGACTGAAAGGTTGCTCGATGTTTACCAGTTGTAGTGGCAAGGATGGCTTCTTTTGTCTTCCAACAATAGTTTGGCAGACTTGACATCTCCTCACGTAACTGTGCGAGTCTTTAAACGGTGTGGGCCAGTAATATCCTGCACGCAAGATTTTATGTGCAGTAGCATCTCCAACATAGTGTCCGCCTGCCGGCTGTTATAGCTCCAAATCTCACTCTTATGGTTTGTGATGCTGCACTCATGGCCTAGGGCAACCCCTCCTTCCAGACCTAGTCCAAAAATTAAAAAAAACAGTGTTTTATTCCCTATACGCGACATTGCCCTGAGTTAAACACGTGTACACGCGGGTCTGTCATACCCAACCCGCGTGTATCTATTAAAACACTTAAAAAAATAATAAATTCCTCTTTTTCAGACGGAGATCGCGGGTTTTACCTGTCGGATCACCTGTTAGTGCCCGTGGCCCAACTGTTCCCAACCAACTTCTAACTAAAAAACTACTTTGGAGAGAGTATAAAAAGACATCAAAGGGAAGGCCAAGGGGAGAGAGAGAAGAGAGCAAGATTATTATGCTGAGATTTTTCCCTTAGACCAGGTCTGAAGTCCTTGGTGCTTTCTGCACTTCCCCCATTTTGCATAGGAAACCCTTGTTTCCATGTGTATTGGTGATCATTCATCCTTGATATCATCATTGAGTAAGACTTGGAAGGAGCTCTTGTTGGAGGCTTGAGGCTGGAACGAATCCGGGAGGAAGCTTTGCTTGGAGCCTGCTGAAGGTGTTCAGGTGTTATCTTTTCGTTATATGTACTTTATTTGCCTTTATATATAAAGAAACACGTCTTTGTTCCCGAAACAATCTTTCTTTATGCTTATGAGATTCTTGTCTTGAATTCTTATGCAAGTGGTTAATTAAAGATTTTTATAACTAACTTTATATCATAAAGATGGTTTATACATAAGTATTTGTACATGTACTGTTGTGTTCTTTGATTTGTTTGTATTGCAGGTCAAAGGAAGAAGAAGGGAACTCCAAGAAGAGTTTGGACCCTAAAGGCCTTCTCGAACGTGTTAACACCCAGGTTGTTCCCTATGACTCCCAAGAGAATACGACCGGGGTAACCACTAACCAATCTTTGGATTACAGTGCCTAGCCACACTATAATCAGAGAGGGCTCTCTCTTTATAATTTGTCTCTGTTTTTTGGAGATTTTAGGCTAGCTATGAAATGATGGTGTTTAGTTTTGTGCTTTGGTTGAGGGATATCTTTTCTGTACTTGAAGTGTGCAATCTGCAGATAAGTTTATTCCATTGGGCAATGGAGTCTGTGGCTATAAGTGTTTAGAAACCTTGAGGTGATTTACTGAAATTACAGGGCCAATTAAATATTTCATATAACAAAGTTAGATTATGAAGGTGATATGTAACCAACCAGTGAAAAGATTTTAAGAATTTTCCACTAAAGCTGGGATGTGGGGAAGAGATAGATGCCTCAGGAGAAAACTTGAATTCCTGAAAATATTTATCACAGTGAGAGATATAGCTTGAAAGTGTAGCAATTAAGAATTACACCTTATTTACTCTATCTGGAAGAAAACATTTATAACAGCTTAGATTTAGTTCAGGGTAATCTGCGATTAAATCCTGGAATTATTCTTTTACTTTGCCATTAAGTGTAAAATTCAGAAACATGAAAGAACATGAAAGACTAGAAAATAGATAACAAAGAGGTTAAAAGAAGACTTATTGTGCTATGAAACATGCAGGAATCCTGTAACATTCAGCCAGCCACCACAGTGCATCAAGAAACACAGAGCTTTGGAAATTCCATCCACCTTTTGTATTATTTTTCTGAGAGTTGTACAGCAACAGAAGTATAGAAATGAAATCAAAAACAACCCCTCGCAAACTCATGCGAAGGGGACTTTTTAGAAATGTTTATACAAAATATCTCAGGCATTGAGTCATCTGAGAGAGAAATATCTTCAGTACTTCATACAGAAAAGTAGAAAAGAAGTTATTACAGCTTTGAATGCAACATAACTGCTTTTTAAGTCTGTCAGAGGATATTTTGACCTTTGGAGGTCACTGAGTCAGTTGGAATGCTTTGCTTTAATGCTGGAAAATGTGTCTTTATGTTTGCTGCGCTATATTTTCTCGGCCCTGCCACCTCTGACTGTGCTTGCTGCTGTGTTGACCGAATAGCGTTGCTGAGTTGGCTCAGCCATTCATTTTTCCTCTGTATGCTTATCTACCAAAATTTTCCCTGTGTATGATTACTTGTAAATTTGAAAAAACATAACATTACAGGTTCTGGCTTGATAATATTAGTTGTGTCAATCTATTCCAGACTTCCTGTGTGGGCAATTGGTGCTTCACAATTGCCTCTATGGTTTCATCTGCTTCTGTATATTTATAGAAATTTGGAGGCACATCAAACAGATGATTGATCTCGTTCATAATGAAAAACAGGTTTTCCACCCTATTATATAGAGTATGCCCTGATGCTGGCCCTGATTCTGCTGAAGTGCTGGGCTGTGCTGCAATTTGACTTGCAGCAAAGGCATTGACCATTTTAGCATAATTTTCATGGGTGAGCAGTCTTCCCACACTGCTTAGTATGCTGGGGAGGCCTCTGTTTTGTAATACCTGAAACCTGTCCATGAACTTGTTGATTTCGGTCTGCATGTCTTGGGTTCTCCTTTCTAATGTTCCAACCAGGTTTCTTAATGTCAGGACCCTTTTAACCATTGAGATTGTCTCAGTCCTGTGAGCAATTCCCATGGTGGTCAGTTGAGAGCTTGTCCTGTTATTTAATATGTTGATCATCCTATTGGCAGCATCAGGCATGTTACCAAGGCTTTCTCTTGCTCTGTGTATCTCCCTATTTTCCTTTGTAATGAGTGTTGATTGTTCATCAATGGTCTCAATGAACTGCCACTGATCAGTAATGGGCTGGCCAATATTGGCCCACAGGACTGTTTTGAGCTCTGCTGTCACCTTATCTAGTGTGAGCTCTTTCTCAAGCTCAGTTATTCTCTTTTTGAGAGCTCTTATATCTTTTTCCTTCTCAGCCACATTCTGTTTGCTCTTGTCATATCTTTCATTTACTTTAGCCAAAGATTTTTTGGCTTGATTAAGCTCTAACATTTGAGCTTCCAGGACTTGAATTTCATTTTGAAGCTTCTGCATATCCAGACTATGAGTCTGCTCTGTTGTTGGTGCAGCTGTCGATTTAGTTGGTGTTGTAGGTTCTATTTGCTGAGGAGGAGGAGCAGTAGTTGGAGCAGCTTCCTCAAGGTTGATTACTTCAGGAGGAGGCTTGGAGGTTTGCCCTTCTTCTCTTTGTTTCAAGGCTGCCTGTAGTGCTGCTTTTGCAGCCTCCGATTCTCCCAGCTTTTCTTGAGTTTGGATTAGCTGCTTGTACAGAGATATCAACAAGGTTGTGGCCTCTTGATCATGTCTTTGCTGGGCAACATCATCTGTTTGAGGGTGAATTGTGGCTGGGAGTTTGATCTTTCTCCTCAAGGCTGCCATGTCTGCATCCCTCAATTTTAATATCTCTTGTATGCCCTTGATATCTTTGGGATCATGCCCAATCTCTATGATGATGTCCTCTAAGGACCTTATTCTGTTGTCCTTTGCCTGGGATGATGCTCTCTGCAACTCTAGCTGAGAGGCTGTATTGTTAAGGCTATTTTGTAGCCTGTAGTTATCCAATGTTTGGTCTGCCAAGGAAGCATAGACCATCTCACCCGTTTGCTTATGCAGTTCTATCTTGTCCATTGGGTGGATATCCTTGGCAAGGACTTCCAGGTTAGTCCTCAAGTAGTCATAGGCAGATTGGGGCTGCACTGCTGTTGGCATAAAATGACTCATGATCATTTTGCCTTCCTGCACATCATATGCAGACATGAGTCTTTGTTGATTGGTGGGAGTCATGTTTAACAGATGGTTATACAGCTGTATCTTGATGGGATCATTTCTCCTCTTAATGTCGATGAACTGCTGTTTAATGTTGAGTCCACCTTCCCTTTGCTGATTTGAGGAACTCACTTCTCCTCCCATTGCTCTATTCTGTTCCTGTTGAAAGGAACTTGTTGATGCTTCCCTGCTGGGTGGGACCATACCAAAAGACTGTCCTATTGGCATTTCTTCCTCTGAGAAGGGATTGATTCTCTGTCTTTTCTCCCTATGAGTTGCTGATGTTGTAAGGGGAGTCTTGTTAGGACTCCACTATGTACCATTTTTGCTATATATTTTGACATCACTTTACTCTTAAAACCATGAACCTCAATGTCTTTATCATTCACTTTATCCCAAGGTATATAGAAACCTCTTCTTTATTATATGGTTAATCTGTCTTACATTTAATTCCATAATACTCTTATATTTCATCAATTATTGAAGTGCATTGTTGCTAACACAAGTCAAAGATCGCAGATAATTTATACGCCTTGTTGGGAACGAGCGGCCGTTGCTGAAACAGCTGACTTCGTTGCTGAAACAGCCGACTCCGTTGCTGAAACAGCTGGTCCTGTTGCTGAAACAGCTGGTCCCGATGCTGAAACAGCTAACTCAGTTGCTGAAACAGCCGTCAAGCACACAAATCCCGTTATGCGTAATTTGCGATTCTGGAAGAACTTTTTGTGGATAATAGCAGCAGCCCGAAGATACGGTTACCTGGATTATCTTGAAGATAGCACTTCTGTTGTCTCGGTTGTAACAGTATCTCTTTTTAAGAAAGAATAGAATAGTCTTATTTTGAACAGAATCGAGATATTCGCTCTTGTGTAAATTGTAAATGATGTCTCCTCTTTAAAAAGAGGAGACATCATCATTAGAGGGGATCGAACGGTAATTCATAGAACAACATTGTGTGAGACAGGAGCTAGTCTCCTTTTTGTAATGTATCAGTTTCTTGACAGATGAATAAAGACTTGTTTTGAGCGTTCCAGTTTAAATCTTTCTTTTGGGGAATCTTGTGAGAAGGAAAGGGCCCGCCTTCCTCACAAGATCCACCCATTTTGTTTCTGTAGTTGTTTATTTCTTTATGTATTTGTATTTTCTTTAATTATGTTGCTGAAACACTAGTTACATGGTTTGCGATACTCTGTTTCTTAGCGCTACATGTATTGAATGCACGAGTGGATGATGAGAGCATGTGCTGAAGATCCCTGCACGAAGGGATAGGGTCTTGCTCCCATTGATTGCTTTCTTTTACCTGCAGTGTGATTAGAAACAAGAGGACAAGTGCTGAAGGTTCCTGTTCCTGGGAATAGGGTCTTGACCTCTTGAGGCTACTTCTTTTACAGTGTGATTAGTGCCAGGCAGCAGGTGCTGAAGTTCCCATCAGGGAATAGGGTCCTGTTCCTGCTATGGCTGAATGATTTCTTTCCTTATAGATTTATTTTCCTTTGCTGTAACAGAGAAATCGTTTCTGCTATAATCTAATTGACTTCGGCTTTAATTAAGTAGAGTGTGAATTGACAGATTAATGAATTTAACAGAGGTGTGTCTTTCTTTTACTACAACATTGATCTTGCTTTTGAAATTGAGCATATCCAGTGCGCTATTACCTTTGGAATAAAAGACCTTCTCGGGTTGACAATTTATGTGGAGCTCGAATTGTGAAAACAATTAGAGCGGCCAACATTTTGGTGCCGTTGCCGGGGAAGGTAATTATAGATTTCAACAAGCATTCACTTGTTTTCTTTTAATGTGTAGATTGCATGAGAGGACGAGGAAACCAGAAGAAAAATAACCGCGCAGGTGGCAAAGGCTGGGGAGGACGAAAAATGTTTATTGACGAGATTGTATCAAAGGCTGAATCATCACAAAGGTTAAGTTTTTGGAAATCAAAATTTCAGCGTTCCCCTCAGTCAGATTATAGAACAGAGGAAGTTGTGGGTCCTAAAAATACAGAAGAACCAGCATTCAGCGCTGAAGAGTCAGAAGGAAGTATTAGCAGATCAGTAGAACACATTGAGGAAATAGTAGAAAGTGCTGGACGACCGGTAGAAAACATTGAAGAACCAATAGAGGATTCTGACGATCGAGAAAGCGCAGTAGGAGGGCCAACAATGGAAGATAATAATGATGCATTCCTCTTTGGAGGAGGACGTGCAGGTCCTGAAGAAGAAAGAAGGGATGAAAACTCCCTTTCTACCTTGGGATTTCCCATCAGTGATCTTCCTGCAGGAACAATGAAAAATATCCCATTGTTTGCCCTACCTAACTTTCATGGTTTATCTACTGAGGATCCTGACGAATTTCTTTTTGAATTTGATATTTTATGCAGAAGTTATGATTATGTTACTAATGCTCAAAAGTTGAAACTGTTTCCAGCCACCTTAAAAGGAAATGCCTTGAGATGGTTCATGAGCCTTGGAAGTCAGGTAATCACAACATGGGAGCAAATGAAACAAAAATTTCTGCTTAAATATCAGGACTACTGCCGGACGAGAGAGAAGAAGGATGAACTATTCAATATGGCACAAAAATCGGATGAAAGCCTGGAGGACTACATCGAAAGATTGCAATACAACATACAGAGATCCGATCATCCAGATATAAGTAAGGAAATTCGTAAAACAATATTACTTAGAGGTTTAAGGGATGATTGTTTAAATATGTTAAATATGCTTGCTAAGGGAGATATATCTAAGGAATCGTATGATGAGATTTGTGAACTTGCTAAAAGGTGTTCTAGGGGAGCTGCAAGAAACAGAATAAGAGATTCCACCTATTCAAGGGTACAGAAATCAGCCAATGGAGGAGCGACAAGAGCAGAAATAGGTAATTTACTTGAAGAATTTAAAACCGAAATGCTAAGTTCTTTTGCTTCGCAGATTGACACTTTGCAGGTTAAGAAGAAGCAGGCTGAAGCAGAAGCAACTCTGGCTGTCTATTGCCCGAAATGTAGAGACAAACATCCACTAAGGGAGTGTCCAAGAGATAAAGTACCAGTTTTCACCCTTTGTGAGAAAGATCATGAGACAGAACAATGTCCATCTCTACCAGGAATAAAAGCAGCGATGCAGCCAACGGAAGAAGAAGCTGAAGCAGTCTACCTGCTAACTCAAAGAAGAAAATGGCAACCTAAAGGACAAGGTACGAACTCTGGTATGCCATTTAATCGTTGGAACAATTATTCTGCTTTTGGCCAAACAAGCTACCCCCCCTTCAACCAAATGCAATATCCACTTTTCAATCAAATGAATTTCCCACCCATGCAAATGCAAAACCCTCCCTTTGTTGACCCTTCAATGTGGACTCCTTGGCCTCCACAGCAACCACCTCCTTTCAATCCTTGGAACCCAAGTTGGAATAGTCAATCACTCCCATACCCAAATCAAATGCCTCAATTCCAACAATCACTCTCTCTGCCATCAAATGCCCCACCAAACAACCAAATGAGACCCCAACTACCTGTGCAACCAAATCCTAACCCCAATAATAAAGCTGTGCAAGTCATTGATATTCAGAATCAGTCTATATTTTCTACTATGCAATGTAATGATATTCACTTGAGATCTGGAAGAGTAGTAGAGCCTATCATAGATGACATAACTGATTCAGATAAAAATGAAACCGAGAAACAAAAAGAAGCTCAACCACCTCCTAACAAAAATGTTGAATTAACAGAACCTCCATTTCCCGAGCGTTTGGTTTTAACCAAAGCAGCTGAAACACCTGCTTTCAATTTTATGGGGGAATTGCAAAATTTGTATATTAAAATTCCACTTTTACAAGCATTAAGAGATGTACCAATTTATGCCAAAACATTAAGGGATATTTGTGTTAAGAAACCTGGTAGGAAAACCAAGGATCCCCTTACAGTACATGTGATGGGAGACTTGTCTGCATTAATGTCCGGAAAAACCCCTCCTGTAAAATATGGTGATCCTGGCCATCCTACTGTCACAGTTCAGATTGGTAAAGCAGTGATTCCCCGAGTTTTGGTAGACTTAGGTGCAGCAATTAATATAATGACTCTGGAAACTTCACAACTGTTACAGCTGAATAACACAATCAGAGATACACCCACCATTTTAGAGTTAGCTGACCGTTCCACAATTAAGCCAGAAGGGGTTGTTGAAGACCTGCTCATTTCAGTTGAATCCTGGAAATATCCAGCTGATTTTGTTGTATTGCAAACTAAAACAAAGCTGGGGGGACATCCCTTAATTCTAGGAAGGCCATGGTTGGCCACAGCTGATGCATTTATTAGTTGCAGATCTGGTTCAATGACAATTTCTAATGGTTATGAAACAAAACAATTAACTCTTTATCCTCACGCTACGCCAGTAGTTAATAATGAAGATTCTATATGGATGGATTATGATGATGATGCTGTTCAGCCGATTCTAACTATAGGACAAGCTTTAACTCTTAAAGACAATACAGAGGATGAAATAATCAATAATTTTATTTGTGAACCTTCTTCTGTTATTGCTGAAACACACAATCAATTAACTGCAATTTTTGAAACTGATGTACAAGAAAAGATTGAACCTGAAGATTCATCTCAAACTTTAACCACGACCCCATCTAAGAGCATGGCAGTTGAAATTGAACCCGGTAAGACATTAAACATAAATCCTGATCTAACAGATGCTGAAACACAGCAACTAATGAAGTTATTACACGAATATAAGGAGGCATTTGCCTGGGATTACACGGACATGAAAGGTATTTCTTCTGAATTATGCACTCACAGAATTTACATTAAAGAAGGATGCCGACCTGTTTGTCAACCCCAAAGACGAATGAATCCTAATTTACGAGAAATTGTTAAAGAAGAACTTCAAAAGTTGCTTAACGCAGGATCTATATACCCCATATCTGACAGTGAATGGGTTTCCCCGTTAGTAATTGTTCCTAAGAAAAACGGGAAATGGAGGGTATGTGTTGACTATAGGGCTTTAAACAAAGCTACCCAAAAGGATCACTTTCCCTTACCTTTCATTGATCAGGTGTTGGACAGTCTTGCAGGGAAGAAATTCTTTTCTTTTCTAGATGGATTCAGTGGGTATAATCAGATAAAAATTGCACCCCAGGATCAAGACAAGACCACTTTCACCAGCCCTTGGGGAACTTTCGCCTATAGAGTTCTCCCATTTGGATTATGCAATGCACCAGCAACCTTTCAAAGAGCTGTTATAGGAATTTTTTCCGATATGCTGAATGATTGTATGGAAATATTTATGGATGATTTTACTCCCTATGGTGTGTCTTTTGAAGAGGCATTACAAAACCTTGAGAAAGTACTTAAAAGATGCATTCAAGCTCACCTTTCCTTAAGTACCGAAAAATGCCACATGATGATGAGTGAGGGAATAGTGCTTGGACATTTTATTTCATCTCTGGGTATTCAGGTAGATCCATCTAAAATATTAGTCATTCAGAATCTTTCTGTTCCTAAAACTCAAACAGATGTGAGAAGTTTTCTAGGACATGCTGGTTATTATAGGAGATTTATTAAAGATTTCTCTAAAATAGCTTCTCCATTGTTTGTATTGCTTATGAAAAATGCTGAATTCAAGTGGACTAATTCTTGTCAAAAAGCTTTTGAAGAACTGAAGCATCAGCTGTCTACTACTCCTATCTTGAAGGGGCCTGACTGGAATCTTCCGTTTCACATATCCTCTGATGCTTCAGACATTGCTATTGGAGCAGTCTTGGGACAAGAAGAAAATCATCTTCCTTATGCTATATACTTTATCAGTAAGAATATGACCTCTGCTGAGCTTAACTATACAGTTACCGAGAAAGAGTTCCTTGCAGTAATCTATGCCATTAATAAATTCAAACACTATATTACTGGTTATCCTACGTTTGTGCACACTGATCATTCAACTATTAAATACTTAATGAACAAATCTGTCACAAATGCTAGAGTTACCAGATGGCTATTACTATTGCAGGAATTTGATATTACAATTGTAGATCGGCCTGGTAAGGAAAATGTGGTGGCTGATTTTCTTTCACGGTTAAAAACTGACAATGACATTCCAGTAGATGATAGTTTTCCTGACGAATATTTGTTTGCAGTTTCTGCTCATTCTCCATGGTATGCAGATATTGCTAATTACTTGGTTGCAGGAAAGCTACCAGCACACCTGTCATATAGAGAAAAGAGAAGAATTGTTCAACAAAGTGCCAGGTACAGCTGGATAAGCGGATGTCTCTTCTATACTGGGCTTGATCAGGAGATCCGAAGATGCATTAGAGAAGATGAAGTGTATGACATATTGAAAGCTTGTCATGATGGCCCTTGTGGAGGCCATTTTGCTGATAAAAGAATAGCGCATAAAATTCTGAGGATGGGTTACTATTGGCCCTCATTATTCAGGGATGCAAAGAAGTATGTAAGGGCTTGTGACAGCTGCCAGAGAATGGGTCAACCCAATCATAGAGACCAAATGCCATTAAACCCCCAGGTAGTTTCTGAACCATTTGAAAGATGGGCCTTGGACGTCATAGGACCCATTAACCCTCCATCCAATCAAAGGACCTATATATTAGTCTGCACAGACTATATGACTAAGTGGGTGGAGGCCAAAGCACTTATTAGAGCCAATAAAGAGGTTGTTCTAGCCTTCTTGTTTGAAGACATTTTCACTAGATTTGGAATTCCCAGAGAGCTAGTTACTGATGGAGGACCTCCATTCAATTCTCACGGTTTTAAATCTACCCTTCACAAATATCATATTCAACATAGAATGACTACACCATACCACCCCCAGGCCAATGGGCAGGTGGAAAGCACAAACAAAGTTTCAGAGGCCATTCTAACTAAAAAAGTGAAGGACAACCGAAAGGACTGGTCCCAAAGGCTCCCTGAGGCATTATGGGCTTACAGGACTACTTGGAGAAACACTACAGGTTTTTCTCCCTATGAATTGGTTTATGGTAAAAATGCTATTTTTCCTGTGGAATTTGAAATTAAAACTTTAAAGACTGCCTTAGCTGTTAATCTTGATTTGAATGATGTGCAGACAGCTAGATTGTAGCAGCTTTTGGAGTTGGATGAAAAGAGATTGGATGCCATTCACCAAACAAACATGATTCAGCAACAAAGGATGAAGTGGCATGACAAAATTATCAAACACAAGCAGTTCCAAAAAGGTAATTGGGCCTTGCTGTATGACTCTCGGTTTGAAAATTTTCAGGGAAAGCTACGTACACGTTGGCTTGGACCATATGAAGTAGATGATGTCTTTCCAAACGGAACGGTAAGACTTGTAACAATTGATGATGCTAAAACACCTCTACTAGTCAATGGCCATAGGCTCCGTTTATATGAGCGCCCTGTTTCTAAAGAGGATTTCAAGACTGCTTGCATGACTGATATTCATTATCTTTTTCTAGGGGAGTCTTCTGCTCCTCACAGCACTTAATTTTCTGCACTATATTTTTAGTATTAGACTAGATTTAGCACTAATAATCCCTGTCAAGGATTGGCATATTACAATTGAATTTTGCAGATTCTGGAAAAGCAATAAGGAGGACAGATTCATCATGAGAAGATCTGAAGCTTTAAATCAAGAAGCTTCTTCCCATCATTTTACCCCCTTTTCCTAAAGCAATATTCCCCCATACCCACATTATTTCTATCACTCCTACCATTCCTGAAATATCCTCCTTCAGTCAGTATCTCCCACCCCTTACTGCTGAAATAATCCCTTACCATTCACAGACCTAAGTCAGTCATCCCAATTCTCTGATTTTTTTTCCCGTTGCTGAAACACCTGTTTCAGCAACGTAACACCAGCTTTTCCCGTTGTTGATCCACCCGTTGCTGAAACACCTGTTTCAGCAATGTATTATCGATTTCCCCCGATTGCTGAAACACCTGTTTCAGCAAGGTATCGTTCATTCTTCAGTTGCTTAAACAACAGTCTCAGCAATTGGGTATCATCAAAGCAGTATCCCTCCTTGCTCTTACAGAAGCTTTCTGGTTCTTCACGATACTTTTGATGAAAATTATTTGGCATATACCAGACTCAATCACACCTTCGTTCTAACAATCCACAGACCCTTCTATGATCATTAAAGCTATTGCAACCGACACTTCGAATTATTAATCAAAGGTAAAGTATAAGGTATATGGTTTTAATGTAATTCGGTTAAATCATATTAAAAGAGAGGATTTCATTTCATAATGATTGCATATCTTTCCACGTCCAATCATTATTACACCATACGTAGGGGGGGGGAATTCCGAAAATGGAATAATTATTTCGCATGAACCAACCTGCCGCCGGTTATCATATCCATTTTTGCCATCATTTAGACTACGCAGCCTTTGTTGCAACAACTAGTCCGATCAGGGTCTGAGAATACTGTATTGTGCCTCTGCGGAAAACTCAAAGCTTCAGCCATGGGAGGGACGGCCATTAGAAATGGGCCCGGCTCCATAAGTCTTCTTCAGTTCTTTCCTGAAGTGTATCAGATCTTCCAACAAGCGGGGTGGACAGCATATTTTGAAAGGTTGGGAGAATTTAACGCAGAAGAAGTATTAGAGTTTGCACAAAACCTTGAAGACAATTTCTCAGTGGTCCGAGGGGTTCGCATTTCAGTGACAGAGGATGACATATTTCAGGTATCAGGGTTTCCAGCTGAGGGCATTCGCTGGTTTAGCAGGAAGCAGGTCGTTCTTAACGCGCAGCAAGAATTCCTGCGCCCGGACAAGCAAGTGGAACCCAGAGGCCGCGGGGTCAGTCTGCACTCACTTCCTCAACCATGGCCATCAGTAGTAGAATTCGTCAAACACTACCTAACATGTGAGGGGCGTTATCAGGTAGTGTACAATCATGACTTTGTTCTGCTAAATCATTTGAGGAATGGAAGACTCATCAATATCCCTTATTATCTGCTTGGTTGTATTAAAAACATGTCGTATTATTGTAAACGAGCCAAATCTCCAATGTCATCCCTTACCCATCACCGCTTATGCCAGCTGCTAATACAGAGGGGTTTTGCTCAGCAAAATCCCCCTCTGCAGGCCCTACTTGAAGTCCCTCTGCAGGCCCTACCTGGAGTCCCTCTGCAAGTCCCACCAGAAATTCCCCAATTACCCGAAGTCCCTTTGCAAACCCCACCTGAAATTCCCCAGCCGGCCGAAATTCCTCAGCAAGAGAAAACGTCCCAACCGTCTGAAAATCCTCATGACATTCCAGAGATTCCTCATGAAGAACAACAGGAGGAAACCCCGCATTCCCCAGTCAACCCAACCCCGAGCTCGCCTCGGTTAGCAGAGCTAACACCTTCTACTATTCCTGTCCCTAGTGATGACTCTCTAACACCCCCTTCTTCACCTGTTAAGAAAAAGAGGAAAACCCCAGCAGTCACAAGCTCCAGACCACGGACAAGGTCTACATCCCAAATTCTTACCCCTCCGGAAAACCCTGTCCCCAAGAAAAAGCCCTCCCTTTCGAAAAAGAGGAAAGGCAGTGGTTTTACTGCCTTCCTATCAAAAAGAAAGAGGACAAAGACTGTTGAGACAAAATCCACTTCCATTTTCCCTAACCCTGCCACTATTCTATTAAAACCCTTATCCCCATCCCAAACTTCCCAACCTGTCTCGTCCGAAGGCACTGTCACACAAAAACCAGTGCCTCGGGATAATATGACATTGTTTGTGGGTCAAGAAGTGACTGCTCCACAAGAACCAGTCACTTGCCCAGTGACTGAAACACAAGAACCAGTCACTTGCCCAGTGACTGAAACACAAGAACCAGTCACTGAGGCACAAGAATACACCAAGCAGGATAATAGTGGGAAATGCCCAGTGACTGCTCCACAAGAACCAGTCACTGAGGCACAGGAATACAACAAGCAGGATGATAATGGGAAATGCCCAGTGACTGAAATACCAGAACCGGAGACTGAGACACAGGAATCCATTCCTAACCCGGTGGATGAAACACAAGAACCACCCACTGTGGTACCAGAACTAGAGACTGAGACACAGGAATCCATTCCTAACCCAGTGGATGAAACACAAGAACCACCCACTGTGGTACCAGAACTAGTCACTGAGGCACAAGAGTCCATGTCTGGCCCGGTGGATGAAACACAAGGACTACCCAGTGTAGTATCAGATCTAGTCGCTGAGGAACAAGAATTCATTCCTGATGAAACACAAGGACTACCCAGTGTAGTATCAGATCTAGTCGCTGAGGAACAAGAATTCATTCTTGATGAAACACAAGGACTACCCAGTGTAGTATCAGATCTAGTCGCCGAGGAACAAGAATTCATTCCTGATGAAACACAAGGACTACCCAGTGTAGTATCAGATCTAGTCACTGAGGAACAAGAATTCATTCCTGATGAAACACAAGGACTACCCAGTGTGGTATCAGATCTAGTCACTGGAGAACAAGAATCCATTCCTGGCACGGTGGATAAAACACAGGAACCACCCATTGTGGTGCAGCAACCAGCTACCACTGTGCATCGACAAAACATTCCAACAGAAACAATCAGCATACAAAGTCCACACACTATGACATCTCTACTGCAGGAAAATGAGTTCCTGAAGTCTGAATTGGAAGCTTACAGAGCTGAATTAGCCATGGCTCGAGAGGCTTTTGAAAAAGAACTCAATCTCCATACATTAGCACACGTAGCCTCAATGCAAAACAGGGAGCCATGTATGGAATATATGTGCAAGGAGTGTGGCACCATTTATCAGAATGCAGGCTATAAAGTAGTTGAAATTCCACTCCCTGAAACAATTATGACAGAGGGAATACAAGAGGAATGCCCTATGGTGCA
Organism: Pinus tabuliformis; assembly: GCA_031772625.1. NCBI lineage: Eukaryota > Viridiplantae > Streptophyta > Pinopsida > Pinales > Pinaceae > Pinus > Pinus tabuliformis. The sequence goes on along the minus strand of CM062813.1, from coordinate 1,000,654,675 downwards.
AGAAGAAGAAGAAATCAAACCAGAAATATCTCATCCTTTGTGGACTGATGCAGCTATCTTGACAGAAGAAACACTGCCCCAGCACACTACTACTGATGCAGCTATTCCGACAGAAGAAACACTGCCCCAGCACACTACTACTGATGCAGCTATTCCGACAGAAGAAACACTGCCCCAGCACACTACTACTGATGCAGCTATCCCGACAGAAGAAACAATGCCCCAACGCATTACCTCTGAGGCAGCCATACAGACAGAGGAAATAGTGTCCCAACCCACTACTTCTGTTAAACAGACACAGACTCGGCCATGGGACCCATTGGAACAACTGAACAGATGGAAAAAGAAACATGCTGAAGAACAGAATATAGTATTACAACAGCATAAGTTGCAATGGCAGAGCTATGTATATACTAACTGGGATAGCTGGGAACAAATACTGCAAGAGCACAGGGAATATAAGAAGGAAGCCAGACAGTCTAAGGAACGGATAGCCTTGATGTTTTCATTGGTGCGGAAGTTGATGGTTACACGTAAACCCTCTGTAAATTACTCTCTCTTTCTTACTGAACGACTAGTTTATTTTCAAATAAAATCAATAGCATATGGCAGACCACATGAATTACTGACTTCAGAGAAATTTGTTGAGACCTTTAAGGAGGCCCCTGAAAGTGACCAGCATCTGCTGTGCGAACTCTACCTTCATAATGAGGCCATTCCTGAAGAAAGGAGAGTTAATCTTACTCCAATTGCAGGTGATATACAAATTAGGGCATTTGCTTCATTTTTGTCTAATCAGCTCACTTGGCAGACTGCGTTCAATGCAAGCAGTCATAATGAGGAGAATAAACTCCTGTGGATTAGACTAGAGCCTGTAAGCCCAGCCATGTTTATAGCACAGTATTATGAATTCTTGCAGAAGCCGGGAATGAACGAGCACATAGAGCAATTACAGGCTTCAATCCTTTTTAAGTGTCAAGAGCATATTAGAATGAAGGGTCCTGCTGCATTGAAGGCCAATGATATCTTTTGGCAGCAGTCAAGTAAGGAAAGACAGGATTATCATCCTTTTAACCCACTCAATCTTCAAGCTGCATTGTCCAGGGTCCCTAAGTATATTGATTGCATTCAACATTGTGGAGTCAATTGGATTGGGTATCATTTCCGTTTTCCAATCTTATGGCTGCCTTCAGAAAAATATCAAAGTCATTATCAGCTGACTGACAGAGAGGAAGCCTCGGCATGGCAACAGTTGCAGACCAACAGCGGGTTCAGAGCTCCTACAGACGCCACCTTCTCCAGCTACTGCTTGAGTAATTTGCATTGCCAGTCCCAGTACTCAGACTCTGATTCAGACGAGGGGTTGCCTGAGGACATGCAACATTTTTAGCTGGGGGGGATGTTAGGACTCCACTATGTACCATTTTTGCTATATATTTTGACATCACTTTACTCTTAAAACCATGAACCTCAATGTCTTTATCATTCACTTTATCCCAAGGTATATAGAAACCTCTTCTTTATTATATGGTTAATCTGTCTTACATTTAATTCCATAATACTCTTATATTTTATCAATTATTGAAGTGCATTGTTGCTAACACAAGTCAAAGATCGCAGATAAGTTATACGCCTTGTTGGGAACGAGCGGCCGTTGCTGAAACAGTTGACTTCGTTGCTGAAACAGCCGACTCCGTTGCTGAAACAGCTGGTCCCGTTGCTGAAACAGCTGGTCCCGATGCTGAAACAGCTAACTCAGTTGCTGAAACAGCCATCAAGCACGCAAATCCCGTTATGCGTAATTTGCGATTCTGGAAGAACTTTTTGTGGATAATAGCAGCAGCCCGAAGATACGGTTACCTGGATTATCTTGAAGATAGCACTTATGTTGTCTCGGTTGTAACAGTATCTCTTTTTAAGAAAGAACAGAATAGTCTTATTTTGAACAGAATCGAGATATTCGCTCTTGTGTAAATTGTAAATGATGTCTCCTCTTTAAAAAGAGGAGACATCATCATTAGAGGGGATCGAACGGTAATTCATAGAACAGCATTGTGTGAGACAGGAGCTAGTCTCCTTTTTGTAATGTATCAGTTTCTTGACAGATGAATAAAGACTTGTTTTGAGCGTTCCAGTTTAAATCTTTCTTCTGGGGAATCTTGTGAGAAGGAAAGGGCCCGCCTTCCTCACAAGATCCACCCCTTTTGTTTCTGTAGTTGTTTATTTCTTTATGTATTTGTATTTTCTTTAATTCTATTGCTGAAACACTAGTTACATGGTTTGTGATACTCTGTTTCTTAGCACTACATGTATTGAATGCACGAGTGGATGATGAGAGCATGTGCTGAAGATCCCTGCACGAAGGGATAGGGTCTTGCTCCCATTGATTGCTTTCTTTTACCTGTAGTGTGATTAGAAACAAGAGGACAAGTGCTGAAGGTTCCTGTTCCTGGGAATAGGGTCTTGACCTCTTGAGGCTACTTCTTTTACAGTGTGATTAGTGCCAGGCAGCAGGTGCTGAAGTTCCCATCAGGGAATAGGGTCCTGTTCCTGCTATGGCTGAATGATTTCTTTCCTTATATATTTATTTTCCTTTGCTGTAACAGAGAAATCGTTTCTGCTATAATCTAATTGACTTCGGCTTTAATTAAGTAGAGTGTGAATTGATAGATTAATGAATTTAACAGAGGTGTGTCTTTCTTTTACTACAACATTGATCTTGCTTTTGAAATTGAGCATATCCAGTGCGCTATTACCTTTGGAATAAAAGACCTTCTCGGGTTGACAATTTATGTGGAGCTCGAATTGTGAAAACAATTAGAGCGGCCAACAAGTCTCTCTGTCCCTTTTCCTGCTTGTATCCTCCTTTTGTGGAGTTTGGAGGATTGATGCCTCAGCTGAAGTTTCTTGCCTTGGAGGTACAGTTTGTTCAGTGGATTTAGGGGCTTCCACTGTTTTCTCTTGCTGGACAGGCTGTTCCTGCCTTTGTTCTTCCTATTGTTGCTGTTCTTCTTGCTGCTGCACTTCTCCCTGCTGCTCCATCTCTTCTTGTTGCTGCACTAGTGTTTCCATTTGCTCTTCAATCATAGGAGGTGGCTGTTACACCTGCTTTTCTTTGCCTTTGCTGGATGTTTGTGGAGTATTGATGGCAGCTTGCTGATGTGTTGTTGAGGATGAGGCAGCTGCTCCAAGTTGTCTTTTATATGAGAGGGGGACCTGTCCACAAGTTTCTAAGTCAACTTCTTTTTGAATATTTCTAGCCTCTCTTTCTAGCAGCTCTTCACTAGTAATTTCCTCTTCTAGGGTGCCCTCTTTCCAGCTCAATGCATTGGCATACTACTCAATCTCAGGCAGCCTCATATGTGAATAGGTACCCAATTTGTATCTTATCCTCCTGAGGGAAAAAAAATGATTGGGGTCATAGGGTATCCACTCAAAACTAGTTTGCAGTTTGAGGGCCTCTAGGATACTATTTGCCTCTTTCCATCCCTCCTCTTTTTTGTTATATAGGAAAGGGCCCAGCTGGCTCCTTACCTTCAACTGCGCCTTCTTGTTCTTACCTTGGAAGTGGAGGTAGTCGGCATTCCCAAATTGCCTGAAGTATTCTAGGGCAAAACGTCTCATAGGGACATACCTTGGCAGCCTATAAGGCTTCAACTCACAGCCATATACTCTAATGACTGTGTGGTCTTGGTAAAAGTACCAATTACCAATGCTGTAGGTTTTGTTTAGATGGAGAATTCTCCTCATGTCATCAGTTAACCTTGGAGGAGAAACACCATACAATAATGTCATAGTTGGATGAATGAATAAGTCTATGAACTCACAGTATGTGTATGGTGATATAGAGGTGCAATGAAAAACAGAGGTCCAAAAGACAACTGACCTTGGATTCCCCTGGGCATTAACTTGCTTCAGGGGGATGAGGAAGCTGCCTGGTTGATAAAACAAGAATAGATGGTAAATGTACGAAGTGTATCTGAACAGTCTTTCCCTTTGCAGATTCATTAGCTGGTCATGGATCCTATCTGCAATATATGTGGCATAGTCATAATGTACAGCTGGAGGCTTTCTAGGAGAGAATATAGACAACATTGCCATTATACTATCATCCACATCCTCCACTCCCTTGAACCCTAGGACATAGCTGATCAAATCCACTAGCATTCTGCCCAATTCATTTAAGTATGCATATCCAATAGGAGGAGTTCTGATGGCTTCAGAGCCTGGTTGTATAAACAGCTGGTTGATTTTGATGATCTGGTCATTTGACAACTTAGTCCCCTTCTTTATCAAGTTCTGCATGTAGAGGGGGGTCAATGGTTTTGTAGTGTGGAAATGCATCATCTCATTTATTCTCTCTGGGGTGATATGGAACAGAATTGAGCCTGTGGGGCTGAGGACAGCTCTTTGGCATGGATCATAGCACTCCTGGCATCTGTGGATCAATTCTGGCATAGGATTTACCTGGGGGAGGTTGTAGATGGGCAAGTTTGAGTCCCAAATCCCTAGGATATCAGCTCCACTAAGGTGCTGGGCTTTCAACTCATTTAGCAACTGAATATTATATTTAGAGCCTATTGGAAACCAATCTAACATTTGATAATCCATATCTCCCAGAGCTTTCCATTCTAACTCCCTGTGAGGGGTATTGAGAGGCTTGATGTTCAGTGCAATTGGAGTTTCCATGGTCTATTAAGCTTCTGACTTGCAGGTGAACTGGTTGAAGTAAGCCGAACAACATAGAGGTGATTCCTTACAATGAAAGTGTGAATTTCAGGGACCAGAGGGTGAATTGAGCACACAGCAATTGAAATATTGTTTAACAGATTGATAAAGACAAATAGCAGGGCTGACCAGAACTTTTCTATGGTGAATTTAGCCAGCAAAGGTTTCTAGCTCACGATTGCGCGAGCTACCTGTGAATTCAGGTTGTTTCAGTCGAATGCAGGTTTCGTAAACTGTTCGTTGTCTTGCCAGAGGGAAATAGGTGCAGGTTACTGGATACTGGATGGTGAATTCAGTGTTTTAACACTCCCTTAACAGTTTGTTTGAAGAAATTTGGATAAAAACCAGGTGCAGAGAATAATTTCGAAAAATACCTTGCGGATTGTCACTGATAGTTGCAAATGCAGGTACGGCAGAGGCGCCCGTGGTTTCAGAGTTGAACGGTGCAGGTTGGCGCTGGTATGGTCGTCAAATTCATGCAACAACAACAATAGTCTCTTTCGGCAGAAGTAGAAAAAACATGAAATTTTGGCTTAAAATAGATTTTTGGCAATATTGGCGCGTTTTTGGGATGACATCAGCATGATGTCATCGGGTGGGGTCGGAGTCGGATGACGTCAGCATGATGTCACCGGGTGATGTGGCAGGTCCTGGTTGGTCCATGGATATGCTGAAGTGGCAGACATATCAGCGAAGGGATGGACGAATGAGGTGATGCGACGGCGGGGTGGCGGTGACGTGGCTCTGACGTGGGCGTGACAGAGGACCAGCAAACCGGGCGGTAAGTGCAATAGTGGTTACGGTTTTCTCGGACCGCTTACGATACGACCCCGGTTTTGTCAGAGGCCGCTCCGAGAGACTTGAGAAGGTGACGCGTGGCCGAGGACTGACGTAACCCTTCGTCATTTTCTCGGGCGCTAACTGTCGGGCGTGGGGGCCGCTCCGATATCAACGAGGGCCGTCGGATCACATGGGTCCGATCCGACGGTTGACGGAAGGGTGATGTGATCGAACAATACGGAGGGGGGGCGGGTTTAATTTATTATTTGTTTTGAAAGCTGCGCCTGGAGGAAAACCTTAGGATATGGGCTTTTGTAAAGTTTCTCAATGTATTTTGGAAAATCAACCATATGCGCCGAAACTTTGGATAAGCGGCAAAAGGTGGGTTTTTTGGGTTTTTTCACAATTTCAAAGGGGTTTATGGGTAGGATGGAGTTTTTATAAGGTTTTTCTTTACAAACGGAGGTTTAATGGGTGGAATGACTTTAAAGAAGGGAGAGGGGTAAGATTTAGGTTCATCAAAGTGACCAGATGCCAATTTGATCCCTGACAGAGGATTTATTGGCTATAATGCCAAGGGGAGGGATATTTATACAAAATTTTGGGTTTATACACCATGGTGTTAATACTAGTAGGGGAAGGGTAACATAGGGGAATTACATAGTAGAGTTAGAGTTAATATGGGGGAAAATGTGAATGAGGGGGAAAATCACTATGTTTATTTGAGACTTACTTAGTTTAGGGAGTAGATAAAAATGAAAAGAGTTTTAGACAAGAAATGTGGCTTCTAAAAGATTAAGAACCACCATGAAACCCTAATCTCTTCCATGAATCTCAGCTGATGAGGGAGTGTTAGTAATGAAATGGAAAGGGGAAGAAGGGAGGTTAGACATGCTTCTTTCTTGCTGCAACTTGATGAAGAATGACACCTTCTCAATTCATTGATTTTGCTTTGGTAAACAAAGTTAGCACACATTCAACTCATAAGAAATGACCTTTCTGCAACCCCAACTGCCTACCCATCTATTTGCCTAGCATTTTTTATTTCTTCTTGGAGGGTGCACTTGGACTTGCAGACCCTTACTTGCCTTTTCTTTTCTTTGGCTTTTCTTTTGTTTTTCTATCTACTTCTACCCTTATTTCTTCCAAGGTCCCAGATTAAGCTGTTGGGAGCCTTTTTTCTCTACCTAAACTACTTGTCTGCCAAGATTAAACAGTTTGGACAGACTTCTTCTCTATTCTACAACTGAAAATTTAAAACATGACATGATCTAGATTAGACTGTTGGACCATCCATAAAAATTTGAGTCCATACCCAGCTATAAGCACAGATTGGATTCTCTTGGAAATATGTGATCTTTGAATCATCAAAGCAGAGCATATTTGGACCTTTTCAGTGCCAATCATGAAATATGAAACCTATTGGTATAGGTAGCTAACAGTGGATCCACATGGGGATGGTGTTTCATTTGAAAGACCAAGAACAGCAGGTCAGAGTGCCTTGCTCCTTAACTGCTCTTGCCAACCTTGAAGTTTGATGCTTTAAAAATGCCAAAATTGTGTGCTTCTCTTCTTGGTAGACTTCTGGTTGTATTCACCTTTCGCTGGCAGTTTAGGAAAACTTTGAGAAATTGCATTTCTACATGTTGACAGAAAATAATATATACATCTGGATATGTACAAGGAAAAACTCAGGGTGCACTTATGGGTGATATTCAAAATAGTGCTTCAGCATCCTGCCATTCACAGGACCTTCATCCAAATCAGTTTCATTGAGACTCTTAAGGAAATAAGTGTTGTTTCCTTGTACTGCTTGGACAGCAAATGGTCCTCTCCAAAGGGAATCAAATTTTCCATGTTTTCCCTTATCCTCTCATCTTGAATCCCACTTGAGGACTTTGTCACCAATGTTGAAATCTTCTGCCTTAGTTCTTCTATCAAAGGCCTTCTTTAATTTTTCTTGTAGAACTTGAACTCTGCTGAAAACTTGGTCTCTAGTTTGTCGTAAACATATGATTTGATTGATTCTTCTTTGCATATCATTTGGTTCAGCTTGGCTTTCTTGAAGAAGTTTCATAACAGGCACTCCTAGTGATGAAGGAAATTTGGCCTCTAATCCATAAACCAACTCATATGGGCTGGTCCCAATTGATCTTTTGGTTGTTAGTCTATCTGCCCATAGGGCATTCACAAGCTTCTTATGCCAATTCTTTTTGTTCTCTTCTAGTACTTTCTTTATGATGTTTACCAGACTTTTATTTGATGACTCAGCAAGGCCATTACCTTGGGGATAGTATGCAGTAGAATGGCCCAAGGTGATGTGAAATTTATGGCAGAAGTTCACCATTTTCTTGGATCTGAAAGCAGCAGCATTGTCTGTTATTATTTTGTTAGGACAGCCAAATCTAGCCAATATGTTGTTCTCCAAGAACTGAATGATAGTGGAATCGTTTGCTTGTCTGCATGGAATAGCTTCAATCCACTTGGTGAAGTAGTCTGTGGCTGTCAAGATCCATCTATGTTGGCCTGAGGATGAGGGCTGAATTTCCCCAATGAAATCCAAGCCCCATTGTTGAAAAGGTCTCTCTGTTGCAATAGGCCTTAAGGGAAGTGGCAGCAACTGTCTCTTTCCCTCAAACACTTGACATTTATGACATGAGGTGGTGAATTTCTTGACATCAGAGAACATGGTGGGCCAGTAGTACCCAGCCCTTAGTATTTTATCCACAGTGGACTTCCAGTACAAGTGTCCACCACAGTCACCTGCATGAAATTCCTTTATGATATTGTCAGTTTCATTCTCAATTAGGCAGTTTAGCAATATTCCTTCATGGTTTTTCCATAACAAATTTCCATCCATAACACAAAATTTAGAAGCTTTCATTTTCAAAAACCTACATTTAGTTCTGGACAATCCTGGGGGAGCACAGAGGTTTTGCAATACATAACATATATCAGAGTACCAAGGGGATTGTTCAAAGGCTACATTGATCTTTAGAGTCGCCAGCTCCGGTTCACTGTCCAGCTGGTTAATGTCTAAGGCTTGGAAATTTTCTTCCGTCATTAATTTGGCCAAGCCTTGCCATTTTATTAGTTTTGTAGGTTTTATCTCAATGTCAAATTCCAAGATGTTGGCAATCCACTTTCCTCTTCTGCCCTCTAAATTTTCTTGGGTGAGAATGTCTTTGACAATAGGACTTGGCACATATGCTATAACATGGGAATAAAGGATATAAATCCTAAAGTCTTTAATGGCTTTGACCAAAGCATAAGCTTGCTTTTCCATGATTTGATACTTTAAAGGTGCATCTCTAAGAGCTTTGCTAAAGAAAGCAATTGGCTTCTCATTTCCTTGGTCATCTTTTTGCAATAAAACAGCAGCAATGGTATGCTGGGAGGCAAAAGAGAAAATGATAAAGTCCCCGTCAAATTGAGGATTGGCAAGACTGGGGTTTGGGTAAGGGCCAGTTTTATACCTTCAAAGGCCTGATTGGCTTCAACAGTCCATTTGACTTTTGAATCTTTCTTTAGCATGTTATTTAATAATCTGATTAGTTCTGCTAAGTTTGGGATAAACCTTCTTAAGAAATTGATTTTTCCCAAGAATCCTTGCAACTCTTTGACATTTCTTGGGTGGGGCATTTGTAGGATAGCCTGTATCCTATCTGGGTCAATTCTAATGCCATCTTTAGAAATGATGTGGCCCAACAGCTTACCTTCCTCTAAACCAAACAGGGATTTCTTGGGATTTAAGGAAATTCCATATTTTCTGCATTTTAGGAAGATCTGTCTCAAATGTTTTATATGTTCTTGGTCTGATTTTGAGAAAGGTGTAAGGTCATCTAGGTAAATGACTAAAAAGTCATGAATCTCTTTGGAAAAAGCAATATCCATTGCTCTTTGAAAAGTTGCCCCTGCATTTTTCAATCCAAAAGGCATCTTTACATATTTGAAAGTTCCCCATGGGGTAGTGAATGCTGTTTTGTCTTGATCATCAGGGTGTACCAGGATTTGATTGAAGCCTGAAAATCCATCCAGTAATGAGATCCTTGAGGCCCCTACCACTCTTTGGAGAATGTGATCCATCTTGGGTAAGGGATAGTTGTCTTTGAGGGATACTTGGTTCAGATTCCTTAAGTCCACACACAGCCTAATTTCACCAGTCTTCTTTCTTGTAGGGACTAAGTTGGAGATCCATTCAGAGAATCTGATTGGTGCTATGATGCCTGCCTTGAACATTTTTTGTACCTCTTGTTCCATTGCTGGGAGAAGCATAGGATTGATTCTCCTCAATTTTTGTTTAAAGGGCTTCTGATCAGGTTTGAGAGGGATTGTATGCTGGATAACAGAGGTGTCATAGTACTTTAGGTCCTCATAACTCCATGCAAAGACATCCTGGAACTCTTTAAAGAGTTCAATGTATTTAGGCTTTTGGTCAGGAGGTAAAGAAGCAGACAATTTAATTATTTTGGGTTTTTCAATTGTACCTATGTTGCATTCTTCAATGGCTGCATTTAAGGGCTGCATTTTTGGTTTTCTGGGGATATCATTTGAATCAAAGATGTCCTCTAGTGGGGTTAGGCCTGCTGGTAGAAAATTTTCTTTCAGCTTTATGATTTCAGTTTCAGCATTGGCCACTTCCTCACCATTGATTGATTGAATTTGCTGAATGTTGTCTTTGTTGAAAATAGTTGGATTTAGCATTTGTTTTGCTGTTCTAGGTGATATTGGGTGAGTAATCTGTTGAAACTATATTTGTGATGGACTTTCTCCATCAAGTATTTGTGACTGACTTGCTGTATCAAGTATTTGTGATTGACTTGCTGTATCAGTGTCAATATTTAATCCTGCAAATTCTTTCTGCAGGGTTAAAAAATGGTTTATTTGCTTGTCATCCTCAAATACTTTCCAATCATTAACATTGTTTGGAATGGAGGGTTTGTGTTTTACCTCAGCTGTAAAAAAATGATGAGGCTTAAAAGGCAGCTTGCAGGTACTTGCAAAGGTGGCTAAACTATGAGCATGTAGATTGTGGGTTCTAGGAATTTTAGTGATTTGGAATTCAGAGAAAGAGTTTAGTACCTCAGCAACAGCAGACCTATAAGTCCTTAGTCTTTTTTCATTGGTGACAAAATTTCCCTTCAATTGTTGGATAACTAAATCTGAATCACCCATGATTGAAACCCTGGCAGCTTGTAAGAACTTTACTAACTTGAGGACTAGTAAAAGAGCTTCATATTCTACCATGTTATTAGTACATCTGAAGCTCAATCTATAGGCTCTGCCCTCTGCATGACTATTTTCTTTATTGTGTACCCAAACTCCAGCTCCTGCCCCTAACTTGTTGACTAAGCCATCAAATTCAAGGAACCATAGAATATCCTGTTGGGAAGGAGATTTAATGATCTGTTCATGGGCTGGCAATGTGAGTAGAAGTTGTGGTTTTTCATCTAGCTTGTCTTCCAGGACAGTTTCATCATTTGATTGGGTATGCTTGATATTTAGAACAGCAGCAGTATCTAGTGTTTGAATGACTGTTGTTTCATGGGTGGTAATTCTTTCATTTGAGTCTTCCTCCTGTATGAGTATCTTGGTTTCAACCTCACCTTTTGAGGGAGTTGTGGTGTCATTGAAGAGAATGTATGAGTCTATGTCTGAATGGACAGCATATATGGGAAAGTTTTGAGGCTTTTCTTCACTGCTGACCATGTATTTCATGAGTGTTTCTCTGTACAGTCTTTTTGGTTGCCCAAAAACAGAGATGGTGGCATAGGACATGTCTAATTGCAGGGAACCTTGGAGTTTAGCTCCCCAAGATCTTGATAACAGCATCCCATACTTAGGTGGAATATCAGCAACTACCACATCCATTAGGATTGTCTTGTTTGGGTATTGAACCAGAGACACACATAAATATTTTATGAGACCTAGACACTTGACTTGGCTGGAGTCAAAGGAAAACAGGTCCTTGTATGGTCTTGTTATGTCTAGATTCAATCTCTCCATGACTGCTTTTCGCATAAGATTGTGAGAGGCACCTGAGTCAAACATTGCATTATGTAATATTTTATCATGAATATGTAAACTGACATAGAAAGGTAATACCCCTATGACTACCATTTTTCCATCCACTTCTGGGCCAAACAGTAGTTCTGGGGTGTCATCCAGGACATTGACATCATCTTTGTTGCTAGTGAGTTGAAGGGACTTCTTGATCTGTAGTTTATAGATGTCATGCTTAGCTAGTTCTGAAAGCAGGATTGCTACTTTTAGTTTGCCAATTTTAGTTTCTAGGTCAAAAGGTTTTTCAGATTGGGTCTTGGGGTTATGGATAACAGTCCTTTCCTTGTTCATTAAATCTTCTTCTTGATTTTTATCTTGACTTTGGGACTTGCCTCTTTTACTCCCCTCTTGGGGAGTAACCTTTAAACTAGGTTGAGAAGGTGGAGTGGCCATAGGGTGTTGTTTTAAGGACAGTGGTTCAGTGATCTCTTCAATAATCACTTCTTCTGCAGGTGAATTTATTTTGTCATTAGGCTCTGTGACTATGACTCTTTCAAGCTGCTGATTATCCTTTATCTTTTCAGGCTGGTTTACATTTACAGTTCTGCTCCTCAGCTTGTATTGTTTATGGACTTCATAGACAGCAGTATCATAGCCTTGTTTGAAGTCAAAGGATTCACCTAATTTAGTTTGGAACAGTTTGATTTCATCATCCTCATGATCTTCTTGTGTTAAGAAAACTTGACTTTCACCATCTAGACCCATTAAATTAATCTCAGGATCTTCATTGGGCTCTATTGATGTGGAAGTTTCTACATAATTTTCTTGGAAAGGGGGTCTTATGTCTTGGTCAGCACTGGTCTTGCCAACATTTGGGTTTTGAGTTCTCCTAAAATTTGGATTCCTAGGAGGGTTGTTTTGTGGTGGTTCCCATGATGATTTTCTTTCAACCGATTCCACTCTATCACCCAATCTTTTCATTCCAGTGAGAATTGCATCTAGCTTTTGATCAAAGGCAGAGGGTTCCTCTTTGAAAGCAGTCCTCTTTTCCAACCTTGCCCTGTTCCTTTTCGAAATTAGGTTGGCTTCCACTGTGACAGCAACCCTTTGGGCCTCTGCAAGGGAATCAGGATCTCTTTCCTTCAACTGATAGGCCATGTCAGGGTCAAAACCATCAGGGAATTTTTACAAGGCTAAATCAGGAGGAGGTCTTAAATTTTGTGGAATCGCGTTATATACATTGTTAAATCTTGCACAATACTCCAAAAAAGTCTCTTGGGGACCTCTTTTGATAGTGTCATATTCCCCAAGTATGTGCAGAGGATCTTTCTTCTTCTCCCATCTACTAGTAAAGGCTTGATACAGTTCATCAGGAGTTGTAATGGAATTTGCATTCAGGGATCTAAACCAAGTTCTTACATCCCCAGTTAGGCTTTGAACAAACATCCTCATTCTGACACTGTCATCATCTATTTCATAGGTCTCAAAATGGTCTTGCATCCTTTTAGCATGCTGGACAGCTGTCAAAGGGCCGTTGGAGTCAAAATATGAGATTTTGGTTTGGTAATCTTGGGGTAGAGCTGCAGCATTAGCTGGTATCTGCAAGGGTGCATATCTGTTAGCCATATTTACAGGGTTTAGAGGATTAACAGGGGCAGCTGGGATAATAGGAACAGTGGGTACCACAGGGGTGACAAGTAGGGGTGAACCTAGAGTGTTGGTCAAGGGGATATGTGCAGTGGATGAAGATGTGAGAGGAGGACTTTGAGATGTGGATGGTGAACTAGGGGAATTAGGGGTAGACCGGAAGAGGACCTTGCATGGGGTAGAGATAAGGCTGGGATGATCTGAATCTGAGGTTAAATCAGCAGGCTGCTCCTACCTTTGCTGCCTCCTAATGTTTCTAGGGATAGTATTTGGATTATCAACAATGATGGGTGGATTAGGGTCAGGATTTGCCCTAGTATGCCGTGGATTTTTCTTGGGAGCCAGCTTCTAACTGTTTTTGGATTTTATAGGAAGTTTTTATATTTGCAAGGACTGGACAAAGATTTTGGAATGGCTATATATATTTCAAAGCTGAGATGAAGATTCACTGAAAGAGCTCTTCCCTAAAACTGTCAATGTTACACATAAACAGTTTTGAAGGCCTCCTGACTGATTTTCAGGCTTGATTTGCAGCTTTGAGAGATGTATAGAAATTGGAAAATCCTAAGTATCCACAGTGGAGTCGCCAATTATGTTAACACCCAGGTTGTTCCCTACGACTCCCAAGGGAATACAGTCCGGGTAACCACTAACCAATCTTTGGATTACAGTGCCTAGCCACACTATAATCAGAGAGGGCTCTCTCTTTATAATTTGTCTCTGTTTTGTGGAGATTTTAGGCTAGCAATGAAATGATGGTGTTTAGTTTTGTGCTTTGGTTGAGGGATATCTTTTCTGTACATGAAGTGTGAAATCTGCAGATAAGTTTATTTCATTGGGCAATGGAGTCTATGGCTATAAGTGTTTAGAAACCTTGAGGTGATTTACTGAAATTACAGGGCCAATTAAATATTTCATATAAAAAAGTTAGATTATGAAGGTGATATGTAACCAACCAGTGAAAAGCTTTTAAGAATTTTCCACTAAAGATGGGGTGTGGGGAAGAGATAGATGCCTCAGGAGAAAACTTGAATTCCTGAAAATATTTATCACAGTGAGAGATATAGCTTGAAAGTGTAGCAATTAAGAATTACTCCTTATTTACTCTATCTGGAAGAAAACATTTATAACAGCTTAGATTGAGTTCAGGGTAATCTGCGATTAAATCCTGGAATTATTCTTTTACTTTGCCATTAAGTGTAAAATTCAGAAACATGAAAGAACATGAAAGACTAGAAAACAGATAACAGAGAGATTAAAAGAAGACTTATTGTGCTATGAAACATGCAGGAATCCTGTAACATTCAGCCAGCCACCACAGTGCATCAAGAAACACAGAGCTTTGGAAATTCCATCCACCTTTTGTATTATTTTTCTGAGAGTTGTACAGCAACAGAAGTATAGAAATGAAATCAACAACAACCCCTTGCAAACTCATGCGAATGGGACTTTATAGAAATGTTTATACAAAATATCTCAGGCATTGAGTCATCTGAGAGAGAAATATCTTCATTACTTCGTACAGAAAAGTAGAAAAGAAGTTATTACAGCTTTGAATGCAACATAACTGCTTTTTAAGTCTGTCAGAGGATATTTTTACCTTTGGAGGTCATTGAGTCGGTTGGAACGCTTTGCTTTAATGCTGGAAAATGTGTCTTTATGTTTGTTGCGCTGTATTTTCTCGGCCCTGCCACCTCTGACTGTGCTTGCTGCTGTGGTGACCGAACAGCGTTGCTGAGTTGGCTCAGCCTTTCATTTTTCCTCTGTATGCCTATCTACCAAAATTTTCCCTGTGTATGATTACTTGTAAATTTGAAAAAACATAACATTACAGGTTCTGGCTTGATAATATTAGCTGTGTCAATCTATTCCAGACTTCCTGTGTGGGCAATTGGTGCTTCACAATTGCCTCTATGGTTTCATCTGCTTCTGTATATTTATCGAAATTTGGAGGCACATCGAACAGATGATTGATCTCGTTCATAATGAAAAACAGGTTTTCCACCCTATTATATAGAGTCTGCCCTGATGCTGGCCCTGATTCTGCTGAAGTGTTGGGCTGTGCTGCAATTTGACTTGCAGCAAAGGCATTGACCCTTTTAGCATAATTTTCACGGGTGAGCAGTCTTCCCACACTGCTTAGTATGCTGGGGAGGCCTCTGTTTTGTAATACCTGAAACCTGTCCATGAACTTGTTGATTTCGGTCTGCATGTCTTGGGTTCTCCTTTCTAATGTTCCAACCAGGTTTCTTAATGTCAGGACCCTTTTAACCATTGAGATTGTCTCAATCCTGTGAGCAATTCCCATGGTGGTCAATTGAGAGCTTGTCCTGTTATTTAATATGTTGATCATCCTATTGGCAGCATCAGGCATGTTACCAAGGCTTGCTCTTGCTCTGTGTATCTCCCTATTTGCCTTTGTAATGAGTGCTGATTGTTCATCGATGGTCTCAATGAACTGCCACTGATCAGTAATGGACTGGCCAATATTGGCCCACAGGACTATTTTGAGCTCTGATGTCACCTTATCTAGTGTGAGCTCTTTCTCAAGCTCAGTTATTCTCTTTTTGAGAGCTCTTATATCTCTTTCCTTCTCAGCCACATTCTGTTTGCTCTTGCCATATCTTTCATTTACTTTAGCCAAAGATTCTTTGGCTTGATTAAGCTCTAACATTTGAGCTTCCAGGACTTGAATTTCATTTTGAAGCTTCTGCATATCCAGACTATGAGTCTTCTCTGTTGTTGGTGCAGCTGTCGATGTGGTTGGTGCTGTAGGTTCTGTTTGCTGAGGAGGAGGAGTAGTAGTTGGAGCAGCTTCCTCAAGGTTGATTACTTCAGGAGGAGGCTTGGAGGTTTGCCCTTCTTCTCTTTGTTTCAAGGCTGCCTGTAGTGCTGCTTTTGCAGCCTCCGATTCTCCCAGCTTTTCCTGAGTTTGGATTAGCTGCTTGTACAAAGATATCAACAAGGTTGTGGCCTCTTGATCATGTCTTTCCTGGGCAACATCATCTGTTTGAGGGTGAATTGTGGCTGGGAGTTTGATCTTTCTCCTCAAGGCTGCCATGTCTGCATCCCTCAATTTTAATATCTCTTGTATGCCCTTGATATCTTTGGGATCATGCCCAATCTCTATGATGATGTCCTCTAAGGACCTTATTCTGTTGTCCTTTGCCTGGGATGATGCTCTCTCCAACTCTAGCTGAGAGGCTGTATTGTTAAGGCTATTTTGTAGCCTGTAGTTATCCAATGTTTGGTCTGCCAATGAAGCATAGACCATCTCACCCGTTTGCTTATGCAGTTCTATCTTGTCCATTGGGTGGATATCCTTGGCAAGGACTTCCAGGTTAGTCCTCAAGTAGTCAAAGGCAGATTGGGGCTGCACTGCTGTTGGCATAAAATGACTCATGATCATTTTGCCTTCCTGCACATCATATGCAGACATGAGTCTTTGTTGATTGGTCGGAGCCATGTTTAACAGATGGTTATACAGCTGTATCTTGATGGGCTCATTTCGCCTCTTAATGTCGATGAACTGCTGTTTAATGCTGAGTCCACCTTCCCTTTGCTGATTTGAGGAACTCACTTCTCCTCCCATTGCTCTATCTTGTTCCTATTGAAAGGAACTTGCTGATGCTTCCCTGCCAGGTGGGACCATACCAAAAGACTGTCCTATTGGCATTTCTTCCTCTGAGAAGGGATTGATTCTCTGTCTTTTCTCCCCATGAGTTGCTGATGTTGTAAGGGGAGTCTCTCTGTCCCTTTTCCTGCTTGTATCCTCCTTTTGTGGAGTTTGGAGGATTGATGCCTCAGCTGAAGTTTCTTGCCTTGGAGGTACAGTTTGTTCAGTGGATTTAGGGGCTTCCACTGTTTGCTCTTGCTGGACAGGTTGTTCCTGCCTTTGTTCTTCCTGTTGTTGCTATTCTTCTTGCTGCTACACTTCTCCCTGCTGCTCCATCTCTTCTTGTTGTTGCACTAGTGTTTCCATTTGCTCTTCAGTCACAGGAGGTGGCTGTTCCAGCTGCTTTTCTTTGCCTTTGCTGGATGTCTGTGGAGTATTGATGGCAGCTTGCTGATGTGTTGTTGAGGATGAGGCAGCTGCTCCAAGTTGTCTTTTATATGAGAGGGGGACCTGTCCACAAGTTTCTAAGTCAGCTTTTTTTTGAATATTTCTAGCCTCTCTTTCTAGCAGCTCTTCACTAGTAATTTCCTCTTCTACGGTGCCTTCTTTCCAGCTCAATGCATTGGCATACTGCTCAATCTCAGGCAGCCTCATATGTGAATAGGTACCCAATTTGTATCTTATCCTCCTGAGGGAAAAAAAATGATTGGGGTCATAGGGTATCCACTCAAAACTAGTTTGCAGTTTGAGGGCCTCTAGGATACTATTTGCCTCTTTTCATCCCTCCTCTATTTTGTTATATAGGAAAGGGCCCAGTTGGCTCCTTACCTTCAACTGCGCCTTCTTTTTCTTACTTTGGAAGTGGAGGTAGTCGGCATTCCCAAATTGCTTGAAGTATTCTAGGGCAAAAAGTCTCATAGGGACATACCTTGGCAGCCTATAAGGCTTCAACTCACCGCCATATACTCTAATGACTGTGTGGTCTTGGTAAAAGTACCAATTACCAATGCTGTAGGTTTTGTTTAGATGGAGAATTCTCCTCATGTCATCAGTTAACCTTGGAGGAGAAACACCATACAATAATGTCATAGCTGGATGAATGAATAAGTCTATGAACTCATAGTATGTGTATGGTGATACAGAGGTGCAATGAAAAACAGAGGTCCAAAAGACAACTGACCTTGGATTCCCCTGGGCATTAACTTGCTTCAGGGGGAGGAGGAAGCTGCGTGGTTGATAAAACAAGAATAGATGGTAAATGTACGAAGTGTATCTGAACAGTCTTTCCCTTTGCAGATTCATTAGCTGGTCATGGATCCTATCTGTAATATATGTGTCATAGTCATAATGTACAGCTGGAGGCTTTCCAGGAGAGATTATAGACAACATTTCCATTATACTATCATCCACATCCTCCACTCCCTTGAACCCTAGGACATAGCTGATCAAATCCACTAGCATTCTGCCCAATTCATTTAAGTATGCATATCCAATAGGAGGAGTTCTGATGGCTTCAGAGCCTGGTTGTATAAACAGCTGGTTGATTTTGATGATCTGGTCATTTGACAACTTAGTCCCCTTCTTTATCAAGTTCTGCATGTAGAGGGGGGTCAATGGTTTTGTAGTGTGGAAATGCAGCATCTCATTTATGCTCTCTGGGGTGATATGGAACAGAATTGAGCCTGTGGGGCTGAGGACAGCTCTTTGGCATGGATCATAGCACTCCTGGCATCTGTGGATCAATTCTGGCATAGGATTTACCTGGGGGAGGTTATAGATGGGCAAGTTTGAGTCCCAAATCCCTAGGATATCAGCTCGACTAAGGTGCTGGGCTTTCAACTCATTTAGCAACTGAATATTATATTTAGAGCCTATTGGAAACCAATCTAACATTAGATAATCCATATCTCCCAGAGCTTTCCATTCTAACTCCCTGTGAGGGGTATTGAGAGGCTTGATGTTCAGTGCAATTGGAGTTTCCATGGTCTATTAAGCTTCTGACTTGCAGGTGAACTGGTTGAAGCCGAACAACACAGAGGTGATTCCTTACAATGAAAGTGTGAATTTCAGGGACCAGAGGGTGAATTGAGCACACAACAATTGAAATACTATTTAACAGATTGGTAAAGACAAATAGCAGGGCTGACCAGAACTTTTCTATGGTGAATTTAGCCAGCAGAGGTTTCTAGCTCACGGTTGCGCGAGCTACCTGTGAATTCAGGCTGTTTCTGTCGAATGCAGGTTTCGTAAACTGTTCGTTGTCTTGCTAGAGGGAAATAGGTGCAGGTTACTGGATACTGGACGGTGAATTCAGTGTTTTAACACTCCCTTAACAGTTTGTTCGAAGAAATTTGGATAAAAACCAGGTGCGGAGAATAATTTCGAAAAATACCTTGCGGATTGTCACTGATAGTTGCAAATGCAGGTACGGCGGAGGCACCTGTGGTTTCAGAGTTGAACGGTGCAGGTTGGCACTGGTATGGTCGTCAAATTCATGCAGCAACAACAACAGTCTCTTTCGGCAGAAGTATAAAAAACACGAAATTTTGGCTTAAAATAGATTTTTGGCAATATTGGCGCGTTTTTGGGATGATGTCAGCATGACGTCATCGGGTGGGGTCGGAGTCGGATGACGTCAGCATGACGTCACCGGGTGATGTGGCAGGTCCTGGATGGTCCATGGATATGCTGAAGTGGCGGACACATCAGCGAAGGGACGGACGAATGAGGTGATGCGACGGCGGGGTGGCGGCGACGTGGCTCTGACGTGGGCGTGACAGGGGACCAGCAAACCGGGCGGTAAGTGCAATAGTGGTTACGGTTTTCTCGGACCGCTTACGATACGGCCCCGGTTTTGTCAGAGGCCGCTCCGAGAGACTTGAGAAGGTGACGCATGGCCGAGGACTGACGTAACCCTTCGTCATTTTCTCAGGCGCTAACTGTCGGGCGTGGGGGCCGCTCTGATATCAACGAGGGCCGTCAGATCACATGAGTCCGATCCGACGGTTGATGGAAGGGTGATGTGATCGAACAATACGGAGGGGGGGCGGGTTTAGTTTATTATTTGTTTTGAAAGCTGCGCCTAGCGGAAAACCTTAGGATATGGGTTTTTGTAAAGTTTCTCAATGTATTTTGGAAAATCAACCATATGCGCCGAAACTTTGGATAAGCGACAAAAGGTGGGTTTTTTGGGTTTCTTCACAATTTCAAAGGGGTTTATGGGTAGGATGGAGTTTTTATAACGTTTTTCTTTACAAACGGAGGTTTAATGGGTGGAATGACTTTAAAGAAGGGAGAGGGGTAAGGTTTAGGTTCATCAAAGTGACTAGATGCCAATTTGATCCCTAACAGAGGATTTATTGGCTATAATGCCAAGGGGAGGGATATTTATACAAAATTTGGGGTTTATACACGATGGTGTTAATACTAGTAGGGGAAGGGTAACATAGGGGAATTACATAGTAGAGTTAGAGTTAATATGGGGGAAAATGTGAATGAGGGGGGAAATCACTAAGTTTATTTGAGACTTACTTAGTTTAGGGAGTAGATAAAAATGAAAAGAGTTTTAGACAAGAAATGTGGCTTCTAAAAGATTAAGAACCACCATGAAACCCTAATCTCTTCCATGAATCTCAGCTGATGAGGGAGTGTTAGTAATGAAATGGAAAGGGGAAGAAGGGAGGTTAGACATGCTTCTTGCTTGCTGCAACTTGATGAAGAATGACACCTTCTCAATTCATTGATTTTGCTTTGGTAAACAAAGTTAGCACACATGCAACTCATAAGAAATGACCTTTCTGCAACCCCAACTGCCTACCCATCTATTTGCCTAGCATTTTTTTTTCTTCTTGGAGGGTGCACTTGGACTTGCAGACCCTTACTTTCCTTTTCTTTTCTTTGGCTTTTCTTTTGTTTTTCTATCTACTTATACCCTTATTTCTTCCAAGGTCCCAGATTAAGCTGTTGGGAGCCTTTTTTCTCTACCTAAACTACTTGTCTGCCAAGATTAAACAGTTTGGACAAACTTCTTCTCTATTCTACAACTGAAAATTTAAAACATGACATGATCCAGATTAGACTGTTGGACCATCCATCAAAATTTGAGTCCATACCCAGCTATAAGCACAGATTGGATTCTCTTGGAAATATGTGATCTTTGAATCATCAAAGCAGAGCATATTTGGACCTTTTCAGTGCCAATCATGAAATATGAAACCTATTGGTATAGGTAGCTAACAGAACGTAGGACCTTAGGTACGTACCCTAAACATTAGAATTTGCTTAAAAGTAAAAATGATGGTTGTGTGTGTGTGTTTCTTTGAATAAGCAATTTTCAGTCTGGTAGAGTCTTAGCCCAAAGGACCCTAGGGGTACTTTCCCTTCAACCAGAATTGGCGACTCCACTGGGGACAACACTCTTGTTGTTCCTAGTTTGGGTAGTCTTCAAGACAATCAAGACTCAGCCCCTCTGTTTGCTGGCTCTGACTCTCTGATCTGTTCTTCAACTCCAAGATTTTCCAGTTTTTTCAGTCTGTATTTTTTATTTTTCTTGTAAAACTTCAGATACGCTCTTTGTTTGGATTACAGAAGCGTATATACGCAAGTTGTACTAAGTGAACCCACGTATACGCGAGTTTTCTCAGTTACAGTCGCGTGTACACACATTCTGCACACCACTGCAGGCGCGTATATTATATAATTTTCAAGATTTGTAAATTTTCTTTTTGCTGAATGTTTGTCTGGTAGTTTGGGTCAGTTTTAAGCAGTTATTTTCCAGTAACAGTTCTCTGTTTAACAGGGGGCATCTTGTTCTGAACTCTTTCTAGTTATAAGGAGTATTAGTCTTGTTTTCGTTGATTGCAAGCGTCATTGATTTTTGACACACAAGATTTTTGTTTAAGAATCTTGATTGCTCTGTTTCGGCAGAGTAGGAAGATTGGGTTCAATCTTTGTGTCCATTTTTGCTTTCATGACACTTTTTGTTTGCTTAACGAAATCATTTTTGTGACCACTTGCTCCTTAGTTTCGAGAAAGTTGTTTGTTACCATTTTCTTGAAACTTGTCTTTTGATCTTTTGGACTTTCATTGCTGCTTTTGATTGTCAAGAGTGATTTCGAACACATTTATTTTTGTTGGGTTTTCATCATTTCAAAGGTGTGAATTCGCAAAAGTGTTCGGTTGCCTTTTCTTCAATCATTAGTGTCAGTATTTTTGAGAGCATTCCTTGAAAAAGACTTCTTTGTTGATTGAAAGAAAATCTTTTGAAAGTTTTGAGTTTCGCTTTCTTAAACTTGCTTTTCATTTGATTTCCTTTTTTGCGAAGTGAAAGTGCTTTGTGTTTATCTTCGAACTTGTTTTTATTGTTTGGACGAAATGATTGGTAACACATCATCTTCTATCTAAGCATCTTAGTGGCAAGACAAATTTGATAAGAAAGCAACTTTCCTTCTTTGTTTTTAGAATAGTCTTTAAATCTTGCATTCACATATAGTTCTTGCATTAGCATAGCTTTGCATCCTCTTTTAGGCATACATAGCTTTGTTAGTTTTTGTGAGTGTGGAGTCTGAAAAGAAAAAGAAAATTTGTTTATATTGAAGTACCTCTGAACCTCATAGAAATTGCCCTTCATCGAAAAACGAAAAAGTGCATGTGCATGTAGTTAGGATAGTTTCTTTTTGCGTCCTAAAAACACCACAAGTTTCACTTCCGTTACCTTGTGACGTAAAGAACAGCCTAATAAAATCAAGTGCTAAATTAAAATCCACTAGAACTTTTTATTTTAGTCAGTTACACCAACAAGTTTAGGATTTTTAGGGTCTTGGATTAGGCGAGTGGAGAGTTAACTCTCCAAGGCCACATGAAACGTCAAACATAAGAGTCTGATTAACGAGAGTAAATCCAATAGCGTTAGGAAGACCAGGAAAGCTCCGGATCTGGGAGTTAAGCACGAGGGTCTGTGAAGACAGGGAAGAGAGATACCCCCTCTCCTACTTGTCCGAACTTACCTCACGACTGTTCCGCCTGGCTTCTGCGACGAGTTGGTACCCATAGTTGCCTCTCCTAGGGATCTACACAGGTGGCTACGGAGGGGAATCCCGTGGCACCTGAGGTCGACGTTGTATTACTCTCGACAGTACTACTGGAGGGAACCCTTGCGAAGCTTGGGGGCTTGCACCGGCGCAGGTTGTTGCTAGGAGGTCAGCGTAACTTCCTCTGTTACCTTCGCTAATAGGACTGGGCCGTCATTATCCTAGACTATCTTCGGAAGGCCCCTAACTCCACTTTCTTGTATTTTGGTGTCCGGTCCTCATCACCAGGAGCAGAAATACTTGGAAGTTGTTTGACTGGCTGTATCTTTAGGGACTTTATAGTGAGTGCTCTTTGCTCCTTGTATATAGTTGGATTTAGGTATTTTTGTCTAGTCACATTTGGACTTTGTGGTCTGAGTGACTGGCTTACCACTCTACCGATCTTGAAAGGCTTTTGGTCGTTCTTTCAGAAATTGTGGAGTTGCCTCCTCAAGGGCAAAGGTTTTGATTGCTTATCCATATTCCTTGAAGAGTTATTTCTATATTCCCGCAAGGGAAAGGGTCTTTGGATCAGTTAGATATGGCTAATATTCCTGTGGAAACCAACCAAGGTACCCTTCCAAAAGGGGATCCTTGTGCTTTTCCTTTCTTTGGAAACGTTGGTACTCCCTTGATGGCCACTTTGAATATTCCTGGGTTGAATGTTGGACTACCCGTTTGGTTGTGGTCCACTCCGAATATTCCGAATGCTCTTGAAGCTTCTCAGTTGAATGCTTTATTTCAAGGGCATCACATGGGTGCTAATTGTTCATCTTCTTTCAAAGAGAAATCTAGGATTCCTTCATCTCCTCCTTCTTGCAACAAGAAATCTAAAAAAAGGAGAAAAAGGAAGTCAAAGAAGAAGAATAAGTCTATCCTTTCATCTTCAATCTCTGCGAGTCATGTTGGAGATGAGTCTTCAGCTGCTGCAAGTCATGCTGGGGGCACAAGTCTAGTCACTGCAAGTCACACTAGCACTTCATCTTCAACCTCTGCGAGTCATGTTGGAGATGAGTCTTCAGCCACTGCAAGTCATGCTGGGGGCACAAGTCTAGTCACTGCAAGTCACACTAGCACTTCATCTTCAACCTCTGCGAGTCATGTTGGAGATGAGTCTTCAGCCGCTGCAAGTCATGCTGGGGGCATGAGTCTAGTCAATGCGAGTCATACTAGCAAAGAGTCACTGACCTCTGCAAGTCATGTTTAGGACTCTCCGCAAACCACTGCTAGTCATGTTGGCGGAATGGAGGTTGATAAGAAACCTGGACGTAGAAGTTTTAAACCTAAGTTCCCTTGTAAGATATGCAAGGGAGACCATCTTACTCATTTATGCCTTGGTATTCCAGAGATTCAAAGGATATGGTCCGAGTCTAAAAGTACTTCTGCTCCTAGATCTGATATGGTTTCTCAACAATCCCATCAACCATTGGTTGATAATGTGGTAGAGCTAGTGCAATCGCTGGCCGATTACACTCCTTTTTTGGGGGGTGAAGTTCCTAACAAAAGAGTCTGTTTGATCTCTAGTACAGAGTCTTCTAGTATAGGGGGCATTCCGGTTAATTCGAATGTTCCCCCTCCAAGTTCTAAGAGTGTTTCCTTTAATTGGGATAGTCTTGTTGAGCCTCGTCTTCCTTCCGCTGCACCTTTCCAAATAAAGGTCAGAGTTAACTCCACAAATGTCTATCGATGTATGGTGGATGAAGGATCCTCTACAAGTATTATATCCTCTTTGACTTGGAAAGCTTTGGGTTCCCCAAAGTTGTTGACAACTCAGAGTCAGTTGTTAGCCTATGATAAAAGGCCTAGTGAATCTATGGGGGTTCTTCCTCAATTACCTATCACTTTAGGTGGGAAGACTGTCTTAATCGATATGATGGTGGTTGATAGCCCTTTAGAATTTAATATGCTACTTGGGCATGATTATGTCTATGCTATGAATGCTGTGGTGTCTTCACTCTTTCGAGTATTGTGCTTTCCTCATAATGGGAATATTGTCACTATTGATCAGCTTGCATCTGATAATCACCACCCTAATTCAACTTTACTGCAGAATGCCCCTTGGTTTGTTCCAAGTGTTCAAGTAGACTCTACCCCGCCACGGGTCAATTATGTGGCATTGAATCCTCAATGTTCAATTGCTTCTAAGAAGGATCCTTTGACTTATTATTCTCCTTCTTGGGACTTCGTCCCGGCAGTTGATCGAGAGATTCTTCCTACAGGGACATGGGACCCTTTAATTCCCTCTTTTGATCCTTGTAGTTCTCATGATTTCTTAGAACTTGTTTTGCCTTCACAGGAGGAACTCTTTGAAGCCATGAGTTATGACTACCAAAGGAGCCCTTGGCCTGAGCCCTGCAAGGGGTTTGTTCAGCAGAACTATTATGCGTAAGCTGCAAGGCTGCGTTGTTCCCTGTACCATATTGTATATATGAGGTACGCATTTTCAAGTTTTGTATCCTATAACGCAAAGATTTTATATGAAGTTCATATGTGGGATGTATTAACTTCGTGTCTAGTGTTCCTATTTATGTTTACAGAACTTGGAAGATTTCTCCTTTGGAAGTTTATGGTTGGTCTGTTCTGACAGGTATTGGTTCTCGAAACTGGCATATAGGTTAGGTTTTTCCCGCCTGCATTGTGCACTTATCAGTTTCCTTTCCCATTTTTCCTTAGGATTGACCCCACCAAGTTATGGTGGGGAACCTTCTCATTGCTTAGAAGTATCATGACTTGTGTGGTAGAGCCTACCTTATCATGGGTGCCCTAGTTAGTACCTTATTGTCGCTTGGAACTCATGCAGATTTTTGTCCTTAGGCTCGGGAGTCCTCTGTAGTCCCGCCATGACTTATGCGTTGAAGACTCATTCCTCTTTGCTTCTTCGCTTTGTTCTGGCCTTATACCCTAGAGGCTCCTATGTGTGTTGAGTTGTACTTCTGCATTGCATGTTGACCATTTGCACCTTTTGGCCTATAGCCGGCTTCACTTGGACTCGTGTTTAAGCCAACTTTTGACCATGACGTCTGCAAAATCAACCTTGCATACCCTTGACTTCTACAGCTTGACATACACAGATCCGTGGAAGGAACTTACCTCTGAGTGTCACTGACCAGTTTTTCACCTCCCTGCATTGAGCATAGGAACGTTCCTTTCCCAGGAACTAGATCATCTGTTTCACCAACACTCGTTCTTTCCACTGTACCATATCATTCTTTTATTCTTTTTCCGGCTTATCAGAAAAAGACAAAAAAAATTAAATATTCCAAAAAGAGCGGGAACAGGGACATTATTTCCATTTATTGTTGGCAGCTAGAGTCAGTCGTGTCGCCCTTGAACAAATCACTCAAAACAAAGTCTCCTCCGCATGGGTGGGATTTAGTTTGACTTAGGTACGCCATAACCTTGTTATCGAGTCAGTTCTCCCCTGATTGGTTATCTCTTCCAATCATATGGAGGGTTCGTTCATGCCTCCTACATGGCGAACTTATACAGAGTCATCATATGCTGCCACATAGTCACATTGAGTCATGCTTTTGTTCAAGGGAAGTTAGCCTGAGTCGGCCTTTCTGTGGTGTCTCTTGACTCATTTTTCAGTCGGCCATCCCTGGTTGTCAGTGTCATGTCTATCATCACATCAGTTATATTGGTCCTTTACTCGTGCTGGTTTGAGAAGGTCCCCATCGACTTCTTGCTGGCGGGTCTTGTCCTTATCGACGATGACACCTTGCTCTGAGGACAGGCCTAGAGCCGCACCCTGGCCCTATTTTCATTATTGATAGGTCACCTTGTGCTCAGCATCGATCAGTATCATGGGTCATTGACTGAGTGGTTTCCCTTGTGTTCGACATCAGCATACATTATCACACATTGGGATTCGTGCAGTACCTTGGTTTCCATTTGACCCTATTGGTGGATACCTCGCCTCTGTGTCGGCTTTCATTATTGGTTGGTTCAGAGGGTTTCTGCCGTGCGCTAGCCACATCTTGTGTACGTCGAAAACGTACTTCGGTTGGGTTACTACATCTTTTTCGTCCGATTCCTTCCACATTATTGGCCTACGGGTTACACTCGCGCTAGATTGATGGAGGATGCCTTAATGCCTTCCTTCTAGCGGATCTTTCCCTATCGACTCCGACTCATTGCTCTGGGGCAAAGGTCTAGAGTCCATTTGGCAGTACCTTGGGGTTTGCAGTCATTAGTGGCAGATTCCTCGCTATCGACAGTGGGAAACCATCATTGTCTCCTGATTGATAGATTCTTACAGGTGTTCGACTTCAGCTCATCTATTCACACTTGTCAGATTGTACTGGGTACCTTGACGCTCATTATCATTATCGGTGAGTAGTCTCGCGTTTGTTAACGGTATACATCAATGACCGGTAATCAAACGATTTCTCACATGGTCGACTTCAGATCATTTATTCCCATGGTGTAGAAATGTACCACGGCGGTCGGTGAAGACCTCAGGTTGTATCAACATTCATTGGTTCACTTGACAGTTGCTCCTGTTGCTGCTAGTTGATACCACTCCACCTTATATGTTGCAGTCAGTCATGGCGACATTCTATATGTTGGCACCTGAGTTTGCAGTGTAGTACCATCCTATTCCATCATGTTCAGTTGGTACCTTTTTGGGATCAGTCTTTGATATCAGTGATCCGTTGCATCTTTCAGCATCATTGACAGTCTTATATGTGATATTCAGACATGTACTTACTCATTATGATTAGATGATCCATTATGTATTTTCCAGTCATTTATACTTGTATACTTAGTGGATCCGCTTGTACTTGATATGCGGACATGCTTTACTTTTCCTGAGCATGGGTATGCCCACCTCAGACAGTGTTTCTTTCTGATCTTCTTTCGGTGGCTTGGCAGGCTGAATTCTGGTGAAGTCCTCCTCGATTTTTCGGCAGAGTTCCTTTCCTTGTACTTACTTAATATATTTCGGCCATCATGTTCCCCTTCTGACCTCATACATTAGGGGGCATCTGTTATAGCTCCAAATCTCACTCTTATGGTTTGTGATGCTGCACTCATGGCCTAGGGCAACCCATCCTTCTAGACCTGGTCCAAAAATTAAAAAAAACAGTGTTTTATTCCCTATACGCGACATTGCCCTAAGTTAAACGCGTGTACACGCGGGTCTGTCATACCCAACCCGCGTGTATCTATTAAAACACTTAAAAAAATAATAAATTCCTCTTTTTCAGGTGGAGATCGCGGGTTGTACCTGCTGGATCACCTGTTAGTGCCCGTGGCCCAACTGTTCCCAACCAACTCCTAACTAAAAAACTACTTTGGAGAGGGTATAAAAAGACATCAAAGGGAAGGCCAAGGGGAGAGAGAGAAGAGAGCAAGATTATTATGCTGAGATTTTTCCCTTAGACCAGGTCTAAAGTCCTTGGTGCTTTCTGCACTTCCCCCATTTTGCATAGGAAACCCTTGTTTCCATGTGTATTGGTGATCATTCATCCTTGATATCATCATTGAGTAAGACTTGGAAGGAGCTCTTGTTGGAGGCTTGAGGCTGGAACGAATCCGGGAGGAATCTTTTCTTGGAGCCTGCTGAAGGTGTTCAAGTGATATCTTTCCGTTATATGTACTTTATTTGCCTTTATATATAAAGAAACACGTCTTTGTTCCCGAAACAATCTTTCTTTATGCTTATGAGATTCTTGTCTTGAATTCTTATGCAAGTGGTTACTTGAAGATTTTTATAACTAACTTTATATCATAAAGATGGTTTATACATAAGTATTTGTACATGTACTGTTGTGTTCTTTGATTTGTTTGTCTTGCAGGTCAAAGGAAGAAGAAGGGAACTCCAAGAAGGGATTGGACCCTAAAGGCCTTCTCGAACGTAGGACCTTAGGTACGTACCCTAAACATTAGAATTTGCTTAAAAGTAAAAATGATGACTGTGTGTGTGTGTTTCTTTGAATAAGCAATTTTCAGTCTGGTAGAGTCTTAGCCCAAAGGACCCTAGGGGTACTTTCCCTTCAACCACCGGCCCATCGTGGAGTTCCTGAAAAAAAATTTCAGCTTTAGATTTCTCAAGACATCTAAGAAGAACAGAATCATAATTTACCCTAAAAAGAATATCATTTGTGAGCTCATATTGTTTGGCTTTCAACCTAAGAGCTCTTTTCTTAGTATGATCGAGGTGTGAAGGAGCATACCCGTTCTTAAGATAATAAATGATATCAGCGTATAATGACTCTGTGTCATTTAGGCTTACCTCACACATTTGTACTTCTTCATATGGAATTTCAAAAATTTGCAATGCTCCAGCCAGCATTTTGCAGAACCCTTGACCTCTTACAATGTTTGTTGGTTTAATCTCAATATCATATTCCTGTAAGGCAGTAACCCAATTGGCCCTTTTCTCACCCACATCCTTCTGTACTAGAAGGTTCCTTACCACTGGAAACAGTACTATAACCTTAGTATGGGTTTTAAGCAAGAAAGTCTGAAGTATTTGACTGCTTTGAAAATGGCATAAGCCTGTTTCTCCATGTTTGAATAATTTAATTCAGCACCCTGTAAATTTGAACTGAAAAACACAATTGGAGCTTCCGCTTTTTCTTGATTTGCTTGAGTTAGTATCGCAGCATATGACTTATCTGAGGCAAATGTGTATAAAATGAAAGGCTCTGAAAAATTCGGAGTTGCTAAAGATGGAGCATTAATAATAGCTTGTTTGCACAAGTTGAATGCTTCATGTTCATCTTGGCCCCATTTAAAATTTGAATTTTTTTTAATCATGGTTTGCAAAGGAGACACGATTCGTGAAAAATCTGGAACGAATCTCTTTACAAATTTTATCTGACCAAGGAAAGATTGCATGGCTTTTTTGTTGTGAGGTAGGGATATCTCAGAAATTTCTTTGGTTTTGTCGGGATCAATGTGAATACCGGATTTTGACACTATGAATCCTAGAAGTTTCCCTTCACTTAGTGCGAAAAAAGATTTCTTTGGGTTAAGTGAAATTCCATACCTTAAACACCATTGAAAGATTTGTTTCAAGTCTTTGAGATGGTCACTTCGCTTCTTCGAATACATGGTTATATCATCCAAATAAATTACTACAGATTTATTGACTAAACCTTTGAATGCGATGTCCATGGCTCTCTGAAATGTGGCACTAGCATTAATCAAACCAAATGTCATTTTTCGATATGCGTACGTGCCCCATTTAGTTCTGAATGTGATTTTCAATTGATCATCCAGATGTACCAACACTTGATTGTATCCTGAAAATCCATCCAAGAAAGACATTAATTCTGAGCCCGCCACTGCCTGCAGTATCTGTTCCATAGGTGGTAGAGGAAAATTATCTTTTTCGCAGGCCTTGTTAAGGTTTTGAAAGTCAATGCAAATCCTAATATCTTCGTTTTTCTTTCTAACGGGTACCATATTGGAGACCCATTTGGAATGTCTGACGGGAAAGATTATTTTGGCTTTCAATAACTTATTGAGCTCAGTTTTTATCTGATTTTCTAAATTGGGGTGGATCTTTCTCAGATTTTGTTGGACAGGTTTTTCATTATTGATCATGGGAATAGTATGTTGGATGATGGAAGTGTCGTATGTTTTCAGCTCATCATAATTCCAAGAAAAAACATTTTTATATTGTCTCAAAAGACGAACATACGCTGATTTTTCTTCAGGGGTTAGGCCGAGGCCTAGAATAATGTTTTTTGGTTTGGCATCGGTTCCCAAGTTTACTAATTCATAGTTCAAGGTTGAACTTTGGAGTTTTGAATTGGTAAACCTTTTAAACCGATCTTTGAAATCGTACAAGTCTTCTAACTTGACCACTGACTTAGGTATAACATTGTTAGTGCTATCTTGTTGCAATTGTCGATCATGTTGGTCTTCGTCAATTATTTGATTGGAGTAGGATCCTTCAGATGTGAGGAAATTTACAATATCGGGATCGTCATTGAATACTCTCCAATTTGTGATGTTATCAGGAATGGATGGTCTAAAGATTAATTCTATTGAGAGTCTATCTAGACTAAAATCTTCGGAAGGAATAAGCTTAGAAGCTACGTTAGCCAAAACGTCTGCACTTGCGTTTTGGAGTCTGGGGATAAAAGAAATATTAAACGCTATGAAATGCTCAGACAGATCTTGAACTAAGGATTGATAATGTTTTAAATGACCTGATAAGAAATGTATTGTGTTATGTACCTGTTTAACCACAATCTCAGAGTCTCCGAAAACTTGAAGATACTTGACGTCTAACCTGATTGCTTTGTACAAGCCTTGGACCAAAGCCTCATATTCTGCTGTATTGTTGGTGCAATCAAATTCGAGTCTGCATGTAAGCATGATTTTATCTCCTTCTAGACTAATCAAAACTCATCCTGCTCCTGCTCCTTCGTTAGATCTAGAACCTGTTAGCCTCCTGTTGCAACAGGTGTTCATATTTGATGATTGACATTTTTACATGCCAAATATGTCATCTTTCATGCTGCAAGGTTCCATATTTCCTTAAAGAGGCCAAAGACGAAGTCATGAAAGTGTGCTAGTCCAAGTGCCACTGCTGAATTCCAATTTTGATGACTTAACCATTTTTTAAGAATGTTCTATAAAAGGGAGGGCCAAACAGCTTAATCTTGACCTCCCTAGGTCTCAATTTCCTGTTTTAGAATATAGAGAATGATATCTGTTCAAACAGCTTAATCTTGGCAGAGTTATAGATAGGTAGAGAATCGAAGGAGCCTAACTGCTTAATCTGGGCCCTTGGCAGAAATAAGTGTAGACTTAGATAGGAGGAAAGAAATAAAAAAGAAAAATTGTAAAGCTGGGTTTGCAATTCTAAGTGCACCCAAACCAAAAAGAAGGAAAAAATGTTAGGAAAGTAGGCTGGGTAGGTAGTTTTGAGGTTGCAGAAAGATGATTTATGATCAATTTTGTGTTCCAATGTGATATATTTTCAGATCACAGTCATGATGCGGTTTTCCATTTGGAGGAGCTCAAGCTGGATATCTCTAACTTCCCCATTCTCCCTTTTCCCCAAATCACTTACTAATTTCCCCGAAGAGGTCAAGATCTACTTGATTCCTCTTAATTTCATCATTCTCCATATCTATTGCCTTGGTGAACATCTGCTTCATTCAAGGATTGTTCATTCCTCCTCTACAAGTCACTTTTCCCCCCAAAATAGCCTTAGGTTCCTTACCTCAGCGTTTTCTCATCATATTCATATTAACTACTGACTCTCTTATGTAAATACCTATCTGTTTTCCCCTTCCCCTACTAAATCTATGTTAATAAATCCCCTATGTACATATCCCACCTTATAGCACTATAGCTATGTATTTTTCAGTCCTGGGACATAGTAGTCCACTTGGGACTATTGTGAACCCATCCGTGTCATGAAACTGAGATTGGTCTAAACCTCTGTTAGACCAAGAACCTTTACCCATCTCTCTGTCCTCAAAACCTTGTAACATTACCCCTCCGCAATCGTTTGCACAAAGATAATGTTTAAAAGTTTTAATAAACATTAAGTTTTGTTCTTCCCCGCTTGTATAAACGCATAAAACCCACGAAACCAAAGTTTAACCCTCCCCGCGGCATTTTATGAAGATCTGAATATTCACGCAGATCCCCCGTTTAAACCCGCCGCTAGCTCCGCGCTCTGTCAGTCCTCCGATCCGCCCCTCCTAGATCCGATGGCTCTCGGCGATTTTGGAGCCATCCCGTCGCCCAACCTTTAGCGCCCGATGGCTTGGCAGTTTTTCCATCGTACAAGAGGATGCACGTCCGCCTGCGATTGCATCGGAGCCGCTCTAACAATTACCACCCTCGTACAAAAGGCGGTCCGATGAAAACCACAAACCGCCTTCTGTCCTTTCCCCTGACGACTACACCAGGAAACTGCCACGTCATCCGCACACGTCGGCCTCCTGCCGAGTCATCCTGCCACGTCACTGCCACCGCGTCCCTGCCATGTCATCCACCGTACATGCTGATGTCACCCTGCTGACGTCATCCTGCCACATCATCTGCCGTACCATGGTCCCACCCGCTGACGTCATGCTAACGTCATCATCAGTTTTTGGCGAGAAAGGCGAAAATCGTGCTTAGGAAGCCCGGATTCAAATTTTGAGGCAGTTTTTCATGCGCGATTAGTGCCTAGCACTAATCGCGCATGGCTACGGGAAATGAGCCAAAGTGGAAAGCCCCACATCGCGCAGCCCCCAGCAAGCCCGAAAGGTGTAGAATGACCCGATTTTCTTCACGAAGCACTCAGAAAGGAGTGAAAGACAGTTCTAATGGAAACAGAGGGCTGAACAACGACCCTTAGGTTTTGATTTGACCCGCAGCGAAGGAGAGAACAGGCGCGATTCATTTTTCAAAGAGTACGAGAAGGAAGATGAAGCAGCAAAGAGTATCAGTTTAATTTTTTAATGGAAAGCTTCAGTTCCCAGGGCAGGTCAACATTGAATGGACTCCAGCAAAGTCAAATCATGTGTTGTGAGCCCATCCCAGCTCTCAAATCACAGTTAAAGCATTTAAAGCCACCGAACTACAATGGAGCACAAGCCCATGGACAGTTATTACAGAAGCACTGCACCAAGCCACCGAGGACAACACATAGACTCAATTTTGATACGGCTGCCCTCAGAGCAGCTCAAGATATTTTCTTGCATTCATTTCTGGATAAGATTAGATTAAAGTAATCATTTTTCTTTCAGACCTGTTAGTTCAAACTATAATAGACAATTTTGGAAAGTTTCCCTATATATACCACCCTCTGCATTGTTTCAAGGGTCGGTCGATTGATAATTTTTACTAGAGACTCACACTGTATGCCTGATATGTTTTACTTAATCAAAGATTGCTGAAAAGATTGGAGAAATGACTGTCTGCTCTGTTTCTAATGATCTAAGGAAGTGAATGTGGAATTCTTGTGTTGCAACATGACTCAATAAGTACCTCTTACCTCTGTTTTCATCGTTTCACCATCTAAATAGTAGAAAGAAAGATTAGCTTAGAACTTGTTTAAACTGCACTCTAGGCTCAATTTCTGTTGTTTCTTTATGTTTTTCGTTCGAACTGAATTGGACATGAGTATGAATTCCCTGTGGCTCATATTTACCCTAATTCACCTGTGTTTGACAGTTATCTAGGGATTCTTTACTGCTCCTAGATAGAGCTCATTCGCCTCTCTGTTAAGCTGATTGAGAGATTCTTAATTGCCTCTCCTTCCTTGACATTCTTTCCATCCTTTAAACCTAAAAAATTGTTCCATGTGCAGCTACCTTGCTCCTCATTTCTCTTGAGACCTAGAAAACGCACCAGCAGTCCTACTCCTTGACTCCATGCCCAATGGTTCGAAACTTTCACACTATACCTGCCTCTTTACCTGAAAACATCAATCTTCCCACCAAAAACAAAACAAAACCCCTTAAACTTAATAACTAGCCTAAAATCATCTTCAACAAAGCTAAATCATAAAGAGAGAGCCCTCTCTGACTGCAAGTGGGCTAGAAACAGCAGTCTAAAGATTGGTTTGTGGTTACCTCGGTCGTATCCCTTTACTCCAACCCGAGGGACAACCTGAGTGATAACATAACCATCAAAAAATAATTTCCAAAACAAAGATTTATTTACAGGTTTATCTAAAAAATTGATATATTTCGAACTATCAGTTCGAGAAAAATTTTCGACTTGGGACAAAACAAAATGTTCTAAATAGGGGGATGCATGAGCATTGAAATTACCGAGGAAAGAATCTACTGAGTAATTGCCAATAATGCTACTGTTATACGCTACTGGTTCATTCTACCCCTCTAGCTCCGTTACTATGTACTTCTGGTGTAGCTCTCGTTTAACTTTTATTTGATTCAATTTACCGTTGTAGGGCAGCCACATGTGCAACCAGTCGGTTGCGAAGTATCCATGAAGTTTTTCTGACCAGTCCCTGCTAAGGATTAAGCCATAGAATTCTGGAATATCAGCAACTAGAATGTCAATAACTTGACATACCTTCGGGTTGGATGACAACCTTATGGTTACTTGATTTAGTTCGCCAATCACTTCAACTTGAGATCGATCTAGCTGAACTATGCACACAGCGGATTTCTGTGGTTGAATGTTTAACTTGGCACATATGGATTTGGGTAAAATATTCGATGAAGCACCAGAATCTACCAAACAATTGTGCACATTTTTATTGAAGATTTCATAAGTAAGGAGAAACGGGGGAGTGTGAGATCTTGATCTTCCTCCAATTAGAGCGATGTCATTTGGATCAATCTGATTGATCGCGTTAGTTCGAGGTCTTCCCATATTATGAGAAGCTTGAGAAAGTACAACGGCAGGCAAAGGTTCTACTAGCACGGCATGTAATTCTTTCATCATTATCTTCTGTTGATGCTTTAACTTGCTCAGTTTGTAAAGGGTTATGTTGGCCCTAGTCTTCTTCATGTCTTCTATAATATTGTACTCCATTTCATCCGACACAATCAATGTTATAGATGGATTTGTTTCGGCTGTTTGGACTGGGCTGGTTTAAGTCGCTTTAGATGTCGTTTTCTTTGATGCGACTTTATCCTTTATTGCAGAGCTTGTGCTCTTCGGCTTAGGGATAGTTTGGGGAGGATCAAGTTGATTTTTGCTTCGTGTGCTAACTGGGAATACTTCTTGATCTTCTTCTTGTGGGAGGATGAAATCCCACATTCCTTGTAATTCCACAACTTCTTCGTCATCATTCTGCCCTTCAGTGGCCATTTCCTCTTCCTCTTCCTCGGATTCAGCATTTGAAATGGCATTGGGTGGCTTTGAATCCGTAGAAAGACCTCTTTTAAAAGATCTGTAGGGATTTTTTGAAGAAGTTTATGCTACTTGCTTTTTGATGTCGACCATTTCATTGGACAAGGTCTTTAGAACTTTCTGAAATCCTTCCAAATCGAATGGATCGTTTGCTTGTTTCTTCTTGGAGTCTTCCTTGAAGGTGATGTTTTTGGATTTACGTTCCTCTATCACGGATTTCTTTTCCAGAGCTATTATTCATTTCTCTACTGCTATTGCTTCTTTCATGTTATCGGCTAAGGTCGTTTTATTGGCCCTATCCACGAAGATTGCTATGTTCGATGGTAGAGTGGTGATATACCATTCACATCGTACTTCTTTGCTGGGCTGGGAAGCAATAGGAATTTTGTTGAAAATTTTATTAAAACGTAAATTGAAATCCTTGATAGGCTCTCTAGTTTCAGCTCTAAGGTTGGATAGGTCGTTGATTAACGTTTACGTAGATCTGTCATCACCAAACTTGGTTAGGAATTGCTCCTGGAAGATGTCCCAACTTGTGATGGATCCGGAGGGTAATGAAAAATACCATGACCCGGCTGTTCCTTGCAGAGTAAAAGGAAAAAGTTGAACAACAACATCTTCATTAGTAACCCCATTGAGATTAATGGAAAGCATGAAGTTGTTTATGTGGTCTTCTGCTAGCATCTCTGCCTCGGGATTAAATTTAGGCAGCCATTTCTCAGGATGGGCCGGTATTTGACTCAAGGGTGCAGGCATTAAGACTGCCCCAGGGTTATTCCATGGAGACTGGGCCATTGTTGAACTGCTAACAGAGGAAAGTGCAGAAGATGATCCCTGTGGCTAGGAGGATGAGGATACTACGATTATAGATGATTGAAGAGGGGTTGTGGGGGTTCCAGTGGACGGATGGACGATGATCTGGAGTGGTGGAGTGGATGGTTGACTTCGCGGTGAAGAAGTTGAGATGGACGATGTTGACGAAAGAGTCTCGCTGTCGGGCTCTTTGGGTGATTTCCTCGCTCTTTTCCTGGTGGGGAGAGGCAATTCAGTTGGCTGAAAGCCAAAATTTTCACTCTTTAGCCTAGTCAGGGGATGAGCAGGATTGTAATGCGAAGTCACGCTGCCTTGAGATTTTTTAGACCTTTG
This sequence comes from Pinus tabuliformis, assembly GCA_031772625.1. Classification (NCBI taxonomy): domain Eukaryota; kingdom Viridiplantae; phylum Streptophyta; class Pinopsida; order Pinales; family Pinaceae; genus Pinus; species Pinus tabuliformis. The sequence continues at coordinate 1,000,617,892 of CM062813.1, read as the reverse complement.
AGCAGAAATGGAAAATCGCTGAAGTTTGCGAATCAGAGATTCAACTTCAGGAAGTTCAACGGTAGATTGTTCTAAAATGTCAGGGTGGGTAGCAGTGGTTGATACTCGAGAGACTTCTAACTCTGGATTTAAGTGTAATGGAGAAGTCGGGGGAGATGGTGAAGGCGATTTACTCTCAGAATGGTATTCAGATTTGGATTTACTTGCCATTCATAGTTTAGGCCCTCCTTCTAGCGCAAAATATGTTGAAGCCCCGAAAATCAAGTCGAAAACAACGGGGATACCTGCCCGGTCCAGACCTTGGTTGGCAGCTCCTTCTCCATTTGGTATAGCGGGTCCGACTGGGGATAATGGAACTAGTTTCCCAATCTATTAGTGTGTGTGTGTAGAATTCGATGTTGCTGATCTAACAATTCCTATTCAAGATGTTCTAATTCTAATTTTAATCTAATTCTATGCTATTGTCATCTAATAAACAACACATCTAAATCTATACTAACCCGGGATGTAATTTTTCTGTTATGCGATCTAAAGATATTTCAAATAACAACTGGTAATAAAGATCATTCAGTGATTATAAGAAAGGAGATCAATAAATATGAACCACTTCACACAAAAAGTTAGATGAAACAATTGTGAAAAACATATCGCATAATGAGCTATTCATACATTAAGCATAAATAAATAGCTATCACCATACAAAAGTGCCAAATGATAACTCAGGCATTCATGCAATAATACATAAACAACTAAAAACTATATATCACTTTAACATATAAGCAGAAATGGTCAAGAGATAAAAGTACCATTTATGACTAGTCCTACTCATAAGCTTCAAGCAAAAATGATTTATCTCTCCTTGCTCTAACATCCACTAAGAGTACAAAAGTGCAACATCAGTAGCAGATATCAAATGCAAACATCAACAAATCTTGATCCATTCATTCACCAAAACCTCCTCTGAGGGTGCAAAAGTGCATGTTCTGAGGACAAGTTTTTGATAAATTTCTGGACCCTTCTCTAAATGCATGAGAAAGGTTTAAATACTACTAACTAAATAACTTAATTACACAGATTCAGGATACGGTTTAAATGACCGCCCTTATTCTAAGCAAAACTATTTCTAAAAATTAAATCTAATATCTAACTATTTCTGCACTTGCTCCTTAATATTGCAAGCATTCAGTATTTTTCCTAGGTAGAGTCGGCTGACTGTCTTCCGCTTTTGGTTGAGCTAAGCAAATAGAAATGGTAAGAGCTGGCACCACCTTCTCGAAAATATCGATGATATACTCGAGATTCATCCTCTGACTATGTGGATTTACTGCGTATGCCCAGTAACAATCCAAGTTCAACTTGGTTAACCCTTGAATTGCTTCTGCCTTTTGCTCTAGCTTTCTGTTTCCAGTTTGTTCTTTACCATTGCTTTCATGCATTTTTCGGGCTTACAAATGACTGAGCAGTTAGAGGCTTTGATTTTTGAGCAATTTTCTCGGTGATACGCGATTAGCGCTAGGCTCTAATCACGCATCGGAAACTTCCTCCGTTCTTTGATCCGGGATCTTCTGATGCGTTTTTCGCTTTTAGCACCTTTTTCTTCACTGGGTATAAAGCTTCAAAATTTGCAAAAATAATGCTTTCATGAGCTCTTGACCTTGAGTCATTAAACTGCCTGTTGATATCAGCATCATTCAATACTCATTCAACCATGGCTATAAATGAAAGATCTGTAATGGATGGCTCAGAAATGTTCTATGAATCTGCGACTCTGTTGCATGTGGTATGTGTTTATGAGGGCATCTTTTCTCTGTCTTTGAACATTGGAGCGTTACCATTTTTCCTCATAGCTTCCTGCACATCGCTTTGGGTAACTTCTGTTTTTCATTCCTGTAGTTCACAAGTGAGGAAAGAGTAATGACAATAAAAATCGACAGGAAATCCTTAAACTCTACGGACGTACAAAATCATGCCACCTGATGTGAACTGACTCTTCGAAAAACACAAAACCCTCTTTCATTAACAACTGTCGTATAATTCATTAATTATCATTAAAGCGCGTATCTAGTTCTTGGTTTATGGAAAACTTTTCTTGAATATTGAGCCGGGAAAAATTTGTGATGGAATGTTTCTGCGATCTGTATCGCAGTATTTCATTTCGTTGTTATCGTATTTCGCTATTTCATCGTGTTTTGCTATTGCAAGGTTGCTTGATCGCGTTATCGCAAGGTCGCGGATCGCAGTATCGCAATATCATGGGTCGCAGTATTGTCATAATCGTTATGTGTCTTTCCTGCAATTTTGCGATATGCGATATGCGATATCGCATATCGGTGATTTTTTAGGTTTTCCAATGTGAGTGTTTATTAATGCATGCGACGCGATGGGGTTCGCGTCGTAATCTCGCAGATTATCATTTTTACTCATAAGGAAATTTCCTATCCTTCTTTGTGCGATGCGATGTTTATTTAAGGAGTAAAATACATGAGCCTTAATTGATTTTTTGAATTTTTACTAAGGGTCCCCACTTACCTAGTGTTATTGCTAATACTAAATAAGGAGGGGGGTTGTTGGTGGCCACAACAGATTGATGGCCATATATCATTGACAGAGTCAATGATATTGGCCCAGAGCATCTCTTTAGTCTTTCCTAGTGGTTTCTACAGTGTCAAATCTTTCTCCAAGACTTTGATTTTCTCACCCATCCTTTGGGCCTTCTGTGTGTCATCGCTTTGTTGAATTTGAGCAAGTTTACAGTCAGTTTCCAAACTTGCCACTTTCTCCTTTAACTTTTGAGCTTTGTGGTCTGGATGGACATCTCCTCCATGGATTTTACCAGTTCTGCTGCTTTCTCAGTTGATGTACCTACTGATGTAGTGGACTCAGTTGTAATTGGTAGTGTTGTGACAGGTTGAGATGTAGGTGCCAATGATGTTGCCAATGTGGAAGGAACTGTGGTTGATACTGTGGGGATGACAGTTCTAGAAGTTGTGGCCAAGTCACTTTGCTTTGACTAAATTAAAGTGTCCAACTCCTTCTCTATCTCCTTGAGTTGATCGTTTAGCTTCAGGACCAAGTCCGTGAGCTCTTCATGTCCTTGTTGTGCTTCTAGGACTTCTTTTGTCTATGGGTGATGCATATAGGATATCTTTAGCTGCTTCTTGAGTGTAGCTATCTCATTGTTTTTCTTCTTGATCAGCTACTTTGCAGCTTTTACATCTTTGGGATCGTGTCCCAATTCAATCACTAAGTCTTCTAAGGACTTGATTCTTTTATCTTTAGCCTGTGAGGAGGCCTTCTCCAACTGGAACTGTGCTGATATATTGTTAAGAGAGTTTTGCAGTTGGTGGGTAGAAATGGCTTTTCCTGTTAAGGTGGAGTATATCATCTACCCTGTTTCCTTGTGTAGCTCAATCTCGTCAATGGGATGAATATCCCTTGCCAGTACTTCAAAATTCACTCTCTTAAAATTTGTTGTTGTCCTTGGCTGTTGAGTGATTAGCTTGATGAAGGTCATCTGCATTTCCCCTCTTTGACATCAAGGTTGACATAAGCCTTTTTTGATTGGTAAGGGTCATTTTTAGATATTGTGCATAGGTTTGGGCTTTCAGCCTCTCATTTATAGCCTTTATTTCTTTATATCTCCCCTTTATATCTTGGTCTTTATCTGCTAACATTCTAAAAGAGGATACCTCAACACTTAGCTACCTTTCCAACATCTGAGTGTGTGATGTGGAAGGTTCTATGGTGCCTCCAGATGGAGTGGAAAACCTACTCATATCTCTTTCTATGCTTGTAACCTCAGTTGTCTCCTCTGTATATTCCTGTTCAGAGACAAGATTCACTCTTTGTATCTTAGCCTGGCTTGTCTTTGCATAGGCTTGTGATGTTGTTATTTCTAAAGTAGTGTCCCCTTCCCTATTTCTCTTGAGGCTTTTCTCCTCATTTAGAGGAGTTTGTAGAACTGGAGGGGTACTCATGGTGGTTTCTGGTTTATCTAATTTCTCTGGTATGTTTGTTTGATCTGGCACCTCTGACAGGTCTAGTATTTTTGATCCCTCTGGCACCTGTGATTTCTCTGGTATGTCTGATTGGTCTGAAATGCTTGATTCCCCTAGGAACTGCAAGAAAGAATCCTCATCAAGTTGTTTTTCTAGATCAATTAATGTGTTTTCCACAACAAATTTTGTATTATCCCTATCCTCTAAGGTGTTTTCCACCCATTACAACTGGTTGGCATAGTTTTCTATTTTCGGGATGCAATGATGGATATAGGAGGCCATCTTGTTCTTCTTCCTTCTTTTGTAGATGAAGTCCAAGGGATCATATCTCCATATGAAGCTATGTTTCAGTTTTAATCTCTGAATGATTGTTATACAAAAAAATGACCTCCTCATCAACTTAGAGGTGAAAGATAGCATGACTAAAGCAAAGACCACAATTGAAGGCCTTGACTCCACACTAACGCTGGTTGCACATTATAAACCTGCTTTATAAAGCTTGTTACCAAGCCTAAGGGTGCATTAGTGACCCTGCTAACTCAAGTTGTTAGATCAGGGGAAACGTTAGTGAAACTAAGGGAAGTTCAATGGATCAAAAAATTGAATCTACTCACAAATATCTAGATATTTATCCCTAAATTTGCTCAAGAAAAGCAAGGAAATTCCCAAAAATCAAACTATTTGGGGAAATTCCAATCTAAAAAAGAAGGCAAATGGGAAAGAGCTGGAAAACAGGGCAGGTTCATTTCTTTTTCCCTAATGAACTCTATGAGGAGCTTGGCAACCCTAACTCGATTGCTACATAAGCAGTGAGAGGGCCATTGTGAAAGGGGTCAGAGCATTTGAAAGGATAGCCTACTAAGTTGTTGAGCATTGACTCAAATCTGAAGAAGTGAGCTAGAAGAGAGAGAGAGAGAAGAAGAAGGGGCAAGGGAAGACTGATACAACGGATGGTTGTAATCACTCTTCCATTATTAATACAGAACTGTAGTTGTGTTCCCTACTCCATAGTGTCGGTAACATTGTTCATTGAGTTGTTCATTTCGATACTTGTTTAGATGAGTAGTTAAGCTATATACAAATATATGTTCATTGTGCATTCTTATATTAGTTTTCAAGATTGTATGTTGTGATTGTGTTTGCCTTTCCTTTGTGTAGGAATTGATTTGGAGTCGACTTTGAGGGAGTTCCTCTTGGTTGCATTGCGATCTCCAAACAAATCTAGAAGGAGACTTGAGTTAATACTCTTTCCATACTTTGTTAATTGATATTTGATAGATGAACATGTGTATAACTTGGTAGCTTCTTCAGATAATCTTACAATCTGTCAAAGGTCTCAGGAAGGCCTTTGAGGGTAGGTTTCATTCTCCATACACTCTGCATTTTACCCCATAGAAGAATTGGTGACTCCGCTGGGGATTATACATCTAGTTCCCGGTTTACCCAAACTCTTCTCGGTTCTCTCTTCCTTCTAAGAGCTCCCTACTCTTCTGCAATCCTTTTCTGATCCACCAAATATCTTGCTGCATCCTACTAGTATACATTCATCTCAGAAACTGATCTTGAAAGCCCTCTATTTGACTAATTTCCCACACTAACGCAGGTTACCAGGCTACACAGTGCTTTATAAAGCATTGTGCCTATGTCCAGGGAGCGTTAGTGGGCCTACTAACTCTCTATAGCCACTGTTACAGAGCATTAGTCTCCCATTTCCTTGATTTCCAGTAGTATCTATGGACCAAAAGGGATGGAAAATATTCTCATGGGCTGAAATAAGATCTGTAACTGTATTATGTTAGCAAAATTGGTGTCCTAGAAATTGATTTTTAGGAAAAAGTTTTGGTTTTTCTCTCTTAAAAACATTTTTTTTGAAAGAAAGACTGAAAATTTGTATTCATCCTTCTGTCCGAATAGTTGTAAGTTTCCTCATTTTGGTTTTTACTAGTTGTTAGGAAATATTAGAAAAGAATCTTTTGGTTATGCATGTGTTGAAAGACTATAGATGCACAGAAGAAACTATGAATATGTGAAAAATATGAATATGTAGAATAAAGCTTGTTTTCATCAAATTGAAAAAAAAAATCAGAGCATTTTTTTGCATGATTTATTGAGTCAAGAGTCTCAACATATTTCATACGTCAACACCCCTACCGAAGACAAATAATCAAGTACACATAAAATTTACATTAAAATCAATTAGTTACTCTTTTGAGCAAACCAACATTAGCTAGGTTAGGATCTTGGGATAAGCATGTGAGTAAATTGCACAAGGTTGAAAACCAAAACTAGTGTCATTAACGAGTGAACAATTCCTTCTGCACTCATGTTACTGGGACCACTCCACTAACAACGAAGCGAAATACAAGACAACATTGGATTGTAATTGAGGTTAGCCCGCCTTCTCTTACAAATCCTTTGGGCATTCTATGTACAAGAGGTCCCTTCGGGGATTTCAGAACTGATTTGGGGACTCAGGTATCCTGCCCACATAGTGTGCTATCTACGACTATGTCCCCCCCGGTGATGTCTGCGATCTGAGTTATCTCTAGTGGCCAAACTTATAGGGACTTACACAAGGTGACTGGGATGGGCTATCTTGGTACCTAACATGGATGGATCTACTCTGTCTTTAATTTTTGGGAGGGTGCTCCTCTTCACAAGAGTACTTGGACCCTCAATCTGAGGTTCGGGCAAAGCTCTAGAGTAACCGTAATCATGCATTTGGCCATCCTTCTTTGTTATTCATTGAGATACTGGGTTTCATCTCCAATGATCGGTGCTTATCAGATGAGGTAATTTCCCTCTATTTTCTGATTGATATATTTAGTGTATTTTTTATATTTTTAGGTACTTGAGTGCTATCATTTTTGAGACTTTAAAGAACATCATGATAAAATTTATTTGATAAAACTTAACGGTCACCGTGGCTACATCTGGCCCTCGTCGTCACTCCAGACGATTGTTAGGACTTCCTCCACTCATTGTGGAAGATTCACAGTTCCACTGAACTAGATTCCTCCTCTTCAAGGGATCAGTCCCCTAGATCTCACATAGGATCTGTGTGGACAACCGATGATTCAAGTATGCTGAAAGATTTCTTCATGAAAGTATTTCTTCCTCCCTTTAACACTCTGCTCACGAATCCATTGGAACCTATCTTGGCTCCTGTGGTACCTATACTTCCTGCTTCAGTAGGTGGAACATTCCCATCTATCCAGTCGATGAATCATGGGTTGTGGAACTTTAGGGACACTGTTGGTCCTTTACCACTCCCCTAGTCGACAGTCTCCACAACACCAGTAATGGAAAATCCTACTATCCCATTTGTCCCAGGTACAACAACTCACATGACACCCTCTTTGAGTGGAACCCAGCAGATGCCAGGTTCCACCCCTATGGTGCCACACTACATACCTTCGACAAGTGCCACATACAGTGCTCCCATAACACTCAATGTGGCATTATGGGCGTCGTTCCCGTTTACCAACAATATGGTCAGCCGCCAATGTATAGTTCAAACTCCCAGATTCATATACCTGGGGGGGTTCCTAATATGCATATGTCGGTAGGAACGTAACAGTTCCCCCTCCGCTCTTAGGCATGCATGGTCAGTCGCTAATTGACATGAGCATTCCCTTTGTCAATCAAAGCCAAATGGTTAGTTCTGTGGCAGGCGGGAATCCATAAGGGGCTCCCAACCAATCCATGGGGGCACCCTACTCACATACTCAAGTGATTCAAGGGGGCACCAATTATATTGGGGGCAATTTCATACCCCAGTATCAAAATCCTCATGGAAATCCACTCTACAACACCATACCTCAAAGCAACTGCTACACCACGCAACCCATGTATAATATGGGGAACCAAATGATGGGAGGAGTGCAAAGCTCCTCAAGTCATCCGTCATCACCATGGTTCGAGTTGGGGGAACCTAACTCTCTACCTTTCTTAGCAATGCTGGATATACCCGACTTATACAAGTTGACAAATGACCCCATCTATCACAACTTACAATGGTTTCCGATCCCACATAAAATACCAACGGACATCGCGCAGTTCGACGGAAAATAAGGGGAGGATCTGGGCACCCATATCACCACCTACCATCTTTGGTGTGTTTCAAACTCTATGGAGGATGATAGTGTCTGGTTACATCTTTTTCCCCGCACCCTCACTGGCAACGCAGTGAAATGGTATATTGAGTTACCATGCACGTCAGTAAACACCATGACACTTTAGCAATGGAATTCGTAAAGCACTTCTAGCTAGCCATCCGCTATGAGACTGGGACAGAGCTCCCCATTTCATTTCATCAGGATACCACCACCCACATCTTCGATCATATTCATGAATGGAGATGTAGGAAAAGGTTAGTCAAAGCTCCCATTCCAGACTTTCTCTTAACGGACTAGTTCTGCAAGTCCTTACTCCTGCAAATTGCTAGAGATGTCGGTCTAGGTTGTGTGGTCATAGAAGACCAATCCATACATCGTGCCCAACACTTAGATCTGATATATTCACAGTCTGGCACTCTTTATGACATAATCCAAAATTCTCCTGGTAACCCCTATGCTTCTGCCACTCAGCATCCTGGAGTGCATGTCGACAGGATTGTTGGCGCAACCTCTAGGGCATTTGTCAAACAACGCAGTGGTTCCATTGCCAAGCTAGCAGTGGACCCTTCTACCAATACGACTGATCTTCCTTCCATTATGATAAGCTCTGTGCAGTCTATGCAAAAATCCAGTGGCAAGAACAAGAAGAATAAGAAAAATACCACTCCTTCTGAAGAGAAGTCACCCAAGCAACCCAACGCAAAACAGAAGGTCATTGCACCTACTAATGAGGAAAAGGATAAACCCACCAGATATCCATGCAAACTCTGTGCTAAAGACCACACAACTTGTCATTATTTGTGGCTTCAGGAATGCATAGACTACCTTGCCAAAAGTGATTCTGGTAAGGCACCCTCTGTCCTTAGAAATCCTTTTCCTACTCAACAGCAGCAAAATCTTGTTGCAAACCAACCGCAACACCTGCAAGGGGGCAATGATGGCTCACATCATCCTTCAGCTCATGAAGGATCTTCTACCATTTTCACATTTGAAATGGTAGAACTCACCACAAGAGCCAAATCATATGGAGTTCCTGTCACTCCTGCAACAGAACCATCCTTAGGTCAAAACCCATTGCCGCCTAACGATTTGCATATCGAAAGGCCAGTTGAGGACCTTGTAATTTGACCCCCAAAAGGGTCACTTTGATGCACAATGCACAATACATTTGCATGTGCCGCCCAACACTACAACAATTGTAGAGGATTTGGTGCAAGTGTCGTCGGCTATGACGGTGCTCGAAGTATTACAAACATGCCCCACGCAATGGAAATATTTCCTTTCGGCTATTGGAGGTATTGACCCAATGGATTCCATGCTTCCTATTTTCGACATGGACAAGTGTAAACCTCCCCTTTCTCACCAGCTTGCATTCCAGGTGCATATAACTTCGAAAGGTAAAGGTATACATAGAACTGTCATCGACGAAGGTGCTTCTACCTACGTCATGTCGGCTTCATGTTGGCTCGCCCTGGGTTCTCCAACCCTATCCCCACTGTCGAACTCCCTGAAATCTTTTGACGGCCACACCTTTATCCCAAAAGGATACCTAGCCAGTTTCCCCATCACTTTGTGTGGGAAAACCGTAATGGTGGACGTAGAAGTCGTAGACAAAAAACTCGACTATAATCTCTTGCTGGGTCGCAGTTGGACATATGCCATGACAACCATCATATCTACTGTCTTTTGCATCATCCAATTCCCATTGGATGGAAAGGTAGTTACAGTAGATCAATTGTCTTTCTGCACCCCTGATTATTCACCATTACCAACTGGCTCAGTACCCCTAGTAGGATATGGAACTGACTCTTATGTCAGTTAAGGTACTGGTCTATTGAAGGCTTCTTCCCTCATGGGTTGTTTTCCTCTTCTGCCACGAAAGGTTTCACACATGGTCAATATGATTTCATCTATTCCGCATGAACAGGCTGATCCATGGATCCTATCTTCTCCTTCAGACATTAACACATATGGAGAGAAAACGACGTGGTCACTAGCTAAATCGGCCTACCAAGCCATTCAATTTGCATCCGAATCTCTGGTCACTTTGGTTTCGACCAACAGTACCACTGTCCCTCCCATGACTGCTCCTTGTTTTGATCCGCTCAATCAAGTCCTATCTATGGATGAAGATATTAGAGAGATCACGAGTTTCGAAGAGTGACCTTGGGAGGATTTGTACCATCATATTTTGATATTTGATTTAGACATGATGCCTCTTCTAATCCTGTCCCCTGACATACCAGAAATCGTTTCCTCACCCTATACGGTCCTCCAGACTTTAGAGGTGGAAGGAAACATAGGAAATTTTTGAAAAACATCGCTCATCGATATTTCTGTCAAGACAGGCACCATGGAAGACATTCAGATTGGAGCTAATTGAAATCTTGAGGAAATTGCAAGCTTCACCTGCCCTTTTAAGGACTTCTGTGATGTTTTCCATTGGTCTTATGAGGAATTGCATGGCATAGACCCTTCTATTTTCAAGCATGAGATCAAGGAAGATCGACCATTCTTTTTTATGGTATTTTTCTTTCTCGTTAATCTGAAAAATCCTTGAGTCTCCTTCTTTGGGCTCGTTAAACTATCACGAAGAAGATCGAGCATTCATTTTATGGTATTTTTCTTACTCGTTAATCCAAAAAAACTCGAGTCTACTTCTTTAGGCTCATTAAACTACTAAAACAAAGAATAGAGCACTTTTTGAGATATTTTGTTGCTCTTTAAAAAATACAAACATCTCCGTGTTTTCATTGTTAAGCTCATTAAATCTTTGCGACGATGGTTAGAGAACTTTTTGTGATATTTTACTGCTCTTTAAAAAATAGAAACATCTCTGAGTTTTCATTGTTGCGGTCATTAAATCCATACAAACGATGCTCTAAGAAACTCTTTTTTGATCTTTTTCTAGCTCATAAACTGAAAAAGGCCAAAGGAGCATTCTTTTTAGGCACTTTTTTCTCACTCTTTAAACTGAAAAAATCCCAAGCTTAGTCTTTCTGCTCATTAAACTTGATGAAGATGACTCGAGCATTCTTTTAGGTACTTTTCTTGCTCGTTAAACCGAAAAATCCCGAGTTTTTGTTACCGGGATCATTAAAAATATACGGCAGTAGCAAGAGCACTTTCTTTTTTGGGACTGTTTCTCGCTCTTAAATCGAAAAATCCCCAAGTTTTTCCCCTCCTTCGAGCTCGTAAAACTATGAAGAATGGATGAGCCATTCCTTTCCCTCTTTTTATCACTCACTAAACTGAAAAAGATACCTTGAGTTTTCTTCATCTTACTCACTAAACATTTTGATAAAGGTATTCAGTTTGTTGTTGCATGACTCATTAAAAATTCACAACGAAAAACGAGTTTAGTCTGTCACCTCGTACTCATAACAAAATGAGGTCGACATCTACTGAAAAAAGGTTTATCTTTATCCGAGTTCAATAGATTAATTAATGGAAAAGTAACTGATTCGGGTATACTATTAACCTTTTGTCACACCTGGTTAACAACTATGACAAAGGGACCACCTTGGAGTTTCACTTTACGATCTTTTCAGACTCTCTAAACATGAAAATACCACTGAGTTGTCTAGTCTTGACTCTTTAAATTACACAGACAAGATATAGATTCGTTCTTTTTACGATATTTTTCAAACTCTTAAAACATGAAAAATCGACGAGTTTTCCTATCTAGACTCATTAAACTAATTAGATAGGGAAAAGAGTTGTTCTTTTTGCAATCCTTTTCAGACTCTTTAAACATGAAAAGATTTATGAGTTTACTTGTCTAGACTCATTAAATTAATCAGATAGGGGAAGCGGACAACACAACTGTATTCCGTATTAGAAAGCATGGTTTGGCAACAATTGTTCCCTTGAACATGGCACTCCCTTAGATAAACCTTCCTTTTGATGGCCTCTCAATATGAACCCTACCATTCTATGAGCTTTAGCCTATATACCTTGATGTAATTGCGTCTCTGTATCCTAACAATATATAGTGTTCATGAGTCTAGTGTTGTCTAGTTAAAACTGTTGTCATGCCCTCTCTTTTTCAAGGGTTACCCATTTGTTTCCTCCACCAACCGATCAAACATATCCTTTCATGATGCCCTCCATTGTTTAGACCCAAATGCTCAAAATATTCCTCAAAAAAAAAAATCATTCTTGTCCCGTTTTGTGTCGATTGATGTAGGACACATCTGTTAACACCCAGGTTGTTCCCTATGACTCCCAAGGGAATACGGCCGGGGTAACCACTAACCAATCTTTTAATCACTGTTTCTAGCCAAACAGTGATCAGAGAGGGCTCTCTCTTTATGATTTATATCTACAGTGATGGTGTTTTAGGCTAGGTATTAGGTGCAGGTTATTTTTGTGTTTTGGTTGAAGAAATTCCCTTGGACTTCAGTGATGTAGTTTTCAGATGTGTTGAATATCATTGGGCAATGGAGTCTGTGGCTAAATGTGTTTGAATCTGTGAGATGAAGGATGGAACTTACAGGGCCTTTTGAGTGCTTCATTAAAACATAATTTGGCTAAATGACAGGAAACAAGCAGCACAAAGTGAAAGCATTTAAGAATTTCCACTTATTGTTTACCTATTTCCAAGTGACAGAATTTGGAGGATAAAACAGAGGTCACAGGGGCAATAAATTGAATCCCTGGGAATAGTCTGTTACAGCAAAGAGACAGTCTGAAATGCAGCAGTTAAGAATTGCAATTTCTATTACTGTTTCTGAAGAAAACATAAATGACAGTTCGGGTTTGAGTTCAGGGTAATGCTTGATTAAATCCTGGAACTATTCTTTCACCTTACTATCAAGTGTGAGATATTTAAACAACCAAAGAGGAACAAAGACTCTAAAAACACATAACAGAAGATTTGAAAATACTTATAGTTTTAAAGCAACACCCATGGAATCCTGTAACAGGCATCATTCACCACAAGACATCAAGTGCACCAAGCTTCCGGAAGTTCCATTCCTCCTTTGTATTAATTCTCTGAAAATATTACAGCAGATGGAAGTTCTCCAAGAGAAAATTACAGCAACCCCTTCAGCATCTGTGAAGGGTGTATATATACTAGCGGTGGTCTACAAAATATCTGAGTTCTGCGTTATCTCAGTCTTTACATTTTCACCAACTTTTAAAGATATTATGTTGAGAATTTATCACACATTTAATACATAGTACAGGCATTTAAATGCTCTGTCAGAAGATATTTAACTTTGTGAGAATAGCTATGTCGGTCTGAACAATTTGGAGTTAATGCATGGGAAACCCGACTGTAGGCTGGTACACTGTGTCTTCGGACCCGACAGCTGTGACTTTGACTGCTGCTGGAGATGAGTGACTGTTTTGGCTGAGCTGGCTCATCCTCTGCTTTTCCTGTAGACTTTGATTCCCAAAATTGTCACTGTGCGTGTCTGCTTTTTCCTTCTACGCTATTGGTTCTGGCCTGTCAAAATAGTCTGGGTCAGCTGCCTCCAGACATCCTGTGTGGGCAGTTGATGTGCCAAAATTGCCCCTAGAGTCTCATCTGCCTCTGTGAATTTGAAGAAGTTGGGTGGTGTGTCAAACAGATGCTCTATCTCATTCATAAGGAAAAACAGGTTCTCTACCCTGTCATACATCATTTGCCCTGTAGCTGGCCCTGTGTCTGCTGAAGTGCTGGGAGATTTTGAAATCTCTGCTGCTGCCTGGGCATCAATCCTCTTGTTATAGTTGTCCAAGGTGAGTAACCTTCCCACGCTGCTCAAAATGTTGGGGAGGCCTCTGTTCTGCAGTGTTACAAATCTCTCCAGGAATTTGTTAATTTCTGTCTGCATATCCTGTGTTCTCCTCTCCAGGGTCCCAACCAAATTTCTCAATGTAACAACCCTCTTGGCTATGGCAACTGTTTCTGTCCTGTTGTTGATTCCCATGGTAGCCAATTGAGTGCTGGTCTTGTAGTTCAGGATATTGATCATCCTGGTAGCTGCTTCTGGCATGTGTCCAAGGCTGGCCCTGGCTCTCTGTATTTCCTTGTTCGCTTTGGTGATGAGCACCATTTGTTCATCCATGGTCTCAATATATTGCCACTGGTTGGCAATGGATCTCCCAATGTTGCTCCATAATACTGCTTTCATCTGAGCAGTTACCCTTTCCAATGCAAGCTCTTTTTCCAGCTCAGCAATCCTTCTCTTAAGGGTCTTCACCTCTCTCTCCTTGGCTGCCTCATTCTGTTTGCTTTTATCAAATTTCTCATTAACATTAGCCAAGTTCTGTTTGAGTCCATCCAGTTCTTTCATTTGAGCTTCCATAGCTCGGATCTCTGCTTGTAGCTTCTGCATGTCTAAGCTAGCAGCTTGCTCTGTTGTTGTGGGGGCCGTGGATGGTGCTGTAGCTCCTGTTTGCTGAAGAGGAGGAGTGATGATCGGAGGTACTTCCTCTAGATTTATTATTAATGGAGGGGGCTGGGAGGATTGACCTTCCCCTTTTTGTTTCATGGCTGCCTCTAGTGATGCTTTTGCAGCCTCAGCCTGTCCTAGTTGGTCTTGGACCCTGACCAGCTCTTTATATAAGGATACCAGTAGGTCTGTGGTATCTTTTTCCTGTCTTTGTTGGGCAACTTCATCGGCCTGTGGATGGATGGTGGCCGGAAGCTTGATCTTCTTTCTAAGGGCTGCCATGTCTGCATCCCTTATCTTCAGCAGTTCTTGGATGCCTTTGACATCCTTGGGATCATGTCCAATATCTATGATTATCTCCTCCAAGGATTTGATCCTGTTGTCCTTGGCCTGTGAGGATGCTCGTTCCAATTCCAGCTGGGATGATGTATTGTCCAGGCTGCTTTTTAACTTGTAATTTTCCAATGTCTCATCTGCCAGGGATGCATACACCATTTCACCCGTCTGTTTGTGTAGCTCTATCTTATCCATGGGGTGAATGTCCTTAGCCAGAACCTCCATATTTGTTCTTAAGTAGTCTGAGGTGGACTGGGGATGTAAAGTTGTGGGCATGAAATGGCTCATTATCATTTTTCCCTCACTTACATCAAAAGCAGACATTAGTCTCTGCTGGTTGCTGGGAGCTAGTTTTAACAAGTGATCATAGAGTTGCACTTTTATGGGATCACTCCTTCTCTTGATTTCTATGAACTGCTGCTTTATACTTGAGTGCCCCTCTCTATGCTGGCCAGAAGAGCTGACCTCTCCTCCCATTGTCATATCTGGTCCTCTTTGAGATGAACTGGCCGAGAGTTCCCCACTGGGTGGGCCCATGCCCATGGCATGCCTTATTGCTATATCATCCTCTTGGGAGTCATTCAACCTTTGCCTCTTCTCCCCTCTGATAAAGGATGAAGTTTGGGGAGTCTCTCTTTCTCTTTTTCTGGTTAAGTCCTCCTTTTGAGGTGTTTGGAGGACTGAGCTGTCCACATTTATGTCTGTTCTTGGAGGCAATTCTGTTTGGGGCTGTTGTTCTGTAGAACCAGGCAAATCTGTCTCTTTATCTTGCTGTAATGGCTGCTGCCCACTGGTTTGTGGTTCATCTTGTTGCTGCCCCAACTCCTGCTGTTCCATTTCTTCTTGTTGCTGTAGCAATGTATCAACCTGTTCTTCTGTTAGTATAGGTGGCTGTTCCACCTGTTTGCCTTTGTCCTTGCTTGCCGTTTGAGTTGTCTGCTTGGCAGTCTGCTGTTGTGTTGCTGGTGTTGTGGTAGCTGATCCAATTTGCCTGCTGTAAGAAATAGGCACCTGTCCACAAGTTTCCAAGTCAGCTTCTTTTTGGATATTTCTAGCTTGCTGCTCAAGCATTTCTTCATTAGTCATTTGCTCTATTAATGTGCCCTCTTCCCAATCTGGTGCATTTGCATATTTTTCAATTTCAGGTAATCTTGCATGTGCATAGTTGCCTAACTTATACCTGATCCTCCTGAGGGAAATAGAGTGGTTAGGGTCATATGGAATCCACTCAAAACTAGTTTTCAGCTGGAGGCCTTCCAGGATCCTGTCTGCCTCTTTCCAGCCTTCCTCCTTCCTGTTGTATAAGAAGGGACCTAGCTGATTTCTCACTTTCAACTGTGATTTCTTGTTTCTACTCTGAAAGTGTAGGTAATCTGAGTTCCCAAATTGCCTGAAATATTCTAAGGCAAACAGTCTCATGGGAACATACCTCGGCAGCCTAAATGGATTTAATTCACATCCATACACCCTAATGACTGTGTGATTCTGGTAGAAGTACCAGTTGCCAATGTTGTAAAGCTTGTTCAGATGAAGAATTCTCTTCATTTCATCGGTCAGCCTGGGAGGAAGGGCACCTTGCAGCACTGTTAGGGCTGGATGTACAAATAAGTCAATAAATTCACAATATGTATAAGGAGATACTGAAGTATGATGGAACACAGGGGTCCAAAAAACAACTGATCTTGGGGTTCCTTGGGCGTTGAGTGGCCTCAAAGGGACAGAGAAGGTAGCTGGCTGGTTGAATAAGAACAGATGGTATATGTAAGAGGTGTATCTGAACAGCCTCTCCCTCCTCAAATTCATGAATTGATCATGAATCTTCTCAGCTATATAAGTTGCATAGTCATAGTGGATAGCTGGAGGCTTACCAGGGGCAAAAATGGACAACATTGCCAATATGCTGTCATCTACATCTTCCAGTCCTCTGAATCCCAGGACATATCCAATTAAGTCCACCATCATCCTGCCCAACTCATTCAGGTATTGGTACCCAATGGGAGGGGTTCTGACTGCTTCAGAGCTAGGTGTGACAAACAGTTGGTTAATCTTCACAATCTGGTCATTGGATAGGTTATTTCCTCTCTTTATCAAATCTTGCATGGAAAGAGGGGTTAATTTCTTGGCTGTGTGGAAATGCAGCATCTGATTAATACTCTCTGGAGTAATCTGGAACAAAACTAGGCCTGTGGGGCTAATGACTGCCCTTTGGCTGGGGTCATAGCACTCTTGGCAACTGTATATGAGTTCTGGCATTGGATTGACTTGGGGAAGGTTATATATGGGCAAGTTTGATTCCCAAATCCCCAGGATATCTGCTCCACTCATGTGCTGGGCTCTCAACTCATTTAACATTAGGATATTATACTTAGTTCCCATAGGAAACCAGTCCAACATCTGGTAATCCATGTCTCCCAGGGGCTTCCATGCCAATTCTTGATGGGGAGCATTGATAGGCTTGATATTAAGAGCAATGGGGGGCTCCATAGCTTGTGAAGGGATAAACAGTTGCAATTGGACAATTGAGTGGCAAAGACAGACTGCAGATTGCCCTCTGTGGTAAAACTTGATTTTCTGAACTGTCAGGCGGGAATTTACCAGCTAGAAATTGAAATACTGCTGGTAATTGGTTATGGAGACTCTTTTGGTGTTCAATTTGGCTCCTGGTAGTAATTCAGAGGTATTCAGAGGGGCATTGGCCGAGAACACGCAGGACGAGGGGTTTTCAGCTGAATTGCGGTTTGTTAGCACTCTGCGAGGAAGTTTTGGATTTCACAGGGACAATGGTGGAGGTATAACTTGGTTCCAGTGGTGAAAAAGTTTGTTTTACGGTCCTATTGTGCCTGTGAGTAGTTTAGAGAAGAATGCAGGTCGTATGGAGGGTAGAGCAGGGTAAATACCTGTAATTCGACGTGCAGAGGTCGTGGTAAGGTGTGACGCAGGTACTGGAGCGGTCGCCTTGGTCGAATTCACAGGTTGGCGAAAATTCGGGCAGCAACGGTTAAGCAGAGCATTCAGCAGACATAACAGTAAAATGACGAAAAACACGGGTAAAATTGGTAAATATGGGTTTTTTACCAACTTGGCGCTTTTTTATGATGACGTCAGCATGACGTCATTGGTGGGTCACGGTGATGTGACGTCGGCTGACGTCATCGGAGAGGACGTGGCAGTGGGTGAATGGTCAAAGGGGCGGTGAGGTGGCAGCCCAGATAGCAGTGAGGTGGACCAATAAGAAAGGCGGGTACGAGCGGAGAAAGACGTGGCGCTGGGTCAGCGGCGAACCGGTGGTGGTCAAACCGTAGCTGTCACGGTTATAGCCTTAACTGCCGCGGTTTCTCGGGGCGGTTTGAGTACGGCGCAGAGGGTGTCAGACGGAGCTCCGAGATGGGTGAGCGCTTGACGCGTGGCGGAGGCATGACAAGGCGCAACGTCATCTTCTCGGGACATAACGTGCGGCCATCGGATGTGCTCCGATATTGATGAGGACCGTCGGATCTGATGGGCTTGATCCGACGGCTGACGGAGGGGGAAGGTGTACGTTCGATAATATGGGCGGAAAATATTAAAGTTTATGGGTTTTGTATGGTTTTTTCAAATGTTTTTATTCAAATCACCTGCGCTCGCATTTGGGAGTGTGCCGAAGGCGGATTTTGATTTTTGTAAGGTTTGCAAAGGATTTTATAGGCCAAAGGGGTTTGGAGAGGGGTTTTACCAATGCAGAGGTGATTTGAGGGTAAATTGACTTGCAGCAAAAAGGGAAAGGGGTGGAATAGGTTCACCAAAGTGGCCAGATGCCATTATGGTCCCTTTTTGAAGAATGTTCGGCTATTATGCCTAGGGGAGGGAATATACATAAGATTTGGGGCTTTATACACCTTGGTGTTAGTATTATCAGGGGTAGGGGTAAAATAGGGGAGCTAAATAGTAGAATTAGGAGTTAGTATAAGTGAAGGTGGGGGGTTTAGAAAGGGGGTGTTAGTGATGGAGTAGAGGGGGAAAAGAGAAGTTAGTGATGCTCTTTGCTGTGAGTCCATGGAATTCACCACCTTGTTTGCTGATATATCTATTGCCTTGGCAAAACATCTTGTGACAACTGTGTAATGGTGAACCTGTCCTTTCTGCAACCACAACTGCCTACCCAACTATTTCACCTAACATTTTTTGTTTCTTCATGGAGGGGCACTTAGACTTGCAACCCTCAATTGCCTTTTCTTTTCTTTGGCTTTTTCCTTTTTTATTCTATCTGCTTCTACCCTTATCTCTTCCAAGGTCCCAGATTAGACTTTTGGGAACCTTTGTTTCTCTACCTGAACTACTTGTCTGCCAAGATTAGGCTGTTTGGACAGACTTCTTTCTCTATTTTACAACTCAAAATTGAAACATGGCATGATCCAGATTAGACTGTTGAATCATCCACAAAAATGTAATAAGGTCCTCAATATCTGAAGTAACTTCACACACCTCTGATTACCTGGAAATATGGGATCTTTGTGCTAACAATGCAGAGCATATTTGGAATTTTAATAATCAATCATGAAATATGAAACCTATTACTATAGGCATCCAACAGTGGCTCCACATGGGGATGGTTTTTCTTTTGAAAGACCAAGAACAGCAGGTCAGATTGCCTTGTTCCTTGAATGTCCATCTTGATCTTTGAGATCTTATGCATGTAACCTGTCAAAATGGTGTGCTTCTTTCTTGGAGAACCTGTGATATTATCTGCCTGTTGCTGCTAGTTGCAGCACTTGGGAAAATTTCTTTATATAATGTAAATCAAAAGAGAATATGTACAATTGCATATATACAATGAACCTTTGGATCCTTAACATATTGAACCATCATAATAGTGCTTCAGCATCCTGCCATTGACAGGACCTTCATCTAGTTCAGTCACAGTCAAGCTTTTAAGGAAATAAGTATTATTACCTTGTACTGCTTGGATGGCAAATGGTCCTTTCCATAGAGAATCAAACTTCCCATGTTTCCCTTTCTCTTCTCTTCTTGCATCCCACTTTAGAACTTTGTCTCCTACATTGAAGTCTTCTGCCTTGGTTCTTCTGTCAAAGGCCTTTTTCAGTTTTTCTTGTAGTATCTGCACTCTGTTGAAGACTTGTTCTCTGGTCTGCTGTAAACAGATTATCTGGTTGATCCTTCTTTGCATGTCATTTGGCTCTGCTTGACTTTCTTGTAGAAGTTTCATAACTGGCACCCCTAGTGATGAGGGAAACCTGGCCTCTAATCCGTAGACTAACTCATATGGGCTGGTCCCAATTGATCTTTTGGTGGTTAATCTGTCTGCCCACAAAGCATTGACTAGTTTCTTATGCCAGTTCTTTTTGTTTTCCTCCAGCACTTTCTTTATGATGTTTATCAAGCTTTTGTTTGATGATTCGGCAAGACCATTTCCCTGAGGATAGTAAGCTGTAGAATGGCCCAAAGTAATATGAAATTTATGGCAAAAGTTTACCATTTTCTTGGATCTGAAGGCAGCAGCATTGTCTGTTATTATCTTGTCTGGGCAGCCAAATCTGGCCAGTATATTGTTCTCTAAGAATTGAATGATCACTGAGTCATTTGCTTGTCTACATGGGGCAGCTTCAATCCACTTGGTGAAGTAGTCTGTTGCTGTTAGAATCCATCTGTGTTGTCCTGAAGATGAGGGGTGAATTTCTCCAATGAAATCCAAGCCCCATTGTTGAAAAGGTCTCTCTGTTGCAATGGGCCTCAAAGGAAGTGGCAGCAGCTGTCTTTTGCCTTCAAACAGTTGGCACTTGTGGCATGATGTTGTGAATTTCTTCATATCTGAGAACATAGTGGGCCAGTAATAACCAGCCCTTAATATCTTGTCCACAGTGGATTTCCAGTACAGATGTCCACCACAGTCTCCAGCATGGAATTCTTGCATAATTTTATCAGTTTCATTCTCAAGAAGACAGTGCAGCAAAATACCTTCATGGTTTTTCCAGAGTAGATTCTCATCTAACACACAGAATTTGGATGTTTTCATTTTTAGGAACCTAGACTTAGTTCTGGACAGTCCTGGGGGAGCACACAGGTTTTGTAACACATAACAGATATCAGAATACCATGGAGATTGTTCAAAGGCTACATTGATCTTTGGAGTCGCCAGCTCTGTTTCACTGTCCAGTTGGTTGATATCTAAGGCTTGGAAATTTGCTTCTGTCATCAACTTGGCCAAACCTTGTCCTTTAATCAACTTTGTAGGTTTTATTTCAATGTCAAATTCAAGTATGTTTGCAATCCATTTTCCTCTCCTACCCTCTAAGTTTTCTTGGGTGAGAATGTCTTTGACAATAGGACTTGGCACATAAGCCACAACATGAGAGTAGAGGATATAAATCCTGAAATCTTTGATAGCTTTGATTAAGGCATAGGCTTGTTTTTCCATTATTTGATACTTCAAAGGGGCATCTCTAAGAGCTCTGCTGAAAAAAGCAATGGGCTTTTCATTCCCTTGATCATCTTTCTGCAATAAGACAGCAGCAATAGTATGTTGGGAGGCAAAGGAGAAAATGATAAAGTCTCTGTCAAACTGAGGGTTAGTTAGTACCGGGGTTCGGGTTAAAGCCAGTTTTATGCTTTCAAAGGCTTGCTTTGCTTCCACAGTCCACTTAACCTTTGAATCTTTCTTTAGCATATTGTTTAGTAGTCTGATCAATTCTGCTAAATTTGGGATGAACCTTCTTAGAAAATTGAGTTTTCCTAAGAATCCTTGCAACTCTTTGACATTCCTAGGGTGAGGCATTTGTAGGATTGCTTGTATCCTATCTGGATCAATTCTTATGCCATCTTTTGAAATGATGTGTCCTAAGAGTTTCCCTTCTTCCAAACCAAATAAAGACTTCTTGGGGTTTAAGGAGATGCCATATTTTCTACATGTTATGAAAATCTGTCTTAAATGTTTCAAATGTTCTTGGTCAGATTTTGAAAAGGGTGTAAGATCATCTAAGTAAATGACCAAGAAATCATGAATTTCTTTTGCAAAAGCAATGTCCATTGCTCTCTGAAATGTTGCCCCTGCATTCTTCAATCCAAATGGCATTTTCACATATTTGAACGTTCCCCATGGGGTAGTAAATGCAGTTTTGTCTTGATCATCAGGGTGCACTAATATTTGATTAAAGCCTGAAAATCCGTCAAGCAGTGATATTCTTGAGGCTCCTACTACTCTTTGAAGAATATGGTCCATTTTGGGTAAAGGATAGTTGTCTTTGAGTGATACTAGGTTCAAATTCCTTAAGTCTACACAGAGTCTAATCTCACCAGTTTTCTTTCTTGTAGGGACCAAATTTGAAATCCAGTCAGAGAACCTGATTGGTGCTATGATCCCAGCTTTGAACATTTTTTGTAATTCCTTTTCAATGGAAGGAAGAAGCACAGGATTGATTCTTCTCAATTTCTGTTTGAATGGTTTTTTATTGGGCTTGAGGGGAATGGTGTGCTGTATAACAGATGTGTCATAGGACTTGAGATCTTCATATCCCCAGGCAAAGACATCTTGGAACTCCTTAAAAAGGTCAACATATTTGGGTTTTTGGTCAGGGGGCAAAGCAGCAGATAGCTTTATTATCTTAGGCTTGTCAGGGGTACCAATGTTACATTCTTCAATTGTTGCATCTAATGGCTGCATCTTTGGTTTCCTGGAAACATCATTTGAGTCAAAAATATCCTCTAGTGGGGTAAGGCCTGCTGGCAGAAGATTGTCTTTGAGTTGTATGATTTCATCTTCAGCACTGCCCAGCTCTTCACAATCAATTTGGTGAATTTGCTGAATGTTTTCTTTGTTGAAAATGGTTGGACTGAGTAGTTGTTTTGCTGTCCTAGGTGACATTGGGTGAGCAGACTGTTGAAACTGTAATTGTGATTGACTTGCTCCATTAGTAATTTGAGATTGACTTGCTGTCTCAAGATCAATATTTAATCCTGTAAACTCTTGTTGCAAGGTTAGAAAGTTGTTTATTTGCCTATCATTCTCAAATACTTGCCACTCTTTGACATTGTTTGGGATAGAAGGCCTATATTTGACTTCTGCTGTGAAACAATTGTTGGGCTGCAATGGGAATTTGAAGGTGCTGGCAAATGTTGCCAAGCTGTGAGCATGGAGATTGTGGCCCCTTGGAATCTTTGTGAGAACAAACTCGGAGAAAGTTTCTAATATTTCAATTACAGCAGACCTATAGGACCTTAATCTTTTGTCATTGGTGACGAAATCCCCTTTTACTTGTTGAATTATTAGATCAGAGTCCCCCATGATTGAGAGGCTATGTGCTTTTAATGATTTTGCAATTTTGAGGCCTAGTAGCAGAGCTTCATACTCTGCCATGTTGTTAGTGCATCTAAAGTTCAATCTATAAGCCCTGCCTTGTGCACAGGCTTTCTCTTTGTTATGTATCCACACTCCAGCCCCTGCCCCTAACTTGTTGACTGAGCCATCAAACTCTAGGACCCACAGACTATCTTGCTGGTCAGAGGATCTTAAATTCTTTTCATGGGATGGCCATGTGAGCATGAGTTGAGGTTTCCTTTTCCATTTGTCTCCTAGAATAGTTTCATCATTTGTTTGACAAATTTCTACAATCGGTGGAGGGTGAATGGGAGCTGTTGGACTGATTGAAAGTTGGCAGGAGTCACTTATTTGACCGATGTTTTGTTCTTGTATGGGTATTTCAGTCTTAATGTCATCGTTCAAGGAGCTTGTGCTGTCATTGAACAGAATGAAGGAATCTATGTCTGAATGGACAGCATATATTGGAAAGTTTTGAGGTTTTTCTTCACTGCTGACCATGTATTTCATGAGTGTTTCCCTATAAAGTCTTTTTGGTTGTCCAAAGACAGAGATGGTTGCATATGACATGTCTAATTGCAGGGAGCCTTGAAGCTTTGCTCCCCATGATCTTGATAAGAGCATTCCATATTTGGGTGGGATATCAGCAACAACAACATCCATTAAAATGGTTTTGTTGGGAAATTGAACTAAGGACACACACAAATCCTTAATCAGGCCCAAGCATTTGACTTGACTAGAATCAAAAGAAAACAGGTCTTTGTATGGTCTTGTTATATCCAAATTTAATCTTTCCATGACTGCCTTTGGCATGAGGTTATGAGATGCACCTGAGTCAAACATTGCATTGTGCAGTATTTTATCATGAACATGCAAACTGACATAAAAAGGTAAGACCCCTGTGACTACTGTTTTTCCATCTACCTCTGGACCAAACAGTAATTCTGGAGTGTCATCTAGCACATTTACATCATCTTTGCTATTGGTGAGCTGAAGGGATTTCTTAATCTGTTGTTTGTATATGTCATGCTTTGCTAACTCTGAGAGGGGAATTGCTACCTTTAACTTGCCAATCTCTACTCCTAAGTCAAAGGGTTTATCCACCTGAATTTTAAGGTCACGGACAGCAGTCTTTTCCTTGTTCAATGATTCTTCTGGTTGGATTTCATCTTGATTTTGGAACCTGCCCCTCATGCCCATGTTTTGAGGGGTGATGTTCGGATTTGGGTGAGAGGATGAAGTTACTGTGGGCTCTTGTGATGTAGGCAGTAGTTCAGTGACCTCCTCAACCACTACTTCCTTTGCAGGTAAGTTTGTTTTGTGATTAGGTTCAGTGACTGAGTCTTCTTTAGATTGTTGTTTATCGTTTACCTTTTCTGGTTGATTTGCATTCACAGTCCGACTTCTTAGTTTGTACTGCTTATGGACTTCATATACAGCAGTATCATATCCTTGCTTGAAGTCAAAGGATTCTCCTGATTGTGTTTGGAATGTTTTGTTTTCCTCCTCATCATGGTCTTCCTGTGTTAGGAAAACATGGCTTTTACCATCCAGCCCTATTAAATTGATCTCAGGATCTTCATTGGGCTGTTTAGCTGAGGAAGTTTCTGCATAATTTTCTTGAAAAGGGGGTCTGATATCTTGGTCAGCACCTGTTTTTCCTGTATTGGGGTTTTGTGTTCTCCTAAAATTTGGGTTTCTAGGAATATTGTTTTGTGGCGCTTCCCAGGATGACTTTCTTTCTACTGATTCCACTCTCTCACCTAGTCTTTTCATGCTGTTTAGTATTGCATCCAACTTCTGATCAAAGCCAGAGGGCTCTTCCTTGAAACCAACCTTCTTTTCCAGCTTTGCCCTGTTCCTTTTGGCAATTAGGTTGGCCTCTACAGTGACTGCAACTCTTTGGGCTTCAGCAAGGGTTGGAGGGTCTCTTTCTCTCAACTGATAGGCCATATCAGAATCAAAACCATCAGGGAAATTATAAAGGGCCAAATCAGGAGGGGGTCTTAAATTCTGAGGGATAGCATTGTATATGTTATTGAATCTAGCACAATATTCTAAAACTGTTTCTTGGGGACCTCTTTTGATTGTGTTATACTCACCAAGTATGTGGTGGGGATCTCTCTTTTTCTCCCATCTGTTAGTAAATTCCTGGTATAAAGCTTCAGGGGTTGCAATTGAATTTGCATTTAAAGACCTAAACCAAGTTCTTACATCCCCAGTTAAGCTTTGAACAAAGATTCTCATCCTGACACTATCATCATCTATTTCATAGGTCTCAAAGTGGTCTTGCATCTTTTTAGCATGCTGGATGGCTGTCAAAGGGCCATGGGAGTCAAAAAATGAGAGTCTAGTTTGGTAATCTTGGGGTAGAGCCGGAGCATTGGCTGGAATCTGCAATGGTGCATATCTGTTAGCCATGTTTATAGGGTTAATAGGGTTGATAGGGACAAACGGGACAACTGGGGTTACAGGTGTACTGGGGTTAATGGGATGGATAACAAGTGGAGAACTGGTTGAGTGAGTATGTGCAGATGGTGAAGATGGAAAGGTAGGACTTTGAGGGGTTGAAGATGAACTAGGGGAGTTGGGTGTGGAACGAAAAAGGACTTTGCAAGGAGTGGGAATGAGGATGGGTTGGTCTGACCTTATATCTGAATCAGCAGGCTTATCCTGCTTGTGTTGTTTCCTTATGTTCTTTGGAATGATGTTTGGGTTATCAACAATGACAGGCTGATCAGGGTCAGGATGTGCCCTAGTGTGCCTTGGGTTTCTTTTAGGAGCCAGCTTCTAAGTGTTCTCTCTGAGCTTTATACAGAAGTTTCGTATTTACAAGGGCTAAGTAAGAACTCTGGAATGACTATATATGTTTCAAGGCTAGGATAAGTTTCCCTAGTTAGCTCTTCCTTAAGACTGAGAAACAGTCCTAAGATGTCTTGGCTAGTTTCAGGCTTGATGAAAGCTTTGAAAATAGATAGTGATTGAATATTCTTAAATCCCCAGCAGAGTCGCCAATTATGTTAACACCCAGGTTGTTCCCTATGACTCCCAAGGGAATACGGCGCAGAGGGTGTCAGACGGAGCTCCGAGATGGGTGAGCGCTTGACGCGTGGCGGAGGCATGACAAGGCGCAACGTCATCTTCTCGGGACATAACGTGCGGCCATCGGATGTGCTCCGATATTGATGAGGACCGTCGGATCTGATGGGCTTGATCCGACGGCTGACGGAGGGGGAAGGTGTACGTTCGATAATATGGGCGGAAAATATTAAAATTTATGGGTTTTGTATGGTTTTTTCAAATGTTTTTATTCAAATCACCTGCGCTCGCATTTGGGAGTGTGCCGAAGGCGGATTTTGATTTTTGTAAGGTTTGCAAAGGATTTTATAGGCCAAAGGGGTTTGGAGAGGGGTTTTACCAATGCAGAGGTGATTTGAGGGTAAATTGACTTGCAGCAAAAGGGGAAAGGGGTGGAATAGGTTCACCAAAGTGGCCAGATGCCATTATGGTCCCTTTTTGAAGAATGCTCGGCTATTATGCCTAGGGGAGGGAATATACATAAGATTTGGGGCTTTATACACCTTAGTGTTAGTATTATTAGGGGTAGGGGTAAAATAGGGGAGCTAAATAGTAGAATTAGGAGTTAGTATAAGTGAAGGTGGGGGGTTTAGAAAGGGGGTGTTAGTGATGGAGTAGAGGGGAAAAGAGAAGTTAGTGATGCTCTTTGCTGTGAGTCCATGGAATTCACCACCTTGTTTGCTGATATATCTATTGCCTTGGCAAAACATCTTGTGACAACTGTGTAATGGTGAACATGTCCTTTCTGCAACCACAACTGCCTACCCAACTATTTCACCTAACATTTTTTGTTTCTTCATGGAGGGGCACTTAGACTTGCAACCCTCAATTGCCTTTTCTTTTCTTTGGCTTTTTCCTTTTTTATTCTATCTGCTTCTACCCTTATCTCTTCCAAGGTCCCAGATTAGACTTTTGGGAACCTTTGTTTCTCTACCTGAACTACTTGTCTGCCAAGATTAGGCTGTTTGGACAGACTTCTTTCTCTATTTTACAACTCAAAATTGAAACATGGCATGATCCAGATTAGACTGTTGAATCATCCACAAAAATGTAATAAGGTCCTCAATATCTGAAGTAACTTCACACACCTCTGATTACCTGGAAATATGGGATCTTTGTGCTAACAATGCAGAGCATATTTGGAATTTTAATAATCAATCATGAAATATGAAACCTATTACTATAGGCATCCAACAACATCATTGCCTACCTTTCGATAGGTTTCTTCCTATCGACTTCAACACTCTATCTAGGATGGTAGCCCAGAAACACATTCAGTGCCTTGGTACTTGCAGACATTAGTGGTAGGTTACCTTTTGTTTGATCAAGGGTTCTCATTATTGGCTCCTGGTTAAGTGATTCTATGGGTGTTCGACGACAAATAAATCTTTCACACTCGCTAGTTTGTATTATGCATCTTGGAGACCATCACCATTATTGGTGGCCTTCCTTGCATCTGTTAACGGTCTCCATTATTGACTGGTAATTAGATGATTTCATGCATGTTCGACATCAACACATATTTTTCACATGTATGGATCTATGCTATTCGGTGAAGCAGAAATCAAGACCTTGGGTAGAGGCTTGCATCATTTAGCCTTGTTTCCTATCCCAAGCTACGGATATTATTTTTTGGAAACAACTGTTTCAAGATGATTCTATTATGACACTGGATCCGCTTTGTGCTTATCGGCGGCTAGCCTTGTTATATCTCTTTGGAGAAGATTACTCTAACATAGCTACTGAGCATGGGAATGCCCAATTGAGGACATGATTTTAGCAATTTATATATCTGTGTTGTATCAGGTTTTCCTTGCCACCTGAAGCTTCTCTCTCTACAAATTTTGACAGAAAATTATAGTTTTAGTAAAGTATTTCAGCCATCGTCTTTGCCTCTGATCTCATACTTTAGGGGGCATCTGTTATACAACAAAATGACCTCCTCATCAACTCAGAGGTGAAAGATAGCATGACTAAAGCAAAGACCACAATTGCAGGCCTTGACTCCACACTAATGTTGGTTGCACAATGTAAACCTGCTTTATAAAGCTTGTTACCAAGCCTAAGGGTGTGTTAGTGACCCTGCTAACTAAAGTTGTTAGACCATGGGCAGCATTAGTGAAACTAATGGAAGTTTAATGGGTAAAACCAATGAATATTCTCACAAATATCTAGATATTTATCCCTAAATTTGCTCAAGAAAAGCAAGGAAATTCCCAAAAATCAAACTATTTGGGGAAATTCCAATCTGAAAAAGAAGGAAAATGGGAAAGAGCTGGAAAACAGGGCAGGTTCATTGCTTTTTCCCTAATGAACTCTATGAGGATCTTGGTAACCCTAACTCAATTGCTACATAAGTAGTGAGAGGGCCATTGTGAAAGGGTTTATAGAATTTTAAAGGATAGCCTACTAAGCTGTTGAGCATTGACTCAAATCTGAAGAAGTGAGATAGAAGAGAGAGAGAGAGAGAAGAAGAAGGGTCAAGGGAAGACTGATACAACGGATGGTTGTAATCACTCTTCTGTTATTAATACAGAACTGTAGTTGTGTTCCCTACTCCATAGTGTTGGTAACATTGTTCATTGAGTTGTTCATTTCGATACTTGTTTAGATGAGTAGTTAAGCTATATACAAATATATGTTCATTGTGCATTCTTATATTAGTTTTCAAGATTGTATGTTGTGATTGTGTTTGCCTTTCCTTTGTGCAAGAATTGATTTGGAGCTGGCTTTGAGGGAGTTCCTCTTGGTTGCATTACGATATCCAAAGAAATCTAGAAGGAGACTTGAGGTAATACTCTTTCCATACTTTGTTAATTTATATTTGATAGATGAACATGTGTATAACTTGGTAGCTTCTGCAGATAATCTTACAGTTTGTCAAAGGTCTCAGGAAGGCCTTTGAGGGTGGTTATCATTCTCCATACAGCGTGCATTTTACCCCATAGCAAGGCTTAGCTCTGCCTCCTTCCCAACTTCTCTGCTATTACAAATAAAGGGACCCTATTGTTCCTTGATTTTGAGCTGGGCTTTCTTTTTGGCTTTAACAAAGTTCACCTCATTTGAATTTATTAATTGCCTATAGTAATCCAGGGCAAATAATCTCATTGGGAGGTATTTAGGTAGTTTTTATGGGGCCAACTCACAACCATAAATCTTGACTTCAATGTGGTTTTGGTACAGGTACCAATCTCCCACCTTATGATTGATGTTTAGAGGAAGGACTCTCCTGATTTCAAGACTAATTCTTGGTGGAGGGGTTCTAGTGAGCATGGTCATCATAGGGTGGACAAAGGAATCAATGAATTCATTGTATGAATAGGGGGAGGGATGTTGATGAATAAATGGGGTCCAAAAAATAATTGATCTTGGTTGTCCCTTGGTGTCCAATTTTTTCAAGGAAAGTGGGAATTTGTCTAACTGGTAATATAGGAAAAGGTGATACAAGACCGAGGAGTATTTGAAAACTATCTCATTATCATTCTAAGGAACTGTTCATGCATCCTATCAGCTATGAACTGATCATAGCCATATATGACAACAAGAGGTTGTCCTGGAGTGTATATAGACATGAAGGCTAGAATAATCTCATCAATATATTCACTGGTGGTATAACCCAGGACTCTAGATATCATATCTACAATAACTCTGCACCATGGAGAAAATAAAGTTGCTACATATGGAGGGGGGTCTTTGGGGGTATACTTCTCTTCTATGATGAAGGTTTTGATTATTTGGGCCAATCTTGTAGGGCTGAGTTTGGGATATAAGTCCAACGAGTCTCCAATTGAGAGGGGAGTCATGTTTTGGCCAGGCTGGAGTTGCAGCGTCTCATTTATAGATTCAACAGTGATGGTGAAAAGTATGGTCTAGTTATGGGACATCACTGCTCTTTGTCTGGGGATATAATTTGCATGGCAGTAATGGAAAATTTCTGGGAAAATGTGAACTCTGGGGAACTGGTACTTAGGAAAATTGGACTCCCATAGTCCAATTTCATCAGCCTGGTTCAAGTATTTATCCCTACTTTGGTAGTATACTTTGAGTGGGGATTCATGGACAGTGGTGTCCTTTATCTGGAAATCCCTATCAGCCACGAGGAGGTGGTCTAGGTCTAGATGAGGAGTGGAAATAGGTCTAACATCCATGGCAATTGGCATGGCCATTCTCAGTTCTTGTGGATTTGAGCATGGAGGAGGTGATTTTTAGTATTTTAGGGCAATGGTGGTTCAGTACAGAGTAGGTTTGACTTAAGTATTGGGGGTTTTAATAGTGCATTACATTAGATATCATTTTTGGGATTCAACTACGTTAAGTAAGTCATTCATCTATGACCATTTCCATGAGAGGTAGTTGTAAGTGACTAGTTTCTCATAATTTTTTAATAGTCCACTTAGCACTCATTGCATTAGGTGATGCTCAAAGGGGTGAAGAAGTGGGATTGAAACTAGTGAAATGAATCACATAGCATCAATCATCACTTCTGGAGCTTGCACCCAGTAACCAAGATTTCCTAGGAGGTCACCCATCACAGATCGCCTATGGCTCAAGCGTGCTTAACTGCAGAGTTTTCCCCACAATCAAGCCCACTTAGCTTGCTACCCCATTTTCAAAACCTTAGCAAGTATTGTGCCTCATGAACCATTCAAGTAGAGTTCCCTTCACTCTTTTGAATTAAGTATTGGGGGTTTTCACAGTGCATTACATTAGATATCATTTTTTGGATTCAACTGCGTTAAGTAAGTCATTCATCTATGACCATTTCCATGAGAGGTAGTCGTAATTGACTAGTTTCTCATGATTTTTGAATAGTCTCTTTAGCACTCATTACATTGGGTGATGCTCACAGGGGTGAAGAAGTGGGATTGAAACTAGTGAAATGAATCACATAGCATCAATCATCACTTCCGGGGCTTGCACCCAGTAACTAGAACTTCACAGGAGGTCACCCATCCCAGATTGCCTCTGGCTCAGGCGCGCTTAACTGTGGAGATTTCCCCACAATCAAGCCCACTTAGGTTTGAGTTGCTAGAGTTTCTTTAATTAATTTTCTATCTTAACTAAGAAAACTTAGTAACTGGTTCTGAAATTGACAAGGTTTTCCAGTGAATTATGGCGTAAATACTTGGAATTGAGGAGAACTGGCTTTGAATTGGGTGACTGGTAACTGCGAAATGTTGAAAAGGCTCTAAGTAGGATGGAAAGCAAGCTGGGTGCTTTGTGGCATCTTTAGGGTGAAATTGGACATAGGTTGATAGCTTCAACATTCGCAGGTGCGTGCTTGGAGGTTTACAGTTGAAAAAATGATAAAAACAAATGATTTGAGGCATTTTGGCCTTATGCACAAAAGTCAATTTTGGCGGGTATGGGTGAACAATGGTAATTTTGTCATCTAGCGGGATGAACAGTAGCTATTTTTTCATGTAGCAGGCGAGCGGTAAATGGTTTCCATCGCACGGCTTTTCGGTGCTCGGTGGTATTAAGGGGAGGCTGCTCGATTCCATATGTTGATCAACACGTAGCATCAGGGGCCCAATGGAAAATAGCTTTATTCGGTGGGTATTGTTCAAACATCAAGTTTGCCCGAAATGGATAAGTGTCATCGGATGTGAAGGAAGATGATTTCACGGTGATCAGTTGAGGAAGCTGCACAGAGGCTAACTGGGGGGGCGGGCCTCAGCAAGTGATTAAGTGCGGCAGTATTTTGTTTAATGACATATTAAGGCAAGGTTAAGGCGTCGGGGTCATTAGCGGAGGGATTAATTGGGTTTTTTCCTAACTTAATCACAGATCGATTAGTTAGTGGGTTTTCGGGGTTTGGGTTAAATTATAGTTTATATTTAAACTATGGGCAGGGTTAATTTATATGTAGGAGTTAAATATATACGGGGAAACGAGTTTTTATTTGGATTTAATAAATAAAATTAGTAATTAATAAAATGAGAGGAAAGGGGCATAATACCCTAAGTATATGATTTTTCATGTTTTAATGCTTTTCCCATAATAACATAAATACTTAGGATAAGGTGTTATTGTGGGTTTTTGATATAAAAATGATTTATGTGGTGGGATAAATACTTTTCCTAGGTAAAAGTATTTTAACCTTAGGAAAGGAGTATTATTAGGGAAAATGAGGGGGAATGACTTTTTGTAGGGGGAATATGGTACTTGTTTTCCCTAAATCATTGAGTCGAGGGTTCGATTGCTCCAAAAGTCAAAGAAATGCTCTGAACCTCTTTGACTTAGGGTTTCCAAGTACTTAGAACTTTATAATGGGAAATTAGTAAAGGAAAAGGGGTAAAATGAATGGGGCAAGTTAATTAACTAACTTTGTAAATCATTTGCATGCTTGATTGTTCATTGATATCCAAAACTTTTATGATGTGAATGATAAATATGTTTTTATCTAATCAATCATCATACTTTTGCAACCTTTCTTCTACTTACCCGTCTACTCATCCTACCATTTTTACTTCTCTTTATTAAGGTGCATTTGAGCTAGCTAACCGTTGTCAAACATTGTTCTTTCTCTTTACAATAGTTAACTAACTAAATCTAGCCTTATTACATCCAAGGGCTTAGATTAAACAATTGATCTCCTTTTATTTACTCTACCTATCTAATTATCTGCCAAGGTTACATTGTTTGGCCAGATTTTTATTCTCTATCTATCAACATGAAATTTAAAACATGGCATAATCAAGATTAAATAGTTTGATTACCATGGATTGTGGCATGAATAACAAGCTGCACACAATCATTATTATTCTGCATAAAAGTAAAATAGGAGTGGCATTTTGGCTTTCTCACTTTCATGGTCTTTTTCTTTTCTTGGGGTTCATATTTTTCATCTTTTTTGACCTTTTTATTATTTTTGTCCTTTCATAATTCTTTAGGACATACCATCTTTACATTTTTTAATTTATCAATATGGAAATAATTTGCACAAAGCAAAGGTATGTACGTATTATAAGTTTTAATCTTAGTCATTCAAAAATTATGACTGCTATTGGTATAGGAATCTAATAGTGTTACAGGGAAAAGTGTCTATTTAGAACTGCTCTATCCCACTAAGGTGTGACAGCTGCCTTAGAAACAAACAGAGAAAAACTACTTTTGTATTTCTTTTATGAACTATAGATAGAGAGGAATAGAAAGAACCAACCTATGTCTTGCGCTAATCCTTTGATCCAATCCCTCTCTTCTTTGACAGTCTCCAGCTACCTGCTCCCTTACTTGCCCAGCTTCACAAAGTACTTGTAAGATCATAGAAGAAGAACACTATACAAAGACATGGATCTATATTCAGAAACAACTTAGGATCAGATTTAAGTTAACCATACAAATGTAACAAGCATCAATGATACAAAAGCATGGAGAAAAACTAAAATAGTTTTTATTCATAAACAAGAAAAGATCCAGGAGGAGTTACAACCAGTGGTTCCTGACCCAGCATCAACCTCCCAGCAAAGAAGCCCCTCTTCACCTCAAACAAAGCATAGATCACCCAATACTCTGCTGTTTGTCTCAAAAACCAACAGTAATTCCTTACAATATGAAAAATTCTAGCCTCTGGATCTCTGAGATGAGGGATCCATATATAGATATGTGTAAGGAGGATGAGTCAGCTTGTGATTTGATTAGTGTCTTCTCTCTGTCAGTTCTTGCTTCCACTTGGAGACTGAAGGCCTCTTACTCATCCTTGGTCGAATTCAGTGAGGCAAGTGTCACAGGAGAAGATTCTGGAAGCTTCCATTGCCTCTCCACCTCGCGGAATGACACTGCCATTTGTCATTTCTCGCACATCGCACCCCACAGAAGGGACTTTTGAAATGCAACACACCCTCACAGTGTATTTAGGTGCAATGCAACGCACTTAGCCAGTGGAGCAACTGAAATGATCCTGTTTTGACTTATTCTGAGCAGTTTCTGGTGGAGAACTTCTGGCAGAAGCTGTAATCTGTTGACCTTGTTCCTTTAGGGGTTAGAACAACACTTTTAGGGACTTAGGAGCCCTTGGTTTATGGACATTTCATGCTTGGAGTTGTAGGGAACAAAAATGCCTATAACAGTTGCCCCCTAAAGTATGAGGCCGTTAACCTTTTGGTGTCGGGTGAAATGCTTTATTATGAGGATCCGAAGTTCTTTCAATGCTGGGAGGGGACCTGTAATAAGATACAATACAATACATTATCTTCATACTGTTTTCATGATCTAGCTGAGGCGGGCATTCCCATGCTCAGCTTTATAAATTCATTTTCATGTACATAGGACAGACAATCGTCTGAGGGTAGACTGATGATTCTGATAGAGCCATCATCCTTTTGGTAGGATGATTATCTGTGTCGCAATGTTGTACATTTGATGCCTTTATTTCCCTGAATATATATCGCAGCCCGGATGGATGAAACTAGATCCGGGGTCTTCAATCTCGTCCGATCTTTACTCGAAGTACAAGTCGATCCATGTGAGAAATGTTTTGAAGTCAAACATGGAAAGACATCGCTTGATTACCAGTCAATGATGTAAACTGTTAACAAGCGTGAGAGGAATCACCGATAATGATAATGATCCTCAAGGTACTGCAGTACAAGCCATGTGGTGTGAATAAAGGACTTGGCGTCGAACACCACGCAAATTCTTTCAGTCGAAGGTCATTGATGTAAACCTGTCGCTGGAAGTGAGAAACTTGCCATTGAGGTATGCAAGCTTCAAAGTACTGAATGGGGTGTTCCTAGATCAACTTCTTGGATAATGAGCTGATGTCGACAAGAAGTGATCCGTCACAGGAGGGCCTTAGTGAATTCCACATCAATGACACGGAATGGAGAAAATGATTTTGTTGGAGGTGAAAACGATCTGATGATATAATGTTCAGGGTGGCGGTCATGAAAGAATGGAGTATAATGTATGGTAGTGGGTGGGACACAGGTGACTTCTCTGGATGACTTCTCTTGAACATATCGACGACATTGATGTGATGGATTGGTAGCATTAACCCCGAATGTGGATGGTATGGCGCGACCATGGCAATGTGACCGGTGAATGAAACTACCCAACCTGACTCGGACACGGAGTGGAAGTGTCATGTTCAAGAGCGACTTGCTACCAATAAAGATTCTTTGAGTTTTCTTCCCAATTTTCCCCAGTCATTGTTGACCAGTACCTCTTTATTTTTGTCAAGCTTGAGGAGGATA
Organism: Pinus tabuliformis; assembly: GCA_031772625.1. Taxonomy (NCBI): domain Eukaryota; kingdom Viridiplantae; phylum Streptophyta; class Pinopsida; order Pinales; family Pinaceae; genus Pinus; species Pinus tabuliformis. The sequence goes on along the minus strand of CM062813.1, from coordinate 1,000,582,471 downwards.
ACATATGCTTGTTCTATAATTTACCCTTCGGGAAAACCCATCGCTATGTTTTAACGAGCCTAGCGATAGTGAAACTCGTTCTCGTCTAAAGACAAGTTTGTCGCTATTAATCTTTTTAACGAGTTTAACGACAAAGATAACTCGGTCCTTTTCAATTTTAGAGAGTATGAAAAGGAATGTAAAGGTAACTCCAAAATTCCTTTTCCTTCATCTAATCCCTTAAGTCTGAAAAAGTATAAAACAATACAGAAGGGATGAATTTTCGATAGTTTTAACGAGCCGAACAAAACAAGCGCTCGATCTTTTTGTGCAATAATCCATCAGGTCCAAAAGGATTAAAATCTAGATGAGGGATAGCACTTCCTGTCCCTTTAACGAGCTGGAAGGCCAAGGACTCTGCAATCTTTTCATATTTTACGAGTCAGTTGAAAAGAGCTTAAAGGAGAATTGTCTTTTGAGGAACGAGTGATAAAACGGGTAGCAGCTGATTCCAGGTAAGGTTTGGAATTTTCCAATCACGGCAGTGTCACAAGGATGGCTAATGAAATCACTCTTCGCAGCTGTTCCTCAAAATGGGTAAACAATCAAATGGAGGTGAATGATTGGCCAATGAAAAAGTGGAGGTGACGGTGCAAACACGACCAAGGCTTTAATGGCTGAAGTACTACATTCACGGTGGTTATTTACCGGGGAATAGTTCATTTTTTAATGAGCTTAAACATGGGTGGAAACATTTTCTCATGTCTTATGTTTATTTTTTAACGAGCTTGAACTATGTGCTAAAACTGCTCGATGCAAGTTTATTTTTTAACGAGCTTGAACCTTGCGGTAACACTGCTCGATCAATCCAGTCGTGTGATAAGAATGTCTCATATAAAACGGCAATTTTTAGAGTTTTTCCCCACATCCTTTCTTTATGCAAGTTAGGAAACGACCAATCCAAAAAACAGATAAATGATCACTCTTTGCTTGCACTCCAAAAGGTTTGCATGCCCCCATGTATAAAATAGAGTTTCAAGGTTACCCCTACTTCTTTCCGATAAAACATTTGTTTTACCGAGAGAGGCCTACCTCTTACAGGTTACCCAAAGATTGTTCTATTCAAAACGCAAACAAAACACTTCTTCGGCGATGTCTACCAAGATAAACAAAGGTGAGTGGTGGTGCTCGCCAACTCACATAACTTTGACAAGAGAATCTTATTCTAGAATAACCCCCTCTTCCAATCACGGACAGGGGTACAGACTAGTCATATTCTCCCGCAGAAACCTACCCTATACTCGAAGTTTTCATGCCGAAGCAGACCAGGGTGCATGCCCCCTGGGTTTCAGTCATATCGCTCCGAATCACTCGCGCTCATCGGGAGGATGGACTGGAGATTGAGACATTTCTTGCGTGAAAAGACCATTTAGGGATGGTATATGACTATTTGCTCTGTATGATCCGGGGAATGAAAGCTGGTCCAGGAGCTTGACTGCTCTTCCTTCATGCGGAAAACACATTACTCTAAAGAGTGAGGAGACAATTTCTCCCATGTAATAAATATAGTCTCGTCCAAGGAGTAGATTGTAATCCAGGGGTCCTTGAACTACCATTACATTCATGTGAACGGTTTTCCCTCTCAATGTTATGGGTACATCGGGAAGGATCCCTAACGGTCGACTGGTTCCTTTATCAAAGCCTGTCAGATTTCTCATCTCAGGCAAAAGTGGTGGCGAACAAAGCACTTTCCAAGCAGTTGAGGAAAGGATACTCACAGAAGCCCCCTCATCTATGATGGTACCAGCCATAACCATTGTATATATTTGAAGAATAATTCTGAATGGTACACTAGCTGGTAAACGGGGTTTGCCTAGTTGATTCCAGTCGAAGGAGACAACTAGGTTGCTTGGAGGTGGGACCGAATAGACGACCGGGTACGACTCTGACGAACTTCCTTCCTGCGGTAAACGAACGGGTAAATTGCCCCCATGTTCGTTGGAGTCTATGCTTATGAAAAGAATTTGGATGGTGTGATCCTTGTTCTCTTCAGTGATTGTATCATCTGAAGATGGAACCTCTGAAGGCAAGACCGGGTCAACTGCCGCCTCGACCTTTTGACTTTTGTCTGGTATGGATTCAGATGGTTCATGTTTAATGATAGACGCTTCGGCCGACCACCTGAGCGGGTCAGCCGGATTTTCGACTAGTGACGGACTCGGCAAGAGTTTTTTATATCCAGGAGGAAGTCGTAATGGTGAAACCAGACGATCATCCAAAACTCTTTTAGCTTCGTCTAAGAAGGGACAACAGTGAATGGCATGATCACCTTCACACAGTTTACAAGGAAATCTATATTTTCCTTTTTGTCCTGGGGCTTCACTTTCACTAGTCGATGGTGTGCTTTCAACATGATCATTAGAGGTTGACGACACCGGGTTGTGCAAATGAGGAGACCAGTCCCTTAAGATCCGAGGGATGCAAGGACAATCTCTGTGAAAGTGGTATCCTTTGCAAATGACACATGGCGATTTAGGCCTGGTCAGTGCAGTGTGTGGATTTTCGTTAGACGACACTCGTTTGCCCCCGTTTGCCTTTGGCTCCTTCTTCTTCTTCTCTTTCTTCTTCTTTTCCTTCTTCTCCTTATGAACATGAATTTTGGCTTTACTAGCCCCATCAAGCGAAGAGGAAGGAAGAGAGGAAGAATTTGAGGAAGTAGAAGGTTGGTGGGTAACTCTGGATTCATCTAATTGGTGATTTGATTGTTCAGGAATAGTGGTGTTCTGAACGACAGAGGTCGAGAAGAGCCATACAGGCAAACCAATTGTCAGTCTTGGAAGCGACAATGTGACCATATGGGGTGCACCAACATCTCCCCAAGAGGAGAAGGGACTAGGATTTCCTCCAAGGGGAATTCCTTGGTTGGTAGACTCCATTTTCTCAACACAAGATCAACGTAGGAAAGGGTAGAATATTCCGTTTAAAATAAATTTTAGATGCTTTGAAACAACTTGTTTTTTCAGTTTTTAAGAGTCGAGAAAAAACAAAAGATGACTCTAGTCTCCTTCGATTTTTAATGAGCCTAAAGTGACAAGTGCTCAGATGGACCTTTTCCGTTAAGGAGTCTGAAAAGGAATGAAAGGGACTGCTCTGGAGATATAGGTAGAGGGAGTACCAAACCAATCGCAAAACTGTAGAATACTTTTTACGGTACGGCAGTCAATCTTTTCGAATGTCGTGTTCAGTGCATTGCGATCGATAGGGCGGCAGACACGGCTTCCTATGGATAAAGGATTTATGCCTATAGGGGTTTCCCAAAATATACTCGACGGTACGTGGGAGCACAAGTCCGTACTAGCATTTATCGTCTCAAAGTGGAGGAATCACCCAACCATCAGTGAGGACAACAGTTACCAGGCTTTACGATGCCGGAATACGTCTCTAGCCTAGACCTCTAAATGTTGTGTGTTAAGTTCCAAAGCGTTGTTAGATTCATTGAATTTATTTTAAGTTAATCTTGCTTATGAAGTTTTCCTTTTGGGTTCACCAAGAGATGTAGATGTAATTCCTAAAATGCAATCTAAAGATGATAAACAAACTTTTATCTCTTTTGTGCAATGAAAATCCTAGCTACTAGAGGAAAAGAAAGACACAATCTTTTCACAAAGAGCAAAGAGCACACTGTAAATGCACTTTCCTGAATCAAGCCAAACAGACTGTCTATATGCAAATGCACATGCATGTATTTGTTTTTGACTTTCTTAGTATTGATGCTAAAAATAAAGTTGATGTACAAATCTTAATTTTCTTTTCAAGCGACAAATATAAACAAGCTCTTTTTCGAAATCAAAAACAGAGATGATTACGACACCTTGCGATTTTGAAATGAACACTTGTTCTTGACACTAGAAAATCACAAATCTAGACCAAAGAAATAGTAACAGTATAATCAACCATCAATAGCAATCAAACTTTCTCCTATGATTGAAATCGACACTTGTGACAGATTCAAATCAAAGGACGACAGTACGACTATTCTACTTTTGCAATGGAAAACTGTAAATGACTCAACAAACACAAAAAAACATCTACAGTTCTTTTGTATAAAGGAGGTAGAATAACAGCAAGGAAAAGGGGTTTTAAAAAGACATATACTGATCATAGGCAGCAAAATTCAGAGACAGAACTGGAAAGAATGAAGCACAAGAACCACAGCTTCAGAGGGCTAGTCTGATCAGCGCACCTGTAACAAAGAGAAACTGAAATGCAGCGCAGGTTGCCCTTTCGGGAAGTGCGCTGAAATTCAGGATCTCTTAACAGTACCTGCGCTGGGCCAGAAACGAGAATTTGTCCAGGTTCTGGGTCACAGTTTGCAGTTCAGTCTTTGGTTTTTGGCCGAGTAAAAGCAATCAATAATTCGACAATCAGGGGTAGATCTAAGGAGGATCTAAGAGCTATCACAAGGGCAATCAGATAGTTTGTGAATCAGCTGTTCAAATCATAAACAGATCTAGTGAATGGATTGAAGCAGCAGATGTCTACTTTTCATTTGTTATGGCAAATGCAGTTCGAATGCTACTTATAAGTTTATGAAACAAACAACAAAGAGATACACAAACAAACTAATTAGACATTCCCCAGTGGAGTTGCCATTTTGTTACAGGGAAAAGTGTCTATTTAGAACTGCTCTATCCCACTAAGGTGTGACAGCTGCCTTAGAAACAAATAGAGAAAAACTACTTTTGTATTTCCTTTATGAACTATAGATAGAGAGGAATAGAAAGAACCAACCTGTGTCTTGCGCTAATCCTTTGATCCAATCCCTCTCTTCTTTGACAGTCTCCAGCTACCTACTCCCTTACTTTCCCAGCTTCACAAAGTACCTGTAAGATCACAGAAGAAGAACACTATAGAAAGACATGGATCTATATTCATAAACAACTTCGGATTAGATTTAAGTTAACCATACAAATGTAACAAGCATCAATGATACAAAATTATGGAGAAAAACTCAAATAGTTTTTATTGATAAACAAGAAAAGATCTAGGAGGAGTTACAATCGGTGGTTCCTGACCCAGCATCAACCTCCCAGCAAAGAAGCCCCTCTTCACCTCAAACAAAGCATAGATCACCCAATACTCTGATGTTTGTCTCAAAAACCAACAACAATTCCTTACAATATGCAAAATTCCAGCCTCTGGATCTCTGAGATGAGGGATCCATATATAGATATGTGTAAGGAGGATGAGTCATCTTGTGATTTGATTAGTGTCTTCTCTCTGTCAGTTCTTGCTTCCACTTGGAGACTGAAGGCCTCTTACTCATCCTTGGTCGAATTCAGTGAGGCGTGTCACAGGAGAAGATTCTGGAAGCTTCCATTGCCTCTCCACCTCGCGGAATGACACTGCCATTTGTCATTTCTCGCACATCACACCCCACAGAAGGGACTTTTGAAATGCGACGCACCCTCACAGTGTATTTAGGTGCAATGCAACGCACTTAGCCAGTGGAGCAGCTGAAATGATCTTGTTTTGACTTATTCTGAGCAGTTTCTGGTGGAGAAATTCTGGGAGAAGCTGTAATCTATTGACCTTGTTCCTTTAGGGGTTAGAACAACACTTTTAGGGACTTAGGAGCCCTTGGTTTATGGACATTTCATGCTTGGAGTTGTAGGGCACAAAAATTTCTATAACAAATAGTGGCTACACTTGGGGATGGCATTTCCTGGTGAAATGTCAAGAACTTTGTAGATCAATGGCATTCTAAATTGCTATGATGTTACCCTGCAACTTTTCTTTTTCATGTTTCTGCCTTATTACTATTTATGACTATAAAAATTTTGAAGCTTAGGGCCTTCTCTTCGGGCTTCAACTTCAAAAATAACCATCCAATGAACTCTAAACTTTTTAAAGTAAAGTATGTACAAATGATCAGTGAAATCAGTAACTAGGTTCAATATAGTGTTTGAGCATTCTACCATTCACTGGTCCTCCTTCTTCTTTTGTTCCATCCACTTCTCTGAGGAAGAAAGCATTATTACGCCTGAAAGCATAAATGATATATGGGCCTTTCCATAGGAAATCAAATTTCCAATGTTTACCTTTATCTTCTCTCCTTGAATCCCATTTTAAAACTTTGTCCCCTAGGTAAAAATCTTCTACCTTAGTCCTTTTATCAAAAGTATTCTTGATCCTTTCCTGCATAACTTGAGATCTCATGTACACTTCTTCCTTGGTTTGCTATAAGTGAATTGTTTGGTTGATTCTTCTTTGGATGTCATTTGGTTCAACCTTCAACTCTTCGAGCACCTTCATCACTAGTGTTCCCAAGGAAGATGGGAAAATAACTTCCATTCCATAAAATAATTGATAAGAACTAGTACCAATGGATTTCTTTGTTGTTATCCTGTCTACCCATAAGGCATTTACTAGATTTTTGTTCCATGTTTTCTTGTTATCCTCTAACAATGCTTTGATGATATTTACTACACTTTTATTTGAGGACTCTACTAGTCCATTTCCTTAAGGGTAATAAGTTGTGGAGTGGCCCAAGGTTATATGATACTTATTACATAAATCAATCATTCTTCTAGATTTGAAAGCTGCTACGTTATCTGTGACGATTTTGGTTGGGCACCAAAATCTAGATAGGGTGTTGGCCTCAAGGAAGGTTATTATAATCGTGTCAGTGGCTTGCCTTGATGGTATGGCTTCTATCCATTTAGTAAAATAATCTATAGTAGTGAGGATCCATTTGTGTTAGGCAGAGGAAGGTGGATGTATTTCACCAATGAAGTCAAGTCCCCATTGTTGAAAAGGTGCTTCAATAGAGATTGGTTTTAGGGGCAAGGGTAGAAGCATTTTCTTTCTTTCAAAAATCTGACATTTATGACATGAGGTTACAAATTTCCTTACATCCGAAAACAAAGTAGGCCAATAGAAACTAGCTCTAAGAATCTTGTCAGCAGTGGTTTTCCAGTAAATATGTCCTCCACAGTCACCTGCATGAAACTCTTGTAACACCTTGTTAGATTCTTCTTTCAATAAACAATTAAGAAGGATACCTTCATGATTCCTCCAAAATAAAGCTAGTCAATTATGCAAAATTTTAAGGATTTCATTTTTAAAAATCTTCTTTTGGTCCTGGATAATTCAGGAGGAGCTTATAGATTTTGTAAAACATATATGATGTCAGCATACCATGGTGATTCAATAAAGACCTGGCTGATTGGTGGAGTCACCATCTCCTCTCCATTATCCATTTCTACAATAAAATTTATATCTAAAGCCTGACAGTTTCATTCAGCGATGAGATTGGCTAAACCTTGACCTTTTATTAACTTTTTTGGTTTGATTTCTAAGTCATATTCTAATATAGTAGCGATCCATTTCCCTTTCTTTCCATTTGGACCATCCTGAGTCAGGATGTCCTTGACTACTGAATTGGGGACATCGGCTATTATATGAGAATATAAAGTGTAAACTCTAAAACCTTTGATTGCTTTGATCAGAGCAAAGGCTTGCTTTTCCATTATGTTGAATTTTAAGGGGGCATCTCACAGGGCTTTGCCAAAAAAATCAATAGGTTGTTCATAACCCTGATCATTCTTCTGCAGTAGAACTGCAACAATTGTGTGTTCTCAGGCAAAGGAAAATATAACGAAATCTCTATCAAACTTTGGACTGTTCAAAAAATGGTGTCTTTGTTAATGCTAATATTTTTAGAGGATTTCTTAGCCTCAATGGTCCATTTTATGGTCGAATATTTTTTCAACATATTGTTTAATGATCTAATTAATTCTGCTAAGTTAGAAATAAATCTCCTAAGAAAGTTGATTTTTCCTAAAAAGGCTTGTAATTCCCTAATGCTCCTAGGATGTTGTATCTGTAAGATGGCTTCAATTCTTGTAGGATCTATTCGAATACCATCTTTTGAGATTATATGGCCTAATAATTTTCCCTCTTCTAACCCAAATAAAGATTTTTTGGGATTCAAAGAAATTCCATACTTCCTGCATTTGATGAAAACCTGCCTTAGATGATCTAAGTGTTGTTTATCAGATTTTGAGAATATAGTGATGTCATCTAAATATATTACTAGGAAGTCATGAATTTCCTTAGCAAAAGCTATGTCCATGGCTCTTTGGAAAGTGGCCCCTACATTCTTTAATCCAAAAGGCATCTTCACATACATGAATGTGCCCCAAGGAGTAGTAAATGCAGTTTTAGCCTGGTCATTTGGGTGAACTAAAATCTGATTGTAACCAGAAAACCCATCCAATAATGAGATTCTGGTTGACCCTACTACCCTTTGTAAGATATGATCCATTTTAGGGAGAGGTTAATTTTCTTTGAGTGAAACTTTATTAATATTCCTGAGATCAGCACAAAGTCTGATCTCAGCAGTTTTCTTCCTTGTTGGCACTAAATTTGAAACCCAATCAAAGAATCTGATTGGTGCTATTATCTTGGCCTCATACATCCTTCAGACTTCCTTTTCAATAGAAGGAAATAGGATGGGATTGATCCTCCTAAGCTTCTACCTGAAAGGTTTCTAGTTTTCTTTTATGGGATAGTGTGTTCTATGATGCTGGTGTCATAGGAATTGAGGTCCTCATAACTCCAAGCAAAGACATCTTGGAATTCCTTCAATAATTCAAGGTATTTCACTTTTTTGGTAGGAGGTAAGGACTTTGAAAGTTTGATCAATTTTGGATTCTCCTTAGTCCCTATATTACACTCCTCTATATTAGATTTTAAGGGTTCCATCTTTGGTTTTCTAGGGACATCATTTGAATCAAACAAGTCTTCCAAAGGGGTTAATCCTTTGGGAAAAAAGTTGTCTTTGAGATTAATAATTTCAAAGTCTTTGTTAATTATCTCATCAATTTCAACTTGCTTTAGGTTTTCTACATCTAATTTTATAAATTTAGTGGGATGAAATCCGTCTATCTTTTCATCTTTTATTTCATTTTTAAAGTCAGGATCTAATGTTATGTCAGTATCTATATTACTATTTACAAATTCTTCTTCTAAGGTTAAAAAATTATTTATCTGTTGGTCATTAGTAAATACTTGCCAATTTTTCAAGTTATCTAGGATAGTAGGTCTGTGCCTGACCTCAGCAGTGTACTGATGGTTAGGTTGAAAAGGTAACTTACAAGTGCTGGCAAACATTGCTAAACTATGGGCCTGCATATTATGTTTCCTTGGGATGATTGCAAGCTTAGTTTCTAGGAAAGTATTCATTATTTCTACAATTGTTCCTCTATAAAAACTTAACCTAGGATCTTTGGTCATATATACAACATTAATTTGTTTTATAACCAACTCAGAGTCTCCCATAATAGAAACTCTTTTGGCTCCTAAATTCCTAACTAGTTTGAGACCTAAAATCAGGGCTTCATACTCAACCATGTTGTTAGTACATTTGAAATTCAGTCTATAAGCATGGCCATTTGAGTGATCATTCTCCAGATTATATATCCACACTCCTGCTCCTGCTCCTAACTTATTCACTGATCCATCAAATTCAAGGTGCCATAATATCTCATGTTCATAATTCTCACTGTCTGGGGGAACAAAATTTTCTTTGTTTGAGGTGTTTTGATCATTCTTTTCATTGGAAAGCTCTTGAGTTTGGATAGTTTCATTTTTAGCTATAATTGCAATTTATTTTGGTTTTGAAACAATGATGTTTGAAGTAGTTTGTGGTGTTTGTTCAACATTATACAAAATAAAAGAATCAATGTCAGAATGCATGGAGTAGATAGGGAAGTTTTGAGGCCTATCCTAGCTACTCACTACATATTTCATTAGGGTTTTTCTGTACAACTTTTTGGGTTGTCCGAAAACTGAGATTGTGGAATATGACATGTCAAGTTGTAAAGATCCTTGGATTTTAGCTCCCCATGATCTAGACAATAGCATGCCATATTTAGGTGGGATGTTAGCAACCACTATATCCATGAGAATGATCTTAGCAGGATATTGTATTAAGGTAACACATAGGTCTTTGATTAACCCTAGACACTTTACTTGACTTGAGTCAAATGAAAATAAGTCCTTGTAACGTATTGTTATGTCTAAGTTTAAGTTTTCCATAACTGATTTCGGCATTAAATTGTGTGAGGCCTTAGAATCTAACATTGCATTGTGTAAGATTTTATCATGAATGCTAAGGCTAATATAAAAGGGTGGTATCCCTCCTTCTAGTGGTTTGCCATTAACATCAGGACTGAATATAAGCTCAGGCTGATCATCAAACAAGTTGACAGAATCTTCATTCCCAACAATGTTTAAGGTTTGGTTTATTTGAGACTTATAGGTTTCACTTTTAATTAGCTCTGTTAAGGGAACTGAAATTTTCAGTTTAGCTACCTCTGCTCCCAAATTGAAAGGAAAAGGGGCTTTTTCTGTTTGAGTGCTTGGAATTTTCATAGCAGGAGTTGGAGTAGGTTGCTCGTCTTTTTCTGTATTTAAGGTCTTTTTATGTGGATTTTCTAATATGGTGCTTGGAGATTTTTCCACTGTCTCCTTGGAGGGGATTGAAGTGGATGGTTGATCATTAGGGGGTTGGTCATGGGTTATATCTACAATGGTGGGGCTAGGAGGGTTCTGATTTGGTCTAGGGAGGATTTGGAGAGTCTTAGTAACTGGAGTTGTTTTGATTTTCTTGGGTTGATTTGGCACTGTTTTCTTGGTCTGGTTAGGAGTATTAGTATTCTTTTTACTCCTCAAGTTGTATTATTTGTGTACTTCAAAGATGGCAGAATCATATCCTTGTTTATAATCAAATGATTCTCGAGATTGGGTCTGCAATTGTTGCAGCATATGCAGTTCCTGCTCATCTTGGGTCAAGAAGACAGTTTCCTCATCATCTAATCCCATCAAGTTAATGTGTGTGGCTTGTTTAGGGTCACCTAAATGGGATGCTTCAACATAGTTTTCTGGAAAGGGAGGCCTAATATTCTGGTTAGGTCCATTCTTTCCAGTATCATGATTCTGATTCTTTCTAAAGTTTGGGTTTCTCACTAGAGGTGCCTGTTGATTATCCCATTGAGGCTTCCTCTGAATTTTCTATATCCTGTCCATCAGTTTTTCCATACCTTTGGTGAGGACATCTATTTTAAGGTCAAAGGGTAATACTTCATCTTTGGTAGATCCTCTTCTTTCATTCCTAACCTTAGCTCTTTTTGCTAGCAAATTGGCTTCTACACTAACTGCTACACTCTACATGTCTTCTAAGGTTGGGGGATTTCTCTCTCTGAGTTGGAATCATGCCATATCAGTGTCAAACCCATCAGGAAAATTTATCAATGCTAAGTTAGGTGGGGGTCTAAGATTGATTGGTATTGCATTGTATATATTGTTAAATCCAGTATAGTAATCCTGGACTGTTTCATTTGGTCCTCTTCTGATCTTTTCATATTCTAAAATGGATCTGCAGAGGGTTCTTTTTCTTTTCACATCTATTTAAAAATTGCTAATAAAATATATATAAACTATCTATGCCATTAGTAGGTAATGCTCTAAACCATTTCCTAACATCACTAGCTAGAGTTTGAGAAAAAAGTCTCATTTGAACATCTCCAATATCAATTTCATGCAATTCAAAGTAGTCTGTCATTTTGCTTACACGATGTTGTGTTGTATAAGGTCCTATGCCATCAAATTGGACAATTTTGTTTTGGTAGTCCTGTGGCATGGCACTGAGTGGGGCAAGTAACACAAGAGGAGCATATCTATTTACCATGGCTCTAAGTTGGGCAGGGATAAGAAGTGGCATTGGGGTACTAGGAGATGACATAGTAGTTGATGGAGAACTAGGAGTAATACGTGGTTGATGGGTAATGGTAGGTTGGTAAGGAAGTGAAGGTATAAATGGAGGTGAGGAATGAACTTCAGAGGTGGAAGGGAATAATGGTGAACTAAGGGTAGTGGAAGCTGGTTCAGAAAGCTCAGGAATCTTAATAGTAGTAAGGGATGATTGAGGGGAATTTAGAATATACTCATCAATTGACTGGTTTTCCTTTTGGACTTCGAGATCTACAATAAACTATGGATCTAGAACTATGTCATCAAGTGCACTTTCAGACCTGGTTCTAAATAGGGAAAGGTCAAATGACTCATCAAAGGGGAGGTCTTCTAGAAATAACCACTCATCAGGGAAAGAATCTGCTTTGATTGAAGGTGTTGGAATTATTGAACTTTCTTGTCTTTTGGATCTTCTCAAAATCGGGTTGGGATTATCCACTACTGTGGCAGGGTTTGGATTAGCCCTAGTATAGTGAGTTCTCATTGAAGCTAGAATTTCAAGCTTTTCTAATTACTCTCTTTTTGTGAAATTTTGTAAATAACTTCTAATAAACCCTTCAAGACGCTTGAAATAAAGATTTGAAATTTTCTCAAAGGTTTATTAATAGTGAGGGTTTGAATCCCTAGTATGGTCGCCACTATGTTATCACTCAGAATTGTCCTTAGATGTTGTCAGAAGAAGGAAGCATCTGAGGTAACCACAAACCAATCTTTTAGGCTTAGGCTCTAGCCAACCTAAGTCCAGAGATGGCTCTCTCTCTGTAATTTAGCTTTGTTTTTATGGGATTTTAGGCTAGTTCTTAATGTTCATGAGGTTTTGGTTTTGAATTTAAGGTTGGGTGGTGGAATTCTTGGAGTGGATGGATAGAGCTAGGTCTTCAAGCCATTAGGCTATGGAGTCAACAAATGGATAGCATAACTGGATCAGATCATTAAAGGGAATGTTCACAGGGCAGGCTAGCAAAGCAACATGCAAATCTTTAGGCCTAATGGGTGAAGTAATTCTAACCAGGGTGAAAGGGCACTTAAGAATCCTTGGAATGGGATCATAATGAATAACAGAGAGTGATTAGGAACAAAGGGAAATTAAGAATCCTTTGCTATAGATCAGAGGAGAAACTACGGAAGCTAAGGAGCAGTTAAGAATTCCCTAGCTAAGATAGTTTAGGAGAAAATATTAAGAATGTAAAACAATCAAGACAGAGTGCATTTAAGCAATTTCTGAAATATCATTCCTTGCTATACATTTAGATTTTAGAAATTTACACAAAATATTGTGGAAAAAACATAAGGAAAAATATATTGAATATGGGAGAATACTTATTTGTATTTCACTTTACACAAGAATCCTGTAAAATATTTGATCTTTATTCCTTGATCCAGCAAGCCAATCCAGTGAATGATACAGTAGAACTTTGTTTTGAGAGAAAAAGTCTATAGAAATGTCTTGGAATCCACACTACATACTTCGAAATGTGAAGTATTTATACAAAAAATAATTACAAAATATCTAATAACAATTTGAGATTTAATCTAGAGAATAAAATATCTTCATGCTTGAAGATAGAGACAGATGTAGAACTGCTTCTTGATGTCCCTTTTATTGTGGTGTTGCTGGTTGTTTTTGTTGAGTTTTTAGCCCTTTAAGCTGGATGATAGTTATGGTATTTATACGCTAGAATGTTTTTACGTTGATATTTTACTGATACTCTTTGACTCTGTTACTCTTTGACCTTGTTGATCTGTCTCTTACCTATTTCACCTGACTGCCTTCAGATTTACTATGGTAACTTTCTAATATAAAACTTTTTCATAGTAAATATGTCATTTTCTCCCACCATTTTGCCTCAGGAAATCTCATTTTCAACATTCTTCTATAAATTTCGTCTGCCTCTGTGTATTTTACAAAATTGGGCTTGGTGAGAAACAAATGTTTCACCTCATGTTATGGGAAAAATAGGTTTTCCAATGTATCATATAATACTTTCCTTGTTTGCAGGGCTTTAATGCCTGAAGAGCTAGTTTGTTCCTTGGTCAATCTTCTGAGTCTATCACTATAGTCCAATTGGGTCATGAGTTTGTCATTGATGACCATATGACTGGGAAGACCTTTACCCCTCAAAATTTGAAATTTAGCCATAAACCTATCAATGGCTACCTGCATGTTGTGGCACTTTTCTTCTAAGTTGAGCATGAGGTTTCTTTTGGAAAGAACCTTTCTAATCTCTAGGATGGCTTCAGTCCTATCCTCTATGTTAAGCTCTTGGTGCTCATATCTGTTCTTGTTGTTCAGGAAGTGGATGAGCCAATTTGCATCCTCAGGTTTATCTCCTAATTCTTCTCTTACTTTCTGCATAGCTTTAGTGGCCGTCTTCACTAATTTTGTCTGCTGAAATATAAATTGGATTGATAGCCATATATCATTGACAGAGTCATTGATATTGTCTCAGAGCATCTCTTTAGTTAGTCCTAGTGGCTTCTGAAGTGTCAAATCTTTCTCCAGGACTTTGATTCTCTCACCCATCCTCTAGGCCTTCTGTGTCTCTTCCCTTTGCTGAATTTTGGCAAGTTTACAGTCATTTTCCAAACTTGCCACTTTCTCCTTTAAGTTTTTGAGCTTTGTGGCGTGTGTTAGGTTCCTATACCAATAGGAGTCATAATTTTTTAATGGCTAAGATTAAATTTGTAATATATACATACCTTTGCTTTTTGCAAATGTTTTCCATATTCAAAAAATCAAAAAATTAAAAAATGTAAAGAGGGTATGTCCTAAAAGAAAAATCAAAGGATAAAAAGATGAAAAAATGAACCCCAAGAAAGAAAAAATACCATGAAAGTGTGCAAGCCAAAATGCCACTACTATTTACTTTTGATGCAGAATAAAAGATTGTATGCAGCTTGTGACCTTTGCCACAATCCATGGGTGGTCAAAATGTTTAAACTTGGATATTTCATGTTTTCAATTTTATGCTTAGAGATAGAGAAAAAAAAATTACCAAACTGTTTAATCTTGGCAGATAAGTAGATAGGTAGGGTAAATAAAAGGAGCCCAAACATTTAATCTGACCGCTTGGATGTAATAAGGTTAGATTTAGATAGATTTCTATTGTAAAAGAAAAGAAAAGTTTTGATAAAGGGTTTGCCAGCTTAAGTGCACCCTAATAAAGAGGAGTAAAAATGGTAGGATGAGTAGGTGGGTAAGTAGAAGAATGGTTACATAATTGTGATGATTAAGATAAGATCATATTATTCACCTTCATCATCAAATTTCTAAGTATGGATGAAAATTGAGCATTTATCAAAGTACACAAAGTCAATTGATTAACCTCCCTTATTCATTACATTTTCCACTTAACTAATGTTCAAGAAAGCTCTTAAGTACCTAAAATCTTAAGTTAAGGGGATTAGAGCATTTCTCTAACTTCTGGAGGGACTGGACCCTCGGCCCAATGACTTATAGGTCTTAAGTACTAAGAGTCCCCTCATAAGCATTCAACCCCTTTAAATTCACTCATATTCCCAAATAAATCCCTTCCCTTATGAAAAACATCAATTTCCTAAGGAAACACACTTTCCCATAATAAACCCCTTTTCCTAAGGTTTAAAAACTATTTTCCCCAAGGAAAAGCCATTACCCCCATAAAAACCCCTTTTTCGCAAAAAACCACAAATATACATTTACCCTAAGTTTTTGTGTTTTCTATGTGAAAAGAAAAAACAAATTGAAAAGAATTCATTTTACACTTAGCGCTAAAAACATTCTCCACCTTCGTTCATATTAACTTTTTACTTTATTTATATATTAACACCCAAGATAGAAACCCTTCCCCTATAGTTATATAAAACCCTTACATTAATATCCTGCCCCGAAAAAGTTTGAAAAATAAACTTTATATAAACCCTATCCAAATAAAAGAGATTAATTAACTCATCTGCGATTAATTAGTAATTAATCCCGCCAATGAAATCACCCCAATTCCCTAACCACACCATAATCTCTTATTAACTTAATCTTTTCACTGTTTAAACTCCGTTGAGCCCCTCCATTAAACCTGGTGACAAAACTCCACCCCAATCGTCATACGATTAGGCCCCATTTGATCCAACGGTTAACAATCATATCGGGCGGCCTCTGAAGGCCAACCCCTACCTACCCGATATGGGTGGTTTCACTTTTCAACCCACTGCTACATGGTGCTCGATGAATGACATTAGGAAGCCTCCCCCCGAAACCACCCCAGCCAAAAAGCGGTGCGACCTAAACCTGCTTACTACCTCTCTCTAGATGACAGAATGTATCATTCCCCGCTTAATGCCAAAATGTGCTTTTCCCTGTGTACTCGCCAAATTAGTTGACTTTACATATAAACTAAAAAACTCAATTGTCTCTAGTTTTATTGTGGAAAACGCTAAGACCTCCATGCAACTACCAACCCACATTCAACTGTCAACCTGTCAAAGTTGTTGAACCTCTAGCCCATCCTTTAGTCATGAATGCCTCCTGCAAACTATGCACAGTTGCCCATCAACCCGTTCATAGCCAAAACTAGGTATTTACCCAAATTCACTGTAAAACCCTGTCTCATTCCTAAAACCCATTACTCAATTGCTTTAAGTTAGTAAGTAATTAAGTAAAACAATTGCTCAACAACCCCAAACCACTCTGAATTGAGCCAATTTGTCCCCAATTTGACTAAAAACCCTTTTCCCCCGTTCTTGAATCCACAAGAACCAAGAATGGCTACTCCAGTCGCACTAAATGTCCTACCACTTACTACTCCCCACCGGGACTTAGACCACCTCCCTTTGGTAGACAAAGACTTTCAAATCAAAGACACCTTTGTCCATGAATCCCCATTGAAGTTATATTGTAGGTACAAAGATCATTACTTAAACCATGCAGACAATATAGGTCTTTGGGAATGAGGTTTGCCAAAGTACCAATTCCCTAGAGTTGATATCTTCCCTGAAATTGTCCGCTATTTCCATATGAACTATAGTCCCAGCCAAAGATCATTGATGACTCCTGACCATATTGTATTATTCATCATTACTGCTAAATCCATCAATGAAATGCTGCAATTGCAACCAGGGAAAAACCTGACCCCCATCTTTGTTGGAGACCTGCTTGATAGGTTCTCTACAGTCACCTCCATCAAACTTGCTCCATTATTCCAAACCTTCATTAGGGAGGAGAAATACGTTCCAAAGGACCCTCCTCCATACATGTGGACCATCTTCTCTAAACTTTTCCAAGACATTATATCCATGATATCTAGTGTTTTAGGCCAGACTACTAGTGAGTTTGTTGATGAGATCATTGTAGCCTTCATGTCCATTTATACTCCTGGAAAGAACCCCACCATCATGTTTGATTATGCCAAATTCGTTGTAGATAAAATGCATGATCAATTCATGAGAATGGACAATGAAAGAGTATTCAAATACTCCTCAGTTTTATATCATCTTTTCCTATACTATCAAGTTGATAAATTTCCATTCACACTTCAAAAGATTGATACCAGAGGCAACCCAAGATCAGTAATCTTTTGTACCCCATTAATCCACCAGCATGACTCTCCATACACTTTTTGTGCACCTAGTGGCAACCATGTTTTTAGGAAGTCCTCCTCCCAGGATTAGTGCAAATATCAGGAGGGTCCTATAGTTGTCCAAATAATACAGAGTGGGAGATTGGCACTTGTACCAAAATCACACTGAAATCAGAATATATGGCTGAGTTAGCACCCTATAAACTACCAAGATACCTCCCCATGATATTGTTTGCTCTGGAGTACTATAGGAAAATGATTAATTCAGATGAGGTACATTTTGTGAAGGCCAAGAAGAAAGCTCAACTTAGAATAAAATACTAGCTTGGCCCCTTTATATGCAACAGTAGGGAAGTAGGAAGAGTAGCAGAAGAAATCCTTCAAAGGCTTAGATTGAAACAGAGCTTCATATGGAGATATGACCCTTTTGATTTCATCTACAATAGAAGACAAAAGAACAAATTGTCTCCCTACATCCACCACAGAATTCCTAAGATAGAACAATATGCCAATCAACTAGAATGGGTGGTGAACACTTTAGTAGATAGAGATAGCATAGAAGTTGTTATCGATAATGTGTTGATTGATCTAGAGAGAAGACTTGATGAAGATTCTTTTGTACAGGTGCCAGGAGAATCCCAATCCCAAAGGAAAACACGGGAACACAATGATCAAAAAGTAGAGGAAGGACCTCAAGAGCAATAAGAATCAGAACAACTGGATATATTAGAAGAGCTGGCTCAGCCAGAACACATCATGAGTACTCCTCCTATTGTACAGACTCCTCTAAATGAGGAGAAGAATTCCAAAAGAGATAGGGAGGAGGCCACTCCTTCTAGCAGACCTATTGCACAAACTTATGTCAAAAGGAAAAGGTTGAATCCTTTTTCAGAACAAGAGTTTACAGAGGAAACAACTAGAACCACAGGTAGAGAAAAGGCAGAGAGCAGACAGACCACTCCCTCTGGAGGAACACAAGAACGTTCCACTACATAGGTTCAAATGTTGGAAAGACAATAGAGCATGGAAGTATCCTCATTCAGGGTTCCAATTGGCCAGGACTAGGACATTAGAGAGAAATACAAGGAGATAGAGGCCAGAAAAGAAATGGCTCCCACTAATAAAAAAAGTCTAATGTCAGACTTTGATGTAAAAGAAGGTAAGATGTAAATGACTTTCATGAAACCTACCATACAGCAGCCCAGGTCTATAGCAGATTACTTGAAGACAGATTTTAAAGTACTGGAGAAGGAGATACATCCTATAGACCAAATAGAATTGCACAAACAAACTAGAGAAATAGTCTATTCCACATTGACCAGCAAGGCCATTGCAACACATTAGCTACAAAATTCGTTGAATAATATATCAGCGCAATTCCAACTAGAGAAGGCCTCTTCAAAGGCCAAGGATACCAAGATAAAGTCCTAAGAGGACTTAATCATAGAGTTGGGCCATGATCCCAAGGATGTAAAGGCTACAGAACAGCTAATCAAAAAGAAAAATGATGACATAGCTGCCTTGAAAAAGTAGCTCAAAATCCCTCATCTTCATCATCCATAGACAGCTAAAGTGCCAGAAACACAGAAGGGATAGGAGGAGCTTATGGACTTAGTCCTTAAGCTGAACGATCAATTAAAGGAAATAAAAAAAGAGCTAGATAAATTGATATAGTCTAAACAGAGTGAGTTGGACACCACTCCACAGACTGTCATTCCTATAGTCTCTACAGTAGTACCCTCCACGTTGGCTGCCTCCTTAGCACCAACAGTTCCACTAGCTACAACCATGCTAGTTATAGGTACATCTATAAGTGCAGGTACATATATAGAGAAGATAGATGAATTAGTCAAAGCCATGGAAAAAATGACTATCCAGGCTACAGTGCTTAAAAGGCTTAGAGAAAAAGTGTCAAGCTTGGAAACTGACTGCAAGCTTGCACAGATACAACAGAAAGAAGAAGCCCAAAAGAGTCAAAGAATGTGTGAAAGGATAAAGTTACTTGAAAAGGATTTAACATTACAACAACCACTAGGACAGATAAAAGAAATGCTCTCGTCCAACATCATTGACTCTGTCAATGATGTTTATCCCTCAATTCAAGTAATTTTTGAGCAGACTGAACTGGTGAAAGTGGCCACCGAAGCAATAGTTAAAATGAGAGAAGAGCTGGGAGACAAGCCTGAACAGGCCAACCAAATGATAACATTCTTTAACAACAAAAACAGGTATCAGCTAGATGAACTGAGCATAGAAGTTAGAACATCAACCATCATAGAAATCAAGAAGGTTCTTACTAAGAGAAACCTTATGCTCAATCTTGAGAAGAAATGCCAAAGTATGCAAGCTGATATTGATAGATTCATGAAAAAGTTTGGTATTTTGAGGGAAAAAGGCCTTCCTAGTCCTATGGTCATCCATGACAAGCTTATGACCCAAGAGGACTACGTTGAAAGACTAAACAAGTTGGCCAGAGACCAAGCTAGTACTTCAGGGGTAAAATATTTACCCATAGGAAAGGTATTGTATGACAATCTGGAAGGTATGTTCTTCTTGGAACATGAGATAAATCACCTGTTTGTCAACAAGCCAAATTTTTCTATGTACACTAAAGCTGATGAGATATATAGAAAAATGCTAAAAATAAAATTACCTGAAGATGAATGGTGGGTAAATTTAACATATTTGTTATAAAGTTACTGCAGTAAATCTGATGGTAGCTAGGTAAAATAGGTGAAATAGGGTCAAAGTGTAGTAGGTAAAGAGTATTAGTAGGTTGAAGACATAAAGTAATTCCAGCACATAGATATCAAGCAACTGAAAGAGCCAAATTCGAATTACAACAGCCAACACAATCACAATAAAAGGGACAACAAGAGGGAAGTTTTCCATCTGTCTCTATCTTCATGCTTGAAGATATTTTTGATTTCCTAGAATAATTCTCATACTGTTATGAGATATTTTGTAACATTTTTTGTATAAATACTTCACATTTCGAAGTAATTAGGGTGGATTAAAATATATTTCTATAGACACTTCATATCAAGTTAAGGAGCTATTGTATTCAAGATTGGATTGGCTTGTTGGGTCATGAAATAAAGCTAAAGACATTTCAAAGGATTCTTGTGCATAGTGGAAACCAAATAAGTATTTTCTCTTCACATTTATTATTGTTTTCTCGTCATGTTTATAGATATTCACATGTTTTTCTATGAAATCTAAATAGTAAACAAGGAATTATATTTCAGAATTAGCTTTAATGCTCTCTGCCTTGACTATTTACTTTCTCATTGTTTTCTACTAAACTATCTTAGTCTGGGAATTCTTAATTGCTCCCTTACTTCCATAGTATCCCTCCTTAGGTCCATAGTAAAGGATTCTTAGTTTCCCTTTGCTAATGATCTCCTTGTGTTATTCATCTTGATCACGATTTAAGGATTCTTCATTTCCCTTTTACCCTAGTTAGGACTATCTCATCTATTTGAACCTCCAGATTTTCTTTTTGTTGTGCTAGCCTGCCCTGTGAACTCCTCGTTTAGTAATTGATCTACTCCAGTTAAGCCACTCTTTAATTGACTCCATAGCCCAATGGCCTGAGTACTTGCTTTGCCCATCTGTTCCTTTAAGTCCACCAACCAATCAAAACCAAAACATCATGAGCACTAAGAACTAGCCTAAAATCCTACTCAAAACAAAGCTACATTATAAAAAGAGAGCCCTCTCTGGACTTAGGTTGGCTAGAACCTAAGTCTAAAAGATTAGGTTTGTGGTTACCTTAGATTATTACTTATTTTTATAACTTCTAGGGAAGACTTCTGAGTGATAACATAGTGGCGACCATACTGGGGAATCAAACCCCCAGTCTTAATAAAACTTTGAGAAATTCAAATTTTTATTTTCAATCCTCTTAAATGGTTTAGTAGAAGTTATTTCGAAAAATTCATAAAAAAGAAAATAATTAGAAAAATTTTGAAATCTGGATTCAAGGAGAACTCACTATACAAGGGCCAACCTTGATCCAAATCCTCCCCCTGTATTTGACAATCCTAACCTTATTTCAAGAATAATCAGAAGACAAGAAAGTTCAGTAAGCCCAAGACCTTTATTTAAATCCAATTCCTACCCTAATGAGTGGTTGTTTGTAGAAGACCTCCCTTTTGATGAGTATTTTGACCTTTCCCTATTTAGAACCAAGTCTGAGAGTGCACTTGATGACATAGTTCTAGATCCAAAATTTATAGCAGAACTTGAAGTCCAAAGGGCAAACTTGTCAATTGATCAGTACCTTCTAAATTCCCCTCAATCATCCCTTACTACTGATAGGATCCCTGAACTTTCTAATACAACTTCAACTTCTTTTAGTTCACCATCATTTCCTCACATTTCTGAAGTTCATTCCTCATCTCCATTCATACCTTCGCTTCCCCATCAGCCTATCACTACCCATCAAATACCCATTACTCCTATTACCCCAAATCCTCCTGTTATCCCAAATCCCCCTGTTACCCCAACTCCTGTTCTCAATCCTACCCAACTCAGAGCTATGGCACTCAGATATGCCCCTCTTGTGATGCCTGCTCCTCAAGGTGTCTTGCCACCAGACTACCAGAGTAAAATTGTCCTATTTGATGGCACTGGATCTTACATAGCACAAAAACACACAAGAAAAATGACAGATTATTTTGAACTGCATGAAATTGACATAGGAGATGTCCAAATGAGAATTTTCACCCAAACTCTAGCTGGAGAAGTGAGAACATGGTTTAGATCTTTACCTAATAATAGTATAGATAGTTTAGAAGTTTTTTACCAGTAATTTTTGAACAGGTGGGAGAAGAAAATGAATCCTCTTCAAATTATTTCTGAATATGAAAACCTCAAAAGGGGACCAAAAGAAACCATTCAAGACTATTTTACTAGATTTAACAATGTATGTAATGCAATACCACTTGACCTTATACCTCCACATGGATTAGCCTTGATAAAGTTTCCAGACGGATTTGACACTGATATGGCTTTCCAACTAAGAGAGAGGAATCCCCCAACCCTAGAAGATATGCAGAGTGTAGCAGTTAGTGTAGAAGCTAATCTGCTAGCCAAAAGAGCCAGGGTTAGAAACGAAAGAATAACACCCTTGAAAGATGAAACCTCACCCTTTGATCAAAAAATGGATGCTTTAGCCAAAGGAATGGAAATATTGATGGATAGGATAGAAGTCATTGAGAGGAAACCTCAATTGGAAAACCAACAGGCACCTCTGGTGAGGAGTCCAAATTTTAGGAAGAACCAGAACCAAAATGCTGGTAAAAATGGACATGATCATAACATTAGACCTCCTTTCCAAGAGAACTATGCTGAAACGTCCTATCAAGAAGACCCTGAGCAAGACACCCAAATTAATTTGATTGGGTTAGATAATGAGGAAACTGTTTCACTGAATCAAGATGACCAGGAATTATTCATGCTTCAGCAGTTACAGATCCAAACTGGAGAATCATTCGACTACAAGAAGGGGTATGATTCTGCTATCTTCGAAGTGCATAAACAATACAATTTGATGAGAAAAAAGAACATTGATGCTCCAGAACAAAACAAAAAAGTAGCCCCTAATCAGCCTAAGAAAGTTAAAGTAGCTCCAGTGACAAAAACTCTCCAAATCCTTTCTAGATCAAATCAGAACCCTCCCAGTCCCACCATTGAAGATGTAACCAATGACCAACCTTCTAATGAGCAACTTTCCACTTCAGTTCCCTTCAAGGAAACGGTGGAATAGAGTCCAAAAAATATTTTAGAAAATCCAATAAAAAAGACTCCAAACAATGAAAAAGAAGAACAAACTACTCCAAACTTTGTTGTTAAGATTTCAAATGTTAAAGTAGACAAATCCCCTTTGCCTTTCAATTTGGGAGCAGAGGAGGTCAAACTTAAAATCTCAGTTCCTTTAACAGAACTGGTTAAACATGAAACTTACAAATCTTTAAACTTCATTGAGAATGAAGACTATGTTAACTTATTCGGTCCTAATGTTAATGGAAAACCAGTGGAAGGAGTAATCCCACCCTTCTACATTAGCCTTAACATCCACAATAAAATCCTACATAATTCCATGCTAGACTCTGGGGCTTCACACATTCTTATTCCTAAATCTGTTATGGAGAAGCTAAACTTGGATATCACTAGGCCTTATAAGGACCTATTTTCATTTGATTCAAGGCAAGTTAAGAGCCTAGGACTTATAAAAGACCTATGTGTTTCCCTAGTGTCGTACCTTGCTAAGACCATTCTTATGGACATAGTTGTTGCTAATATACCACCTAAATATGGCATGTTGTTGTCTAGATCATGGGGTGCCAAACTCCAGGGATCTCTGCAGCTTGACATGTCATATGATACCATATTAGTCTTTTGACATCCTAAAAAACTGTATAGAGAGACTCTGATGAAGTATGTACTGAGTACCTAGGAGAGACCCCAAAACTTTGCTATATATTCAATGCATTCTGATATTGATTCTTTCATTCTTTACAATGTTGAACCAAACCAAGAAGACACTTCAAACAACATTATCTCAGAACCAAAATAAATTGCAGTAGTAAAAGAAAATCAAAGTGTCCAAATTCAAGAAATTTAAGATAATAAAGATGACCTAGATACTTTAGTCAAAGAAGATTTTGTTCCCCCAGACAATAAGAATTATGAACATGAAATTCTATGGCATCTTGAATTTGATGGGTCAGTAAACAAACATGTTGCAGGAGTAGGAGTATGGATTTACAACTTAGAAAATGATCATTTAGAGGGTCATGCCTATAAATTGAACTTTAAATGTACAAACAACATGGCCAAGTACGAAGCACTTCTTTTTGGTCTCAAACTGGTAAAAAGGTTAGGAGCTATAAGAGTCTCTCTTATGGGATATTCTAAGTTGGTAATAAAACAAATCAATGTTGTTTATATGACTAGGGATCATAGGTTAGGATTTTATAGAGGAACAATTGTAGAAATATTAAATACATTTTTAGAAACCAAACTTGTTGTTATTCCAAGAAAACACAATGTGCAAGCTCCCAGTTTGGCTATCTTTGCTAGTACTTGCAAGTTACCTTTTCAGCCTAACCATCAGTACACTACTGAGGTTAGGCACAAACCTACTATTCATGAAAACTTAAAGAACTGGCAAGCATTCACAAATGACCAACAAATTAACAATTTTTTATCTTTAGATGATGCATTTGTAAATAGCAACATAGATACATATATAACATTATATTTTGATTACACTGATAAAGTAGAAATTGACAAAGTAGAAGATGAGAAGATAGATAGATTCCATCCCACAAAGTTTACAAAATCAGATATTCGAAACCTAAAACAAATTGAAATTGATGAGGCAATCGATGAAGAATCTAAAGTCATCAATCTTAAAGACAATTTTTTGCCCAAAGGATTAACTCCTCTGGAGGACTTGTTTGACTCAAACAACGTCCCTAGAAAGCCGAAAATGGAACCCTTAAAATCAAACATAGAGGAGTGTAACATAGGCTTTGAAGAATATCCCAAACTAATAAAACTTTCAAATTATTTACCTCTTGATGAAAAAGTGAAATACATAGAACTGTTAAAGTAATTCCAAGATGTTTTTTCTTGGAGTTATGAGGACCTAAAGTCCTATGATACCAGCATAATACAACACACCATTCCCTTAAAAGAAAACTAGAAGCCTTTTAGACAAAAGCTTAGAAGGATTAACCCCATTCTATTGCCTTCTATTGAAAAGGAAATCAAAAGAATGTACGAAGCCAAGATCATTGCACCAATTAGATTCTCAGATTGGGTTTCTAATTTGGTACCTACAAGAAAGAAAACTGGCGAAATAAGACTGTGTGTTGACCTTAGGAATTTGAATAAAGTTTCACTCAAGGATAACCACCCTCTTCCTAAAATGGATCACATACTACAGAGGGTAGTAGGTTCAACCAGAATCTCGCTGCTAGATGGGTTCTCTGGTTATAACCAGATTTTAGTCCACCTAGATGATCAGGAAAAGACTGCATTCACTACTCCTTGGGGCACTTTCATGTATGTGAAGATGCCTTTTGGGTTAAAAAATGCAGGGGCCACCTTTCAAAGAGCAATGGACATAGCCTTTGCTAAGGAAATCCATGACTTCCTTGTAATATACCTAGATGATATCACGATATTCTCTAAATCAGATCAGCAACACCTAGATCACTTGAGGCAGGTATTCACCAAGTGTAGGAAGTATGGAATTTCTCTGAATCCTAAAAAATATTTATTTGGGTTGGAAGAGGGAAAATTACTAGGCCACATAATCTCCAAAGATGGTATTTGGATCGACCCAGCAAGAATTGAAGCCATTTTACAGATACCACATCCTAGGAGCATCAGAGAACTTCAAGCCTTTTTAGGTAAAATAAACTTTTTGAGAATATTTATCTCTAACTTAGCTGAACTAATTAGATTATTGAATAACATGTTAAAGAAAGATTCGACTATTAAATGGACACTCGAGGCTAAAAGGTCTTTTGAAGATATAAAGTTAGCCTTAACACAAACACCGGTTCTTACCAGTCCAATGTTTGATAGGGATTTCATCATTTTTCTTTTGCCTCAGAACATACCATTGCTGCAGTCCTACTGCAGAAAAATGATCAAGGTTTTGAACAATGAATAGCCTTCTTTAGCAAAGTCCTAATAGATGCACCTTTAAAGTATAATATAATGGAAAAGCAAGTTTTTTCTCTAGTCAAAGCCATTAAAGATTTCAAAGTTTACATCCTGTATTCTCATGTAATAGCTTATGTTCCCAATGCTGTAGTCAAAGACATCCTAACACAGGCTAAACCAGATGGAAATAGAGGGAAGTGGATAGCTACCATATTAGAATACAACATAGAAATTAAACCTACAAATTTTATCAAAGGCCAAGTTTTAGCCAAGCTCATGGCTTAATCGAACTATCAAGCCCTAGACATTAATTTTATTGCAGAATTGGATAACGAAGAGGAGATGGTGACTCCATAGATCAGCCAAGCCTTTATTGAATCACCATGGTATGCTGACATTATATACATTCTACAAAACCTTCAATCTCCTCCTGAGTTATCCAGGACTAAAGGTGCGTTCTTAAAAATGAAATCTTTGAAGTTTTGTATAATTGACAATGCTTTATTTTGGAAAAATCATGAAGCCACCCTTCTAAATAGTTTGTTAAAGGAAGAATCTGACAAAATATTACAAGAGTTTCATGCAGGTGATTATGGGGGACATATTCATTGGAAAACCACAGCTGACAAGATCTTAAGAGCTAGTTTTTACTGGCCCACTCTATTCTCTAATGTAAAGAAATTTGTAACCTCATGTCACAGTTGTCAGATTTTTGAAGGAAAAAGAAAATTATTACCATTACCTTTGAAACCAATATCTACCGAAGCACCATTTCAACAATGGGGTCTTGACTTGATTGGTGAAATTCATCCCCATTCCTCTGCCCAACATAGATGGATCTTGACTGCTATAGATTATTTTACAAAGTTGATAGAAGCCATACCCTCAAGACAAGTCACTGATACTGTCATAATAGGTTTCCTTGAGGCCAACATTCTATCCAGATTCGATTGCCCAACCAAAATCATCATAGACAATGTAGTATCTTTCAAATCAAAAAGGATGATTGACTTCTACAACAAATATCAAATAACCCTGGGTCACTCCACAGCCCTATCCCCAAGGAAATGGACTAGTAGAATCTTCCAACAAGAGCTTAGTGAACATCATCAAATTTTTTTTGGAAGATAACAAGAAAACTTGGAACAAGAAGCTAGTAAATGCCTTGTGGGTAGATAGGTTGACCACAAAGAAATCCATTGCCACCAGTCCTTATCATCTAGTCTATGGAATGGAGGTTGTTTTCCCATCTGCCTTGGGAAGACCAGTGATGAAATTTCTCCAAGAAGTACAGGTTGAGACAAATGCTATTCAAAGGAGGATGAACCAGACAATTCACTTACAGCAGACCAAGGAAGAAGTGTATATCAGATCCAAAGTTGTGTAGGAGAGAATCAAGAAAGCTTTAGACAAGAGGACCAAGGCAAACGATTTCTATCTAGGAGATGAAGTTTTGAAATGGGACTCAAGAAGGGAGGATAAAGGTAAACATGGGAAGTTTTACTTCCTATGGAAAGGCCCTTACATCATTTATGCTTTTAGGGGTAATAATGCTTTATTCCTCAAAGAATTGGATGGTGCAGAAGTAGAAGGAGGACCATTTAATGGTTGAATTCTTAAGCACTACATTGATCCTAGTCACTAATTTCACTAA
Source organism: Pinus tabuliformis (assembly GCA_031772625.1). Taxonomy (NCBI): domain Eukaryota; kingdom Viridiplantae; phylum Streptophyta; class Pinopsida; order Pinales; family Pinaceae; genus Pinus; species Pinus tabuliformis. The sequence continues at coordinate 1,000,554,781 of CM062813.1, read as the reverse complement.
ACACGTACATATTTTATTCTTCAAAAGTTTAGTGTTGATTGGATGGTAATTTTTGGAGTTGAAGCTTAGAGAGAAGGCCCTAAGCTTCAAAAGTTTCACTATCATATATACCAATAATGCAACAAAGTAAAAAGGAAAGTTACATAGTAATATCACAATAGTTCAGAAGGCCATTGATCTACAAGTTCTTGACATTTCACAAGGAAATGCCATCCCCAAGTGGAGCCATTGTTAGGTTCCTATACCAGTAGGAGTCATAATTTTTGAATGGCTAAGATTAATTCTATAATATGTGCATACCTTTGCTTTCTGCAAATGTTTTCCATATTTAAAAAATCAAAAAATTAAAAAAATGTAAAGAGGGTATGTCCTAAAAGAAAAATCAAAGGACAAAAAGAATAAAAAGGTAAAAAAAGATGAAAAAATGAACCCCAAGAAAGAAAAAAGACCATGAAAGTGTGCAAGTCAAAATGCCACTACTATTTACTTTTGATACAAAATAAAAGATTGTGTGCAACTTGTTACCTTTGCCACAATCCATGGTTGGTAAAAATGATTAAACATGGCTATTTCATGTTCTCAATTTTATGCTTAGGGATAGAGAATAAAATTTGACCAAACTATTTAATCTTGGCAGATAAGTAGATAGGTAGAGTAAATAAAAGGAGATCAACTGTTTAATCTGAGCCCTTGGATGTAATAAGGTTATATCTAGATAGATTTCTATTGTAAAAGAAAAGAAAAGTTTTGATAAAGGGTTTGCCAGCTTAAGTGCACCCTAATAAAGAGGAGTAAAAATGGTAGGATGAGTAGGTGGGTAAGTAGAAGAATGGTTACATAATTGTGATGATTGATTAGATAAGATCATATTATTCACCTTCATCATCAAAGTTCTAAGTATGGATGAAAATTGAGCATTTATCAAAGTACACAAATTCAATTGATTAACCTCCCTCATTCATTACATTTTCCACTTAACTAATTTCCAAGAAACGTCTTAAGTACCTAAAATCTTAAGTTAAAGGGGCTCAGAGAATTTCTCTGACTTTAGGAGCGACCGGACCCTTGGCCCAATGGCTTATAGGTCTTAAGTACTAAAAGTCCCCTCATAAGCATTCACCCCATTCAAATTCACTCATATTCCCAAATAAATCCCTTCCCTTATGAAAAACATAAATTTGCTAGGGAAACTCACTTTCCCCTAATAAACCCCTTTTCCTAAGGTTTAAACACTATTTTTCCCAAGGAAAAGCCATTACCCCCATAAAAACTCCTTTTTCACAAAAACCCACAAATATACATTTAGCCTAAGTTTTTATGTTTTCTATGTGAAAAGCAAAAACAAATTGCAAAGAATTCATTTTACACTTAGCAATAAAAACATTCTCCGCCTTTGTTCATATTAACTTTTAACTTTATTTATATATTAAATCCCGAGATAGAAACCCTTCCCCTATAGTTATATAAAACCCTTATATTAATATCCCACCCCAAAAAAGTTTGAAAAATAAACTTTATATAAACCCTATCCAAATAAAAGAGATTAATTAACTGATCTACGGTTAAACAATAATCAATCCCACCAATGAAATCACCCCCAATGCCCTAACCACACCATAATCACTGATTAACTTAATCTTGCTACTTTTTAAACTCTGTCAAGCCCCTCCATTAAATCTCGTGAGAAAACTCCACCCCGATCACTGTATGATCAGGCCCCATTTGGCTCGATGATTAAAAATCATATCGAGTGGCCTCTGAAGGCTGACCTTTACCTGCCCGATATGGGTGGTTTCACTTTTCACCCCACTGCTAAGTGGCACCCGATGAATGGCATCGAGCGGCCTCCCCCCGAAACCACCCCAGCCCAAAAGCGGTGCGACCTAAACCTGCTTACCACCTCTCACTACACGACAAAACGTCTCATTCTTGACTTAATGCCAAAATCCACTTTTCCTCGTGTACCCGCCAAATTAGTCGACTTTACATAAAAAAAACTCAATTTTTTCTATTTTTATCATGGAAAACATTCAGACCTCCATGCAACTACCAACCCACGTTCAACCATCAACTTGCCGAAGTTGTTGAATGTCTAATCCATCCTTTAGTCATGAATGCCTCCTGCAAACCATGCACAGTCGCCCATCAACCAATTCACAACCAAAACCAGGTATTTACCCAAATTCACTATAAAACCCTATCTCATTCCTAAAACCCATTACTCAATTTCTTTAAGTTAGTAAGTAATTAAGTAAAACAATTTCTCAACAACCCCAAACCACCCTGAATTTAGCCAATTTGTCCCCAATTTGACTAAAAACCATTGGCCCCTGTTCTTGAATCCACAAGAACTAAGAATGGCCACTCCAGTCACACTGAATGTCCTACCACTTACTACTCCCCACCGGGACTTAGACCATCTCCCTTTGGCAGACAAAGACTTTCAAATCAAAGACACCTCTGTCCATGAATCCCCATTGAAGTTATATTGCAGGTACAGAGACCAGTACTTAAACCATGCAGACAATATAGGTCTTTGGAAATCAGGTTTGCCCAAGTACCAATTCCATAGAGTTCATATCTTCCCTGAAATTTTCCACTATTGCCATATGAACTACAGTCCCAACCAAAGAGCAGTGATGACTCCTGACCACACTGTATTATTCACCATCACTGTTGAATCTATCAATGAAATGTTGCATTTGCAACCAGGGAAAAACCTGACGACCATCTCTGTTGGAGACCTGCTTGATAGGTTCCCTATAGTCACCTCCATCAAGCTTTCCTGGTTATTGAAGACCTTCATTAGGGAGGAGAAATACATTCCAAAGGACCCTCCACCATACATGTGGACCATCTTCTCTGAACTTGGCCGCGACATTTTATCCATGACATCTAGTGTTTTAGGCTAGACTACTAATGAGTTTGTTAATGAGATCATTATAGCCTTCATGTCCATTTATAATCCTGGATAGCCCCCTGCCATCATGTCTGATTATGCCAAATTCATTAGAGATAAAATGCATGATCAATTCATGAGAATGGACAATGAAAGAGTATTCAAATACTCCTCAGTTTTATATCATCTTTTCCTATACTATCAAGCTGATAAATTTCCATTCACACTTCAAAAGCTTGATACCAGAGGCAACACAAGATCAGTAATCTTCTGGACCCCATTAATCCACCAACATGACTCTCCATACACATACGGATTTCATAGATCGTTTTTTCCACCCAGTGGCAACCATGTTGTTAGGAAGTCCTCCTCCCAAGATCAGTGAAGATATCAGGAGGGTCCTATAGTTGTCCAAACAATACAAAGTGGGAGATTGGTACTTGTACCAAAATCACACTGAAATCAGAATATATGGCTATGAGTTAGTACCTTATAAACTACCAAGATACCTCCCCATGAGATTGTTTGCTTTGGAGTACTACAGGGAAATGATTAATTCAGATGAGGTACACTTTTTGAAGGCCAAGAAGAAAGCTCAACTCATAATAAAAGACCAGCTTGGCCCCTTTATATGCAATAGTATGGAAACAGGAAGAGTAGTAGAAGAAATCCTTCAAAGGCTTAGATTGAAACAAAGCTTCATATGGAGATATGACCCTTTTGATTTCATCTGCAATAGAAGACAAAAGAACAAATTGTCTCCCTACATCCACCACAGAATTCATGAGATAGAAAAATATGCCAATCAACTAGAATGGGTGGAGAACACTTTAGTAGACAAAGATAGCATAGAAGTTGTTGTTGATAATGTGTTGATTGATATCTAGAGGAGACTTGATGTTGATTCTTTTGTACAGGTGCCAGGAGAATCCCAGTCCCAAAGGGAAACACAGGAACGCAGTGATCAACAAGCAGAGGAAGGACCTCAAGAGCAAGAAGAATCAAAACAACCAGATATATTAGAAGAGTTGGCTTAGCCAGAACACATCATGAGTACTCATCCTATTGTACAGACTCCTCTAAATGAGGAGAAGACTTCCAAAAGAGATAGGGAGGAGGCCACTCCTTCTAGCAGACCTATTGCATAGACTTATGTCAAAAGGAAAAGGTTGAATCACTTTTGAGAACAAGAGTTTACAAAGGAAATAGCTGGAACCACAGGTACAGAAAAGGCAGAGAGTAGACAGACCACTCCCTCTAGAGGAACATAAGAACCTTCCATTACATAGGCTCAAATGCTGGAAAGACAACATAGATTGGAAGTATCATCATTCATGGCTCCAACTGGCTAGGACCAGGACAATAGAGAGAAATACAAAGAGATAAAGGCCAAAAATGAAATATTGAAGGCCCAGAGCTATGCACAATACCTTAAAATGGATCCCACTAATAAAATAAGGCTAATGTCAGCCTTTGATGTAAAAGAATGTAAGATGCAAATGACTTGCATGAAACCTACCATACAGTAGCCCAGATCTATAGCAGATTACTTGAAGACAAATTTTGAGGTACTGGCGAAGGAGATACATCCTATAGACCAAATAGAACTACACAAACAAATTGGAGAAATGGTCTATTCCACATTAACTAGCAAGGCCATTGCAGCACATCAGCTACAAAATTTGGTGAATAATATATCAGTGCAATTCCAACTCGAGAAGGCCTCTTTACAGGCCAAGGATACCAGGATAAAGTCCTTAGAGGACTTAATCATAGAGTTGGGCCATGATCTCAAGGATGTAAAGGCTCCAGAACAACTAATCAAAAAGAAAAATCATGACATGGCCACCTTGAAAAAGCAGCTCAAAATCCCTCATCTTCATCATCCACAGACAGCTAAAGTACTAGAAACATAGAAGGGACAAGAGGAGCTTATGGACTTAGTCCTTAAATTGAACGATCAATTAAAGGAAATAAAGAAAGAGCTAGATAAATTGATACAGTTTAAGCATAGTGAGTTGGCCACCACTCCACAGATTGTCATTCCTACAGTCTTTATAGAAATACCCTCCACGTTGGCTGCCTCCTTAGCACCAACAGTTCCACCAGCTACAGCCATGACAGTTATAGGTACATCGACAAGTGTAGGTACATCTATAGAGAAGGTAACTGAATTAGTCAAAGCCATGGAAGAAATGACTATCTAGGCTACAGAGCTTAAAAGGCTTAGATAAAAAGTGTCAAGCTTGGAAACTGACTGCAAGCTTGCATAGATACAATAGAAAGAAGAATCCCGGAAGAGTCAAAGAATGGGTGAAAGGATAAAGTTACTTAAAAAGGATTTAACATTAAAACAACCACTAGGACAGATAAAAGAAATGCTCTGGTCCAACATCATTGACTCTGTCAATGATGTTTGGCCCTCAATTCAAGTAATTTTTGAGAAGACTGAACTAGTGAAAGTGGTCACCGAAGAAATAGTTAAAATGAGAGAAGAGCTGGGAGACAAACCTGAAGAAGCCAACCAAATGATAACATTCTTAAACAGAAAAAACAGGTATCAGCTAGATGAACTAGGCATTGAAGATAGAACAACAACCATCATAGAAATCAAGAAGGTTCTTACTAAGATAAACCTTATGCTCAATTTTGAGAAGAAATGCCAAAGTATGCAAGCTGATATTGATAGATTCATGAAAAGGTTTGGTATTTTTGAGGGAAAAAGGCTTCCAAATCCTATGGTCATCCATGACAAGCTTATGACCCAAGAGGACTACGTCGCAAGACTAAAGAAGTTGGTCAAAGACCAAGCGAGTACTTTAGGGGTGAAAGCTTTACCCATAGGAAATGTATTGTATGACAATCTGGAAGGTCTATTCTTCCTGGAACATGAGGTAAAGCACCTGTTTGTCAACAAGACAAATTTTTCTAAGTACACTGAAGTTGATGAGATATATAGAAAAATGTTGAAGACAAAATTACCTAAAGATGAATGGTGGGTAAATTTAACAGATTTACTATAAAGTTACTGCAGTAAATCTGATGGCAGCCAGGTAAAATAGGTGAAACAGGGTCAAAGTGTAGCAGGTAAAGAGTATCAGTAGGTTGAAGATATAAAGTAATTCCAACACATAGATATCAACCAAATAAAAGAGCCAAATTCGAATTACAATAGCTAGCACAATCACAATAAAATGGGCAGCAAGAGGGCAGTTTTCCATCCGTCTCTATTTTTGATTTCCTAGAATAATTCTCATATGAGATATTTTGTAACATTTTTTAGATAAATACTTCACATTTCGAAGCAATTAGGGTGGATTCAAAGATATTTTTTTAGACATTTCATATCAAGATAAGGAGCTATTGTATTCAAGATTGGATTGGCTTGCTGGGTCATGAAATAAAGCTAATGACATTACACAGGATTCTTATGCACAATGGAAACCAAATAAGTATTATCTCTTCATGTTTATTATTGTTTTCTCATCATGTTTATAAGTATTCACATGTTTTTCTATGAAATCTGAATAGTAAACATGGAATGATTTTTCAGAATTAGCTTTAATTCTCTCTGCCTTGACTATTTACTTTCTCATTATTTTCTACTAAACTATCTTAGTCTAGGAATTCTTAATTGCTCCCTTACTTCCGTAGTTCCCCCCTTTAGGTCCATAGTAAAGGATTCTTAGTTTCACTTTGCTACTGATCTCCTTCTGTTCTTCATCTTGATCCTGGTTTAAGGATTCTTCATTGCCTTTTCACCCTGGTTAGGACTACCTCATCCATTTGAACCTATAGATTTGCTTTTTGTTGTGCTAGCCTGCCCTGTGAACTCCTCCTTTAGTAATTGATCTGCTCCAGTTAAGACACTCTTTGATTGACTCCATAGCCCAATGGCATGAATACTTGCTCTGCCCATCTGTTCATTTAATTCCACCAACCAATCAAAACTAAAACATTATGAGCACTAAGAACTAGCCTAAAATCATACTCAAAACAAAGTTACATTATAAAGAGAGAGCCCTCTCTGGACTTATGTTGGCTAGAACCTGACTCTAAAAGATTAGGTTTGTGGTTACCTCGAATTATTCCTTCCTTTTATAACTTTTAGGGAATACTTCTGAGTGATAACAACGTGGATGGACATCTCCTCCATTGATTTTACCAATTCTACTGCTTTCTCAGTTGATGTACCTGCTGATGTAGTTGACTCAGTTTTAATTGGAAGTGCTATGGCAGGTGGAGTTGTAGGTGCCAATGATGCTACCAATGTGGAAGGAACCATTGTTGATATTGTGGGGATGAGAGTTCTAGAAGTTGTGGCCAAGTCACTTTGCTTCGACTAAATTAAAGTGTCCAACTCCTACTTTGTCTCCTTGAGTTGATCGTTTAGCTTCAAGACCAAGTCCATGAGCTGTTCATGTCCTCATTGTGCTTCTAGGACTTCCTGTGTCTATGGGTGATGCAGCTGGGGTATCTTTAGCTACATCTTGAGTGCAGTTATGTCATCATTTTTATTCTTGATCAGCTTCTCTGTGACTTTTACATCTTTGGGATTGTGTCCCAATTCAGTCACTAAGTCCTCTAAGGACTCGATTCTATTATCTTTAGCCTGTGACGAGGCCTTCTCCAACTGGAACTGTGCTGATATATTGTTAAGAGAGTTTTACTGTTGATGGGCAGCAATGTCTTTTCCTGTTAAGGTGGAGTATATCATCTCCCTTGTTTGCTTGTGTAGCGCAATCCGCTCAACGGGATGAATATCCCTTGCTAGTACTTCAAAATCCACTCTCTTAAAATATGTTATTGTCCTTGGCTATTGAGTGGTTAGCTTGATGAAGGTCAACTGCATTTTCCCCTCTTTGACATCAAAGGCTGACATAAACCTTGTTTGATTGGTAGGGGTCATTTTCAAATACTGTGCATAGGTTTGGGCTTTCAACCTCTCATTTCTAGCCTTTATTTCTTTGTATCTATCCTTTATATCTTGGTCTTTATCTGTTGGCATTCTGAAAGAGGATACCTCAACACTTAGCTACCTTTCCAACATCTGAGTGTGTGACGTGGAAGGTTCTAGGGTGCCTCCAGATGGAGTGGCAAGCCTGCTCATATCTCTTTCTGTGCTTGTAACCTCAGTGATCTCCTCTGTATATTCCTATTTAGAGACAGGATTCACTCTTTGTCTCTTAGCCTGGCTTGTCTCTGCATAGGCTTGTGATGTTGCTCTTTCTAAAGTAGTGGCCCCTTCCCTATTTCTCTTGAGGCTTTTCTCCTCATTTAGAGGAGTCTATAGAACTGGAGGGGTACTCATGGTGGTTTCTGGTTTATCTGATTTCTCTGGTATGTCTGTTTGATCTGGCACCTCTGACAGGTTTGGTACTTCTGATCCCTCTGGCACCTGTGATTTCTCTGGTATGTCTGATTGGTCTGGCCTACTTGATTCCCCTGGCACCTGCAGGAAAGAATCCTCATCAAGTTGTTTTTCCAGATCAATTAATGTGTTTTCCACAACAACTTTTGTATTATCCCTGTCCTCTAAAGTTTTTTCCACCCATTGCAACTGGTTGGCATATTTTTCTATTTCACGGATGTGGTGATGGATATAGGGGGCCATCTTGTTCTTCTGCCTTCTTTTTTAGATGAAGTCCAAGGGATCATATCTCCATATGAAGCTTTGTTTCAGTTTTAATATCTGAAGGATTAGGTTTGCCTCCTTCCCAGCTTCTATGCTATTACAAATAAAGGGACCCAATTGGTCCTTGATTTTGAGTTGGGCTTCCTTTTTGGCTTTAACAAAGTTTACCTCATTTGAATTTATTATTTGCCTGTAGTACTCCAGGGAAAATAACCTCATTGGGAGGTGTATAGGTAGTTTGTATGGGCCAACTCACAACCATGAATCCTGATTCGGTGTGGTTTTGGTACAGGTACCAATCTCCCACCTTATGATTGATGTTTAGATGAAGGACTCTTGATTTTAAGAATGATTCTTGGTGGAGGGGTTGCAATGAGCATGGTCATCACAGGGTGGACAAAGGAATCAATGAATTCATTGTATGAATAGGGGGAGGTATGTTGATGAATCAATGGGGTCTAGAAAATAACTGATCTTGGTTGGCCCTTGGTGTCCAATTTTTTCAAGGCAAGTAGGAATTTGTCTGACTGGTAATATAGCAAAAGGTGATACAAGATTGAGGAGTATTTGAAAACTCTCTCATTAGTCATTCTGAGGAACTGTTCATGGCTCCTATTAGCTACGAACTGAGCATAGATATATACGATAGCAGGAGGTTATCCTGGAGTGTATATGGACATGAAGGCTAGAATAATCTCATCAATATATTCACTGGTGGTATAACCCAGGACTCTAGATATCATATCTACAATACTTATGCCCCATGGAGAAAATAAAGTTGCTACATATGGAGGGGGTTCTTTGGGGGTATACTTCTCTTCTACGATGAAGGTTTGGATTATTTGGGCCAATCTTGCAAGGCTAAGTTTGGGATATAAGTCCAACAGGTCTCCAATGGAGAGGGGAGTCAAGTTTTGGCCAGGTTGGAGTTGTAGCATCTCATTTATAGATTCAATAGTGATGTTGAAACATATAGTCTGGTTAGGGGACATCACTTCTCTTTGACTAGGGATATAATTTGCATGGAAGTAATGGACAATTTCTGGGAAAATGTGAACTCTGGGGAACTAGTACTTAGGAAAATTAGACTCCCACAATCCAATTTCATTAGCCTGGTTCAAGTATTTATCCCTGCTTTGGTAGTATGCTTTGAGTGGGGATCCATGGACAGTGGTGTCATTTATCTGGAAATCTCTATTAGCCAGGGGGAGGTGGTCTAGGACCAGATGAGGAGTGGAAACAGGTCTAACATCCATGGCAATTGGGGCAGCCATTCTCAGTTCTTGTGGATTTGAGTATGGACGACGTGATTTTCAGTATTTTAGGGCAATGGTGGTTCAATATAGAGTAGGTTTGAGTTGTTAGAGTTTCTTTAATTAATTGTTTATCTTAAATAAGAAAACTCAGTGATTGGTTTTGAAATTGACAGGGTTTTCCAATAAATTATGGCTTAAATACCTAGAATTGAGGAGAACTGACTCTGAACAGGGTGACTGGCAACTGCGAATAGTCGAAAAGGCTCTGAGTAGGTTGGAAAGCAAGCTCGGTGCTTTGTGGCATCTTTAGGGTGCAATTGGATGTAGGTTGACAGCTTCGACATTCGCAAGTGCATGCATGGAGGCTTATAGTTGAAAAAACGATAAAAACAAATGATTTGGGGCGTTTTGGATTTATAAGCGAAAGTCAATTTTGATAGGTGTTAGCGCTTGAGATTTCACCCTAGGCTGAGGAAGGTAAACCTTCAAGGCAACATCAAACCATTTCACCTCGTAGCTAGCCCTACGGGGTATGAGAAGGCTCTCTCCGGTCTATCTCGACAAATTTTCAATGGGGCAAGATGACCAATCAAAGGTAACACTGATATTATGCTAGTAAACTGATTAAAAGGTTGATTTGGGGGTTTTTGGGGTTTTTTGGTGGCAAATTGAGGATCTGCAATTTTAGGGTGCGGGGATTTGACACAGTTTCTGCAGGTGGGTCTTTGGGGCAAGGTAGGAGTTTGTGTTGATGCCTTTAGCTGAGATGGATGATCAAGGAAGAAAAAAGAGAAGCTAAAGAGGGCAAACAATGACTTTGAATCCTCTCTAGACAGTGGAAAACATAAACATTAAACAAATTTGAAAGCTGAGCATGGCAAGCATGAATTCAAACTTTATCACTTCATTTGTTCAATAAGCTGCAGTAAAGAAAGGGATGGAACACATAAAAAAACTTACAATAAGAGAACACACCATCAACACAAGAGTCCACAAGAATCCCAATGATGTCTGCAAAAACCCTGGTCTTCCTTTTCCTCAAATTGCAGAGATACAAGTAAAATATACAATAGGAGCTTCTCCCTCAAGAGTCCAACCATGAAAATGAGCAAGAGAAGGCATAATATAGATGATCTAACTCCTTTCCCCACCTCTAGGGGTCGAGCTCAGCTTCCTAGGAGCTGTTTCAACTAATTCTAAACTGAGCACTAGATAATAGGCAGTCAAAACAACTTGCCTCTAAAACTTAGGAAACCTATCCATGCATTAAATATTTACCATTTACATCAAAGAATATTCTAGAAGTGTTCAAGGAGAGTAAAAGTATCTAAGTGCCATGAAAATTACACAAAAATCCATCATTTACATGCCTCAAAAGTCAACCAAGATGAAAACAGTGTTTTGCTGGCCGAACTGGTCAAAACAGGCAAATTTCCCTGACAGGTCGCGCACATCACTCTGACATGTCGTGCACATTCACAGCTCTGGTTGAGGGCCTTCCCGGTGTCAAAATAAGGTGCAAGATAGCTCGTTGGAAAGGTATGCGAGTCTACTTTCCAACCATACTAGAATTTCTGAATTTGGAGTTGATTTGACCCCTCAAACGTCATTTCGCCTAAGACAGCTTTCTGGAACTCAAAATAGGGGCAGAAAGTCAAAAATTGCATGTATTTTGAGCTTTTGGAAGCCCAAATCTCCATAAAATCTGAAACCCATCCATAGGCAAGTGTATTTTTGCATGAAAATTCCAAAAATGCAAAGTTTTCCCCGTTCTGAGTTGCCCCCATGTATGGTCGCGCACGGGGTGAGACCAGTCAAATGGCCAAAACCTGTAAAATTCCCAAAAATGCCAAAAATGCTTCAAAACTCTCAAAATTTCTTGGGTTTGCTGCTAGGAGGATGCTAATGAGTATCATGGTGAGTGAGAGAAGCCTCGGCCAAGATGCGGAGGGGGTTGGTCTTCTTTTTCCGTTTTTGTGCCTTGGCCAAACTCCTTGGATCCGGCGATTGTAATTTTGGCATTTCTCTAAAACCATGACACCTGTGCAAAAAGTGAAGGAGGTTTTTATTCTTTGGCATGTTCTTGAGAAAAACCTCTCTCAGTTTTCCAAAATTCATCTTTGATTGCTCTGAAACTTCATTTGAGTGAAACTTGTCCCGATGTGTGAAACAAGGAATTTTGTCGAAATGAAGCGAAATGAAGGGGATAGGGGGCTTCTAAATTCTTGAGGAAATTTTTGGGAGTAGGGAGGGATGTTACGAAGTAGGGGAAATTGGAATCTCAGAGATTGAGCGAGGGGAAGGGGTCGAAAAGGGCAAAACACAGGCCAAACCTAGAAAATTGCCAGGTTGTAGCTAGAAACTAGGGTTTGTGCAAAAATGAGGAATTTGGCGGATCTAAGGGATGGGAAGTGTTTGATAAGGTACTTTAAGGATAGGGGAAGGTGTATGAACATCAGGAAACAAGTTTTGCCGATGATTTGACCGTCCAAGAGAAATTGGCTTCAAAACCCTAGGAGAGGGAAATGACCTTGCCAAAACACAACTGAAGCATGAACAAGGTGTGAAATGACTCATTAGACACTAACATGATAATGAAAACCCTCTGAATGATGATAGGCTCAGCTGAATGATGACATGGACTGACATTTGGGCAAACCCTAGACCTAATGCCTGGTGATCAAATTTTGCTTGAAGACTCACTGAAATGACAAAATTTGACCTTGACATTCTGAGAACACTTTGTAAGAGCATATTTGATCACTGTAGGAAGGTTGGAAAGACTGACACTAACATTGGCTCCAATGGGGATGGTAGCTCCCTGGAGGTGCCAAGAACCTCAGACCTCTGGGAGAGCAGACCAGTGCCTTACAATTATTGGGCAATGGAGTCAAAAACTCAAGCTAAAATGCATGACTAAAAACTGATGAGTTGACAACACAAATTGACTCTCACTCAACTAAAAACTGACTCAACACTTAAACACAACCGACAAACTGAAAATGATGCTCAAAGGGGAGCTTATTCATCACAACCTACTCTAACAGTTTCATTCATCACCTGGTTAAGTGAAATGAAACAACCAATGCAACCAAGTAAGTATCCCATCTGCTGTTCGAGTTTTCTGCAAGTGCTCACTTATGAACAACAAAAGAGAACTACTGAAAGGCAACTCCCATGACAACTTAGAAACAGATCCATTGAATGATATGAATTCTCTATCCGCCTCCAAAAACACTGCATAAGGATCTTGAATTTCATGCACATTGGGACCTAGCTCATCCAATGGATTACTTCTCTTCTACTCATACCATGAATGCACACTTTGATCTGAGGCTTGTGATGAGACCTCTGCTGAAAATGACAAAGAAACTGACTTCCGGATCAAATTTGTATCACCACATGTTTCAAGCTCACATGTAGTCAATGGAGAAAGACTTTGACTGCAAACCTCATCCAAAACATCAGCTATTGGATCATGAAAAACTTGAGAAGACTGCTGCAATGTATCCATTGAAAATGTATGACATCCTTCTAGTTGTTCATCTTTTTCTTGAGAGATTTTATGAGAATTCTTCCTTATAAACTGAAATGCTTCAAAACAAAAGGGTATAGAATCTTCCTGTATCATCAAATCATGTATTTCGGTTGCCACAGCTTCATCTGTAATCTGCCTTTCAATTTCATTTGGTAGCTGCAAGTCTGATGCTACAGGCTGCTCAAGAATTTTGTTATTTGTCTCTTCCTCAACATAACACTGAGAGATTGCTGATTTGTTATAGGCTATCCATTTAATGATTTACTATACAATCTACCCTTCAAAAACTAAAATGATTCGAAACAAAAAGGTAGGGAACCTTCTTGTATCATTTGATCAAATATGTCAACTTCCATGCCTTCATCTGCAACTTGACAACCAATGGCATTTGGGGGCTGCAAATCTGAATATGAGAAGTCTTGAACAAGGTTTTTATTGCCTTCAAGATGGTCTAGATCAAGACTTGTTGACAGCTGATTCCTAATTTCATGGAAGTTGTCTCTGATGAACTGACATGAATCAAAACAAAAAGGCAAAGATCTTTCACTTACTTCAAAATTTGCTGCACTTTCCTCGTCAATATCATAGCTGATATGTGATGGCTGAACATTGTATTCAAGCTGCTGAAAATGAACTTTTTCCTCCCACAAACTAGCTGCTGGTTCGTCTGCAAGATTAGCGTTTGTTTGGAGAACATAATCATCATCATACTGATCATAATGAGGCAAATCATCATCAAACATACACATCATATCAACAGCTCTCTCTTCTTCACAATGATCTATAAAACAATCACTATGACAACTAGGGTAAGAAACAAAATGTTTTGGATCAGCAATTTGTTCTTCTTCAATCAGCATGCCATGAACATCATAATCATTCCTTGAGTTGATCTTGTCCATCATCTTTTCCACTGCACTTACCAAAATGTCAAGCTTTACCTCTAGAGATGTTGATTCGGCCAGACCTATGTTTTTCATCTCTTCTTCCTTCATCCTTGCCCTTCGGATCAGCAGATGTGCCTCTACATTCACTGCACTGTTTTGCATTTCGTGAAGTGTTGCAATATTCTTTTCTCTCAGCTAAAACTCCATCTCCGGATCAAAGGCACCCGGATAGTGTAAGAGAGCAGATCTAGGAGTAGGCCTTATATCAACTGGCATCGAATAATAAACTTGATTAAATCTGGCCGAAAACTGTTGTACTATCTCACCTGGCAATCTTTTCAGCTGGTTATACTCTTCTACAATCAAGAAAAGGTTCTGCCCGATCATCCACCTATCGAGAAAAACTCTGACGAACTGCTGGAAATCTGAGATGCTTGCATCAGGCAGGGTTTTGAACCAACTCTTCACTTTGGCTTGCAGAGAAAGAGAAAAAAGCCTTATACTAACATCTTCTTCATCAACTTCAAAAAGATCTAGAAAATTCTCAAAATTCTGGACATGTTGCTCAGCGTTGACATTCTTACATTCACCATCAAACATCGACAAGTATAGATCATAGTTTTTGGGAAAAGCATGAAGAACAGAAGGTAAAACAAGAGGTTTATACCGATCTAGAATTGTACAAGGTATAGGGGTATGTACAGCAGGTATGGGTTCATCAAAAAATTCAGAAAAAGGATCTTGATCAAGCTCAAAAGCATGCAAATCTTTGGTATTCACAATCTTCAAAGGGAAAGAATCAACTGCAGGCCTGGGATCTTTTCTCAAACATAGTATACTTTGCAGAACCTTCTTGACATTCTTGGGAAAAGAGAAGAAATAATTTATGACAAAGAACAAAATGTCTTGGATGAAATTCCATTTCGAATACCTGATCTGTCCATGTTGTCCTTTCATGTTTCTGCTGGTCAGGATCATCCTCCAGTGGAGTCTTTGGATCTGATCTTGGAAATGATTTAGAGTCGCCAAGTGAATGATTTCAGCCTGTCAAGTGTCTGATCGTTGTCCACTATCAACAATCAGATCTGAACTTGATACATGTACTGGGGTAAAATTCAAATGAAGTGGTCGTATTCACAAGCTCACGGAGATTGACTGAAGCAGTGTTTATCTACTAACGCTGATGTAAAACAAGAGCGTTTTCGAAGGCTACCTGGTGTAACTTCAGGCTCCGTCTAAGACTTATGAAACAAACACATCAACCCACAAACAAGTTTGTTCTCCCCAGTATGGTCGCCAATATGTTAGCGCTTGAGATTTCACCCTAGGCTGAGGAAGGTAAACCTTCAAGGCAACATCAAACCATTTCACCTCGTAGCTAGCCCTACGAGGTATGAGAAGGCTCTCTCCGGTCTATCTCGACAAATTTTCAATGGGGCGAGATGACCAATCAAAGGTAACACTGATATTAGGCTAGTAAACTGATTAAAAGGTTGATTTGGGGGTTTTTGGGGTTTTTTGGTGGCAAATTGAGGATCTGCAATTTTAGGGTGCGGGGATTTGACACAGTTTCTGCAGGTGGGTCTTTGGGGCAAGGTAGGAGTTTGTGCTGATGCCTTTAGTTGAGATGGATGATCAAGGAAGAAAAAAGAGAAGCTAAAGAGGGCAAACAATGACTTTGAATCCTCTCTAGGCAGTGGAAAACATAAACATTAAACAAATTTGAAAGCTGAACATGGCAAGCATGAATTCAAACTTTATCACTTCATTTGTTTAATAAGCTGCAGTAAAGAAAGATATGGAACACATAAACACACTTACAATTACAATAAGAGAACACAACATCAACACAAGAGTCCACAAGAATCCCAATGATATCTGCAAAACCCTGGTCTTCCTTTTTCTCAAATTGCAGAGATACAAGTAAAATATACAATAGGAGCTTCTCCCTCAAAAGTCCAACCATGAAAATGAGCGAGAGAAGGCATAATATAGATGATCTAACTCCTTTCCCCACCTCTAAGGGTCGAGCTCAGCTTCCTAGGAGCTGTTTCAACTAATTCTAAACTGAGCACTAGATAATAGGCAGTCAAAACAACTTGCCTCTAAAACTTAGGAAACCTATCCATGCATTAAATATTTACCATTTACATCAAAGAATCTTCTAGAAGTGTTCAAGGAGAGAAAAAGTATCTAAGTGGCATGAAAATTACACAAAAATCCATCATTTACATGCCTCAAAAGTCAACCAAGATGAAAACAGTGTTTTGGCCGAACTGGTCAAAACAGGCAAATTTCCCTGACAGGTCGTGCACATCACTCTGACATGTCGCGCACATTCACAGATCTGTTTGAGGGCCTTCCCGGTGTCCAAATCAGGTACAAGATAGCTCGTTGGAAATTTCTACGAGTCTACTTTCTAACCCCACTGGAATTTCTGAATTTGGAGTTGATTTGAGCCCTCAAAAGTCATATCTCCCAAGACAGCTTTCTGCAACTCAAAATAGGGGCAGAAAGTCAAAACTTGCATGTATTTTGAGCTTTTGGAAGCCCAAATCTCCATAAAATCTGAAACCCATCCATAGGCAAGTGTATTTTTGCATGAAAATTCCAAAAATGCAAAGTTTTCCCCGTTCTGAGTTGCCCCCATGTATGGTCGCCCGCGGGGTGAGACCAGTCAAATGGCCAAAACCTGTAAAATTCCCAAAAATGCCAAAAATGCTTCAAAACTCTCAAAATTTCTTGGGTTTGCTGCTAGGAGGATGCTAATGAGTATCATGGTGAGTGAGAGAAGCCTTGGCCAAGATGCGGAGGGGGTTGGTCTTCTTTTTCCGTTTTTGTGCCTTGGCCGAACTCCTTGGATCCGGTGATTGTAATTTTGGCATTTCTCTAAAACCATGACACCTGTGAAAAAAGTGAAGGAAATTTTTCTTCTTTGGCATGTTCTGGACAAAAACCTCTCTCATTTTTCTAAAATTCATCTTTGATTGCTCTGAAACGTCATTTGAGTGAAACTTGTCCCGATGTGTGAAACAAGGAATTTTGTCGAAATGAAGCGAAATGAAGGGGATAGGGGGCTTCTAAATTCTTGAGGAAATTTTTGGGAGTAGGGAGGGATGTTAGGAAGTAGGGGAAAGTGGAATCTCAGAGATTGAGCAAGGGGAAGGGGTCGAAAAGGGCAAAACACAGGCCAAACCTAGAAAATTGCCAGGTTGTAGCTAGAAACTAGGGTTTGTGCAAAAGTGAGGAATTTGGCGGATCTAAGGGATGGGAAGTGTTTTATAAGGTACTTTAAGGATAGGGGAAGGTGTATGAACATCAGGAAACAAGTTTTTCCAATGATTTGACCGTCCAAGAGAAATTGGCTTAAAAACCCTCGGAGAGGGAAATGACCTTGCCAAAGCACAACTGAAGCATGAACAAGGTGTGAAATGACTCATTACACACTAACATGATAATGAAAACCCTCTGAATGATGATAGGATCAGCTGAATGATGACATGGACTGACATTTGGGCAAACCCTAGACCTAATGCCTAGTGATCAAATTTTGCTTGAAGACTCACTGAAATGACAAAATTTGACCTTGACATTCTGAGAACACTTTGTAAGAGCATATTTGATCACTGTAGGAAGGCTGGAAAGACTGACACTAACAATAGGTATGGGTGAAAAATAGTCAATTTTTCATGTACCGGGGTGAACAGTAGCTATTTTGTCACGTAGCGGGTGGGCGGTAAATGGTTTCCATCGCACCACTTTTGGGTGCTCGGTGGTATTGCGTGGTGGCCGCCCGATTCCATACGTTGATCGACATGTAGCATCCAAGGCCCGGTGGAAAACAGCTTTATCGGGTGGCTATTGTTTGGACATCAGATCTGCTCAATATGGATAAGGGTCGTCGAATGTGAAGGAAGATGATCACACGGTGATCGGGTGGGGAAGCTGCACAGAGGCTAACGGGGGGGCCCGACGAGTGATTAAGTGCGGCGGTATTTGGGTTAATGATGGATTAAGGTGGGGTTAAGGCGTCAGGGTCATTAGCAGAGGGATTAATTGGGGTTTTGACTAATGTAATCACAAATCGATTAGTTAGTGGGTTTTCAGGGTTTGGGTGAAATTATAGTTTATATTTAAACTAAGGGTAGGGTTAATTTATATGTATGATTTAAATATATATAGGGAAATGGGTTTTTATTGGGATTTAATAAATAAAATTAGTAATTAATAAAATGAGTGGAAAGGGGCACAATACCCTAAGTATATGATTTTTCATGTTTTAATGTTTTTCCCATAATAACATAAATACTTAGGATAAGGTGTTTTTGTGGGTTTTTGATATGAAAATGATTTATGTGGTGGGATAAATACTTTTCCTAGGTAAAAGTATTTTAACCTTAGGAAAGGAGTATTATTAGGGAAAATGAATGAATTGAAGGGGGAATGAATTTTTGCAGGGGGAATATGATACTTTCTATCCCTAAATCATTGAGTCGATGGTCTGGTCCCTCCCAAAGTCAGAGAAATGCTCTGAGCTTCTTTGACTTAGGGTTTTCAAGTACTTATAATTTTATAATGGAAAATTAGTAAAGGAAAAGGGGTAAAATGAATGAGGGAAGTTAATTAACTGACTTTGTAAACCATTTGCATGCTTGCATGTTCATTGATATCCGGAACTTTTATGATGTGAATGATAAATATGCTTTTTGTCTAATCAATCATCATACTTCTGCAATCTTTCTTCTACTTACCCATCTACTCATCCTACCATTTTTACTTCTCTTTATTAGGGTACATTTGAGCTAGCAAACCCTTGTCAAAAAATTTTCTTTCTCTTTACAATACTAAAATAACTAAATCTTACCTTATTACATCCAAGGGCTCATATTAAATAGTTGAGCTCCTTTTATTTACTCTACCTATCTAATTATCTGGCAAGGTTACACTGTTTGGCTAGATTTTTATTCTCTATCTATCAACACAAAATTTAAAACATGGCATAATCAAGTTTAAATAGTTTGATTACCATGGATTGTGGCATGAATAACAAGCTACCCACAATCATTATTATTCTGCATAAAAGTAAAAGAGGAGTGGCATTTTGGCTTGCTCAATTTCATGGTCTTTTTTTTTTCTTGGGGTTCATATTTTTCATCTTTTTTGGCCTTTTTATTCTTTTTGTCCTTTTATTATTCTTTTAGGACATACCCTCTTTACATTTTTTAATTTGTCAATATGGAAAACATTTACACAAGGCAAACATATGTACATATTACAAGTTTTAATCTCAGTCATTCAAAAATTATGACTCCTATTGGTATAGGAATCTAACAAATTCGACATTTTCATGGGTCCAATAGGGGCATTTCTAGGTGACACATGTCACCAATCATAAGGTGACATGTGGTATTGATGATGTTACCTCCCCCCCTGCACTGCAGATCGAAAATGAAAAATTGCACACAACAAAGTATCTCTTTTGCCCTAGTTCCTTTCAGGCTTGTGATTGGGATAAGAGTGGATCATCTCGGAAGAGATACATTATGTGATCTGGCCTATAAATCCCCCATGTCAGGATAGTTGACTAGCACTGAGGAAGAAATTAAAAGCGCCTTCCCCTCTCGCAGTGTGATTATGATATCTTGGGTGGACTCGACCCCACAGATTAGCGATTGCGAGTGTCTTGGGGAAAAGGTAAAACAATGTAAAGTGTTGATATGTGGGATTTTGCATTACAAAGAAAACATGCCCCCTGACATAGGTCTGAAGTCCTTAGTGCCTAAAGGCTAAGCCATTGGTTTTAGCCCTTGGTTCTATGAAGAAAACAAAGGGAAAGGGAGCGATACCAAAGGGATCCTAAAGGGAGATCTAAATGCGACTGTTTCATGATGTTTTAGTGTTAAAGGCCTACACTCAAAGGACTTCTAGGTACATTATAAGCACATCCCAAGGTGCAGCATAGTACCAAAAAGGTTTTTCAGAACTTTAAAGGAAATATGGATCAGCAGCTGGGGTACTGAATGGAAGTATGGAGCATTCAAGCTAGGTACGTGTGCATGCAAGATAAGGCCCTCTCGTAGCACGCATCTAGAGTCGGAATCGAAGGCACTTAAGTGAGAATAGATAGTAAATAGACCAAGCAACATGAGAAGCACGCTGTGACAGAGACAAGGCCTGATCTGAAGCTTTCACAGGGACAACAAAGGACCCCTTCCTCCATTCTTCGTCTAGTTTCTTT
Organism: Pinus tabuliformis; assembly: GCA_031772625.1. Classification (NCBI taxonomy): domain Eukaryota; kingdom Viridiplantae; phylum Streptophyta; class Pinopsida; order Pinales; family Pinaceae; genus Pinus; species Pinus tabuliformis. Next base: position 1,000,534,328 of record CM062813.1, on the reverse strand, counting down.
TTGACTTTATGTAGTCATTTATTTCCAAGAAGCGATCAAATCCCAATTGTAATCATTTTGGGCAACAACCCCTTACATGGGCTAAGATAGCTAGTCTAATAGACAGCTGGAGCTCTAGCTCAGATATTTTGTAAATTGTAATTCCAACTCCCCCTCTTATTATAAAAGGGGGGAAGCAACACTTTAAAAAAGGCTAGCTGGTTCCAAAATTTCTCACCCACAGGGTCTGCATTCTGTGATGCCATTTGGTTCCAATGTGTTTATTCATGGGGGAATTCACTGATATCATGCTGAATGTATGGACTAGTTATTTGGATCCTTTGAGATAAATGGTGTTTCCCTATTGATTCCAAGCATGATTAATGTGCAACATGTTTCTCTCGATAATCTCATTCATCTGTGTTTTTCTTCCTTTGAAATATTATAATGAATGGAGTTGGCTCCTCTTCAATCTATGGATTTATCTTAACTGCTCATAGAAGATAGTACCTGTGCTTATCATAGATCTATATGTGTTATTTAATAGCATTGCAGTACCTGTAAAATTACAGATTTACTTGTGCAGTTGATTAACCTGTAGGACTTGTATTAGTCTAGATCTGTGTTAGCTTTTGGTAGAGAATGATACCCATGTCATGTTTGATATGAAACCTTCTTTTGCACTCCCTTATTTTTATTATTTCATCGAAAAACCATGGTTTAGGATTCTGTGCTGTTTATGGACCTATCCATCAAAATCCACTTTATGCTAGAAAATTTCTACCTAGGATTCTATTTGTTACATCCCTACGCATATATTTCCCTCCTTCCTTTCCTTCCTCCACCATTACTACAACTTCAGTTTTAAGCTGTCTACAATCAACCCAGAGGTTGTCTCGAGGAGTTTTTCTATCTCCCCTACCACACTTGTGCTGTTGGTACGATTTCAAGGGACAACATCTTTCTGGCTCCATTTTTGTGTAATAGATTAGAATATTTTGCCATGGGTACAACAAAGTTTTAAATTTCCCTTGTTAGGTGAGAAAGGGAAGTGTGTGTTGAAGATCTCTCACCTTGGAGACTCCACTGTCCCTATCTCTATTTGATCATCCTAGATTTCAAGAAGCCCCATAATCACTCAGATGCTACAACAACCCAAAACTCTCCCTACTTTGGAAGTCGAAATCAATCACATAGGGAGGTTTTCAAAATGGCCCTTCCTGCATTCCTAGCCAACCAATTTTCCCTACTGTATTTCTCTTCTATTTTTGGTTATCTAAATCATGTCCTGGCATGTAATGAATGGAATTCCTATTTTCCTAGATTCAGTGGGAACACAAAGAAGACTTGACCAACAACTCAAAGACTTTCATGAATGCATGGACCAACAAGGTATTTTTCTTGAAGATGTATAAATGAAGTTGTTCAAGTGGTATTTACATGAGGATGCTAGAGTTTGGTTTAAAATGATATCTTGTGGTAACATATCTTCTTTGAAATGTTTTCATACAAAATTCTATTAATATTTCAAAAGATTTTATCCACTAAATTCTCTATTTGAAGATTGTTGCACACTTTATAATGATGAAGATATTCCCGAGATAAATAACCCTGCTATTGACGTGTGTGAGAGCTCATTCCAAGAAGATATCTACTCACATCAAGAAGCATCTCCCCATGAGAAAGAAAGAGAAGAAGGAAACATCATTGATCTGCCAATACAATCTCAAAGGGCTTATTCAGCCGAGTCTGATGTTTCTCCTTCTGATGATGAATATAACCCTGATGGAGAGTCCAGTGAGACAGAGCTACCATACTCCCAGTTATGGGAAGCTAAACAAGAAGAAGAGGGCCATCAGGAGATCAGCAAAGAGGCTCTAATCCATGATTCATATCCTTCACATGGAGAGCAGGATCAAATATCCCCTCCAATCTATGATTTACATGATTCAGAGGAGGAGGAAATGGTCATGAAGGTGCATAAGGAGTTTCTTACCAGTAAGTGGGGAGAAAGATCCCACCAACAAGTTTTTCAATAAGAGCCCAAATCTAAATTGGTGCAGAAAGATTTATGCCAAGCTCAACAGACCCTCCAATCTATGACTCTTATAGTTCTTACGATGAAGAGTCTATTGTAGATTTCGAAGATAGCTGTCCCATTGAAAAATGGGTAGTAAAAGATCAACAACCAGTTATTCTTGAAAAGGCTGAAGTTAAGGAGTTGAAAGGTGTTTGTGGCTACCCTCGCCAAGAAGATATTGGTCAGTAGACTGCTTATGAAATTAAGGTAGTTGCAACCCTCTCCTTGCCTATTCCATGACCCTATGGCTGAGTACATGAGCCTATTCTTAAGCCAACAACAAAGGTTGTTTTAGCAGCATGTATCAGGTTCTTCATTTGCTGATTTTTCATGGTGCATGCTTATTTGTATCTTTATTTCTCAGTAGTATGAAGGCATATGGTCTAGTACTCTAATAGTTTCCTAGCTCCATTGGAGGCCTGAACATACTTAGCTGAATTAATCCTCGTGCACAAGTAGGAATGTACATAAATAAGCTCACCAAATGAGCATTTACTTTTTAGTTGTTAGAATTTTTATTTCTACATTTTAGATTGAAGAGGAAAGTCCCATGGATATTTTTATGATTACAAAGATTCATTCTTAGGTTTTAACTCCGAATAGAAATTACCTGCATACGAATTATAATAATAGCAAATAAACAATAGAGAGAGAATAACAAATAAAATAACTATAAACAGAGATTTTCCACTGGATCCCAAAACCAGGACTGCCAAATTGATTTTTCATTATGTTCCTTTCAATGTTACAATACACACACACACACACACACACACACACACACACACACACACACATATATATATATATATACATGGTGAAGAATCTAATACCATGGACCAAAAACCATCTTTCCCAAAACCATGTGCGAAAACCATGCACAAAACCATGGGTCCAAAACAAAATTTCTCGTGGCACTGCCTTAGACCCCATAGAGCGGGGTTAACCGCCCCTATCAAATCCCCATGTGACCCCCCCACTAAGCATCGGTGCAACAAAGGAGGGGATCCACCCCCCCTCTAACCCCTCGGTTTAGCTAGGGGGGCTAGTCATGGAAAGAATATAACACAACCCAACACATTTATTACTAACTCCATACCAAATGGTGAAGGATACTGGTACGCAGGTTCTTAGTACCTTGCTAGCAAGGCACTATCCCTAGTAGGATCCAATGTGTTGGATTAGTGGGTCCTGACCCAGGTTCAAAGTCGGTAGTGCCAAACAAATCCCTACACTACTGGCCCTTTCGGCATCAATCCACGGAGCGTGGACTGAAGTCTCACCCGAAGCGGTATGGGGGGATGCTCGAACCAAGTTTTTAGACCCAAATATCAGCATGATGTCGTTTTGTGCCCTAAATCTTCCTTCACGCAGATCGATAAGCCTTTATAGCTTATCGATGTAACTTCCTTTAATCAGCCTCTAGACCTTCGTGAAGGCCTATGACTAGCTTTCTGGTGAGACTTCAGTCCGCGCTCCGTGGATTGATGCCGAAAGGGCCAGTAGTGTAGGGATTTGTTTGGCACTACCGACTTTGAACCTGGGTCATGACCCACTAATCCAACACACTCCATCCTACTGGGGATAGTGCCTTGCTAGCAAGGTACTAAGAACCTGCGTACCAGTATCCTTCACCATTGGGTATGGAGTTAGTAATAAATGTGTTGGGTTGTGTTATATTCTTTCCATGACTAGCCCCCCTAGCTAAACCGAGGGGTTAGAGGGGGGGCGGATCCCCTCCTTTGTTGCACCTATGCTTAGTGGGGGGGTCACATGGGGGTTTGATAGGGGCAGTTAACCCCGCTCTATGGGGTCCAAGGCAGTGCCACGAGAAATTTTGTTTTGGACCCATGGTTTTGTGCATGGTTTTCGCACATGGTTTTGGGAAAGATGGTTTTTGGTCCATGGTATTAGATTGTTCACCATGTATATATATATATATATATATATATATATGTATTGTAACATTGAAAGGAACATAATGAAAAATCAAGTTGGTAGTCCCAGTTTTGGGATCTAGGGTGTTGGCTTATATGGGCCTAACCCAGGTTTGGAAGAATTATTTAGCCAAGCAAATCCTGCAGCTACCAGCCATTTCGGAAACAGCTCGTGAAGCACGGACTGAGGTCTCACCTGAGGTAGCAAGGGAGGGTGCTGGAACCAGGTTTCCACATCCTTCGGATGTCTAGATGTGGTTTGGAGGCTTCGTGCCCCGTTTGGTAGCTTCGCACTGCACTGTATTCGCATAAATTCAGAATACCTTTTACTGTCTATTAACGCGCAGTATACAGATCTAATCTATAGGAGGAAGTACTGCAACTCGTATCTACTTTAAAGTGGTCTTTAAGAAAACATTTATCACTTTTATTTGGTTCATACATTAAGATTTAAACCCAGATTCACAAGTATTCAATAAGAAATGTGCATAAATCAAAATAGTCTTATTAACCATACAAAATGCTAGATTCGCGATAATTCAGACATCACAAATAATTCTCAGAATTAACTTATCTTTATTTCCACTTCTCACTCGTACAATAGATCCGCCCTGCGCACTCAGCTGCAGGGGTCCACGCACACAGCTGCAAACTCTTACAGGCCTCTGTGCACATAGCTCCAGAGCCTCTATCCTCTACCTAAACACTTGACTCAGACTTACATATGCTTTCAGAGTGCTTCCCTCAGCAACCCATTACAATTTAGGTCCAAGGTCATGCCCCAACAATAACTACCTTTTCCCTCATAGAGCTGTGCTCTATTTATACCTTCATATGGTTCGCGGACCGACTTACTTCCTATTATTTTACATTATTTCTTGGGTAGACAACCCTTTGACTCAACCTTTTAAATTTCGTGCTTTGCATACTTCAGAGTTTTTACAATAATTTAATCCTAACTTCTAGGCTTTCTGCCCCAAAACCATTACGTGGAACCTCCACTACCCAACAGTCCCCCAACATAATTATCGTGACTCATCCCGAGTCAATCACTGGTGTGGCTAGACACTCTGCCTTGGCTTTACGGTTCACCTCCCTTTGAGTGACGCTCATTGTCCTACTTCTCCTTCATCATCTCCTGCAATGCTTCGTCTGGCTTCAGTTTTGTTGTTTCTCCCACTTCTCGCAACTGATAATGCTCATTCTGCTCTGCTCAATTAACATAGAACACCCCCTCAGAAGATTCTAGCATGAGTGGGGGAGCGGTATACGGGACACCTTGGTACCACCACAGTGACTTTCAACCTTCGTATATTCTCTTCGTATGGCCTACTACAGCTTGTGTTGCAATTTTGCAAGACCCTTGTTGTTGTCTGCAAAATCCCCATTTTTAAGGAGCCGCAGAGCTAACTTATGAACTGCATATCTACCCGTTGTCTCCATCTATCGATCCTTTTTTTTGTCTGCTGTAGTTCGCTGGCCTGCCCCTGGGCAAGGGGATGACATCTGAACCAATTCTGCTTCATGTCTCACCTTTTCCAGTACATCCTCTATTGTTGATGTGACAATCTGTGGGGTGCACACAACTGTCAACACCATACCTCTTAGAGAGTTCGGCTTCTTCAGCAGCAATATCACCACACTTGGCTTACTCCTTGTGTAGAGAGAATGAATAGCTCCATATCGATACCTAGTATATGTTTTCCAGAAGCGTAGGTCACCCGGTGGATGCTCCTTGGTGATTTATAAGGCCCGCGAAGTTCATATTTACCAATTACCACCTGTTCTATCATCCTCGTGTAAAATCTGCGATAGCTCGTTCCATATCTAGCTCATACTATTCCACTTAATTGCCTATAGCCTGCTCTCCTTTGCCATAATGTAGACATCTTGTCATGAATAGTGCTATCAACGGTCATTGTTCCTCTTACCAATGCATCCACTTGATTCGACTTGTGCAACTGTGATCCTTGTGTTTGGCCAAATGGATGCACACCCTGGTATTGGTGCATGGGTCCCCCAGACTTCTTTATCGTCCTGCATTCTCTTTCAACTGGTTGGAGTAGTGAGCCTACCCTCTAAATAGTTAGTTAGGTGGTTGGCTCACCCGTGTAGAGCTTCAGGCGACTGCCATTTACTCTTCCCAGGAAGGGGTCTCCATTGAGTTTGGCAAGCTGAACCGCGCCCCCATCGGTAACTTCTTTGGTGACATAGGGTCCCAACCAATGCATGTATATTTTTCCCGGGAACTTCTTGAACTTAATTTCATTGATTAATACTAGATCATTTTCCTTAAAATTGCGCATCTTGATATGGCTGTCATGTCATGCTTTCTCGCGCTGTTTCTTCACCTGCTGATGGAATCCTGCCAAAAATCATTCCTCCTCCAGTTCTTCTATCTACGCGAGCCTTTCTTCCAATGCCCCATGGTCTGCCATACCTGTGATTGCCACAATCCATAGACTAGGCACAATATATTCCATAGGCATAATGGCTTCCTTGCCATACACTAACTCAAAAGGTGTTTGGCCTGTCAACTTCTTGCACGTGGTTCGGTATGCCCATAGCACGAAAGGAATGTGCAAGTCTCAGTCATTTCGTCACACATTATAGACCTTAGGCAACGTGGTCTCCAGAATTTTGTTGAATACCTCAATGATCCCATTTGCTTGCAGGTGGTATGGCGTACTCTATTGGTGATATATTTGGAATTCGTTCATGAGTGCACTGATCGTTTCATTCAAGAAATGTGTTCCCCTATCACTCCTGAGAATTTTGGGACATCCAAACCTTTTCAGTATGTTCTTGAAAAAGGACTTCGTTGCTATCGTAGCCGTGAAATCCTTTACTGGTTGTGCGTCTGTCCATCAGGTCAAGTATTCAGTCACGATGATGATATAGTGCGCACCCGTCTTTCCTCGTGGTTCAATAGGCTCGACGAAGTCAATGGCCCATTTCTCAAATGGCTGTAGGATCATCTGTGGCTAGAGTGGCATTTCATCCCTCTGGGATGGTTTCCCCATCCGTTGACATACATCGCATGCGTGACAGTATGCTTTCGAATCTTAATGCAGGGTGGGCCACCATAATCCTATGTGAAGAATATTCTAGGCTATGGCACAACCTGCATAATGGCCACCAGCAACCCCCCCATGTGCTTCGGCCAAGACCTATCCACGCTCGAACTCCGGGACATATCTACATAATATTTCGTCGTTGCCCATTTTGTAGAGATGTCCTGCAATCATGGTGAGGTCTGCTGTGTGTATTACCAATTCCTTCTTTTGTTGAACAGAATATCCCTACAGTGCATTTCATGTTGTTAAAAAGTGGATTATATCTTCAAAGTGATCATCCACTATGCGCACCACATATAGCTATGCATCCGGGAGTCCATCCTCTAGATTTGAGGGTTCATCGCCAGTCTCAATTCGACACAGGTGACCGGGGCTTGCATTTAGACATCCCGGCTTTACGACGACCTCAAAGTCATACTCCTAGAATAACAGTAACCATCTACAAATGCACCCCCCCAACACAGGCTTGTTCACTATGTATTTTAACGTCGAATGATCAGTATACATCTTAAAGTGGCCTACCATCGCTAATCCCTCGCACTCAGTAGTGGAGTAATTCTTCTTAACTTTTGACAATCGATTACTTATGAACACAATCGAGTGGTCAATTCCCTCTGCTCCTGGCTGAGTAAGTACCGCCCCCAGTGCGATACATGACGTGTCGACATGCACATGAAACTCGATGTCCCATTTTGGAAAACTAGTGTAGGAGCTTATGCCATCTTTTCCTTGAGTGTCTCCAGACTTTTGTTGCATTCCTCATTCCAACAATAAGTAACATCCTTCTTCAACAATTATTCCATCGAAGCTATGATCTGGGCATAACTTTTGGTGAACTTCCAATAGTAGCCCATAGGTCTGAGTGTGGCACAGAGTTTTTTGACACTTCATGGTGCTTGTGGATTGAGTATGATGGCGATCTTTTCCAGATACACAATCAGGCCTTCCTTACAGACCACATGGCCCAGGAGGTTCCTGAATGGGATAAGGATAGTACACTTCTTTAAGTTTAGCATAATCTAGTGTCGGCAACAAGTATCCAGCATCAACCGTAAGCTCACTATGTGCTTCTTAACCAGTCCAAACATGGTCGAATCATCAAGATAGACCTCTAAGAACTTGTGTATAAATTCTTTGAATGTCGATACCACTATTTGTGAAAATATTACTGACGCATTCTTCAGTCCAAAGGGCATAACCGTGTACTGAAAGCAACCCCATTCAGTGGCGAACGTCGTTTTACTCCTATCCTCTGGTGGTATCTTGAGAATCCATCCATGAAGGAGTAGGCTTTCTTCCCTCCCACATTTTCCAGTACCTCATCTGTAAACATAGTTAGAAATGAATCATTAATGCAGGCATCATTGAGCTTCCTGAGATCTACGCAGATACGAATCTCACCCTTCTGTTTCTTCTCCTGCACAACCATCAGACTTACCCAATCAGACTCCTTGACCGGTTCAATGATTCCTACTGCCAACATCTTGTCTAGTTCTTCATGGACCTTCACTTTATATTTTGGGTTCAATAGGTAGGGCCATTTCTTAACTGGTTTTGCATTTGGCTTCAATGTTATCTTCATCATTCCCAAGTCTCCTAGAATCCCTTTCAGCTCCGTGATTTTTGTTGGGAATAAATCTTGATATTCATGAGGAAATTCGACGACCTTCTCCACTATGGCATCGTCCTAATAGTCCCCAAGAGTTGCATACTTTGGCTCGTCGCCTGTTCCAATATTCACTTGTCTCATTTTCAATGGCACCATGATATCCAGATATTCGATTTCAGGTTCGTACACCTCATGACTCCCCTCTAATTCCAAAATGTTGACGTTTTGTGGATCGTCCTCATCATCTTCTACTTGGACATTATAGCATTTGAGAGCTTGATTTCATTGTCTCGACCAGTCAGGCTGCACAGTTTATTTTGGTTCTAGTGGTGTCTTGAAAATGGCAGCCATTACCAGCTGTAACGCGTCATTCACGGGGTCCATCGATTGATCTTCAAAGAGGAATGTTGACAAAAACCCTTCATGCATGATATCCCACTGGCCTGTGTCATGACAGAGCTCTGCTTCAGTATACCAATTTATGGGAATGATGTCCAGGGTGTGATAATATAAGTGCACCCATTCTAGCTAAGGTTCTTCGCTGTAGGCTTTGATCCATCTGGTAAGGTGCATGCACGGTTCATCACGTCCATTGTATTTCTCTGTTAGGTGTAATTTCGGCTTCCCAAATCTGATATTCATCATACATCTGTAGGTGCGCCAATCTTCGAACGTCCCTTCATTTGTTCCCCATCATCGCGCAAGTGTGGCGTGAAATGTCCACCTCATCGCATCAAACCGATAGTGCTCTAGTACTGTGACTTCAAATTTGGTCAGGAATTCATCTATTATTATCAGCTCATCATAGGTCGGCATTTCGAGATCCTAGGCCTTCATGCAGTACAGAGATTTAGTGACCATGTTGCAATGTAGTGTGGTCACTCCGCTCAATCTATTGTGCCACCGCTCGTCTTCCTCATCTGACTCAGAAGTGTAGGATTCTTCATAGCCTCGTGATATTCTTCTATCCTCCACTATCTTGACCCCTTATCGCCTTTACGCAACCATTCTGTAACTACAATCTGCATCATCATCGCTTTCCCTGCCATGCATAGGTTCAATGTAGCATGGTCCTTCAGCCGGATCTAGCGGAATTACCACGCGTAGCGACTTTGTTTCAAATACCATTTTCCACTTCTTTAAATTAATAATCTCGTTCATGTCAGTGGCCCAGTATATCCCTAACAATGCAAGATAGGGCGTACTTTCATCCATGAGCTCAATAACTTCAATGTCCATCCAAGTAATTGTGCCATCGAGTTCTACCATAACTCCTTGTAGCCTTCCCATGGGCAGTACCTTCTGTTGATTTTCCATCCGTAGTTGGATAGGGGACCATTGTAGCGTAGGCTTACCCATGTGCTCCCAAGTCTGTTTAGGCAGTACATTGGCATCTGAACCTAGATCCAGAATGACATGATCCATTTCATACTCACTGATCTGTGCTGTTAGTCACATTTCCCTCCCGGTCCGTGATGCATGTCTTCCCAACTTTTGAACGACGCGCGGTTCACTCCATCTTGCGCATCTATTTATCAACTCCTGCAATCCCTTAACTACCCTGTTACACAAAAATATCATCACCGTGATTATTTGCAGTCAGTATGGGTCTATCATCACTTGTACTATCCTCCTAAGAAACTCTAAGACCTCAGCTCTTCAAATCAAGCTTTATAAGTGAGAGAAAGACATTAAATATCAATGTAACTCTGGTTCCACACTTTCTCTCATGGTCACCTGCGGTCCCGCACCTTCTGTGTACAAAAGCTGTGTACCTACCTGCTCTGTTCCTAACGGTGTAGGTGCGGACCCCTGTGAAAGTCAAAAGGCGCAAGTTTTATATTAAAAAACTCACTTTGGGTTAATTCTAGAGTTTTCTAGACGGAATTTTGACGTGGATTGTTCGCTCTGAGGTGGTTCATGCATCCCGAAAGAGAAGGAGCTAATCCCTTGACTAAAGGAGCTATCCCTTTGAAGGAGGGCTTTATCCCTTTGAAGGAGGACCTAGTAACTTCCATCCATTGCACTATAAATACAGGCATTGGGGTGAGGACTAGAGAGGTTAGAAGCTAAACATTTTGAGGGTAAATGCTGGTGAAATTGAGACACTTTGGTTGAGCTTGAGAGGAGAGATCACATACCTCTTGGTTCCATTGGAGAGTGAGTGAAACTTGTCAAAGTAGAGGAGACATCTTATTGGACCCTGGGAGGAGCTTGTACAGCGTCAAGGCAAAGGTTGTAAGGTTCTTCTTCTTTTGAATTAATACAATCAAACTCATTTTTCTCAACAAGTATCTTATGTTATTTGTTTCATGGACTCCTTGACTTTCATGTTAAATATGTTTTATGCAATTGGTTTTTCAGGTGCTATTTAATGTGTTTGCCTTGTTTGTGTTTGCAGATTCACAAAAAGGAGCTCATTTGGATCAAAGGAGCAAGGGCATCCACAAGCTTGCATTGGACCAAAGGTATGCCCTAAAAACACTTGTTTGCTAATTGTTTATTGAAACATATTTAGAGAAAGATAGTGTCTGGTTGGTTTGCTTGTTCTATCTTGTCCACAAGATCGACACTTTCCGTGCGACATACCCTGTTGTCACGAAGTAATTTTATACATGTCTCTAGAAAGGTAGTTATCATCGAGGGATCCTTATCTACCTCCGGGTGATCCCTACTACCTAGAGTAGAGACCTCCACAAAGCTCCCTCGAGCTTCCAAATATGTCTCCTTACCAGTCCGTAAGTTCCTTTCATCCGCTCCTCTGGCCATGCCACTTTTCAGTACCATGTTGACTTTGGGATCTCTATTTTCCACTGGATCCCAAAACCAGGACTGCCAAATTGATTTTTCATTATGTTCCTTTCAATGTTACAATACACACACACACACACACACACACACACACACACACACACATACACACACACACACACACACACACACACATATATATATATATATATATATATACATGGTGAAGAATCTAATACCATGGACCAAAAACCATCTTTCCCAAAACCATGTGTGAAAACCATGCACAAAACCATGGGTCCAAAACAAAATTTCTCGTGGCACTGCCTTGGACCCCATAGAGCGGGGTTAACCGCCCCTATCAAATCCCCATGTGACCCCCCCACTAAGCATCGGTGCAACAAAGGAGGGGATCCACCCCCCCTCTAACCCCTTGGTTTAGCTAGGGGGGCTAGTCATGGAAAGAATATAACACAACCCAACACATTTATTACTAACTCCATACCAAATGGTGAAGGATACTGGTACGCAGGTTCTTAGTACCTTGCTAGCAAGGCACTATCCCTAGTAGGATCCAATGTGTTGGATTAGTGGGTCCTGACCTAGGTTCAAAGTCGGTAGTGCCAAACAAATCCCTACACTACTGGCCCTTTCGGCATCAATCCACGGAGCGTGGACTGAAGTCTCACCCGAAGTGGTATGGGGGGATGCTCGAACCAAGTTTTTAGACCCAAATATCAGCATGATGTCGTTTTGTGCCCTAAATCTTCCTTCACGCAGATCGATAAGCCTTTATAGCTTATCGATGTAACTTCCTTTAATCAGCCTCTAGACCTTTGTGAAGGCCTATGACTAGCTTTCTGGTGAGACTTTAGTCCGCGCTCCGTGGATTGATGCCGAAAGGGCCAGTAGTGTAGGGATTTGTTTGGCACTACCGACTTTGAACCTGGGTCATGACCCACTAATCCAACACACTCCATCCTACTGGGGATAGTGCCTTGCTAGCAAGGTACTAAGAACCTGCGTACTAGTATCCTTCACCATTGGGTATGGAGTTAGTAATAAATGTGTTGGGTTGTGTTATATTCTTTCCATGACTAGCCCCCCTAGCTAAACCAAGGGGTTAGAGGGGGGGCGGATCCCCTCCTTTGTTGCACCTATGCTTAGTGGGGGGGTCACATGGGGGTTTGATAGGGGCGGTTAACCCCGCTCTATGGGGTCCAAGGCAGTGCCACGAGAAATTTTGTTTTGGACCCATGGTTTTGTGCATGGTTTTCGCACATGGTTTTGGGAAAGATGGTTTTTGGTCCATGGTATTAGATTGTTCACCATGTATATATATATATATATATATATATATATATATATATATGTATTGTAACATTGAAAGGAACATAATGAAAAATCAAGTTGGTAGTCCCAGTTTTGGGATCTAGGGTGTTGGCTTATATGGGCCTAACCCAGGTTTGGAAGAATTATTTAGCCAAGCAAATCCTGCAGCTACCAGCCATTTCGGAAACAGCTCGTGAAGCACGGACTGAGGTCTCACCTGAGGTAGCAAGGGAGGGTGCTGGAACCAGGTTTCCACACCCTTCGGATGTCTAGATGTGGTTTGGAGGCTTCGTGCCCCGTTTGGTAGCTTCGCACTGCACTGTATTCGCATAAATTCAGAATACCTTTTACTGTCTATTAACGCGCAGTATACAGATCTAATCTATAGGAGGAAGTACTGCAACTCGGATCTACTTTAAAGTGGTCTTTAAGCAAACATTTATCACTTTTATTTGGTTCATAGATTAAGATTTAAACCCAGATTCACAAGTATTCAATAAGAAATGTGCATAAATCAAAATAGTCTTATTAACCATACAAAATGCCAGATTCGCGATAATTCAGACATCACAAATAATTCTCAGAATTAACTTATCTTTATTTCCACTTCTCACTCGTACAATAGATCCGCCCTGCGCACTCAGCTGCAGGGGTCCACGCACACAGCTGCAAACTCTTACAGGCCTCTGTGCACATAGCTCCAGAGCCTCTATCCTCTACCTAAACACTTGACTCAGACTTACAGATGCTTTCAGAGTGCTTCCCTCAGCAACCCATTACAATTTAGGTCCAAGGTCATGCCCCAACAATAACTACCTTTTCCCTCATAGAGTTGTGCTCTATTTATACCTTCATATGGTTCGCGGACCGACTTACTTCCTATTATTTTACATTATTTCTTGGGTAGACAACCCTTTGACTCAACCTTTTAAATTTCGTGCTTTGCATACTTCAGAGTTTTTACAATAATTTAATCCTAACTTCTAGGCTTTCTGCCCCAAAACCATTACGTGGAACCTCCACTACCCAACAGTCCCCCAACATAATTATCATGACTCATCCCGAGTCAATCACTGGTGTGGCTAGACACTCTGCCTTGGCTTTACGGTTCACCTCCCTTTGAGTGACGCTCATTGTCCTACTTCTCCTTCATCATCTCCTGCAATGCTTTGTCTGGCTTCAGTTTTGTTGTTTCTCCCACTTCTCTCAACTGATAATGCTCATTCTGCTCTGCTCAATTAACATAGAACACCCCCTCAGAAGATTCTAGCATGAGTGGGGGAGCGGTATACGGGACACCTTGGTACCACCACAGTGACTTTCGACCTTCGTATATTCTCTTCGTATGGCCTACTACAGCTTGTGTTGCAATTTTGCAAGACCCTTGTTGTTGTCTGCAAAATCCCCATTTTTAAGGAGCCGCAGAGCTAACTTATGAACTGCATATCTACCCGTTGTCTCCATCTATCGATCCTTTTTTTTGTTTGCTGTAGTTCACTGGCCTGCCCCTGGGCAAGGCGATGACATCTGAACCAATTCTGCTTCGTGTCTCACCTTTTCCGGTACATCCTCTACTGTTGATGTGACAATCTGTGGGGTGCACACAACTGTCAACACCATACCTCTTAGAGAGTTCAGCTTCTTCAGCAGCAATATCACCACACTTGGCTTACTCCTTGTGTAGAGAGAATGAATAGCTCCATATCGATACCTAGTATATGTTTTCCAGAAGCGTAGGTCACCCGGTGGATGCTCCTTGGTGATTTATAAGGCCCGCGAAGTTCATATTTACCAATTACCACCTGTTCTATCATCCTCGTGTAAAATCTGCGGTAGCTCGTTCCATATCTAGCTCATACTATTCCACTTAATTGCCTATAGCCTGCTCTCCTTTGCCATAATGTAGACATCTTGTCATGAATAGTGCTATCAACGGTCATTGTTCCTCTTACCAATGCATCCACTTGATTCGACTTGTGCAACTGTGATCCTTGTGTTTGGCCAAATGGATGCACACCCTGGTATTGGTGCATGGGTCCCCCAGACTTCTTTATCGTCCTGCATTCTCTTTCAACTGGTTGGAGTAGTGAGCCTACCCTCTAAATAGTTAGTTAGGTGGTTGGCTCACCCGTGTAGAGCTTCAGGCGACTGCCATTTACTCTTCCCAGGAAGGGGTCTCCATTGAGTTTGGCAAGCTGAACCGCGCCCCCATCGGTAACTTCTTTGGTGACATAGGGTCCCAACCAATGCATGTATATTTTTCCCGGGAACTTCTTGAACTTAATTTCATAGATTAATACTAGATCATTTTCCTTAAAAGTGCGCATCTTGATATGGCTGTCATGTCATGCTTTCTCGCGCTGTTTCTTCACCTGCTGATGGAATCCTGCCAAAAATCATTCCTCCTCCAGTTCTTCTATCTACGCGAGCCTTTCTTCCAATGCCCCATGGTCTGCCATACCTGTGATTGCCACGATCCATAGACTAGGCACAATATATTCCATAGGCATAATGGCTTCCTTGCCATACACTAACTCAAAAGGTGTTTGGCCTGTCAACTTCTTGCACGTGGTTCGGTATGCCCATAGCACGAAAGGAATGTGCAAGTCTCAGTCATTTCGTCACACATTATAGACCTTAGGCAACGTGGTCTCCAGAATTTTGTTAAATACCTCAATGATCCCATTTGCTTGCAGGTGGTATGGCGTACTCTATTGGTGATATATTTGGAATTCGTTCGTGAGTGCGCTGATCGTTTCATTCAAGAAATGTGTTCCCCTATCACTCCTGAGAATTTTGGGACATCCAAACCTTTTCAGTATGTTCTTGAAAAAGGACTTCGTTGCTATCGTAGCCGTGAAATCCTTTACTGGTTGTGCGTCTGTCCATCAGGTCAAGTATTCAGTCACGATGATGATATAGTGCGCACCCGTCTTTCCTCGTGGTTCAATAGGCTCGACGAAGTCAATGGCCCATTTCTCAAATGGCTGTAGGATCATCTGTGGCTAGAGTGGCATTTCATCCCTCTGGGATGGTTTCCCCATCCGTTGACATACATCGCATGCGTGACAGTACGCTTTCGAATCTTAATGCAGGGTGGGCCACCATAATCCTATGTGAAGAATATTCTAGGCTATGGCACAACCTGCATAATGGCCACCAGCAACCCCCCCATGTGCTTCGGCCAGGACCTATCCACGCTCGAACTCCGGGACATATCTACATAATATTTCGTCGTTGCCCATTTTGTAGAGATGTCCTGCAATCATGGTGAGGTCTGCTGTGTGTATTACCAATTCCTTCTTTTGTTGAACAGAATATCCCTACAGTGCAGTTCATGTTGTTAAAAAGTGGATTATATCTTCAAAGTGATCATCCACTATGCGCACCACATATAGCTATGCATCCGGGAGTCCATCCTCTAGATTTGAGGGTTCATCGCCAGTCTCAATTCGACACAGGTGACCGGGGCTTGCATTTAGACATCCCAGCTTTACGACGACCTCAAAGTCATACTCCTAGAATAACAGTAACCATCTACAAATGCACCCCCCCAACACAGGCTTGTTCACTATGTATTTTAACGTCGAATGATCAGTATACATCTTAAAGTGGCCTACCATCGCTAATCCCTCGCACTCAGTAGTGGAGTAATTCTTCTTAACTTTTGACAATCGGTTACTTATGAACACAATCGAGTGGTCAATTCCCTCTGCTCCTGGCTGAGTAAGTACCGCCCCCAGTGCGATACATGACGTGTCGACATGCACATGAAACTCGATGTCCCATTTTGGAAAACTAGTGTAGGAGCTTATGCCATCTTTTCCTTGAGTGTCTCCAGACTTTTGTTGCATTCCTCATTCCAGCAATAAGTAACATCCTTCTTCAACAATTATTCCATCGAAGCTATGATCTGGGCATAACTTTTGGTGAACTTCCAATAGTAGCCCATAGGTCTGAGTGTGGCACAGAGTTTTTTGACACTTCATGGTGCTTGTGGATTGAGTATGATGGCGATCTTTTCCAGATACACAATCAGGCCTTCCTTACAGACCACATGGCCCAGGAGGTTCCTGAATGGGATAAGGATAGTACACTTCTTTAAATTTAGCACAATCTAGTGTTGGCAACAAGTATCTAGCATCAACCGTAAGCTCACTATGTGCTTCTTAACCAGTCCAAACATGGTCCAATCATCAAGATAGACCTCTAAGAACTTGTGTATAAATTCTTTGAATGTCGCTACCACTATTTGTGAAAATATTGCAGACGCATTCTTCAGTCCAAAGGGCATCACCGTGTACTGAAAGTAACCCCATTCAGTGGCGAACGTCGTTTTACTCCTATCCTCTGGTGGTATCTTGAGAATCCATCCATGAAGGAGTAGGCTTTCTTCCCTCCCACATTTTCCAGTACCTCATCTGTAAACAGAGTTGGAAATGGATCATTAATGCAGGCATCATTGAGCTTCCTGAGATCTACGCAGATACGAATCTCACCCTTCTGTTTCTTCTCCTGCACAACCATCGGACTTACCCAATCAGACTCCTTGACTGGTTCAATGATTCCTACTGCCAACATCTTGTCTAGTTCTTCATGGACCTTCACTTTATATTTTGGGTTCAATAGGTAGGGCCATTTCTTAACTGGTTTTGCATTTGGCTTCAATGTTATCTTCATCATTCCCAAGTCTCCTAGAATCCCTTTCAGCTCCGTGATTTTTGTTGGGAATAAATCTTGATATTCATGAGGAAATTCGACGACCTTCTCCACTATGGCATCGTCCCAATAGTCCCCAAGAGTTGCATACTTTGGCTCGTCGCCTGTTCCAATATTCACTTGTCTCATTTTCAATGGCACCATGATATCCAGATATTCGATTTCAGGTTCGTACACCTCATGACTCCCCTCTAATTCCAAAATGTTGACGTTTTGTGGATCGTCCTCATCATCTTCTACTTGGACATTATAGCATTTGAGAGCTTGATTTCATTGTCTCGACCAGTCAGGCTGCACAGTTTATTTTGGTTCTAGTGGTGTCTTGAAAATGGCAGCCATTACCAGCTGTAACGCGTCATCCACGGGGTCCATCGATTGATCTTCAAAGAGGAATGTTGACAAAAACCCTTCATGCATGATATCCCACTAGCCTGTGTCATGACAGAGCTCTGCTTCAGTATACCAATTTATGGGAATGATGTCCAGGGTGTGATAATATAAGTGCACCCATTCTAGCTAAGGTTCTTCGCTGTAGGCTTTGATCCATCTGGTAAGGTGCATGCACGGTTCATCACGTCCATTGTATTTCTCTGTTAGGTGTAATTTCGGCTTCCCAAATCTGATATTCATCATACATCTGTAGGTGTGCCAATCTTCGAACGTCCCTTCATTTGTTCCCCATCATCGCGCAAGTGTGGCGTGAAATGTCCACCTCATCGCATCAAACCGATAGTGCTCTAGTACTGTGACTTCAAATTTGGTCAGGAATTCATCTATTATTATCAGCTCATCATAGGTCGGCATTTCGAGATCCTAGGCCTTCATGCAGTACAGAGATTTAGTGACCATGTTGCAATGTAGTGTGGTCACTCCGCTCAATCTATTGTGCCACCGCTCGTCTTCCTCATCTGACTCAGAAGTGTAGGATTCTTCATAGCCTCGTGATATTCTTCTATCCTCCACTATCTTGACCCCTTATCGCCTTTACGCAACCATTCTGTAACTACAATCTGCATCATCATCGCTTTCCCTGCCATGCATAGGTTCAATGTAGCATGGTCCTTCAGCCGGATCTAGCGGAATTACCACGCGTAGCGACTTTGTTTCAAATACCATTTTCCACTTATTTAAATTAATAATCTCGTTCATGTCAGTGGCGCAGTATATCCCTAACAATGCAAGATAGGGCGTACTTTCATCCATGAGCTCAATAACTTCAATGTCCATCCAAGTAATTGTGCCATCGAGTTCTACCATAACTCCTTGTAGCCTTCCCATGGGCAGTACCTTCTGTTGATTTGCCATCCGTAGTTGGATAGGGGACCATTGTAGCGTAGGCTTACCCATGTGCTCCCAAGTCTGTTTAGGCAGTACATTGGCATCTGAACCTAGATCCAGAATGACATGATCCATTTCATACTCACTGATCTGTGCTGTTAGTCACATTTCCCTCCCGGTCCGTGATGCATGTCTTCCCAACTTTTGAACGACGCGCGGTTCACTCCATCTTGCGCATCTATTTATCAACTCCTGCAATCCCTTAACTACCCTGTTACACAAAAATATCATCACCGTGATTATTTGCAGTCAGTATGGGTCTATCATCACTTGTACTATCCTCCTAAGAAACTCTAAGACCTCAGCTCTTCAAATCAAGCTTTAGAAGTGAGAGAAAGACATTAAATATCAATGTAACTCTGGTTCCACACTTTCTCTCATGGTCACCTGCGGTCCCGCACCTTCTGTGTACAAAAGCTGTGTACCTACCTGCTCTGTTCCTAACGGTGTAGGTGCGGACCCCTGTGAAAGTCAAAAGGCGCAAGTTTTATATTAAAAAACTCACTTTGGGTTAATTCTAGAGTTTTCTAGACGGAATTTTGACGTGGATTGTTCGCTCTGAGGTGGTTCATGCATCCCAAAAGAGAAGGAGCTAATCCCTTGACTAAAGGAGCTATCCCTTTGAAGGAGGGCTTTATCCCTTTGAAGGAGGACCTAGTAACTTCCATCCATTGCACTATAAATACAGGCATTGGGGTGAGGACTAGAGAGGTTAGAAGCTAAACATTTTGAGGGTAAATGCTGGTGAAATTGAGACACTTTGGTTGAGCTTGAGAGGAGAGATCACATACCTCTTGGTTCCATTGGAGAGTGAGTGAAACTTGTCAAAGTAGAGGAGACATCTTATTGGACCCTGGGAGGAGCTTGTACAGCGTCAAGGCAAAGGTTGTAAGGTTCTTCTTCTTTTGAATTAATACAATCAAACTCATTTTTCTCAACAAGTATCTTATGTTATTTGTTTCATGGACTCCTTGACTTTCATGTTAAATATGTTTTATGCAATTGGTTTTTCAGGTGCTATTTAATGTGTTTGCCTTGTTTGTGTTTACAGATTCACGAAAAGGAGCTCATTTGGATCAAAGGAGCAAGGGCATCCACAAGCTTGCATTGGACCAAAGGTATGCCCTAAAAACACTTGTTTGCTAATTGTTTATTGAAACATATTTAGAGAAAGATAGTGTCTGGTTGGTTTGCTTGTTCTATCTTGTCCACAAGATCGACACTTTCCGTGCGACATACCCTGTTGTCACGAAGTAATTTTATACATGTCTCTAGAAAGGTAGTTATCATCGAGGGATCCTTATCTACCTCCGGGTGATCCCTACTACCTAGAGTAGAGACCTCCACAAAGCTCCCTCGAGCTTCCAAATATGTCTCCTTACCAGTCCGTAAGTTCCTTTCATCCGCTCCTCTGGCCATGCCACTTTTCAGTACCATGTTGACTTTGGGATCTCTATTTTCCACTGGATCCCAAAACCAGGACTGCCAAATTGATTTTTCATTATGTTCCTTTCAATGTTACAATACACACACACACACACACACACACACACACACACACACACACACACACACACACACACACACACACACATATATATATATATACATGGTGAAGAATCTAATACCATGGACCAAAAACCATCTTTCCCAAAACCATGTGCGAAAACCATGCACAAAACCATGGGTCCAAAACAAAATTTCTCGTGGCACTGCCTTGGACCCCATAGAGCGGGGTTAACCGCCCCTATCAAATCCCCATGTGACCCCCCCACTAAGCATCGGTGCAACAAAGGAGGGGATCCACCCCCCCTCTAACCCCTCGGTTTAGCTAGGGGGGCTAGTCATGGAAAGAATATAACACAACCCAACACATTTATTACTAACTCCATACCAAATGGTGAAGGATACTGGTACGCAGGTTCTTAGTACCTTGCTAGCAAGGCACTATCCCTAGTAGGATCCAATGTGTTGGATTAGTGGGTCCTGACCTAGGTTCAAAGTCGGTAGTGCCAAACAAATCCCTACACTACTGGCCCTTTCGGCATCAATCCACGGAGCGTGGACTGAAGTCTCACCCGAAGTGGTATGGGGGGATGCTCGAACCAAGTTTTTAGACCCAAATATCAGCATGATGTCGTTTTGTGCCCTAAATCTTCCTTCACGCAGATCGATAAGCCTTTATAGCTTATCGATGTAACTTCCTTTAATCAGCCTCTAGACCTTTGTGAAGGCCTATGACTAGCTTTCTGGTGAGACTTCAGTCCGCGCTCCGTGGATTGATGCCGAAAGGGCCAGTAGTGTAGGGATTTGTTTGGCACTACCGACTTTGAACCTGGGTCATGACCCACTAATCCAACACACTCCATCCTACTGGGGATAGTGCCTTGCTAGCAAGGTACTAAGAACCTGCGTACTAGTATCCTTCACCATTGGGTATGGAGTTAGTAATAAATGTGTTGGGTTGTGTTATATTCTTTCCATGACTAGCCCCCCTAGCTAAACCGAGGGGTTAGAGGGGGGGCGGATCCCCTCCTTTGTTGCACCTATGCTTAGTGGGGGGGTCACATGGGGGTTTGATAGGGGCGGTTAACCCCGCTCTATGGGGTCCAAGGCAGTGCCACGAGAAATTTTGTTTTGGACCCATGGTTTTGTGCATGGTTTTCGCACATGGTTTTGGGAAAGATGGTTTTTGGTCCATGGTATTAGATTGTTCACCATGTATATATATATATATATATATATATATATATATATATATATATATATATATATATATATATATATATATATATATATATATATATATATATATATATATATATATATATATAGATATATATATATATATATATATGTATTGTAACATTGAAAGGAACATAATGAAAAATCAAGTTGGTAGTCCCAGTTTTGGGATCTAGGGTGTTGGCTTATATGGGCCTAACCCAGGTTTGGAAGAATTATTTAGCCAAGCAAATCCTGCAGCTACCGGCCCTTTCGGCAACAGCTCGTGAAGCACGGACTGAGGTCTCACCCGAGGTAGCAAGGGAGGGTGCTGGAACCAGGTTTCCACACCCTTGGGATGTCTAGATGTGGTTTGGAGGCTTCGTGCCCCGTTTGGTAGCTTCGCACTGCACTGTATTCGCACAAATCCAGAATACCTTTTACTGTCTATTAACGCGCAGTCTACAGATCTAATCTATAGGAGGAAGTACTGCAACCCGGATCTACTTTAAAGTGGTCTTTAAGCAAACATTTATCACTTTTATTTGGTTCATAGATTAAGATTTAAACCCAGATTCACAAGTATTCAATAAGAAATGTGCATAAATCAAAATAGTCTTATTAACCATACAAAATGCCAGATTCGCGATAATTCAGAGATCACAAATAATTCTCAGAATGAACTTATCTTTATTTCCACTTCTCACTCGTACAATAGATCCGCCCTGCGCACTCAGCTGCAGGGGTCCACGCACACAGCTGCAAACTCTTACAGGCCTCTGTGCACATAGCTCCAGAGCCTCTATCCTCTACCTAAACACTTGACTCAGACTTACAGATGCTTTCAGAGTGCTTCCCTCAGCAACCCATTACAATTTAGGTCCAAGGTCATGCCCCAACAATAACTACCTTTTCCCTCATAGAGCTGTGCTCTATTTATACCTTCATATGGTTCGCGGACCGACTTACTTCCTATTATTTTACATTATTTCTTGGGTAGACAACCCTTTGACTCAACCTTTTAAATTTCGTGCTTTGCATACTTCAGAGTTTTTACAATAATTTAATCCTAACTTCTAGGCTTTCTGCCCCAAAACCATTACGTGGAACCTCCACTACCCAACAGTCCCCCAACATAATTATCGTGACTCATCCCGAGTCAACCACTGGTGTGGCTAGACACTCTGCCTTGGCTTTACGGTTCACCTCCCTTTGAGTGACGCTCATTGTCCTACTTCTCCTTCATCATCTCCTGCAATGCTTTGTCTGGCTTCAGTTTTGTTGTTTCTCCCACTTCTCGCAACTGATAATGCTCATTCTGCTCTGCTCAATTAACATAGAACACCCCCTCAGAAGATTCTAGCATGAGTGGGGGAGCGGTATACGGGACACCTTGGTACCACCACAGTGACTTTCGACCTTCGTATATTCTCTTCGTATGGCCTACTACAGCTTGTGTTGCAATTTTGCAAGACCCTTGTTGTTGTCTGCAAAATCCCCATTTTTAAGGAGCCGCAGAGCTAACTTATGAACTGCATATCTACCCGTTGTCTCCATCTATCGATCCTTTTTTTTGTTTGCTGTAGTTCACTGGCCTGCCCCTGGGCAAGGCGATGACATCTGAACCAATTCTGCTTCGTGTCTCACCTTTTCCGGTACATCCTCTACTGTTGATGTGACAATCTGTGGGGTGCACACAACTGTCAACACCATACCTCTTAGAGAGTTCGGCTTCTTCAGCAGCAATATCACCACACTTGGCTTACTCCTTGTGTAGAGAGAATGAATAGCTCCATATCGATACCTAGTATATGTTTTCCAGAAGCGTAGGTCACCCGGTGGATGCTCCTTGGTGATTTATAAGGCCCGCGAAGTTCATATTTACCAATTACCACCTGTTCTATCATCCTCGTGTAAAATCTGCGGTAGCTCGTTCCATATCTAGCTCATACTATTCCACGTAATTGCCTATAGCCTGCTCTCCTTTGCCATAATGTAGACATCTTGTCATGAATAGTGCTATCAACGGTCATTGTTCCTCTTACCAATGCATCCACTTGATTCGACTTGTGCAACTGTGATCCTTGTGTTTGGCCAAATGGATGCACACCCTGGTATTGGTGCATGGGTCCCCCAGACTTCTTTATCGTCCTGCATTCTCTTTCAACTGGTTGGAGTAGTGAGCCTACCCTCTAAATAGTTAGTTAGGTGGTTGGCTCACCCGTGTAGAGCTTCAGGCGACTGCCATTTACTCTTCCCAGGAAGGGGTCTCCATTGAGTTTGGCAAGCTGAACCGCGCCCCCATCGGTAACTTCTTTGGTGACATAGGGTCCCAACCAATGCATGTATATTTTTCTCGGGAACTTCTTGAACTTAATTTCATAGATTAATACTAGATCATTTTCCTTAAAAGTGCGCATCTTGATATGGCTGTCATGTCATGCTTTCTCGCGCTGTTTCTTCACCTGCTGATGGAATCCTGCCAAAAATCATTCCTCCTCCAGTTCTTCTATCTACGCGAGCCTTTCTTCCAATGCCCCATGGTCTGCCATACCTGTGATTGCCACGATCCATAGACTAGGCACAATATATTCCATAGGCATAATGGCTTCCTTGCCATACACTAACTCAAAAGGTGTTTGGCCTGTCAACTTCTTGCACGTGGTTCGGTATGCCCATAGCACGAAAGGAATGTGCAAGTCTCAGTCATTTCGTCACACATTATAGACCTTAGGCAACGTGGTCTCCAGAATTTTGTTGAATACCTCAATGATCCCATTTGCTTGCAGGTGGTATGGCGTACTCTATTGGTGATATATTTGGAATTCGTTCGTGAGTGCGCTGATCGTTTCATTCAAGAAATGTGTTCCCCTATCACTCCTGAGAATTTTGGGACATCCAAACCTTTTCAGTATGTTCTTGAAAAAGGACTTCGTTGCTATCGTAGCCGTGAAATCCTTTACTGGTTGTGCTTCTGTCCATCAGGTCAAGTATTTAGTCACGATGATGATATAGTGCGCACCCGTCTTTCCTCGTGGTTCAATAGGCTCGACGAAGTCAATGGCCCATTTCTCAAATGGCTGTAGGATCATCTGTGGCTAGAGTGGCATTTCATCCCTCTGGGATGGTTTCCCCATCCGTTGACATACATCGCATGCGTGACAGTATGCTTTCGAATCTTAATGCAGGGTGGGCCACCATAATCCTATGTGAAGAATATTCTAGGCTATGGCACAACCTGCATAATGGCCACCAGCAACCCCCCCATGTGCTTCGGCCAGGACCTATCCACGCTCGAACTCCGGGACATATCTACATAATATTTCGTCGTTGCCCATTTTGTAGAGATGTCCTGCAATCATGGTGAGGTCTGCTGTGTGTATTACCAATTCCTTCTTTTGTTGAACAGAATATCCCTACAGTGCAGTTCATGTTGTTAAAAAGTGGATTATATCTTCAAAGTGATCATCCACTATGCGCACCACATATAGCTATGCATCCGGGAGTCCATCCTCTAGATTTGAGGGTTCATCGCCAGTCTCAATTCGACACAGGTGACCGGGGCTTGCATTTAGACATCCCGGCTTTACGACGACCTCAAAGTCATACTCCTAGAATAACAGTAACCATCTACAAATGCACCCCCCCAACACAGGCTTGTTCACTATGTATTTTAACGTCGAATGATCAGTATACATCTTAAAGTGGCCTACCATCGCTAATCCCTCGCACTCAGTAGTGGAGTAATTCTTCTTAACTTTTGACAATCGGTTATTTATGAACACAATCGAGTGGTCAATTCCCTCTGCTCCTGGCTGAGTAAGTACCGCCCCCAGTGCGATACATGACGTGTCGACATGCACATGAAACTCGATGTCCCATTTTGGAAAACTAGTGTAGGAGCTTATGCCATCTTTTCCTTGAGTGTCTCCAGACTTTTGTTGCATTCCTCATTCCAGCAATAAGTAACATCCTTCTTCAACAATTATTCCATCGAAGCTATGATCTGGGCATAACTTTTGGTGAACTTCCAATAGTAGCCCATAGGTCTGAGTGTGGCACAGAGTTTTTTGACACTTCATGGTGCTTGTGGATTGAGTATGATGGCGATCTTTTCCAGATACACAATCAGGCCTTCCTTACAGACCACATGGCCCAGGAGGTTCCTGAATGGGATAAGGATAGTACACTTCTTTAAGTTTAGCATAATCTAGTGTCGGCAACAAGTATCCAGCATCAACCGTAAGCTCACTATGTGCTTCTTAACCAGTCCAAACATGGTCGAATCATCAAGATAGACCTCTAAGAACTTGTGTATAAATTCTTTGAATGTCGATACCACTATTTGTGAAAATATTACTGACGCATTCTTCAGTCCAAAGGGCATAACCGTGTACTGAAAGCAACCCCATTCAGTGGCGAACGTCATTTTACTCCTATCCTCTGGTGGTATCTTGAGAATCCATCCATGAAGGAGTAGGCTTTCTTCCCTCCCACATTTTCCAGTACCTCATCTGTAAACATAGTTAGAAATGAATCATTAATGCAGGCATCATTGAGCTTCCTGAGATCTATGCAGATACGAATCTCACCCTTCTGTTTCTTCTCCTGCACAACCATCAGACTTACCCAATCAGACTCCTTGACCGGTTCAATGATTCCTACTGCCAACATCTTGTCTAGTTCTTCATGGACCTTCACTTTATATTTTGGGTTCAATAGGTAGGGTCATTTCTTAACTGGTTTTGCATTTGGCTTCAATGTTATCTTCATCATTCCCAAGTCTCCTAGAATCCCTTTCAGCTCCGTGATTTTTGTTGGGAATAAATCTTGATATTCATGAGGAAATTCGACGACCTTCTCCACTATGGCATCGTCCCAATAGTCCCCAAGAGTTGCATACTTTGGCTCGTCGCCTGTTCCAATATTCACTTGTCTCATTTTCAATGGCACCATGATATCCAGATATTCGATTTCAGGTTCATACACCTCATGACTCCCCTCTAATTCCAAAATGTTGACGTTTTGTGGATCGTCCTCATCATCTTCTACTTGGACATTATAGCATTTGAGAGCTTGATTTCATTGTCTCGACCAGTCAGGCTGCACAGTTTATTTTGGTTCTAGTGGTGTCTTGAAAATGGCATCCATTACCAGCTGTAACGCGTCATCCACGGGGTCCATCGATTGATCTTCAAAGAGGAATGTTGACAAAAACCCTTCATGCATGATATCCCACTGGCCTGTGTCATGACAGAGCTCTGCTTCAGTATACCAATTTATGGGAATGATGTCCAGGGTGTGATAATATAAGTGCACCCATTCTAGCTAAGGTTCTTCGCTGTAGGCTTTGATCCATTTGGTAAGGTGCATGCACGGTTCATCACGTCCATTGTATTTCTCTGTTAGGTGTAATTTCGGCTTCCCAAATCTAATATTCATCATACATCTGTAGGTGCACCAATCTTCGAACGTCCCTTCATTTGTTCCCCATCATCGCGCAAGTGTGGCGTGAAATGTCCACCTCATCGCATCAAACCGCTAGTGCTCTAGTACTCTGACTTCAAATTTGGTCAGGAATTCATCTATTATTATCAGCCCATCATAGGTCGGCATTTCGCGATCCTAGGCCTTCATGCAGTACAGAGATTTAGTGACCATGTTGCAATGTAGTGTGGTCACTCCGCTCAATCTATTGTGCCACCGCTCGTCTTCCTCATCTGACTCAGAAGTGTAGGATTCTTCATAGCCTCGTGATATTCTTCTATCCTCCACTATCTTGACCCCTTATCGCCTTTACGCAACCATTCTGTAACTACAATCTGCATCATCATCGCTTTCCCTGCCACGCATAGGTTCAATGTAGCATGGTCCTTCAGCCGGATCTAGCGGAATTACCACGCGTAGCAACTTTGTTTCAAATACCATTTTCCACTTCTTTAAATTAATAATCTCGTTCATGTCAGTGGCCCAGTATATCCCTAACAATGCAAGATAGGGCGTACTTTCATCCATGAGCTCAATAACTTCAATGTCCATCCAAGTAATTGTGCCATCGAGTTCTACCATAACTCCTTGTAGCCTTCCCATGGGCAGTACCTTCTGTTGATTTGCCATCCGTAGTTGGATAGGGGACCATTGTAGCGTAGGCTTACCCATGTGCTCCCAAGTCTGTTTAGGCAGTACATTGGCATCTGAACCTAGATCCAGAATGACATGATCCATTTCATACTCACTGATCTGTGCTGTTAGTCACATATCCCTCCCGGTCCGTGATGCATGTCTTCCCAACTTTTGAACGACGCGCGGTTCACTCCATCTTGCGCATCTATTTATCAACTCCTGCAATCCCTTAACTACCCTGTTACACAAAAATATCATCACCGTGATTATTTGCAGTCAGTATGGGTCTATCATCACTTGTACTATCCTCCTAAGAAACTCTAAGACCTCAGCTCTTCAAATCAAGCTTTAGAAGTGAGAGAAAGACATTAAATATCAATGTAACTCTGGTTCCACACTTTCTCTCATGGTCACCTGCGGTCCCGCACCTTCTGTGTACAAAAGCTGTGTACCTACCCGCTCTGTTCCTAACGGTGTAGGTGCGGACCCCTGTGAAAGTCAAAAGGCGCAAGTTTTATCTTAAAAAACTCACTTTGGGTTAATTCTAGAGTTTTCTAGATGGAATTTTGACGTGGATTGTTCGCTCTGAGGTGGTTCATGCATCCCAAAAGAGAAGGAGCTAATCCCTTGACTAAAGGAGCTATCCCTTTGAAGGAGGGCTTTATCCCTTTGAAGGAGGACCTAGTAACTTCCATCCATTGCACTATAAATACAGGCATTGGGGTGAGGACTAGAGAGGTTAGAAGCTAAACATTTTGAGGGTAAATGCTGGTGAAATTGAGACACTTTGGTTGAGCTTGAGAGGAGAGATCACATACCTCTTGGTTCCATTGGAGAGTGAGTGAAACTTGTCAAAGTAGAGGAGACATCTTATTGGACCCTGGGAGGAGCTTGTACAGCGTCAAGGCAAAGGTTGTAAGGTTCTTCTTCTTTTGAATTAATACAATCAAACTCATTTTTCTCAACAAGTATCTTATGTTATTTGTTTCATGGACTCCTTGATTTTCATGTTAAATATGTTTTATGCAATTGGTTTTTCAGGTGCTATTTAATGTGTTTGCCTTGTTTGTGTTTGCAGATTCACGAAAAGGAGCTCATTTGGATCAAAGGAGCAAGGGCATCCACAAGCTTGTGTTGGACCAAAGGTATGCCCTAAAAACACTTGTTTGCTAATTGTTTATTGAAACATATTTAGAGAAAGATAGTGTCTGGTTGGTTTGCTTGTTCTATCTTGTCCACAAGATCGACACTTTCCGTGTGACATACCCTGTTGTCACGAAGTAATTTTATACATGTCTCTAGAAAGGTAGTTATCATCGAGGGATCCTTATCTACCTCCGGGTGATCCCTACTACCTAGAGTAGAGACGTCCACAAAGCTCCCCCGAGCTTCCAAATATGTCTCCTTACCAGTCCGTAAGTTCCTTTCATCCGCTCCTCTGGCCATGCCACTTTTCAGTACCATGTTGACTTTGGGATCTTCCTCGCGAGGTTCGGACCTCATCATCTGCACATTTTGGGTCATTGTTTGTTGTGCTGTCCTGTTTTCCCAAATTTGTGCTATCAGCGTAGGATAATATATCAGCTCATGATCGAATTGCTCACAGTAACTGCATGAAATTCTAGTTGGGTTGGTACGGTCCTGCACATAATGTCCTGGCCCCCCGCAGTTGTAGTAGATTAGCTGCTTGCGAACCCTTCCTGGCCCCATTCTGCGTCGTCGTCGGCCTCGGCCCTCGAACCCACAGTGCACGATTGTCGCAGCTAGATCCTGACCTCGCGCCTCAGTCTACATTCTGTAAGTAGATGACTGGTCCATTAACAATTGGTAGCTACGATAGTCTCTTTCCTGATGGCCCACCAACCTACAAAAGTTGCAAAATAGCTGCTCGGGGGTTTGGTTGTATTTTGGTAATAGATGATAGTTATCCTTGTTGTGCTTTCCTCCCACCTAACAGATTGCACACCAGAGTGGGGTTGTTCTTTTCAGTCCTGCCTGTGCCTCTAATCGCAATAGGGTTGGTCCCCTGTTGCCACAAAATTCATTGAGACCGGGCAGTGATCTTTATCGTGTCCCTAGCTTTTGCACTTTATGCACCATACTTCCTCCCAGACTTCTGGTTACGGTACCTATTCTTATTTTAACTTCTTCATTTCCAAACACAAATTTTGGATTTGCGCTTGGATTTGCTGAACTCCCAATCCCAAGTCTTGTAACGAAGTTTTGTGTAACCTCATTGCTGTCTCTAGCGCTTCGGCCTAGGTTGAGATCTTCTGTTGTGATAAAGCCATCCTCAGATGTGGTGTTAAGGATGCCATAAACCAAGTGCAGTGTTGCGCATCCATCAATTTCATGTTAGCTTTGTGAATATTACTTTTCAGTGTTTGGTCCAAATCCCACAGGGTTTCACCAGGCGTCATCACAATCTCTTTAAACCCTATAATTGACTATGTTTCTTACTTTGGTTGGCTAAACTCCTTCTTCAAATCAGTCTGGATTTCTGCTATCCTCATCATTGGGTGATCATTCGAGTACTTTATGTACCATGTCAGTGCTCGATCCTGCAGCGCACTGACTAAGGTAGCCTTTATGATATTATCATCCACAATTCGCTGTGCGTTCCATACAGATGTTAACATGAACCAGAATTGTTTCGGGTCTTCGCATCCTGCTCCTTTGAATATTGGTAACTGGATCACACTCATCATTTTTACCCTTTAACTACTACGGTTCCTTGTCCCTTCGCTCCTTTAGTTATTTTCTCTATAGAGTCCCCGCGTTTCACACCAAACACCCCTTAGGCAGATCCCGATCCTAACAATGGAACCATTTGTTGGCTTATATGGGCCTGACCCAGGTTCAGAAGAATTATTTAGCTAAGAAAATCCTACAGCTATCGACCTTTTGGCAACAGCTCGTGAAGTGTGGACTAAGGTCTCACCCGAGGTAGCAGGGGAGGGTGAGGGAACCAAGTCTCCGCACCCTTGGGATGTCTAGATGTGGCTTGGAGGCTTCACGCCCCGTTTGGTAGCTTTGCCCTGCACTGTATTTGTGCAAATCTGGAATACCTTTTACTGTCTATTAACGCGCAGTCTACAGATCTAATCTATAGGAGGAAGTACTGTGACATGGATCTACTTTAAAGTGGTCTTTAAGTAAACATTTATCACTTTTATTTGGTTCGCATATTAATATTTAAACCTAGATTCACAAGTATTCAATAAACAGTGCACATAAATCAAAATAGTCTTATTAACCATACAAAATACCATATTCGTGATAATTCAGAGATCACAAATAATTCTCAGAATGAACTTATCTTTATTTCCACTTCTTACCCATACAATCAGATCTGCCCTACCCACTCAACTGCAGGGGTCTATGCACACAGCTGCGGACTCTTCCAAGCCTTTGCACACATAGCTGTAGAGCCTCTATCCTCTACCCAAACCCTCGACTCGGACTTATAGACGGTTTCAGAGTGCTTCCCTCAGCAACCCATTACAATTTAGATCCAAGATCATGCCCCAACAAGAAATGCCTTTTTCCTCATAGAGTTGCACTCTATTTATACCTTCCTATGGTCCGCGGACTGTTATAGACATTTTTGTGCCTAACAGCATGAAGCATGAAATGTCGATAATCTAAAGGGATCCAAAGTCCCTAAACATGTTGTTCCTACCCCTAGAGGAACAAGGTCAGCAAACCACAGCACTGAAAATCAGTTCTCCACCTGAAAACACTCAAAAACAAGCTATTTCTGGATCATGTCAGCTGCTCCACTGAGCATCTGTGCTGAATGTCAACTGCTCCACTCTGTACCTGTGCTGAATGTCAAAATCAATGAAGGCTACCTGCGCTGGGCGAGATTGGCCAAGTGGCACAGTCATTCTGCAAGGTGTCAAATGCCCAGGAAGCTTCCAAAATGACACTTGGATCAAGGAATTCGCCTTGTGATGAGTAAGAGGATCTAGATCTCCAAGTGGAAGCAAGAAACTCCAAGTGGACTCAAGAACTGAAGTATAACTGAAGTGGGAGAGGACACTAGTCAGCTTCATGCCAGCCTCAAGCTGACTCATCCTTTCTCCAAAAGTCCTATATATAGAGCTCTCTCATGAGGTCTAGGGAGGCTGGAATCTTGTGAATGTAAGGAAGTGTTGTTGGTTTGTGCATAGAACTATTGGGTGATTGCTTTGAAGGAGGTGAAGAGGAGATTTCTTTCTGCTGGGAGGTGTTGCTGGATTAGGCCTCTTATGGTTGTAACACTCTCAGAACTTTACTTCTTCCATTAATAAAGCATTTGAGGTTATTCTATATGCATGTGTCTTTGTGGTGTATTGATGCTTGTATATTTGATTTATTCTAATCCTTGAATCAATTATGGATGTATGCTTCTTGTAGTTCCCCTTTCTTGTGCTTTTGCAGGATCTTTGCGTAGCTGGGACAGTGAAAGAGCAAGGAGCTGGGAGCAAGCAGCAAGGAGAGAAGATCGGATCAAACATTAGCAGAAGACAACGGTTAGTGGATCTCTTTCTCCCCTTTCTTACATCTCATAAAGAAGTAATCTTGAATAGCTTTGCATTCGGTTGTTGCTGAGGTACTATCACCCTTAGAGTGGGATAGAGTCATTCCATATTGGATACTTTTCCCAACAACAAATTGGCAACTCCGCTGGGGAGCGTATCTTGTTGGTTGTTTTTGTTTTTGCTATTCATTTCATAAACAAAGGGAGTACCGAATCGAACTGTATTTGGATCCTTCAAATACAAAGTAGAGGGCAGCTACTCTAGCTCAGTTTCTGGGCAAGTTTATGATTTGAAGAGCTGATCCACAAGGACTCTAATAAGCTCTTAGTGATAGCTTTTCATCCTCCTTGTCATCCCTTAGTGTGTCCTTGACTGATAGCTTCTGATTTGAGCCAAAACTGTGAATTTTTGAGCAATCTGTGACCCGGAAACCAAGAGAAATGAAAGTTTCGTTCTTCAGTGCAGGCTGTACAAAGGCTGTCTGCATTTCAGCGCAGTTCCCGAAGGGGCTACCTGCGCTGAAGGTCAAACAGACAGTGTCCCACTTACACTGGACCAGTCTTGCTTTGTGCTACTGGGGTTTCCTGCTGTTTCTTGCCCTGTTTTCACTCTTGTTTTGGTGCCTGTTACCAGTCAATGTGCCTATCTGAAACCAACTTTCCTTGCCACTATTCCGCCTCGGTTGTATAAAGAAACTGTGTTTGTTCTTTGTGTATTTCTTATATCATTTACAGTTTCCCATAACGAAAGTGAACTAGTCTTGCTGTGACCTCTTAGATCTAGACCTGTGATAAAGTGTCGTTTTGATCTTAAGAGTTAGTTTGTTTGCTGTTCATAGCTGATTGAGCTTTTGCTTTCGTCATTTGGTTTGAGTTTATATATTTCTAGTGTCAAAACAAGTAAATCTTAAGATGTCTTTTGATTTTGGACAAGCTTGTTTGCTCTCACTTGAAATTGAATTCAAAATTATACAACAGCTTTCTTTTTGCATTACGCCAACATTAAGAAAGAGAAAAGAAATACTTGCATTGTGCATGTGCATTATGACAGCTTGCATGTTGATTTAGGAAAAAGTGCATTAGTGTGTGCTCTA
The DNA here is from genome assembly GCA_031772625.1 of Pinus tabuliformis. Lineage (NCBI taxonomy): Eukaryota > Viridiplantae > Streptophyta > Pinopsida > Pinales > Pinaceae > Pinus > Pinus tabuliformis. Next base: position 1,000,501,040 of record CM062813.1, on the reverse strand, counting down.
TGATCTGTGTGAAAAGATGTTATCTTTCTTTTCCCTCAGTAGTTAAGATTTTCAAAGTTGAAAGATTGAAAAGCTTGCTTATCATCTTAGACTGCATTTAGGAGTGTTATCATACATCTCGTGGTGATCCATAAAGGCAAACTACTAAACAAGATCAACCTTAAAATAAATTGAATTTACATAACAACGCATTGAAACATAACGCAAACACATAGAGGTCTAAGCTAGAGACGTGTTCCGGCGTCGTTAAACGTGATATCTTAGCGTTGAGTGGTTGGGTGATTCCTCCACGGTGAAGCGATAAGTATCAATACGGACTTGTGCTCCCACGTACCATCGCGTATATATTGGGAGACCCCTATAGGAATAAAGCCTTTATCCAATAGGAAACCGTGTCGGCCGCCCTACTGATCGCAATGCAGTGAACACAACATTCACGAAGATCGACCACTCGTACCGTAAAACGTATTCTGTGGTTTTGCGAAATGTTTGGCACACCCTCTGCCTAGAACTCCAGAGCAGTTTCTTTTGGCCTTTTTCAAACTCTATAACTGAAAAAGTCCATCCGAGCATTTGTCACTTCGGGCTCGTTAAAAAATCGAAGGAGACTAGAGTCATCTTTAGATTTTTCTCGACTCTTAAAAAGTGAAAAAGAAAGTTGTGTCTAAGCGTGGTTATAAAATTTATTTTAAACGGAACATAATCACCTCCTATTCCCGCGTTGATCATAAGTTGAGAACATGGAACGCCCCAACCAAGGAATTCCACATGATGGAAATCCTAGTCCATTCTCCTCTTGGGGAGAAGTTGGTGCACCCCACATGGCCACATTGTCGCTTCCAGGACTGACAATTGGCCTGCCTATTTGGCTATTCTCAACCAATGTAGTTCAAACCACCATGGTTCCTGAACAGTCAAGTCAACAGTTAGATCAGTCTAGAGCTGCCCACCAGCCTTCTACTTCTTATAACTCTTCCTCCAATCCTTCATCTTCGCAGGGTAGAGCCGGCAAAAGCCAAGCTCCCATGGAGAAGAAGGAGAAGAAGAAGAAAGAGAAGAAGAAGGAAGAGCCTAAGGTGACTGGGGGCAAGCAAAAGACATCTGAAAAAAATCCACACACAACACAGACCGGGCCTAAATCGCCATGTGTCATATGTAGAGGAGATCACTTCCATAGAGATTGTCCCTGTATTCCCCGGATACTAAGGGACTGGTCCCCTCGTCTGCACAATTCGGGAGCATCAACCTCTGATAGCCATGTTGATTGCTTACCATCAACTAGTGAAAGTGAAGGTTCAAGACAAAGAGGGGGAGCAAGATCCCCCTGCAGACTGTGTGAAGGCGATCACGCCATCCACCGTTGTCCCTTCTTAGACGAAGCGAAGAGAGTTTTGGAAGATCGCTCGGTTTCACCATTGGGACTTCCTCCTAGATACAAAAAACTCGTGCCAAGTCCTTCGTTGGTTGAAAATACAGCTGGCCCGCTCAAGTGGTCAGCTGAAGCGTCATTCATTGAAAATGAACCTACTGAACCCAGACCAGACGAAAGTCTAAAGGTCGATACGGCAGTTGACCCGGTTCTTCCTTCAGAGGTTTCATCCTCAAATGACACCGTCACTGAAGATTCATCTTCAAATGACACCCTCACTGAAGAGAATAAGGATGACACCATCCAGATTCTTTTCATCAACACAGATTCTGATGAGCATCAGGGCAGTGCGCCCATTCCTTTATCGCAGGAAGGAACATCGTCAGGGTCACATCCGGCCGTATATTCGGTCCCACCACCAAGCAACCTGGTTGTGTCCTTTGATTGGAACCAACTAGGCAGACCCCGTATACCAGCCAGTATACCATTCAGAATCATAGTCCAAATCTACAGAATGGTAATGGCTGGAACTATCATTGATGAAGGGGCATCTGTGAGTATCCTTTCCTCTATTGCTTGGAAAGCACTGGGTTCCCCGAAGCTTTTGCCTGAGATGAGAAATCTCTCGGGTTTTGGTAAAGGAACCAGTCGACCGTTAGGGATCCTCCCCAATGTGCCTGATACATTGAAAGGGAAGACCATTCAAATGAACGTGATGGTTGTTCAAGGACCCTTGGATTATAACCTACTCCTTGGACGAGACTATATATATTGTATGGGAGCTATAGTCTCCTCACTCTTTAGAGTAATGTGTTTTCCACACGAAGGAAGAATGGTCAAGCTCGTAGACCAACTTTCATTTCCGGGATCACGCATCACAAATAGTCATATACCAACCCTCAATGGTCTATTCACCCAAGAAATGTCTCCACCCCCAGTCCTCCTTCCCGATGAGTGCGAGTGATTTGGAAAGATGGGACTGGAACCCAGGGGGCATGCATCCTGGTCTGCTTCGGGCAAAGAAAACCTTGGGTATAGAGTAGATTTCCGCGGGAGAATATGACTAGTCCGTACCCCGTCCGTCTAGGAAGAGGGGTTGTTCTGGAATAAGATTCTTTTGTCAAAGTTATGTGAGTGAAATAATCTATTTTTCACCCACCTTTGTCTACTTCGGTAGACATCGCCGAAGAAGTGTTCAGTTTGAAAGATTAACAGAACAATCTTTGGGTAACCTGAAAGAGGTAAGCCTCACCCTTTAAAACAAATGTTTTATCGGATAAGTAGGGGCAGCCTTGAAATTGTATTTTATACCTAGGGGCATGCAAACCTTTTGGAGTGTAAGCAAAGAGCGGTTATTTATCTGTTTTTTGGATTAGTCATTTCCTAACTTGCGTAAAGAAAGGATGTGGGGCAAAAGTCAAAATTCGCCAAATTAGGAGCATAGCTTCGTGAGATAAAGCTCCATAAAAAATAGCTATCTCACGGGAGACATTCTTATCTTACGACTGGTATTATCGAGCAGTTTTACCGCGGAATTTATGCTCATTAAAAAATAGAAAAGCGAGATCCGAGCAGTTTTAACGCGGAATTCATGCTCATTAAAAAATAAACATAAGCATTGAGCAGTGTTTTGGTGCATTCAAGCTCATTAAAAAATGAACCCATCTCGGTAAATAACCACTGTGATCGTAAATTTATTAGCCATAAAAAGCCTTGGTCATGTTTACACCCGCCACCTCCATTTCATTTGGTCAATCGTTCACCTCCATATGATTGTTTACCCATTTTGAGGAACAGCTGCAAAGAGTGATTTCACTTAGCCATCCTTGTGACACTGCCGTGATTGGAAAATTCCAACCTGTACCTGAAATCTACTGCTATCCCTGTTTATCACTCGTTCCTCAAAAGACGAGTCTTCTTTGAGCTCTTTTCATCTGACTCGTAAAAAATGAAAAGTTTGCCGAGTTTTGGCCTTCCAGCTCGTTAAAAGGACCGGAAGAGCTATCCCTCCTCTAGATTTTAATCTTTTTGGACCTGAGGGATTATTACACAAAAAGGTCGAGCGCTTGTTTTATTCGGCTCGTTAAAATTATCGAAAACTCATCCCTTCTGTATTGTTTTATAATTTTTTGGACTTAAGGGATTAGATGACGAAAAAGGAATTTTGGAGTTAACTTTCTGTACCTTTTCAGACTCTCTAAAAATGAAAAGGACCGAGTTTTCCTTGTCATTAGACTCGTTAAAATGATTAAATAGCAACAAACTTGTCTTTAGACGAGAACAAGTTTCCCTATCGCTAAGCTCGTTAAAACATAGCGATGGGCTTGCCCGAAGGGCAAGTTATAGAACAAGCATATGTTATCCTCCTCAAGCTTGACAAAAATAAAGAGGTACTGGTCAGAAATGACTGGGGAAAAATTGGGAGAACCTCAAAGCTTTAATGGTAGCAAGTCGCTCTTGAACATGACACTTTGTCCTCTGTATCACATCGGGTTGGGTTGTTTCATTCACCGGTCTCATCACCATGGTCCTCGCCAAACCATCCACATTTGGGGTAATGCTACCGATCCATCACATCAGTGTCGTTATATGTTCGAGAGATGTTGTTCAGAAGGATTCAACCGTGTCCCATCCACTGCCATACATTATCCTTCATCCACTCATGATCGCCACCCTGAATCATATTTCAAAAATCGTTTTCACCTCCACTAAAATCATTAGCTCCGTTCCGTGTCACTGATGTGGGATTCATTAGGGCCCTCCTTTGACGGATCGCTTCTGGTCGACTTCAGCTCATTATCCAAGAAGTTGATCTAGGAACACCCCCCCCATTACTTTGAAGCTTGCATGCCTCAATGGAAAGTTTCTCACTTTCGGCGATAGGTATACATCAATGACCTTCGACCAGAAGATTTTGCGTGGTGTTCGACGCCAAGTCCTTTATTCACACCACGTGAATTGTACTACAGTACCTTGAGGGTCATTATCATTATCGGTGATTCCTCTCGCGCTTGTTAACGGTTTACATTATTGACCGGTAATCAAGCAATGTCTTTCCATGTTCGACTTCAGCGTAATTCTCACATGGATCAACTTGTACTTAGAGTGAAGATCGAACAAGTTTGAAGACCCTGGATCTAGTTTCATCCATCCGGGCTACGATATATATATTCAGGATATAAAGACATTTTTTATGTACATCATTGCAGCAGATGATCATCCTACTCAAAGGATGATAATTTCAACAGAGAATTATCAGTCTACCACCAGACGATCGTCTGTTCTATGTACCAAAATGAATTTATAAAGCTGAGCATGGGAATGCCCGCCTCAGCTAGATCATGAAAGCAGAATGAAAAATAATGTATTGTATTGTATTTTATTACAGGGCGCCTCTCAGCGATTGAATGAACTTCGGATCCTCCTGATAAAGAATTTCACCCGATAAACGACCTCATACTTTAGGGGGCAACTGTTATAGACATTTTTGTGCCTAACAGCATGAAGCATGAAATGTTGATAATCTAAAGGGATCCAAAGTCCCTAAACATGTTGTTCCTACCCCTAGAGGAACAAGGTCAGCAAACCACAGCACTGAAAATCAGTTCTCCACCTGAAAACACTCAAAAACAAGCTATTTCTAGATCATGTTAGCTGCTCCACTGAGCATCTGCGCTAAATGTCAACTGCTCCACTCTGTACCTGCGCTGAATGTCAAAAGCAATGAAGGCTACCTGCGCTGGGCGAGATTGGCCAAGTGGCACAGTCATTCTGCAAGGTGTCAAATGCCCAGGAAGCTTCCAAAATGACACTTGGATCAGGGAATTCGCCTTGTGATGAGTAAGAGGATCTAGATCTCCAAGTGGAAGCAAGAAACTCCAAGTGGACTCAAGAACTGAAGTATAATTGAAGTGGGAGAGGACACTAGTCAGCTTCATGCCAGCCTCAAGCTGACTCATCCTTTCTCCAAAACTCCTATATATAGAGCTCTCTCATGAGGTCTAGGGAGGCTGGAATCTTGTGAATGTAAGGAAGTTCTGTTGGTTTGTGCATAGAACTATTGGGTGATTGCTTTGAAGGAGGTGAAGAGGAGATTTCTTTCTGCTGGGAGGTGTTGCTGGATTGGGCCTCTTATGGTTGTAACACTCTCAGAACTTTACTTCTTCCATTAATAAAGCATTTGAGGTTCTTCTATATGCATGTGTCTTTGTGGCGTATTGATGCTTGTATATTTGATTTATTCTAATCCTTGAATCAATTATGGATGTATGCTTCTTGTAGTTCCCCTTTCTTGTGCTTTTGCAGGATCTTTGCATAGCTGGGCCAGTGAAAGAGCAAGGAGCTAGGAGCAAGCAGCAAGGAGAGAAGATCGGATCAAACATTAGCGGAATACAACGGTTAGTGGATCTCTTTCTCCCCTTTCTTACATCTCATAAAGAAGTAATTTTGAATAGCTTTGCATTCGGTTGTTGCTGAGGTACTATCACCCTTAGAGTGGGATAGAGTCATTCTGTATTGGATACTTTTCCCAACAACACGGACTGGCTTACTTCCTATTATTTTACATATTTCTTGGGTGGACAACCCTTTGACTCAACCTTTTACATTTCACACTCCACATACTTCAGAGTTTTTACAATAATTTAATCCTAATTTCCAGGCTTTCTGCCCCAAAACCTTTATGCGAGACCTTCGCTACCCAACACAGGGGAAAAACTCTGTGTATATGTGTTTTATGTGTTATGCTCTTGCATTGTTCATTTTCTATTCTCAGAATTCATATGTAGGTAATTTCTGTACAGGGTTAAAAACTACAGTAAGGTAGATCAAACCATTTTTGTTGCGGATCCTTTCACGCCCTGATGTACACATGGTGGAAGTTTGCTTTAAACTCTATGTATTTTGATAACTGTTCAAAGAAAGTTGGTGACAGTCGTGGCTTCTGGTTGATGGCCATGCACAGGCTCACCTCCATCAGCACCCAGAAGTCTTTGGTCTTTGTGATGCGCGCGACGTCCATTGTTGCCCAGAGGGATGCAAATTGTGCAGCCTCTAGCAATCCCTTGTCCACAGGAGGAAACTGACTGTCCTTCGGCAAATCGCAAGTGACAAGCACAATGGAGAGAAACCACTACAAGATAAATTACATTGGTGAAGGGTGAAAAATGTCACCATAAGCTCATTCGTGACAGTCAAAAGAGCCTTCATCACCAAAAACTGAACGTCACCAAAGGTGGTGTCGCCAAAAGTATAGGTGTTGTAGTGACATTCAAATTCCGTAACCAATAATGATTTATAATGATGGATAGTGACCATCACCATTTCATATGAGCAATTGTGACAGACCATAGTCTCCATCACCAAAAACTGGGCTTCACCAAAGGTGGTGTCACCAAAAGTATAGGTTTTGTAGTGACATTCAAAGTACATAACCAATAATGATTTATATTAACAGATAACGACTGTCACCATTTCATATGAGCAATGGTGATGGACCATAGCCTCTGTCACCAAAAACTAAACGTCACCAAAGGTGGTGTTGCCAAAAGTATAAGTGTTATGTTGACATTCAAGATCCGTCACGAATATTGATTATAATGTCGAATAGTGACCATCACCATTTCATATGAAAAACAATGATTTATTGTGATGAATATTTCATGGCCATCACTATCGGTGCATATATATGGTGAAGTTCGTTGACCGTCACCAAAAGACGTATTGCCAGAAGTATAGGTGTTATGGTGATATTCAAGGTCTATCACGAAGAATGACTATAATGACAAACAAAAAACGTCACCATTCATATCAACAAAAATTATTTATGGTTACAGACCTTTGAGGGTCGTCACTATTGATGCGTATATATGGTGGCGTTCGTTGACTGTCACCATTTCATATCTTGGTGAGGGTCGAAAAATGTCACCAAAGCTCATTGGTGATGGTCAAAAGAGCCTCCATCACCAAAAATTTATCGTCGCCATTCCATATGGATTTCAGGGCATGATGGAATCAAACCACCAACCTCCTTCTTGTAATGTAGGTGCTCTTCCATTGAGCTAGCACCCTTTAAAGAATTAGACTTTTAAAATTAGACATTGAAACTTCATAAATTGTAAATTCTACAACTTTCAATAAATTAAAGTCTCTGTAATATTTTACTAAACAAGAAAAGCAACATCAAAGTTGCAGGTCCCTACCTAATGGTTATCAAAGTTATGAAAAGTGGGTGGAGGAAAAAATATTTATGTATAAGAGAGCCAATATCAATTGAATACTCAATTAAAAGTGAAACTCTTAAGACATTTATAATCTATAAATGACCTATAACTAGCAAAAGCAACAAATATTGCAAAGGAAATGCCATAAGTGGAGAGAATATGGAAGAAGAACATTTGATGAAGACACATGCAATATGTTATATGTTGAGTGAAAGAAAAATCTCAATGTTGTTGTTTTTTGGTGTTTAGATATTTGAATGATATCTAAACTTCTGTGAAAATGTAACACAGATCTCTGGAAACCATGAACGACATATGATAAATATATATATATATATATATATATATATATATATATATATATATATATATATATATATATATATCCCCTTTACATAAACCAACATGCAATTTGGAATTTCACAAGTGCACACTAAAATCATGACAACAACCAACAAATAAAAGAAATTTGACTTGGATAGAAAGAAATCACTTCACCTTCATTCTTGAGTTGCTTCTATTTATTTGAATTTGACTCGTGAAATTATTTATCTGACAAGGAATCAAAATCATCACTAGTATTAAACTCATCCAGCACGGACTTTGGATATCCCACAAACATTTGTGTTTTTGTTGCCATGCCTGAAAGCCATGGAGTTTCATGTCGATAGTAGAATAAAATGTGTGCCTACTGCTCAAGAATACATTCTTTATTAACCATTGTTGCCTGAAAAAACCAAAGAGAAAACACAATATCAGTGTACACAAAATCCCCTACTGAAATATAATCATAACTTAACAAAGAAGTCTAAAAGATGTTCTTAATTAATAAACTTTTTATTTGGAAATATTGTTTCTTTAGATTTAAAAAATAATATGTTGTACAACACTTTTTTCTATTTATCCAAGCAATTATATCATAGCATATGTCACACAATAGAAATCTACAATACCTAAAGTAAAATGACAAATTTGCTTAAGAAAATAGATTTAGAAAAGAGATTTGAAAACTATAAGTTTGTCATCAAATCTTTAATTAATGTAACAACAAACTAGTTGGAGTTTTAAAATCAAAATCATTCATAAGAAATGAATAGGACAATGGCCAAAGTCACTATTCATATAAATAAAGCTAGAGTCACTATTTCCATTGCAGATAACTGAAACTTGGGTAGTGGTTTAACAGTTAGAGATTATTTGCTGCAAAAACTCATCAATAACATCATTTTTTTCCACGGTTTGTTGTGTCTCTGGATCCAGATCAGATAGCTTTCCATTCTCAATTTCTACCTTTCAAGTATTTATTTTTGGCTCACCCTTTAAAACATAATTCTACCACTCCATTTTATTTTGTTTTGTCAATAGAATTGGCAGGACCTTCCCATCCTCTGTTTTACATCATCAATAACCATCCATCAATGATATAAAGAATAATAGATACACAACAAAGGCCAAAGATGTGCTTGTTGTATACCTATGTTCTAGGACTCATCTGACCTCACTAGTGCAAAGAGCTCATCCTGAAAAAATAACATGCACGTGGAATTTGCAAATCTTTTTTAAATCAAGCTCCAATTAAACCAATCAAAATATGAACATCCTTTTAATCAATAAAATCTCTGACTTAAAATAAAAGTGGCCTAGAATTGAATGTTATATCAACCATGTCACGTAACTAACATTGGGTGACAAATACAAGCCATGCATATTGGATTAGTGAATTAATTGATTTGATAAAACTCACAAACATATGACTTATAGCTAAGAAACACGAATAAATGACTTAGAACTAAGACATTAGGTTGCCCTTTCAACCCTGTCGTTAAATAACTCTTATTTATGTCACTTACCATTAAATTTTTTCTGATACTAGGTGGAAGTGGTATCGTAACATTAACCTCTGATAGTATGTGTCCACGACTACTTCTCAAGGTCTGTTCCATTACTAGCATTTGGGCTAGATAAGATACATGCAAAAACCATCAACATGAAAATGAAATCTACATCCTTATAAAAAAATGGGAGGAAAAAAATATATCCATAAATTGAAACAAACTGTAGGATACCTCATTCCTGCAACATGATTATCTTGTCATGAACAATAAAATAAATAAATCATGAGAAATGTAATTTTTCCACACTTTGAAAATGAAATCTTTTGCATATTTTATGAACAATTGATGAAAAAAGTCAGCTAAAGCTTGTCAACATCAGGATTATAGCAAAACATAAAGGAACTGCTCCAACACATATATAATCCTAAACATAAGTATCTATACATATAAGTATTTATTGAGGACATTATATTGAAAATATGGAATTCAAATCTTTGAAATAACACAATTTATGGTACCACTGCCTTACGAAGTCCATTCATTTGAGTATTTACAAAGTTCATTCAGGAATTTCTTCAAAGTTCAAAGTTCAAAGTTCAAACAATTAACATGTAGCCTAAAAAGCTCAGATTTGAAAAGGAGATAACCCAAAGATGTAGAGTATATATCTCACATTTATATATCCTAATTTCCAGACATTGAAATGACACTTTTTAGCATAATATTGTGAATTCAACCCAAAATGCTAGAATGTCTTTCAAACATCCAAACAAAGGTCTAGTAGAAAATAGTAAACCACCTCCAATGTCCAAGAACATCATGGAAGAGCATGGTCCAACCATACACCATGCACCCCACATCTTTCATTTCTTCTTTATATATATGAAGTTTTCGGGTGAATGCTCCAAGAAACACTAGCACCTTAAGACAAAAACACATAAAGAACAAAGAATATTGAACAAGAGAGAGAGAGATAAAGTAGCATTGCTCTTACATCTCTAACCCAAGTATGAAAAGGAATATGCACAAGTGCATGATCGACTATAATAACAACTGACTCCTTCCTCTATTTATATGAGCGGTAAAAGGGCTTTAAAATAACAAGTGGACCTAGTCCACTACAAGCAAACTTGCAAGACACAAGTAGGTCCACCCATGTGAAGCAATATACTCTAAGTGACATGTGTGAGGATCAAAGGTGAAAATGATTAACAAGCAAGGCCTCCATGGCATGAGCACTACTCCCCAAGGTCCAACAATCCTCCAAAGGTCCAAAGCTCCAAGGCATCTCCATGGTCGTGTGTCTCCTTAAGGACAATGCATATCTAGGGTCATGTGTCTCCTTAAGGACTCCCACACCTATATATCCACTCCCTCAACCCAAGAGTCCACGTGTCAAGTGTAAACCTCGATGCAAGCAACCAAGCAACCCCGTGCTATCTAGGGCTCAATAACCTCCTCTGAAATACCCAACTCTACTCCAAGCACATAAACTCCCTTCATGCATCAACAACATAAAGTCACCAAGCTCCATACTTATCCAACACTTCGAGGAAGAATGTCTTTCAAACATCCAAACAAGGTCTAGCAGCAAATAGTAAACCACCTCCAATGTCCAAGTCCATCATGGAAGAGCATGGTCCAACCATACACCATGCACCCCACATATTTCATTTCTTCTTTATATATATGAAGTTTTCGGGTGAATGCTCCAAGAAACACTAGCACCTTAAGACAAAAACACATAAAGAACAAAGAAGATTGAACAAGAGAGAGAGAGAGAGAGAAAGTAGCACTACTCTTACATCTCTAACCCAAGTATGAAAAGGAATATGCACAAGTGCATGATCGACTATAATAACAACTCACTCCTTCCTCTATTTATATGAGAGGTAATGGGCTTTACAATAACAAGTGGACCTAGTCCACTACAAGAAAACTTGCAAGACAAAAGTAGGTCCACCCATGTGAAGCACTTTACTCTAAGTGACGTGTGAGGCTCAAAGGTGACAATGATTAACAAGCAAGGCCTCCATGGCATGAGCACTACTCCCCAACATCCAACAATACTCCAAAGGTTCAAAGCTCCAATGCATCTCCATGGTCATGTGTCTCCTTAGGGACAATGCATATCAAAGGTCATGTGTCACCTTAAGGACTCCCACACCTACATATCCACTCCCTCAACCCAAGAATCCACATGTCAAGTGTAAACCTCCAAACAAGCAACCAAGCAATCCCGTGCTATCTAGGGCTCAATAACCTCCTCTAAAATACACAACTCTACTCCAAGCACATAAGCTACCTTCATGCATCAACATCATAAAGTCACCAAACTCCATACTTATCCAAAACTTCGAGGAAGAATGTCTTTCAAACATCCAAACAAGGTCTAGCAGAAAATATTAAACCACCTCCAATGTCCAAGTCCATCATGGAAGAGAATGGTCCAACCATACACCATGCACCCCACATCTCACAAAGCATCGCCAAGGCCCAAACATGGTGTAAACATTTTCAAAGTACCCCAAGAATCTAAAAATTATGTCCCTCTCATCATAAAATCCTTTGTAATTCCATGCATATTCGGTTACAACTTTCACTCATAAGTGTCACTAATAAAAGTTTGCAACTCCTCTTTTCTACAAAAAGTGGGAAGACTAACTATAAAATTACCATTAGACATTGGAGTAGAGGCTTTTTATGAAGGCGGTCTGAAAGAGACCATTTGGGGCAAGGGAAATATCCATACTGCCTTGGTCCTCAATTGGCATCCATACCTTGACGAAGCTTTTTGTGAAGAGTGCTATTGCATGGATTTTTGAAGAGACTATTTGGGGTAGGCAACATCCATATTGCTGTTGATTTGACCTGAGTTGGAATCCATACCTTCTCAGAAGAATTCCTTTGTATCGTATTTATTTTCTGGGTTACTTAGCTACAAACTACTTCCTGTTAGCATTTACATTTATTCTTCAAAGTAAGTATCCTGTTCTGGTTGAAATCACTAGTATTTTTGTCATTGCTTGTCTTCATATCTTTGTTATTATTTTGTAATTATTCAAGTTTTTGCTATAGTTAGGGTCTTCTTAATTTCTAATTTTTGGTCTGATTTATTTTTTAGATTTCAAATCTAGTTCTGGAATTTTTGGATTTCAAATTTCAGTTATAATAGCAGAATTTTGGGTTGGCTCAAATCATTGGTATTAGAACCCCAATTAATAGAAGATTCATATCAGATTTTTCGTTACAGTTCAGATTATTTACTTATGTTCACCAATCTATTTATCTTTCAAGGAATCCATGTAAGCAAGACAGAGCAAAGCACAACTCAGAGATATATTGTCACCAACATACACATCAACACAACAACACTCATAGATGCATTCATAAATGCTATATCATACATTTGTACATAGTTTTATCAACAATGTAAGTGTCATCAATATGTGATCATATTTGCACCTTAAGATCTATCTCACGTAGTTGTTTACTCCACCTATTTACATATTTTACAATATCCTCAATGTAGATTGTTTTGAAAAAGTATTAAATGATTATCTAATTTCTAACCTTTACCATTTGGCAAAGCCAAAGTTTATTTCTCCTGTCTTGGCTTGTCTTGTCTTCTGTATTTATGTTGAATGTTCTTTCATCAGTTACTGTCATAAGTTAATAATTGATGTGATTGCTAATGGATTAATGGAGTTAATTATGGGCTAATGAAGTAACTGACCTAAGCAAAGAACATGTTAACTAAAAATTAACATGGAATCAAAGCTCAGGTGAGGACAATCCCAAGCTGGAGTAAAAGAGAAAGCAATCACCAAGGGAAGTTCATTGACACATTCTCATGATTTCTGCAATGGCATATAGGAAATTTCTTAAGTTTCATGTTTCTGTGCAAGGACATTAAAGTTGAAGATTTGGGATCATGTTTTTTTTAATTTATTTCCTTATGGGTTCACGTTGTCCATTTATTATCCTTTGCAAGTGACGGATTTTTTGTTTGTTTGTGAATACTCCAAGTTATATCTGGTTGGTCATGATCTATAAAATTTTTTTATTAGAAGCTAAAATTCTAAATAGGAAGGAGTATTTCTGGGCTACGATTAGCACTACTAGGCACTCACACATGTCTAGAGTTATTGTTTTTTGTGCTATGGCTTGGACCTTGTGTTAGGGCACACATAAATTGAGCAAGTTCGACCTTATCTAAGGCATGTTTTAAGTTGTGGGCAACATGACTCCATTTTTGGATCGAACTACCTTCTACTTATGATTTCTTCAATACCTACAGCTTGAGATTCTTACAAGCATTTCTGTACACATCCAAGACTCCAATGGACAGTTCAAAAACTTTCATGTTACAGGTCTGAAGTATTTTGATGATTGAAGCTATTTTACTCCTTCCAAAGCGTATTAGAATTCTTGAACGTTTGAAGTTGTGTGAAAGGATATTGTTCCAGCATGATTCAGCCCCAACTTTAATAACTTCACTGTGTAATTCTCACAAAATGTATCTCCTTGCAAAGCAATTTGACTTTAAAAATTCTTGACACTAAACTTTATTACAAACCTAAGACATTTTGTGGAGGCAGTTCAGTCCTGTATCAGGACAAAACTGTAGCAGCATTTGAGGCATGTTTTAATATAGACCTGAAGCATCAGTGACCAGTGTTGAGGCCTAAACAGACATATATAGCAGTACTCAAATCAACAATTTGAAGACCATTCCATGGGCAAATCTGTGGTATTCCAACAATGATTTGTCACTATACTCAACAACACTTTAAATATTGTAGCAGAATTGATGAAGGTCGAAGATTGACAATCTATCCTAAATTGAAGCAATAGGCATTGGATAATCCTTTTTCTATGAAGTGTCATCTTAAGGACAAAATTCTTGAACTGATACTCCAGTAGTTACTACATCCACATCAATCCTTGAGATTGTATCAGTGTCACATTTTCTCCATGGAGATTCAGTTTCCAAACAAGCAAGGGTTGCAGAGGACAGAGGTATTGCTGGCTAAAATAGTAATCAAACTTTGTTTGAAGTCATATTGACCAAGTGTGGTAGAGTGTAAGAATTAAGAACATTTGGTTATCAGTGTATTCTTACAGTGCCCATTTGAAATGACTCTTTGTGAGCCTGAACTTCTCATGATGAGCCTATTGGACAGTTCTGAGAAGTTCAGGCTTGGGATTCTGACAAGCATTCCGTACACATCCAAGACTCCATTGGCAGAACGTATGGATCAGCTAGAGGGAACTACAAAAAATAGAGTAGCTGAACTATCAATACTCCCTATTTATTCTCAATTGCCTTTAGATCTTCAAGCCAAAATATTTCAGAAAGCAGAAAATGGTGCTCGCAAGTGTATTGTAGCCACCAATATTGCTGAGACATCGCTTACTGTCGATGGCATCTTATATGTGATTCATACTGGATATGGAAAGTTGGAAGTTTACAATCCAAGAATGGGTATGGATGCTCTTCAGGTTTTTCCTACAAGCAGAGCTGCAACAGATCAACGTGCTGGTAGAGCAGGTAGGACAGGTCCTGGGACATGCTATCATTTGTACACTGAGACAACATATCAGAATGTAATGCTGCCAAATATGGTGCCTGAAATCCAACGTACCAACCTTGGAAATGTTTTTTTACTACTCAAGTCGTTGAACATTGAAAACCTTTTGGATTTTGATTTTATGGATCCTCTTCCACAAGACAATATTCTCAATTCAATGTATCAGCTTTGGGTACTTGGTGCACTTGATAATGTGGGCAGATTGACTACTCTTGGAAGGAAGATGGTTGAGTTTCCTCTTGATCCTCCCCTTGTAAAAATGTTATTAATTGGGGAACAACTTGGCTGTGTCAATGAAGTCTTGACAATTGTTTCTATGCTTTCTGTTCCTTCTGTTTTTTTCCATCCTAAAGATAGGGCTGAAGAAAGTGATGCAGCAAGGGAAAAGTTTTTTGTGCCTAAGAGTGAGGAGTATCTATTCAACCAAAAATGCATTGGGCTTGCACTTGTGAACATTCCATTAAGTTTATAAGTTCATGCCATACAAGTGGGGCAGACATGTTAATGGTGGATGGCTCGCCAACAACGAAATCTGAGAGCATGAAGTCTGCTATCACAAGAGGTACTATGCTCTGAGGTGCAAATCCTCTAGGAGTCATTTGGCAGGTTCTGCCTTTTTATTATTGCAAATGAGGATGATAAAGTTTGCAAGCACAAAAAGTATGTTGTTGTCAAACTGTGGCTGCTTAGGAAGGACATATTAAATGGTAGTGGTTCCAACCATGCGAGGCAACCTAGGATAGACATATTAAACCCCAGTGGCTCTAACTTGGATCCCCAAGCTGGTAGATTTATGATCATTGTATTGGCAAGAGGATGGCCTAGCAAAAAAATACCAAAATAGAAGAAAAAGTGAGAAAGAAAAATAGAAACGAAATGGAATTATATTAATGACATTCATGGCCAAAACATGTCAATGTAATGAGTAGATTCAGGGGTGAAGATTTTTCACCAAGAATTCTCCAAAGTATCACCCCCCGTTTCAGTCAATGTATGCTTGTGATGTGGATTTCAATACTCCTCAATCTTCTGAAGACAAGATTGAGAATGTTTTGGTATTTTCTTATCATGTCATGACTACATTTAAGAAATCAATGAATCTTCTAGAAATACAAGTGTGTAAAATTTGTTCTAAATCTGCTCTACTTCATATGAATGCTAGAAATGGTGAACCAAAATAAATGTTGGAAATGCTCCTCTCTCCCCATCTCCCACCCTTGTAATACTTGCTTACTCTCTCTCTCTCCCACTCCCACTCGTTTCCTAGATAATATTTGCTCACTCTCTTCCCCTCACCCCACCCTCATTTCCTAGATAATATTTGATTTACACTCTCCCCCCACCAACACCCTTAATAAGATTTGCTCACTCTCTCCATCCATGAGGGTGGGGAAGAGAGATGAGGGTTGGGAAACCAGGGGAGAGGGGGGCAGCAAATATGATAAATAATATCTACTCACTCTCTCTCCATCAGATTGACTAATTAGACAAGATTTTCTAGCTATGCCATTTCCTAGAGATTGAGATTGAGGAGCACTTCATCTTCCATTGCTTGGTTTAATATGAGGTCTAAGGATGCTTCCGTGATCTTTTTAGAGAGACACAGATGCTTGGCAGTTTCTTTAAGTACCCTGAACAGATATGCTTGCCCTTATACATGCAAGAGGCCCTTTGTCTCTGCTCATCTAACCTCCAGCCACATCAGCATCCTTGACCAGCTCCCACCCAACGGATCACTTCCTTTATTATGGTGCTCCTGACTAGGGGCACTGAGTGGCAGATGGATAGAGATGACCCCTTATCAGTGAGGACTTGGGGTATTGTTTTTAGTATTTATTTTATAAGTCTGAGCAAGAATCTGAGATAAAGGTTGGCAACAATATCGCAAACAGTGATGGCATGATGACAGTAATATGGATAAGGAAGATATATCAGTGAGCAGTGACTATATTCTTGACTTAAATAAAATGACTTTGGGGCATAGAAAGGCAGTGACACGTTAACCTTTTGACTGTGTTCACTAAGGAATAGTGACCAGTATGACAATAGGGCTTTGACAATATTATGTGGCAGAATAACCTTCAGAAAGGAAATCACCTTGTTTGGAATAATGTCCATGACCTTGATAGCAACAATGAGATAGCATGGCAACAATATACAGAACTTGGTTATATTGTTGTTGAGAAATAATTTGATTTGCATTTCTTGGATTTTCTCTATTTTATCTAAAGTATAGCAGAAGATATTCGGAACAGTGCCAATAAGGACTATGAATCAGTATTAAGACACCCGTGGCTCAGTCATATTTGTAGTTGTCAGTTCAAAAGGAACAGAGTAGTCCTCTCCAAGTTAAAATCCAAAGAAAGTCTCTTTATATCTTCATTTAGTTAGAAATATTTGTGATATCAAGGTATGATTCTACCAAGTTGAATTTATTATTGAATGGTTAGCGCATGTGAAAAATATTGTCTGGGCATGTTTGCTGATGGAGTTGCAGCAAGATGAGGGCAGATTGATGAAGACTGAACTGAAGTAAGACTTCAGAGAGAGCTATAGACTCTCTAGAAGAATAACTTGATGATAAAGAAAAGTCATGTCCACTGATTATGATGACTCTGATGATGCCTTTAGCTACATTGATGACCTTGGCATATGGGCCTAAGGGTCTATAGTAGAAAAAGGATAGGTTGCAGGTGGCTCATTGATTATGTTTAGAGGAAATTATGAAATAGCCACATTGATTGAATTATAAATACACCATTGCTAATGATGCCTAATTAATGACCCTCTCATTTATTAATATAAAATGGAGCTGACTTTTAAAGTCAAGATAGAAAGACCTAGCCTTGTCTTTTTCTACACTTAAAGCTCCAATGAAAAGGAAAAGTGACGGGTCTAAACATGTATATCTTGTGGAATCCATCGTGTTCTTTATAAACACCTTATCAGCCATATGTTCTTGGTGTTAGCGCTTGAAATTTCACCTCAGGCTGAGAAAGGTAAACCTCAAGGCAACATCAAACCACTTAGCCTCGTAGCTAGCCCTACGGGGCTGGAGAGGGCTCTCTCCAGTCTATCTCGATGAAATCTTCAATAGATGAGATGACCAATAAGGTAACACTGATATTAGGCTAGTAAACTGATCAAAGAGTTTGATTTGGGGTTTTTTGAGTTTTTGGTGGCAAATTGAGGAGAGGGCAATTTTGGGTGCGGGGATTGGACACTGTTTCTGCAGGGGGTTCCTTGGGGCGAGGTAGGAGACAGCGTTGATGCCTTTAACTGAGGTGGATGGTCAGGAATGAAAGATGAAGAGCTAAAGAGAGCAAACAATAACTTTGAATTCTCTTTAGACAGAAGAAAACATTGAAATTAAACAAACTTAAAAGCAGAGCATGGCAGGCATGAATTCTTACTTTAACACTTCATTTGTTTAATGTGCATAAGTAAAAGAAAGGAAATGAATCACATAACAAGCTTACAGGTACATTGAGAAACACACCATCAACACATGAGTCCACAAGAATCCCAAAGAGGACTGCAAAACCCTGGTCTTCCTTAGCCAAAAATTGCAGAGATACAATGAATAATACAATGATAGCTTATCCCTCAAGAGTCCAACCTTCCAACCCAGCTGGAATTTTTCAATTTGGAGTTCATTTTCCCTGTCAAAAATCAAATCTCCCAAGACTGGTCAAAAAGTGCCAAATGAGGCTGCCTCAAGGAAGAGTGCTGTTGCAGTCAACTTTTGAATGACTTCCTCAACCCCAAATTGAGCTCATGATAGCTCATTGGAAATATATTTGTGTCTAGTTATCATTTTACCCATCAATCAAATCAATTGGCCGACCAATCTAGGAGGAAACTTGATTTTCCCAAGGTCACTTCAGAGGTGTCTTTGATTCTCCTGAGGCAACGGTATTCTTGACATTTCTCTCAAACCATGACACCTGTGCAAAAAGTGAAGGAGTTTTTTCTTCTTTGGAATGTTGTGGACAAAAACCGCTCTCAGTTTTGCAAAATTCATCTTTGATTGCTCTGAAACATCATTTGAGTGAAACTTGCCCCGATGTGTGAAACAAGGAAGTTTGTCGAAATGGAGCGAAATGAAGGGGATACGGGGCTTCTAAATTATTGAGGAAATTTAAGGGAGTAGGGAGGGATGTTAGGAAATAGGGAAAAGTGGAATCTCAGATATTGAGAGAGGGGAAGGGGTCCAAAAGGGAAAAACACAGGCCAAACCGAGAAAATTGCTAGGTTGTAGCTAGAAACTAGGGTTTGTGCAAAAATGAAGAATTTGGGGGATCTAAGGGATGGGAAGCATTTGATAGGGTATTTTAAGGATAGGGGAAGGTGTATGAACATCTAGATACAAGTTTTGCCGATGACTTGACCGTCCAAGAGAAATTGCCATCAAACCCTAGGGGAGGGAAATGACCTTGCCTGGGTGCAACTGAAGCATGAACAAGGTGTAAAATGACTCATTAGACACTGACATGATAATGATAGCCCTATGAATGATGATAGACTCAGCTGAATAGTGACATAGACTGACATTTGGAAAACTTTAGAAGGAGTGAGATCAAACCCTAGACCTAATGCCTAGTGACCAAATTTTGCTTGAAGACTCACTGAAATGACAAAATTTGACCTTGACACTTCAAAATCACTTTGTAAGAGCATATTTGATCACTGGAGGAAGGCTGGAAAGACTGACACTAACACTTGGCATTCCAGTTCTATAAAGGGGCATGAACTTTTCAACTTTGTTCTTGTTTCTTTAGTTCTCTCATTTATGGTGGTGCAATGTACCATTATTTTCTCCAATTGCATCATGAGCTAGTGTACAAAATTAGATATACTTTGCATTGTCAATTATATCCTTAAGAAATTGGTGGCTATAAATCTAGCGTGTAGAGACTGTTTGTGGAATATTAGTGTTGTGGATAATTTTGATCCCATTTTGAAAAGGATTTCCCAACATGGAAGATATTACTATGGATGTTGTTTCAAGAAGTAATGCTTGAAGGAAATCCATTAAACCATTGATGGAAATTATAGGTTCAGTATGTGGGAAAGAAAAAAATGGTGCAATTAATATCAAGTCATCATTGGAAATTATTCTGAGGCAACTACCATTCTATATGCTGAAAGTCATCTTATAGAACAAATCTTTTTAAAATGTCTCAGTTTGGATGAAGAATGCTCTGCTTGTGGTGGTTTATTGCATTGAACTACAAAAAACTGAGTTTTTTTTGTGAGGATGGGAGAAGTTCAACAATGTCAAGATTGTTGTTCATCATCTTTCTTATTCGACTATCTTCAAATACAATGGTGCATATATCTATATAATTTCCATCTTCAGTGGATCTAGATATCAAGGGATTAGGAAGAAAATTTAGAACAAGGCAACAATGATTGTGGTAGATAGACTTTGAAGTAATACTCAAAGAAACTTACAACCACAATTTTGACAAAATTCCCTATTTCTACAATTTTGATATTTAGATTAATTTAGGAAACCAAATAATAAACGTGCAATGAGTGAGGATTCCCTCCAAAATGGGGATGAATTAACCCCTTAATAAACACACAATATAAAGAGGCCTATGGTGGGCTACTTCAAGAGTGCTAGCTACTATACATGCCTACTAGTCATGTTAGATTCTTTCCCAAATACATTACTTACAAATGGTCAGTCTTCTTAGAACTTTTTTATTGGTGCAAGGAAAAAGCAGAAACTTATGTTATTAGTTGCTTGATTCAAGAGATGGCTACAAAAAGGGAGGGTCTGGCATGATTCATACACATTACATAATACAAATCTTGGCACATGGTTGGTTAGAGTTTGCAATGAATCTAGAAATTGGAAAAGACCTCTAAGAGATAGAATTTCACAAGCTATGAGAGAAGGGACTTAATACATGCTCCATATTATGTTATCAAAAATATCTCATTCCTAGGGACAAAGATATTAAAGGCTTGTTTTCAATGGTCCAATTTGAAAAAAATCTTAGAATGATACCAAAAAAATGTCCAAGTGGAAAAATATGCCATGGTTGTTAGTTCTCAAATTCATTTTTTTTATGGTACCTGTTAGCCTTGTTGGCAAATGGCCCAAAAATGGATCCAAATATGCTCTTTAAAGTCTCCATAAGCTAGTAAAATCATGCCAATGGATCCAAATATGTTCTTGAAGTCTTCAAAATCTTCTTAAGGATCATTCAAAGATCAAAACCATCGCATGCCAAGATCCCTTGGAAGGGCGGAAAAACATGTTGGCATTATGATGCATGTGTTGTACTTGATGGCAAACAACTCATAGAAGATCAACTCACTTATATATATCTAGATGAATCTACAAAAGAGATATCAGATGACAATTCTCAGTATGACAAGTCCAAAGGGGGAGATTGTTGGCATTATGAGACAAATGTTGTCCTTGATGGAAAATCACACAAATGATAAATTATAGTGCGGCAAATTTATTTGATAAACTATAGTGCAACAAAGTTTCCTTCATGTACAGAAGATTTCACGCACTTTTATGCAGAGAAAAGTTTATTTCATGTAGAGAAAAGTTCACACACTTTTATTCAAAGAAATGTTTATTTCATGGAGAGAAAATTTCACGGACTTTTATGTAGAGAAAAGTTTATTTCATGTAGAGAAAAAGTTCACGCACTTTCATGCAAAGAAAAGTTCCTTTCATGAAGAGAAAATTTCGTGCACTTTCATGGTTGGCTCATGGTATTAGTCCAACAGTTTTTTGATCCTATGGTTGTGGACCGTGGTATTGAGAAAGGACTAAGGCTATAAAAGAGGAAGGAGATCATTTGGCAAAGCATCTTCTGAATTATTGAATATCTGGTAAAGTGCTAGATCTGGAATACTGTGATTGGGTTATGGTGCAGATCTAGATCTGAGCTAAAGAGGGATCTCACCGGTTGATGGAGAACAAGATCTAAGGATAGATCGGGATCAAATGGTTTGAAATGAACTATCTCTATATATTTGATTATGCATATTCCAGATCTGTATACTGACGCTTGTAATGATCTGAACTGGGTATAACTTAAGTTTGAAATCGCTGCAAGTCATCTTTGAATATTTATAGATCTGTATGCGGGTTGGCTTTGGTGTAAGCGTGTATGTATGCAAGTTTGGTTCATTGTAGTAGCGTATACAATTTGAGCTATGATATTTGAAGTCACTGGTGGTTCTGGTTGTTGATGGGTTCTGATGACAGTTTAAAGGTGTCAGTATTCTGCTTATCCTATTTGGTTGATTGTGTTTAGCTTCAGTATTGATGGATGAGAACTAATATTGGATCAGGATCATAACGACTCATATTTATGTGATCTGATGGACTAGATCTGGGTGCTAACACATATATTATCCTTGTATATGTATTGATATGGTGTTTGGGTGATTCAGAAGATTGATTGATTACGTGCTTCAATGATATTAATGGGTCTAGTATGAAAATTGGATGAAACGTGGCCTTTCATATTACATGTTGTGCTTCAGGAGTATCCAGTCTGAAAATGTATGAAACGTGGTACCTGGAGGAGAGAAAATTGTAGGCCAGTGCCTACGTACTAGTATCTTAGCTAGTACAAGAGCTAAGGGGGTGGTAGCTCCCTTCCAGTACCAGTTGAAAACTTTGGAGCATTGTAGCAGGTAGCAGCGTACGTACTAGTAAATGGATCGGCTAGTACAAGAACTATGGGGGTTGTAGCTCCCTTCCAGGAGAGATTGGAGAATGAGAGAGGGTTGTAGCTCTCTGCAAGTAGAAGCCTGCGTATTGGTATAAGACTGCACCAGTACAGAAATATTGTAAAAGGATTTTCTTATTAAGAAGAAGATTGAGATAACTTGCAGCAGGTGGTTTTCTCCCACATTGGGTTTCCACCTTATATCATGGTGTTCATGTGTGTGGCTTATGTGTGATGATCTGTTTTATTTTACTGCACCTGTTTACTATTAATATGGTTGATAATGTTATAATGCACTCATTAAGGATCAACTAACTGAATCATAAGAAGTTGTGGAAGTCGCATATATGAATCTGAATATGGAAATGAAAAAGGTTTTATTGATGTGATAATATTGATTCACCCCCCCCCCCTCTCAGTATTATTTCCAACAATTGGTATCGGAGCAGGTCCTTTGGTAGAAGCTTGATCGCTTGAAGGAGATCCGTGGAACTATGGGAAAGAAGCTTAAGAAGAAAGCACCTAAGAATAAGAAGACATTTCAGAAAACCTATGACATTGGGAGAATCGATTGGGGATTAGGTATAAGAAGCTCTTCAGATTCAGAATCAGATTCAGAATCATTTCAGAATGAAGATGAACTATCAGGTACGAATTTGCTATCCTCTGATGTTCCAGCTATCTATCCATTTGGAAAGGATGGAAGTGATAACGAAACAACTGAATGTGCTCTTATGGGTGAGGAAGAAGGATATCAAATAGAGACAATATTTAGAAGGCTTACAGACAAAATTAAAGATCAACAAGATCTATTGAACAAAAGGGAATGTGCTTTCAAAGAAGAAGTTACCAAACTAAAAGCTCAATCAGAGGAAGGAGACAAGGTAAGAAAGTTACTCAAGGACAAGGAAAATCAATGTCAAAAGTTGCAGGGTAAAGTGACATCATTAAGAGATGAAGTCAATGAAAGAAGCACAACCATCAAGAAACTCAAAGATAGATCTAGTTACTATGAAAGTCTTGAAGCCACGATCCGCTCGCTAAAGGAAGATCTTGAAGAATCAAAGAAGAAGAATAAAAAGATCTACTCCAAGCTATTGAAAAACAGGTAAACGAAGTTATCAGCTTAAAATCTCAACTAGAATGTGCCTTTAGAATTCGTCAAATGCAGCAGGATCTGAATGAAGAACAAGAAAAGGAGATTCTCAAACTAAGGCATCAGTTGGAATAAGGAAGGAAAGCTGAAGAAGACATGAAGAAGCAATGTCTAGAAAAGGAGGAACAACTTCAAGTTGAGGTAAATATCTTGAAAGGTAAATTAGAAGAAAAGGATAAACTGTTGAAATTTCAAGATAATACTAAAACCTTGAATGATATTCTTAGCAGTCAAAGGTCTCCTGCTATCAAGACTGGTCTTGGTTTTCATGAATCTGTTGAAGGTGAATCTAGTTCACAAGGTGAGGCAAGGAACTCTAAAGAGAAATCTAAAATGATCAACAAGGAGATGAAAGGTCAACCCCATCAACAATCAAGGAAAGAGACTCCTCAAAGAAAATCTTTTACTCCTCCTATGAATAATGTTGAATGTTATGTATGTCATAATCTTGGACATGTTGCAGCTAGATGTGGAAGAAGAAGGGTTCAAGACCATCATGCAGAAACATCATCACATTCAAGGTACTTTAATGGATATTGCTTTGCTTGCAATATGTTTGGTCACAAAGCTGCTGATTGCTACAGGAGAAATATGAAACATGTAAGATGTTATGCATGTAACAAGCTTGGACATATAGCAAAGGAATGCAGGAACAAAGCACGGACATCACACCAAAAGGAGAAAACAACATCACACTTGAAGATATGGAAGAAGAAGGAAGTACAGTCAGAAAGATGTGGCACAACACAATGTACTCAGACACAGCACAACACAGACATAACAAACTCAGAGGGAGCTGAAAGCATAAAACTTCAGTGTCCTGAATCTTATACGCAGGTTCCATAAAGGGAAGTCGCGTATATACACGAGTTGGATACTGCACAGTAGCGTATATGATTATCTGAAGAAATGTAGTAGGGACAGGTTCAGGAAAAGGATTTTTTATGTCCATTATTTTCTCTGTTTGATAATGTTTACAGTCTGCTGAGGATGTGTGGAAACGTCTTGATACTTGTAAAGATGTTTAGAAGGATCCTAACTTGATGATGATGATGTCTTGATGCTGATATATGCATGTTCAGATCTAACAGTGAACAGATGGCACAGGTCGAGGGGGAGCATATGCCTTTAATAATGCATTGTTGGCATTATGGTTAATAGTCCTTGATGATGATGTGGCTAAATGATATATCTTGCTATGATGTGGTTATGAGTTGTCCATGATAAAATCTCATATGATTCTTGGGGTTACATAGTTGATGTTCAGATTGTATTTGTAAATTGATTCTTAGATGGTGCATATATGATGCTTACATGGTGATCTTCAGTAGTACAAAGCTTGAATTCACATGTTCTTTACTTGATGATGAGTCACTCATATGCCATTGCCGTCATATGCATAAAGATAATATATTACAGTTATGATGCAAGATTCCTATTGTTCTTGGCACATATATGGATGAGGATTGTTGGCTGGATACATGGATGATTTGCATTGTTGGAGACATGATGATGATGAGTTCTTACCTATATGATGATAGAATTCTGTTCAAAGGGATGAATTGATGCAGACATATTGTTGGGCTTCAGTTTTGATCTTATTTTGCTTTGAGAAACTTACCTAACTATCCATTTATCCTTCATTTTCACTTCATCCATTTCATTTTAATGAATATTTGATGTCTAATCAGGTATTTAGCTTTAATTTGTCAATTTCTAAAGTTTTTATAAAAGTTTGATTTTAAGTGCAATTTTGGCAATTTCAGAAATTCCCGTAATCACTTCATGGTTGATATGGATGCATGCCACTACAGCACGAATGGGATGCATGAATAGGAAGCTTGGGAACTAGGACCAAGCCACCTATGCTTGGTTCCAACAGAACGAGCTTTATTATGCATTTTTGGAGCTAGTCAATCATGACTAGTCATCCAGAAATCCCATCTAAATAGGGTTGTTTTGGGATTCCAAGATATTAGTCATATTTCTTGGGATGAGGGAGGTGGATTCGACTTGGATAGGTGGATTAGAGTAGATATGTTTGTTAGAGTGATTTTATATCAGTTGGTTTCATGAACTCCTTATTTAAGAGCCACACTTTGATGGCTCAACACAATTGATATATGATACTTTTATGCTGTAATATTTTTGGTTTGAAGACTTAATTTGAAGACTTGTGTTACTCTTATTTTTGCTGCTCAATACATGGATGTGTAACTGATATAAAGCTTCTGATATCATCTTCAAAAGTGTGCAAGGCAAGGGTGGAGGACCCCCACTCCAAGCTAAGTACACTTCCAAGTTAAACTAGTTTTATTTCATTGCAAATCTGGTTGATGGTAGCTTTAGTTTTTCAAAGTCTTATTTCAGATTGCATCATGGTTATGAATAGTGATTGATTTCATTTTTTAATGGTTTATTCATCATCTAATTGAGTTGGGAAACAAGTGTTCAAGTTGGGCATTCTCTCTATGAAATGGTGAATTAAAATTAGTCTCTTTTGTTTACATGCAAATAGTTTGTTTCCATTTAGATTTATATCTTGAGATGAATGAGTTATGTTGGAAAACCTTAAGTTTCTCTTAAGTTAAGAGCCTTTTTCATGTATGATTTATGCATCTTGAGTTTTTGGTTATCATCTCTAATTCATTAAGTAATAACTGAGGTGGAAGTAGACTTCTTGAGTCAAGAACTCTTTCATTGTTTCCTCTTTTAAGATGATTGAATCAAGAGTTTTAAGATATATTTTCTCTTAGTTTTTAATCATTTATCTTTCAAGGTTGGTTATATTAGATCTTCACAAATAGTGAATTTTCCTCAAAGAATAAACAACCCGGATTGATAGTAAATAATTGTGTTAGTTTAGGAACATAAATTAGCTCAGCATTTTGGCGCCGTTGCCGGGGAGGCAAATATTGGCATAGTCAATAGAGAGATAAAATCCAAAATACACAAAAACATTAGTTACATTTCATTTCTTTAATTATGTTTCTTTATACCTAGAGTTAGAGATCCTCAAGGTAGATTTATCAAAAACCCCCCACAAGTAGAGATAGGATCATCACATACACATGTTACTGGTAATCCAATCATTGAAGAGCTGATTGAAAAACAAAGAAGTGGCCAAAGATTAACCTTGATTGAAAGGAAAACTTTGTCAGCTTGGGAGGCAAAGAAAAAATTCTCCACTTCCGGAAAACCAAAGGAGAAAGGGAAACAAGTTGTTTTTCCATCCATCGATCCTCCTATCTTCCCACAACTTGAACCTCCACCTGAAATTGAAACAACGCAAACAATGGCAGAAGGACATGGATCCGTTCATCTTAATGATGAAGAACAAAGAGCTGAAAATGAAAGACAAGAAAGAGAATGGAGGAGAAAGAGAGAAGAAGAAAGGAAGCATGAAAATGATAGGAAGGAAGAAAATGACAGGAAAAGACAAGAAGATGGACTTGACCAAGAATCAACTTTTGGTTTCCCAATAATAGATACAAGTCCAATACTAGGAGAAGAGGTAAAGATGAAAAACATTCCACCTTCTGTGTTGCCAAACTTCTATGGAATGTCTACAGAAGATCCGGATTCATTCATGTTTGAATTCGATATCTTATGTAGAACATATGGCTATACTGATGATGTCCATAAGCTCCATCTTTTCCCTGCAACATTAAAAGCAGCAGCCTTAAAATGGTTTATGGGTTTAGGAGAACAAACAATAGCCTCCTGGGATGATATGCGAATTGTCTTCCTTAAGAAATATCAGCCCTATTGTAGATCTAGAGATTCAAAGGAAGATGTGTTTAGAATGACACAACAAGAAGATGAAAATCTAGAAGAATATTTAGAACGGTTTGCATATAATCTTCAGAAGTCTAAACAACATTCCCTAAATCAAGAAACTGTTCGCACAATCTTCCTCAAAGGTATAAGAGATGAATACCTTGACATTTTAAATGTAATGGGTAAAGGAGATATTTCAAATCTTCCATTTGATGAAATTGTCGAGTTATGTCAGAAATATTCTAGAGGAAGATCAAAAGCTGGAAGAAGGGAAGTGAGTTCCAAAGCAGCAAAGTCAGCTGCAGGAGGAATAACAAGGGCTGAAATAGGAAGTCTATTGGAAAATTTCAAAACAGATCTTTTGAGTACATTAGGGACACAAGTAGATGTGCTAAAGGCAAACAAAAAGAAGGAAGAACAAGAACAAGCCTTAGCAATATTTTGTTCAAAATGTAAAAAGAAACATCCTTTGAGAGATTGTCCTTTAGATAGCATTCAAGTGTGTGGTCTTTGTACAGGCAATCATTCCACTGAAAATTGTGTAACATTAAAAGACTTACAAACTAATTCAATGGAAGAAATGCAAGGAGCAGAAGGCTTCTATTATGTTGCACCAAGAAGACCATGGCCACCTAGAATGCCACAACCGAATCAGCCACAAGTCCCTCAGCAAAATTATGCTTATCCATCTTATAATCCTTGGACCCCTCCAATGCCATGGCAAGCTTGGCCTCCACAACAATATCCACAACAACCTGCACAAGGTTGGAGAGGATATGGTTATGGAAACCAACAGCCACAACAGTCTCAACAATATCAACAACATTACCAGCAACAGTACCAACAGCCATTTTCATATCCGCCATATCCTCCATCCATGCCATTTCCGCAACAAAATTCTGCATATCCATTCCAGCAGCAGAATCCACCACCATTACTGTCACAACCACAACAGTTACAGTTACCTTCAAATCAGCCCAGACCAACACAATTACCATCCCAACCGGTGGAAAATCCAAATAACAAAGCGAACAAATCTGCATATATAGTAGAGGAAACAACATATTATCCTACATATTCAATTCTTCCTCTGGATGATGTCCATTTAAGGTATGGAAAAGTGCTTAAGAAGGATTCTCCTCCAATTATAGAAGAACCAGGTGAACAAGGGGAATCATCTGAAACAACACAAACTAAGGTACAAAATCAGAAAGGAGCAAATATTACACAAACACCACCTTATCCTGAAAGGTTGGTAGAACAACAAATTCAAAATCAAATAACCCTTCCTGAATTTGATATCTTAGATGAGTTAAAAAATGCATATGTTAAGATTCCTTTATTAACAGCCATTAAAGAAATACCGATATATGCAAAGACAATAAAGGAACTGTGCATTAGGAAAGAAAGAAAGAAAAAGGATCCTGCAACAATCCAAGTCATTGGTAAATTAGCAAGTCTCATGTCTACTCAAACTGTAATAGAAAAATATATTGATCCCGGTATCCCAATGGTTACCATATCAATAAATAATTTCTCTGTACCTAACACATTAATAGACTTGGGAGCAGCTATCAATGTAATGACAATGGAAACAATGAAAACTTTGCAATTAAACAACATTAGATCGACCTCAACAGTCTTGGAATTAGCAGATAGATCTAAGGTTGTTCCTGAAGGAATGTTAGAAGATATCATAGTTTCCTTGGATTCATGGGAATATCCTGTTGACTTCTTGATCTTGCAACCAAAGACAAACTTGGGAGGACATCCTCTGATATTAGGCAGACCATGGTTAGCCACTGCAGATGCCTTCATAGGATGCAGATCTGGAAGTATGATAATTTCACATGGAGATGAGAGGAAGCATGTCACTCTTTATTCACATGCACAAACCACTTCTTTAGAATCAATACTTGAAACCCAGGAAAAGCAACAAACAAAAGCAGTTTTAAGTATCAATCAATTCTTTGATTTTAGAGAAGAAGAGGAGAATGAAGATCTGATGGACCTTTTTATCTCAGAACCAAGTATTTCAGAGCAGCTTAGGAAAGTTCAATATGAAGCTGCAAATGAACTTTTGAATCAATGTTTTCAGGAAACATGTACTATTCGAACTTTGAAGAATTCTTTGGGAGACATATTTCCTGTAAACACAATTAGCAACCCAATAATCAAAACAATTGAGGTACATCCTGGAAAACATTTAAATATTGGAAACCAGCTGCAATCAAAACAAGAACAAGAGGTAATTGCATTACTACAGAAATACTCAAAAGCATTTGCCTGGGATTACACTCACATGCAAGGAATCCATCCTAACACATGTATCCACCACATCTATACAGATGATAAACTTAAACCTGTTAGACAACCACAAAGAAGAATGAATCCAATGATGAAAGAAATAGTGAAAGAAGAACTGCAAAAACTGCTAAATGTTGGATTCATCTATCCTATTTCAGATAGTCAATGGGTTTCACCACTGGTTGTTGTACCAAAGAAAAATGGAAAATGGAGGGTATGTATAGATTACCGAGAATTAAACAAGGCTACATTGAAAGACCATTTTCCTCTACCATTCATTGACCAGGTGCTAGATTCTTTGGCCGGAAAGAAATACTTCTCTTTCTTGGATGGGTTTAGTGGGTACAATCAGATTAGAATAGCAACAGAAGACCAAGACAAAACTACATTTAGTTGCCCTTGGGGAACCTATGCATATAATGTTTTGCCATTTGGTTTATGCAATGCACCTGCAACTTTTCAAAGAGCAGTGCTTGCGATATTTGCTGATCTAGTCCATGAATGTGTAGAAGTTTATATGGATGACTTCACAGTGTATGGAAACACATATGATGATTGTCTGAATAATCTTGAGGAAGTCTTGAAGCGATGTATCGAAACAAATCTGTCATTAAGTAATGAAAAATGCTATATGATGTTAATAGAGGGTATAGTTCTGGGACACCATATTTCTGGCTCCGGAATTAAGGTGGATCCAACCAAAATTCAAGTCCTAGTTAACTTAATGCCACCTACAACTCAAAAGGAGGTTAGAAGTTTCTTGGGCTATGCAGGCTATTACAGAAGATTCATAGAAAACTTTAGCAAAATAGCTCAACCCCTGTTTAAACTTTTAGCAAAAGATGTTGAATTCCAATGGACGAATAGCTGTCAGAATGCTTTTCAAATTTTAAAAGATAAACTGTCAGTGGCACCCATACTTCGAGGACCAAATTGGTCTTTTCCTTTTCATATTTCCACTGACGCATCAGACACTGCAATAGGTGCCTCTTTGGGGCAGAAAGAAAATTTGTTCAACTATGCAATATACTTTATCAGTAAGAATTTGACACCTGCAGAAACAAACTATACAGTCACTGAAAAGGAAATGTTAGCCGTCATACATGCAGTAAACAAATTCAGGCATTACATCACAGGATATCAAGTTTTTATTCACACAGATCACTCAACAATAAAATACTTGATGAAAAAACCCATCACTAATGGACGAATTACTAGATGGCTCCTGTTATTGCAAGAATTTAACATTACAATCCAAGACCAGCCAGGTAAAGAAAACCAGGTGGCTGACTTTCTGTCCCGCATCCAATCACCTGAAGACCCAAATCCAGTTATAGACAACTTCCTTGATGAACATATGTTTGCCATAGCAGTTAAAACACCTTGGTTTGCAGATATTGCCAATTACTTGTCATCTGGAAAATTTCCAACTCAATTCACTAGCAAGCAAAGAAAGAAAATTGTTAGAGAAAGTTCTAGGTATAGCTGGGTGAATGGTGATTTGTTTTATACAGGTTCAGATCTAATGATTAGAAAGTGTGTGCGTGAAGATGAAATACTAGATATTCTCAGGGCATGTCATGACGAACCATGTGGTGGTCATTTTGCAGACAAGCGAACAGCATATAAAGTGTTGCAATTGGGCTATTACTGGCCATCTATCTTCAAGGATTCTAAGGCATATGTCAAACAGTGTGACAGTTGCCAAAGAATAGGGAGACCCATCATGTCAGATGAAATGCCGCTCAAGCCACAAGTCCTCATTGAGCCATTTGAACAGTGGGCACTTGATTTTGTTGGACCCATTAATCCACCATCAAGTGGAAAAAGATACATCCTAGTGTGCACAGATTATGTAACAAAATGGGTGGAAGCCAAAGTAGTGAGCAGAGCAACAGAGGACACAGTGGTTACCTTCCTCTTTGAAGAAATTTTTGTGAGATATGGAGTTCCAAGACAAATAGTGACAGATCAAGGAACGCAGTTTACCTCAAAGTTAGTGCGGGATTTGACAGAGAAATATAAGATAAAGCATAGGAAGTCTACTCCATATCATCCTCAGGAAAATGGTCAGGTAGAATCCACAAAAAAAGTCTTAGAAAATATCATGACTAAGACAGTGCAGCAGAATAGGAAAGATTGGTCTGAAAAGTTGAAGGATGCATTATGGGCCTACAAAATCACATGGAAAAACACAACTGGTTTTAGTCCATACCAGTTGGTCTATGGGAAAGAAGCCTTGTTGCCTATTGAATTTCAGATACAAACCTATAGACTAGCAGCAGAATTGGGCATGGACCTGACTGAAGCACAGCAACAAAGGATCATGGAACTCAACCAATTGGATGAACATCGTCAACAAGCAATTGAACAGACAGCTTTAGTACAGCAACAGAGAATCAAATGGCATGATAGATACATAAAGACAAAGACATTTCATAAGGGAGACTGGGCCTAATTATTTGACTCCAAATTCAAGGATTTCAAAGCGAAATTTACAACACACTGGCTAGGGCCATATGAAATCGAGGAGATATTTGACAACAGAGCAGTGAAGATAAAGAACATTGACCAGGACCCCACCTCATTTGTTGTAAATGGTCATAGGTTGAAAGTTTATCATCAGCCTATTAGTAAAGAGACATTCATGAAACAACTGGTAGAAGAATCAGGACTAGAAATTATGGCTCTGCCATCTTCCAGTTCAGAAAAAGAATCAAAAAATAGTAAAAAAATATATATATATAAAAAAAACATAAAAAAAAAAGAGAAAAAGATATATGAAAAAAAAAACAAAACAAAAAAATAAATTGTTTGCTGGTGAAAACTAGGCAACTGGCACTAAGCAAACATGAATTCATAGGGGAAAACCAGGGAAACTTGGACTCTATGAATTCTGTATTCTTGTTTTACTACTCTCACACAATTTCAATGCAGGACCTTTCCACAATTGACTTGAGGACAAGTCAAACATTCAACAAGGGAGAGTCTTGTAGCAAGCTTTTAGCTGCCACAGCTAAGGGATTGTGTTGTCCACTTTGGACCTGAAGCAAATTTGTTGCAGCAGAACCTGAAGGGACCTGAGCTGAAACATTATTACAGAAGGGACCTGAAGCAAACTTAGTTGCAGCAGATCAAATCATTCCAGAAGCATTGCAGAGGGACCTGAGATGAAACATTATTCAGTGGGACCTGAAGCAAACTTAGTTGCAGCAGAACCAGATCAGAGCCGACATAATCTATCAGAAGCATTGCAGAGGGACCTGAAAAAAGAAACATTATTCAAAGGGACCTGAACAATTCAAGAAATGGAGCATAGTAAACAAGGAGCAGTAATAAAATTCTACTTTTCATCTATCCACAACATTTTGGATTCCATTCCACCTGAACAAATAGCATTCAGCATTCCACCTGTACAAACAACATTCAACATTCCGCCTGTACAAACAATAGCAAGGGAGTATATTCATAGCCATTTTGTGCTTGAAATTCAATTTTTTTTTAGAAACTTCTAGTTTTGATCTAATTGAAGTTAGTATCTGCAAATATTCATTCCCAATATATACCCCACATTCCCTATTCATATTCCATTTCATTCACATAAATTTCCCTATGTATTTTCCTTAAACGCAAAAGGATCAAACTGGGACCACTCTTTTCACCTGCACATGAACTCAAAGCATTAGAATGATTATAATTTTAAACATGACCCCAATGGTCATTTTAAAATTATAAAGCTATGTTATAAAGGTATGCGCTAAAGTTATCAAAGCATTGAACATATACGTCATAGGTTATATGAGCGCTAAAGCTATTTTTCAAATGTGCATAAACTAATAATGTTGCAAAAAGAATATAGTATGGGCATATATCAAAGGTATTGGGTATAAAGTATTGCGCATACAATATGGAGATATAAGGAATATATATAACCAAATGCGCATATCCAAACAACCAAAAAGCATATAACATAGTGATAAAAGGCCGCGGGCAATGTAATGATACAAGTGGAGGATGTAATGATACAAGTGGAGGCTGTAAGCATTCAAACACGATGGTGAGAGAAACTATGGTATGGATATATATTTCAAAAGCATATATATTTGAACGCGTTATGGCATATATATTTCAAACGCACCAAACTATGGTATAAAATTAAAAGTGCAAAGGTTATAAAATTCAACCATAAGCTTTGGGCGCATATCATATGGAGCATAAGGTATATATTGGCATAGTTGTGCACAAGCCATATGATAATGATCAGACAGCAGTGCGGAAGCCAAGTAATGAAACGCCATATGCAAAGGTCGTTGTAATGAAGACGCACGACGGTGACCGTAATCAACAAACATTGCAGTAAAGAATAAAATGATAGACCATAAGCGCCACGCAGGCCAACACACAGGTACGGTGGTGACACGGTGTTCTGGCCGTTTGTGGGTATTGGATGATGGAGCGGCGGAAGGTATGCATTTGAAACAACCATACGGCCATCCTCATGACTCAGTCGGGCGACTGAGTCAATGTGGACGGCCATGTAACCACGTATACCAATGAATGAAACGCAGGGTACTGTGAGGAAACGTTCATAAGAAACCTTCCCTATGCTGTTCAAACCACCATTCCTCATTGCCAGAGCTCAGAAAGTCGAGTTTGAACCCGAAACATAGCAAAAGGAGAAAGGAGTGTGTTGAGGGAGATTTTAAAGGCAAAATCTGAGTCGTATGAGTAGAAGAAGCCGAGTTTTGCAAGCAAACAAGGTAAGAACTCGAGTTTATTTCGCTCGGCGACTGTAGATAGGGATGAGTTCGCCATTAACTCACAAGATTTCGTTGCTTTGACACCAGTTCGACTGACCGAGGAAGGAGGGATTTGAAGTGTTTGTTTGCATCCCATGCGGCCAGTGACAGTCAGGTAACACTAAAACCGGGATAACTCCAAGTCTGCAGCACGTATGGATAGATTGAACAGATATTTATGCGTAGATTATGGTGTAGAAACAATGGTCAATCGCCCAGCATTTAAAGTTATATGTTGCATGCATAACACGATAAGAGGAGTTTGAGTTAAATGTGGAACCTAATGCATCAAACGCGGAGAGTTAGTTTGAATGCTGAGCGCTAAGGGTTGTCATATGTATGAGCGCTGCTTGTTAAACCATTGTTGCATTTAACCTTCATTTGTTTGCTGCGAGCTAAGTCTCTTTCATATGCATGATTAATACGATTTTGTTGTGCGCAATTGTCATTGGCTGCCAATAGAGGAACGCATAAATCATGGAATGTTTGTCATATGCATATGGATACATGTTTGCTCAGAACAGAGGACGCATTAAATTGCCGAGTGTTGTCATATGCGTTGTGAAATGCATTAAATCAGATTGTTGAAGTGTTGTTATATGTGTATGGGCTGTAAACCGAGTGCGCATTGGTATATGCCGAGAGGATTGTCAAATAAAAACAGAGGAATGCTGTAGGGTGCATATTCAAAACAAGTCAAATGCATTCATGCTTCACTGTGCGCCTATGTATTAAAATTTTAATATATTTGTGCCATTGAAATGCGTGGGATTGCCTGCATATATGCTATATTGACTGCAAATCATAGTTGAATGTCGAATTTGCATTGTTTGTGCCTTGAGGCCGAGAGTTGCATAGTCTGCGTTTTTAAAAAAAAAAATTGTTTGACATTTGTTATAAGCAGTAGGGAATATGAGGCCGAGCGCATGTGATTAGTCCTCTAGGCTTATAACTCTGTGTGCAGTATTTACACAATCATATTTTTATAAAAAAAATGAATGATGAAAAGGATTGAGGCCGAGAGCAATTTGCTAGTTTATACAGTCATTTTTTTGAGAATTTGTTGAAAGGCCAGAGCAATTTGCTGCATTACAGTCAAATTTTGTTGAGATTTCTTGAGAGGCCGAGAGCAATTTGTGCATTACACAGTCATTTTGTTCTCTTTGTGAATCGGCAGAGAATGTTTTGGAAGAGCTGTTGAGAGGCCGAGAGCAAAATTTTTCAAGTTTTTGTTTAAATACATAGTAACACATGTTATTTTGAGATTGAGAAAACATGGTTATTGCTGCATGTGTATTTACTTTTCAAAAGCAAACAGAAAACAGTGTATTGATAGAAGATATTCAGGTGTTGTGTGCCTTAAACAGGGAATTGAAACAGAGTTTGTGCAGAGGAAAGACAATAGAGGTTAAAGAGGACAGAGTCAAACAGATTAAAGTTGAGTCAGAGGGAGAAGGTAAGCCTCGTTGCTTCTACAATTTCATTTAAAAACAATAGTCATAATTTTTGTTAAAATGAAGTTAGTAACAGTAGAGGATTATATTGATTGGTTCACAGAAATCATGACAAACCGGGTAGAACCAAAATTTCAAATAGAGAGTTGGAGCAAAGAAACTGTAGAGAAACTGTATCAGTCAGGGATGATAGGATTTCTACAGAAATTTAATGGCTATTCTGATCAGATAACTAAAGATTTCATCAATAATTTCAGTCAAGACCAAACTCAAGTAGGAGAAATCAGTGTCCCAGTAACTCAAGAGTACTTGTCCAAAGCCTTAGAGTTGCCGATGATAGGGGAAAAGTATCACAAAGGTTTACATTTCAAGGAGAAAGGGTGGACTTTCTTCCTTGAAAAGAACCGAAAGGGGACATTTGATAGAACTAAGGGGATACCCAGGGAGTGGTTCAATGAACCATGGAAGGAACTAGTCTTGATTGTTCAGAAGTTTTTGACATGTGATCGTGGATACAACATTGCTCATTTATATCATGTTAGATTACTACAGCATATCAAAGGAGATGATAGAATTAACTTACCATATTTCCTGTACAAAAGTCTTGTAAAAATGATTGAAACAGTGAAAGAAGAAAATAGGCCAAGGTCAGCACAGATCTATCATCAGGGGTTAATTAAAATCTTAGTGGAATACCAGGTGAAATCAAAGGGCCTAGAATGGAAAGAATTCATGCATAAATATCATTTTACTGAACAGCTTATTGATATACAGGACAAGGTAGAACAGGAAAGTAGAAGCATGATGAATTCTCCCCTATATCCAAGAACAAGAGCTAGAAATATGGCCATGCATGAGACTGAAACATCTTTTATGTCTGTTCATAGGAATAGAAATTCTATTGATCTTGAGAAAGAAGTAGAAGCTTATTCTCCTAGGAAACCAGAAGAACAGGATATAGCACAAGAACCCCTTGAAAGGGATTCCATATA
Source organism: Pinus tabuliformis (assembly GCA_031772625.1). Classification (NCBI taxonomy): domain Eukaryota; kingdom Viridiplantae; phylum Streptophyta; class Pinopsida; order Pinales; family Pinaceae; genus Pinus; species Pinus tabuliformis. The sequence continues at coordinate 1,000,463,818 of CM062813.1, read as the reverse complement.
TAATGATGCAGGGGAATCATTAATGAAAACCACCCAGGATTTTGAAAAGGAAATTCATTTGGCCAAAATCCAAGACTTAACAGATAAGATAGAAATAAGCAAAATTGTGGAAAAGGAATTAAAATCAGAGAATAAGGCACAGAAAATGGACAATGCAAAACTAATGAAAACAAATGAAAAGTTACAAGAAGAAATAAGCATGTTGAAAAGGAGAAATGAATTGCTTTCCAAACAGGCATTCCAGTGGTTAAAAGATAAAAACATGTGGAAAGCTAAATATGAAAAACAAAAGGTTAAAGCAGCAATGTTAAAGGCAAAACAGGAATCAGAATCTGATTGTGTGAACAGGGAAACAACTACAGGTACAACATCCACTTCAGAGGGCAGAAGGTCCAAGAGGAGCAAGCAAGCATGGGGACATGCTTGATCATAAGCATGGGAGAGATGTTGGGCTTCAGTTTTGATCTTATTTTGCTTTGAGAAACTTACCTAACTATCCATTTATCCTTCATTTTCACTTCATCCATTTCATTTTAATGAATATTTGATGTCTAATCAGGTATTTAGCTTTAATTTGTCAATTTCTAAAGTTTTTATAAAAGTTTGATTTTAAGTGCAATTTTGGCAATTTCAGAAATTCCCGTAATCACTTCATGGTTGATATGGATGCAGGCCACTTCAGCATGAATGGGATGCATGAATAGGAAGCTTGGGAACTAGGACCAAGCCACCTATGCTTGGTTCCAACAGAACGAGCTTTATTATGCCTTTTTGGAGCTAGTCAATCATGACTAGTCATCCAGAAATCCCATCTAAATAGGGTTGTTTTGGGATTCCAAGATATTAGTCATATTTCTTGGGATGAGGGAGGTGGATTCGACTTGGATAGGTGGATTAGAGTAGATATGTTTGTTAGAGTGATTTTAGATCAGTTGGTTTCATGAACTCCTTATTTAAGAGCCACACTTTGATGGCTCAACACAATTGACATATGATACTTTTATGCTGTAATATTTTTGGTTTGAAGACTTAATTTGAAGACTTGTGTTACTATTATTTTTGCTGCTCAATACATGGATGTGTGACTGATATAAATATTCTGATATCATCTTCAAAAGTGTGCAAGGCAAGGGTGGAGGGCCCCCACTCCAAGCTAAGTACACTTCCAAGTTAAACTAGTTTTATTTCATTGCAAATCTGGTTGATGGTAGCTTTAGTTTTTCAAAGTCTTATTTCAGATTGCATCATGGTTATGAATAGTGATTGATTTCATTTGTTAATGGTTTATTCATCATCTAATTGAGTTGGGAAACAAGTGTTCAAGTTGGGCATTCTCTCTATGAAATGGTGAATTAGAATTAGTCTCTTTTGTTTACATGCAAATAGTTTGTTTCCATTTAGATTTATATCTTGAGATGAATGAGTTATGTTGGAAAACCTTAAGTGTCTCTTAAGTTAAGAGCCTTTTTCATGTATTATTTATGCATCTTTAGTTTCTGGTTATCATCTCTAATTCATTAAGTAATAACTGAGGTGGAAGTAGACTTCTTGAGTCAAGAACTCTTTCAATGTTTCCTCTTTTAAGCTGATTGAATCAAGAGTTTTAAGATATATTTTCTCTTAGTTTTTAATCATTTATCTTTCGAGGTTGGTTATATTAGATCTTCACAAATAGTGAATTTTCCTCAAAGAATAAACAACCCGGATTGATAGTAAATAATTGTGTTAGTTTAGGAACATAAATTAGCTCAACACATACCTTGTTATAGGTTGATGACTTATAGGACATTTACAGGTTGGTGATCTGGAATTGGTTGTACGCGAGTTTCATAAGGAGTATCCGCGTATATATGCAGGTTTCTATGGATACAGTCGCGTATATGTTGGTTTGAATAAAATCAGTAGGCCAGACTCTGGGTGAGAAGAGTCTGATATGGGTCTGAGAGAGACCATCTGGCACAGGTTCAGGGGGAGCAGATTAACTTCTAATAATGCATTGTTGGCATTACCTTAGAAGCTCTTGGTTCGTGTACACAAGCTGTTTTGGTTAAAACAGGTGCAGAAGGAGAACAGAAGGAGATCATGGTTGCTGATCTGAAAAGTGTTTGACAGATGCTACTCCTATCAGTTATTGGTGACTTTCATAAGTCTTGCTCTAGATATTTTGTCTCTATGTCATGTATCTCTTTTATGGTGTCAAGGTCATGTAACGGCCTATATTGGTTTCCCCACTATGCCTGGGATGAAGATGTAATGTTCTTGTTTTATCTTTTGATGTATCCCCACTTGGTTGGGAAATGGACGTATGTATGAGCCCTTGGTGATAGGAAGGTCATTTATGATAGAGTCATGCTCTTCTTGTAAAACATCTTTTTGCAGACCTTGCTTATAGACAGGGGGAGCATGAACAACACACTTTAGCAGAGCAGAGACTCAGCATGTACTCAGGGGGAGCATGGACAGATAGGTACACCTTGGCATATACAAAGGGGGAGCTCATTCAGAAATTTCAGCAGCACTCAGGGGAATATGGACAGCAAAATGTTCAGCAAAGGAAGAGAATATCTTGGTCTGCCCTTTGCCCTTGATGTCAAAGGGGGAGAGTGATTTGGTGTTGTTGCCATCAAGTCCAAAGGGGAAGATTGTTGGCATTATGATGCATGTGTTGTAATTGATGGCAAACAACTCATAGAAGATCAACTCACTTATATATATCTAGATGAATCCACGGAAGATATATCAGATGACAATTCTCAGTATGACAAGTCCAAAGGGGGAGATTGTTGGCATTATGAGACAAGTGTTGTCCTTGATGGAAAATCACACAAATGATAAATTATAGTGCAGCAAATTTATTTGATAAATTATAATGCAACAATTTTTCCTTCATGTAGAGAAAAGTTCATGCACTTTTATGCAGAGAAAAGTTTATTTCATGTAGAGAAAAGTTCACACACTTTTGTGCAGAGAAAAGTTTATTTCATGGAGAGAAAAGTTCACGGAATTTTATGCAGAGAAAAGTCTATTTCATGTAGAGAAAAAGTTCACGCACTTTCATGCAGAGAAAAATTCCTTTCATGAAGAGAAAATTTCATGCACTTTCATGGTTGGCTCATGGTATTAGTCCAACAGTTTTTTGATCCTATGGTTTTGGACCGTGGTATTGAGAAAGGACTAAGGCTATAAAATAGGAAGGAGATCATTTGGCAAAGCATCTTCTGAATTATTGAATATCTGATAAAGTGCTAGATCTGGAATACTGTGATTGGGTTATGGTGCAGATCTGGATCTGAGCTAAAGAGGGATCTCACCGGTTGATGGAGAACAAGATCTAAGGATAGATCGGGATCAAATGGTTTGAAATGAACTATCTCTATATATTTGATTATGCATATTCTAAATCTGTATACTGACGCTTGTAATGATCTAAACTGGGTATAACTTAAGTTTGAAATCGCTGCAAGTCATGTTTGAATATTTATAGATCTGTACGTGGGTTGGCTTTGGTGTAAGTGTGTATGTATGCAGGTTTGGTTCATTGTAGTAGCGTATACAATTTGAGCTATGATATTTGAAGTCACAGGTGGTTCTGGTTGTTGATGGGTTCTGATGACAATTTAAAGGTGTCAGTATTCTGCATATCCTGTTTGGTTGATTGTGTTTAGCTTCAGTATTGATGGATGAGAACTAATATTGGATTAGGATCATAATGACTCATATTTATGTGATCTGATGGACTAGATATGGGTGCTAACACATATACTATCCTTGTATATGTATTGATATGGTGTTTGGGTGATTCAGAAGATTGATTGATTATGTGCTTCAATGATATTAATGGATCCAGTATGAAAATTGGATAAAACGTGGCCTTTCAGATTATGTGTTGTGCTTCAGGAGTATCTAGTCTGAAAATGTATGAAACGTGGTACCTGGAGGAGAGAAGATTGTAGGCCAGCGCCTATGTACTAGTATCTTAGCTAGTACAAGAGCTAAGGGGGTGGTAGCTCCCTTCCAGTAGCAGTTGAAAACTTTGGAGCATTGTAGCAGGTAGCAGCCTGCGTACTAGTAAATGGATCGGCTAGTACAAGAACTATGCGGGTTGTAGCTCCCTTCCAGGAGAGACTGGAGAACGAGAGAGTGTTGTAGCTCTCTGCAGGTAGAAGCCTGCATACTGGTATAAGACTGCACCAATACAAAAATATTGTAAAAGGATTTTCTTATTAAGAAGAAGATTGAGATGACTTGCAGCAGATGGTTTTCTCCCAAATTGGGTTTCCACCTTATATCATGGGGTTCATGTGTGTGGCTTATGTGTGATGATATTTTCTATTTTACTGCACCTATTTACTGTTAATATGGTTGATAATGTTCTAATGCACTCATTAAGGATCAACTAACTGAATCATAAGAAGTTGAGGAAGTCGCATATATGAATCTGAATATGGAAATGAAAAAGGTTTTATTGATGTGATAATACTGATTCACCCCCCCCTGTTATAGACATTTTTGTGCCTTACAACATTGATCATGAAATGTCCATAACCCAAGGGATCCAAAGTCCCTAAATGAGTTGTTCCTACCCCTAAAGGAACAAGGTCAACCAATGACAGCTTCTCCCAGAAGTTCTCCACCAAAAACCACTCAAAAGCAGTCAATTCAGGATCAATTCAGAGTCTCCACTAGATGTCTACGCTGAAATGCAGAGATTACACTAGCTAGGTGCACTGCAACGCAGGTAGAATAACTACCAGGGTGTGCTGAGCAGGAAATGACAAATGGCAAGTTCATTCAACGAGGTGGAAAGACCCTGGAAGCTTCCAGAATATTCTCCAATGACACTTGCCTCAATGAATTCCACTAATGATGAGTAAGAGGTTCTCAACCTCCAAGTGGAAGCAAGAACTGACAGAGAGAAGCCACAAGGCAAAAGATGAGCTAACTCATCCTCTCTGCTCACATCTATATATGGATCTCTCACCCAGAGGTTCAGGAGGCTGGAATTTGGTATTTTGCAGAGAATTGCTGTTGGTTTGAGATTGACGTTAGCACATTGGGTGATTTATGCTTTGTTGGAGGAGAGGAAGGGATTCCATCGCTGGGAGGTAGATGCTGGATTGGAACTCACTTGGTTGTATCTCCTCTCAGACTTTATTATCTTATCAATAAACTATTTGAGTTTCTCCTACATGTTGTATACCAATGATGTTTTGTTATGCTTACATGTTTAGCTTAATATGATCTTGAGCTTTTTATGAATGTATATCTGTATCTTTGTGTAGTTCCTCTTTCTTGTGATCTTGCAGGAATTCGGTGAAGCTGGGCCGGGGAAGGAGCAAGAAGCTGGGAGCTACTGAAGAGAGGAGTGATTTGGATCGACAAAACTAGCGGAAGATACAGGTTAGTTAGATCTTTCTTCCTCACTTACATTCCATAAAGAAGAATACTTGAATAAGTTTACCTATTTGTTGCTAAGGCACTATCACCTCTTAGAGTGGGATAGGGGCATTCCATATTGGATACTTTTCCCAACAACAAATTGGCGACTCCGCTGGGGATCGTATCTTGTTGGTTTATTTGTGTTTTTGGTCTTGTTCTTCTCATAAACTCAGGAATGTTGAATCGAAATGCACTTGCCATTTTCAAGTGCAAAGTAGAGATCTGTCACTCTAGTCCACTCACTGGGCCTCTTTTTATGATCTGAACAAACTGATACACAAGTGCTCTAACAGCCCTTTGTGATAGATCTTAGTCCTCCTATAAATCATCCTCCTAATTGTACCTAATTGATAGCTTTGATTTGGCCAAAAACTGTTGATTTAACTGCAAACCGTAACCCAGAACCCAGAAACAACTCTCGTTTCTGCTTCAGCGCAGACTCTGTGAAGAGGTTCTACATTTCAACGCAGGTCTTGTGAAGGCTACCTGCGCTGAATGTCAAAACCTCTGTGTTGGGAGTGCGCTGAACAGTCTTTGCCTTGTGTAGCTGTGGTTCTTTGTTTCTTTTAGCTCAGTTTCATCTCTGTTTTTTGCAGCCTGTTATCAGTCAGTGTACCTATCTGAAACCCCTTTTCTTTGCCTCAATTCTGCCTCAGTTGTATAAAGAAACTGTATTTTCTCTTTGTGTATTTGTTACATCATCTACAATTTCTCATTACAAAAGTAAACTAGTCATACTGTCGCCCCTAGATCTAGACCTGTCGTAAGTGTCGTTTTGATCTGAGCAGTGACTTTGTTTGCTGTTCACAGTTGATTGAGCTTTTACTTTTGTCGTTTGGTTTGAATTTATGCATTTCTAGTGTCGAAACAAGTAAATCATAAGGTGTCGTAATCATCTTTTTGATTTTGAGAAAGGAACTTGTTTTTGTTTTCACTTGAAATCGAATTCAAATTTATACAACAGCTTTCTTTTTAGGCATCAATATTAAGGAAGTGAAAATAAATACATGCATTTGTGCATTTGCATTTTGATAGTTTGCATGCTTTGATTTAGGGAAAAGTGCATTACACTGTGCTCTATGCTCTTTGAGAAATGTTGTATCTTCCTTTTCCCCTTGTAGCTAGGATTTTCATTGTTGAAAAGATATAAAGCTTGCTTATCATCTTTAGACTGCATTTAGGAATTGTATCATACATCTCGTGGTGATCCAAAAAGGCAAACTTCTAAGAAAGATCAACCTAAAATAAATTCAATGAACTTAACAATGCTTTGTAACTTAACGCACAACATAGAGGTCTAGGCTAGAGACGTGTTCCGGCGTCGTAAAACCTGGTGACTGTCGATCTCGCTGATGGTTGGGTGATTCCTCCTGAGGGACGATAGCGCCAGTACGGATTGTACTCACACATACCGTCGAGTATATATTGGGAGACCCCTATAGGCATAAAACCTCTATCCTTAGGAAGCCGTGTCGGCCGCCCTACTGATCGCAATGCACTGAACACAACATTCAGGAAGATTGACCGCCCGTACCTTAAAAAATATTCTGCGGTTTTGCAAAAAGTTTGGCACACCCTCTACCTAGAACTCCAGAGCAGTTCCTTTTGGCCTTTTTCAGACTCTATAACGGAAAAAGTCCATCCGAGCATTTGTCACTTCGGGCTCGTTAAAACATCGAAGGAGACTAGATTCATCTTTAGCTTTTTCTCGACTCTTTAAAATTGAAAAAGAAAGTTGTGTCTAAAGCGTCTAAAAATTCATTTAATTCGGAAACACACTTTCCCCTTTTTGTATTTTGGTTGATCGAGTAATCCGCAATCGTGGAAGAAAGTCAATTGAAACCCCGTCGTTCGCGGAGGCTTACGAGTCAACCGTCTTTGTCTCCAGAATCGAAAACAATACGGACAAAGCGAACTCATTTAACCGGTTCAAAATCTCCTATAAAAGTTAGAACAAGTGTTCCAACAACATCCGAGACTCCGGTTACTCCAAACATTTATGGAAACCCTGCCTCTACAGAAGAATTTCAACAGCCACAGAGGGACAGTGATATTGATCCTAGTCTGAAAGCAAACACTTGTGTTACTGAACCAGTTCCATCTGTAATTGGTTCAGAGAGTCTTGTTCCTCAAACATCTGTTGCTGTTGATTCAACCCCTTCTTCCGCACTAGAAATATTTTACGGACCTGACGGTCTTCCCCTTCTAGCTGGTTTGATTGCGATAGAGGAAATTGTAGAAGATCCACAAGTAAGTACTCCAACACATTTTGGAGTCGGGGTCACTCTATTTCCTTCGACATCAGAAGTTAGTCTACCAGCAGCGGAAGTTCCTGTAGAATCGCTAGGTAATCTTTTGGATAGACTCAAAATGTCTGAACAACCGTCAACATCTAGGACTGTGTTGAATGACACAGCGACAACAGAACTCCCTGCCGTCACTCCAACAATGTTTGCCGGCATACCATCTGTCCCGACTAGCTCACAACCGCTAGAAGGAGTTCACCCAGGGACTATTTCGATAGTGTGGTCCGTTCCTGTTTGTTCCTCAGGAATAATATCTGGCAACTCTTATGTTGAGACTCGCCAAATTGATCCATTTGGAGGTCAATTTGTGTTATGTACCTAGGGGGGATAATATGGGGTACCAAGGGAGGTACCCAAGGTAATAATGTAATAATGGGATGGGCCATAGTAATAAATAAGGTGGTTAACCCATGTCATGTAAGGGACCACAAGTAGTTAATAATAATGTAATGGGCCCATGGTATTAGTTGATGGTATGAGGAAACCATGGTAATGATGCATGGTATTGTATCTATGAGGCCTATATAGAGGCTAGAGACTCCACATGGAGAGATATGAAGATGAAGTGAAGTATTATTGTATGAACAAGATATGGCTTGTGGAGTGCTAAGGAGTGAATGTATGGTGTTGCCCTACCATAAGGGTTTTGATAATAAAGAATCATTTCATCTTATTCTTGGGTTTATTTGCATTATCTTATATTTTCATATCAGATCTATAGTATTTCTGGGTTAGATCTACAACAATTGGTATCAGAGCTACAACAATTTGGGCAATCCAACCCCCAAGGACAGACAATCCCCTTGAGTTCTGGATTGCCACCGTATGGGTGGCAGTATGCCCTTTCATTACCCCCTCCGGGAGGATATCCATACGAGAGTTCACAACAGTATTCAGGTTATACTGGAGTTACATCAAGTGGTTGGGTACCTATGCTACCTCAACAACCAAGGGTTGTGTATTCTATGCAACAATGTGTACCTATGTCGAACATTCCTACAACACCAGCTATTGTAACAGTGTCCCACGTTCAAACGTTGCATGTTGTATGTCAACCTCAGATTTCTCAGGTTGTAATGCAACAACCCCTTGACCCTGTGACTCAACCACAATCACTAACTGGTGGGGCGACACAGGTCCAAACGGTTACAATTACCCCACACCTTGGTCCAACGGTTAGTATAGTGCAACAGAACATGGATTCGCAACCATGGCTGGTGCAATATCAACAACCATAATTCCAAAAAATATACCAAGGTTCTGAGCAGCCGATCTTTGCGAACAGTGGACAGCCGTACATTCAAAATGGTCAAAATCAACCGCTTTACGGTGGTCATGTCCACCAACCATATCAGTCATACCAGCATCAATTACATTATGCTGGTATGCAAAGGCCAACTGCTCAGGCAATTCCATCGTATCCTGGGTATGGTTCACCTAACCTGAATCAACAGTTACCATTCGTGGTGACTTTAGAGTTACCCGATTTACACCGGTTGATAAACGATCCAATTGCTTACGCCCCTTGGTGGCTAGTGATTCCTCACAAACTTCCTTCACACATTCCTAAATTTAATGGAAATCCAGGTGAGGACCCATCGAATCATGTGATGACATTTCATCTATGGTGTTCATCAAACGCCCTAAACGATGATTTGATAAGGCTTCGCCTTTTTCAGAGGACGTTAACGGGTCCAGCGGAAAAATGGTATATTGAATTGCCTAGAGCTTCGTTCGACAATTTCAGCACCTTAGCCACGACTTTCTTAACCCATTTTCAATTACCGATAAGGTATGAAATAGGAACGGAAATCTTAACCAACTTCAAATAGACAACGGACACTCACATATCTGATCATATACATGAGTGGCGACGTCGTCGTAGGATGGTGAAAACATACGTTCCCGATCAGCTATTAGCTGAATGGTTTATCAAGTTGTTACTTCCTGCTATAACGGAAGATGTGGCAAAGGGAAGAGTCGTAACAGAAGAGCAAGTTATCACTCGTGCGCAATATCTAGACTTGGTCTATACTCAGTCTGGCACGCTCTACGACAAAATACCCGACGCCCCTAGACCAGAATTCTCAATTCCTCCTCCTCCTAAATCAAACAATGACTCTCATGCCGGTGATGGCGTGATTGGCACGACAAACGCGAAATCGACAAAGGCCAACTCCAAGAAGGCACGTAAGATTTCAGATCAAAATGCAAAATACGAAATTCTTGCTTCGGAAGTAAATGCCGTATCAGCAGATAAAGGCAAAGAAACCAAACAACCAGGAAGCAAGAAGAAGCAAAAAAAAGGGAAGAAGAAGAAACAGGGTGAGTCATCTCCTGAAAAAACTTCTTCAAACCCTCCTGGAAATAGGAAACTAAAATATCCATGTCAAATATGTGATGAGGATCATCGGACAGGAGAATGTCCATACAAAGCTGAGCTTAAAAGGTTCTTCAAGAGTTCGCAAACCTCAGCTGTGTTAACTGATCCGTTTCCAAATCCAGGACAAAATCTCATTGATAGTGGAAATGCTTCCCCGTCGCAAGTGCTAATGTTGTCAATCTCGAAGCAACAAAATGATGCTTTGATTTCAACAAGGAACAAAGATTACGGGAATCCGCAGATGTCGAACGACAAGGAAAAAGATCAACCAAGCAGTTCGACAACAACTTCGACAGAAGTTGTACCACCCATCATTCCTGAATTAACAATAAAACCGCCAAAGGGAGTAGTACACAAGTCGACATTTAATCCTCGCGCCAGAGCAGCGGAGCATTATAACATAGTGGAAGATTTGGCCCAATCGCCATCCACTATGTTGACTCTTGAAGTACTACAAAATTGCCCATCCCAAAGGCAGGCTTTGTTATCAGCCATTGGTGGGGTTGATCCTAAGGATTCCAATCTTGTATCCTTTGACCACAAAGGATACAATCCTCAGTTACCAGCTCAACTAGCTTTCCTTATCCAAGTGAAAGCCCTCAACAAAACTGTTCACAGAACAATTATTGATGAGGGGGCATCTACATGTATTATGTCGATGAGTTGCTGGAAAACTTTAGGATCTCCAACCTTGTCGCGATCTTCAACAACATTAAAAGCATTCAACGGAAGGACATATACCCCGTATGGTATCCTAAATAACTTGAAGGTTGAACTAGGGGGGAAAATAGTAGAAATAGATGTTGAAGTCATCGATGGGAATCTTGATTACAACATCCTACTAGGAAGACCATGGATCTATGCCATGGCAGCTATTGTGTCGACCTATTTTAGAAAGATTGCATTCCCCTTTCAGAGGGGGATTATGATCATCGACCAACAAAACTTCCTCCCTAATGGTTCAAAAGTTACAGGAAGCATTCCCATGATCCATGGAAGCCCCCATTCGCTTCAGAATATCGGAGTAGGCCTACTAAAAGATCTTATACTAATGGGAACTTTTGTTCTTCCACCTCCAATCGACTTGGCGGAAGTAGCATTGATAGGTACCTGCAATATGATATCTTCCACGAAGATCTCAGAAGACGATATCGACATGGATCATGCAATGGTTTTACCCCCAAGCCCAATAAAAATATTGTAGCAATCAATGTTTTTGGCATGGGAGGCGAACCCAAATCAACTCTCATCAAGCATTTGGGTAGAGAGGTCTAGAGAATATGGTACCCCATTAGATCCTTGGTCGCGAGTGCATGGAACCGACGAAGGAATTCTACAATCAATGTTGATTGAGGGGGCACCATGGAATGATTTCCACCATCGTTCCCTTCTTCCTGATTATGAAGAAGATACTCAAGATGACCTTTATCACCCTTCAGTTTTTGAATTCCTATCAAATACTATAAATACGGTGGATTTTGAGAGAAACTTATCAAATATTGAAGAGACTATAGCCATAAATATCTCGACTAAAACAAATGTTGTAGAGAATATTTATGTCGGCAAAGGTTGTTCTCCTTCAGAACTGGAAATATATAACGCTCTTTTTCACGAGTTAAGAGATGTCTTTGCTTGTTCATATGATGAAATGCCAGGCATCGACTCGAGTATCGTTGAACACGAAATTAAGATGTATCCAGATGTCAAACCGGTATGACAACGGCTCAGGCAGGTGCACCCCAAGAAAGCTCCTACCATTAAGGCAGAAGTTGAAAAACTTCTCCATGCTGGTTTCATCTACCTGGTTCCTCTAACCGATTGGGTATCGAATATCGTCCCTGTTATGAAGAAACAAGGGACAATTAGAGTGTGTGTCGATTATAGGGATGTAAACCAAGCTTGTCCAAAAGACAACTACCCTATACCCTTCATCGACCAGATAATTGATGAATGCGCCGGATGTGAAATCTTTTCATTCATGGATGGATTTTCCGGGTATAATCAAATAAATATCCGCCCACAGGACCAGTCAAAGACTTCATTCATTTGTCCGTGGGGCACATTCGCATATCGAAAATTACCCTTTGGTTTAAAGAACGCAGGGGCGACGTTTCAGAGGGCAATGAATTATGCCTTCCATGACATCAAACACATCGTTCAACCATACCTCAACGACCTTCCGGCTCATTCGCGAAAGCAGACTGATCATCCGCAGCATTTAAGAGCGATATTTCTACGTTGCCGACACTACAAGATATGACTCAATCCTTACAAATGTGTATTTTGCGTCAGTTCTGGTCGTTTACTTGGTTTTGTAGTCTCAAAGGATGGGATTCGTCTTGACCCCTGCAAGGTCTAGGCAATCATCAATTTGCCTCCACCTTCAAATTTGCTTCAGATTCAGAAACTCCAAGGGAAAGCAAACTTTCTGAGGAGGTTCATTCCAAATTACGCCGAACTTGCTAAAGGTTATACACGTCTTTTGAAAAAAGAGGTACCCTTCATCTGGGATCAGGTTGCGCAAGCTTCCTTTGATGCTTTAAAGGATTCCTTAATAAAGGCATCATTAATGTACACACCCGATTATCAAAGAGACTTTAACCTGTATCTGGCTGCAGCAGATACGACCATCGCAATGGTTTTAGTTCAAGAAGTCGATGGAATCAAACATCCTATATATTATTTAAGTAGAAACTTAAATGATACAGAAAGTAAATATTCTTATGTTGAAAAACTAGCGCTTGCAGTTGTTCAAGTGATACAAAGGTTTCGACACTATGTCCTCTTTCGGAAAACTACCATTTTGTCTGATTGCAACCCCGTGACTTATATATTGTTGCGACAGTTGCTGGGGGGCAAATATTCAAAATGGATAGCAATCCTTCAAGAGTCTGATCTGGAATTTGTAAAAACCAAATCAAAGAAAGCTCTAGTTTTCGCAGAATTATTGTGCAATCTCCCATCGTCGTCCAACGATGAAACATCCGAAGAATCAATCGTGGACGAGAATTTGTTTCTGATATCTACAAGCAATGAGTGGTATGGAGATATAATAATTTATCTCCAAACCCAAAAGTTCAGGCCTGACACCTCTCACTCTGAACAAAAACGTATACGATACCAAGCAAAAGACTACATGATCGTCGGTGATATGCTTTACCGTCATGGTATCGATACAGTTCTGAGAAGGTGCCTCACCCATGAGGAGGCCGAAAAATCCCTGAATGAGTGTCATTCAGGCGCGTGTGGGGGGCATCAATCTGGATATGCTAAAGCACAAAAAATCTTACGAGCAGGATACTTCTGGCCAACCATGTTCAAAGATTGCATAACCACAGTCAGAAGTTGCCATGCTTGTCAAATTTTTGATAGCAAAACCAGAAGACCACCTGCACCCTTACAGCCAATATTTGTTGTTGGGCCTTTCGCCAAATGGGGCATCGATTTCATGACATGTAACCCGACCTCGACCGAGGGGCATGGGTATATTATAGTCGCCGTTCACTAATTTACCAAATGGGCCGAGGCGATGCCTACATTAGATAACACTGGTGAAACAACTGCCCTTTTCTTTTTCAATCATGTAGTCGCCAGATTCGGCATACCACAGGCTATAGTTACGGATCATGGATCGCATTTTCGCAATCACATGATGGTTGAATTAGCTACCAAGCTAGGGCTATCTCATGACAACTCTACCCGTATTATCCGCAAGCCAACGGACAAGTTGAAGCGATCAAAAAAGTCCTGAAGCGCTTGTTGCAAAGGATGATCGTAGTTCACAAAAGAAGGTGGCACCTAATCCTGTACTCAGCCTTGTGGGCCTACCGAACGTCGGTAAGGAATGCGACCGGGTTCACGCCTTTCCAACTGGTGTATGGCCTGGAAGTAGTCTTACCAGTCCAGTGTGAAATCTCGTCTCTTAAACTCGCAATTGATCTCCTCCCCGGAACTTTAGAAGAAGAGGCCCATTTCTTGGAATTAATCCAATTGGATGAAACCCGTCATGATGCCGCTTTGGCTAACGAAGCCCATAAGAAACGAGTCAAGGCGCAGTTCAACAAAAATGTCAAACCCCGTGTCTTCTCAGAAGGTGACTTGGTCTTGCTTTACGACCAAGAATCCGATAAATTGGGAGCAGGTAAATTTAATTCTTTATGGATGGGCCCCTATATTTTTAAACGAGTGTTAGCGAAAGGAGCTTACGAGTTAATGGATTATGACGGAATTCCACTGGCGCAACCCCGTAATGGGTTGTACCTCAAGCGTTACTATGCTTAAATAGTAACCAGTATGCTTTTGTTGTATTTTGTTTTCGCTGAAGTGTTTGTTTTGGTTGAGTAATCCACCTTTTTACATTTATTGCATATGTCAAACCTTTTGGCGACATGTGCTGGATATGCCGACGGACCGAGTCGTAGTTCGCGGAACCTGTCCTCTGCAGCCTGGGCCATTTTTTATCCAAGCGGCGAGTTAGTAAGTTTCAGAGGTGTATGTATTGGGCAATCAACGAATAACATCGCTGAGTATAGCGCGTTGATAGAACTACTCTCTGATGCCATCACCCATGGTATATGCCGACTAATCGTCAAGCTAGACTCACAACTCGTAATACTACAACTCAATGGTATATATTCCGTCCGAAATCCAGCCATTTATCGCATGTTTCTAAGGGTTAAGATTTTGGAAAGATAGTTTGATTTAATTCAATACCAGCATATTTCCAGAAACTTAAACACATTAACCGACTCATTAGCAAACTATGTGTTAGATAGACATTTGCGACATTTATAAAAAGAAACACATCATCAACATTGTACATATGGATCATATAACTCAACCAGAATAAAACCCCGAAAATCAAAAAATATATATATATATATATATATATATAAGTTGTTTATGGTTTACATATAATGTTCTGTAACCAAGACAAAATCGGTCGCATGGCCCAAAAACTCAAAAATGTTAGGGGGCACCCTAGTCTAGTGATGCTCATGATAGCACGTCACGGCCTGTGCGATCATGCGTAAGAGACGAGTCCATCGTCTAGGCACACCAGTAGTATGCCGCTGCAACTGTAAAGGTAACTCGTCGATCCTCACATCTGGAATGCCGAGAGTAAGGCTCTCAACCTGCTCCTGCACAGCTGTAAGGGTCTCGGCCACATCAAGGTCACGAAGAATAACCCTCCCAGCAAACTCCCTTGCTGGGGCAGCGACTGGTGCTCTCGGGCGAACTGCTGGATGAACAAGACCAACATCTACATGCACACATGAGTTTGATTAAAGTCTTGATAGAATAAAGCACAAGGACATTATAAATAAAAACAGTAAACAATGATATGGTAAAAAATCAAAACTAGACCATGTTATCGAGCAGTTTTAGCACATAGTTCATGCTCGTTAAAAAATAAACATAAGATTGAGCAGTGTTTTTCCGTGTTTAAGCTCGTTAAAAAATGAACTATCTTCCAGTAAATAACCACCGTGAATGTAACATTATCAGCCATTAAAGCCTTGGTCATGTTTGCATCATCACCTCCACTTTTCCATTGGCCGATTGTTCACCTCCATATGATTGTTTACCCATTTTGAGGAACAGCTGCGAAGAGTGATTTCACTAGCCATCCTTGTGACACTGCCGTGCTTGGAAAATTCCAACCCTTACATGGAATTAGCTGCTAACCCGTTTTATCACTCGTTCCTCAAAAGACGAGTCTTCTTTAAGCTCTTTTCATCTGACTCATAAAATATGAAAAGATTGCTGAGTTTTGGCCTTCCAGCTCGTTAAAGCGACCGGAAGTGCTATCCCTCCCCTAGATTTTAATCTTTTTGGACCTGAGGGATTATTGCACAAAATGATCGAGCGCTTGTTTTTTTCGGCTCGTTAAAAATATCGAAAATTCATCCCTTCTGTATTGTTTTATACTTTTTCAGACTTAAGGGATTAGATGACGAAAAAGGAATTTCGGAGTTGACTTTACGTACCTTTTCAGACTCTCTAAAAATGAAAAGGACCAAGTTATCTTTGTCGTTAGACTCGTTAAAAGCATTAAATAGAGACAAACTTGTCTTTAGACGAGAACTAGTTTCACTATCGCTAGGCTCGTTAAAACATAGCGATGGGTTTGCCCGAAGGGAAAATTATAGAACAAGCATATGTTATCCTCCTCAAGCTTGACAAAAATAAAGAGGTACTGGTCAGCAATGACTGGGGAAAAATTGGGAGAAACTCAAAGAACTTTATTGGTAGCAAGTCACTCTTGAACATGACACTTCCACTCCGTGCCTGAGTCGGGTTGGGTTGTTTCATTCACCGGTCACATCGCCATGGTCTCGCCATACCATCCACCTTTGGGGTAAATGCTACCAATCCATCACACAAGTGTCGCCGATATGTTCAAGAGAAGTCATCCAGAGAAGTCAACCGTGTTCCATCCACTGCCATACATTATCCTTCATCCTTTCATGACCGCCACCCTGAACCATATATCATCAGATCGTTTTCACCTCCATCAAAATCATTTGCTCCGTTCCGTGTCACTGATGTGGGATACATTAAGGCCCTCCTTTGACAAATCACTTCTTGTCGACATCAGCTCATTATCCAAGAAGTTGATTTAGGAACAACTCCTTCAGTACTTTGAAGCTTGCATGACTCAATGGAAAGTTTCTCACTTCCGACGACAGGTATACATCAAGGACCTTCGACCGAAAGATTTTGTGTGGTGTTCGACACCAAGTCCTTTATTCACACCACGTGAATTGTACTGCAGTACCTTGAGGGTCATTATCATTATCGGTGATTCCTCTCGCGCTTGTTAACGGTTTACCTCATTGACCGGTAATCAAGCGATGTCTTTCCATGTTCGACTTCAGAACATTTCTCACATGGATAGACTTGTACCTAGAGTGACGATCGAACGAGATTGAAGACCCCGGATCTAGTTTCATCAATCCGGGCTGCGATATATACTCAGGAAAAATAAAGACATTGACATGTACAGCATTGCAGCAGATAATCATCCTACCAAAAGGATGATGATTTCATCAAAATCATCAGTCTATCATCAGACGATTGTCTGTTCTATGTATAGAAAAATGTATTTATAAAGCTGAGCATGGGAATGCCCACCTCAGCTAGATCATGAAAGAAGTATGAAAAATAATGTATTGTATTGTATCTTATTACAGGTCTCCTCCCAGCATTGGAAGAACTTCAGATCCTCCTAATAAAGCATTTCACCCGATAAACGGCCTCATACTTTAGGGGGCAACTGTTATAGACATTTTTGTGCCTTACAGCATTGAGCATGAAATTTCCATAATCCAAGGGATCCAAAGTCCCTAAATGAGTTGTTCCTACCCCTAAAGGAACAAGGTCAACCAATGACAGCTTCTCCCAGAAGTTCTCCACCAAAAACCACTCAAAAACAGTCAATTCAGGATCAATTCAGAGGCTCCACTAGCTGTCTGCGCTGAAATGCAGAGATTACATTGGCTAGGTGCACTGCAACGCAGGTAGAAGCACTACCAGGGTGCGCTGAGCGGGAAATGACAAATGGCAAGTTCATTCAATGAGGTGGAAAGACCCTGGAAGCTTCCAGAATCTTCTCCAATGACACTTGCCTCAATGAATTCGACTAATGATGAGTAAGAGGTTCTCAACCTCCAAGTGGAAGCAAGAACTGACAGAGAGAAGCCACAAGGGAAAACATGAGCTGACTCATCCTCTCTACTCACATCTATATATGGATCTCTCACCCAGAGTTTCAGGAGGCTGGAATTTGGTATTTTGCAGAGAATTGCTGTTGGTTTGAGATTGACATTAGCACATTGGGTGATTTATGCTTTGTTGGAGGAGAGGAAGGGATAACATCGCTGGGAGGTAGATGCTGGATCGGAACTCACTTGGTTGTATCTCCTCTCAGACTTTATTATCTTATCAATAAACTATTTGAGTTTCTCCTACATGTTGTATACCAATGATGTTTTGTTATGCTTACATGTTTAGCTTAATATGATCTTGAGCTTTTTATGAATGTATATCTGTATCTTTGTGTAGTTCCTCTTACTTGTGATCTTGCAGGAATTCGGTGAAGCTGGGCCAGGGAAGGAGCAAGAAGTTGGGAGCTACTGAAGAGAGGAGTGATTTGGATCGACAAAACTAGCAGAAGATACAGGTTGGTTAGATCTTTCTTCCTCACTTACATTCCATAAAGAAGAATACTTGAATAAGTTTACCTGTTTGTTGCTAAGGCACTATCACCTCTTAGAGTGGGATAGGGGCATTCCGTATTGGATACTTTTCCCAACAACACCCCCTCTCAGTATTATTTCCAAAAAAACACTATCAGGAGGCTACAACACATGAAAAACAGTGAAAAACCATGTATTGAAGGAATACACAGTCCAATGCACAGCAGCCATCAGATCTGGCCGATCAATGGCCTAGATCTATGCGGAAAATCACAATCAAGCAAATGCAGAGGATGACTTAAACATTGGCGGAAGACACCCTAGATCAGCGATCTCTGATGATCAGATCGGCGGGTCGCAATCGGCGGGGACATATGTCATGTTCTATGAAAGACCCTGGCTTGGGCGATATGCAATTGTGACAAGTCACATCGCAATATCGTGTCGGAACATTGCGAAGGGGAGGGGCCTTTACAAATTCATATGTGCAATGCGATTAACCGGACCCGATGGTTATATACATGATGTTGCATAATATTTGAGGTCCGTGGGAAAGCCATTTTAAATGCAATTTTTGTGTATTTTGTTATTTAACAACATACAAAGGCAACCTTGGACTTGTGATATATGACAAGACCCAGACCCAAAAGGGTTCGGGAAGGGAAATATATAGAATTTCAGGTTTGCCAAAGCCGATTTTTCATGGTTTTTAGTGTTTTTTAACACAGTCCAAAAATACAAAGGGAATATTGTAACAGGCCATCAGTGACTTGCGATAGCGACCTAGAGGGTGGACTTGATGGGAGAATAGACTAGATCTAAGGACTTTTGAAGTCTGAAAGAATAGAGATGGGTGAGATTTTTCTATGTGTAGCATTTGTTGTGTAAAACCAGGAAAACAATCATTATAAACATTTAAAGGGAAAACAGAGGCCCGATACCCCTTCCATAATAGTGCAACTCGCCCGAAACAGAAACGATCATGGAGCAGACAACGCAGCTCACCCAAAAAGGAAACATCATGGGCATCGACAGTGCAGCTCAGCTAAAGGGAACAAAATCAATTGTGGGGCATCTATGACACGAGAGATCTCCCTGCCAGTGCAGCAACATACTAGAATGCAGTTACTCTTTTGCCAGAAGAAGAAACCTCCGAGCCATGCTTGCCTAGTTAGGGCATCAAATAGTTAAAGAGAGAGAGGGATAGATTGCAGGATCGAGAGGAGCATTGTAAAAGGCCTATAAAAGGCTGAAAGCTAAATGTATTAAAGGTTCAACTTCTGGAGTCTGTTAATACTTTGCTACTCAAGCTTCTCATCTTCATTCTAGCAATATAAGCTTTTTTTTGTTGTTATATGTTCAATGTCCATTTTCTCTTCTGTTCTAAGCTTACACTTGAACATGTTATTCATGTTTCTTTTGTGTCTAATGCCAGATTACTATCATCTTATCTCTGCATTGATAAATTAGATTTGCAAGCTTCTTTTACTTCCTGTAGCTGGCCATTCATATGTGTTTACATATGCATCTACTGGTACAGTCAGTATTCTCCATCTATTCATTGAATCTACAAACTATTGAGCATTAGTGGTCTAAAACCTTATGAAGCTGAGGGTGTTCATGCATGTCTTGAGTAAAACAGAGTTGAAATGGTTATCTGGCTTGACCCAAACCATCATTCATTCCAATAGTTCAGAGAAAAATATTGAAGATTATATGTTGCCAGGCATCTCCGAGCTGCAACCTAGGAGAGTTTCCTAGAGTGATAACATAATTAGCGTTGTTTTCGAGGAGAGGAGACTGAAGCTTAGCTTCCCTAGGAGATGACACAGATCCAACTTTGATGATAGACAAATTCTGGGCACTTTTTTGGTTGTAATCATCTATCTGGTGACTCTACTAGAGGCCGAACCTTTTTGGTGACTCCACTTCATAGTTCTGGCTCAGTTTGTGAGGAATACTCGGAGAAATCCTCAGAAGCCACAAGATGACCTAGTATCTGTTCCTGAAAAAATCATCAAAGAAAGAAAGGTATTGAAAAAAGGAGCATCAGGTTCAGGTAAATATAAACAATCTTCTATATCTCTTCAAGAAAATCGTGCAATACAACAAATACATGTTGAGAGTATAGCATCTAATACGAGCAGTGAAGAAAAAAATCTTAGAAATTCATAAATCTCCTTATTATTTAGGTTCTCCTTTTGTTGTAAGCCCAAAGGAAACCTCACCTCTTATCCATCATACTCCTTTAGTCTTGTCAGTCACTTCTCAGCTCTCTATCATTCAGACTGCCAGTACTCTTAGAACCACCACAGCTATGGCAGGTCCACAAGCACCCACCAAAATGGAAAGAATCATAGCTGCTAGGTATAGACCTCTAGTACAACCCACTCCTTTGAATGCCATGCCTACTGGAGAATATCATAAATATAGGCCTAAGTTCATTGGGACTGAAGGTGTTACAACTGAAGAACATCTTGAGTCATTTTATAGCTATGCTGATAACTTGGACATTAGTGAAGATGATGTGTGGATGAGAGTCTTTGTCCAAAGTCTAGATGGAGAGGCTAGAAAATGGTTCAGAGAACTGACCCCAAGTTCTATAGCAGATATTGAGGCTTTAGATGCTGCATTTCTAAAGCATTGGGGGGATAAGAAGGATCTCCTCTACTACCACACTATGTTTGGGAACTTAAATAGGGAAAATGGTGAGTTGTTGTCTGATTTTAATAAGAGTTTTAACTGCATGTACAACAAGATACCAGTTGAAGTAAAACCCACCACTACCTCTGCTAAACTCACCTATGTCGGTGATTTTGATTATGACTTCTACCTACTGTTGAGGGAGAGGCGATGTGCTACTTTGGCTGATATGCATGATGCAGCCTTGGAATTAGAATCAAACATTATGGCTGCACAAGAGCTCAAGGTAAATGTTGATAAAAGGAGATAGAGGGGCGAGTCTTCATCATATTCAGATCCCAAGATAGATAAAATGACCATGATGATAGAGTCGTTAGCCTCTGAAATCTCCAAATTAAAGGTTGAGTAGCACCATAGTTCCTAACACCTTTTCTCCTCCAAATCCAAATCCATATAGAAGAATCGATGAGTAGTTGCAGATTCTGCAAAGAAGCAAAGATGCCCATGAAGACCAAAGGCTAAAGACCCCTTTTCAGAACGCAGTCATGGAGGAAGAGCAGTTTGAAGAAGATGATGAGATCCATTGTTTTGAATACATAGGAAGTGCCCCTTTTTTGACCTTAGCTACCTATGAAAAGTCATTATTCAATGACCAGATTAGCCAAGAGTGGGACGATGAAGTTGTTCTACAAGCTGAAGATCAACAAATATATATAGTCTGAGGTCAAAGATGAATAATGCCAAGGAAACTCCTGTTCAAAGAGCTGACGTCCCTACAGTAAAAGAAGCTAATAAGAAAAAGCGACCGACAGTTGATCATATCATCCTCAAGCTCCAACCCACGAGGTAAGAGGCCCTGACAAGTCTCCTTCTCCTTTCAGTTTGTCTGAGTTAAGATGACAAACAAAGAATACCTATACCTCTGATTGAACTAGTGAAGAATGAGCCCTTCAAGAAGCTAAGGATACCTATACTTCTGATTGAACTAGTGAAGAATGAGCCCCTCAAGAAATCTATCCTTGAGGCCCTTGAGCCTAAAGCCATCCAAGCCTCCACTGACTATGTAAATCTGCAAGATGAAAAACCCACTATTATTCTCAGCCCAATGATTGAAAATTATGAAGACATCTCCCCATCATTCTATGTCTCTCTGGCTATTCATGACAAAATCCTTTACAATTGCCTTCCAGACACTGGAGCTAGCCATAATCTAATGCCAAAGGCTGTCATGGATAAATTAGGTCTTGACATTACCAAGACTTATCATGATCTGTTTTCTTTTGACTCTAGAAAAGTGAAACACCTGGGACTAATCAAGGACCTAGCCATCACTTTGTCTCAGCTGCCCATGAAGAGCATGATGATGGATATTGTGGTAGCAGATGTACCCCCCAAGTTTGGCATGTTGCTTTCCAGAGGCTGGATCAAGAGATTAGGTGGAACATTGCAAAATGATATGTCCTATGCTACTGTCCCAGATTTTGAAGCTGAAAATAGGAGATTGTACAGAGAGGCCCAGTTGGCTTATATGATCAGTGATGAAAGGAATCCTACTAATCATCCCATCTATGTTGTCGAAACTGATTTTAGAGATCATTTTCTTCAAATTGAAGAATCTCAGTTGGCCTCCACACAACTTAAGAAACCAGTTTTCCAAATCACTAAGGAAGAAGGCCCACAGATTTGGGACATGTTCTTTGATGGAGCTTGCTCTAAGGAAGCTACAGGGCCAAGTGTAGTCCTTGTGTCCCCCACATAGGAATGCATTCATTTATCTTTCATATTAACTTTTTAGGTACACAAAACTTTCCAAGCAAAACATCCAAGGCTGAAAGCATGCAGAGATGAGGTGAAATATAGATCATCTCTGCCTGACAATGTCAAATACTAGAAAGTATTTGAAGCTGATGATGAAATTAATAGGCTTCTACAAGTCTTTGAAGAATTTGCTGAAATTCACATTGACCAAGAAAACGAAGTGATTGAAGAAAATGACATGGAAAGGAGAATGAGTAACCTAGTAGAAATATAGCAGATCAGAGAGGAGCTGGTTGAGAAGTCAAAAGTCCATCAGAAGAAGAGCAAAGAAACCTTTGATAGGAAGGAAAAAGTGGACAATTTCCAAGTTGGTGACTGGTTTCTCAAAAGGGATGCATTAAAAGAAAATAAGTACAACCATGGTAAATTTGATGCCTTATGGACAAGACCGCTTGTCATTGCTCAAGATCAGATGAACAATACCCTTATTCTACACAGTCTAGAAGGAGGATATGTTTTTGATGGCCCAGTCAATGAGCAGTTTTTGAAACTTTATTTCATTTAAGTCTTTAAAGCCTTGGTATTGTAAATATGGTTTTTCCAATTTTTATTTCATTTCAAAATAGACTCCATGCCCAATGGAACACTAGAAGGAATATTTGATTTTGGTTTTATAGGAAAGGCATTGTTCTACAGTTCTTGAAACCTCACAGGGAGGCTTTCATCCCTAGAAGGAGCCACTGTTAGCCTTGTTGGCAAATGGACCAAAAATGGATCCAAATATGCTCTTGAAATCTTCAAAATCTTCTTAAGGATCATTCAAAGATCAAAACCATCACATGCCAAGAGCCCTTGAAAGGGCTGAAAAACACTATGAGGAGGCTAAAACACATGAAATACAGTGAAAAAACATGTATTGAAGGAATACATAGTCCAACACACAGCACCCATCAGATCTGGCCAATCAACAGCCTAGATCTAATCGGCAAATCGCACTCGGGAAAACGCAGAGGATGACTTAAAGATTGGCAGAAGACATCCCCGATAAGCAATATCCAATGATCATATCGGTGGGTCACAATCAGCGGGGACATATGCCATGTAATATGAAAGACCTCTCGCTTGGGCGATATGTGATTGTGACAAGTCGCATTGCCATATCACGTTAGAACATTACGAAGGGGCGGGGACTTTACACATTCATATGTGCAATGCAATTAACTAGGCCCAACGATTATATACATGATGTTGCATAATATTTGAGGTCTGCAGGAAAGCCATTTTCAATGCATTTTTCGTGTATTTCATTATTTAATGAAATACAAATGGAACCTTGGACTTGTGATATGAAACAAGACCTAGACCTGAAAGGGTTTAGGAAGGGAAATATATAGAATTTTAGGTCTGCCAAAGTCGATTTTTCATGGTTTTTAGTGTTTTTTAACACATTCCAAAAATACAAAGGGAAGATTGTAACAGGCCATCAACGACTTGCGATAGCGACCTAGAGGGCGGACCCGATGGGAGAATAGACCAGATCTAAGGAATTTTGAAGTCCGGAAGAGTAGATATGGGTGGGATTTTGCTGTGTGAAGTGTTTTCTGTGTAAAAATAGGAAAACAATCATTATAAACATTTAAAGGGAAAATAGAGGCCCGATAGCCCTACCATCACAGCGCAGCTTGCCCGAAATAGAAATGATCATGGAGCAGATATCGCACCTCACCTAAAATGGAAACATCATAGACATCAACAACGCAACTTAGCCAAAAGAAACAGAATCGATTGTGAGGAATCTCTGGCATGAGAGATTTCCCTGCTAGCACAACAACATACCAGAATGCGGTTACTCTTTTGTCAGAAGAAGAAACCTCCAAGCCATGCTTACCTAGTCAAGGCATCAAATAGTTAAAGAGACAAAGGGATAGATTAAGACCTCTCGAGCCTCAGAAGGCTTGAGAGGAGCATTGTAAAAGGCCTATAAAAGGCCGAAAGCTAAATGTATGAAGGGTTCAACTTCTGGAGACTGTCAATTCTTTGCTACTCAAGCTTCTCATCTTCATTCGAGCAATATAAGCTTCTTTTGTTATTATATGTTCAATGTCCATTTTATCTTTTATCCTAAGCTTGCACTTGAACAAGTTGTTCATGTTTCTTTTGTGTCTAATGCCAAATAACTATCATCTTATCTCTGCATTGATAAATTAGATTTGCAAGCTTCTCTTACTTCCTGTAGATGGTCATTCATATGTGTTTATATATGCATCTGCTGGTACAGTCGGTATTCTCCATCTATTCATTGAATCTAGAAACTATTGAGCATTAGTGGTCTAAAGCCTTGTAAAGCTGA
Organism: Pinus tabuliformis; assembly: GCA_031772625.1. Taxonomy (NCBI): domain Eukaryota; kingdom Viridiplantae; phylum Streptophyta; class Pinopsida; order Pinales; family Pinaceae; genus Pinus; species Pinus tabuliformis. The sequence continues at coordinate 1,000,438,738 of CM062813.1, read as the reverse complement.
GGGTGTTCATTCATGTCTTGAGTAAAAACAGATTTGAAATGGTTATCTCGCTTGATCCAAACCATCATTCATTCCAATAGTTCAGAGAACAATATTGAATATTATATGTTTCCAGGCATCTTCGGGCTACAACCTAGGAGAGTTTCCTAGAGTGATAATAGTACTCACAATGTCATGAATAATGAAAAGTGTTTTGGTAGTATTGATAAGTCTATGCTATCTAGGCTAGCAATGAAACAAATAAGAAAGCTACATTAGCTTTATTCTTACCAAAATTGAAGTAGGAAAACTCTGTTATCAAATATCAAATTAAAATAGGATGGAACAAGCTAGGCATCAACAAAGCATCAAGGGACACTTTAATCTACAAGACATCATACTTCATAACAATGTCAATGTAGAAATATTGCTTGCAGAAAGATGTTGAGTACTATAGGGATCATGACAACTCTCTTTATTTAAATAAATTCTAAATATCAAGGCAGTTACAGTAGCAATACTTCTGTAGAATCCCAAGATCTTGCAGGTTTCTATACATGTCAACTAGAAACTAGTAAAGGGTAGAAACAATGTTCCAATTGAGAATCCAACAATGTTGAACTAAAGCCCTTGAGGCATTTCCTTCCAGGTAAGGTAAAATGTTAGACTTTTTAGTGCTAAATGTTACAACCTAGGCTCTATTGTAGTTTATTGGAAACAATGATTAAATTCTGAAGAGTGCAGATGACATTGGAAAACTTAGTTGCATGATTGAAGACATATAATGAACAAAAAAAATACGAGTAGGGTTATCAAAGAACAGAGTGTGCATCTTAAATCTGTGACATAACATTCTAGGAAGTGAGCTATGAACAACATGTTTAGAATTACGACATTCCTATAAGTCCAATTCGACCTCTGATTCAATAATGCACACCAAGGCTCTTCTTTGACATGCGAATTATAGTAGTTGTAGTGGAGATATAACCTTGATTTGGCCCATATTCCTAGTTTATTGATTCGATGATAAATTGATAATACATTTTCTATATTTGATGGAAAATTTAAATTAAACTAAACAGTAATATGATCTATCTTCTCCCTTGATTGATGGACAAGAAAGGATCCAATCTAAGACTACTAGATGGAAAATCAATGGAAGAAGATTGAAAATCAATATTTTTCCACAATGCTTAGTGTTCATGCATGTATTTTGTTTAGGGAAGATGATGTCATACTAGAGGGATGCCTTGATTTATAAGAAAGTTCAATGGTTTTTTTGATTTGTTCAAAGCAGGGGAAATGTGGCTCTATATTGCAAGGATAGACTTCAGATGACCATGGTAAATAAATATCTTGTAAATGAGACTATCTAGTGAGAAAATATCATGTCCATTTGCACTCTACTAAAACAAAGCTCAAATTATCGAAGGTGTTCAAAGGTTAAGGACAAGAGAGATATTTCTTTTTGCAGCTTTAGAGAGTAATCTAATGATGTTAATATTTGGATAGGCTCCAAACACTGGGTATGTAATTTCACCTATAATCAACCAACCCTAATAACTTGAGTTTGATATTTCATCTAAGGTTTGTATTCTACTCCCCAAACCTTGATAATTTCTCTAGGGGTTGTCCTCTACTCTATGATAAGAAATTAATATAACAAGCTATATGGTATAACGTGGCAAGGGTGAAAGGAATTCACATGATCTATAAATAGAGTTTGAGGATTTCATTATGTTGGGTTGTGTTATATTATTTCCACAACTAGCCCACGTAGTTAACTGGGGGGTTAGAGGGGGGGTGGAGCCCCCCGTTCGTTGTGCCGATTGTGTAGCAGGAGGCTCACAGGGGGTTTTATGGGTGTAAGTAACCCCACTGTATGGGGTCTGGGGCTGCGCGCAGGAAAATTTTGGTTTTGGAACCTATGTTAGGTTGGGCGGACCCACTTATGGTTTTGTGCATGATTTTCACACATGGTTTTGGATGCGATGGTTTTCGGTCCATGGTATTGGATGCTTCGGCATGTATAAATATGTATTATAACATTGAAAGGAAAATAATGAAAAATCAAGCTAGTAGTCCTGATTTTGGCATCCAAGTGAAAATCTCTGTGTATATGTGTTTTATGTGTTATGCTCTCGCATTGTTTATTTTCTATGTTTTAGAATTCATATGCAGGTAATTTTTGTACAGGGTTAAAACCTACACATTGCTTGTATTATGAGATAAGTGTAATATACCTTATAGAAACAAATATAAATGCAAATAACATCCATATATTTAGTATAAAGTAATAACAATACTCAATGCAATTGTAATGGTAACCAAAATAAGATACCTTGATTATTAGGAGCATAATGTTCACTTGCCTCTTCTAGGAGGGAACCTCTAGTAGAGTAAAGCTTAATTACAATAGTAATCCAAGGCATCTTTTACAATTTTTTTACCTCTATATATGCTACTTTATAACCTTCTAAAACATTCTAGAGGAGGAAAACCTTCTAGCAAGTCCTCTCATAATAGTTGCAGTCACACTACTACCATCATTGTCTAATAATGATGGCCTTTCTTATATAACCATATATTAATCTATTTGTTAAGGGTTAGGGAGGCTAGGACCCTAACATGTCCTCCCCCTTAGAGAACAACCTTATCCTCAAGAGTTGAGATGTGGAAATTGGTGTAGAATGTTAGCAGGTTGGAAGGTGCCACCTCAAGTGGTCTTTCCTTCCATTGTATTAAAACTTATTGAATGGTGTGCTGGTCGAGATGTCTCTCATAGTACTTGAGGAATACTTCTAGCTGTGACCAAATGGAGCCTTTTGCATCCAATTCTGATAAACTAGTTCTAACAATGCAATTGGATCCAAACACTTTCTATTTGGGGATTGTTTCACTTGACTAGTATACATGTGGCTTGAACAACCCATAATTTATGTGTTTTGGATTGGTTAATGGTAGAGAACTATGTTTTACTTCTCCATTGGTTATATTAGTGGACTTTCCTTAAAATATTAGTTAAACATCTCTTTATAAATAGAGATGCATTTCCTCATTGGTACTCATGGTTGGAGTGTGGGAGAAATACCTAAGCATTCTGATATTTTGGAGATTTATATATTTAGAAAAAAAATAGACCCCATTATTTTAACTGCACCTAGGGAGTCAGGTCAACCTAATAACCACCTCCTTTGGGTCAGGATGTAAGGGGGTGTGTTACAATATTTTGGCTATTATTAATTGTTGGGCAGTGTATCCAAGCTCCAGTTTGTTTGGTCAATGGAAGATAGGGAAGAAGAAGTCCTCCTTGAGGTTACAAACCCTAACCAAGATAGCAAGGCACTTAATCATTAATAATAATTTGGTTTGTGAATATTCTAAGGTTTGTTTGAGAACAACAAAGGTACAATTGAGGCTCATTCCAGATAAAATGTGAACAGAATTGAAAAGAAAGAGATGTAGCTCTCAGGTGTGGCCTGCACCTGGAGACTACACTCATCAAACTTGAGAGATCACTCTCGTCCACTCTATTTCTAATCAATCAAAGATTACATTATTAAATAGAATACTATGAAATAGGAAGTTGCACCCGAACCCCATAACTATAGGACCTAATCCTAAACTAGGGAGAAAGTTACAACAATGTAACCATTTTCTCCATTAATACAAAAATAATACTAATTATTTTTAACTCCCCCCCTTAATGGAGAAAGGGTTCTCCTGGATTCCTAGCATCTTTCTAAACAATTCAAATTTCACTTGTGCAAGAAGCTTTGTGAAAATATCAGCCACATTGTCACAAGTTTTACAATATACAACAACAATTTGTTTAGACTGTATTTTCTCTCTAACAAAATGGAACTGAGTTTCTATATGTTTGGTGTTTTTGTGAAACACTGGATTGTATGCTAATTTAATGGTGCTTTGGTTGTTGCTTTTGATGGAAGTGGGATTTTTCTGTTTTTTTCTTGCATCTTTAAGAAGCCTTCTCAACCAGATCGCTTCACACGTTCCTGCACACAATGCTTGATACTCAGCTTCACATGACGACAGAGCTACAGTCCTCTGTTTCTTGCTTCTCCAAGCTATGACCCCGGAACCTATGTTGAATGCATAACCTATGATGGACCTCCGATCATCCAGGTTACCTTCCCAGTCTGAGTCTGAAAAACCTGCTAGAGTAACATCAGATACATCAGTGTATAAAATACCATAATTAACAGTACCACAAAGATACCTTAACACGCTCTTTGCTGCTATCCAGTGACTTTCAAGCGGTTTTGACATAAATTGGCTCAACACACTAACAGAGTATGCCAAGTCGGGTCTGGTTGTTGTAAGATATATCAGGCTGCCAACCAGTTGTCTGTACATTGTGGCATCAACCTCCTTAGTGCCATCATCACTGCTCAATTTCATATTCTGCTGCAAAGGTGTCGCTGATGTTCTACACTAATCCATACCAAACTTTTCCAACAGATTTCTAGCATACTTCCCTTGGGTAAGAAAAGTTTTCCCAGTATCTCTGAATACTTCTAATCCTAGACAATAGTGAAGGCTTCCGAGATCCTTCATTTCAAAAACTTGTGCCATAAGCCTTTTGATTCCTTTGATTAAATCATCTGCATTTCCTGTTATAATCATGTCATCCACATACAAAGAAATCAAAATAATCTGCCCCTGATTATTGTACTTGGTATACAAATTTGGGTCATTTAAGCTTCTATGGAAACCATACTCTACAAAGAAAGAATCAACCTTTTCGTACCAAGACCTGGGTGCTTGCTTTAAACCATATAAAGCCTTTTTCAATCTGCAAACAAGATGTTCCTGCCCCTGCTTTACATATCCTTCTGGCTGTACTAAGTAAATTTCCTCTTTTAAATCACCATTTAAAAATGCAGATTTAACATCAAGCTGGTGTAATTCCCAATTACATTTAGTAGCTAAAGAAATAAGCATTCTAATTGTATTTAGCTTTGCTACAGGTGCAAAAGTATCATCAAAATCTATACCTTCCTGTTGTGAATATCCTTTTGCAACCAACCTAGCTTTTAACTTATCTATACTTCCATCTGCATTAATTTTGGGTTTAAACAGCCACTTGCATCCTATGGGTGTTTTGTTTTTAGGCAGCTCAACTAAATCCCAAGTATCATTTCTAAGAATTGATTCCATTTCCTCATTCATTGCAGCTCTCCATTCCTTAAATTGACTAGCTTCTTTATAATTAGAGGGCTCTATAATGTTCAAAACTTTTGACATCAAAGCATAGTTTATCAATTTCAATGGTAATTGAGTCTTCCTACCTGACCTCCTTGGTAGGGGAATTACCTCAAATTTGTTTTCCTCTGCAATAACTGGGCCTGCTTTTTCACCTTCTTGTTGTTCTTCTTCATTCTCTTCTTTCTGCTCCTGTTCCTACTCCCTTTCATCCTCGCTGCTTTCCTCCAACAGCAATGGAATGTGCCAATCATCTCCAACATCAACTTTCCTTTCATGTACCTGTTCATGAAAGACTACATCTCTACTCGCAAATGTCTTACGAGACTCAGGATTGAATAGTTTGTATGCTTTAAACTTCGTGCCATAATCAACAAAGATGCATTTGACTACCTTAGGGTCTAGTTTCTTTCTATCAGCTTTGGGTACATGTGCAAATGCCTTTGACCCAAAGACTCAAGGGGTTTTGAAGCCAAGAAACCTAGTAGGACTTCTATTTTTTAAATATACAGCAGTATTTATCGCTTCTGCCCAAAAAGTATTAGATACACCCTCACCTTGCAGCATGCTCCTTGCGCACTCTACCAAGGTTTTGTTTTTACGCTCTGCAACTCTGTTTTGCTATGGTCTGTGCGGCACTGTATACTGCTGAAAAATCCCATGAGATTTGTAGTATTTAATGAATTATTTTAATTTGTATTCTCCTCCTTGATCAGATCGGAGAATTTTAATACTTTTTCCAAACTGTTTTTCCACCAGGGTTTTGAAATCTATAAAACATTGGAAAGTCTAACTTTTCTTGTTTAAGAAATAAATCCATGAATACCTAGTGCAGTCATCAGTAAACAACAAAAAATAGTATGCTCCCCCTAGCGGCCTTGTCTGCATGGGACCACATACATCAGTGTGCACTAGCTCTAGGATTTTTGTTTGCCTCCTCCTATCATGCACAGGGAACTGTTCTCTGTGCATCTTTCCTAAGGCACAACCATCACAGTTTAACTGAATGTTACGAAAGATGGGGAGACCTTCGACCATACCTTTCTTTTGTAACAAAATGAGATCCTGCAGATTCAGATGACCAAACCTCTGATGCCAGAGTTGTTCAGCTGTTGACTCTCCTGCAACCATGGCTTGCTTTGATATACTTTTTGCATCCAATCTGTATAGGCTTCCAACTCGCATGCCTGTTGCAACAATTTCATTCCTGCAATCCTTTATCACACAGTGAGTCTTGAAGAATTCGACATGCATATCTTGATCAGCCATCATGGATACAGATATCAGGTTTTTCTTTATTCCAGGTACATATAAAACATTTGAAAGGTAACTAATTTTTCCATTTGGTAACTTAACTGAAATCACCCCATGACCTTTAATCTGATAATTATCATCCCCTAGATATATTTTTGATCCATTTAAAATTTCTTCAAGACTATCAAAAAATTCCTTATTACCTGTCATGTGACAGGATGCTCCGGAATCGACATAGCAGATGTCATCTTCATTCGATGCTGAAAGGGCACAGTCGACTGTGAACAGTCAAAATTCATGACTGAAGTCTTCTTCTTCAACAAAATATCCTCTGTGTTTTGGATTTACCTGTCTCCTCCTTGCCTCATCAGCCTGCTTCTTATAATAACAATCTCTCTGTATATGACCCTTCTTTCCACAATAAAAACATTTCTTTTCAGAGTGATTTGCAAGCATACCTTTATGACAGTGATGTTTGTGTGTTGTTCCTCCTTTCTGGACTGATTGTTGCTGTGACTTCTTCCCTTTAGATAGTCGTCGTTTTGCCACCAGCATGAGATCGTCACTTTGGGGGTTCAGATTCAGGTTCTGCCATCGCTCTTCCTCTTGTTGCAAGATCGCAGTGAGATCATCAAACGCGGGTGTTTTCTCCCTTGCCGAGACTCCAGTGATGAAGGTTTGGAAATCATCACGCATCCCATTCATTGTGATTGCAACAAGATCTTCTTTAGCCACCGCCACTCCAATGGCCACCAATCCATATTTAACATCCTTAATTCGCACGACAAATGCAGTAGAATACTCCCTTTCGTCCATCCTCATTGAAAATAGCTTTCTTTTCAGAGCCAAAACTCTGTTTGTATTCTAGGTTTCATACAGATTCTTGATTTTCGTCCAAATCTCTACGGACGTTTTACAGTCTCTGATGTGTGCAATGACATTGTCTTTCACAGACATCTTCAACAAGACTTTGGCCTTGTTTTCTCGTTTTTCCTAGTCTTCCTTCTGTGTGGTTGCAGTCGGCTTCTGCTCATCGCCTGTCACTATAGTCCAAGCATTTGCACCTTCGAGCAGGGTCTGGATCTTAAACTTCCAATTCGTGAAGTTAGACACGTTGAGTTTACCAGACTCGTTAAGGTAAGATTCCATCGTATTACTCATTGTGAATATACTTAACAACAAAAACAATACCTGTCAGATCGATCTGTCACCTCTTCCACCGATCTGCAGTGTCTGGCACTCCCACTCCAATGAGAAAATTTGGCGTTTCCAACACAGCCGAAATAATGATCTGATCACTATTGATCCGATCCACCTCTCCCGAATTGATCTGCCACTTCGCCGATCCTGCTCTCCCTCCAGATCGCCAAACGAAGTCGAGGTTTCCTGCAGATCTCCTCTGGCGCTTTCCCGATCTGTCTCTCCCGGACGGATCTACAACTCCGCTGATCTGCACCATTTGCAGACCACCAAACGAAGTTCACGCTATTCACAGATCCCCTTGGCGCTACCCCGAGCAAAAAATCCGCGCTAATTCAAAATCGCTTAGAGTATTTTAATTGGCATGACTTTCCCGATAAAATCCTGCGCGAATCGGGCTTTTTGGCGCTCTGGCGCAGTTTATTCCTCAAAATCCACGCTAATTCCTTTCCCAGTAAAATCCCGCGCTAATCGGGTTTTTTGGCGCTCTCGCGCAGTTTATTCCTCAAAATCCGCGCTAATTCCTCTTCTGGCGCAACTATCAGCGCAAAATCCGCGCCAATCCATGCAAAATCCGCGCCAAAATTTTCGAGTTCGAGCCAGGTGTTCTGCAGTCCACCTGCTCAATCGAGCACAGAGCTCTCGTGTACACACAGCCACAAAGGAACTTCAAGCCACACAGGCTATTCCAGCCACACAGGCAAGCTAGCTACTACAGGCACTTCAGCCTCACAGGTGACAAAAGATCAGGCTCACTCAATCTGAGCTCTGATACCAAGATAAAATGTGAACAAAATTGAAAAGAAAGAGATGTAGCTCTCAGGTGTGGCCTGCACCTGGAGACTACACTCATCAAAATTGAGAGATCACTCTCGTCCACTCTATTTCTAATCAATCAAAGATTACATTATTAAATAGAATACTAGGAAATAGGAAGTTGCACCCAAACCCCATAACTATAGGAACTAATCCTAAACTAGGGAGAAAGTTACGACAATGTAACCATTTTCTCCATTAATACAAAAATAATACTAATTTTTTTAACTATTCCAGGCACAATAAGTAGACAACAAAGGATTGAAGTTAGTTTGTGTTAAAATTAGCAACTGGGGCCAAATTCCACTTGGATATCTGATTTGATGAATATGATTATTGCATTAAATTCCTCTTTTCGAGATGACCAAATTCGACATAAATATCATCATATTTGGACAAGAAAAAATATGTTTTTGAATTTAATCCCTCACATATGCAAATTGTCAAGGTCGGCTTGGGGTAAATTATTCAAGTGGAACCCTTCTCCAAATCCTATAAATATAGATGTCCTCCAAACATATTGGACACATCCTATCACCCATTTTCTCTCTCTGAAATGGCCGCAGAAGGAAGGATAGCTCTAGCGAAGAAGGAAGGGATAGATTGACGTCTTGGTTGGGCTGTCTAAAGGACCAAGTTCCTCAGGAAGGAGGCCAAGCCTATTAAAGGCTTGTTTGAATTTGTTTGGATTGTTTTATGGGTGGTTCTATGTCTACAATAGGTCAAAATTGCAGCAGAAAGGAAGCTGCATTCATGAGGGACATTTGTATGTTGTTTGGGCTTATCTTTGGTTGGGCTTTCTCTCCTATAGTAGGCCACAACACTAGTTGTGTGCTTCAGGTGGGCCGTAGGCCTAGATCACCTTGGACAAGGGACTGAAGGAATGATAGGAGGTCGCATGACTTGGAGTTCTTGAATAGGATGTTGTGTAACTTGTTTTGGGGCTAGTTAGTAGCCCAAATCAACGACGAATTGGAGCAAAAGTGTTTGGAAGGAGGTTGCAGTCAAGGAAGACGTTTGGATGGTGAGGAAAGGGTGTTGTAGCAGTCTGCCAACAAACCTTACCAGTGACCAGACTTGTAGCAGCATGTGAGGGTGCTTGTATGTAGGAAGATCAACTAGAAGGAAGACAATCTAGGAGGAATGAAAGATGGTTGTAGTAGCTTGCCATCAAACCCTAACCAAAACACCAGAATACAAAAGCTTTTATAGTTGTATGACTCAAGCCTAAGAGGGCACAAATTGTCTTCTCCAGAATTGCATTTTTGAGTTAGCTATGTATCTAAGGACAGTGATATTGAATCTCCAAATTGGAAAGTCAATCTTTCCCTTAAATTATTATACTCTCTATGCTAAACATTTGATATTAATAGTAAGAAGAATTGATCAAGGGTTTTCCCCATCTTGGGGTTTTCCCCTAGTTTGAGCCATATCCTTGTGTTCTCTCATCTTTCTTGTCTTCTGGATATATTTTTTATGTTCTTTATTTAGTTACTATCAATAATGATTCATATGATTGCTAATGGAAATGATATGGTCTAATAAATGGGCTAACATTGAATATTGAAGAAACTGACCTAAGCAAAGAACATGTTAACCTACAAATTAACATGGTATCAGAGCTCAGGTGAGGACAAGCCCAAGAAAGATAGAAAGAAATCACTAAGAACTTCGTTTCAGGCCCTAGTAAGGAAGGAGAATCTATAAAGATTAAGGCCTCATTCTGGGCATGATTTCTAGTCATAGTATCTATGACTAGGCTTAAATCTTATCTAAAGAAAGCAAAGATTTTAAAGGGCATATATTCCCTGATCTGGAGGATTGAGGGTCTAATATAATAGCCCACACCAAGCCAAGTTATCTTTCAAACGAATTGGAGTTTTGGGTTCAACATATCACAATTTAGGGGGATCAAATTAACAATGTTTTCTCAGAGGCCTGAATTTCTGTTTGGAAATATTTTTGAAGTTGTCCTTTGATTCATACAGAAAGAAACTATTCAACAATTAATCTTGTGATTATTCTCTAAGCTCTCGGCCCAAGTGAAGAAAGTATAATACTTAAGGATTTCTACATCTTCATCCTTGATTGAGAAGGAATCCTTACCTCTGCAAATTGAAGGACAGACAAGAAGCCAACAAAAAAAGGGTTTCCTCAGACCAAGTATCAATTTTTGAAGTCCTAAAACTTCAACATTATTTGATCTATTTAATTAGTTTGAACAGAGGTCTTAATCTGTGAAGAAGGATGTTTCGAGCTTGGTCAGTCTGATCATATACCAAACATCATCCATCCTCAGTATTTGGCATTTAAGTATTGTTTTCTGAACTATGGAATCTAAGAACACTTATTGATGCTTTGTAAAAGTCCAGTACATCTTGTAACCCTTCATCTTTTGGTAGGTAGCTTGAAAAGCTATAGACTTCAAGTAGTATATTGCAGACAACATCTTTGGAATGACTGAATCATATGTAAGACATGGCAATCAGGTTCATATTTTTGTATTATCATCATCTCAAATGAGTAAGTTGATGCACATTGTATAGTTATAAGAAGCCTGCAGTATGTGTGACTTCTTGTCCCTCTACAATAAAGAACACTATTTTGGCATCTCACTTGTAGGAAGGTTAACATTGGCATCATCACACATACATACTTATAGTCAACATTAGGAGAAGTATTGGTATGGCATACTTGCAGTCCGAGATAGTTATGATATTTTGATAAATTATTGATGACAATATCATATTGAAATTCTGATGTCAAGGCTTCACAATTAAAATTGGGAACAAGTCATGGGCATAGGTAGTTTGAACTTCTCTTTCCTCATCATTCAAATAAAGACTAGAAAATAAGAAGCAATGTTCCATTATTCTAATCACAATGACATTCAAACCTGTATCATAAAGAAAAGGGAGCTGAGTCTCCTATACGAAAAGAAGACCTACGACGATGGATCTCCAGTTAAAACTCATCACCTTGCTCTACAGTTTTGGATAGTAGCATAAAATTATAATTTGAGAATGAGAGGATAGTCATGGTGAAAGGAAGAACACCTTGTATCTGTGCATTAATCTACAACAAATCTATAATCTGATCAAAGCTTGTAGCCTAGAGGTGATTTACGTCCAGCATAAAGCTTCTGAGCATTTTATTTAAATTTTGTTACAGGGCATCGTGGTTGTGCATATGTTGTTTTGATCATACTCAAGACAGAACTAAGTCTGATATGACCTTTTTGTTAGAATGTTATTTGTTAGGTTCCTATACGAATAGGAGTCATAATTTTGGATGACTAATGTTAAGCCTTGTAATATTGTACATACCTTTGCTTTCTGCAAATGTTTTCCATATTAAGAAATTAAAAAATGTAAAGAGGGTATGCCCTAAAAGAATAATCAAAGGACAAAAAGAATAAGAAAAGGTCCAAAATAATGAAAATATATGAACCCTAAAAGACAAAAAAGAGACCATGAGAGTGAGCAAGTCAAAATGCCACTACTATTTACTTTTTATGCATAATAAATGATTGTGTGCAGCTTGTTACTCATGCCACAATCCATGGTAATCAAACTGTTTAATCTTGATTATACCATGCTTTGAATTTTATGTTTATAGGTAGAGAATATAATCTGACCAAATAGTTTAATCTTGGAAGATCATTAGATGGGTAGAGTAAATAAAAGGAACTCATAAGTTTAATTTGAGCCCTTGGATGATATAAGGTTAGAATGTGATAGTTTACTTTATAAAAGAAAAGAAAATATTGATAAGGGTTTGCTATCCTAAATGCACCCAAATAAAATGGAAAAAAAAATGGTAGAATGAGTAAATGGGTAAGTAGTATAAAGGTTGCAAAAATATCATGTGATTACACAAAAGCACTTATGTCATTTTTTTAAATGCATCTTTCAAATGAGCATTAGCAGTAAACAAAGAAAAGACAATGGTTCACAATGTGGTTTATTTAACATCCCCTCATTCATTTCACCCTTGTAGTTAACTAATTGCCCATAAATAAGTTATAGTACTTAAATCTTACCAGTCAAAAAGGCTCAGAGCATTTCTATAACTTTTGGAGGGACTGGACCCTCGGATTAATGACTTAAGGGGACAAGTACTAGAACCCCCTTCATGAAAACACATTCTCCCTTCATTTCCCCTCATTTCCCTAAATAAAATCCCTTTCCTAAGGTTTAAAGACCTTTTACCTAGGAAAAGTGATTCACCCCCATTTAAAACCCTTATGCACAAAAAACCCACCAAAAGTTTTTATCCTAAGTATAAATCTAAAATGTACAATCGCATACACTTAACCCCTTTTTACTTAAGAAAACCCACTCTGCCATCACTTTCATATTAATTAACTAACTCTATTATATAAACCCATTATAACCCTTTTCCTGTAAATAATTAAAATCCTATATAAAATACCCCAACCCCTTAGTTTTAATAAAAACTATAAAAACTACCCCTTATCCTGATATAACTTCACTTAATTCACCTAACCCCGGTAAAACTTAAGTTAATCATGTATCAACCTTACCCAACTCCCTAATCCCTCACTAAACCCGACTCGATCATTTAACCCAGGATTACTAATCCTGAACCACCATAATTAAACCCTTGGGCCCCCCATCAACTCCCGTCATTTCCCTCACGTAGCTTTGCCTCCCGATTACCATTGATCATCCCTCCCCCACATCGAATGGCGCACAGCCATATCAGCCACGCCTAATGGCTGAACAATAACCACCCGATAAAGTGGTTTTTCTCTCGGCCCCTGATGCTACGTGTCAAACGATGTATGGCATCAGGTGACCCCTCCTGAAAACTGCCCGCACCACAAAAGTGGTGCGATGACCCTCCAAAACCATTTCCCCCACTCAATCGAAAAACCGTCAACTGTTCATCTGAAAGTGAAACCCACCAAAATTAATCATTTTCTCTATAAAAGGTCACGAAGCCTTCTTTCACCCCTTTTCCATGCATCCTCTTTGTAAGCTGTGTAAACCATTGCTACCACTGTAAACATCAAAATTTCCCATAGACTTCCAATTTCACTCCAGAAGACACTGCAGACAGCCCAACCAACCTTTTCAGACTGTACCAGGACCACACCAACCACTGCAACTGCCGTGAAACACCATTTTCAGAGCCAATTTGCCCAATTCCAGGTATTTCACCACAAATTACCCCTTATCCCTGCAAATTTCAAGACCTTTAGCCTGTGCAGTATTTTAAATTAATAAATTGAGTAATAATATTTCCAATTAAAGAAATTTCTTGCCTAAACCCTCTAAAAATCCTAAAGCCTTTGATAAACCCACCCAAGGGCATAATTCAAATCCACAAGAACTGAATTATGACTGCCCCTATCTCTATGGATGTTAGACCCATTACTACTCCACACTTAGACCTAGACCACCTTCCCCTAGCTGACAGGGATTTCCAATCAAAGACACAACTGCAATAGAGCTCCTTCTTAAAATCCATTGCTTAAGCAAAGATAGATACTTGAACCACATAGATGATATTAGCCTCTTGGAGTCCAATTTACCCAAATACCAGTTCCCCTAGGCTCACAGCTTTCCAGAAATTATTCACATGTGCTATGCATGCTACATCCCCAGTCGTAGAGCCATAATGTCTCATGACAAGAAGGTTCTTTTCACTAGCATAGCTGAGTCCATTAATGAAATGTTGTAGTTACAACTAGGGCCAAACCTAACTGCACTCTCAATTGGAGACCTATTGGACCAGTATCCCAAGCTAAGCCCATCAAGATTGGCCCAGTTGTTTCAAACCTTCATTAGAGAGGAAAAGTACATCCCTAAGGACCCCCTCCATATGTAGCAGTTATTTTCTCTCAATGTGGCCAGAACATTTTAACCATGATATCCTATGTTTTGGGTTACTGTACCAGTGAATAAATTGATGAGCTTATTCTTGCTTTCATGTCCATTTATACCCTAGGGCAGCCTCTTGTAATCATACATGACTTTGCCAATTTCATAACTGATAGGATGCATGAGCAGTTCACAAGAATGGGCAATGAGAGAGTATTCAAATACTCCTCTGTATTATACCATTTATTTTTGTATTATTAGTCAGATAAGTTTCCTTTCACTCTCCAGAATCTTGACACCAAGGGCCATGCCAGATCTGTCATTTTTTGGACCCCACTTTTACATGAGTTTAGATCCCCATATACATACTTTGACTTCATATATTCTTTTGTGTATCCAATAATGACTATTCTCACTGGAAATCCTCCCCCTAGGATAAGTCTAGAGATAAAAAGAGTCCTTCAGCTTTCCAACCAAACCAAAGTGGAGATTGGTACCTTTACCAAAACCACATAGAAATTAGAATATATGGTTGCCTGCTTACACCATATAAGTTGCCAAGATACCTCCCCATGAGGTTGTTTGCCTTAGAATATTATAGACATATCATCAATGCATATGAGGTCAACTTTGTTAATGCCAAAAAGAAGCTCAATTTCAAAATCAAAGACCAGTTAGGTCCCTTCATATGCAATTCCATAGAGGCAGGGAAAGAGGTAGACCTAATCCTACAAAGCCTAAAATTCCAAAGGCGTTTTGTATGGAGATATGACCCTTTAGAATTCATTACCAAGAAAAGGAAAAAGGTCAATCTAGGACCTTTTATCCACCAACCCATACCGAAGATAGAGGCATATGCAAATCAAACAAAATGGGTGGAAAATACCTTAGTAGATAGTGACAACACAAGGATAGATGTAGAAAATGCTCTAATTGATTTGGAAGAGAAGCTTGATGAGATCTCTTTTCTGCAGGTACCATAAGAGAAAGAAAGAGCCATGAGCACCCCTCCAGTCACACAAACTCCTCAAAATGAGGAGAAAAATCCAAAAGAAACATAGAGGGAGCTTCCACTTCAAGATTGGACACCTCTAATTTGTAGCAGGAAACAAGTCATAGCAAGAGGCAAAGGCTTAATCCGGCCTCTAAACAAGAATACACAGAAGGATCAACACAGGTGACCAACACAGAGGTAGACAGAAGTAGGCCCACAACTCCATCTAAAGACATACAAGAGCCTTCCATATCACGGAGTCAGATGTTGGAAAGGCAGCTTAGTGTGGAAGTGTCTTCCTTGAGTAGGTCTGCTGACAAAGGCCAAGACATAAAAGAAAGGTATAAGGAAATCAAAATAAGGAATGAGAGGCTTAAAGCCCAAACATATGCCCAGTACCTAAAGTTCACTCCCACAAATCAAACAAGACTGATGTCAACCTTTGACATTAATGAGGCAAAGCTGCAGATGTCCTTTATCAAGCCTACAGCTCAATAGCCCAAAACATCATCATATTACAAGAGGGTTGAATTTGAAGTGTTGGCAAGGGATATTCATCACATAAACCAAAAAGAACTGCACAAAGAGGCTGGAGATATGATATACCCCACCCTTACATGTAAAGCCATTGTTTCCCATCAGCTACAAAATTCAATAAACAACATCTCAACATAGTTTTAGTTGGAGGAGGCCTCCTCACAGGCCAAGGATACCAGGATTAAGTCCTTGGAAGACTTAATTATTGAATTGGGACATGATCCCAAGGATATTAAAGCTACTGAGCAGCTGATAAAGAAGAAGAATGATGGTATTGCTGGACTGAAGAAATAATTGAAGATACCACAGCTGCAACATCCTCAAACACTTGAAGTCATATAGAACAAATACAAACATGAAGAGTTGATGGACTTGTTCCTAAAACTCAATGATCAACTCAGGGAGATAGAGAAATAATTGGATAACTTGATCCAATGGAAACAAATTGACATTGCATCAACTTCTGCAAACATCATCCTTACTATATCTATAACAGTCCCTTCTATTCTGGCAGCTTCACTTGCACCAATAGCTCCACCTGTCACAACATTTCCAGTTACAATAAAGTCTACAACAACAGCACATGCATTAGGAGAAAGACATCAAAATTAGTTGGAGCCATGGAAAACATGTCAATACAGGCTACATAAATGAATAAATTGAAGGAAAAGGTGGCAAGTTTAGAGACTGATTATAAACTTACACAGATTATGCAAAAAGAAGAGGCATAGAAAGCCAACAGGATGAGTGAAAGGGTCAAAGCCTTGGAAAAGGACCTAACATTGGAGAAACCCCTTGGGCAAACCAAGGAGCTGTTATGGGCCAATATCATTGACTCCATCAAGGATATTTGGCCATCTGTTCAGGTTATGTTTGAGTAAACAAAATTGATAAAGATAGCTACAATAGTTATTCAGAAAGTCAAGGAGGAATTGGTTGATATGCCTGAGGATGCGAATAGACTCATCCACTTCCTCAATAGAAAAAACAGATATGAGCTTCAGGAGCTCAATATAGAAGACATGACTGAAACAATTTTGGAAATAAGAAAGGTCCTTTCCAAGAGAAACTCGATTTTGAACTTAGAAGAAAAGTGCCATAAGATGCAGGTGGCCATTGATAGATTCATGGCCAAATTCCAAATTTTGAGGGACAAAAGATTGCCTAGTCCATTGGTCATCATTGACAAAATTATGACATAGCTAGACTATGATAATAGACTAAGGCAGTTGGCTAAGGAACAAGCTAGCACTTCATCTATAAAAGCACTGCCAATAGGCAAAGTTTTGTATAACACCTTTGATAACTTGTTTTTTCTCCAGTGTGAGATTAAACACTTATTCATCACAAAGCCCAATTTTTCCAAGTATACCAAGACTGATGAGATATATAGGAGGATGGTGAATGTCAAAGTAGCTGATGCTGAATGGTGGGAGACAATGACAGGTCTACTTTGAGAAATTTATAGTAAAAAGTTACCGCACAATAAAAATAGAGCAGCCAGGGAATTAGATGAAAGCAGGACAGCAAGGTCAAAGAGTATCATGTAAAAGATCAAAATTGAAGAAGATTCCAGCGTGAAAAACCATAACTACAAGCTAGCGTAAAGGGCTACAAATCCAACCATAAAGCCAACAGTACCACAATAAAAGGGACAACATGAAACAACTCAACAGTTGTCTCCATCTTCTAGCAAGAAGATATTTGTATTTCCTAGATTAAATATCAAGTTTGTTTTGAGATATTTTGTAATAGTTTTTGTATAAATACTTCACCAATTGAACTATGTAGGGTGGATTCTTAGACATTTCTATAGACATTTTTGATCAAAGACAGTAAGCTATTGTATCACTATTTGGACCAGCAACCTGGATTAATGAATAAAGACAAGACATCTCACTGGATTCATGTGTAGACCGAAAGTGCAGACAAGTATTTTCTCTTGTGTTGTTATTTTTCTTTAAAATTTTTCCACAATCTTCAATGTGTCTGAAATCTAGATGCTATAATATGGAATGATATCTTAGAATTTGCTTCGTTGCACTCTATTTTAACTATTATGCATTTTAATGTTTTCTGCAAATTATCTAAATTAAGGAATTCTTAATTGCTCCTTAGTCCAGGTAGTCTCCCTCTGATCTATAGTAAAGGATTCTTAATTTCCCTTTGCTTATGATTAACCTTTTGTTCCTCATCTTAATCCTAGTCTGAGAATTCTTAAGTGCTCTCTCACCCTGGATAAGATTCATTTCACACATCTGTCCCAAAGACCTGCACTTTACTCTACTAGCTTGCCTTTGAACACTTCCTTTAGTGAGTTAATTCCAGTTCTTCTGCCCTCCTTTGACTCCATATCCCAATGGTCCAAAGACATTAGTATGTACATCTATTTTAAGGATTCCACCATCCAATCATTCAATACAAATCAAAACCCCCTGAAACTTTAGAACTAGCCTAAAATCCCAGCAAACAAAGCTAAATCATATAGAGAGAACCCTCTCTGAGTCATAGGTTGGCAAGAAACTATAATTAAAAGATTGGTTTATTGTTACCTCGGTCCTTTCCTTCTTCTAAAAACTTCTAGGGAAATTGTTTAAGTGATAACACTATTCTTCATCACATATATCCATAAGTCCTCATAGATTGTTGATGTTGTACAAAGAGGTGTGTTGCAGGCACATATGCTACCAAAATAATGCCTTAAGGAGTCAAAGATCAGAAATGATCTTTGTAGCCATACTCCTCTCTGTGTTGGCCAGATAGATCGTTCTTGTAGACAAGACCGATCTCCCTAGTATCAAAGGATATCTAGCAACAAGCAGGACAAGAAAATCTACCTTTCTCTAAACATATTGCGATTCACTAATAAAAACTAAAGAGGTGTTTTAGACCCTACCTTAAGTCTAACGCTAGTTTGTGGTAGCCACGCTTCAACCATCCGAAAAAGTTTCCTTTTGAGAACTTGCAATCACAAACAAGCACACATCAAATAACACCTGCATAGCTAATATAATAAATCATGTTCATTATGATGATCAAGGACTTCATAAAATAAACCATAAAACACAGCTTATTGAGAAAAATAAACTTGATTGTATTAACTTTGAAATAGAAGAACTTTACAACCTTTGGTGCCTTGATGCTGTACAAGATCTTCCCAGGGTCCAAACAAGAATCTCCTCTACTTTGACAAGCCTCACACTCTTCCAAATGAGATCAAGAGGTATGTCATCTTTCCTCACAAAAGCTCAATTAGGAAGACTAAGTTCCAGAAACATTTCACCTCAAAATTATTCAGCTTTCAACCTCCTCAGTAACCAGCCCAATGCTTCATTTTATAGCACAAATGAAGGAGGTTATAGGTCCACCTATGAAGGGATAGAGTCCTCCTTCAAAGGGATAAGCTCCTCACATCAAGGGGTTAGCTCCTTAAGGTATGGGATGCATGAACCTTAAAGGAGTGAACTTTCCACCTCAAGGTTCCTTCTAGAAGCTTCCAAAAATGACTCAAAGTGAGTTTTTAAGAATGTACTTGTGCCTTCTTGACTTTTACAAGGGTCCACACCCATTACACAGAGACAGAGCGGTCAGGTGCACAGGAGACATGACCAATAGGTGTGGGACCGCATGTAATGCTAAGAGAAAGTGCGGAGCTAGAGTTTTAGAGATTTTTAAGGGCTTTCTCTTATTTTCAAGGCTTGATATGAAGAACTGATGCTTAAGACTTGCAAAGGAGGAAAGTATGAGTGGTGATGGACTCACACAGATTGTAGAATGTCAAGGTGACAATTTTTTGTGCAATAGATTGCTCCTTAAAGTGCGAAGTCTGTAATAGATGAGGATAGGATTTGTCATCTAAGAAGAGTGAAGTACTTTATCATTTCAAAGATCATTCTGTGGACACCCCAGTCAGAACCTGTAAAAGCATTCAATGCAATATATATATATATATATATATATATATATATATATATATATATATATATATATATATATATATATATATATATATATCTGTGTGTGTGTGTGTGTGTGTGTGTGTGTGAACATATCATCGTTGGGGTAGGCATTCCCATACTTAGATCAAAACTGACTAGAAAAATAACTAAACTGCTCTGATACAGGAATGATTTTGTAATACATCACAAGTATAGACATATGTAGACATAGTATGGGTGTAGCCATCTGTTTATGAATAGTCCACTTTATTATGAATAACAAAATTCCTCGCAGCTTGGATGGTAGAAACTAGATCCAGGGTCCTGATTTCTGCTTCCCGAACTAGTACGATTTTATCCATGTGAATGAATGTGTCGAAGTCAAACATGGTAGAAACCACTTGATTACCAGTCAATGATGTGAATTGTTAACAAGTGTGAGAGAAACCACCAGTAATGTTAATGGTTCTCAAAGTACTCAGCACAATCCATGAAATGTGAATAAATGAGTTGATGTCGAACATGTCACAGAATTCTTTGATCGAAGGTCAATGATGCAACCTATCAGCAAAGGAAAGAAACCTGCCATTAGGGCATGCAGATTCCAAGGTACTGATGATTTCTAGATCATCTTTCTAGATAATGAGCTGAAGTTGATATAAAGCGATCCGTTGTGGGCAAGCCCACAACACGAAATCATAGATCAAGTTTGAAGAAATATGTTTAGCAAGGAGTAACTCAGGGATGGTCAAAATGGATGACAAATATTTTGCAAATGAATGGTTTATTTGAACTGGCCTCTTGAACACATAACGACACTGCAGATGGCTTGGTGACAATTGTACCAAAGCTAATACCTAGAAACCGACTGAAGACTTTCAATATGGTTTGATTAACTGTTAGGCAAAGAATTTCCCAACCCAGGTGAACAAAAAGTGTCGTGTTCAAGAGTGGTTAACTGCTTTTCTAAAATACAAAGTGTAACAAATAGGTTCATTTTTCTCTCTTTTCCCCCACCATTTCTTGCAAGTACCTCTTTATTTCTGACAAGCTTGAGGAGGATAACATTTGCTTGATTATAAGCTCATCCTTCAGATGAGTCCAACTTAGTTTAAAATTCGAACCCTAAGAAGGAGTGGTTCGTTCTTGTTTAAAATTGAATAGGTCCTTTACTGTTAAATTTTAATGAGTCCAGTATAGGAAAAACTCCGTGTTTTTCAATTTAAGAGAGTTGGAAGAAAAACTTAAGGAAACTCCATGGGTGTCCTTTTTCGTAAATTTGTGTCCCTAAAGCCCAAAAAAGTATAAAATAATACTTGAGAGAACTACTTGACCATTAAAATCAAGGAGTACTTTTCATAATTAGTGGCCTTGATCTGAAAAAGTAAAAAAGCGATCAAAGACACGTTGTTTTATAACCAATATCGAACTTGAAATGACAAAAGTCTGGCAATGTTTTCATGTTTATACGGTCAGAAAAGAGCTGTAAGTGGATCATCTTTTTAATTCCATTTTAATGAGTTTAAAAAAGAAAAAACTCGGCAATCTTTTCATATTTTATGAGTTAGAAAAGAGCTTAAAGAGGACTCCAATATTTTTCGTTGAAAATGATCAATTTTCTTTGAAAAATGCAACATTCTGCACAAAAACGCAAAACATTACTCAAACTTGTTTAAAATAAATAAAAATGCATCAAAAGTTACCTTTTTAAAGTGAAAAACAAATAAACTAAAAATTCATTTATCCAAAAAAGCTTATAAAAAGGGATTTTGTAAATTCATTTTTACCGTTTGACTTCAGAGTGAGAAGTGAGAGATTTTGGGTGAGAAACTTCCTATGAAGATTGCAGAAAATCCATCTGTTGGAATCGAAAACCATCAGCTCCAAGTAATCCACATCATCCTTATCTTGCATTTCAACCGTTTAAATTTCATTTTAGGCCTTTAAAATTGATTTTTTAAGGAAAATTTTGTTTAAAAATCTGCTCGCGGGGATCTGCAAGTGCAACATGCGGCCCATACTGACCCCAACTTTTTTGTACAAAGGAAATCTGGGTCCCACACCTATTCTTAAGGATGAGTGCGGACCTACACACTGTCCCTAACTATCAAGTGCATACCCCACGAAATCGACTTTAAAAATTCAATTTTTCCCATTTTCGCCCAAACATTTTTGAACTAAATTGTTCTAATATGCATTTTTGCAATGTAGAATATACAAAATGCTCATTTGGCGAGAACGCGAGCATGAGGATGTGGATCTTGCCACAATAAATCATCAACCCATATTGGATGCATTGAGGGCATGAGAACTGTTTAAATTCTAGGCCATACCCGGCATGAGGGCCCAAGTAGACTTCTTGCAATGGCTGGTAAACAGGTGGAACATACAGGACTAGTGTTTCATGATTGGTGGCCACCGGCTCGAAATTGAGCTAGAGGACATATATTTCTTGACTGGTTTCCCCAAGAGAGGTGAGAAATTATCTCTTTTCGGGACTAGGCCAGGTGGCCAGTCTGTTGCTAGTCTCCGATTGGAGTTTTGCAATGATCAAACAAAGGACAAAAAGATCGATATTAAAACCATCGCCTGTCCTGAACTTAAGATTATTGCGTTCACTGTCACCAAAATGTGCAAGAGCGTAGCATTGCATGTAGCTACTGGATCGTAGATGCGAATGGTATTAGACTATTACCGAGGCACCATCTTCAACTGGTGCAAGGCTGTGTTGGCGAATGTAAAAGTCCAACTCACTAGAGCAAAGAACAGGGAACTAAAAAAGTTTGGATATGGTTTCTTGGTTGTGAGCTTTAGTCTAGAGAGGGTCCCTATGTTGGTCCCACAACAACTTTCTGTTGAGGTTGGACTTCCTCGAGAGCCTAAGATAATGTGTTGTGTTGCAGTGATGGCCTGTCATCCTGACGAGGGTTCAAAGGTTGTTCGATTTCCACCTGAGTGTTTTCGTTGGTTGAGAAACCAAATTTTTGTGATTCAGGATTTTCCATATGCTGGGATGGATTATCGTGGTGATCCAGACATGGCTCTTCCACCAGGAGAGCAATCGGATGATTAATTTAAAATCATCTTCAACACTTTCTAAGTTTTAGCTAATTTTTTTTTGTTTTTTAAATCGTCCAAAACTGATAGTAAAAAGTTTTAAATGAAGATGTGGGTCCATGGCAACCAGTCACGCTCCAGCCCTATGAGAGGAGACACCCAGCTGCAGCAGTACCAGCCCCACAGGATCAATCTACAGAGACCCTGACCAAATTGGAGAATCATATAGAGCATTTGACAACAGACATTCCAGAGACTACCATAGATGATATTCAACTTAGGTTACAACCCTATGTGATTGGGGTCCCAAGACCTTTTAGGAGGTTCCTTTCTAGGGTAGCCCAAACAGTGGTTTCTTATCATGATCATCACCAGTGATAGGATGATCACCTTTGTAGACTCATATGACATTTTATATATTTTTGTACTATCATTTTGCCGATCATAAGGTGTTTTCAACCTATGATCAAAGACGATGTATATTTGACACACTTCTATGCTATGATATATCACTATTATTGGCTATCTTGTATAACATGTTATGGAATGTTTTAAAATTTACTTTTTATTTACTGCAAATGTCTATTTAACATTTTAAAAGAAACTACATTTGCTAATGTATTTAAATATCTTGGAATATGCTGATATTCAATGTAATCAAATTCACTTTCCAAGAGACAAACTCTCAAAAATAATCTTAATAACATTGGATTTCTAATGGCATAAACCCTGTTAAGCTGTAATACAACGAGTTCAGAATCTAACCTAACAATCAAACTCTGAATCCCAAATGAGATGGATTCAGATAATAACTCAATCACTGCACTATACTCTGCAATGTTATTCATTGTTTGACCGAGGCTTACCCCATGCATAGATACTAACTCGTCAGAGGGTGAATAGATAACCCAAGCTGCGAAAGAAATGTTGCGTGTACTACGACAAGCACCATTAGAAAAACCAAAGTATGTTTGAAGAGACATCGACATCTGCAATATCAAGAGTAAAATCAAGATAAGCAAGAATAATGATAAAAACACTCTCTAAACTAGGCACACTTTTCTAATCTAAAACACGCCAGCTAGAAAGAAACTAATCTAAAAAAAATCTCCACACCGAAATTTAAGCATAATATCTCTTCAGATAAAGCCCATTCCTGGGTTTACCCAAAGAGACACTGTCAAAATCTACCAATTCATAGGCCCCTTTTGCCAACTTTCACTTAACAATATAAGGACCATGCCACATAGGTACAAATTTTCCAGCTCCTAGCTTATCGTTTGCTTGATCGTATAGTAAGACTAGATCTCCTTCCAAAAAATTACTGGGTGTAACATTTCGATCGTACTGATCTTTAATTTTTTTGGCATGAGTTTCCATTGCTAATGCAACATCACATCGATTCTCATCTAGCTGAGCTAAGTACAACAAACGTTTCTCCTCTTCAAAAGTGGATGGGAGTAATTCTATGGCTATTTGCAATGATGGAATTTTGCATTCAATGGGTAACACTGCTTCCAAACCGTAGACCAGTTGAAAAGGAGTGAAACCGATTGATGTTTTTACTGAGGTTCGATATGCCCAAAGTGTTGAAATTAACATGTTATGCCAATTCGACCTATGAATACCAATGATTCATCAGATCATAGTGACTAGAACCTTATTGATAGCTTCAACCAGACCATTAGCATGTGGGTAATATGAAGTAGAACTATCGTGATGCAGGCCAAGTTGATCTGTTAGTTCAGGCATCATGATGTTTCAAAAATGACTTCCATGATCAGTAATAATTGCTTGAGGAACATCGAATCTAGCAATTATATGATTGAAAATGAAAATTGCAGCAATTTTTCCATCTGTCGAAAATGTAGGCATCGCCTCGGCCCACTTAGTAAAATAATCTACCGCAAGGATGATATACGCATGCCCCCCGACCGACTGAGGGTTACATGTAATAAAGTCGATACCCAACTTTGCAAAAGGACCGACAACAATTATAGGGTGGAGAGGAGTAGGTGGAGCGCGCATCTTACGATAAAAAATTTGACAATTGTGGCATTTCCGGACTACATAGGTACAATCTTTAAATAATGATGGCCAGAAATAACAAGCACGCAATATCTTTTGGTCTGTGGCATACCAAAACATATGATCACCACATTCTCTAGAGTGGCAATCATGAAGAATCTTTTCATCTTCTTCATGAGTTAGACAACGTTGGAAAATAGAATCCGCCCCATGACAATAGAGTGTATCACTAATAATATTGTATTGTTGGGATTGGAAGCATATTTTCCATCTCTGAGATCGTGAGAGTTCAGGCCGAAAAGATTGGGTTTGGATATAAACAATGATATCTCCATACCATGGATCAAGAGTACTGATAAGAAACAAGGATTCATCTACAATGGGCTCTTCCGCCACAGTTTTAGTATCAGTACGCAAGAAATCACACATCAATTTCGCAAAAACCAAAGATTTCTTTGCCTTGGATTTTTCAAATTCCTGCAGGATACTATCCATTTGGAATACTTGCCCCCTAGCAATTGTTTGGTCAATATATACATCATAGGGTTACAGTCAGAAATTGCCGTGGTTTTGCATAATAAGATGTAATGACGAAATCTTTGGACAACTTGAACAACTGCCAAGGCCAATTTCTCCACATGCAAATATTTAAGCTTAGTCAGAGTCAAAGTTCAACTAAGATAGTAAATCACATGTTCACTGTTGAATTCATCTTCCTTAACTAAAACCATTCCAATGGTTGAATGAGAAGCAGTGAGGTACAAGAAGTAATCTTGGTTGTAGTTGGGAGGATGCAATAATGGGGCATGGGTCAACACATGTTTAAGTGCATCAAAATATTTGTCAGCTATCTCATCCCAAAAGAATGGAGTATTCTATTTCAACAACCTGGTAAAACCTTTCATTATCTCGGCATAATTAGGAATGAAACAACGTAAAAATTTTGCTTTCCCTTGCAAACTTTGGAGTTGGCGAATAGTCAAAGGAGGAGGTAATTTGACAATGGCTTCAACCTTCGAGGGATCAACACGAATGCCAGATTTCGAAACAACAAATCCCAATAAACGACCCGTTTCTATACAGAAAACACATTTGTGGGATTCAGCCTAATTCGATAATGCCTATATCTCATAAATATTGCTCGTAAATGAGTGAAATGATCGGCTCTACGTAATGAATGGGCAGGTAAATCATCGAGATAAGGCTGCACAATGTGCTTGATGTCATGAAATGTGTAAGACATAGCCCTTTGAAAAGTTGCTCCGACGTTCTTCAATCCAAAAGGTAATTTGCAATAAGCAAATGTCCCCCATGGACAAATGAAAGCCGTTTTAGGTTGATCAGCAGGGAGTATGTTGATTTGATTGTAACCGGAAAAACCATCCATAAAGGAGAATATTTCACTGCCAGCACAATCATCAATAATTAGATCGGTATAGGGGTTGGATAATTGTCTTTAGGAGAAGCTCGATTAATATCCCTATAATCGATACATATTCTTATCATTCCTTGTTTTTTTTTAACAGGAACAATATTCGATACCCAATTTTTTAAGGGAATTGGATAAATGAAACCTACTCGAAGTAATTTCTTAGCTTTAGCTTTAATAAAAACAGCTTTTTGTGGATGTATCTGATGCAAACATTGCCGGACAGGTTTAGAATATGGGTGAGTTTTAATTTCATGGACAATAATTGATAGATTGATTCATGGCATTTCCTCATATGACCAAGAAAACACGTCGCGGAATTCTTGAAATAGGGCTTTATAAGTTTGGATTTCAACGTTCGTACAGGAAGCACCTATATGAATGTTTTCAATAATTCTGGGTTTAACGGAAATGTCAATAGGAACGTTTCGAGAGATATTTCCCAAATTTAACTCAGAATTAGGATGTTGCAATGGATTCTGTGGTTCTTTGACATAATAAGTAGTAAAAATAGATGAAAAATCATTTTCAAAATGATCAAGTTTAGGTAAAAACAAAGATTGATGATGAAGATCTTCCCATGGTAAATCATCAATAGACAAAAGTTCACGAATCTACTCATCAGTATGAATAGGATTAGAAAATGTTGTTGAAGCTGAGGTTGATATTGAAAGTGATTCTCCATGGACCACATCCACTGGATCGATTTCGGTTGAACAAGGGTTAGAAAACAACTGTACTGATATGCACTTTCAAAGGGACTCAAAGGCATGTAATTACCAAATGAATACACCTCAGAATTAGAGGTACGATCCAAGGATCATCAAAAGCTATGGTGTTTGATGAAATCATATGAGTAGTTGCAAAAGAAGGTGATACATTAGGAGGAGGAAATGAAAAAGTTTCTAGTAAACCAAAATCTTTAGTCAAACCTACCCCAATATCCTTATAAGGGATAGCCATTTTACCGACATGTTGAATACTGTCTGAAGAGGCTGAGTCGGATGAAAAATGAGTCAGTTGGTCTATCATAACAATATTTCCATTATGAGGAAACTTGATAAGTCGGAAGACTGATGAAACAACAACATTCATAGCATAAGACCAACTGCAGCCCAAAAGAAGGTTTTAATCTAGAGGGGCATCAACCACTTCCACATCTAGATTTACAATTTTGCCTTCAACCCCTATAGATAAATCCTGCAAAATGCCATAAGGATGGAACCCTCGGCCATAAAAAGCCTTTAGAATCGTTGGGGATTGATTGAGTTTTAGAGAAACAAGCAATCTCCAACACTGGATCGATCACAATCTGAAAGAAAGGTTTGTTTTTTACTAACACTAGAATCTGGAAAGCCATTTGATGAGGTAAGTGAGGTGTACTATTATCTAAATTGAAGATTATAAGGTTCAAATCCTGAATATCAATAGCTCCTATAGCAGACAATAGCAATTTACGTTGTGCTGGACATGATTGCAGCACCTCTAACGCTGACATTGCTGAAGGGGAAACAGCGAAGTCTTCAACAATGTTATAATTCTGAGCAGCTCTCGCATGTGGATTGAAAGCTAACTTCTGAAGTATACCTTTAGCAGGCGATTTGATTACTAAGTTTGGGTTAGGTTTCTCAATCTGTAGTGGATCAGAATCAGAAGGAGTTGAAGTTGATGGGTTTGAATTAGAAGATTCTGTTTCTTTACCACCAACAGGATTTTTACTACCATAATCTTGCGATCGTGTCACAATATTGACATGGACATCATCATTATGGGTTCTTCTGAGGCATTTGAGGAAGAACCAAACATCTTACTATCTTTACTAGGAAAAGGATCCTTCAAGACGTCAGGCGTTTGAGAACCTTTGACGATTTTCACAACCTCAGCTCGATGTGGGCAGTCTCTTGTAAAATGCTCCTCATCACAAATGAGACAAGGATAGAGAGGTTTACGTTTCTCTTCAGTAGATTCATTTTTATCTGATTTCTCTTTTGAGTTTTGTCTATTTTTCTTCTTCCCCTTCTTTTTACCACCAGATTTTGATTTGGCCGTAGATGATTCTACGACATGGATATCGGCAGGAATTTCAGCAGAAGAGTCTCCTATCAGGGAATCTGGTAAAGTTATAATAGGAGAAGAATTATTTGAAGATTTTTTCTTGCTTTTGGTACTAACTGAACCAATCATACCATCAGTGGCATGAGACCCTGAAGGAGTTGTAGTTATTTGATTGTGTTTCAGAAGGTCGGGGATATTTTCATATAAAGTACCCAACTGCATATAAACAAGGTCAAGGTACTGAGCCTGAGCAATTACTTTCTCTTCAGTAACAACTCCTGCCTTAGCTACATCTTCAATGATTTTAGGTAATAATGATTTAACAAACCATTCTGCTAAAATTTGATCCGGAATAAAAACCTTTCACTAAACGACGTCTACGTCGCCATTCATGGATATTATCTGAAATATATGTGGACGTTGACTGTTTGAATGAAGTTAATAATTTCGTGCCGTTGTCGTATCTGACAGGCAACTGAAAATGAGTTAGGAAAGAAGTGGCTAACTGGCTAAAATTATAAAAAGAGCCTCGTGGTAACTCAATGTACCATTTGGAAGCAAGACCAATCAGAGTGCATTGAAAAAGAAGTAAGTGAATTGAATCATCGATAATGGAATTAGATGCACACCAGAGGTGATAAGTCATCACATGATTTGATGGATCTTCTCCTGAATTACGCTCAAACTTCGGGATATCACTGGGCAACTTATTAGGCATTGGCGACCAATACGGAAGATAATAAATTGGATAGTTCGTAATGTTGGCATTATGATTCTGGTTTGGCTCTATGGTACAAGTGTTGTACTTGATGGCAACTCACTCAAGTGGAAAAACTCTGTTCAGGCTCTCAAAATGATGAAAATTACGAGGTTCACAGGTGAATGGTTCAAAAGGTGCGGACCCGCAAGTTCGTCGTTTATGAAGTGTGGTCATACCCGCAGGTTACCCGTTCAAAAAGTGCGGTCCCCCAGTTCACTCACTTCAAGGCAGAGAAGTGCGCTCACGTGGGGTTTCTTATGTTTGGCCCGTGGTATTTAGCCCGTCGTTCATGATCCTATGGTTTTGGCCCGTGGTATAGGATCTATTTTAGCCCCGATTTGGATCCCTTGTATTGGTTATTGATGGTTTTGTCCCATGGTGTGAATAAGGGCTTGACTATAAATAGGGAAGGAGATCACTTGGCTGAGATATCTTTTGAAAGTTGAATATCTTAAGATTTGAATTTTGGGTTATCAATTTTAAAAGATAAATCTAAATCAAGGTAAAATTTAAAGGCGAATCTATTGCTAAGTCGTGATCTCTCGGGCGCATGATCAGATCTGTGGATCTGACTGTCTGTGGTACATTGGAGGACTGTTAATTTGGCCCTAATCAGAGGTTTGCAGGCGATCTACAGCGTGAGTGCGGGGCTACGCAGTTCAGAAGAGGGCGCAGTGCGGGTATACGCAGCGCAGCTGAAGGCTCAATGCGAGGGTACGCAGTACAGAAGAAGGCTCAGTGCGGGTATACACAGCGCAGCTGAAGGCGCAGTGCGGGGTACGCAGTTCAGAAGAGGGCGCAGTGTGGGTATACGCAGCGCAGCTGAAGGCACAGTGCGGGGTACGCAGTACAGAAGAAGACGAAGTGCGGGTATACGCAGCGCAGCTGAAGGTGAAGTGTGGGTATCCGCAGGCTTATTTTGGTGAAGTTGCGGACCTGTTTTGAAATATTTGTTGGCTGCCTGTTTTCTATTTGCTGTTGTGTTCTGGGTTTAGGTTACTGGTGTTGATTTTCTGTTTACAACATTCTGAGAAGTTTGGGTGGCTCATTGGTTTGATTGTATAAGGAGATTGATTGATTCACATGTACTTGATGTTTATTTGATGTTCTTGGATCCAGTCTGAAAATTAATGAAAAGTGGTCCTTGAAAGAAAAGAAGTAGGAGGTTGTAGCTCCCTTCCAGGAGAGACTGGAAAATGAGAGAAAGTTGTAGCTCTCTGCAGGTTGCAGCCTGCGTACTGGTAAAGGACTGCACTAGTACAAAATCATTGTAAAAGGAGTTTCTAATTGAAAGAAGATAGAGACATATTGCAGCAGGTGGTTTTCACCCACATTGGGTTTCCACCTTATATGTGGTGTTCTTTGGTGTGACTATATGTTTTTCTTGTTCATGCTCATTATTTTATGACATACAATATCTGAAGAATAATTCAAAGTATAAATATATTGAAAAGAATTTGATAATACTGATTCACCCCCCCTCTTAGTATTATTTCCAACAATTGGTATGAGAGCCAGGTTCTTCTGAACGAGCTTGATCGCTTGAAGGAAGATCTATCATCATGAGCAACTACAAGAGGGAAGCATCAATCAGGCCACCGATTTTTGATGGGACAAACTTCATGTATTGGAAGGTAAGAGTTACTGCCTATCTTCAATCTTTGGGTACAGAAGTCTGGGACATCATAGAAACAGGGTATACTTTTCCATCAGCTACTCCTACAGATCTAGTTGAGAAGAAGAAATATGAAACAAATGCAAAGGCAGTCAATACTCTTCTAGGATGTCTATCTCAATCAGAATTTGTGAAAGTTATGCAGTATAAATCCGCAAAAGAAATATGGGACAAGATTGTTCTGAGCTATGAAGGAGATGATCAGGTAAAACGTGCAAAACTTCAAACCCTCAGGATTCAGTATGAAAATCTCAAGATGTATAATGATGAAAGTGTGGCTAACTATTTTCTTCATGTGGATGAGATTGTTAATTGTATGAAAAATTTGGGTGAAGAAATAAAAGAGGCTGTTGTGGTTGAAAAAGTTATAAGATCTTTGTCACCTAGGTTTGAATCTAAAAAGTTCCTGCTATAGAAGAAAAGGAGAATCTACAACATCTTAAAATGTCACAACTGCATGGAATTCTAACTACTTATGAAATGAGGAAAGGAGGTCCATCTGACAGGAGAGAAGTTGCCTTCAAGGCTTCAGGCAAAGGAGAGTACTATGAATCAAGACATGGGTCAGAAGAAGAAGAAGAATCAAATTTTGTCAGAAATCTTCAACGGGGTGCTGGACGGTTCAGAGGTAAGTTACCCTTCAAATGCTTTACTTGTGGAAGAGTAGGTCACTATGTTTCCAAATGTCCTCATAAGGATAAGATCGACAAGGGAAAGGAACCTATTAGATGGAACAAGAAACAAAATGCAAATAAGAAAAGATACTACACTCATGAAGATAGTGATGGCCTATCAAATAGTGATGAAGATGAACGAGGTAATGACTATAAACTTTTAATGGCCTTTGAAGATGATGATTACATGGATGCTATAGATGTGGATAGTTTTTATGAAGAGATTTCTAGACTCAAGACATGTATAGAAGAAAAGAATGTGATCATTGATACTCTACAATTTCAAATTGATGAAAAAGAAAAATTTCTTGAAAAGTTATAATGTGAAATTGTTGGCCTTAGAAAATAAATTGAGAAAACAAAGGCTATTAATCTTAAGTTTGTCAAAGGATCTGAAACTCTGGATGAGATCATCAAAGTACAGCGTTCTCCGCTAAACAAGACAGGTCTGGGGTATAATGGAGAAACATCTCAAGCATCCACCTCAAAGAGTTATCTTGATGCAACAAGAAGGAATGAGCAAAATCACAATGGAGATCACCAGGTAAAGCAGGGACGAATTACATCAAGAACAAACAAATACTACCAGGTAAACCAGGGGCAATCTGTCTTAAGGGTGAACAAAAGCTACAACCAGCCACAGGTAAAATCTTCTCAATTTGCTTCAAGAATGGATGACAATAGAAATTACAATCATGTGGCCGGTAGATTTGATAACCGCAGAATTTTCTTCAATGGCCAATGTTTCTCTTGCCATAACTTTGGTCACAAAGAAGCTCAATGTGTTGCATATAAAACAATCATGACTAGAGAAGCTCAAAAACAAAGAAGTATGACTGGGATTACAAAAAGGACCTATAACAACGTTTCGGCTCTTGAAAATGAAATTGAATGTTCTATTTGTAATAACTTCGGTCATGAAGATTCTGAATGCAGGAGCAGGTTTCAGCAGACAAAGGAACAAGCCTCAAGCACCAGAACATGGAGAATAAAGGAACCAAAATTAGAAAGATGTGGGATAGCCTTTTATGCAGAGGGACAGGAAAATCTATGGTACATCGACAGTGGATGTTCGAAGCATATGACTGGTGATAAAGAAAAACTTGAATCATATTCTGCTCTAGAAAGGGAAAGAAAGTTTCTTTTGGAAATGATACTCCAGCAGCTATAAAAGGAAAAGGCACAGCTCAGTTGAAAGAAAAGGTCAAAGCTGGAAATGTTTTGTATGTTGATGGCTTGAAGCATAACCTTCTGAGTGTCAATCAGATGTGCGATCAAGAAACCGAGGTAATATTTCGATCAAATGGATGTAGTGTTCGTGATATTGATACAGGGAAAACAGTGATCAAAGGTAGAAGAACTCCAAATAATCTATACATATTTGAAGAAGGACAACAAAAATGCTATTTGAGCAAGGATGATGAACATTGGTTATGGCACTAGAGGTTGGGGCATCTAAGCTTTTCACAAATAAGGAAGTCATGCAAATATCAGGCAGTTCGTGGTCTTCCAGATATCAAAATTCCAGACAACACCATATGAAAATCATGTCAGTTTGGTAAGCAAACCAGAACCAACTTCCCGGAGAAGGAAGGATCAGCCAGCAGGCCTCTTGAACTAGTCCATACAGATGTATGTGGTCCTTTCAGGACAAGGTCACCTCGAGGAGAAGAATACTTGATATTATTCATTGATGATTTCTCCAGGTTTGTTTGGTTAGGACTTTTGAAGCACAAAGACGAAGCATTCGAAAAATTCAAATCCTTCAAAGCCTTGGTTGAAAATGAATCAGGTCACAAAATTAAGTGCCTCAGGTCCGACAGAGGTGGGGAGTTTACCTCAAATGAATTTTTTGATTTCTGTGAAGAACATGGGATAAGAAGGGAATTATCTACAGCTAGAACTCCTCAAGAAAATGGAGTGGTGGAAAGGATGAACAGAACATTCCAACAAATGGCATGTGTTATGTTTGATGAGTCTGGAACTCCCACAACTTTTTGGGGTGAAGCTGCATATGGTGCGGTTGTTATTCTCAACAAAACAAATATCCGAGTGAACAAAACTCAAACTCCTCATGAGCTCTGGTATGGTGAGACTCCTTCAGTAAAGCATTTCAAAATTTTTGGGAGCAAATGCTATATTAAGAATACTGATGAGCAACTTGGCAAACTTGAACCTAGAGTAGATGAAGGCATTCTTCTTGGTTATTCTCCACACATCAAATCATATAAGTGCTACAATAAAAGACTTGGAAGAATTCTTGACAGCATTGATGTAGTGGTTGATGAAAAAGGATACATTCCTAGGCAAGTAAATCATGAAAATATCGAAGAAAATGAAGACTACCCTCAAAGATAGAATGATGAAGAAGAAGAACCTCAAGGAGCACTAGAGGAAGAGATAAGGATAGAAGAGAAGACTCCATCAAGGTACGTTCAGAAGAATCATCCAGAATCTCAGATTTTGGGGCAAAAAGAAGCAGGTGTACAAACAAGAAGAACAATTGCAGAAGCTTCAAGCTATTTGGCATTACTCTCCTCCACTGAACCACAAAATGTAAGAGAGGCATGC
This sequence comes from Pinus tabuliformis, assembly GCA_031772625.1. NCBI lineage: Eukaryota > Viridiplantae > Streptophyta > Pinopsida > Pinales > Pinaceae > Pinus > Pinus tabuliformis. The sequence goes on along the minus strand of CM062813.1, from coordinate 1,000,404,696 downwards.
AAAGATGAATGTTGGGTCAAAGCAATGGATGAAGAACTTGAGCAGATAAAAAAGAATAACACTTGGGAGTTGGTCCCTAGACCAAAGGATAAGAATGTTATAGGGACAAAATGGATCTTCAAGAATAAGTTGAATGAAAATGGGGAAGTAATTAGAAACAAGGCCAGACTTGTTTGTAAAGGGTATGCCTAGCAAGAAGGAATAGATTTTGAAGAAACTTTTTCTCCTGTTGCAAGACTTGAGGCCATCCGAATGTTCCTTGCTCTCTCAATCTTTCAAAAGTTCAAAGTATTTCAAATGGACGTGAAATCAGCCTTTCTGAATGGAGACTTAGAAGAAGAAGTATACATTGAGCAGCCAGATGGTTTCATTCTTGGAAATGAGCCAAATCTTATATGCAAACTGAAAAAGGCTCTCTATGGTCTTAAACAAGCTCCAGGGGCTTGGTACTATCGTTTGGACAAATATCTTCATCAACAAGGTTTTTCAAAAGGATCAGCAGATAGCAATCTTTATATAAAAATTGAAAATGACAAATTGCTAATACTTGTTGTGTATGTAGATGATATTATCTTTGGCAGCAATGAAGAAGCTATGAATCAAAGCTTTGCCTTGGTGATGCAGAAAGAATTCGAAATGTCTTTGCTTGGAGAACTAACATATTTTCTTGGATTGCAAATCCAAAAAAATGAAGGAGGGACCTTCTTGTCTCAAACCAAGTATCTCAAGCAGATTTTGAATAAATATGGTATGGAAGATGCAAAACTAGTATGTACACCCATGGTCACAGGATGTAACCTCAGTGCAAATGATGAATCAGCGGCAGTGCGTCAACCAACCTACAGATTTATGATTGGAAGTCTACTTTATTTGACAGGTACCGGACCAGACATCATGCATGCAGTGGGAATAGTTGGAAGATTTCAGGAAAATCCAAAGGAAACTCATCTTTAGGTAGTGAAGAGAATTTTCAAATATCTTAAAGGGACTCAAAACTATGGCTTATGGTATCCTAGAGATATAGATCTCACACTTCATGCTTATACAGATGCAAATTGGGCCGGAAGCGTGGATGACAGGAAGAGCACAAGTGGTGGTGCATTTTTTATGGGTTCTAGATTAGTATCTTGGTTCAACAAGAAAAAGAGTTCAATTGCTTTGTCTACAGCTGAAGCAGAATATGTGGCTGCTGCATCTTGCTGCACTCAACTCCTTTGGATGATGCAGACCTTGCAGGATTTTCAAATCACTTGTACACCACCTATCTCCATCTTATGTGATAATACAAGTGCAATCAGCATTTCAAAGAACCCAGTCATGCATTCAAAGACCAAGAACATACCAATCAAGTATCACTTTCTCCAGGAACAAGTGCTTGAACAAAAGGTCAAATTGGAGTATGTTCCTTCTAAGGAACAAGTTGTTGATATTCTCACCAAACCATTGCCCAGGGAGACCTTTGAATACCTTAGACAAAAGATGGGGGTTGTTGATGCATCATCTTGTTGTTGAATCTCTTCTATTTCAAGAGATTGTTGGTTGTACACAAGGTTCATCTGGGGTATACGCGTACATTTGTTGGGTTACGGATTGGTCGAAGATCGAATGGCACAGGTTCAGGGGGAGCATATAATGCATTGTTGGCATTATGGAGGAAGTACTGAAGGAGATCATGGATGCTGATCTGAATATTGCTGCAATATGTCTCTATCTCTTTCATGGTCATTTATGGTGTTTGGTGGATTATGGTTCTTCTTGAAGAAATTTCTTTCCTTTGCAGATCTGGTTTATAGTCAGGGGGAGCATGTTCTTAGGGGGAGCATAACCCTTTGCCCTTGATATCAAAGGGGGAGAATGACGTTGAGGATCTTGAGGTTGCCATCAAGTCCAAAGGGGGAGATTTTTGGCATTATGATTCTCGTTTGGCTCTATGGTACAGGTGTTGTACTTGATGGCAACTCACTCAAGTGGCAAAACTCTGTTCAGGATCTCAAAATGATGAAAATTACGAGATTCGCAGGTGAATGGTTCAAAAGGTGCAGACCCACAGGTTCGTCGTTCATGAAGTGTGGTCATACCCGCAGGTTACCCGTTCAGAAAGTGCGGTCCCCGAGTTCACTCACTTCATGGCAGAGAAGTGCGCTCACGTGGGGTTTCTTATGTTTGGCCCGTGGTATTTAGCCCGTCGTTCATGATCCTATGGTTTTGGCCCGTGGTATAGGATCTATTTTAGCCCCGGTTTGGATCCCTTGTATTGGTTAATGATGGTTTTGTCCCATGGTGTGAATAAGGGCTTGACTATAAATAGGGAAGGAGATCACTTGGCTGAGATATCTTTTGAAAGTTGAATATCTTAAGATCTGAATTTTGGGTTATCAGTTTTAAAATCTAGATCTAAATCAAGGTAAAATTTAAAGGCAAATCTATTGCTAAGTCATGATCTCTCGGGTGCATGATCAAATCTGTGGATCTGACTGTCTGTGGTACATTGGAGGACTATTAATTTGGCCCTAATCAGAGGTTCGCAGGCGATCTACAGTGTGAGTGCGGGGGTACGCAATTCAGAAGAGGGCGTAGTGCGGGTATACGCAGCACAGTTGAAGGCACAATGCGGGGGTACGCAGTACAGAAGAAGGCTCAGTGCAGGTATACGCAGCGCAGCTGAAGGCGCAGTGTGGGGTACGCAGTTCAGAAGAGGGTGCAGTGCGGGTATACGCAATGCAGCTGAAGGCATAGTGCAGGGTACGCAGTACAGAAGAAGACTAAGTGCGGGTATACGCAGTGCAGCTGAACGTGAAGTGCGGGTATCCGCAGGCTTATTTTGGTGAAGTTGCGGACCTGTTTTGAAATATTTGTTGGCTGCCTGTTTTCTATTTGCTGCCGTGTTCTGGGTTTAGGTTACTGGTGTTGATTTTTTATTTACAGCATTCTGAGAAGTTTGGGTGGCTCATTGGTTTGATTGTATAAGGAGATTGGATTGATTCACATGTACTTGATGTTTATTTGATGTTCTTGGATTCAGTCTGAAAATTAATGAAAAGTGGTCCTTGAAAGAAAAGAAGTAGGGGGTTGTAGCTCCCTTCCAGGAGAGACTGGAAAACGAGAGAAAGTTATAGCTCTCTGCAGGTTGCAGCCTGCGTACTAGTAAAGGACTGCACCAGTACAAAATCATTGTAAAAGGAGTTTCTAATTGAAAGAAGATAGAGACATATTGCAGCAGGTGGTTTTCACCCACATTGGGTTTCCACCTTATATCTGGTGTTCTTTGGTGTGACTATCTGTTTTTCTTGTTTATGCTCATTATTTTATGACATACAATATCTGAAGAATAATTCAAAGTATAAATATATTGAAAAGAATTTGATAATACTGATTCACCCCCCCTCTCAGTATTATTTCCAACACGTAAGGCATGACAGATCAGGTAAACCCAAAGTTGCAATAAAAGGTAACTGATGGTTAGAGTCTCGAAAACCTGGGGTAACAAGACTAGCCCCAGGAGTAGGATATCCAAGATAACCTGGAATTGGATTTTCATTTGGGATATTATAACCTCTTGGGAAACCAGGATTAACTGGACCAAACTGGGGTTGTTGAGGTTGTTGGTAAGTATATCCAGGGTACGGTTGATACTGATAAACTGGGTTCTACACAGCAGGACCGAATTGGTACTGTCCCTGCTACGTTTGATAAGTAAATTGTGGTTGACTTGTGACAACCGTACTTGGACCAAGTTGTCCTATAGGCATTTGAACCGAAGTCTGAACTGTAGGTCTTGACTATGGTAAAGAGTCTTTAGGAGTTGATGCAAGAACAATAGAAACCAGAGCTGCTGATACTCCATAAATAGGTGGGGTAGATTGAACAGAAGCTACAGTAGTTGCAGCAGTAGTTTGAGGCGGAGTTGGAGGTGAACTCGGCCCAGGCTGATGAACTACACCAGGTGTAGAAGTTTGAATAATAGGCTGGACAGGTTGCTGGGTTGGACCAAAAACCAAAGGCTATCCAGGTTGACTTGATAACTACACATTAGGTTGCAAAGTCTGTTGAGTTTGAGATGGATCCCACACCATGTTCATTCTAGGGCATGGACCCATAAAAGGTTGAGCATATTGAGTACCATAACCAGGTTGAGTGTAGGGATGATAATTGAGAGGTACATTTCAAGCTCCTCATACAAATGGTTGACTAGAAGGTGGTTGGAAACCTTGAGTTGGGTACTGACCTTGAGGTTGATAACCTTGAGGCACGTACTGAAACTGGGGTTGACCTTGAGGTATATATTGATACTGGTGTTGACCTTGAGGTATGTACTGAGTCTGGGGTTGACCTTGAGGTATTTACAGTCCCGAAGTTATGTACTATCCTTAAGGTTGCTCCCTAGGCAGTAACTGACTACCTTGAGGTTTCCCCCTAGGTGGTAATTGAGTACCTTGAGGTTTCCCCCCAGGCATTAACTAACTACCTCGAGGTTTCCCTCTAGGCAGTAACTGACTACCTTGAGGTTGCAGATTTGGAATAGTACCAGACATCATAAGAATTTCTTCTACACTCAACGGTCGAGTTCCGTTATTACCAATTGATATATCATGTTCAATTGGTTGAGGAGATGCTCCTGAAAAAGTACCAGTGAGTGACTGGTACCCAAAAAGAACAGAAGGACCACCATATAAAAATGTTTCCGGTGATTGGGAAAATGTAGATGACTATCTCGACATATTCAAAGGAGGATAATAACCTTTAGGCATAGGATGAAAAGGAATTCGAGGTGGTGAATGAATAAGAGCCGGATTTTCTAAATAGTTGGTCAATGAGACGTACCAAGCATCACTCTTGAATGGACTGTAGAAAATTGATTCACACTCCCTAAGTTGTAAAGTTGGTTGATTTTCAGGGAGAGTTATATCTTTGTCCGGACTAACAAGTTCTTCAATAGAAATGAGTCTAGAAGGAAGATTCTGGGTAATGATACTTCCTACCATGGGTGAACCAGTACCACTAGAAGTTGGAGAAGCAAATCCTAAGGTGGAGTACCAGTAGGTTCCGTTTTAGGCTCAGAAATTTCAAGTTCTTCAGTTAATTCACTGGTAGAAGAAATGCTACCAGTAACTTTGGAAAATGAAATTGGTTTAGAAATATACATTGTTGCTTGAACTTGATAATCAGGATGAATAATTAAATATGACTCTCCGACTTCCGGTGACCCAACTCTACTATCACTAGGTGATACAAGAGCTCATATCCCTTCAAGCTGGCTTGGTGTATACTTGGGAGGTTGCCCCCGAAGTCTACGGGATTGTCTGGGTAATTCAGCCACGATTAAATGTTTAATTACTTCAAACGCAAACAAAGAAAATCTCAATAAAACCACCTACATTCTCTTAAGAACCAAACAATTGAATCACACGCCTAAAAATCTAAGAGTTCAAACCACACACAAACAGTAACTTTCTGTACCAAAAACACTAGTTGGTGATGAAATCCAACGTCGTAGAATTCAATACAGAAAGGGCGGTTGGAACAATTACCCCGACAACCTTCTTAATGAAATATACTGGCACAAGTTTCTTCACAAAACCATCTCGAGTGAAGAGAACCCTCCAGAGAGTCTAAGTGAGTCTAGTCGATGTCTGCTCCAGCTATAGTGAGACCTATCCTTCACCGTCACCTTAGGAAAGAATCTTAAGATTATGGTCACTAAGGTTACCAACAGTAACAAATACAACTGGGGGAACAGTCTATGATCCGATCTACATGCAAGGGCAAAGTAACAAAGCTCAATCCCCTTGAAGGCTCCTCGACATGATCAATCCGAGGTTTACCAACAAGTGACCCCACGCTCCTCGACGATGGTTAATCCAAGGTTTACCATTTTTAATATGCGCAAATCTTCTATCTTTCCCAATGAGACAGACTTGAATGTCTCAAAGGTTCGGACATGATCTCGTGATTGACTCCTTTAAGAGGAGCTTCCCAGATTATATCAATTACAATTGGATTTATTTCCTACTGCAAGATATCGCTACTTCTTTGTTTTAACTATCTTGGAGAGTTAATTACTCCCTACTCCAAGATGCTAGCCTAAGCTATATTGGTGATAAGAGCCCTAGAAACAAAAGATTGCTAGATCAATTTTAATTAAGCGTTAATTTTATGGGTTGTTTCTTAAGTTAATAGGTATGGAGATGAAACTTTGATGGTGTGAAGACTCGACTCCAAAAACACTAAAAAATGCACCTAAGATGATTAACAATTCATTTTTCCTTAAATGAATTTCTAGCTAAAATAAAGAGTTGGGAATGAAATTATTTGAAAAACAAATCTTTCCTTCAACATGTAAATGAAAAGAAGATATCTTTTTGTCTTTTTCAATAAACTCAAAACAAGACTACTAATTATGTTCACAAAAAATCCCTTTTCTTTTTCAACACTCAAAAACTACAAAAAACAATTCTTTCAAAAGAGATTCTACAATTTCTAGAAAATACTCAAAACTAATCTTGAGATCTAAAAACTTCTAAAAACCTAATTGAAATAAAAGCTTCAAATCCTTTTGAGGAAGTTTTACTTAGTTATTCAGTAAACTAAGGATTAATTCGTTCAAAATAACAAATCAATCAAAAAACACCCAGCTATGCTTTCTTTTATAAAATTGAAATTCAAAACTTACGATCAAGTTCATTCAAAGATTTGCAAAGAGAAAATGAAATCTATTTCTCACCAAGGATAGATTTCACAAACCAGTCAAACTCATCAAGAAGGCAAAAGACACCAGTGATCTAAGTTTTCTTAGGCTTCTAATCTTTGAGTCACTACAAAGACCAAGCGAAAATCAATCCAGGCATGCAAAACTTCTAGAAGATCATCTAAAACAAAATAACCAATGGAACTTACTCACAAGAGATTTTTGACAGAACACATGCAGGTCTAGGTAGACACAAAAAGCCATAAATAAAAAACTAAACTTAACTGGACGAAAACATTTTAGGTTTTTCAAAAATTTTGACAGGGTCCGCAGGCTTCCAGTTGAACCAGATGTGGTACCGCTCTGTGCACCAAAGGAATAGTGCGGGGATGTCCAAACTGTCTTGTAATAATAAAGTGCGGTCCTCTTTAAAATTTCGAAAAAAAAATTACTTCATATCCTAAAAACTACCCAATCCCACACACATCAAGCAAACACCAGAAACAAGAACAAGTTTCTCAAGTCAAAGACAAAGGAAAACCAAAAAGCCAAATTCAGTTCCCCAGTGGAGTCGCCAATTTGTTGGCCGGATAAGTCATTCTTGTGGATAAGACCAATCTCCCTAGTATCAAAATATATCTAGAAACAAGCATGACAAGCAAATCTACCTTTCTCTAAACATATTGTGATTCATTAATAAAAACTAAAGAGGTGTTTTAGACCCTACCTTAAGTCCAATGCTAGTTTGTGGCAGCCATGCTTCAACCATCAGAAAGAGTTTCCTTTTGAGAACCGACAATCACAAACAAGCACACATCAAATAACACCTGCACAGCTAACATAATAAATCATGTTCATTATGATGATCAAGGAGTTCATAAAATAAACCATAAAACACAGCTTATTGAGAAAAATAAACTTGATTGTATTAACTTCGAAATAGAAGAACTTTACAACCTTTGGTGCCTTGATGCTGTAAAATATCTTCCCAGGGTCTAAACAGGAATCTCCTCTACTTTGAAAAGCCTCACACTCTTCCAAATGAGATCAAGAGGTATGTAATCTTTCCTCACAACAGCTCAATTAGGAAGACTAAGTTCCAGCACCATTTCACCTCAAAATTATTCAGCTTTCAACCTCCTCAATAACCAGCCCAATGCTTCATTTTATAGTGCAAAGGAAGGAGGTTACAGGTCCACCTATGAAGGGATAAGCTCCTCACATCAAGGGGTTAGCTCCTTAAGGTATGGGATGCATGAACCTTAAAGGAGCGAACTTGCCACCTCAATATTCCTTCTAGAAGCTTCCAGAAATGACTCAAAGTGAGTTTTGAAGAATGTACTTGTGCCTTTTTTACTTTTACAGGGGTCTGCACCCATTAGATAGAGATAGAGCACTCAGGTGCACAGGAGACATGACCAATAGGTTCGGGACCGCAGGTAATGCTAAGAGAAAGTGCGAAACGAGAGTTTTAGAGATTTTTAAGGTCTTTCTCTTATTTTCAAGGCTTGATATGAAGAATTGAGGCTTAAGACTTGCAAAGGAGGAAAGTATGAGTGGTGATGGACTCACATAGATTGTAGAATGTCAAGGTGATAATTTTTTTGTGCAACACTCTGGGACATGCCAGTGCTAGAAACATTAGATGCATACACATAAGGTGCCTGGAAACCAATGAAGAAGTGTAAACCCTCTGGAGTAAAGGAACAGATCTAAGGGTGCTCTATGATTGTCTCATCTTCAGGAATATTGTTTCCAATCAGTTTGGTTCTCTTGAAGTATTGTAATTGAGATAGAAGAAATGACAACTGTTGGAGGATAATATAATGAGTACCTTTGGAAACAATCTTTCTCAGTGAAGTATACAGCTCTAATCTGAGTTTTCTTCAGATTAAAGTCTAAGGTTCTAATCAAAGATAAAATATTGTTAAAAGGGACAGTATGAAGAAGCCTAGAACCTAATGAAACTGTGTTGGTAGGAGTCATCTTGGCACCTTTGGGTACCCTTGGAAGTCTGGCCGTTAAGAGAAGTGCATAGCACTTTGAAGCAGTTTCTTGTAATGACCCTTATGTGCAAGGAAACAAAGGTACCTTGAAGAAAGATATGGATGCCTAAATAAGAAATCATGAATTAAGTAATTTGATGATTCAAGGCTAGGTGAACACCTGAAGCAAGGCTTCAGAGGGAGCGACAAAATCCCTGATGACTTTTCCTACCCAATAAATTTTGATAAATGTAAGTTATGTCAGTTGGGTATGATGACTCTGATGATCTCTGTCACCTCAGAAGGATAGGTTGCAGATATCTCGATGTTTATGTATGGACGAGATATGTCGATTAGAGTATAAATATACAGTAACTGATGATGATGATCCTCATGTTTATCAATATAAGAAGAAGTTGACTCTTAAAGTCAAGGTGGAAAACCTTACCATGTTGTTGGTCTGCATTCATATATCTTGTGGATCCTTGCTTATTTCTATGGATAAGCCTCATATATTGGAAAATTTCTTACTGAGGTATGCCTGTGACTCTATTATCTATGATTTGAAGTGCACTATCGAACATTGCTATATTGACAGTATGTGATGTATCTCCTGAGATCCACCTTTATTGCATGGATGAATTAAAGACTGAAGTCTGTGGCTCTAGGAACTCCATTGACGCTGAATGAATAAAGTAGCAAGCATGGCTTATTATGAAGACATTTGAGAAAGCTCTTCAGTAAGTCATTTGAGCACATATTGGAAACCACCACTTGGCATCAGGTACCACTTTATTTGGGATATGATCAAGCTCCAACAATATAGGATGGATGTACAAGATTACCACCATCCCTCTCAAAGCCTCCTAGAAAGATTCTTTCAAAGAGAGGCAGGAAGTCATGGATAAACCTTACTATGAGGGTCTCGGTTGAACATTAAGCTCTGGGAGCTCCTGGGGGCTTAGGGTACTTCTTTAGCTATAAGCAACCATAGTGTGAGTGGTTGACCTTCTCCTAAAGGTGTTCTATGTACAAGGTGAGTGGTTACCCTTCCCTTGTGATACCCCATGATGATTGACATGTGTGTAGGATGAGTGGTTCACTTTCCCCTACAAGTGATGACATGTGTGTAGGGTAAGTGGTTGACCTTGCCCTACGATTGATGAGATATGCATAGGATGAGTGGTTCACCTTCTCCTATGGCATATAAGCAGGATGAGTGGTTTGCCTTCTCATGTGGACACCCCAGTGAGATATGCATATAGGCATCTATTGGTTGTCACATGTGGACATGTCAGTGGGATGTGGTTCATCCTTTGCCCACAATTAGGATGCTCATTCCCTACGATCAATGGTTGACATGTCGGTGGGATGTGGTTCATCCTTTCCCCACGTGTAGGATCCTTCCAACCATTGATGATTGGCATGCATGTAGGATGTGGTTCATCCTTTCCCTACTCTCAGTGGTTTGCATGCACGTAGGATGTGGTTTACCATTTCCCTACAATGGTTATGACATGTGACTGTAGGATGTGGTTTATCCTTTCCCTACACGTGGTTGTGACATATGTTTGTAGGATGTGGTTTCTCCTTTCCCTACGTGTGGTTGTGAGCAGGATGTGATATATTCTTTCCTAGCTGGTGTTCCAACATCATCCTACCCATGTAGTTTGGGACACATGGGAAGTACCTCTCATCTGGCCAATGAGTTGGGAAAAGTGGTTAGAGACCATAGCACTACCAATGGACGCATCATGTACTGCCATACTCCCTATGAGTAGGATGCATGATGTTCAACAACTTGATCACTTGCAATCAAGTCCAATTAGGGTTCAGGCCAAGATCGGGAATACATACTCATTCTTCCTCGATAAAGCCACCGTAAAATGTCAAGGTCATTTGATATAATAAATTTCCTATATTATAATCAAAACAATGTGTATCATTAAGATCTATTAAAATTCCATTTAGTCCAGCTTTGAGCTAGCTAGATATAAACTTCATGCAGAAGACTCTAGCTGATTGGCAAGATACCAATAATACAAAAAAATGGAATTTAAATAAAGGAATAACACATTTATCCTAGGTCCCAAAATGCTTCAAATCCAAGATGTTTGGAACTATAAAAGAGAAGAGGGTCAAACTACTAATTGTATTGACATCAAATCCAAAGAAAAAATTACAAGTAGAAAGGAGAATGAAGCCCCGTGATCAAACCTATTTATCCATCTCTAAATACTAATTAAATAGATGTATCATCCTTTTAAGTAATGTCATGTCACCACTCAAATTCTCACTACATTGAAAATTCTAAAGATGCCATAATCATATGATCCTAGAGGCAACTACTAGGCAAGCCACCTGCTTTGACCTTAGAAGCCTCACCTAGAAGTTGCCTCTATGCTCTTACATTTATGGTTTAGACTTCTAAACATGGTGAGAGGTTGAGCAATAATAAAGGCCCACCCTTCATCAACAATAGGCATGCATGTTCACTCTAACTGAACCCTGAACATAATTTCTTAAGCAAGACATAATAATCTATGTGTAAGTGGATAACACTATATGCAAGGCACACTTAATTGTAACTAGATAGATAAGATTAAGTTTGAAATAAACTACATGTATCCACCTTGACCAATCTACTATCTTGGGCATGAGAATTCCTTTACCATAAATAATTTCCAACCAACTATAACCCTAAAAGTATGATGCCATGTAACACCTATTTGATTTCTAACTTATTATACATTTATATTTTGCACCAATAAATGTAAATTCCAGGTTTCTCATGAGCAATTTTGTTCCCACAAGGAGGTTGGACTTGGTACAATTGAAAATTGTTAAAATTGGCAACTAGGGCCAAACTCCATGTGGGTCATCTTATTTATGGAAGCCGATACTTTTCTTGGATTTCTCTCATCGAGAGGTGTAGGATTGATCTAAATATCATCTGATTCCAATAAGTATTCATGGAGATATGAATTTATTTGTCTTATGCGACAACTTGTCAAGATCGGCGAGCAACTAAACTACCCCTACTTGTGCTCCAAATTTTAGTATAAATACAAGTGCCTTCGAAGTCATTTTTACACACAACTCTCTTGAGATTTCTTCTTCTCCAATTGTTTTGGGTTTTAGTGGAAAGAAGAATCTGTAAGGGAAAAACGTAAGTCCAGATTGAGACCCTATATGCAGCAAAAGAAGGATGCCCTAGTTGCTGTCATAGTGGAGCCTAGCCATAGGTCTTGTGAAGGTTTGGCCACAATTCAAAGGGAGATCTATCACGGTGAAGGATGCCTAACATCTGATCCTAAATGTAGTCTTATCATACCCTAGATGCCCTAATCTATACACTGTTTTGCAAGGGTTTGAGACAGCCCTTAGACGCAGCAAAAGGGATACCCTAACCACAGTATAGAGGCTCCCATAGGTTGCCTTAACCTGGTTGTCTAAAGGATGCCTAACCATAGTTATGGAGATGCCCTAAATACGCATCCATGGAAATGAAGGCAGGAACCCTAGCCGCAGGACTAAGGGAGAGGAGATGCCCTAAACTTAGTTGCTACATTGCCTAATGGAGATGCCACCTAAACATTGTCTTAGAAGAGTGTTCTACACAAGGTATACCCTCGCTGTCATGGAAGGAATGCTCTCACACTTAAATGCTGAGATAAAGAAGCCACACCTTCAGCTATCCTTAACGTTGTTCTAAATAAGGATGTTCTAACTGTTGTTTTGATTGAAACACAATCATGAATGATAGATTCAATCATTGTCTTAACGAAAGCCTATTGATGTCACTCTAACGTTGTCATAGAGGAGAAGACATTGGCATTGCTATGTGCTAGGCCACAGGCCATAGCACTATAGCTAGCCATCTTGGTCTTATGATGAATGTTGTAACATTATAGGCATCATAGTATATGACAGTAGGATGCATAGTGCAACATAGTGCACACAATAGCATCGATGGGTACAGGATGCATAGTGCAACATAGTGCACACAGTAGCAGCAATGGGTACAAAATGCCTAGTGAAAACAGTAGCAGCAATGGGTACAGGATGCATAGTGTACATAGTAGCAGTGATGGGTACAGGATGCATAGTTCACACAGTAGCAGCGATGGGTACAGGATGTATGATGCAGCATCGTGTAGCTCAGTGATGGTGCAACATGGTGTAGCTCAATGATGTTGGACATAGTGATGGTGCAACATGGTGTAGCTCAGTGATGCTGGACATAGTGATGGTGCAGCATGGTGTAGCTTAGTGATGCTGGACATAGTGATGGTGCAGCATGGTGTAGCTCAGTGATGCTGAACATAGTGATGGTGCAACATGGTGTAGCTTAGTGATGCTGGACATGGTATGATGGTGCAACACAGTGATAGGCTCAACATGGTGATGGAGTCACCTTGGAGAATCAATTGAAGCAACATGTCTTCAACTGAGTCCAACTACCTCATGTATCATCTTCTTAGAGATGATCTCTAGTCTTATTTAGATAAGTCAAAGTGTTAACTTTTGTTGAGGCAACTAAGACTTTTACTATTGAGGCTCCTAACCAAAATTCCTATTGGCAAGGGCACTCTTAGGTGTTTGTATTCACTCTTAATGTGCTTCTGTTTCATATATTAATGTTATTTCTCCTCACCATAAAACATTGTCTATTTTACTACTACAATCCTTTTTCTGTTTTATTTATTTTATGTATTTTATATTGACTATCTTAAAATAATGACATATACAATCATCAAATATTGTACTCTAACCATGATTCATAACGAAAATCATAGAAACAAAGACATGAATTAAAATTTAGCTGACATGGACAAAATTCCACATTGTCATGTATCCTGTGGAAATATACCAAGAACTTACATTATGAAACCCTAACTACCAGTGACACATTATCTTTATGGAAAAAAGGGCATCAGAGAAGATGGGTCTAGGTGGAGTTCATGAATTCAAGTTCAGGTGAAGGAAGAGGTCCAATCTAGCTCAACACCCTAAACTGAAGACTCTGAAAAATCACTAGAAGAAACGACCATTGTCAAATGAGAAAAACTCCTCTTAGGTTTAATTGTTCATGTGAATAGAAAATATTGATTTGTGAGCTGCTAAGAATGAAGACTAGAGTACTTTCACCCCAAGAAAATTTTTGTTCAATTTTAAAACATGTATGTCTAATTTATAGTGTGAATTTATTATTTGTTGTTTCATTCACTGCACAGGGGTTGTATATTGTAACTGTTAGATGCCTGTTGTAGCAGAGTACTTTGCATAAAAAGGAAGGATATAAGCAATTTAACTTTTTTTCTTGATTATTTCAAGTTGTTTCTCATTCTATTCTTTGTTTACTTTAATTTATCCGAGAAACCTCTGTTCAATCTTGAAAGCAGAGCTGTTTTTGGGAAAATTAGTGTCTTTTCGAACGACTAACCCTCTAGGTTTGGTAGCTAGCCTAGAAACAACAGTTAAAGAAATTCACTATCTTTCCTATGAGTGATAGATAAGAAAGAGACTATGAGGGACCAACCTGTAACTTTCACTTGAATCCTCGCTTGATCTCCCTCTCCTTTGGCTGATCTCGTAACTCCTCCGCATACTTAACATACTTGGAGAGTACCTGCATAGCTACAGAAACAAAGACTTGCCAAATCATAATGATACATCACAACATAAACATCATAGAATCATAAATATGATATACAAAAGAATGCATTTATAGTTGACACAATCAATTTGGAAAAATCTTGAAGAACTTTAATGATATCAAGGAGAATTACAACCCATAAGAAGTCCGATCCAGTGCCATCCTCCCAGCTTCAAGCCTTCTTCACCTCACGAATCAGCAAGAACACACCAACAATATCACAACGCTCTCACCTCAATACTGAAACTAGCAGCACTTCCTTACAACTCAGAATAATTCAGCCCCCTGATCTCTTGGATGGGAGATCCTTTTATAGATGATTGCAAGAGGGTGAGTCATCAATGGGGATGATGAATTCCATTCCATTTGTTGAAATTAGTTCCACAAGAGAGGGGAATTGGAGATGGTTTCCTAGTTCCCTTTGTCATCCTTGGGCGAGTTCAGAGAGGCAAGTGGCAGGTGAGAAGTTTCTAGAAGATTCCATGAGCAACCAACCCACAAACTGTCCCGGAATTTTGTCCAACCTCGCCCATCGCACTTACTAAAGGGCAAAACTATGATGCATGTCACTAAGACAGTGTAGCAGGTGAGATGCATCTCACCCTAACATAGGGCTTTTAGATATGGTTCAGTTTAGGCACTTTCTGGATGATTTCTGAGATGGAACTTTCGAGAAATGAGGAATTCAGATGACTAAGATTCTTTAGGGTATACAACAACTCTTTTAGGGGTTGATGTTCCCTAATATCATTGACATATGAGTTTGAGGTTGATGTGCCCAAATATGTCTATAACAGTTACCCCCTAAAGCATGAGGTCGTAAATGCTCATGTCGGGTGAAATTCTTTATCATGAGGATCAGAAGTTTCAAACTGGAAGGTGACCTACATAAATCACGATACAATACATCATGATAATATGATTTTTCATGAACTAGCTGAGGGAGGCATTGCCATGCTCAGCTTTATAAATTTTGATTTCATGCACATAGATCAGATAGTCATCTACAAATACAGACTTGTGATTCTAGAGATATAGAGTCATAATCCATGATTAGGATGACCATCTGTGTAGAACCTTTGTACATATGATGTTTTTGTATCCTTGAATATATCACAACCCGGATGGATGAAACTAGATCCAGGGTCTTCAAACTTGTTCAATCTTCGCTCGATGTACAAGTCAAACCATGTGAAGAGATGTTCTGAAGTCGAACATGGAGAGACATCGTCTGATTACTAGCCAATGATGTAAGTTGTTAACATATGCGAGAGGGATCGCCAATAATGATAATGATCCTCAAGGTACTACAGTACATTTCATGTGGTGTGAATACATCATCCGATATCGAACACCATGCAAAATCGTTCGGTCAAAGGCCATTGATGTCAACCTGTCATTAGAAGAGAGAAAATTTCCATTGATGTAAACAAGCTTCAAAGCATTGGAAGGGTGTTTCTAAGTCAACTTCTTGGATAATGAGCTGATGTTGACAAGAAGCGACTCATCGTAGGAGGGCCTTGATGTATTCCACATCTATGACACGAAATGAAGAAAATGATTTCTGGAGGTGAAAATGCACTGACAACACAAGGTTTAGGAATGGCAATCATGAAAAATGAAGGTTGGAGGTATTGCAGTGTATGAGACATTAATTGTATGGCTTCTTAATTGGATGACTTCTTAACTAGACCGCTTCTCAACTGGATGACTTCTCTTGTCAGCGACACTGAGATGAATTGGTAGCATTAGCCCCAAAAGATGGATGGTATGATGACCGGTGAATAGAATAACCCAACCCAACTCAATCATGGAGATGAAGTGAAAGTGTCATGTTCAAGAGAGACTTGCTACCATAAATTCTTTAAGATTTTTCCCCCTTTTTCCCCAGTCATTGCTGACCAGTACCTCTTTATTTTTTTCAAGCTTGAGGAGGATAACATATGCTTGTTCTATAATTCACCCTTTGGGCAAACCCATCGCTATTTGATGTTTTAACGAGTCTAGCGATGGTGAAACTCAGTCTCATCTAGATGTACGAGCTTGTCGCTATTATTTTAGCGAATTTAACGACAAGGATAATTCGACCTTTTTCATGTTTAGAGAGTTTGAAAAGAGACGAAAAGAAAACTATATAAGTTCTTTTTCGTAAAATAATCCCTTAGGTCTGAAAAAGGATAAAATAATACAAGAGAGATGTCATTTCCAATACTTTAACGAGCTGGAATAGACAAGCACTCGACAATATTTTCTTATTTAGAGACTCTGAAAAGAGTTTAAAGAGGACTCTATTTTGAGGAACGAGTGGTGTCTAGAGTATCAATTGGTTCTAGTGGTGTTGGAACTTCTCAAAACATGTTGATTTATGTGAAGAGGGTAGCTAATAAGACCAATCATTGCAACTGTTCCTCAAAAAAGGGTAAAACAACCAAGTGAAAGCGTATGATTGACAAAAGTGTTACAGGGAAAAGTGTCTATATAGAACTGCTCTATCCCACTAAGGTGTGACAGCTGCCTTAGAAACAAACAGAGAAAAGCTACTTTCATTTTTCCTTTATGAATTATAGATAGAGAGAAACAGAAAGACCAACCTCTGTCTTGCACTAATCTCCTGATTTGATTCCTCTCTTCTTTGATAGTCTTTAGCTACCTGCTCCCTTGCACGCCTAGCTTCACAAAGTACCTGTAAGATCATAGTAGCATAGCACTATACAAAGACATGGATCTATAATAATAAACAATCTAGGATCAGATGTAAATTGACCATACAAATGTAGCAAACATCAATGACACAAGAGCATGGAGGAAAACTTGAATAGCTTTCAATGATAAACAAGAAAGACCCAAGAGGAGTTACAACCAGTTGTTTTGACCCAGCATCAACCTCTCAGCAAGGAAGCCCCTCTTCACCTCATACAAAGCTTAGATCACCCAACAATCTAATGTTTGTCTCAAAAAACCAACAGTAATTCCTTACAATATGAAAAATTCCAGCCTTCAGATCTCTGGGATGAGGGATCCATATATAGATATCTGTAATGGAGATGAGTCAGCTTATGATTTGATTAGTGTCTTCCCTCTGATATTTCTTGCTTCCACTTGGAGATTGATGATCTCTTACTCATCCTTGGTCGAATTCAGAGAGGCAACTGTCACATGAGAAGATTCTGGAAGCTTCCATTGCCTCTCCACCTCGCGGAATGACACTGCCATTTGTCATTTCTCGCCCATCGCACCCCATAGAAGGGCTTTTTGAAATGCAAATCACCCACACAGTGTATTTAGGTGAGATGCAACACACTTGGCCAATGGAGCAGCTGGAATGATCCTGTTTTGATCAATTCTGAGCAGTTTTTCATGGAGAACTTCTAGGAGAAGCTGTAATCTGTTGACCTTGTTCCTTTAGGAGTTAGAACAACACTTTTAGGGACTTAGGAGCCCTTGTTTTATGGAAATTTCATGCTTGGGGTTGTAGTGCCCAAAAATGTCTATAACAGTTGCCCCCTAAAGCATGAGGCCGTTAATCTTTTGATGTCGGGTGAAATGCTTTATTATGAGGATCCAAAGTTCTTTCAAACTGGGAGGAGACCTGTAATAAGATACAATACAATACATTATCTTCATAATATTTTCATGATCTAGGTGAGGTGGGCATTCCCATGCTCAGCTTTATAAATTCATTTTCATGTACATAGGACAGACAATCGTTTGAGTGTAGACTGATGATTCTGATAGAGCCATCATCCTTTTGATTGGATGATTATCTGTGCAGCAATGATGTACATTTGATGTCTTTATTTCCCTGAATATATATCGCAGCCCGGATGGATGAAAATACATCCGGGGTCTTAAATCTCGTTCGATCTTCACTCGAAGTACAAGTCGATCCATGTGAAAGCTGTTCTGGAGTCAAACATGGAAAGACATCGCCTGATTACTAGCCAATGATGTAAGCTATTAACAGGCACGAGAGGAATCACCGATAATGATAATGACCCTCAAGGTACTGCAGTACAATTCACGTGGTGTGAATAAATGACTTGGCGTCGAACACCACGCAAAATATTTTGGTCAAAGTCCATTGATGTAAACCTGTCGCCGGAAGTGAGAAACTTGCCATTGAGGCATGCAAGCTTCAAAGTACTAAATGGGGTGTTCCTAGATCAACTTCTTGGATAATGAGCTGATGTCGACAAGAAGCGATCCGTCACAGAAGGGACTTAATGAATCCCACATCAATGACACAGAATGGAGCAAATGATTTTAATGGAGGTGAAAACAATCTGGTGATATGAGGTTCAGGGTGGCGGTCATGAAAGAATGGAGTATAAATGTATGGTAGTGGGTGAGACACAAGTGAATTCTCTAAATGACTTCTCTTGAACATATCAGTGACACTGATGTAATGGATTGGTAGCATTAACCCCAAATTTGGATGGTATGATGGGGCCATGGTGATGTGACTAGTGAATGAAACAACCCAACCCGACTCGGACGCGGAGTGGAAGTGTCATGTTCAAGAGTGACTTGATACCAACAAAGTTTCTTCCAGTTTTCTTTATTTTTGTCAAGCTTGAGGAGGATAACATATGCTTGTTCTATAATTTGCCCTTCGGGCAAACCCATCGCTATGTTTTAACGAGCCTAGCGATAGTGAAACTCGTTCTCGTCTATAGACAAGTTTGTCGCTATTAAACTTTTAACGAGTTTAACGACAAAGATAACTCGGTCCTTTTCAATTTTAGAGAGTCTGAAAAGGTATGTAAAGGTAACTCCAAAATTTCTTTTTCGTCATCTAATCCCTTAAGTCCAAAAAAGTATAAAATGATACAGAAGGGATGAATTTTTGATACTTTTAACGAGCCGAACAAAACAAGCGCTCGATCTTTTTCTGTAATAATCTCTCAGGTCCAAAAAGATTAAAATTTAGAGGAGAGATAGCACTTCCAGTCCCTTTAATGAGCTGGAGAGGCCAATGGCTCGGAAATCTTTTCATATTTTATGAGTCAGTTGAAAAGAGCTTAAAGGAGACTCGTCTTTTGAGGAACGAGTCATAAAATGGATAGCAATTGATTCGAGGTAAGGTTTGGGATTTTCCAATCACAGCAGTGTTACAAGGATGGCTCGTGAAATCACTCTTCGCAGCTATTCCTCAAAATGGGTAAACAATCAAATGGAGGTGAATGATCGGCCAATGCAAAAGTGGAGTGATGGTGCAAACACGACCAAGGCTTTAATGGCTGAAGTACGACATTCACGATGGTTATTTACCGGTGAATAGTTCATTTTTTAATGAGCTTAAACGCGGGTGGAAACATTTGCTCATGTCTTATGTTTATTTTTTAACGAGCTTGAACTATGTGCTTAAACTTCTCGATTAATCCAGTCGTGTGATAAGAATGTCTCATATATAAAAACAACAATTTTTTGAGTTTTGCCCCACATCCTTTCTTTATGCAAGTTAGGAAACGACCAATCCTACGAGTTTAAAGGGTTAGAGGACCTACAAATTTTAAAAAATAAATAATCGCTCTTCGCTTGCACGCCAAAAGGCTTGCATGACCCCAGGTATAAAACAAAATTTCAAGGTTACCCCTTCTTCTTTCCGTTAAAACATTTGTTTTACCGGGAGAGGCCTGCCTCTTATAGGTTACCCAAAGATTGTTTTATTCACAGCGCAAACAAAACACTTCTTCGGTGATGTTTACCGAAATAGACAAAGGTGAGTGAAGGAGGCTACTCCACTCACGTAACTTTGACAAGAGAATCTTGTTCTAGAATAACCCCCTCTTCCAATCATGGACGGGAGTACAGACTAGTCATATTCTCTCAAGGAAACCTACCCTATACCCGAAGTTTTCCTACCGAAGCAGACCAGGGTGCATGCCCCCTGGGTTTCAGTCATGTCCCCCGAGTCACTCGTGCTCATCAGGCGAGCAGACTGGAGATTGAGACATTTCTTGCGTGAAAATACCATTTAGGGATGGTATATAACTATTTGCTCTATATGATCCGGGAAATGAAAGCTGGTCTACGAGCTTGATCACTCTTCCTTCGTGCGGAAAACACATTACTCTAAAGAGTGAGGAGACAATTTCTCCCATGCAATAAATATAGTCTCGTCCAAGGAGTAGATTATAATCTAGGGTTCCTTGAACTACCATTACGTTCATGTGAACGGTTTTTCCCCTCAATGTTATGGGCACATTGGGAAGGATCCCTGACGGTCGACTGGTTCCTTTATCAAAGCCTGTTAGATTTCTCATCTCAGGCAAAAGCGATGGCAAACCAAGTGCTTTCCAAGCAGTCGAGGAAAGGATACTCACAGAAGCCCCCTCATCTATGATGGTACCAGCCATAACCATTCTATATATTTGAACAATGATTCAGAATGGTACACTAGCCGGAAAACGGGGTCTGCCTAATTGATTCCAGTCAAAGGAGACAACTAGGTTGCTTGGAGGTGGGACCAAATAGACGGCTGGGTATGACTCTGACGAACTTCCTTCCTGCGGTAAAGGAATGGGTAAATTGCCCCCATGTTCATTGGAGTCTGTGCTTATGAAAAGAATTTGGATGGTGTTATCCTTATTCTCTTCGGTGACTGTATCATCTGAAGATGGAACATCTGAAGGCAAGACCGGGTCAACTGCTGCCTCGACCTTTTGACTTTCTTCTGGTATGGGTTCAGATGGTTTGTCTTCAATGATAGATGCTTCAGCCAACCATCTGAGTGGGCCAGCTGGATTTTCAACTAGTGACGGACTCGGCAAGAGTTTTTTATATCCACGAGGAAGTCGTAGCGATGAAACCGGATGATCGTCCAAAACTCTTTTAGCCTCGTCTAAGAAGGGACAACGGTGGATGGCATGATTTCCTTCGCACAGTTTACAAGGAGATCTATATTTTCCTTTTTGTCCTAGGGCTTCACTTTCACTAGTCGATGGTGTGTTTTCAACATGATCATCAGAGGTTGACGACACCGGGTTGTGCAAACGAGGAGACTAGCCCCTTAAGATCCAAGGGATGCAAGGAAAATCTCTATGATAGTGGTCTCCTTTGCAAATGACACATGGTGATTTAGGCCTGGTCGGTGCAGTTTGTGGATTTTCGCTAGACGATGCTCGTTTGCCCCCATTCGCTTTTGGCTCCTTCTTCTTATTTTCCTTCTTCTTCTCGGGTACTTGACTTTTGGCTTTACCAACCCCATCAAGTGAAGAGGAAGGAGGAGAGGAAGAATTAGAGGAAGTAGAAGGTTGGTGGGTAACTGTGGACTCGTCTAGTTGCTGATTTGATTGTTCAGGAATTGCGGTGTTCTGAATGACAGATGTTGAGAAGAGCCATACAGGCAAGCCGATTGTCAGTCCTGGAACCGACAATGTGGCCATATGGGGTGCACCAACATCTCCCCAAGAGGAGAAGGGACTACAATTTCCTCCAAGGGGAATTCCTTGGTTGGTGGATTCCATTTTCTCAACCCAAGATCAACGTAGGAAAGGGTAATGAGTATTCCCTTTAAAATAAATTTTAGACGCTTTGACACAACTTGTTTTTTCAATTTTTAAGAGTTAAGAAAAAACAAAAGATGACTCTAGTCTCCTTCAATTTTTAATGAGCCTGAAGTGACAAGTGCTCAGATGGACCTTTTCTGTTAAGGAGTCTGAAAAGGAATGAAAGGGACTGCTCTGGAAATCTAGGTAGAGGGATTACCAAACCAATCACAAAACTGCAAAATACTTTTTATGGTACGACAGTCAATCTTCCCAAATGTTGTGTTCAGTGCATTGTGATCGATAGGGCGGCAGACATGGCTTCCTATGGATAAAGTATTAAGCCTATTGGGGTCTCCCAAAATATACTCGACGGTACGTGGGAGCACAAGTCCGTACTGGCACTTATCGCCTCAAAGTGGAGGAATCACCCAACCATCAGTGAGAACAACAGTTACCAGGCTTTACGACGCCGCAATACGTCTCTAGCCTAGACTTCTAAATTTTGTGCATTAAGTTCCAAAGCGTTGTTAGATTCATTGAATTTATTTGATAGTTGATCTTGTTTATGAAGTTTTCCTTTCAGGTTCACTGCGAGATGTAGATGTAATTCCTAAGATGCAATCTAAGATGATAAACAAACTTTTTATCTTCTTTGTGCAACGAAAATCCTAGCTACTAAGGAAAGAAAGACAGAATCTTTTCACAAAGAGCAAAGAGAACACTCTAAATGCACTTTCCTAAATCAAACCAATCAGACTGTCTATATGCAAATGCACATGCATGTATTTGTTTTCGACTTTCTTAGTATATGAATGCTAAAAGAAAGTTGATGCACAAATCTGAATTTATTTTCAAGCGACAAATATCAACAAGTTTCCTTTCGAAATAAAAAATGGAGATGATCACAACACCTTACGATATTCAAATGAATACTTGTTCTTGCACTAGAAAATTACAAATTCAGACCAAAAACAATAGTAACAGGATAATCGACCATCAACAGCAATCAAACTCTTTCCTACGATTGAAATCGACACTTGCGACAGTTTCAAATCAAAGGACGACAGTACGATTATGCTACTTTTGCAAAGGAGAACTAAAAATGACTCAACAAACACACAAAAACATCTACAGTTCTTTTGTACAAAGGAGGTAGAATAACAACAAGGAAAAGGGGTTTCAAACAAACATATACTGATCACAGGCAGCAAAATTCAGGAATAGAACTAGAAAGAATGAATCACAGAAACCAAAACTGCACAGAGCCTAGTCTTATCAGTGCACCTGTAACACAGAGAATTTGAAATGCAGTGCACCTGTAACACAGAGAATTTGAAATGCAGCACACCTTGTCCACTCGGGAAGTGCGCTGAAGTTCAGATTCTCTGAATAGTACCTACACTGGGCCAGAAAGGAGATTTTGTTTGGGTTCCGGGTCACAGTTTGCAGTTCAGTTCTTTGGTTTTGGCCGAACAAAAAGCAATCAGTAATGAAACAATCAAGGGTAGATCTAAGGAGGATCTAAGAGCTATCACAAGGGCAATCAGATAGTTTGTGAATCAGTTGTTTAAATCATAAATAGATCCAGTAAATGGATTGAAGTAGCATTTATCTACTTTGCATTTTTTATGGCAAATGCAGTTCGAATGCTACCTCTAAGTTTATGAAACAGACAACAAAGAATGATAAACAAACAAACCAATTCTTCCCCAGTGGAGTCGCCATTTTGTTACAGGGAAAAGTGTCTATATAGAACTGCTCTATCCCACTAAGGTGTGACAACTGCCTTAGAAACAAACAGAGAAAAGCTACTTTCGTTTTTCCTTTATGAATTATAGATAGAGAGGAACAGAAAGACCAACCTCTGTCTTGTGCTAATCTCCTGATTTGATTCCTCTCTTCTTTGATAGTCTTTAGCTACCTGCTCCCTTGCACGCCCAACTTCACAAAGTACCTGTAAGATCATAGTAGCATAGCACTATACAAAGACATGGATCTATAATCATAAACAATCTAGGATCAGATGTAAATTGACCATACAAATGTAGCAAACATCAATGACACAAGAGCATGGAGGAAAACTTGAATAGCTTTTATTGATAAACAAGAAAGAGCCAAGAGGAGTTACAACCAGTTGTTCTAACCCAGCATCAACCTCTCAGCAAGGAAGCCCCTCTTCACCTCATACAAAGCTTAGATCACCCAACAATCTGATGTTTGTCTCAAGAAACCAACAACAATTCCTTACAATATGCAAAATTCCAGCCTCCGGATCTCTGGGATGAGGGATCCATATATAGATATCTGTAATGGAGATGAGTCAGATTATGATTTGATTAGTGTCTTCCCTCTGATAGTTCTTGCTTCCACTTGGAGATTGATGATCTCTTACTCATCCTTGGTCGAATTCAGAGAGGCAAGTGTCACAGGAGAAGATTCTGGAATCTTCCATTGCCTCTCCACCTCGCGGAATGACACTGCCATTTGTCATTTCTCGCCCATCGCGCCCCATAGAAGGGATTTTTGAAATGCAACTCACCCACACAGTGTATTTAGGTGAGATGCAACACACTTGGCCAGTGGAGCAGCTGGAATGATCCTATTTTGACCAATTCTGAGCAGTTTTTCATGGAGAACTTCTGGGAGAAGCTGTAATCTGTTGACCTTGTTCCTTTAGGGGTTAGAACAACACTTTTAGGGACTTAGGAGCCCTTGGTTTATGGACATTTCATGCTTGGGGTTGTAGTGCCCAAAAATGTCTATAACAGAAAGGGATGGTGGCAATGGGATGAACACAACCAAGGCTCAAAAGGCTGATAGAATGGAAAAAAACAAGGGTTAAAAATTGAAAATGGGTTCATTTTTATACAAGCTTGAACCATAGGGAACTATGCTTGGATTCAGTTTTATGTTTACACAAGCTTGAAACGAAAAATTATGCTTGAGATTCAGTTTCCTTTTTATACAAGCTTAAAATGAAAAACTATGCTTGAGAATGGTTTGCATACCCCAAGCATAATGAAAGGGAGAGTCTCCTGTAACCAGCTGGAAGTCACTGCGATGAAGCAGGATGGTTATCCAACACCTTTTTAGCTTCATCTATATAGAAAAATGTGAATGGGGTGATTCCCTTCACATAGCCTATAGGGAAACTTATCTTTACCTCTAGGTGCATGCCCCCCAAGCTTCATTACATTCACCTAAGTAGACTACTCATGGATATCAAGTGGATGGAATGAAGGCTCTTTTATGAGATCAAGTGAAAGACTTGACTAGGATTTTACGAGATCTAATCAAAGACTCGACTTGGAACTTTGCTCCAGGGGTCCTTGTTTCATTTTTTAATGAGCTTGAGACAAGACAAGGAACTCTGCTCATACCTCAGTGGAGTCGCTAATTTGTTTTTGGGAAAATTAGTGTCTTTTCAAACGACTAACCCTCTAGGTTTGGTAGCTAACCTAGAAACAACAGTTAAAGCAATTCACTATCTTTCCTATGAGTGATAGATAAGAAAGAGACTATGAGGGACCAACCTATAACTTTTGCTTGAATCCTCACTTGATCTCCCTCTCCTTTGGTTGATCCTGTAACTACTCCCTGTACTTAACATGCTTGGAGAGTACCTACACAACTACAAAAACAAAGACCTGCAAAGCATAATGATCCATCACAGCATAAACATCATAGAATCAGAAATATGATATACAAAAGAATGCATTTATAGTTAACACAATCAATTGGGAAAAATCTTGAAGAACTTTATTGATATCAAGGAGAATTACAGCCCATAAGAAGTTTGATCCAGCACTGTCCTCCTAGCTTCAAGCCTTCTTCACCTCATGAATCAGCAAGAACACACCAACAATATCACAATGCTCTCACCTCAATACTGAAACTAGCAGCACCTCCTTACAACTTAGAATAATTCAGTCCCTCTGATCTCTTGGATGAGAGATCATTTTATAGATGATTGCAAGAGGGTGAGTCATCAATGGGGATTATGAATTCCATTCCATTTGTTGAAATTAGTTCCACAAGAGAGGGGAATTGGAGATGGTTTCCTAGTTCCCTTGGTCATCCTTGGGCAAGTTCAGAAAGGCAAGTGGTAGAGGAGAAGTTTCTAGAAGATTCCATGAGCAACCAACTCACAAACTGTCCCAGAATTTTGTCCATCCTTGCCCATCACACTTATTAAAGGGCCAAACTATGATGCATCTCACTTAGATAGTGTAGCAGGTGAGATGCATCTCACCCTAACACAGAGCTTTCAGATATGGTTCAGTTTAGGCACTTTCTAGATGATTTTTGAGATGGAACTTTTTGGGAATGAGGCATTCAGATGAATAAGCTTCTTTAGGGTATTAAAAAACTCTTTTAGGGGTTTATGATCCCTAATATCATCGACATATGAGTTTGGGGTTGATGTGCCCAAATATGTCTATAACAAGAGGCATATTGCAACAATTCAGGAGTGATTTAGTCACTGTGTTTTTCAAAAGTCTTGTTTTTCTCGAGAATTCCAAATCAAACCCAGAGACATGAAAAAAAAACCTTGAAAACAACCAAATGACTATAAATAAATGAAATGCATGCCAAGCAAACAAAATAGTTAATGAAATGTATGTGTTTTTATCATGGAAACAGGGGCATTTTGAGCATGCCCTGATTTGCAAAGCATATAGAGGTGTGGACAAAAGAAGTATCCAAACTTTTATTAAAATATTTAATCGTAGATGTATAAATCTTATTAATAGGTAGGGAATTGAATACCTAAATTTCAGAATGATAACTCTCGAGAAACAATTATCTATCCATCTCTGCACAATGATGTTTCTCATATTGAGAAAATTGGCTAACGTGCAGATTTCCTTCAAATTGAAACTCTAGGAATGCATACGATTCATCAAACAGTTGATCATGCAAGGAAGGAAGTACTGAATTTATGAAATGAGTGGTCATAGAGTAGTTTGTAAAGGAAAAAGATCTGATGTAGTATTGATTCCAATAAACCATCAAATCAGTTTCCATTAATCTCGGAAAACTACTCTGAAAAAACATATAAACAAGGGCACTGTTATGTTCCTATACTAATAGGAGTCATAATTTTTTAATGAATGAAGTCAAATTTGTAATGTGTACATACATTTTCTTTTTGCAAATGTTTTCCATATTCAAAAAATCAAAAAATTAAAAAATGTAAAGAGGGTATGTCCTGAAAGAAAAATCAAAGGACAAAAAGAATAAAAAAGGTCAAAAAAGATGAAAAAATGAACCCCAAGAAAAAAGAAAAAGAACCATGAAAAGTGTGCAAGTCAAAATGGCACTACCATTTACTTTGATGTAGAATAAGAAGATTGTGTGCAGCTTGTTACCTTTGCCACAATCCATGGATAGTCAAAATGTTTAAACTTGGCTATTTCATGTTTTCAATTTCATGCTTATAGATAGAGAAATAAAATTTGACCAGACAATGTAATCTTGGCAGATAAGTAGATAGGTAGAGTTAATAAGAGGAGCTCAACTATTTAATCTGAGCCCTTGGATGTAATAAGGTTAGACTTAGATAGATCACTTTTGTAAAAAGAAAAGAAAAGGTTTCATAAGGGTTTGTCAGCTTAAGTTCACCCTAATAAAGATTAGAAAAAATGGTAGGATGACTAGATGGGTAAGTAGTTGAATGGTTGCAGAATTGTGATGATTGATTAGAAAAGATCATATCATTTACCTTCATCATCAAATTTCTAAAGTATGGATGATAATTGAGCATTTACCAAACTACACAAAGTCAATTGATTAACCTCCCTCATTCAGTACATTTTTCACTTAACTAATTTCCAAGGAAAGTCTTAAAGTACCTAAAACCTTAAGTTAAAGGGGTTCAGAGAATTTCTCTAGCTTCTGGAGGGACCAGACCTTCGGCCCAGTAACTTATAGGTCCTAAGCACTAAAGGCCCCTCACAAGCATTCACCCCCTCCATAATTGACTCATTTTCCCTGAAAAACCCTTTTCCTAAGGTAAAAGCAACATTTTCCTAGGGAAAGTAATCACCCCATGTAAAGCCCCATTTTCCATAAAAACCCAAAAAAACACTTAGCCTAAGTTATAGTGTTTCCATGTGAAAAGTAAATAAATTTAAAAACATGTTATACTTAGTGCAAATCCATTTTTCTGCCTTTTTTCCATATTAACTTCTACTTTTATTTATATATTATATCCCGAAAATACCCCTTTCCCATATATTTTATTAAACCCCTTTAATTTTAATATCCCATTTCTGAAGTTTGAAACATAAAATTTATTAACAAGTGATTAATGGGTTAATTAAGTCGATCAACGACTAAGTAATAACTAAGACCCATCGTTGAATAAAAGAGATTAATTAATAAATTAGTGGTTAATTAATAATCTATCCCTGCCAATGAAATCACTCCAGATGTCATCAAACCTCCATAATCCTTCATTAATTAAATCCTACCATATTAAAACTCCGTCAGGCCCCTCCATTTAAACTTCATATCAAATCATCACCCCGATCACCGTATGATCTGATCCCTTTTCATCCAATGGTTGATGTTCATATCGGGCAGCCTCCTAAGGCCGACCTCTACCCACCTGATATGGGTAGTTTCACTATTCACCCCACTTCTACGTGGTGCCCGATGAATGGCATCGAGCAGCCTCCCCCCAAAATCGCTTAAGCCCAAAAGTAGTGCGATATGATCCTGCTTATCACCTCCCGCTAAATGACAAAATGTCGCATCCTTGTCTACCCGCCAAAATAGTTGACTTTGTGAATAAAACTAAAAAACTCATCCTGTTTAGCTTTACCAAGAAAAAGACCACTCAGACCTTCATGCAACCACTAGAGCATGTACAACTATCAACCCACATCCAACTGCCAACCTGCTGAAACTCCAGACCACCTTTCAGTCACGTGTGCTTCCTGCAAATCATGTATAGTTGATCATCACTCCATTCAAAGCCGAAACTAAGTATTTACCCAAATTCGCTGAGAAGCCCTGTTTTATTCCCAAACCTTGACTCAAATTCTTCAAATTACTAAGTAATTCAGTAAGAATAGTTGAACAGTGACTCAAGAATACTCTGAATTAGACCAATTTTCCCCAATTCCACTGAAAACCCTTCGCCCCCGTCCTTGAATCCACAAAAACCAAGGATGGTTGCTCCCATTGCATTAAACATCCTACTAATTTCTACTCCCCATAGGGATTTAGACCATCTCCCATTGGTAGATAAATATTTTCAAATTAAGGATACCTCTGTCCAAGAATCCCCTTTGAAACTATACTGCAAGTACAAAGACCAGTACCTGAACTATGTAGACCACATAGGACTTTGGGAATCAGGTCTACCCAAGTATCGATTCCCCAGAGTTCATATCTTCCCAGAGATTATTCATTATTGCCATATGAACTATAATCCTAGCCAAAGAGCAGCGATGACTCCTGAACAATCTATATTATTTACCATCACTGCTGAGTCCATAAATGAAATGTTGCAGTTACAACCAAGCCAAAGCTTGAACCCTCTTTCTGTTGGACATTTTCTTAATAGATTCCCTACACTCACCTCAATAAAACTTGCTCGGTTATTCTAGACCTTCATTAGGGAAGAGCAATACATTCCAAAGGATCCTCCACCATACATATCTCAATATTCTCTAATCTTGGCTGAGACATCATAGACATGATATCCAGTGTGTTAGGCCAGACTACAAGTTAATTTTTTGATGAAATTATTATAGCCTTTATGTCCATCTACTCTCCTGGGCAGCCCCTAGCCATCATGTTTGACTATGCTAAGTTCATTTCTGATAAAATGCATGATCAATTCATGAGGATGGATAATGAAAGAGTGTTCAAATATTCATCATTTTTATATCATCTTTTCCTGTATTATCAAGCTGACAAATTCCCAATCACACTCCAAAAGCTTGATACCATAGGAAACCCTAGATCAGTGGTCTTCTGGACTTCATTAATCCACCTACATGACTCTCAATATTCTTATACTTATTTCATAGATCTCTTTGTGCACCCAATGGAAACTATGTTATTAGGAAGCCCTCCCCCCAGAATCAGTGCAGATATCAGGAGGGTCCTATAGTTGTCCAAACAATATAGAGTGGGAGATTGGTACTTGTACCAAAAACTACACTGAAATCAGAATATATGGATGTGAGTTGGCTCCCTACAAACTGCCCAGATACCTCCCCATGAGATTGTTTGCTTTGGAGTACTACAGGAAAAAATTAATTCAGATGAGGTGCATTTTGTGAAGGCCAAGAAGAAAGCTCAACGTAGAATAAAAGATCAGCTTGGCCCCTTCTTATGTAACAGTAGGGAAGCGGGAAAGGAAGCATAAGAAATCCTCCAAAGGCTAAAACTGAAACAAAGTTTTATCTGGAATTATGACCCTTTAGAGTTCATTTGCAATAGGAGACAAAAGAACAAATTATCTCCTTATATCCACCATACAATTCCTGAAATTGAACAGTATGAAAATCAACTAGAATGGGTGGAAAACACTTTGGTAGACCGAGATAGCACAGAAGTTGTTGTCAATAATGTATTGAGTGATTTAGAACAAAGACTTGATGAAGATTAATTTGTGCAGGTGCCAGGAGAATCTCAATCTAAAATGCAATCACAGGGAAACTGTTGGCAAACAGCAGAAGAAGGACCTCAAGAACAAGAGAAATCATAACAGCCAGAGATATTAGAAGAACTTGCTCAGCTAGAACATATCATGAGAAACCCACCTATTTTATAGACTCCTTTAAATGAGGAAATAAATCCTAAGAGAGATAGAGAGGAGGCCACTCCTTCTAGCTAACTTGTTGCCCAGACTTATGTCAATAGGAAAAGGTTGAATCTAGTTTCAGATCAAAATTTTACTGAAGAAACAGCTGGAACTGTAGGTGCAGAAAGAGTAGAAAGCAGGAAAACCACTCCCTCAGGAGGCACACAAGAACCTTCCACCTCACAAGCTCAAATTTTGGAGAGACAACAGAGTGTGGAAGTATCCTCCTTCAGGGCTCCTACTAGCCAGAGCCAAGACATCAAAGATAAATATAAAGAAATAAAGGCCAGGAACGAAAGATTGAAGGCCCAAAGCTATGCCCATTCCCTAAAAATGGCTCCTACTAATCAGACAAGGCTAATGTCAATGTTTGATGTGAAAGAGGGTAAAATGCAGATGAATTTCATGAAGCCAGCTACATAGCAGCCCAGGTAAATTGCAGATTACTTCAAAACAGAATTTGAAGTATTGGCAAAGGATATCCATCCTATTGACCAAATAGAATTACACAAGCAGACTGGGGAAAAGGTCTAATCCACCTTGACCAACAAGGAAATTGCATCTCACCAACTCCAAAATTCACTGAATAACATATCAGCACAATTCGAGTTAGAGAAGGCCTCTTCACAGGCCAAGGATACCAGAATAAAGTCCTTAGAGGACTTAGTCATAGAACTAGGGCATGATCCCAAGGATGTGCAAGCTATATAAAAGCTTATTGAAAAGAAAAATGATGACACAGCTGCACTAAACAAGAAACTCAAAATTCCCCTTCTGCATCATCCTCAGACAACTGAAGTATTGGAAACTCAGAAGGAGGAAGAGCTTATGGACTTAGTCCTTAAGCTGAATGAATAACTAAAAGAAACAAAAAGAGAGGTGGATAACATGATATAGTCTAGAAAGAGTGAGTTGGCCACCACTCCTCAGATTGTAATTCCTACTTTCTCTGCAGCAGTACCCTCCACGTTTGCTACTTCACTAGCACCCACAGTTCCACCAGCTACAGCTTTGCCAGTTACAGGTACATCAACAAGCACAGGGACATCCACAGAAAAGATAGCTGAATTAGTAAAATCAATGGAGGAAATGAGCATCCAAGCTACTGAGCTTAAGAAGCTTAGAGAAAAAGTTTCAAGTTTAGAGACTGATTGCAAACTTGCACAAATATAGTAGAAGGAAGAAGTTTAGAAGAATCAAAGAATGGGAGAAAGGATAAAAGTCCTTGAAAAGGACTTGACATTGCAACAACCACTTGGAGACATGAAGGAAATTCTTTGGGCCAACATCATTGACTCCATCAATAATGTTTGGCCACCTATTAAAGTAATTTTTGAACAAACTGAACTAATAAAAGTGGCAACAGAAGCAAATTCATAAAATAAGAGAAGAGCTGGGAGACAAACCAGAAGAAGCCAACTAGTTGATAGAACTTTTGAATAGTAAAAATAGGCATCAACTTGATGAACTAGAAATAGATGATAGAACAGGGACCTATTATCACCCCAAGAAACTCTCCTAGGTTGTATATCAGAGATGCTCGAGAACATTACAAACTCAACAAATATGTTGGAATGGTGGATAAATGGAAGGAATGATGCATATTCAAGCCAGATAACCACTTCTACTATGCTTAACCCCAGACATGGGTGAACACCCCCAGACTACAAGGATTTAGACCACAAATCACTCACAGTTTAAAGAGTAGGTGAAGATGGAGAATATTGACCACACCAATAGATGCACAAGACCATGTGATGGTCAGTTGCAACTAGTTAAAAAGGTATGCAAATCTGTTTTTTAATGCACAGACAGGATGATAGCTCTCTGTCACTAAGAAAACAGAAACCTGAACAATACATTTATTGAAATAAACAATACTTTGACACAAAGGTGGGATGACAACCCCTCTAATGCCAAACATCAAGAATTCAAGAAAAATGCATAACAGACACAACCTAGAACAAAGAATAAGTGGAAAGTGAGAAATTAACAGAAAAAGAAGCTTGTATTAGCTGAAAATGAAGACTAGACGCTGCAGGTATCACAGTAGTTACAGTCTCCAGAAGTTGAATCTTACATCAGAATAACATTCATCAACCCTCATTAAATCTCTTTTTTGGGTATATATAGAGTTTCTTTACAAAAATGTTCTGTTGTTCCATGCATGGAGGGGTCATAATGGACCACCAACCGCTTTAACTATCTAATATGGGTCTCTGCTACGATCTGACTATGTCTGTGAATGAATTTGACCTTCTCGGCTGTTCTGTTGTCCTTCTTGAGCCGGTAGAGTGTAATATGAAACAAGCTCCATAACGGATAAATGATGTGACCAGCTCGAGGCATGTCCTTTTCCTTCTCGGCCATCTTGCTTGTTAAATGCGGTGGTTGAAGATTAACTGCACAGAGTGCTGAATACTGGCCACCTTCGTCCTTTCGGAAGCATGAAATGGTTGAGTGGTGCTTTCAATGCCCATGATTGGTTCTCGGCCTCTATCTCCCAAAAGTTATTTCCCGTCCTTTTTTTATGTGATAGAAAGGGTTTTTGGGCCTCTGTTATCTTCTAAATACAAATGGGTACTGCTTTCTGCTATAACAGAGAAATGATGCAACTGTGAGAAATCCCACCAAATCTGCTTCTTTTGGACTCCAAAAGTCCTCAAGTATGGTTTAATTTTCTATCAGGTCTTCCCTTGGGTCACTGTTGCCTATCACAGACAGCATGTTCCCTTCATTCCCTTGTTCCTGGAAATACTTGAAAAACACGAGAAAAAACATGAAAGAGGCCTCCCTCTGGACTTCAAATATTTAAACAATTTCATTCCAGAAACCCATCAGGTTTGGGACTTATCATATCGTAAGGCTCCAAGGCTCCCTTTGGTTTCCGCCAATAGTAATCCGGCAATGTGATATAGCGATGCGATCTGGTCGCAATCGCTGATCACTCAATGCCTTAGCCCCCTTATATAAATAACATAGCTCCTCGCTGATGTGACCCGTCGATGCAATGTGGGCTATTGATCTATGCACGCGATCGATGGTTCACATTTAATCACTGATCGCGATCACAATGCCTCTCCTATCCACAACAATTGACATTGCCTATGTTGATTGCAATCCACTGATTAGATTTGGACCGTTGACTGGCCAGATCTAATGGATACTATGCCACCATCATTTAAGCCTGCGCCTGTGGGTTTTTTCATGGTTTTTTAGTGTTTCTGCCTCCCAATAGTGCATTGCCAACCCTCCAAGGGCTCTCCTCTTGCAACTATTTCAATTGGTGGATGACCTTTGACCAAAATTGGAGATTTCAACAGCATGCATGGATCCCTTGGCATGATTTTAAGCAGATTTGCAGACTTTGGGAGTGTTTTTGGATCCATTTTTATCCTTTTGTATAGCATTGCTAACACTGGCTACTTCTGGGGATGAGATCCTCCCTGTGAGGTCTCAAGAACTTGCAGATCAATGCCTTCCTGACGGAAAACAAATTAGCAAAATTCCTATTGTTACATTGGGCATGGAGTTTGACTGATCCTACACTACAATTGATAAAACAAAATATTTACAATTTTTAAGGCCAAAAGACCTTAAACTAGATAAATTTTGAGAAAACGCCCATTAACTAGGACATTAAAAACTGCTTCTCTCCCCATACTTTTTAGTATGAAGGTGTTGTTCCCTTGAATCTGTGAAATAATAAAAGGGTTTGTCTAGAAAGCATCAAACTTTCCATGGTTTCCTTTCTTTTCCTTCATTGCATCCCATTTCAGGACCAAGTCTCCAACCTAAAAATTATTTGCTTTTGTCTTCCTGTCAAAAACATCCTTGATCTTTTTCTGATGTGTTGTAGCCTTTTCAACCAACTGTTCTCTAATCTTATGTAAGTCTGCCAAATCAGTGATCCTTCTTGCCATGTCTTCTTCCTCATCCTGCTCTTCTTGAAGGAATTTGCCATAAGGAGGGTAACTTGAATCAGAAATACTGCCTCTGTGCCATACACCAGCTTGAATGGAGAATTCCCTGTGGATGTTTTGATGGTCACTCTGTCGGCCCAAAGTGCATATTTGAGCTTGGAATCCCAATTCTTCTTGTTATCCTCCAACAGCTTCTTAATTATCCTTATTAGACTCTTGTTGGAAGATTCTGCTAGACCATTTCCTTGAGGGTAATATGAGGTGGAATGAACCAGTTTAATGCCCATTGAATTACACATTTCCACCAATTCTTTTGCTCTGAAGGCTGTTGCATTATCTATGACTAGTTTGTGTGGACAACCAAATCTGTTGAAGATATTTTCTGCCAAAAAATTCATGACCACATTTTGATCAGTTTTCCTGGTAGGAATTGCTTCAATCCACTTAGTGAAATAATCAGTGGCTACTAATATCCATCTATGCTAGCCACTGGAATGTGGATTGATATCTCCAATAAAATCCAAGCCCCACTGCTGAAAATGTCCTTTTTCCTGTATGGGTTTTAGAGGCAGGGGGTTCAACTGCTGCTTTCCTTCAAATCTTTGGCACCTGTCACAAGATTTAACAAATGAAAATACATCAGAAAATAAAGTGGGCCAATAGTAACCATCTCTGAGGATTTAATGGGATGTAGTCTTCCAATAATGGTGCCCTCCACACATGCTGGAATTAAATTACTACATGACTTCTTTTGACTATTCTTCGTCTAGACACCTTAACAGCACTCCAGATGGATCCCTCCAGTAGAGCAGATTTTGATTGATGCAATATTTAGCTGCTCTAAGTTTTAAAGTTCTAGCTTGAATTTGACTAAATCCTGAAGGGATTTCTAGCCTCAGCAAGAAATTAATTATTACAGCATACCAATTACAAGAAGCTAGATTCTTGGCCACTAACTGCTTCCTCTGTGGTTCAGCTGTTTTATCCCTTTTTCTTGACCATTTTCTACAATTGTGCATAGGAAATCAAAATCCAAAGATCTGCAATTTTCTTCAGCCAATAATTTAGCAAGACCCTGACCTAACTAGTTTAGTGGGCTTCAATTCTATATTAAATTCTATCATCTTTGCAATCCACTTTGCCATTCTTCCATCAGCATCAGGTTCTGTTAAGACATCTTTTACTGCAACAGAGGGTACATATGCAATTATCTTGGAATGCAGAATATAAACTCTAAAATATTTCAAGGATTTGATAAGAGAATATGCATGTTTTTCAATAATATCATACCTCAATTCAACATCCCTCAAGTTCTTGCAGAAAAATGCTATTGGATGCTCTGAACCTTCTTCATTTGCCTGCAATAAAACAACTGCAATGGTGTCTTCAGAGGCAAATGAAAATATATGGAACTCCTTGCTGTAATCTGGGCTGCTTAGTGTGGGACCTTCCATAATGGATTTCTTGATGGAATTAAATGATTTTCTTACTGCATCAGTCCATCTTACCTCTGACCCTTTCTTCAACATGGAGGTCACGTGCTTAACCAATTCTGCAAAATTTGCAATAAACCTCCCGACAAAATTAATTTTACCTAGAAAGGATTGGATATCCTTCTTTGATCTTGGACAGACAAAGTCTATATTGCTTTTACTCTTTTTGGGTCAATCCGAACACCTTCAGTGGACACAACATGTCCTAACAACTTGCCTTCTTCTAAATAAAATTGAGATTTTTTGGGATTGATTGAAATTCCAAACCTCCTGCACTTCAGAAACACTTTTTCCAAATGCTGCAAATGATTTTGATGGCTACTGGAGTAAACTGTTATATCATCAAGGTAGATAAGGACAAATTTATCCTTCTCCCCACAAATTCTATATCCATGGCTCTCTGAAAGGTTGTTCCAGCATTAATCAACTCAAAAGGCATTTTGGCATACACAAAAGTGCCCCAAGGAGTGGTGAATGCAGTATTTTCTTGATCATCTGGATGCACATCAATCTGATTAAAGCCTAAAAAACCATCCAAGAAAGACATTACTTTGGCTCCTGATACCTTTTGCAGCCAATGCTCCATCTTTGGTAAGGGATAATTATCTTTCTTTGAGCATTTGTTTAGATTTCTGAAATCAACACACAGTCTGATTTCTCCACTCTTCTTCCTCACCACCACTAGATTGGCCACCCATTTTGAATATCTGAGAGGGACTATGATCTTAGCCGCCAACAATTTTTTGATTTCTTTTTCAATCAATGGAAGAAGCATAGGATTTATTGGTCTCAGCTTCTGTCTGAAAGGGATGGTGTCTTTCTCCAGAGGGATTTTGTGCTGGATTATGTTTTTATCATACGTTTTCAGATCACTATACTCCCATGCAAACACATTAGCAAACTGCCTCATTAATTTGCAGTATTCAGCACTTTGATCAGCTGACAAATGAGTGGATAAATTTACATATCTAGGCTGATCTGGACTTCCTATATCATGTTTACAGACTACAGATTTGTCTTCTTTTTGGGCTGCCTTGTAAGGCACATCATTTTGGTCAAACAGTCTCTCAAGAGGAATTAGACCCTTAGGAATATGATTGCTGGGAAGCTGAACAATATTGTCTTTACCAATTTTATTTCTAAGCTGGGACTTGGGGTTTTCTAACAAGGTCTCATTATCTTGGTCAATTTTCATTTCTAAAAACTCGTCAATGACTTGAAAAAATCTATTTATCTCATAATCATCATCAAAAACTTTCCAATGCTGGACATTATCAGGCAAGGATGGTCTATACTTCACTTGGACTTCATACACTAGTCTGGGAGGCATTGGAGGGATAAATAGACTAGCAGATACAACAAGGGAATCAGCAAGCTGATTTTGGGCTCTAGGAATGTATGAAATATAGAAATAATCAAAATAATCTTTGATTCTCCATACCTCATCTCTGTATGCTTTCAGCCTTGGGTGCTTTGCCTGAAATGTTTTATTTACTTGCTGAATAATCAAATCAGCATCTCCAAACACCTTTGTGCATTTGATTCCTCTGTCTTTTGCTGCGTTGAGGCCCAATAACAGAGCTTCATATTCTGTTATATTATTGGTGACTTGGAAGGCCAGCTTAAAAGAAAGCTCTGTCCTTTCTTGTTTCGGAGATACTAGCACCACCCCTGCTCCTGCATTCTCCCTAGAGCATGCTCCATCAAAGAACATCTCCCAAACTTGATTTCCTTGCTCTTCCTCGGCTTGAACTATTGGTTTCTTGAGCTGCATTGAGGCCTTCTGAGATTCTTATATTTGGAGGATACATGCTCCAAAATCAGTGTCCACTGCATATATGGGATGATTTGTAGGATTCTTCTCATTACTAATGATGTATGCCAACTATGCTTCTCTGTACAATCTCTTGCTTTCTCCTCCAAAAAATCGAATAGTTGCATAAGATAGATCATTTTGTAATGTCCCACCTAGTCTCTTAATCCATCCTCTGGACAGTAGCATGCCAAATTTAGGAGGGACATCTGCCACCACAATATCCATCATCATACTCTTCATGGGCACCTGGGTTAGGGTAATGGCTAAATATTTGATCAATCCTAGACACTTTACTTTCCTTGAATCAAATGAGAATAGATCATGGTATGATCTGGTGATATCAAGGCCTAACTCTTCCATGACAGCTTTTGGCATCAGATTGTGGCTGGCCCCTGTATTTAGCAAGCAGTTGTGAAGGATTTTATCATGGATGATTAAGGAGACATAAAAAGATGGAAAATGATTATCAGTGGGTTCAATCATGGGGCTCAGCACAATGGCGGGCTTATCATCTTGCAAATTAATAGAGTCAGTGGAGGTTTGTTTGTTTTCTAGCTCAAGGGCTTCAAGGATAGGCTTTCTAAACATTTCACTGTTTACCAACTCTACCATAGGCACATATATTTTTAACTTCTGGACTTCTGACTCGAAGCTAAAAGAGGAAGGTAACTTATTAGAACCTCTTACCTCTTGAACTGGGGCTTTGAGGATGACTGGGTCAGCTGCTGGTCTTCTCTGCCTGATATTCTGTGACTCTATTTGGATAGCAGCTCTTTGGGCAGGATTCTCCTTGACACTATTTGCTTGTGATCTTAGATTATACCTTTGTTGTTCACCAGTCTGTAGAACAGCCTCTGTGTCCCATTCTATACTCATTTGGTCCTACAGCAATGACTCTTCGTATGCAGCTATTGTTAAAAAGGAAGCACTGCCTTTATCTTCCATGCAATGAATATCATCCTCATCTTCGAATTGTTCCTCCTCCATGACTACATTTTGGAAAGGAGCTTTAACTTTCTATTCTTCTTTTGACTCTTCACCCCTCTAAATAATTTGTAACTGTTCATTTTCTCTTCTGAATGGATTTGTATTCCTTGGAGCAAATGTGTTTTGCTACCTTGTTTTTCCTGAATTCTTCTCAACCTCTAGCTTAGATATCTTAGCAGCTAATGACTCCATCATTTTAGTCATTTTATCAAATTTGGGGTTGGAAGATGATGCAAATGAAGTAGAAGGTTGACCTCTCTGCCTCCTTCTGTCAGTTTGATTTTTTAGCTTTTCTGCAGCCATAATATTAGATTCCACCTCTAGTGCTGCATCCTACATATCAGCTAGAGTGGCACATCTCCTTTCTCTCAATAACAAGAAGAAATCAGAGTCAAAAGCATTGGCATAAGTGAGTTTGGCAGAGGTGCGGGTAGACTTTAACTTAGCTGGTATCTTACTATACATTCGATTGAATCTTTTATTAAAATCGGGAAAAGATTCCCCATTTGTTGGCATTATGATACAAGTGTTGTCCTTGATGGCAACTCACTCACAAGCAGGTACAAGTGATGGCAACTTAATCAGAGGACAGATCTTAGTACAGCAGGACAAGAAAGAGATATACGCAGGTTCATTAAGGAAAATCCGCGTATACACGCAGGTTGGTTTCAGTAAAAGCGCGTACATGTGAAAACGTACCTTTGGTCCGTGGCGGTTAGTCCTTGGAAGTTGTGCCTATGGTTTTGGACCATGGTGTCTCGACAGACGTGTCGATCCCTAGTTTTGAAGTTGATGGTATTGTGTTACTATGGTTTTGGACCGTGGTATTGTGAAGGGCCTAAGGCTATATAAGGAGAAGATCATTAGGCAAAGTGGTGTAAGCAAGGTGTGTCTGACGAAGTGAGAAGATCTGGTATTGCTGGTTATCTGTTCGGGACGCTTGGCAAGGGTCGGATCTGACAGCGAAGGTATAAGTAATTATTTCTAGATCTGCACGCGGGTTGCCTTTGGAGAAAGCGCGTATACACGCGGTTTTGGTATAGCGAAGTAGCGTATGCATAATAAGATTTGATATTTCAGGTTGCTGTTGATTCTGGTGGTTGTTGCAGAGTTCTGGGCTCTGGTTTGTGTTCTGTGTTCTTGATGACAGGGTTTCAGTGATTCAGTATTGGGTGATCTAGAGAATTATGATGCAAGTATAAGTTGATGATTGTATTGCAACAGTGTTTGTTTTGTACTCATGGATCCAGTCTGAAAATTGATGAAACGTGGTCCCTGTAAGAAAGAGGGTTGTAGCCTTCTGTAGGTTCAGCACCTACGTACTAGTAAATGGATCAGCTAGTACAAGAGCTGAGGGGGTTGTAGCTCCCTTCCTGAAGTAGTTGGAAAACGAGAGAGGGTTGTAGCCCTCTGCAGGTTGTAGCCTGCGTACTAGTAAAGGACTGCACCAGTACATTGTAAAAGAAGTTTCTTATTAAAGAAGAAAGAGACGAATTGCAGCAGGTGGTTTTCACCCACATTGGGTTTCCACCTTATATCATGGTGTTCATGTGTGTGGCTTTTATGTGATGATATGTTCTATTATACTGCACCTGTTTACTGTCAATGTGGTTAATAATGTTCTGATGCATTTACTGAAGATAAGCTAACTGAATCATAAGATTTCTGGATATACGCTAGTTTCTTTAGACACAGTAGCGTGTACACGCGGGTTCACTTAACTGAAGTAGCGTATATGTTTCTGAGCATGAAATTTGAAAAGTTTTATTGATTTGATAATACTGATTCACCCCCCCCCTCCTCTCAGTATTATTTCCAACAATTGGTATCGGAGCAGGTTCTTCAGAGGAAGCTTGATCGCTTGAAGGAAAAGATCCATTAGAATGGCTAATCTAGAAAGAGAGGCACACATCAGGCCACTAGTCTTTGACAGGAACAATTTTACCCACTGGAAGATAAGAACCACTGCATATCTACAATCACTTGGAGCAGAAGTTTGGGGAATCGTAGAAGGAGGATACAAATTCCCATCAGCAACTCCTACAGATCCAGCAGAGAAAAAGCAATATGAGCTCAATGCCAAAGCTATTACTGTCCTATTGAGTAGTTTGACACAATCAGAATTTATGAAGATCATGCATTTCAAATCAGCTAAGGAAATATGGGACAAAATCGTTACAAGTTATGAAGGAGATGATCAGGTAAAAAGAGCAAAGCTTCAAACTCTCAGAATCCGGTATGAAACCCTTAAGATGCATAGTAATGAAAGCATAGCTAATTATTTCCTGCGTATGGATGAGATTGTAAATTGTATGAGGGATGTGGGTGAAGAATTTGAGGAAGTTGTCTTAGTTGAAAAGGTTTTGAGATCTCTGTCCGCTAAATTTGATTCTAAAGTATCTGCCATAGAAGAAAAGGAGAATGTGCAGAAAATCACCATGTCACAGCTTCACGAGATCTTAACTTCTTTTGAAATACGACAAGAGGTACCATCAGAAGTCGCATTCGAAGAATCAGAGGAAGAAGATGAGGTAAATTTTGTCAAGAATCTTGAATGGGGAACTGGACGGTTCAAAGGTAAGCTACCTTTCAAATGTTTTCTATGTGGTAGAGTTGGTCACTATGCTACTAGATGCCCTCATAACAAAGGAAAGATATCTGAAGAAGATGGTAGAAGCTATTATACCCATATTAAAAGTTCATTCAATGATAGTGAAGATATTAGAAGTCTCAAGGCACATGAAAAGAAGAATGCTTCATCCAATAATAGTGAAGATATTAGAAGTCTCATGGCACATGAACAAAAGAATGCAGAAACTGAAGAAGTTACCAAATTAAATGAACAATTGGAGACAGAAACTAGGGTAAGGGAGCAATTGCAGGATATAGTAAAGGATCAGAGCATAACTATTCAGAGACTTGAATCAAAGATCCTCTCTCTAAAAGAAGATCTTAAAAAATCAAGAGAACAGAACAGAGAAGCTCTTGAAGATCAAGAACAAGAAGTGATCAAACTAAAGCGACAAGTGGAAGAAGGAAGAAAAGCTGAAGAAGACCTAAGGAATCAGTATCTGGAAAAGGAAGAACAACATCAAGTTGAGGTAAATATCTTGAAAGGTAAATTAGAAGAAAAGGATAAGCTTTTACGATTTCAAGATAGTACTAAAGTCTTGGACGATATTCTTAATAGTCAAAGGTCTCCTGCTATCAAAACTGGTCTTGGTTTTCATGAATATGTTGAAGGAGAATCTAGTTCACAAGGTGAGGCAAGAAACTCTAATGAGAAATCTGAAATGCTGAACAAGGAACAACCAAGGAAAGAAATTCCTCAAGGAAGATCCTTTACTCCTAACTATGGAAGTGATAGACAATTATTTCCTCCTCTGAATAATGT
Organism: Pinus tabuliformis; assembly: GCA_031772625.1. NCBI lineage: Eukaryota > Viridiplantae > Streptophyta > Pinopsida > Pinales > Pinaceae > Pinus > Pinus tabuliformis. The sequence continues at coordinate 1,000,362,437 of CM062813.1, read as the reverse complement.
TGAATGTTATGTATGTCATAATCTTGGACATGTTGCAGCCAGATGTAGAAGTAGAATGGTCCAAGACCATTACAAAAGATCATCGCATCCCAGGTATTTCAGAGGATATTGCTTTGCCTGCAATGAATATGGACACAAGGCAATTGATTGCAATAGAAGGAACGTGAAATATGTAAGATGTTATACATGCAACAAATATGGGCATAAAGCAAGGGAATGCAGGAGCAGATTTCAAAATTCAAAACAAGAGGACCATACATCATCATAGTTCCAGGAATTGAAGAAGACAAAATTAGAGACAGAAAGGTGTGGCATAACTCAGTCAGCTGACCCAACAGACACAGGGGAATCTGAAAGTGATGAATTTCAGTATTCCATCTTTCATACGCTGATATAATGAAGACAAGTCGCATATATACGCGAGTTACAGGCTGCAAAGTCGTGTATATGTAGAAAGGGCAGCAGAACAGACCCAGGAAATGTTTCAGTCATGGTTGGCTCAGGGGGAGCATAAAGGGAAGTAGAACAAACTCAGGAAATGGTCATGGTTGGCTCACGCTCAGGGGGAGCATATACTTCAAATAATTCATTGTTGGCATTATGGTTAGAAGTTTCTGATGAAACTAAATGATACATCTTGTTGTTTGATCAAAGGAATGGTATTGCAGGCTTATGCGTATGGTACAGATCATATATGATAAATGATAGTTATTGGTGGTCTTAGAACCTGCATCTGCTCAGGGGGAGCATGGATGGATTGATACAACTTGGCATATACAAAGGGGAGCCAAATCAGAAACTTCAGCATGTACTCAGGGGGAGTATGGACAGCAGAAGGTATACCAAAGAAGAGAATATCTTGGTCTGCCCTTTGCCCTTGATGTCAAAGGGGGAGAGTGACTTGGTGTGGTGGTTGCCATCAAGTCCAAAGGGGGAGATTGTTGGCATTATGATACAAGTGTTGTCCTTGATGGCAACTCACTCAGAAGCAAGTACAAGTGATGGCAACTTAATCATAGGACAGATCTTAGTACAGCAGGACAAGAAAGAGATATACGCAGGTTCATTAAGGAAAATCCGCGTATACACGCAGGTTGGTTTCAGTAAAAGTGCGTACATGTGAAAACGTACCTTTGGTCCGTGGCGGTTAGTCCTTGGAAGTTGTGCCTATGGTTTTGGACCATGGTGTCTCGACAGACGTGTCGATCCCTAGTTTTGAAGTTGATGGTATTGTGTTACTATGGTTTTGGACCGTGGTATTGTGAAGGGCCTAAGGCTATATAAGGAGAAGATCATTAGGCAAAGAGGTGTAAGCATGGTGTGTCTGATGAAGTGAGAAGATCTGGTATTGCTGGTTATCTGTTCGGGATGCTTGGCAAGGGTCGGATCTGACAGCGAAGGTATAAGTAATTATTTCTAGATCTGCACGCGGGTTGCCTTTGGAGAAAGCGCGTATACACGCAGTTTTGGTATAGCGAAGTAGCATATGCATAATAAGGTTTGATATTTCAGGTTGCTGTTGATTCTGGTGGTTGTTGCAGAGTTCTGGGCTCTGGTTTGTGTTTTGTGTTCTTGATGACAGGGTTTCAGTGATTCAGTATTGGGTGATCTAGAGAATTATGATGCAAGTATAAGTTTATGATTGTATTGCAACAGTGTTTGTTTTGTACTCATGGATCATGTTATCTCAAAATCAGACCCTGATATGCTGCTGGTCAAGTTGATTCTAAGTAACTATTTCAAACCTACTTTAGGCTGAGGCTTAGCCTCCTCAACCTGATAGGGCTCTCTATAGATGGGTTAATGATTTTGATTAAGATAAGATGGCTAACTCTTGTAGAACAACTATGACAAATATGAATGCTGGAAACATATTAAACAACTATCCATTGGGCCTATGGAGTCAACAACACCTCAACATAACAGTGAACTCAACCTTACATAGAAGTCAGGGCACTCAGCATTTAGATATTCAGAACATAATTCATATAGGACCACAGTTTATAAATGCATACAGGAAATCAGAGCACATTCAGTGAGTTCTGAGTGATTATACATCTATACCACTGTAAACAAAACTAAGGAAAGGACATATCACACATTCTGAATATAAGAAATCCTTCATGAATCCTGAGAAGTAAAATCAAAGTTATATTACTGAAATGAGTCTATACATAAGCCAAATACAAGCTGTGTTATAAAGTTTTCCAACCCTCATTACATTGTTGTTTCAGCTATATATAGAATTCTTATTCTAACTGATCGAGATTCCTCCTCCAGCATGAGGGGAATTCGATAACTACCTCTAATGACACCTATTAACCTTTTAACTAACTAATAAATATAACTAACTACTAATTGACAGCTCTGGAATCCTAAAACAATTAGGATTCTAATTCTACTAGATCTTCTAGACATCTAAATCAAATGGGACTCTAATTCCATAACAGCCTTGGTCTACAATCATTTTTGTTCTCTGACATCTGGTTCCCTTCTGGCGGTGGCTGTGATGGACCTTTAATGCTTCATGTTTGATCTTCAATGACACATCTTTTCCATTGCCCTGAAACATAGGAAACTGCCCCTGTTTGTCGGTCCTTGGTTTGCCTCAACATGTCCGGATCCAACGAAGTATATCCTTTATCTTTTAATTACCCTAAAATGGAGCAGACTGCCACGTCCTTGATGTGTTGTCCACCGTTTTCATGTACCTGTGTGATGACAAAACCTTTCAAAAAGATTTGCCGCTTTGTCAATCATAATTGATCAACTGAATTGTAACATGCAGCTACAGCAGTTTCGTAGCGCGCTACGAAACTACTGTGTAATTTCAAAAACACAGTCTTAGACTCTACTCTGTCTGTATACCTTATCTTCGATTTCATTGCCTGAAACAATTTTTAGTCGCTTCCCCGCCATTGAGTATATCAAATGCGAAAATGATCTTAGGGAATAAAGGGAATAATTTGGCACTCTTTTCTTGATCTTTCAAAAAACTACTCCCCGATGGTTTTTTTAAACTCTCAGACCATCTCTAACAACTTAATATTTCCAGTGGAATTTGCAGCCACCATTATTTTTGATTTCCCTCTCCAGCATACACTTGAAACAAATTGACCACTATCATCTTCCATTTCTTGACTAGATATAGGGTCTGCAAATCCAAATCTATGTGATCCCATAGGCATAGGCAGAGATTTGTAGTAGGCAAAAAAAGAATTTGTCTCTGAACCACATGCAATATATCCATCCACGACAGAAAGCTCCACAAAATTATTCTCATTGGTGTGACCAGTATAGGTCAGAGTACAAGCGTTATTGGATACCCCAGAAGGATTGGCTTTTGTAAGATCCCACAACTTGAGTGTGTTATCTGTAGATGCAGAAAAAATTGTGCTGGAATCTATGAACTTTACATAGCTAACTACCTTCCCATGACCTGCCAAAGTGCACCATGGAATTTTGTATTGCGCAAGTCATAACAATAGATCTTGTAATCAACAGAACCAAACGTTATCATATTTGCAGAATCAGGTGGAAACTGCACACAACAAACATTTGCCACCGTCTTGAAATACAGCTCATATCCAATCCAAGCCACAGAAACAATGACAGCCACTGCCAATGCATTTATAAATTTCCTGTAAATTTCCAACTTGGCTAGCCGCCTCCTTGCCTGGAGCTTCTCCAGTGTTTTAGACAGAGAAGTGAAAATCCAGAGTATCAAAAATGCATCCAAAATAGCAATTGGAAGGACAAGGAACATCCTTGTCTTCCCCGACAAATCATCAATTGTTCCAACATTCTCCACCACATCAAGCAATTCAGAAGCCAGGAAATATGTCGCACCAAGAAGAAGCACCTTTGAAGTAAGACCACCAAGAGTAGGCCTAACCACACCATAACCCATTGAAACAACCAAAGGGAGAAGACAAGCCATAGTTTTCTTCACTGCCCCAAATGTAACGGCCCAGAATGTAATTCCCATGGGCGTGACTCCAGTTGCATTAAAATTTGCATACTCGAAGTACCACAGTGTCATTTCAAACATACCAAGGGCAATAACAAGGGTAATACAATTCTGAAGCTGTAGTACATCCTTCCAAAACCTGATATACTGGGAAAACCAAATGAGTCCAAGTAATAGGTATACTAGCGACATAAAGCCATAAAAGGTCATTAGGGGTGCCATCCTGCCTGGTAAATAACCTGTGGGATTTTTCCAAATAGTCTTTCCATCCAGCAACAGCTCCTTTAGGGCTGGTTCACAAAATATAAAATACAAGTTATACATTCCAGTCTTAGGAATTGTTACTGATTGTGCTGACAAAGTGTGGGAAATTTCATCTCCACTAAATTCAATATCTAATACGTAAGGCCATTTGGGATCTCCTGCAGATTGGCGCCGAATGACTTCGCCTTGTTTGCACCCCTCTATCTTGGCAAGGTCGGGAGTACAACAGATAGCCTTTTGGCCACCAAATAGTGAACCACCAATATCATCTCGATCAGATGCCTCAAAGATGATAGCCTGGACCAGTCCAGTACTGTGTTCCATGCCTGAATGCTGAGCAGCAGCTTCCGTTGTCCTCCGCAAAGTAATATTTTCAAACTTGATGTAAGATTTTCCATTGTTGGGGCCGGATCCAGACTTCTGATCAGAGTCAATCGAGGCTCTCATGCCCTCGTTGCCTCCATAGAGCAGGTAAGCGTTTCCACTCTCCTTGAAGGAAGCGTCCTTGTATTCGTGCACTGACCCTTCAACTCCCACATTCACTGCAATTACCAGCAAAAGCACCACGAACAGCCAAGCTGAAGCCATCTTCACTGCGAAGGAACGAGTACCTTCACACATCCAAAACCTTCAACCTACCACTGAATTACATCGACTCTTGTTCTCCGTGTGTCCTGGTGCCATTAAGTTATCCTTTTTGTTTACAAGGAATAGTTTCAGACTGCCCCAAATTCAAGGAATAGAAGCAAAACCTAGAAGAACATTTCCCCGATTGCTCTGAGACTATTTTGAGAAGCCTGATTGAACAACCAAAACTGCAGAGTAAAATACAACTGCAAACATGCACTGGTACCAAGACACCTCACGACCTAATGATGAGGATAAGCGGTCGGATATGATAGACGAAGTATATAGGCTGACAACTATTGATAGATTTTGCTGGATATTACAGCTGTGAAATATTTGCTATGGATTCAAACAAATCCCCAATTTCGTAGCGCAACCAGTGCAAAATATGAATTATGCGCTACGAAATCACCTAAAACATGTTGCGCTACGAAACTGATAAAGGGATTTATGTGTTGTGAAACCACTTTAAAATGATTACAGGCGCTACGAAATCACCTAGACAATTTCAGCTTTGAAACGAGTTTGGACATATGATATTCATGTGAGATGCGAGACCAATGATAGACTAAGGCAGAGAATTGACCCCTTTGTACATACCAACAATACTCTTCACAAGACTCCTATTCAAACTATTTAGACTCTAAAACCAGATGAAAAGACTAGACCTGAAATTGACACCAACCCTTTGACAAACAATCGAACTGATGTGAACAATTTAAATTTTTTTCTTGAGTGATAACAGTGGCTCCACTTGGGATAGTGTGCTCCTGTAGTACACTAAGAACTCGTATGTCCAGTGCCTTATCCATTTATGACAAACAGAAATTTGCTTGACAAGCATCCCTTTCAAGATTCTTGGGCCTTCACCTCGGGCTTAAGCTTGATGATCACTGTGGGAAAAAGAGATCTACCACTACTGAAAAATGCTCAGTCAACCTTGAGCTTATTTGCATTTTCCTACCTACCTACCCTAACAATTCAAACTTCTTTCAGCTCAATCAATGTGAAATTTCCAATGCAGCCAATCATTTGTCTTATCTGATATTTGAGTTTTTTTACTGCATCGGAGTTCAGAGCCACTATGATATTGTGATGACCGCTGCCATTGAAATTGCCTCTGATCTTCATAGAAAAACTGAAACACTGGAGAGTAAAACTCTTCCATGTAGTCAGCTATAGGATCCCAGAATACATGATTAGCTTGATGATTCTTGTAACTTTCTGGTTGTGCAAACTGATCTTCAACAACAGTGTGCAGTTCCTCAATCGTGAAAGAGAAAGGAAGCAACACTCTCTCCTTGTGTTCTGCCATAGAAAGCTTCTGAAAATAATGATCATGATTATGAAGACTATATGCCTGAATTTGACCTTGTAAACCTTCAATGTCTTCCTCAATGTCCTTAACAACTTCATCCAAAAATTTCATCTTATCCTCTGCCTTACACTCAAATGATTTTAGATACGAGGACAAGGACAAAGAAAAATTTTCATTTGTTTCTCCATTACTATGATCATTATTCCATTGTTTGAAACCTTGAATTGAAGGAGATTTTGCCACCAACTCTTATCTATCTATCCATTCCTCCAAAAACATAAATCAAAAGTCTTCAAATGACTTAATGGATTTGGCAGGAAAGCTTTCAATCCAGTGTTTGCATTTCCCTTGAAATGAATCATAGAACAACATAATGCAAACATCTTCATTTTTAACTCTAAGAAGCTCGATAAAATCACAGAACTCAGATAGATGCTTCAAAGTTAAACTCAAATCTTCTCCGTTGAATTTTGGACCATTCCTTAGAAAATATGCATCCTTGGGAAAATGATTTGGGAAACCATGAATTCCTGAAAAATTATGCATGCATACCTTGAAATAAGAATGGTAGCATCTGGGTCCTTCATAACTCCAGTGGAATCACCATGAATGTATGAATTTTGAATTCTTCAACAATGGAGTCGCCAAGGTAGATTGCAGCCTCGAAAATTCTTCTGAGCTCCTGCTACCTTCAGAAGTTCAGTCTCTTGATTTCGGGAATGATTAATCTTCAGGCTCCCGGCAGACGCACCAAAATGTTATCTCAAAATCAGACCCTGATAGGATGCTGGTCAGGTTGATTCTAAGTAACTATTTCAAACCTACTTTAGGCTGAGGCTTAGCCTCCTCAACCTGAGAGGGCTCTCTCTAGATGGGTTAATGATTTTGATTAAGATAAGATGGCTAAATCTTGTAGAACAACTATGACAAATATGAATGCTGGAAACATATTAAACAACTATCCATTGGGCCTATGGAGTCAACAATTCCTCAACATAACAGTGAACTCAACCTTACATAGAAGTCAGGGCACTCAGCATTTAGATATTCAGAACATAATTCATATAGGACCACAGTTTATAAATGCATACAGGAAATCAGAGCACATTCAGTGAGTTCTGAGTGATTATACATCTATACCACTGTAAACAAAACTAAGGAAAGGACATATCAAATTTAAGGAAAGGACATATCACACATTCTGAATATAAGAAATCCTTCATGAATCCTGAGAAGTAAAATCAAATTTATATTAATGAAATGAGTCTATACATAAGCCAAATACAAGCTGTGTTATAAAGTTTTCCAACCCTCATTACATTGTTGTTTCAGCTATATATAGAATTCTTATTCTAACTGATCGAGATTCCTCCTCCAGCATGAGGGGAATTCGATAACTACCTCTAATGACACATATTAACCTTTTAACTAACTAATAAACATAACTGACTACTAATTGACAGCTCTGGAATCCTAAAACAATTAGGATTCTAATTCTACTAGATCTTCTAGACATCTAAATCAAATGGGACTCTAATTCCATAACAGCCTTGGTCTACAATCATTTTTGTTCTCTGGCATCTGGTTCCCTTCTGGCGGTGGTTGTGATGGACCTTTAATGCTTCATGTTTGATATTCAATGACACATCTTTTCCATTGCCCTGAAACATAGGAAACTGCCCCTGTTTGTCGGTCCTTGGTTTGCCTCAACATGTCCGGATCCAATGAAGTATATCCTTTATCTTTTAATTACCCCAAAATGGAGCAGACTGCCACGTCCTTGATGTGCTGTGCACCGTTTTCATGTACCTGTGTGATGACAAAACCTTTCAAAAAGATTTGCCGCTTTGTCAATCATAATTGATCAACTGAATTGTAACATACAACTACAACAGTTTCGTAGCGCGCTACGAAACTGCTGTGTAATTTCAAAAACACAGTCTTAGACTTTACTCTGTCTGTATACCTTATCTTCGATTTCATTGCCTGAAACAATTTTCAATCGCTTCCCTGCCATTGAGTATATCAAATGCGAAAATGATCTTAGGGAATAAAGGGAATAATTTGGCACTCTTTTCTTGATCTTTCAAAAAACTACACCCCGATGGTTTCTTTAAACTCTCAGACCATCTCTAACAACTTAATATTGCCAGTGGAATTTGCAGCCACCATTATTTTTGATTTCCCTCTCCAGCATACACTTGAAACAAATTGACCACTATCATCTTCCATTTCTTGACTAGATATAGGGTCTGCAAATCCAAATCTATGTGATCCCATAGGCATAGGCAGAGATTTGTAGTAGGCAAAAACAGAATTTGTCTCTGAACCACATGCAATATATCCATCCACGACAGAAAGCTCCAAAAAATTATTCTCATTGGTGTGACCAGTATAGGTCATAGTACAAGCGTTATTGGATACCCCAGAAGGATTGGCTTTTGTAAGATCCCACAACTTGAGTGTGTTATCTGTAGATGCAGAAACAATTGTGCTGGAATCTATGAACTTTACATAGCTAACTGCCTTCCCATGACCTGCCAAAGTGCACCATGGAATTTTTGTATTGCGCAAATCATAACAATAGATCTTGTAATCAGCAGAACCAAACGTTATCATATTTGCAGAATCAGGTGGAAACTGCACACAGCAAACATTTGCCACCGTCTTGAAATACAGCTCTTATCCAATCCAAGCCACAGAAACAATGATAGCCACTGCCAATGCATTTATAAATTTCCTGTAAATTTCCAACTTGGCTAGCCGCCTCCTTGCCTGGAGCTTCTCCAGTGTTTTAGACAGAGAAGTGAAAATCCAGAGTATCAAAAATGCATCCAAAATAGCAATTGGAAGGACAAGGAACATCCTTGTCTTCCCCGACAAATCATCAATTGTTCCAACATTCTCCACCACATCAAGCAATTCAGAAGCCAGGAAATATGTCGCACCAAGAAGAAGCACCTTTGAAGTAAGACCACCAAGAGTAGGCCTAACCACACCATAACCCATTGAAACAACCAAAAGGAGAAGACGGGCCACAGTTTTCTTCACTGCCCCAAATGTAACGGCCCAGAATGTAATTCCCATGGGCGTGACTCCAGTTGCATTAAAATTTGCATACTCGAAGTACCACAGTGTCATTTCAAACATACCAAGGGAAATAACAAGGGTAATACAATTCTGAAGCTGTAGTACATCCTTCCAAAACCTGATATACTGGGAAAACCAAATGAGTCCAAGTAATAGGTATACTAGCGACATAAAGCCATAAAAGGTCATTAGGGGTGCCATCCTGCCTGGTAAATAACCTGTGGGATTTTTCCAAATAGTCTTTCCATCCAGCAACAGCTCCTTTAGGGCTGGTTCACAAAATATAAAATACAAGTTATACATTCCAGTCTTAGGAATTGTTACTGATTGTGCTGACAAAGTGTGGGAAATTTCATCTCCACTAAATTCAATATCTAATACATAAGGCCATTTGGGATCTCCTGCAGATTGGCGCCGAATGACTTCGCCTTGTTTGCACCCCTCTATCTTGGCAAGGTCGGGAGTACAGCAGATAGCCTTTTGGCCACCAAATAGTGAACCACCAATATCATCTCGATCAGATGCCTCAAAGATGATAGCCTGGACCAGTCCATTACTGTGTTACATGCCTGAATGCTGAGCAGCAACTTCCATTGTCCTCCGCAAAGTAATATTTTCAAACTTGATGTAAGATTTTCCATTGTTGGGGCCGGATCCAGACTTCTGATCAGAGTCAATCGAGGCTCTCATGCCCTCGTTGCCTCCATAGAGAAGGTAAGCATTTCCACTCTCCTTGAAAGAAGCATCCTTGTATTCGTGCACTGACCCTTCAACTCCCACATTCACTGCAATTACCAGCAAAAGCACCACGAACACCCAAGCTGAAGCCATCTTCACTGCGAAGGAACGAGTACCTTCACACATCCAAAACCTTCAACCTACCACTAAATTACATCGACTCTTGTTCTCCGTGTGTCCTGGTGCCATTAAGTTATCCTTTTTGTTTACAAGGAATAGTTTCAGACTGCCCCAATTTCAAGGAATAGAAGCAAAACCTAGAAGAACATTTCCCCGATTGCTCTGAGACTATTTTGAGAAGCCTGATTGAACGACCAAAACCGCAGAGTAAAATACAACTGCAAACACGTACTGGTACCAAGACACCTCACGACCTAATGATGAGGATAAGCGGTCGGATATGATATACGAAGTATATAGGCTGACAACTGTTGATAGATTTTGCTGGATATGACAGCTGTGAAATATTTGCTATGGATTCAAACAAATCCCCAATTTCGTAGCGCAGCCAGTGCAAAATATGAATTATGCGCTACGAAATCACCTAAAACATGTTGTGCTACGAAACTGATAAAGGGATTTATGTGCTGTGAAACCACTTTAAAATGATTACAGGCGCTACGAAATCGCCTAGACAATTTCAGCTTTGAAACGAGTTTGGACATATGATATTCATGTGAGGTGCGAGACCAATGATAGACTAAGACAGAGAATTGACCCCTTTGTACATACCAACAATACTCTTCACAAGACTCCTATTCAAACTATTTAGACTCTAAAACCATATGAAAAGACTAGACCCGAAATTGACACCAACCCTTTGACAAACAATTGAACTGATGTGAACAATTTAAAATTTTTTCTTGAGTGATAACAGATCCAATCTGAAAATTGATGAAACGTGGTCCCTGTAAGAAAGAAGGTTGTAGCCTTCTGTAGGGTCAGCACCTACATACTAGTAAATGGATCGGCTAGTACAAGAGCAGAGGGGGTTGTAGCTCCCTTCCTGAAGTAGTTGGAAAACGAGAGAGGGTTGTAGCCCTCTGCAGGTTGTAGCCTGCGTACTGGTAAAGGACTGCACAAGTACATTGTAAAAGAAGTTTCTTATTAAAGAAGAAAGAGACGAATTGCAGCAGGTGGTTTTCACCCACATTGGGTTTCCACCTTATATCATGGTGTTCATGTGTGTGGATTTTATGTGATGATCTGTTCTGTTATACTGCACCTGTTTACTGTCAATGTGGTTAATAATGTTCTGATGCATTTACTGAAGATAAGCTAACTGAATCATAAGATTTCTGGATATACGCTAGTTGCTTTAGACACAGTAGCGTGTACACGCGGGTTCACTTAACTGAACTAGCGTATATGTTTCTGAGCATGAAATTTGAAAAGTTTTATTGATCTGATAATACTGATTCACCCCCCCCCCCTCTCAGTATTATTTCCAACACCATTTTCCCTCTTCAGGTTACCAAACTCAGTATGATAATACAACAAGTCCTTTTTATCTCCCTAGTGCTTCAAAATGCATCATCTAAAGCTTCAATATCAGCAATAGATCTAGGGGCTAGTTCTCTGAACCACTTTCTAGCCTCTCCATCAAGGCTCTAGACAAAAACTCTCATCCACACATCGTTTTCACTTATATCTAAGTTATCAACATAACTATAGAAAGCTTTAAGGTGTTCTTCTGCTGTTACTCCCTCTGTACTAGTGAATTTGGGCATATACTTTTGATATTCTCCCACAAGCATGGGATTCAACGGAACAGGCAAGACCAAAGGTCCATATCTAGCAGCAACAATTCTTTCTATCCTCCTGGGTGCTTTATGTCCTGCCATGACTGGGATATGTGGGAAAACACTGGTAGATTGACTAGTATGAAACAATGAAATGGATGACAGAGACAATGGGATGTTATGGACTGTATGGGAAACTTTCTTTGGACTAAGATTCAAAGGGGAACTAACTGAACAAGGGGCTGTATAAATCTCTAAAGAAATTTCCTTACTAACGGTGCTGGGCTCTAAATCTTCAAACTGTATATCTTTAGCTATAACTTTATCTTTCAGAGATGCATGAATTTTCTTAGGCTTACCTGATCCTGATGCCCCTTTCTGTGATGTTTTCTTCGATTTAACAATCTTCTCAGGGTCAGGCACTGGGTCAGCTGGTGATTTCTGAGGATTTCTTCGAGTATGTCTCACAAACTGAGCCAGAACTGCAATGTGGAGTCGCCACTAAGTAGGTCCTCCAGTAGAGTCGCCAGATAGATGATTACAACCAGAAATGTGCCCAGACTTTGTCTATCATCAAAATCTGGAACTGTGTCATCTCCTAGGGAAGCTAAGCTTCAATCTCCTCTCCCCAGCGCCAATTAATGTTATCACCCCAAGAAACTCTCCTAGGTTGTATATCAGAGATGCTCGAGAACATTACAAACTCAACAAAAATGTTGGAAAATGGTGGATGAATGGAAGGAATGATGCATATTCAAGCCAGATAACCACTTCTACTACGCTTAACCCGAGACATGGGTGAACACCCCCAGACTACAAGGCTTTAGACCACCAATCACTCACAGTTTAAAGAGTAGGTGAAGATGGAGAATACTAACCACACTAGCAGATGCACAAGACCATGTGATGGCCGGTTGAAACCAGTTAAAAAGGTCTGCAAATCTATTTCTTAATGCACAGGTAGGATGACAACTCTCTGTCACTAAGCAAACAAAGGCCTGAACAATACATTTACTGAAATAAACAAGACTTTAACACAAAGGTGGGATGACAACCCCTCTAATGCCAAACATCAAGAATTCAAGACAAATGCATAATAGGCACAACCTAGAACAAAGAAGAAGTGGAAAGTGAGAAATTAACAACAAAAGAAGCTTGCATTAGCTGAAAATGAAGACCAGACGCTGCAGGTATCACAATAGTTACAGTCTCCAGAAGTTGAATCTTACATCCAAATAACATTCATCAACCCTCATTACATCTCTTTTTTGGGTATATATAGAGTTTCTTTACAAAAATGTTCTGTTGTTCCATGCGTGGAGGGGTAATAATGGACCACCAACCACTTTAACTATCAAATATGGGTCTCTACTGTGATCTGACTGTGTCTGAGAATGAATTTGACCTTCTCGAATGTTTTGTTGTCCTTCTTGAGCCGGTAGAGTGTAATATGAAATAAGCTCCATAACTGATAAATGTTGTGACCAGCTCGAGGCATGTCCTTTTCCTTCTCGTCCTTCCTGCTTGTTGAATGCAGTGCTTGAATATTAACTGCGCAGAGTGCTAAATATTGGCCACCTTCATCCTTTCGAAAGCATGAAATGGTTGAGCGGTGCAGTCGATGCCCATGATTGCTTCTTGGCCTCTGTCTCCCGGAAGTTATTTCCCGTCCTTTGTTTATGTGATAGAAAGGGCCTTCAGGCCTATATTATCTTCTAAATACAAATGGGTACTACTTTATGCTATAATAGAGATATGATGCAACTATGAGAAATCCCACCAAATCGACTTCTTTTGGACTCCAAAAGTCCTCAAGTATGGTTTAATTGTCTATCGGGTCTGCCCTTGGGTCGTTGTCACCTATCACAGACGACATGTTCCCTTCGTTCCCTTGTTCCTAAAAATACTTGAAAAACACGGGAAAAAACATGAAAAAGGCCTCCCTCCGGACTTCAAATATTTAAACAATTTCATTCCGGAAACCCATCAGGTCTGGGTCTTATTGTATAGCAAGGCTCCAAGGCTCCCTTTGGTTTTCACCAATAGCAATCCAGTGATGCGATAAAGCGATGTGATCCGATCGGAATCACTAATCGCTCAATGCTTTAGCCCCCTTATATAAATAACATATCTCCTCACCGATGCGACCCGCCGATGCGATGTGGGCTGTTGATCTATGCACGTGATTGACGGTTCACATTTAATCGTTAATCGCGATCGCAATGCCTCTCCTTTCCACGCCGATTGACACTGCCTACCTATGCCGATTGTGATCCGCCGATTAGATCTAGACCATTGACTAGCCAGATCTAACGGCTGTTGTGCCACCATCATTTAAGCCTATGCATGTCAGTTTTTTCATGGTTTTGTAGTGTTTTCGCCTCTCGATAGTGCATTGCCGACCCTCCAAGGGCTCTCCTCTTGCAACTATTTCGATCGGTGGATGACCTTTGACCAAAATTGGAGATTTCAACAACATGCATGGATCCCTTGGCATGATTTTAAGCAGATTTGCAGACTTTGGGAGTGTTTTTGGATCCATTTTTATCCTTTTGTATAGTAGCGCTAACAGGACCATTATAGAAATTAAGAAGATTCTCACCAAAAGGAACTTGACGCTCATTCTGGAGAAAAGGTGCCAAAGCATCCAAGTTGATATTGACAGTTTTATGACAAAGTATGGCAATTTGAGGGAAAAAGGACTCCCCAGTCCCATGGTAATACATGACAAGCTGATGACCCAAGATGATTATATTGAAAGACTAAACAAGCTAGCCAACAACCAAGCTATTACTGCAGGGGTAAAATCTTTCCCCACTGGGAAGGTATTATATGATAGTCTGGAAAATCTGTTTTTCATAGAGCATGAGGTAAAGCACTTGTTTGTCAATATGCCAAATTTTTCCAAGTATACTAAAGATGACGAGATATATAGAAATATTATAAGGATGAAATTACCTTATAGTGAATGGTGGATGAGACTAACAGATTTACTATAAAGTTACTACAGTGAATCTATGTGGCCACTAGTTAAAATAGGTAAAATAGAGTCAAAGTCTAACAGGTAAAGAGTATCAATAGGTAGAATACATAAAGTGATTCCAGAACATAAGTATCAACTGAAAGAGCCAAATCCGAGTTACAATATCCAGAACAATCATAATAAAAGGGACAACAAGAAAACAATTCTTCGTCTGTCTCTATCTTCATGCTGAAGATATTTTTGATTTCCTAGAATAATTCTCATATTGTTAAGAGATATTTTGTAACAATTTTTGTATAAATACTTCAAAAATTGAAGTAATTAGGGTGGATTAAAATACATTTCTGTAGACATTTTATATCGAGCTAAGGAGCTATTGTATTCAAGACTGGACTAGTTTTGCTGGATCATGAAATAAAACTAAGGACATTTCACTAGATTCTTGTGCACAGTTGGAACCAAATAAGTATTATCTCTTCATGTTTAAATATTATTTTCTTGTCATGCCATAAATATTCACATGTGTCTCTTATGAAATCTAAAAAGTAAACAAGGAATGATATCTCAGAATTAGCTTAAATGCTCTTTGTTTTAACTGTTTACTTTCTATATGTTTTCTGCTAAACTATCTTGGTCTAGGAATTCTTAATTGCTCCCTTACTTCCATAGTTTTCCCCCCCTTTGGTCCATTGTAAAGGAGTCTTAGTTTCCCTTTTCTACTGATCATCCTTCTTTTCTTCATCTTAATCCCGGTTAAGGATTCTTCATTTCCCTTTGCCTTGGTTAGGACTATCTCATCCATTTGAACCTACAGATTTGCTTTTTCCTGTGCTAGCCTGCCCTCTGCACTCTTACTTTAATGATTAATCTGATCCGGTTAAGCCACTCCTTGATTGACTCCATAGCCCAATGGCTTGAATACATGTTCTTCCCATCTGTTTTCTTAATTCCACCACCCAATCCAAACAAAACATCATGATCACTAATAACTAGCTTGAAATCCTATCTAAAACAAAGTTAAATTATAAAGAGAGAGCCCTCTCTGGACTTATCTTGGCTAGAACCTGAGTCTAAAAGATTAGGTTTGTGGTTACCTCAGACTATTCCTTCTTCGATAACTTCTAGGGAAAACATCTGAGTGATAACATAGTGGCGACCATATTGGGGACTCAAACCCCCAGTCTTAATAAACCTTTGGGAATTTCAAATTTTTATTTTCAATCCTCTTAAAGGGTTTATTAGAAGTTATTTCAAAATATTCATAAAAAGGAAAATAATTAGAAAAAGATCGAAATCTGGATTCTGGGAGAACTCACTACATCAGGGCCAACCCTGATCCAAATCCTCCCACTGTATTTGACAATCCCAACCTTATTCCGAGAATAATCAGAAGACAAGAAAGTTTACTAAACCAAAGACCTTTATCTAGATCCAATTCCTGCCCTAGTGAGTGGTTATTCATAGAATAACTCCCTTTTGACGAGTATTTTGACCATTCCTTATTTAGAACCAAGTCTAATAGTGAACTTGAGGACACAGTTCTAAATCCAAAATTTACAGTATAACTTGAAGTCCAAAGGGAAAACTTGTCAATTGATCAGGACCTTCTGAATTCCTCTCAGTCATCCCTTACTACTGATATAATCCCTGAACTTTCTGAAACATCTTCAACTTCTTTTAGCTCACCATCATTTCCCCTCACTTCTGAAGTTCATTCCTCATCTTCGTTCATACCTTCACTTCCCCATCAGCCTATCACTACCCATCAAATACCCATTACCCCTATTACTCCAAATTCCCTTGTTGTCCCAAATCCTCCTATTACGCAACTCCTGTTCTCAATCCTTTCCAACTTAAAGCTATGTCACTCATATATGCCCCTCTTATGATGTCTTCTCCTCAAAGTACCTTACCAGCAGATTATCAAAGTAAAATTGTCTTATTCGATGGCACTGGATCTTACACAACACAACAACAAACAAAGAAAATGACAGATTATTTTGAACTACATGAAATTGACATAGGAGATGTTCAAATGAGAATTTTTTCCCAAACTCTAGCTGGAGAAGTGAGAGCATGGTTTAGATCTATGCCTCCTAATAGTATAGATAGTTTAGAAGTTTTTTATTAGAAATTTTTACATAGGTGGGAGAAGAAAAAGAACCCTCTGCAAATTCTTTCTGAATATGAAAACCTCAAGAGGGTACCAAACGAAACCGTTCAGGACTACCGTACTAGGTTTAACAATGTATATAATGCAATACCACTTGACCTTAGGCCTCCACTCGGCTTAGCCCTGATTAAGTTTCCATATGGATTTGACACAAATATGGCTTTTCAACTTAGAGAAAGGAATCCCCCTACACTAGAAGATATGCAAAGTGTACCTATTAGTGTAGAAGCTAATCTACTATCCAAAAGAGCTAGGGTTAGAAACGAAAGAAGAACACCCCTGAAAGATGAAACTTCACCCTTTGATCAAAAAATGGATGGTTTAGCTAAAGGAATGGAAATATTGATGGATAGGATAGAAGTCATTAAAAGGAAACCTCACTGGGATAGCCAACAGGCACCTCTAGTGAGCAATCCAAATTTTAGGAAGAACTAGAACCAAAACACTGGTAAAAATGGGCCTAATTAGAACATTAGACCTCCTTTTCAAGAGAATTAGGCTGAAACTTCCCAGCAAGAAGAACCTGAGCTAGACACCCAAATCAACTTAATGGGATTAGATGATGAAGAAACTATCTTTCTGACTCAGGATGATAAGGAATTATACATGCTTCAATAGTTACAGACCCAAACTGGAGAATCTTTTGACTACAAGCAAGGGTATGACTCTGCTATCTTTGAAGTGCATAAACAATACAATTTGAGGAGAAAAAGGAACACTGATGTTCCATACCAAAACAAGAAAGAAGTACCTAATCAAACTAAGAAAGTAAAAGCTGTAAATCAGAATCCTTCAGTTACAAAAACTCTACAAGTCCTTTCTAGATAAAATCAGAACCCTCCCAGTCCCACCATTGAAGATGTAACTAAAGACCAACCTTCTAATGAGAAACCTTCCACTTCAGTTCCCCTCAAGGAAACAGTGTAACAATCTCGAGAAATTATATTAGAATATCCAATTAAAAGGACTCCAAACCCTATTGCTAAGATTTCAAATGTTCAAATAGATAAATCCCCTTTGCCTTTCAATTTGGGAGCAGAGGTGGCCAAACTTAAAATCTCAGTCCATTTAACAGAACTGGTTAAACATGAGACTTACAGATCTCAAATAAGAAAATCTTTAAACTTCGTTGAAAATGAGGACTTTTTTAACCTATTTGGTGATCAAACTGAGTTAATTTTCGGTCCTGATGTTAATGGAAAACCAATGGAAGGAGGGATACCACCCTTCTACATTAGCCTTAACATCCACGATAAAATCCTACATAATGCCATGCTAGACTTTGGGGCTTCACACAATCTTATGCCTAAATCCGTTATGGAGAAGCTAAACTTGGATATCACCAGACCCTACAAAGACTTGTTCTCATTTGATTCAAGCCAAGTTAAGCGCATAGGACTTATAAAAGACCTATGTGTTTCCTCAGTATAGTACCCTGCAAAGTCCATTCTTATGGACATAGTTGTTGCTGATATACCACCTAAGTATGGTATGCTACTGTCTAGATCTTGGGGTGCCAAACTCTAGGGATCTTTGCAACTTGACATGTCGTATGCTACCATATCAGTCTTTGGACATCCTAAGAAATTATATAGAGAGACTTTGATGAAGTATGTAGTGAGTACCCGAGAGGCCTCAAAACATTCCTATATATTCAATGCATTCTGATATTGATTCTTTCATTCTTTACAATGTTGAATCTAACCAAGAAAATACTTTAGACAGCATCATGGCATAACCAAAAGAAATTACAGTAACAGAAGAAAATCCAAATTTTCAAATTCATGAGATTTCAGATAATAAAGATGACCTAGATACTTTAGTCAAAGAATATTTTATACCCCCAGACAGTAGGAATTATGAACATGAAATTCTATGGCATCTTGAATTCAATGTGTCAGTAAACAAAATAGGTGCAGGAGCAAGAGTATGGATTTACAACATAGAAAATGATCATTCAGAGGTTCATGCCTACAAATTGAACTTTAAATGCATAAACAACATGGCCAAATATGAAACACTTATGTTAGGTATGAAATTGGTCAAAAGGTTAGGAGCCATAAGAGTCTCTATTATGGGAGATTTAGATTTGGTAATAAAACAAATTAACGTTGTTTATATGACTAAGGATCCTAGGTTAGGATTTTATAGAGGAACAGTTCTAGAAATACTAAATACTTTTCTGGAAACCAAGCTTGTTGTTATTCCAAGAAAGCACAATATGCAAGCTCACAGTTTAGCGATGTTTTCTAGTACTTACAAGTTGCCATTTCAGCCCAACCATCAATACATTGTTGAGGTTAGGCACAAACCTACTATTCCTGACAACTTAAAGAACTGGCAAGTGTTCGATAATGATCAACAAATTAACAATTTTCTAACTTTAGATGATGAATTTGTAAATAACAAGATAGACACAGACATAACATTAGATTTTGATTACACTAATAAAGTAGAAATTAACAAAGTAAAAGATGAAAAGATAGATAATTTCCATCCCGCAAAATTTACAAAATCAGATATTCGAAACCTAAAACAAATGGAAATTGATGAAGCAGTCGATGAAGAATCTGAAGTCATCAATCTTAAAGACAATTTTTTTCCCAAAGGATTAACTCCTTTGGAAGACTTATTTGATTCAAACAATGTCCATAAAAAGCTGAAAATGGAACCTTTAAAATTAGACATTGAGGATTGTAACACAGGCTCTGAAGAAGATCCCAAAATGATAGAACTTTCAAAGTCTTTACCTCCCAATGAAAAAGTGAAATTCATAGCACTGCTAAAGGAATTCCAGGACGTTTTTTCTTGGAATTATGAGGACCTCAAGTCCTATGATACCAGCATAATACAACACACCATTCCCTTAAAATAGAACCATAAGCCTTTTAGACATAAGCTTAGAAGGATTAACCTCGTTCTATTGCCTTCCATTGAAAAAGAGATCAAAAGAATGTATGAAGCTAAAATCATTGCACCAATTAGATTTTCAGATTGGGTTTCTAATTTGGTACTTACAAGAAAGAAAACTGGAGAAATTAGACTCTGTGTTGACCTTAGGAATTTAAATAAAGTTTCACTCAAGGATAACTACCCTATTCCTAAAATGGATCACATATTACAGAGGGTAGTGTTGAGTGATAAAATGTGTTTTTTAAACTCCTAATTATCTTCACATTAATTATCAATTCAGGTACAATTTTTTATTTCAAGAGTGTACTCAGTCTGAGGTGGCTATTTACTCAAGAGTAATGTTTTTAAATTGCAGTACAGTGCTTCAAATACAAGAGTAAACGGATGCTTGAAATAAAATCTAATTTCAATGGCAAGACACTTAATATTCTGAAACTAGATCATTCACTCAAGAAACTACAACAATCATCAGTCAAGGATACAATAGTAATAACTCTTTCCTCTGTCAACTCATGCAAATGAAATAAAACAAGATCCTCAATCTGAGAACTTAGACAATGATAGTCCATGTCCTTTATAGCTATTAATATTACACTCCACACCAAAACAATTAACTGGAAATGACAATTCAATCAATAATGTTGCTAGTAGAAATGAAACAAACACACTTGCTGCAATAACATTGAAAAGGTTAAACCAAATCCTTGCATGAAAGAGATAAAAAAAATCCTATTTGAACAACAAAGCTAATTTACCAGAAATGAATAGCAAAGCTAAATTAATGGAAATGAATAGCAAAGCTAAATTAATGGAAATAAACAACAAAACTAAATGAACAACAATCTGTAATGAGCAACAGAGTTCGAAGTGAACAACGAAACTTTATAACTAGAATGAACAACATAACAATTTAAGCTATAAAGGATAATAATCTGGTTATGATGGAAGAAAATGGCAACGCGATTCAATTACAATTTTATGCCATAAAACGATTTCAGGGAAATGTAAAAAAACAGGAAATTGTAAAGCAACGCAATTCAAAGAAATGAAAAGTAAATAAAACCATCACATGACTGGAATTGTAAAGTAATGGTACAAATAGTGAGTGGATCCACTAGAGCCGAGCCCTTAGCCGCTGGTGAATACTACCGGATTACTTCAGGAGATGCAAAGAAACTGCAACTGTTTTTATATATTCATCATTGCATAAACGTTACAGCAAGTTTGTGCTCTGCTTCAACAACGAGAGTCGATGATCAAAATTACAATTTCAATAGTAATTCTTCTATTCCTCCTATCCTATCCTATCTATCTCTAATCTAATGATCCATCTAATTCTCTCTCTAATCACCCATCATGAATCCCAAATCCCCTTCTCTAATCTCTCTTCTGATTTAAATACATAGAGAGAAAAGAGATGTTACAACCGTAATGATTACAACATGATCCCCATTACAAAATTGGATTGCTCACAAAACATTGATCAACAAGATCATCTCTAAAATATTTTTCCATCAGTATTCAACAGCAACAAGTCGACTTTGGTATTGCAACTGAGATAATTTGGAAAACGGCCACAATAGCGAATCCGAGAAAAACATCTTCAGAGAACCTTCTGTTTCTCTTAGTACAAACCTAATTTGGGAAAACGGAACATTGCAAAACTAATTTGGTCCGTTCTAGACAAAACCCATGTTTCAGATTTTCCAGATTCTTCTCCATTTGCTCGAACCATTCAATACAAAGCTGTCACTTCTTATTCCAGTGAATTTCTGAGTTGGCACATTTAGTGATGAGCTGGAGATCAAATATTCAATCTGGGAAATATCTTGGAGGCTAAAATGGTGAGTGATGTTACAACCAATTTATTAATAAACCATCATTAGTAAAGTTATGCATAATGATCAATTTATTAAAAATAAAGGAGAAGAAATAATATTTATCCATAAGAGCATAAATAATTATAAGATGGAATTATATGATAAACCATGATAAATGACATGATAAATAAGAGTAGAAATGGATGAAATAGGTGTTAAAAAGTGATAATAATAATGACATATTAATGGCCCAACATACCCCCAAACTAAATATATTGCATGTCCTCATGCAACCCAAAATTGAATATATTGCATGTCCTCATGCAACCCAAAGACTCTGTGTTAACCAAGCAATAAAAAATTGTTCATCCCAACTCATGAAATGGATGGAACAATTGAATTCTTCCTCAAATAATGAATATTCAATTTTAGCAATGTTGATGAAGGCATAACGATTTTTACATTGACTTTCAGCTATATGTATATGAAGTTGCAATAAAATATGATATATGTAACAACAAACTTCATTAACTATTTTCTCAAAAGCTACAAATCAGATTTTGTTGAAATTTTGCAAGTAGATTTATAATATATGAATGCTTCTATGATAGAAAAATAAGATCGTTTTGATGCACGGATCATGAGATATAAACAACATGGATGTAGGATCGTGCATGACTTCCGAAATTTTATGAACTAATTTAACTTGAAATTATCTGTGTTTGTGTATTTTAATGATACGTCTGTGTTTTCCAGAAATCACAAGAATTGAGTTCATAGTTATAAAAATATATGGAAATCAATTTCTGCACTGTATAAAAATGAAATTATATGCCTTAAATGAGAAAGAAAGTAGAAAACATCCTTCATGTGTAGCAATTCTTCCCCCAAAATGAAGAATTAACATGCCCTCATGCAATGCTAGAAAAGAAATTAAGGTGGTCACTACCATCTGTTGAATTCTATGCTTGGTGTAAAACAATATGGAATAAGGGAGGTGTTGAGAATGGATAAGAATAACAATGGATGATAAAGAATATTAATGACATGGTCATAAGAAAGAAATGAATGAAAGCAACACTCCCCCAAACTGAAAGATGATATGCTGTTGAAAAATGGTAAAAATGTGGAATGAATGATAATAAATAATGCTCAATGGATTTTCATGAAATTCTCCTAAATTCGTAATAAATCATAAAATTATGTTATTTTACCTCAAGTTTTACCTCCAAAAAAGAAAAATGTGGAATGACATATATGGACTGGCATTTGTTGAAGCTGATGTAGGCTAAGCGGATATTGAAAGTGATGAAAAAGGTGGGAGCCATGCAGGCATATCATGTCTGAAGAATTGTTCACGTTCGTGAGTTGTTAGAGCTTCGTCTGTTAGTTGCAATCGTGTGATCATGTTGTGAATAGAGTTTCCCCCCCATACCGTTGTTCTCCTGTAAACAAATCACTATTTTGCATACAATGTTCTTGAATCCATAATGTTAGTTTTGAATAGCAACAGATAAGATGCATGCAAAAATTTCAATCAGAAAAACGTTTATATACATGTAATACTAATATTTTCTCAAATCAACAAGTTATGGCAAAATACAATAATTATATCGCATGCTATTCCATAATACATACATTCCCCCCTCCAATTGGAAAAGGGTGTTCATGACCATAAAGCATAGGAAAAGTGTTGTTCTAACAACAAGGAAAAGGAATGAACAATATGACAGTAAATGAAGTAGAGTACACATATCAATGATAGGACAGCAAGAGTTATGGTTATAATGAGAGCAGAATGTGTAAACATAGTTATAAATAAGAGATAAGATGTTTTGGATTGACCATAAGTTAAAAAAGAAAAGGACAAGAATATGCCAAAAAAATGCTTTGCTGATGGTATTCTAGCTAAAAATGATGCGATTGAACTGAAAACAATTTCTCATGCATAAAGGTTCAAAACAAGGAAATAAATTCTCTGATAAAAAGAGAAAATAAGAAAAGGGTATTATAGTAATAATTGACGATAAGATATAACTTCAATACCATAAGCAGAGCCTCTATTGCTAGAAGGCGTCCATAGCCTCGACAGGGTTGCTTTTTAACCCATATGAGCTAGGATCCTCAATTTATAAATGGAGAGTTCCATTGTTGTTCTACAGAAGAGATCAGTGCATTGGCGTGGTAACCAAATAACCACACTACCATTCACTGGGATGTAGAAAAGTGATAAGGTTAGCTCGTGATGAGATCTTCTGTTCCAAGGATAATTTAGCTATCCAATGGATCATAACCCTGGTGTGGTAGCCATAATGGGAATGTCACTTTGTTACAGCCTTATGAACATGGTAGGTTGGCTCATAATGAGACCCCCTATCCTCCATCTGTGAACAAAATTTTGTTGTTATTACACATTTCTATGATAGAAAGAGGGAGGTTCAGTGCTCCTTAAGAGAAATGATGGTGGAAGAAGTTGAACACGTTAATAGAAAAAAAATATACCCATGATCTCATTTATTATAGACAGAGAAGATTATAACCAGGAAGGGTGGAACCAGCATAGTATTAAGATGATCAATCAATATCATGTTCAACAGAAAACAATGCAATAAAGTAGTATATAAATAATTGTGTCCCTTTTGAAAAGAATCTATCATCAAACAGTTGTTCTGTTAAAGATCATAACGTAAATGATATTAACTCGCTTCAATAGAATTCATAATTCTTGTCCTCATAAAAGTAGAGTACTTCATGCCATGACGAGGAATCAATAAAATGTGGTTGAGATGAACTAGGAATAATCCCAAAAGAGGGAGGAAGGGCTGTTCTTGAAAATACTCCCAAAGTGTTGCTCCCTTGAAGGAACAGGAAAAACATTCGAAAAAGTGATGTTCCTTGTAGGAAACAGCAAATGAAATGCACACCAACAGTAAAAACACACACGAAAAAGTGTTGTTCCCTGTAGGGAACAATGGAAAAAATGCACATGAAAAAGTGTTGTTCCCTATAGGGAACAACAAAAAAAAAATACACCAAAAAAAAAAATGTTGTTCCTTAAAAGGAACAGCAAAAAAATGCATGCGAAAAAGTGTTGTTCCTTAAAAGGAACAACAAAAAATACACCCAAAAAAAGTGTTGTTCCTTAAAAGGAATAGAAAAAAAATGCATGTGGAAAAGTGTTGTTCCTTAAAAAGAATAGTAAAAAATACACCAAAAAAAAGTATTGTTCCTTAAAAGGAACAACAAAAAATACACCAAAAAAAATGTTGTTCCTTAAAAGGAACAACAAAAAAATGTATGTGAAAGAGTATTGTTCCTTAAAAGGAACAACAAAAAAACTCACCCAAAAAAGTGTTGTTCCTTAAGAGGAACAACAAAAAAAAGTGTATGTGAAACTGCTGTTCCTTAAGAGGGATGGCATTTGTTCCTTAAGAGGAACAACAACTGTTCCTTAAATGGAAAAACAACTATTCCTTAAGAGGAACAACAGCTGTTCATTAAGAGGAACAATAGTTATTCCTTAAATAGAATAGCAAAATGACAAACACGTGAAACTATTGTTCCTTAAATGGAACGGTTGTTGTTCCTTAAATGGAACAACAAAAAGAAAGAAAAGTTTATATACAAAATTCAAAAACAAATGAATTGTTCACTGGATTGATGTTAAGGATGGGTTACAATTTGAAGGAAGCAACACCTGAAACACAAAAATATAAGAGAAATTAGAAAATAAACAACACTTTATTTAAAAACAGTATGTAAATAAATAAATTAAGTTATAACAACTATGATGTTTTTTCTTAAGGCAAGGAAAAAATGATCTCTTTGAAAAATGTTTTAGCAGAAGAGACATGACATGAATCTTCAAATAGAAATCAATTCATTTCTTCTGTTATGAATCCATTGGGTAATGAATTGGATGGAATTCCCTTATTTCATTAAAATTTCTTTCAAGAATCGCTCGTTCATAAATTGACCACCTTTATTCTCTTAGGACCTGCAACAAACGAGTGTCTACCTGCAATAAAACATTAAATCATGGAGAAAGAGAGGTGGTCGGGCTCCCCTATTCCAAGAATTATGCAAAAATAACAAGTAATTACTCTATAAAGTAAATCCACGGAGAAAATAACAAAGTAAAATTTATTTGTGACCTGCGGGAGAGCAGTGGTCGTCCATACTAACCATAGTGTTTTAATCACAACGCCTTTGTTTTTTTTCCAATTTGAGTGATTCCAAATCCATATGAGAGCTAATTAAAATGCATATTTCCAATAAAAGTAGGGTTTAAAAATTCAATGATATGATATGTCAATTTTATTTAGAACAACCTGCATAAGAGAGTCATTTTTGATTACCCCACTTAGAACAACAGTGGATATTTTAAGCATAGATTTTTCATTTGATGTCAGATTCGAATGATCCAATTTGGAAATAAAATTATATTAATTTATTTATCTTCAATAGAAACGGGTTTTGAAGAAAAGAATAATTTATAGGTCAAATACTTTAAGGAACAATCGGAAAGACAGAGTTTTAAGAGTGCTAATTTACGATAGACAGCCAGTATTGTGATCATAAATTCCTCATACGATATCTAAAATGAGTGATTCCAATTGAATTGTAAACTAGATTAATAGGGGAATCTACCATAGAAACAGGTTTTAAAAATTCAGTCATTTAGACCTTAAAAAATGGATTGTCCCAACTATATTTTTCAGCTACCTGCTAGACACCTTGTCAATGGTTTGGTTCTAACTTTTTCGTTTCAAATCCAAATTGAGTTATTCAAATTGGGTTGGGAAGTAGACATCAAGGGATACTTATGATAGAAACAAGTTTTAAAAATATAGTCATTTAGGCCTCCAAAAACTGACTGCCCCAACTGTGTTTTCAGAAATTTTATCAAGCCCACATGCCAAAAAAATATGATATTCAAGATTTTTTTCCAAACTGGTCATAAAAATGAATATAAGTGTTTGTAGAACTGTTATTTCAATTATAATTCATCTACATACACAAATGAATTAAAAAATTTATCACCGATGTTGATTTCCACAGCGTGTTGCAACAAAAAACAACTATTTTTACATTAAAAAATGTGTTTATTTTATTTCCTTATTTATTTTATTTTCTACACTAACCTATTTTGATTTAAAAATTGAATATGATTACATATAAGAGTACTTATAGTGGAGCCATTTTCAAAATAAGGCTTCAAATATGTACATACCCAAATTTGAAAAATGTGTATTAATGAATATTAGGGTATGAGAAGCCAACTTCCCTTTAAAAAATGGTGTCAAAATTTGTTGAAGTATGGAGTGATGCTGCAAACAAATGATGGAGTGAAACCAATCTTCAATATATCCTTTACTTTGTTGATTTGAAATTCTTGAGCTTTTAAAATGGTTTTTTGATGCAAACTAGAAGAAACCTCATTTTTTCCATATATTATACAATTTTTGAATTTGAAACATTTTGAATCTCAAAATGAGTTTTCTCCAATGGTGCATGTGAGATAGAATGGGTGGGAAGGGTGGTTAAATTGTGCAGTTCAACACTGTAAGCAAGTTGTACTGGTTTATTATGGTGAGCGTGTGGAATGAGTTGAGCAGGAAATTGTGTGCGGAATGGAGCATTTTGATGATGTAGTTGATTGGGTTGAGTGGATGATTTTGATATACAAGAAAGATTTTGTGAAAGAGCTAGTGGAGAATATGGAGGACGTGTTTGTGCTACAAGATGAGGGAGAGTATTCATGCAATCATAAGATAAACCATACCAAACTTGTACACAAGTTTGGTGGTGGTTATATTGACATGGCTACCCTAACACATTAGTATTCCATAATGGATTATGCAAGTAAGAAAGTGGAGAGGAAGTTTTTTGAACCATACCTGTAGGCCATGATTTCCATGGTTTTGACCTTGTTGTAGCTTCCTCATCTCTTTGATATGCTACTTCCATCCTAGATAGGGAAGAAAAACTATCTATGGGATGCTACTTTGAGGGCAAAACACTTCATCAAATTCTTGATTTTTCTGAACCTGCAAAGCATCCAATTTTGAACTTAGAGAGCTAATAAAATCAACTTTAAAATTTTCAAATAAAACATTGATTTTAGCTCTTATGTCTCTTGTTCTTGTAGTAGATTTGAAAAAGAAAGAACAAACATCTCTAGAATTCTTACCAGCCTTAGAGATTCCTCTTGAATACCTTATGCACAATTTACAAACATCATCATATGACAACTAAAAAACATCCTCTTTTCCTATGAGATTTAAGAGTTCTAAAAATTCATCTTCGATTCCTTTAAGGAGTGTTTTTAAGATCTCTTTTTCTAAATACTTATGCTTTGATTTTTGAAGGTTATATTGAAATCACTCTACATAGTCCTCCAAGCTTTTATCTTCCCCTTGTATCATATCGAAAATATCTTCATTTGATTTGTAATAGTCTTGGTACTTCTTCAAGAATATGTTCTTCATGTCCTCCCATGTTTGGATGCAGTTCCGACCTAGGCTCATGAACCATTGGAGAGTTGCTCCTTTTAGAGTAAATGGAAACACTTTCAACCTTTGATCATTAGTACAATAATAATATCCTCTACAAAGTATTTCGAACTCAAATAAGAATGTATCTGGATCTTCATTTTTCAAGCCATGAAAATTTGGTAGAGAAGATGGCGGAATTATGTGCATTTGTGTCACTCCTCCTAGATCTTTGATAGGGGATTCAAAAGTAGAAATGTGAGCCATTTCTTACCATAATATAAGATGCTCTTCATGTGTTTATTTGAGGCTCCTCCAAATGTTCCTGTAAATTGGTTAGTGAAATGGGTAGTGCTTACATCACCACTTAAGTGAAATCATGAGATTCGTTTTTCAAAATTTCTATTTTTTTTCTTAGTCATTCACACAGAAAGTCAAACATTTATTTCTACCCTAACATCTTTAACAATTCTGCTGGAAAGAAGGCGGGGGAGCAGGGATTTTACATGCTTTGTACGCAGGTTTTTACCTTTTTTTTTTAATACCCAGTTGTAGAGCAATGGGAAGGTATGTTTTAATAAATGATTTAGTGATGTTTTAAGCAATAGTTGTAATCTTTCCTTTATTATAAAGTAGGGGAAATGCAACGAGAACGAGTCTAAAATGATCCAATCACTAACAGTTGTCTTCTCTACGCAGGAAAAGGTAAAAGCAGGAAGGCGCAATGCAAAACGAGGATTTGATGAGAAGATAACGGCTGTCCCTCCAATTCTAAATAAGGTTCAGACCAGGTCGAGTAAATCAAGGAAGATCAGTCCGAAACGGGATGAAGGACTGCCAGTTCGGAAATACAGGCTGAGTAAAGGAAAGCGTTAACAGTTTAGCGGATCCCTCAGGATCTTCGATCCTGAGGGATCGCTACGATCAATCGTTTTGTCGACCGATGAACTCCGCTGTTAATTGTATAAAAGGAGGGTAGCAGTGGAAACTAGGGATTACTTTTGTATCTTTGCTTTCTGTTCATGAATTTTATTATCAGTTGAACTCAGACTATTGAGTCTCTCTGAGACTTAGTTTTGTACTCTCATTGATGCGTTAATATAATATCTCGGTGTTAATTTCTCCGTGCGTCTGAAGTA
The DNA here is from genome assembly GCA_031772625.1 of Pinus tabuliformis. Lineage (NCBI taxonomy): Eukaryota > Viridiplantae > Streptophyta > Pinopsida > Pinales > Pinaceae > Pinus > Pinus tabuliformis. The sequence continues at coordinate 1,000,333,166 of CM062813.1, read as the reverse complement.
GTTTACGGCAGTGAGCCATTGGAAGCTTTGGGCCCGGCTCCAACGGACACTGGCTGATTGTACCATTACAATTCTGCTTTGTGTGGTTTGTTTCTCATAATCTGTTATGGTTGCATGTTGTTTCATATTTATTCATCCGTAGCTTTCCTGTTATAAATCTCTGTAACAAGTTCATATCATACTTTCAGGATTCTTCGCATACTGTTGATCCGAATTGTTTGCATCAATTACAGAATTCATAAGTAGAATATTTCAGCTACAGGTGATTGGGGTTAATGGATTGTTGGTGACTATTGCAGATCGTGTACATATGATTGACGTTTCCTGTCTTTAATGATTTGCTGTTCCATTTGATATATATATGATTGACGTTTCCTGTCTTTAATGATTTGCTGTTCCATTTGATTAAGCTGCAAACTTGTATAAATGATTTCTTTCCTTTCTGTATGTAAGTGTGTGCCAAGGATTGGAAGTGTTGACCTCGCGAGACTTAGTTTCTTTATTGCCGTTCCATTTACTGTCGTTCCATTTATTGTCGTTCCTTTTATTGCTGTTCCATTTCTGAAGTTGCTGTTTCATTCTGTTTTCTTGCTGTTCCTTTCGCTTGCGTTTATTGAAGTGGCATGAGAGGAGGTTCAAGACTGTTGTGAGATACAGCAGACGCTATAATGCTCCCAGATCATGATCCATACTCCTTCATCAGTTTCTAGGGGGATAGGTTATTAATTCCATACCCTCGACCGACGAAGTTGCTGCATGTGTGATTTCTTTATGCAAAAGTAATTTAGCATTAGCATCCGTTTACTCTTGTATTCTTTAGATCTATACTACGAAGCATTATCCTGACAAATAGCCTCAAATTAAGATGCCCTTTACAATAACAAAACGCTCCCGGATTGACTTGTAATGTGAGATAACTAGAGGTGAAAAAGACCCTTGTTACAGCTTCACATTTTGGCGCCGTTGCCGGGGAAGGGGCATAGCCATTTGTTTTTTAACAGGGTAGTGTGTGAATCTGTTAGGGGAGAATTGGATTTTAAAAATGGAAGGTAAGAACCTGTGTGCGGAGCATGTAAAAGCCCTGCTCCACCGTCCGCTTTCCTAGCAGAATTGATTTAGTAATTTAACTGGAGTGCATGACTAAGCAGAAAAAGCCAGAAAAGAATCAAAAGCCTCCATCCAAAACTGAAAAAGCCAAGGGGTCGGCGACCCTTGGACGAAAGACCTTTATAGATGAAATTTACAAGAAAGCCGGATCTCCGCCATCAGTAGGTTATAGGAAAGTAAGCTCTAAACAACCTGCTAGTTCCCTTCAGGCCTCAGAATCACCATCTGAAGCCTTTGCGGAGGTGCACAGTCAGACAGAGGAGAAGGACTTTCAAAAATTTGACAATTCGACTCCTGGACCAGTGCACGAAGGAAATTTTAGTAACCTTTGCGAAGGAGAAGGAGAAACAGGGGAAATCGAGGAACCTAGATCTCCTATTGAACCAAACCAGCCTTTAAATAGTCCGGATAAAGGAAGCGCTGCAAAAATCCTTGTTGAGGGAATTCATTCACCTCAGACCGTAGGGGCCATCATTATCCCTGATAAAGGGAGTGCTGTAAAAACAGTTCCTGCTAAGAGTATCCCTCTGCAACCAAGGAATACTCTATTGGAAATTCCTGAAGATTACTGGCATATATTTGATTCCATGGCGCATAATCAGCCAAATACCCAAACCTCTACTCTGCAATATCCCATAGTAGATTCCGCTGCGAATGCACCAATGAAGGCAATTCCGCTTCAACATATCCCGACGTTTCATGGACTCACATCAGAGGATCCTGATGTGTTTCTATTCGAATTTGATGTGTTATGCAGGGGATACGATTACACCACTGATCCCCAGAAGCTAAAACTGTTTCCCTCTACCTTGAAGGGAGCAGCTCTGAGATGGTTCATGGGTCTAGGTGGTGGAGTCATAAACAATTGGGACGAAATGAAAGCGGCCTTCTTAAAAAAATATCAGGATTACTGTAGATCAAGAGAACTAAAGGATGAAATCTTTCAAATGTCTGTCAGACCAAATGAAACTTTAGAAGAATATGTAGAACGTTTCCAATATAACTTGCAGAGATCTCCATATGCATCGTTACCTCTGCCCGATAACGTGTTGAAAACTGCATTGATTAGAGGTATGAAGGAGCAATGGATTGAAACGTTGAATATTATGGGAAAAGGAGACATTTATCAGGAAAATTTTGCTGACATCATTGATCTGTGCATCAGGAGCTCAAGAGGCAGCACACGGATAAAACCAGCAGAATATGATCGCTTCACTAGAGACAATCGGACATCAACAGAAGGAGTATCACGAGTGGAACTTGGAAATCTGTTAGAGAATTTTAAAACTGATATCATGGGAACATTAACTACACAGCTTGATATTGTGCAGGCTAAACAGAAGCAAGCAGAGGCGGAACAGAATCTGGCAATTTTCTGCCCACGGTGCAGGAAGAAACATAGTCAGAAAGAATGCTCGCTCGAGACAGTTCAAATATGTGCTATTTGTACCAAGGACCATCCGACTAAAAGCTGTCCCTCGCTCCCTGGTTTAAAGGCGGTGTACAAAGAAGCAGAAGAGGAACCAGAATCAGCATACTTTATTAACCAGCGTCGTCAATGGCAACCTAGACAACCTGGTATGTTTCAAGATCCCTCCTCTTCTTTTCAATCTCCGCAATTTAATGCTCAGCAACAGAATATGTGGCAAAATCAGTCTCAGCACCCGTTTTCAAATTGGCCACCTCAAATGTTTCCTACTCCGAATCGTTGGATGAACCAAGCTGGTTGGCCAAACTTTCCTTATCCTCCGCCATATTGGCCAAATAATTCATATCCTCCGCAGTGGACCCCTTCCACTTCGCAAAGTTCACCCTGGCAGAGCAACTGGCCAAGATCGACATATCAAACACCAGGATCAATTCCACTCCCTCAACCAACTCTGCCAGCCTTGCAACAAAATCCCCAGCCCAACCTAAGACCGCAGCTCCCAGCCCAACCCAACCCGAACCCAAATAATCGACCAGTTCAATCTCTTCAAATTATAGAATCTTCCAAGATTGAATCTGCTTTGCAGGAGTGCAATGATCTTCAGTTGAGATCTGGGCGAATAATAGAAACTGAGGGACATAGAACCGCTCATATTGAAAACCAATTACCGATAGAATAGCCGTCACAACAAGAAGAAGTAAGTAAAGACCAAGTTCATCAACAAGTACTTACATCTTCTCCACCTTTCCCAGAACGACTGGCCATTCCAAGACAAATGCAATATCCGGATTTTGATATTCTGGGAGAACTCCAAAACTTGTATATAAGAATTCCATTCCTTCAGGCTATACAGGATATCCCCATATATGCAAAAACCATAAAGGACCTGTGTAGCAGAAAAACAAAAAGAAATATAACCCCTAACCCTAGAGTCCAGGTAGTCGGCACCTTATCCGACCTCTTATCAGGAAAAGAAACACCAATTAAATATGAGGATCCTGGAAACCCAATTATCACTGTTCAAGTCTGTGGGCAGACCCTGACCAACGTTTTAGTAGATCTAGGGGCTGCGATTAACATCCTGACAACATCAACCTGCCAGAAGCTTGGAATCACATCGGTAGAGCCTACTTCCACTTTACTAGAACTAGCTGACCGATCAGTAATAAGACCAGAAGGCACCTTGTATGATGTCATGGTTTCAGTGGACTCTTGGGAATACCCGACTGATTTTCTGGTGATTAATCCAAAAACCCGACTAGATGGACATCCGCTAATTCTAGGTAGACCATGGCTCGCTACTGCTGACACCTACATTGGATGCCGGCAGGGAAACATGACCATAACCAGAGGACCGGATATCAAAAATTTAATCTTGTACCCACCAGCCCAGCCAAGCATCACACCTCATATATCGATGACAAATCTGCGCCCTGCCTCATATATTACTGATAATATTAGACCACCATTAACAGTTCAGGAAGCGCTAGATTTTAAAGATCAAACGGAAGATGATGCCATCAATAAATTCATTAATCAAACAGAGTCCACATCATATACACAATGCTTTATGATAAAAGCGGCATTTGATAACGAATTAGAGGAAGATCCTCTAAAAGATGACAATGACCCAAATATACCTGTAACCTCTGTTGCTAACAGCAAAGTAATACAAATTGAACCGGGCAAAACTTTAAACATTAACGCTAATCTGACACCTGAACAAGAGACCAAACTCATCCAGCTCCTACGAAAGTATCAGGAGGCATTTGCTTGGGACTATCCCGATATGAAAGGGATTGATCCGCAGCTATGTACACATCGTATCTATATCGAGAAAGATGCAAGACCAGTTCGCCAACCACAGAGAAGACTCAATCCCCATTTAAAAGATGTTGTAAAAGATGAGCTACAGAAATTATTAGACGTTAATTTTATTTATCCTATTTCTGACAGCAAATGGGTCTCCCCACTTGTGGTAGTACCTAAAAAGAACGGGAAATGGAGGATCTATGTTGATTACAGAGAATTAAACAAAGCTACACAAAAAGATCACTTCCCTCTCCCTTTCATAGACCAGGTAATGGACACCTTAGCAGGCAAGAAATTTTTTTCTTTCTTGGATGGCTTCAGCGGATATAACCAGATTCAGATTGCCCCTGAAGACCAGGACAAGACTACCTTTACTTGCCCCTGGGGAATGTTCGCCTACCGAGTCTTACCCTTTGGATTATGTAATGCTCTGGCTACATTCCAACGGGCTGTTCTTAGCATCTTCGCAGATTTAATTAATGATGGATTGGAAGTCTATATGGAAGATTTTACACCATATGGAGATGACTTTGATCGAGCCCTGGACACTCTCGAAAAAGTTCTAGAGCGTTGCATTGCTACCAGGCTTTGCTTGAGTCACGAAAAATGTTACATGATGATGACAGAAGGACTCATTCTGGGACATCACATCTCAGCAGCTGGAATTCAGGTAGACCCGGCTAAAATTCAAATACTCATGCTTATCCCAACCCCCACTAATCAAACAGAGGTACGCAGTTTTCTTGGTTTTTCTGGGTATTATAGACGATTTATACAACATTACTCACGTATTGCCGCACCTCTACATGCATTAACTGGAAATGTTGATTTTTTGTGGACAGAAAAATGTGATCGAGCCTTCACAAAATTAAAGAAGTTGCTATCTACAGCTCCAGTTCTCAGAGGACCTAATTGGAACTTACCATTCCAAATTTCAACCGACGCCTCAGACATAGCAATCGGTGCAGTGTTGGGCCAAGAAGAAGAAAAAAGACCATATGCTATCTATTACATCAGCAAAAATTTGGCTCCGGCTGAATTAAATTACACTGTCACCGAAAAAGAATTTTTAGCTGTGATACATGCTATTAATAAATTTAGACACTATATTACAGGCTATCCCGTTATTTTGTATACAGACCATTCTGCTATTAGGTATTTAGCAAATAAGCCTGTTACAAATGGAAGAATAACCAGGTGGTTGATCTTGTTGCAGGAATTCGACATTACAATCAGAGATCGACCAGGGAAGGAGAACCCTGTAGCTGATTTTCTTTCACGAATACCAAAATCAGTTGAAACAGCAGCAGTTGAGGACCAATTCCCAGATGAACACTTATTTGCAGTCGCTGTTCAGACTCCCTGGTACGCTGATGTGGCTAATTATCTTGCAGTAGGTAAGCTTCCAAAACATATAACTCCCAATGAACGGAAACAAATCATTGCGAAAAGCAATCGATTTTCATGGGTTGGGGGCTATCTGTTTCACACAGGCGCAGATATGGAAATCAGAAGATGCATTCGAGAAGACGAAATCTTAGATATCTTGAAAGCCTGCCATGACGGGCCATGTGGAGGACATTTCGCTGAACAAAGGAACAACACTTGTGAGTTTTGCTGTTCCTTTTCAAAAGGAACAGCACTTGTGAGTTTTGCTGTTCCTTTACAAAAGGAACAACACTTGTGAGTTTTGTTGTTCCTTTTCAAAAGGAACAGCACTTGTGTGTTTTGCTATTCCTTTTCAAAAGGAACAACACTTGTGAGTTTTGCCGTTCCTTTTCAAAAGGAACAACACTTGTGAGTTTTGCCGTTCCTTTTCAAAAGGAACAGCACTTGTGTGTTTTGCTGTTCCTTTTCAAAAGGAACAGCACTTGCGTGTTTTGTTGTTCCTTTTCAAAAGGAACAGCACTTGTGTGTTTTGCTGTTCCTTTTCAAAAGGAACAGCACTTGCGTGTTTTGTTGTTCCTTTTCAAAAGGAACAGCACTTGTGTGTTTTGCTGTTCCTTTTCAAAAGGAACATCACTTGTGTGTTTTGCTGTTCCTTTTCAAAAGGAACGACACCCTTGAGTTTTGCTGTTCCTTTCCAAAAGGAACAACACTTTTTGAATTTTTGCTGTTCCTTTCCAAAAGGAACAACACTTTTGAATTTTTGCTGTTCCTTTTCAAAAGGAACAGCACTTTTGAATTTTTTTATTCCTTTTTAAGGAGCAACATTTGTGTGTTTTTTTCAATCCTTTTTTAGCAAGCAGCATTTGAGTGCTTTTGTTATCTTAGGACATTGCATCAAAAGAACCCTCCCACCCTCCCTTGTAAGAAAGAAATAGTATGCCCTCATCCTTTCTATAAGAAGAAAACATTGTCCCGAGGCCATAAGTAGCAGCTATATATTTATGCAACAAATATAAAAGGCATGATATATCAAGATCAGCACATCATAAATCGCTATCTATAACAGCCCTAGTATTGATGCAACAAAGGAGGGAACCATACACTCATCATTCTTTCAGCCATAAGTCTCACCTCCTCCGCCATGTTGGAAAACTTCATCATGTTACGTTCCTACAATTTTTCTTATTATTACTTGGAAATAAGAATAGAAAATTTATATTTTCCTATTGGGATAACAAGACTTCTTCCGCCATTCCCACTCTTAAGGAGGGCTGAACCACCCTTATGTGTAACTATACAAGAGCAAAAGTCTATCTCAAAAGAAAAAGCAGCAGAACCAAAAGAAATTATTTGTCAAATGCAGGATAGGGGGTTTCATTAAAGAACCAGCCTACTATGATCATAAGATTGGAAGCGAAGTGGCGTTCCCATCATGGCCACCACACCAGGGATATGGTCCAACAGGTTTATTATATAAACAAACCTTGGAACAGGGGGTCTCATCACGAGCCAGCCTGCCCACGTTTCGCGCCTCTCTGGTGAATGGCGTCATGGTTATCTGGTTACCAAGCCAACATGATGGCCTGCATGTTGACAAGAATTGCTCTTCAAAACTACACAAAGGACTATGGTTCCGGGGTGAAATAAACAACTCTGCCACGGTTATAAACACCAGTCGGCAGCAGAGCTCTGTTAATGGTATCGGAGTCAAAACATATACACCAATTTGGATCTTATTAAATCTTTCTTTCTATCCTCGTAATAATTATATCTTACACCTTAATGGATACGTCACATGAACATTTATCATTACCAATTATGGCAAAGGTATTGACTATGACTATCTCAGACTTTCCATGAGTGCTAGACGTCCTATCCTTATGTTCTGCATCACATCACGAAGGCTTATGTTAAACGCGATCTATCTGTCGCATCGATCTCGGTATTTCTTTGTCTAATCTGAAACATGGCAAAATTTTAAAAGCTGTTCCATTATGACTCGGTGATGGGATGACCGCCTTCTTCTATTTGACGGCTGAGGCAGCCTATCATTTCGCGCGGGGGGGAGGTGACTTCATTACTCCGCCGGCCACGTGTTAACACATCATTCGGAAATGATATGATACGGAGGTACGATATGCGTTAACGGCATGACAATGCTATTTTTTGAAAAAGTTGTTATTTATGATCAATTATTCATGCATGCTCTGTGTCTTTTCTTTTTGCCGCAATTACGTTCTTTGCATCGCTGTTCCATCTAGACCCTGAAACAGAACCATGGGGGGAAAGTCTATCAGAAGCGAGCCGAGTGAGCTCATAGTCTTTGAAGCCGCTCGGAAGATCTTAGAAAAAGCAGGGTGGTTAACCTATTTTGGCCGCCTGCGCAAATCAAACGAAATAGTGGCCATGGAATTCCTGCAGAATTTGCAGGAAGAACACTCAGTGGTAGGTGGGAAGCAGATAGCAGTCACGAAGGAAATAATCGCGGAAGTAACCGGATTACTAGACTTAGGTCCAATATGGACGACAAAGAAGGAAAGACTGCAAAAGATCGTAGAACTCTTCCAAGATGAAGGGAAGGAGCTGACAGTAAAGGGAAAAGGAGTGCTGCCGGCAACACTGGGAGAACCTTGGAGCGAACTGGCAAAGGTAGTACAGAGCTACATCACCTACGAAGGACGAAAAGATGTGGTAAGGCCGCGTCACCTTAAGCTCTTAGCTGTGTTAAAAGGAAAATGTGCTGTGAATCTCCCTGCATTGTTAAATTCATTGTTGCATGATACCTCTCGGAGCCTGAAAAAGGCACACCATGAAGACGCAGTGGTTAGCCACCACGGGCTGATCCGCCTGATAGTGACATACAGTCTCGCTCGGCAGCAGACTAGCTGGTGGGAACTTATTACAGCAATTGAAGGGGAAGTAGCATCACCATCCCCAAAGACGAAGCACCCCGCTAGCACCTCCGAAACACCTAAAAAACCCAGAGAATCACCAAAACCTAAGCAACCCTCGGGCACAACCGCGCAAGCGAAGAAACGCATAAAGCTAGGGAAACAAAAATGCACCCCCGAAGCAACTAGACATGCAGAAAAACGTAAGGAATTGGCCGCAGAAAGACCTGCTACCTTAAAGCGAAGGCATTCCTCTGGCACAGAAGAACAGGTTGAAAAACGCAGAAAGGTGGAGGCGGAGGAACAGATGGTCAGCACACCTGAACAGCCCGGGAGGCCTAGAAAGTCAGTTCGGTTGGCAAAGATAAGAGGTAGGCTGGAAAAAATCCAGCCAAACATAGGCCAGCCGATTGAAATAATAGAGGACCCTCCAGCGCCAGAACAAATACCTGGGGAAAACCTGGAACAAACAGAGAATGAAGTAGGAGCTGAAGAAGGAGATAGGGATGACGACTCTGCGGCCGAGACCAGCTATCCAGAGGGAGCTGCTGACCAGCCAATTCGGGAGAAGGAGATGGAACAATTGGGGGGTAGCCATCCACAAAACCCTGTGGAGGAAGAAGAGATGGCCACCATCTTGGCCAGCCTTAGAGGTTATCCTTCACCCTCCAGTCCGGCAGAGCCTCCCGAAGGACCATTTGAGGAAGAGACGCGTGACGAATTGCATGATGGAATGGTAGGGGAAGAAAACCCCCCTGTCATCGACAAAGAAAATGTGAATACCAATCAAGAACAAGCCGTTCCTAAAACACCAGAAGGAAATCCACCCGCTGATGGCGGGGTGGATGAAAATGTTTGTCGGGAACAGGACGTTCCCCGAATGATGGAAGAAACCCTCAATGAAAGAGGAGCAGAACTGAGGGCCGCCCATGTGCCCACAGCCGAGGCAAAAGAAATTAAGAAGTTGAGAAGAAAACAGCAGAAATTGCTGACCATTATAGCCCAGCTTCGGCGGAAAATTCGAAGTCTGAAAGCCAGTTTGAGAATAAAGAGGACTGTGAGAAGAAAAAGAAGGGAAAATACAGCTGGGTCCTCTCAGAGAGGAAGACAGAGCACCTATAGGCATCTAGTAGGTCGATATTCTGCTAGCAAACCTGCAGCTGTTCCAATTAATACTGAGGAACAAAATGTTGTTCCATCTGGAACAGAGCACCAGAATGCCGTTCCTATTGACATAGAGGAGTAGGTTGATATTCCAAACAGCCCATTAGAGCCAACTGTCGTTCCAATTAAAACTGAGCCGCAAGACGACATCCCAGTTACAGAAGGACCACCGTACCCCTTTATACATGTCAAGAAGGAAGGGGAAAATAGAGCAGTTCACACTGAGACACCACCTTCAGGGAAAATTAAGCGACGGAATGTAAAGGTCCAGGCGAAACTTCCTGCCTCCAGGGAATTATGGGAAAGGGATCCAAAAACCAAGGCCTTGCGCCGCGAGATAAGACAGGCCCAGCAAGAGGCTGAACAGCTACGGGAACAAATGATCCCTCGAGAGAAATATGAGGAGCTGCAACAGGAAGTTGAGCAGAGGATTCCTCGAGAAAAATACGAAGAATTGCAGCAGAGGGCTGAGCAGTTAGAGGAACAAAGGATCCCTCTGGAAAAACATGAAGAACTGCAACAGTAGCTGAGAAACATGAGTGAATCGGAGAGTCGGGCTTTTGAAGGAGGGCAGAAGGAGCAGGAAAAGGTTGCTAAGGTAACACGTCGACTAGATGCTGTTATTAAACAATTGGACACTGTATGTTCGTTGTATGATGATGTTTTGACTTGCAGGGCCCCCGCGAAGAATTATGCCTTATTCCTCCTTGAAAGATACTTAAGATTGAAAATAAAAGCTGTCAGGGCAGGTGCCCCCATTCAGATTAACACTGTTAATGATTTTATTGATTGTTGCAAACATTATGGGGTTAAGGTCCAACGATTATTATGCGAATTTTATTTGCACAATATGGTGCTTGAGCAGGAAACTGATCTAAACCCTGGCCCCTTTGTGGGGGATATATAGCTGCAAGCCTTTGTTTCATTTTGGGTCAACCAGTTAAAATGGCTCAGGGCTTACAATGCCTTTCAGAGGCAGGAGCACAGCCTAGATCTATGGGTCAGGGCTGAGCCTCAAGATCCAGTTCGCCTATGGCAATCACATAAAAGCCTTATGAGAAACCCTGGCGTTATAAAACTACTAGGACTCATGCATGAGGAGTTGATCCGAAATAGCTTAGAATACTTCCTGGTTATTAAAGATTCCACCTTGGAGGCTGCCAAATTCCGTTATCGGATTTCCACCCCAAGCATCCAGCTCAGGGAGCCCTTCAGATATGAGAACTTTGAGCTGGCTGCTGAACGATTGCCTTTTTATGGCCAGTGCATTCTGCAAGCTGGACCATCATGGTTAGGATATCGGTTCCGTAGCCCAATTATCTGGCACCCTGCACCAGGGTACCAGGCCTTGTATGATATCCCTACAGATCAGTTGCATTACTTCTTTGATAATCTGGTTGCCTATCATGGTTGCAGACCCCCTCATGAAGTACCCTCTCCAGCCTATTCTCTTACTGCTCTCCATGTTAATTATAACGGTTTCATGAGGCCATGAAACAGAGTAAGTCGGGGGGTGTGTAGAGCATTTCGAAGGTATGTTTTAATAAATGATTTAGTGATGTTTTAAGCAATAGTTGTAATCTTTTCTTTATTATAAAGTAGGGGAAATGCAACGAGAACGAGTCTAAAATGATCCAATCACTAACAGTTGTCTTCTCTACGCAGGAAAAGGTAAAAGCAGGAAGGCGCAATGCAAAACGAGGATTTGATGAGAAGATAATGGCTGTCCCTCCAATTCTAAATAAGGTTCAGACCAGGTCGAGTAAATCAAGGAAGATCAGTCCGGAACGGGATGAAGGACTGCCAGTTCGGAAATACAGGCCGAGTAAAGGAAAGCGTTAACAGTTTAGCGGATCCCTCAGGATCTTCGATCCTGAGGGATCGCTACGATCAGTCGTTTTGTCGACCGATGAACTCCGCTGTTAATTGTATAAAAGGAGGGTAGCAGTGGAAACTAGGGATTACTTTTGTATCTTTGCTTTCTGTTCATGAATTTTATTATCAGTTGAACTCAGACTATTGAGTCTCTCTGAGACTTAGTTTTGTACTCTCATTGATGCGTTAATATAATATCTCGGTGTTAATTTCTCCGTGCGTCTGAAGTAGTTTACGACAGTGCGCCATTGGAAGCTTTGGGCCCGGCTCCAACGGACACTGGCTGATTGTAGCATTACAATTCTGCTTTGTGTGGTTTGTTTCTCATAATCTGTTGTGGTTGCATGTTGTTTCATATTTATTCATCCGTAGCTTTCCTGTTATAAATCTCTGTAACAAGTTCATATCATACTTTCAGGATTCTTCGCATACTGTTGATCCGAATTGTTTGCATCAATTACAGAATTCATAAGTAGAATATTTCAGCTACAGGTGATTGGGGTTAATGGATTGTTGGTGACTATTGTAGATCGTGTACATATGATTGACATTTCCTGTCTTTAATGATTTGATGTTCCATTTGATATATATATGATTGACGTTTCTTGTCTTTAATGATTTGCTGTTCCATTTGATTAAGCTGCAAACTTGTATAAACGATTTCTTTCCTTTCTGTATGTAAGTGTGTGCCAAGGATTGGAAGTGTTGACCTCGCGAGACTTAGTTTCTTTATTGCCGTTCCATTTACTGTCGTTCCTTTTATTGCTGTTCCATTTCTGAAGTTGCTGTTTCATTCTATTTTCTTGCTGTTCCTTTCGCTTGCGTTTATTGAAGTGGCATGAGAGGAGGTTCAAGACTGTTGTGAGATACAACAGACGCTATAATGCTCCCAGATCATGATCCATACTCCTTCATCAGTTTCTAGGGGGATAGGTTATTAATTCCATACCCTCGACCGACGAAGTTGCTGCGTGTGTGATTTCTTTATGCAAAAGTAATTTAGCATTAGCATCCGTTTACTCTTGTATTCTTTAGATCTATACTACGAAGCATTATCCTGACAAATAGCCTCAAATTAAGATGCCCTTTACAATAACAAAACGCTCTCGGATTGACTTGTAATGTGAGATAACTAGAGGTGAAAAAGACCCTTGTTACAGCTTCACACCAGTTCTCTCCTAACAGGCACTCATCAGATGCACACTACTCCTTAGAAATGGCTACACTCTCCCTAGCAACAACGCCAAAATGTTGAGTGATAAAAGGTGTCCTTTTAACTCCTAATTATCTTCACATTAATTATCAATCCAGGTACGATTTTTTATTTCAAGAGTGTACTCAGTCTGAGGCGGCTATTTACTCAAGAGTAATGTTTCTAAATTGCAGTATAGTGCTTCAAATACAATAGTAAATGGATGCTTGAAATAAAATCTAATTGCAATGGCAACAAACTTAATATTCTGAAACTAGATCATTCACTCAAGAAACTACAACAATCATCAGTCAAAGATGCAGTAGTAATAACTCTTTCCTCTGTCAACTCATGCAAATGAAATAAAACAAGATCCTCAATCTGAGAACTTAGACAGTGATAGTGCATGTCATTTACAGTTGTTGGTCTTACACTCCACACCAAAACAATAAACTGGAAATGACAATTCAATCAATAATGCTGCTAGTAGAAATGAAACAAACACACTTGCTGCAATAACATTTAAAAGGTGAAACAAAATCCTTGCATGAAAGAGATAACAGTGAAGCCTATTTGAACAGTAAAGCTAATTTACTGGAAATGAACAACAACACTAAATTAATGGAAATGAACAACAAAGCTAAATTAATGGAAATGAACAACAAAACTAAATGAACAACAATCTGTGATGAACGACAGAGTCCGAAGTGAACAATGAAGCTTTATAACTAGAATGAACAGCATAACAATTTAAGCTGCAAAGCATAATAATCTTGTTATGATGGAAGAAAATGGCAACATGATTCAATTACAATTTTATGCCATAAAACGATTTCAGGGAAATGTAAAGAAACAGGAAATTGTAAAGTAATGCAATTCAAGGAAATGAAAAGTAAATCAAACCATCGCATGACTGGAATTGTAAACTAATGGTACAAATAGTGAGTGGATCCACCAGGGCTGGGCCCTTAGCCACTGGTGAATACCGTCGGATTACTTCAGGAGATGCGAAGGAACTGCAACTGTTTTTATATATTCATCATTGCATAAACGTTACAGCAAGTTCGTGCTCTGCTTCAACAGCGAGAGTCAATGATCAAAGTTACAATTTCAATAGTAATTCTTCCATTCCTCCTATCCTATCCTATCTATCTCTAATCTAATGATCCATCTAATTCTCTCTCTAATCACCCATCATGAATCTTGAATCCCCTTCTCTGATCTCTGTTCTGATTTAAATACACAGAGAGAAAAGAGAAGTTGCAACTGTAATGATTACAATATGATTCCCATTACAAAATTGGATTTCTCACAACAAATTGATCAACAAGATCATATCTGAAATATCTTTCCATCAGTATTCAACAGCAACAGGTCGAATTTGGTATTGCAACTGAGATAATTTGGAAAACGGCCACACCAACGAATATGAGAAAAATGTCTTCAGAGAACCTTCCGTTTCTCTTAATACAGACCAAATTTTGGGAAACGGATTCCAGCAAACTAATTTGGTCTGTTCTAGACAAAACCCATGTTTCGAATTTTCCAAATTCTTCTCTATTTACCCAAACCATTCAATACAAAACTGTCACTTCTTATTCCAACAAATTTCTGAGTTGGCACATTTAGTGATGAGCCGGAGATCAGATCTTCAATTTGGAAAATATTTTGGAGGCTAAAATGGTGAGTGATGTTACAACCAATTTATTAATAAACTATCATTGGTAAAATCATGCATAATGATCAATTTATTAAAAATAAGGGAGAAGAAATAATATTTTTTCCATAAGAGCATAAATAATTATAAGATGGAATTATATGATAAACCATGATAAATGACATGATAAAGAAGAGGGAGAATGATGGCGGGATCGATGGAGCAAGGGTTTACTCTGTGCAAGAACGCTTTCCTGGGTGCGGCCGCTTTGCCCCTACCTGTTGTCGGCTTGAAGGGCAACCATGGCGGCCATGATTCATGGCAGCAATGGAGGATTCTTTACTACACAAATGCATCGTCCATGCTTGGTCTTTCTGGCTTATTCTTAGCACATGGGCTCTCGGTGGTATACCCTCACAGGCAAACTGAAATGCTATGGACGCCCTGTTTCTTGTTGAATCAGACGGGATTGGGGGCTCAAAGGCCGCAGTGGGTTTCCCTCCACTTTTTGATTCACGCATAGGAAGTGGGACAAGGGGAGTATGTGCCCAATAGTGATTCAGGGCCTGAGAGGGGGCTTTTGTCCGCCCAAGGTATGCAGCAGGGGGTAGAGCTGGGAATTCCTGGAGGTATTACGGGCCCGGGGGTGGACGCTGGACGGACTCTCTTCCTAATCGGTACACCTGCTGTCATGGGTATTGATACTCACTTCCTGTTGGTTGTTGTGAACCTCGCATATACAGAGGAGGTGATTTTTTGTCTTTGCTTGGAACGGATATTTTACAGGATAACCATGAAGCAACAGACCTGCACATTGATCTTGGCAATGGAGGAGTGGACTCAAAATCTCTTGTATGCCAACATCTGCTCAGTGCGGCCCTCGGTGGCCTTTGCCCTTTCCTTAGACGTGCGCCCTGGGGTTTACAAGCGTGAGGAAGGCACTAGATTCTAGGCAGATCATGGTACCGAAATAGAGCGGAGCTCTACATCGACAGCCTGGCTATCAACTGGTCAGAGAAAACTCAGCAAAATAGCAAGGGGACTGACCACAGAGGCTTCTTTAGAGCGGGGAGCAGAGACGGGGAATAACACAAATGAGACGCATAAAAATAGGGGAGCGAAGGAAATGACACAGATCACATACAATCCACAGAAGCTCACCCACAAAGCGGCTGAACACTACCAGGACGAAAACAAGATTCAAATTTTTATAAAATCTACTGGGGAAGGTCACTGATGCATGAGACTCTATAAGGGCTCAAACATACAAGAGCTTAAAAAAGAAATACAACATCAACTTGGAATACCATCAAATTAACAGAACCTGATTTGTACAGGACGTTGTCTTCAGGACCATCATACTATTCAGGAATATGGGATCTGTCAAGATACAACCATATTTCTTAATCTAAGGCTGCGCGGTGGATGCAAAGGTTCCGGTTCAAAGACGCCAGCTTCATTTCGTGACGCAGTCAAGGGTAAAGAAAAAATGCATAACAAACCAGTGATACTAACAGAGCTACCAGGCCCATATATAGTAGATCAAAAGCTGGAATCCCCAAGGCTCCAAGTCACAATGCCAGAGGTAACAGCTCTACACTCTACCCTCACTAAAACTACTATAATATGTAGATTCAATGGCTTCTGGCCTAAATCTGATGCTTTACATCAGTGGATTTATTCCAATTGGACACCAGACTGCGATATACATCTATGCTCAAAAGGCTTCTTCATTGTTAGCTTCCATACAGAAGAAGAAAGGGATAGTATCATTACTGAGGGGCCTTGGTTTTGGGGTAATTCTAGTCTTTTTGTTACCCCTTGGTTCGCTGATTTTGATGCAAACACTATGAAAATCTCAACAATGCCGGTTTGGGTGCGGCTTCATAATCTCCCACTACATTTCTAGCATCACTTAGTTTTAGCAGCCATTGGGAATACCTTAGGGAAATTCATAAAAATGGATGAGGACAGATTATGCAGAGGAATCTTCTCCTTCGCCAGAATTTGCGTTGAAGTGGATATGAGTCAGGGGCTGCCTGAACATATCTCACTAAACTTCAACAACACTCAGTGGCTTCAGTCCCTTGACTATGAAAATACCGCATTCAGATGTCGTAGCTGCAGGCAAACAGGACACCTCCAATACTCCTGCCCCCTGGTTAAAAAGAATCCCAAAGGAAAAAAGAACAGGAAAAAAAAGCCCAATGGATGGCAGCACACGGATCCGCTGGAAGAAGAGGACATACTCTCAGAACAGGCAGTCAACCAAGAGGAATCGGACACAAATATGGAACAGCAGGGTACACAAAATGATATCTCCCCAGACCCTCATCGGGAAACGCCCCAAAATCAATCCCAATAAAATCCTCAGCTGGATGTAGGTGGCATCAAAAGAACTCATGGTTCGGATGGCTCTGAATCCAACAAGGAATCACCAGTGAACAATCTGGTATCCATGCAGGCTATCATTGTTCCCTCTCCTGACACACAGGGTTGGCGTAGAGTGGAGAAGAAAAAGGGCCGCAAAGTTTAGGCTTGCGGTTTATTTGTATTTTATTTTTGTATCCGTCCTTCTCATGGACGGCTTTATGCATATGCTACTAGCATCTACAACATGTAATTTTCTTCATTTTATGAATAAAATTACGAACTCTATTTTCCCTGGAAAAAAAAAAAAGACATGATAAAGAAGAGTAGAAATGGATGAAATAGGTTAAAAAGTGATACTAATAATGACATATTAATGGCCCAAAGGGTAGTAGGTGCAACCATAATCTCACTGCTAGATGGATTTTCTGGTTATAACCAGATCCTAGTCCACCTAGATGATCAGGCAAAAATTGCATTCACTACTCCATGGGGCACTTTCATGTATGTGAAAAGGCCTTTTGGGTTAAAAAACGCAGGGGAAACATTTCAAAGAGAAATGGACATAGCCTTTCCTAAAGAAATCCATGACTTCTTGATAATATACCTAGATGATATCACAATATTCTCTAAATCAGATCAACAACACCTGGATCATCTCAGGCAGGTTTTCACCAAGTGTAGGAAGTATGGTATTTCTCTGAATCCTAAAAAATCTTTATTTGGGTTGGAAGAGGGAAAATTACTAGGCCACATTATCTCCAAAGATGGTATCCAGATTGACCCAACAAGAATTGAAGCCATTTTGCAGATACCACATCCTAGGAACATCAGAGAACTACAAGCATTTTTAGATAAAATGAACTTTTTGTGAAGATTTATCTCTAACTTAGTTGAACTAATTAGATTAGTAAACAACATGTTAAGTAAAGATTCAAATATTAAATGGTCTCTAGAGGCTAAAAGGTCTTATAAAGATGTAAAGAGATCCTTAACACAAACACCAGTTCTCATTAGTCTAATGTTTGATAGGGATTTCATCATTTCTTCTTTCGCCTTAGGTTGCAGTCCTACTGCAGAAAAATGATCAGGCTTTTGAACAACCAATAGCCTTCTTTAGTAAAGCCCTGAGAGATGCACCTTTAAAGTATAATATAATGGAAAAGCAAGCTTTTTATCTAGTTAAAGCTATTAAAGATTTCAGAGTTTATATCTTGTATTCTCATATAGTAGCTTATGCTCCCAATGCTGTAGTCAAAGACATCCTAACATAGGATGGACTAGATGGAAAGAGAGGGAAGTGGATAGCTACCATATTAGAATATGACTTAGAAACAAAATTGATCAAAGGCCAAGGTTTAGCCAAGATCATGGCTAAATCGAACTGTCAGGTCCTAGACATAAATTTCATTACAGAATTGGATAATGAAGAGGAGATGGCGACTCCACAGATCAGGCATGCCTTTATTGACTCACCATGGTATGCTGACATTATATACATTCTACAAAATCTTCAAGCTCCTCCAGAGTTGTCCAAAACTAAAAGTAGGTTCTTAAAAATGAAATCTTTGAAGTTTTGCATAATTGACAATGCTTTGTTTTGGAAAAATCATGAAGGCATCCTTCTTAATTTTTTGTTAAAGGAAGAATTTGAAAAAATGTTACAGGAGTTTCATGCAGGTGACTGTGGGGGACATATTTACTGGAAGAAAATAGCTGATAAGATCTTAAGAGCTGGTTTTTACTGGCCCACTCTATTTTCTAATGTAAAGAAATTTGTAACCTCATGCCACAAATGTAAGATTTTTGAAGGAAAAAGAAAACTACTGCCATTACCTTTGAAACCTATATCTACTAAAACACCATTTCAACAGTGGGGTCCTAACTTCATTGGTGAAATTCATGCCCCTTCCTCTGCCCAACATGGATGGATCTTGAATGCCACATATTATTTTACAAAGTGGATAGAAGCCATACCCTCAAGACAAGCTACTAATATTGTCATAATAGGTTTCTTTGAGGCTAACATTCTGTCTAGATTTGGTTGTCCAAACAAAATCATCGCAGGCAATGCAGTAGCTTTTAAGTCAAAGAGGATGATTAATTTTTGCAACAAATATCACATAACCCTGGGTCACTCCACAGCCTACTATCCCCATGGAAATGGACTAGCAGAGTCTTCCAACAAAAGTTTAGTGAATATCATCAAACAATTGTTGGAAGATAACAAGAAAACCTAGAACAAAAAGCTAGTAAATTCATTGTGGGCAGCTAGGCTTACCACAAACAAATACATTGGAGCGAGTCCTTATTAGCTAGTCTATGGAATGGAAGTTGTTTTCCAATCTTCCTTGGGAACACCAGTGATGAAATTGATCCAAAAAGCATGTTAGAGTCGGTCTTTACATCCCTCTGTCAGAGATCATTTCTCCTTTTGCATTTCATTTTTAGGTGTCTCGCTTGATTCACTCAGTTGCATTCCGCTAGGAGCATGCCATAAATCTGATGGAAGGGTCTTGTCATTCATTACGCCTCATTGCGTTATCATTGCTGGCTCAAGTTTTTCCATTAAAATCAAGTTTTAAAATCACTTACAGCCATGTTTTAGTCTTTTGATCAACAGAGTCATTTCAGTCACTAGGTCTAGGGTTTCATAAATTGCGTCTTCAAAGTGTCCAATAATTCCAGCAAGCCAGAGGGAGGTTTTATTTCAAAAAATTTTGTCATCATATGCTCGACTATGACTTTTCTTCGAAACTCTGTTTTGAAGAAAATTCGTCATTTCATTTTTGTAATAAATTGCCATGTAATTTTCAGAATTTTTCAGTTGTTGAAATCCCCGGGTGCAACCCTAGTCTTCCTTTGTCAAAACATGCCATTATCCCTACAAAATCGCCAAAAGATTCATTATTCAAGTCAAAAATCAGAAGGACATTTGAAAAGACAAGTTTTATTAAATGCAAAAAGTGCCAAAGTTAAAAACATTACAAAATGGGTTATTGAGAAGCAAAAATGTAATCCATCTCTATATAAGATATTTCTCAAGTTATTGATCCATTTGCATCAAGAGACATTTAGAAATCCAAGAGAGAATTAGATCTTGAAGTTTGGAAGGCCGACTGTGTGTTGGAATACTGAGCGCGACGCATTGGGATAGGTCACGACGCACCCACAGAGTGCAGCACATAGGGCGAACATACACTGTGTATTTTTCAAAGGGCGCGGTGCATCCAGGCTGTGCAGTGTACTGGGTTTGTGCACGGCACACATAACCTCCAACACAAAAAACTCATCGAGCTTCAATGAAAATAAAGCCCATTACTCCATGAAGCATTTTCATTGCTTGAAACATCACTTGTTGTGCAAATAGGTCAAAGGATTTTGATTTGAAGGTTAGAGGAGAAAACTTTGTGATTGAAGGGTTGTGCGGCACATTGGAGGAGGTTGCGGCACACACAGGCTGTGCGGTGCATCAGGCGAAATTTCGCAGTGTAAAATTACACTGTCGTGGCGCATCCAGGAGGCGCGACACATTGGGTTGGTGCGCGACACATAGAGCCGATAGGCCAGATTCATATTCCTGCTGTCATCAAAACTCAAACCATGCCATTACTTTGGATCCAAGTAAGTGTGTGAGCCTTAGCGATTGCTTTAAAATGGTGTTTGCTATGATTTGAAGAGAAGAATATAAGGTTTGAATGGCAAAAACATAACCCTTATCCTTTTGTTGAAGTTTCTCTTTAGGGTTTCAAATGGTGTTTTTAAAATAATAAAAAAAATCATTTTCATGCTGAATACTCATTGTCACAACATTATACAATCCCTCTCATTTTCCCCTACATTCTAAAAGAATTCATATCACTTGTCTCCCATTTTTTTTTCCTATCATTACCCCTTTCTCCATATCACTTTCAAAATCCCTAAATTCCCTCATCCCTCAAAGTGACTGTTGCATATTTTAAATTTCACTTGGCAAGCTCCATCATCCACTTTTCCCATTGTTCCATATTCTCCCTCACAATCCCTCATCTTTCCTGTGGCACATTGGCATTGAAAACACATCGCTTATTTCTCTTTGCCAAACCAAACACCCACTCAACATACACATTGCAGCACCATGACAGAGACAGATTCATCATATGAGCAAGAATATGAGAAAGGCAGTGACTCAACCATTGAGCTTAATGTGCCAAGAAGGCCTTGAAAAGCTAGCAGACATGTCAGAGAAGAGCCTACTTCCCTAGCTCAATTGTAGGCTTGCCCGCTTGCAATGACATGCTTTCAACAAATGTCATGATTTCAGCAAATTTCATGCTTTCAGTATTGTTAGATGATTGCTTAGATCCAGAATCATCAGGAGTTAGTTCGGTTGTTTGTTTTACATTTGCATGATAGTCATGTTACTCTTGCTAGAGTAAGCTTTACCTTGACACCAGAAAGCATCTCTCAGGCCACCGGGATACCGAATATTGGGGAAGAGTGGAACAAAGGGCAGCAGCTGGATAGATCATATTATGAACCTTACATCAGGCCTAGCTATTTGAAGAAGCTCAGGAGAGTATTCCCATTTTAGTTTCTAAAGGAATCTTATGCGCCTTTTATGAGACTCATTATCAGATACTTCAGTTGTGAAGGTCGCTTTTCACGCCTCTATGCATACCATATTAGGTTATTGATGCATTTCACGAGAGTGAGGTTCATGAACATTCCATATTTCATGTGCCAAAACATCAAGAGGATGACCACTCTTGTGCGGAAGAAGATTCTGGAACAGTAGTACAACAACATTTACCACTATGCGCTCATCAAGATCATTGTTGTGCATTAGCTTGGTTTGCAGGGTATCACATGGGATGATTTTATTTCCCGTGATTTTTTCAAAGCTTCACAGGGGTTTTTAGAAGTTGGGCATGAGATAGGTGGATCTTCTCATCAGTATGAGCGCCATGAGACTGTTAGTGTGCCGGTATTCATCACATATCAGAGGGGCACTAGACATTTGTTTGTAGCAGTAAAGCGAGTGTTATCTCCACCCAGGGTGGAAGGAGCCTCACTTCCTCCATCAGAACCACAGGTACAAGACAAAGGCAAGAGGCCAATGCAGGATGAGGGGCCATCAGGTGAACGAGAGACAGATTTCATTATCATTCATGATGATGATACAAATACAGGCCCACAAAGTGCACATCTTAGAGAGATCATCCATGAGCAACAAACAGAGATCAAAGCCTTATCCGTTGACTTGGAGAGGGCTAAGTGGACTATGAAATACTTGGAGTAGAGGAACAAATAGCTTGAAGATCAGCAAGCAATCATGGAGTTACAAAACATCCGCGAGAATCGCCAAGCTGCATAAAGGAGGAGGGTTGAGCTCACTTCATTAGAGCAAGAGATTAATGAGGATTGGGAATCTTGGCTCGAAAGAATCAACATCCACTTGGAGAGACTACTGGACAAGGCCAATAGAGATAAAGCATTGTTGAGGCACATGGTTTTCCATTACAAGGCGCGACATATGAGTTCCAAGGCACGAATAAGGAATCTGAAGGAAAAATTGAAGAAAGTGACAAAGAAGCAAAAGAGGCAAAGGGAACATGATCATCTTCAGATCTTGGCCAAAGCTTATTTGGCTGAGCATGGCACTTGATGAGGCACCTTCAGCCCAAATTTCAAGGAATTTGGAGAAAATGTTGTCAATTTTGAATTTTTTGGCTTTAAAAACAGGTTTTTCTGCCCTACGCGTAGCGCCACTTGGCGTGCGCTTATAATTGGGAGATCTCCAGGAGGAAAACTTTACATTTTTGGATTTTTCATAAAAATTTATGCATTCTCATGGATTACCTAAGGATTTCATCAAGTTTTGAGTTGCCTAAAGGGTATAAAACACCCTAAAAATGACCTCACTGCCCCTATTTTGACACACAGGAAGCAGTCTTGGGAGATTGAGGATCTGGAGGGGAAAATGACATATAAATTCATAAATTCCACTTGGGTTGGAAAGTAGACAGGTATATCTTTCCAACAAGCACACTTAGGCTCAATTTGGACTTCATGAAGTGCCTCAAAATTAGATCCAAAGTGGCGCGACGCATACATATTTTGGCGCGACACATAGAGAATTTTGGCCTATTTTTCACTCAGCAGCTCAGAATTTCACCCAGTTTTGACTAGTTTGACTTTTTGATGTAATTATTGATCTATCTTGACGTAAATTGATGACTATGATGTAATTTTGGCACATATTTACTTGTTCTAGATGATTCATTCACTAAAAGGTGAAAATTAAATGAATCAATCAGTTTCCTAGCATATAGGGGTAAGTTGTTTGACTACCTAGATTTCAGTTCCTTGTTTAGAATTAGTTCAAATAGCTCCTATAATGATGAGATCGACCCCTAGAGGCAAGGGAATGGGTTGGGCTAGGTTATATCATGTATTTTCTGAGTCATTTTTAGGGTTGGACATTTGGGATTGCTTGAACACTCTATTGTACATTTCATTTATGCAATTTTGGCAAAGGAAAGACCAGGGTTTTGCAGCACTTGTTAGGATCCATGTAGCTCTATGTTTTGATGGTGTGTTTCTATATGTATTTGTAAGTTAATTGATGTTATTATGTATCATTTTCCCTTCTCTTGTCTTTTGCAATTAAACAAATGAGTGATTAAGGTAGAATTCATGGACTGCTATGCTCTGCCTGGATAATTTGTTTAATTCTTCATATTTTCATCTGTTTGAGGAGGACCCTTGAGACCCTCTTGCCCTCCTTGGCTCCTCATCAGTTTGATCCCCCCATTCATTCAATTCAAAGCATCAAAATGATTGCCTTCCTTGCCCCAATCAGAATTCTGCAAAAATCTGGCCTCATCCCTGGACCCAAAATTTTCCTGTCCCTGTTTTCTAACAAAACCCCCAAAAAATCAAATATAATCCTTGCACTTCATACCCAGCCTCAGATTAGATTTTATTACAGTCATCTCAAGCCCCATTGATTGTCTTTTGCCAAGATTGACCGGGAGAGAGCCCTCTCCTGTCCTTGTAGGGCTAGCTACGAGGCTGAGCATGGTTTGATGTGGACCTAGAACCTTGTCTTTTTAGCCTGAGGAAAATCTAGGCTCGAACAAAGCACAGGTTGAGCTAAATGATATTCAAAGGAGGATCAACCAGACAATTCACTTGCAACAAACTAGGGAAGAAGTGTATATCAGATCCTAAGTTGTGCAGGAGAAAATCAAGAAAGCTTTTGACAAAAGGACTAAGGCAGAATATTTCTATCTAGGAGACAAAGTTTTGAAATGAGACTCAAGAAGGGAGGAAAAACATAAACATGGTAAGTTTGACTTCCTATGGAAAGGCCCTTACATCATTTATGCTTTCAGCGGTAATAATCCTTATTTCCCCAAAGAATTGGATGGTGTAGAATTAGAAGGAGGACTAGTTAATGGTCGAATGCTTAAGCACTATATAGATCCCAGTCACTAATTTCACTAATCACTTGCACATATTTAATTTTTCACAAAGTTTAGTGTTGATTGGATGGTAATGTTGGAGTTGAAGCCTAAAGAGAAGGCCCTAAGCTTCAAAAGTTTCACTGTCATAAATATCAATAAAGCAACAAAGTAAAAAGGAAAAATTTCAAAGTAAAATCACAGTAATTCAGAAGGCCATTGATCTACTAGTTCTTAACATTTCACCAGGAAATGCCATCCCCAAGTGGAGACACTATTATGTTCCTATACCAATAGGATTCATAATTTTTGAATGACTGAGGTCAAATCTGTAATATGTACATACCTTTGCTTTCTACAAATGTTTTCCATATTCAAAAAATAAAAAAAAATAAAAAAATGAAAAGAGGGTATGTCCTAAAAGAAAAATCAAAGGACAAAAAGAATAAAAAAGGTCAAAAAAGATGAAAAAATGAACTCCAAGAAAAAATAAAAATAACCATGAAAAGTGTGCAAGTCAAAATTCCACTACCATTTACTTTGATGTAGAATAAAAATATTATGTGCACCTTGTTACCTTTGCCACAATCCATGCATAGTCAAAATGTTTAACCCTAGCTATTTCATGTTTTCAATTTCATTCTTATAAATAGAGAAAGAAAATCTGACCAAACAATTTAATCTTGGAAGATAAGTAGATAGGTAGAATTAATAAAAGGAGCTCAACTATTTAATCTGAGCCCTTGGATGTAATAAGGTTAGACTTAGATAGATTACTTTCGTAAAAAGAAAAGAAAAGGTTTGATAAGGGTTTGCGAGCTTAAGTGTGCCCTAATAAAGAGTAGAAAAAATGGTAGGATGAGTAGATGGGCAAGTAGTTGAATGGTTGCAAAATTGTGATGATTGATTAGACAAGATCATATCATTTACCTTCATCACCAAATTTCTAAAGTAGGGATGATAATTCAACATTTACCAAAGTACACAAAGTCAATTGATTAACCTCCCTCATTCATTACATTTTTCACTTAACTAATTTCCAAGGAAAGTCTTAAAGTACCTAAAACCTTAAGTTAAAGGGGCTCAGAGCATTTCTCTGACTTCTGGAGGCACCAGACCATCGGCCCAATAACTTATAGGTTCTAAGCACTAGAGGTCCCCTCACAAGCATTCACCCCCTCCATAATTCACTCATTTTCCCTAAAAAACCCTTTTCCTAAGGTAAAAGCACCATTTGCCTAGGGAAAGTAATCACCCCATGTAAAGCCCCTTTTTCCATAAAAACCCACAAAAACACTTAGCCTAAGTTATAATGTTTCCATGTGAAAAGTAAATAAATTTCAAAACACATTATACTTAGCGCAAATCCATTTTTCCGCCTTCTTTCCATATTAACTTCTAATTTTATTTATATATTAAATCCTGAAAACACCCGTTTCCCGTATATTTTATTAAACCCCTTTAATTTTAATCTCCCATCCCTAATATTTGAAACATAAACTTTATTAACAAATGATTAATAGGTTAATTAAGTCGATCAGTGGCTAAGTAATAACTATGACCCACCGCCGAATAAAAGAGATTAATTAATCAATCATTGGTTAATTAATAATCTATCCCACCAATGAAATCACTCTCAATGTCATTAAACCTCCATAATCCTTCATTAATTAAATCCTGCCACATTAAAACTCCGTCAGGCCCCTCCATTTAAACTTTATACCAAATCGTCGCCCTGATCACTGTACGATCTGATCCCTTTTGGTCCAATGGTCGACGCTCATATCGGGTGGCCTCCGAAGGCCAACCTTTACCCGCTCGATATGGGCGGTTTCACTATTCACTCCACTGCTATGTGGCACCCAATGAATGGCATCGGGTGGCCTCCCCCCAAAACAGCTCAAGCCCAAAAGCAATGTGATATGATCCCGCTTACCGCCTCCCACTAAACGACAAAACGTCGCATCCCTGTGTACCTGCCAAAATAGTTGACTTTGTGAATAAAACTGAAAAACTCATTGTTTTTAGTTTTACTGTAAAAAATACCACTTAGACCTCCATGCAAGCACCAGAGCACATACAACTGTCAACCCATGTCCAACTACCAACCTGCTAAAGCTGCTAATACTCCAGACCACCTTTTAGTCACGTGCGCTTCCTGCAAACCATGCATAGTTGCTCATCACTCCGTTGAAAGACGAAACTAGGTATTTACCCAAATACGTTGAAAAAAACTATTTTATTCCTAAACCTTGACTCAATTGCTTCAAATTACTAAGTAATTCAATAAGAATAGTTTCCTAGTGACTCCAAAATACTCTGAATTTGACTAGTTTTCCCCAATTTCACTGAAAACCCTTCACCCTCGTCCTTGAATCCACAAGAACCAAGGATGGTTGCTTGCATTGCATTAAACATCCTACCAATTTATACTCCCACATGGATTTAGACCATCTCCCGTTGGCAGATAAAGATTTTCAGATTAAGGATACCTTTGTCCAAGAATCCCCTTTGAAATTATACTGCAGGTACAAATACTAGCACCTGAACTATGCAGACTACATAGGACTTTGGGAATTAGGTTTACCCAGGTACCAATTCCCCAGAGTTGATATCTTCCCATAGATTATCCATTACTATCATATGAACTATAATCCCAGCCAAAGAGTAGTGATGACTCCTGACGAGTCTGTATTATTTACCATCACTGCTAAGTCCATAAATGAAATGTTGCAGTTACAACCAAGGCAAAGCCTGACCCATCTTTCTGTTGGACATTTGCTTAATAGATTCCCTACACTCTCCTCAATCAAACTTTCTCAGATATACAAGACCTTCATTAGGGAAGAGCAATACATTCCGAAGGATCCTCCACCATACATATCTACCATATTCTTTGATCTTGGTCGAGACATCATAGACATGATATCTAGTGTGTTAGGCCAAACTAGAAGTGAATTTGTTGATGAAATTATTATAGCATTTATGTCCATCTACTCTCCTGGGCAGCGCCTAGCCATGATGTTTGACTATGCTAAGTTCATTACTAATAAAATGCATGATCAATTCATGAGGAAGGATAATGAAAAAGTGTTCAAATATTCATCATTTTTATATCATCTTTTCCTGTATTATCAAACTAAAAAATTCCCAATCACACTCCAAAAGCTTGATACCAGAGCAAACCCTAGATCAGTGGCCTTCTGGACTTCATTAATCCACCTACATAACTCTCAATATTCTTATATTGATTTCATAGATCTCTTCGTGCACCCAGTG
Source organism: Pinus tabuliformis (assembly GCA_031772625.1). Taxonomy (NCBI): domain Eukaryota; kingdom Viridiplantae; phylum Streptophyta; class Pinopsida; order Pinales; family Pinaceae; genus Pinus; species Pinus tabuliformis. Next base: position 1,000,305,553 of record CM062813.1, on the reverse strand, counting down.
GCAACTATGTTATTAGGAAGACCTCCCCTAGAATCAGTGCAGATATCAGGGGGGTCCTACAGTTGTCCAAACAATATAGAGTGGGAAATTGGTACTTGTACCAAAACCACACTGAAATCAGAATATATGGATGTGAGTTGGCTCCCTACAAACTGCCCAGATACCTCCCCATGAGATTGTTTGCTCTGGAGTTCTATAGGCAAATGATTAATTTAGATGAGGTGCATTTTGTGAAGGCCAAGAAGAAATCTCAACTTATGATAAAATATCAGCTTGGTCCCTTCATATGTAATAGTAGGGAAGTTGGAAAGGAAGCAGAAGAAATCCTCTAAAGGCTAAAACTGAAACAAAGTTTTATCTAGAATTATGACCCTTTAGAGTTAATTTGCAATAGGAGACAAAAGAAAAAATTATCTCCTTATATCCACCATAGAATTCTTGAAATTGAACAGTATGCAAATCAGCTAGAATGGGTGGAAAACACTTTGGTAGACCGATATAGCACAGAAGTTGTTATCAATAATGTATTGATTGATTTAGAATGAAGAATTGATGAAGATTCATTTGTATAGGTTCCAGGAGAAGCTTAATATCAAAGGCAATCATAGGGACATAGTGGGCAAACAATAGAAGAAGGACCTTGAGAGAAAGAGAAATAAGAATAGCTAGAGATATCAGAAGAACTTGCTTAGCTAGAACATGTCATGAGAAATCCACCTATTTTACAGACTCCTCTAAATGAAGAGAGATAGAGAGGAGACCACTCCTTCTAGCAGACCTGTTGCCCAGACTTATGCCAAGAGGCAAAGGTTGAATCCGTTTTTAGAATAAGAGTTTATTGAAGAAACAGATGAAACTGCAGGTGAAAAAAGAGTAGAAAGTAGGAAAACCACTCCCTCAGGAGTTACACAAGAACCTTCCACCTCAGAGGCTCAAATGATGGAGAGACAACAATGTGTGGAAGTATCCTCATTTAAGGCTCCTACTGGCCAGAGCCAAGAAATCAGAGAGAAATATAAAGAAATAAAGGCCAAGAATGAAAGATTGAAGGACCAAAGCTATGCCAATTACCTAAAAATGGCTCCTACTAATCAGGCAAGGCTAATGCCAGCCTTTGATGTGAAATAGGGTAAAATTTAGATGAATTTCATGAAGCCAACTACACAGCGACCCAGGTCAATTGTAGATTACTTGAAAACAGACTTTGAAGTATTAGCAAAGGATATCCATCCTATTGACTAAATAGAATTATACAAGAATACTGGGGAAATGGTCTACTCCACCTTGACCAGCAAGGAAATTACAGCTCACCAACTCCAAAGTTCGTTGAATAACATATCATCGCAATTCCTATTAGAGAAGGCCTCTTCATAGGCCAAGGATACCAAAATAAATTCCTTAGAGGAATTAGTCATAGAACTAGGGCATGATGCCAAGGATGTGAAAGCTGTAGAAAATCTTATTAAAAAGAAAAATGATGACATAGCTGCACTAAAGAAGCAACTCAAAATTCTCCCTCTGCATCATCCTCAGACAGCTGAAGTATTAGAAACTCAAAAGGAGGAATAGCTTATGGATTTAGTCCTTAATTCTGAATGAACAATTGAAAGAAACAAAAAAAGAGTTGGATAACATGATACAGTCTAGACAAAGTGAGTTGGCTACCACTCCTCAGACTATAATTCCTACAGTCTCTACAACAGTACCCTCCACATTGGCTGCTTCATTAGCACCCGCAGTTCCACCAGCTACAGCTTTTCCAGTTATAGGTACACCAACAAGCGCAGGGACATCCACAGAAAAGACAGCTGAATTGGTAAAAGCCATGGAGGAAATGAGCATCTAGGCTACTAAGCTTAAGAATCTTAGAGAAAAAGTGTCAAGTTTGGAGACTGATTGCAAACTTGCACAGATACAGCAGAAGGAAGAAGTTCAGAAGAATCAAAGAATGGGAGAAAGGATAAAAGTCCTTGAAAAGGACTTGACATTGCAACAACCACTTCGAGACATGAAGGAAATTATTTGGGCCAACACCATTGACTCCATCAATGATTTTTGGCCATCCATTCAAGTAATTTTTGAACAAACTGAACTTATAAAAGTGGCAACAAAAGAAATTCATAAAACAAGAGAAGCACTGGGAGACAAACCAGAAGAAGCCAACCAGTTGATAGAACTTTTGAACAGTAAAAACAGGTATCATCTTGATGAACTGGAAATATATGATAGAACAGGGACCATTGTAGAAATTAAGAAGATTCTCACCAAAAGGAACCTGATGCTCAATCTGGAGAAAAGGTTCCAAAGAATCCAAGTTGATATTGACAAATTTATGACAAAGTATGGCATTTTGAGGGAAAAAGGGCTCCCCAGTCCCATGGTAATACATGACAAGCTAATGACGCAAGATGATTATATTGAAAGACTAAACAAGCTAGCCAGCATCCAACCTAGTACTTCAAGGGTAAATCTTTGCCCACTGGGAAGGTATTATATGATAGTCTGGAAAATCTGATTTTCATAAAGCATGAGGTAAAGCACTTGTTCGCCAACATGCAAAATTTTGCCAAGTGTACTGAAGATGACGAGATATATAGAAAGATGATAAGGATTAAATTACCTGATAGTGAATGGTGGAGGAAACTAACAGATTTACTATAAAGTTTCTACAGTAAATCTATGTGGCTGCTAGTTAAAATAGGTAAAAAAAAGTCAAAGTGTAGCAGGTAAGGAGTATTAGTAGGTAGAAGACATAAAGGGATTCCAACACATAAGTATCAAGCAACTGAAAGAGCCAAATCCGAGTTACAACAGCCAACATAGTCATAATAAACGGGACAGCAAGAAAACAGTTCTCCATCTGTTGCTATCTTCATGCTGAAGATATTTTCGGTTTCCTAGAATAATTCTCATATTGTGAAGAGATATTTTGTAACAAATTTTGTATAAATACTTCACAAATTGATGTAATTATGGTGGATTAAAATACATTTCTGTAAACATTTTATATCGAGCTAAGGATCTATTTTATTCAAGACTGGACTGGTTTTGTTGGATCATGAAATAAAACTAAGGACATTTCACTAGAATCTTGTGCACAGTTGGAACCAAATAAGTATTATCTCTTCATGTTTAAATAGTGTTTTCTTGTCATGCCATAAATATTCACATGTGTTTCTTATGAAATCTAAAAAATAAACAAGGACTGATGTCTCAAAATTAGCTTAAATGCTCTCTATTTTAACTGTTTACTTTCTATATGTTTTCTGCTAAACTATCTTAGTCTGGGAATTCTTAATTGCTACGTTACTTTCGTAGTTCCCCCACCCCCCTCCCCCTTTGTTCCATAGTAAAGGATTCTTAGTTTCCCTTTGCTACTGATGATCCTTATTTCCTTCATCTTAATCCCAGTTAAGGATTCTTCATTGCCCTTTGCCCTGGTTAGGACTATCTCATCCATTTGAACCTGCAGATTTTCTTTTTGTTGTGTTAGTCTACCATGTGAACTCTTACTTTAGTGATTGATCTGATCCAGTTAAGCCACACCTTGATTGACTCCATAGCTCAATGGCCTGAATACGTGTTCTGCCCATCTGTTTTCTTAATTCCACCACCTAATCAAAACAAAACATCATGAGCACTAATAACTAGCTTGAAATCCTATCTAAAACAAAGTTAAATTATAAAGAGAGAGCCCTCTCTGGACATAGGTTGGCTAGAACCTGAGTCTAAAATATTACGTTTGTGGTTACCTCAGACTATTCCTTCTTCAATAACTTATAGGGAAGACATCTGAGTGATAACAGGCACAAAGGGATGGTTCTCCCCAAAATTGGTCAATTGCAAAGGAGGGTCATCAACAATAAAAAAAAAACACTAACATCTATAGGTGACTAGTTCATTTAGTTTAGGCCATACAACATTGATTTGGTTCTCCCTGAATAGTAAAGATCAAAATCTTGATTTAATATGACATTAGTTAATGTTCATTTTCAAATAGTAGTAAAGAGAAATCATTGCAATTTCATATACTCTAAAAAATCGAATTACATTTTCATTGTGGAGGATTTAGAGAAAGTGTGTACATACTTGGTTGAACTTTAAGGTAACAAGAGCGATGTCTGAGGATGGGCCAAAAGTAAAAGAAATGGAGGAACCAGAACCATGGAAGAAGAAAGGAACCCCCATAGAAGAAATTGCAAAGCCTTTTCACACGATAGTACAGCTGGGTGATTCTGAGGGCTCCATCAATAGTTGGCCACTATCTCATGACCATGTAATGACTCTACTTGCCAAGTGATTCATCATACATGTAATTTCTTTCTCTTTCCATTTGATGTTCGAGTGTCAAGCTTGTGCAGACAAAGAGCTTAATATAATGAAGCCCATTCAATGAACTTGTACAACTAATATCATTGAGATCAAAACCCCGACATGAAAGCATGGTGATAAAACTGAAAATGGAGTGGATTAAGCTTGGGCAGACGAAGAGCATAATATAATGAATCTTTTTCAATGAAATTTCACAACTAATATCATTGAGATCAAAACCCCGACATGAAAGCATGCTGATAGAACTAAAAATGGAGTGGTTTACAGAGTAAGTTTTATGGATAAAATTATTGATTTCTTTCCAACGGGAATCATAGGGTGGGACATGATGATGAAAAACAATGAATATTCTATGGAATTAGGTGGGATGAATTTTTACCATGAGAAATAAGGGTATACTAAGATATGATGCATAGTACTTACTCAAATCACAATGTACATATTCAAACCATCAATATCAAACATTTATGTGAATAAAATTATGAAACGTTATGGAACCACTCACTTTAGAATTTATAGCCAAATCATTTAAGGTTTACAATATATTTTTTAAGTGATCATAATAAAAATAATACATATTAGAGGTATTATATACATATGGATTATAGATATCAAGCTAAATGTGGTCGCTAAAGCAACATTTTCCTACACCTAGTGTCTTAGATGGCCAAGGCAAGGTGTCATCAAACCAGTTATACATCCATCTATATACCTCAGTTGGAAAAGGATTGTTACACAGTAATTTATCACTGCCTTCCTGTCAGTCACCCTGCTGTGTCCAGAAGTCACAATCACTAAGTGTTTGATCCCTGAACTGGCTTAAAAACCCATTTTTCCAAAGTTTTGTGCATCAGCGCGTCTGTTCCTAAAATAACCGCGATGACAAGCGCCTCACAGTGTATTCCATGCGCTGCCATCGCGGAAGAACATCACTTTTCCGCGATGACGCACAGCGCGGCTTTCCCGTGTCCTTCCGCGCTGACATGACTTGTTCAGTTATTGTTATGTGCTGACAGCGCGGCAGTCTCCATATAATCCGCGCTGATCCAGTTTGGGCGAATTTGTTCAAACAACCAGCCTTCCAGATCTCTCCAAGCTTGGTTGTTAGCTTTGTGAATATCGACTCCCTTCTATGGCATGTCTGTTCGACCCTTTGCAACTACTCCCCTTGAAGATAAGCTCATCCTTCCACCTTTTTAGGAGACTCCTTCTCCTATATAAAATTCCACCATTACCATGAGCAGCTAGTTAGAAACTAGGGGGAACTAGCTAGACTTAGCTTGGATCCTACAGAGCTTGTAGTGCTCAGATTGCTGCTATAGGTTTGGTGTGTTAGGAGTGGAAGTGATTGATTGCTTGGGGAAGTTTGTTTGTGACATTTGTGTGAGAGAGAGAGAGTTGTTTGTCTTGGGAGAACCATCCTCAAAGGTGAATGCTTGAGATACATGCTGACTGATCCCTCCTGAGAAGTTTATCGACGTCAGAACATTTGGTTGTACTCTTCTCTATTCTGATTAATAATAGATGACTGCTATTATTGTTCCATTCTCGTTTGTTTATGCAATGGATAAATGTGAATTATGTCTTTTTTGACTGACATATGGTTACTTTTACTAGATTTCACGCTTGCATTTGCCTTCTCTTCGTGTGTGCAGGTGTCCGTTCGCGGGAATCGCGGAGGACTGTGACCAGCTGAAGCGAAGGAGCGAAGGAGACATCTCTTCGTCCAACGACAGCGCAGGAATCCAAGTAGGTGCTCCTTACTTCTTGTTTAATTGTAACTAGGAACATGCGTGGCAGCATTGTGTGATTGTTGCTAGACCCCTATTGGGCTAGTAGGGATCGCCTCTATCCGTAGAGGGGATTTACCTCTCCAACAATTTGGCGACTCCGCTGGGGATGAGCCTTATTGTCTCTTGAGTCCACTTTTGTGTTGGTTTTGATTGACCTCTTTTCGAGTTTTTGGGATTGTCTTTATTGCTTATAAACTTTCTGGGTGTTTCTGGAAAGCATTTTTATTATTAAAAAGCTCCTGCCTTTGGTTTGGGAAGTTTTCATTTTGGCTTTCTTTGTTTTTTACTCCCAGCGCGTTTTATTTCGGAACAGTCGCGCTGACATCGTGACCCCGTTCTTTTGTTTTCTCTTCATCGCGCCTGTACGACTAACAGCCGCGCTGACCCCGTTTTCCAGGGCAGCGCGCTTTATTCGTGTTCTTCCGCGCTGACATCGCGCCCCCTCTTCTTTGTGATTTCGGTCATCGCGTCTGTCTGCCATATATCCGCGCTGACCTCGTTTGTCCTAGGGCAGCGCGCTTTTTCCCTGACTTTCCGCGCTGACGTCGCAAAGTTGCTGAAGCCCTCCCCCTGTCAGCGCCAAGTTGCTGAAGGCTACCCGTGCTGAGCCTGAAAAACTCATTTTTGTCCAAATTGACCTCCTGAACCTCTTGCTGTGACTTTCCCTTCTTCTCCCCACTTGTCTGATGACTTGTTTTTCACTCTCTGAACTTTGAACTATTTGATTACGGAGCTCAGCTCCATAGGGTTTCGTTTTGCTTGGTTTTGAGTTTGCAAACAACTTCCCTTCTCGCTGCTTGGTTCGTGTTTTCATCCTTACTTTTGCGATTGCTGGATTGTGTCGGGTCTCTAATCGATTGGTTGCAACTCTGGTCCGTCGGATGTTTGCTTTTCTCTATTGATTTCGCACTCTAAACCCTAGGACATCTAGTGGCCGTGTGCGTGTCAAGCCTCCCGGAGAGGATCTCTGTTTGCTTGATTGACCAGCTCGTTCTAGACTCGTTTTCGCATTTTTTCAGTGATTGACAGAGTGTGTTGGATTGTGCTTCCAAGTGGTCTTTTTCGCTTCCTCCTTGCTTGCGATCCTTGTTTGTTTCGCAGAGCTTAGATCACATAGCTCGTGCATTGCCTTGTTTCCTTTTGATTTCGAGACTTTGGTTGAGTGTTTTCGGGAACTTTGTGTGCTCTCATTAAGTAGTTTACTTGGTGTTCAGGTTCCTCCAAATTCCTTTAGGTGTTTTATGTCACTGAAAAGAAAACAAATTAGTAGCTTGCTTTAAAATTTGAAAAGGAAAAAACATTTCATTGACTTGCATTTTCAAAAGAAAAGTTTCCTTTCCTCGCTTTAGTTGCATTTAGCTGCTTGTTTGTTTGCATTCGTTTTGTTTAAAAAATTCTTTGCTCTCTCGTAGCTAGAATTCATCGAACGAAACGAAATTCTTTTGCATATAGATTGCATCTAAGTAATTGTGAGCGAACATACGATAGAGCTTGAAATCGAAACTTAATCTCAAGATCAACTATAAAATGAACCAAATGAATCTAAAAACGCATTGGAACTAAACGCAAATATTAAAAGGTCTAGGTTAGAGACATGTTCCGGCGTCTTAAAACATAGTCACTGTTGTTTCACATTAGGTTGGGTGATTCCTCCTTCTGTGACTCGATAGTGGTCTAATACGGTCTGCGCTCCCACGTACCGTCAAGTATATAGGGAGACCCCACTAGGCTTTTATCCTTTATCCATAGGAAGCCGAGTCGGCCGCCCTACAATTCGCAATGCAGTGAACACAGCATTCACGAAGATTGACCACCCGTACCCTAAAAAGTATTCTGTGGTTTTGCGAAGAGTTTGGCACACCCTCTACCTAGAGTTCCAGAGCAGTCGCTTTTGATCCTTTTCGGACTCCTTAAACGAAAAGGTGCCTGTGAGCGTCTTGTCACTTCGTGCTCATTAAACATTCGAAGGAGACTGGAGTCATCTTTGTCCTTTTCTCGACTCCTGAAATATGAAAAGGTCAAGTTTGGTCCTTGCGTCTTAAAATTAATTTGGCCACGATAACATCACCTTTTCTAGGTCTTGTGTGCAATAGTTTTGAGTAGGCTTTTATCGATAGTTTCCTTTAAGAGTTCTAAGGGGTCTGGTCATCCTGGCTGACCCATCAACTTTCGGTATAAGTGACCAAGGCTCTCAATCCTCTGTTGCTCCCGAGGTACCAGTTGTAGGCGGTACTCTTCCCATTGTTCCGAGTATCCAGCCTATCAACGCGCGGTCCCCAGGCAATCCAGATTACTTAGAGGATTGGAATCCCATCTGGGAGGAAGATTGGGATACCCCCCAAACCCCCCGTACCCCTTTAGGTATGTCATCTCCGATGGAGGGGGCAGCTTCCAGCACGGGTGAGACACCCCCAGTCACAGACATCGAAACACCCGCAGTCACAGACATTGAGACCCCGATCCCGTCTTCATCTCCCCTTCCCCCACGATATCAATCGCTGAGGGATAGGTATGATGCTAGAACAACTTCTACCACTATATGGGATCCTACTCTCGCTGCCTCGATCGGCCCTTTTGTTTCGCAGCCTCTTTTCCCACCCCTCACGTCAGAACTCAACCCGCCCGTCACCTCAGTTCCCGCTCAACCTACTGTTTGTGTAGCACGTTCGACTCCGGTCGTCAGTGCTGTACCGATTCCCTCGTCTGAAGTTCCTCAAGCTGGTTCTTTTGTTGGAGGCATTCCAGGATCAGGACCGTATGATGCTTATGGGGAACCTATAACGGACCCAGAATACGATGGTCCTGTTTTCTTCTTCGATGCAAATGGTGAGTTCCTTGAGGAAATCTCAGGTCTCCCTCGTCGCCCTTCCGAAGAGAACGAGGAATCTTTGAATGTCATGTATGACCACACTACTAAGTACTTTGGAAACCGAGACCCTCCTCGGCAGCCCATGGGACCACCCAATCAGGACCCGTCATTCTACGTGCAGCCCCCTCAAGGGCAACCATTGTATGGCCCGCCTGACCCAGGACAATCTGGGCATCCACAAGGTCAACCTTACCAGGAACAACCTATGGACATGGGAGGTCCGCCATACCCATATCAGAATCAACCTACTGGGCAGCCAGAGCAACCGTCTTTTCAAGACCAGCTTGGTTTCCAGCCAGGGTACCCCTCTGGACAAACTGGCTCAGTTTACCATCCTTCAAATCAACCAGCCGTCCAGCAAGGGTATCCCCATGGCCAGGGTGGACAACCCTATGTTCAACAGGGCCCACCTACCCCTCGAATCACAAATCCTTCTGGGCAAGGGGGGCAACCCTCTGCCCAGCCTATATACGAAAGAGGGCAGCCTGCCGTACAGCAAGCCCAACCCTCTTCCCAACCCGGTTACGGTGGGGGGCAAACGGGCCAACCGTCTATACAGCCGAATCAACCCGGCGTCTACCCTCATCGTCAACCTGGACAAGCTGGCCAGCCTCGGCGTCAACCAGCTATCCAACCAATTCGACCACCCGCTCCACGAAGACAACCTTTGGTGGCACAAGGACAACCTGGCGTTCAGCAAGGCTATCCTGCTGGCCAACCAGGTCCATCTCGAATCCGACCAAGTCAACCTTCAGGACGTGTGGTCCAACCTCAACCGGTTCAAGGACAATACTCTGGGCCTCAGACGCAAACAGGTTATCAACCTCCATATCAAACGCAGCCTGCCTACCAGGCTCCGTATGGGACCCAGCAGTCACATGGCTACCAGCAACCCCAGGGGCAAAATCAGTATGCTCCTTACCAAAATTATCAGCAACCACAGGTCACCCCCTATCAAAATTATCAATATGGTCAACCTGGCGGGCAAGCTGCTAATTCATGGGGAGCTGGGGGGCAAACACAGGGACAGTCGTCCGCACACGGACAAAACTCCTACGGACAAACTCCCTATGTGCCAGGTCCTTTCGGACCAGGTCCATCGGGACAAAATTCCTATGCGGCCGGTCCTTTCGGGCCAGGTCCGTCTGGACAAAGTTCGTGGGGGCAACCCCAATCTGGGTGGAACCCTAATACCGCCTCGAATCCTCAGCCACAGATGTCCTTCAACCCGCAGCTACCATTTTTGGCTACGTTGGAACTACCCGATGTGTCCAAGTTAACAAACGATCCTATTTTGCATAACTCATATTGGCCACCGGTTCCGACCAAAATACCAGGTGACTGTCCCAAATTCGACGGCAAAGCCGGAGAGGATCCTCAAGCCCACGTAATGACATATCACCTTTGGTGTTCATCTAACTCATGGCTTGATGATTCTATCCGACTGCGCCTCTTCCAGAGGACCCTCACTGGTTCAGCCGCAAAATGGTACATCGAACTTAATCGCGGTATGTTCTCAGACTTTAACTCGTTGGCTATGGCTTTTCTTACTCATTTTCAGTTACCCATTCGGTACGAGACTGGGACCCATTTGCTCACGTCTCTGAAACAGGATACGGCAACGCACATCTCCGATCATATACATGAATGGAGAAGGCGCCGTCGTTTGATTAAATTTTGGATTCCCGATCAACTCCTGACCGACTGGTTTACCACGTCCTTTGTCCCTAAAATTGCCAAAGATATTGCAATGGGGGCGTGTGTAACTGAAGAGCAAGCGATTGCGCGAGCTCAATACCTCGACTTAGTATATTCTCAGTTGGGTACTTTGTATGACTATTTTCCAGATGCCCCGAGGCACGGACAAACCAAAGCTCCACCGAAACCGTCTGTTGATGGAGTTATTGGCTCCGTGAATTCATCAAGTAAGAAATCAACCGTAAACTCTGGGAAGCAGAAACAAAACGCCTCTAACGAGAATGCTTCTCAGAGCCCATCTATTCCTGGGAATACCTCCGAGGTGAATGCCGTTCAGTCCACCGCGGCAGACAAATCCTCGAAAGGCAAAAAGAAAGGAAAGGCCAAAGAAAAATTCGGACAACCTAAGCAGAATCCTCCTAAACCTCCCACCGAGGAAGGAGCCAAACGGAAGCCTAAGTATCCCTTCCTCATTTGTGAGGAGGATCACTACACCAAGGACTGCCCCAGGCGGTCCGAGGTTAGTCGGCTTTTAAAAGGTGCTTCAGGGTCCCCCGCCGTGCTTAAAGAGCCTTTCCCATCCCAGCAGACGCATCAGGTGGCAGACCCTTCTCAATCCTCTTCCTCGTTCGGTTCTCAAGTATTCATGGCAGGAACCATCCCCGTCCATATTACGACTCGAACGAAAGAATATCCATCTTCAGCCGGGAAGGAGCCGGAGGTCCCCTCCAGCGCTCCCGCGTCTAGTTCTGGCCCTCTTCACATTGAACGGCCCAGCACCGAGACGATCCCCCGACCCCCTCCCAAAGGTGTACTCAGGAAGTCATCTTATAACCCCAATGCTCGTGCCGCTCAGCATTATAGCATTGTCGAGGACTTAGCTCAGGCTCCGTCTGCTATGTCCGCATTAGAAGTCCTCCAGAGCTGCCCCTCCCAGAGGAAGTCCCTGCTATCAGCGATTGGTGGCATCGACCCGGCAGATTCGGATCTAATTTCTTTTGACCTCGAAGGTTTCACGCAGAGATTGCCTCATCAGGTGGCTTTCCTCATACAAGTTCTCATCAAAGGCAAGACGATTCACCGTACTGTCATTGATGAAGGAGCCTCAACCTGCATTATGTCGGTTGCTTGTTGGAAGGCTATTGGTTCGCCTGCTCTGAGCCAGTCCCCCACCACCCTAGAGGCGTTCGATGGAAGAGAATCTCGTCCACTTGGTATCCTCCCGCGTTTACCTATCTCTTTAGAAGGGAAAACTGTAGAAGTCGAGGTTGAAGTCGTTGACGCCAATCTCACTTACAACCTCCTTCTAGGATGAAGCTGGACTTATGCCATGCAAGCCGTGGCTTCCTCTTTATTCCGTGTCGTTCGTTTTCCCCATCAAGGAAAAATCGTCACGGTGGACCAGCTGTCCTTTTTTGCTTCCTCTTCTGGAGGGAATGTACCATTCGTGGAGCATACCTTCAAATCGCTCGAGAGTGTGGGTGCCGGATTATTTAAAGATCCCTCCCTGATGGGAGTCTTTCCCCTCCCACCTCCAAATCTCGCCTCCGTTAACATGATCACAACGCATTCTGATCCATGGGTTCTCCCTCCCGTGAATCAAGAAGACTCCTGGGGCGAGATGATGCCGTTTAGCCCAGCCGAGCTCAACTACATCGAAATAGTTGCCGCATCGGCTTCAACCTCCGAACCTGCTATTCCAGGCAGCGTTCCCGATTCACCTGAAACCTTCCCTTGGTTGGGAGAGAAGGCCACTTCGGACCCCCTGAAGGAATCATTCCCATCCGACGAGGCTATTATCGAGACTATGTCTCCCGAAGAGCTCCCTTGGTCAGATCACCACCATCGCTCTTCGTTTCTCCCTCCTCATTCAGAAATGGCCACGTGTCTCGGAAAGTTTGCTTCATGTCTCCCACATATCCCTCTCCAAACACCTATCCAGTTATATCAAGTGTCTTCGGAAGGGAACATGGGTAATATTACGCAGACTTTGGCTATCGACATCTCTGTCAAAACAGGGGTTGTCGAAAATATTCATATCGGAGTCACATGTACTCCTGAGGAAATTCAAATCTACAAAGATCTATTTCGTGAATTTCGTGATGTTTTCGCATGGTCTTACGAAGAAATGCCCGGCATTGACCCCAGTATTGTGGAGCACGAAATCCATACCTATCCTGGGGCTAAGCCTGTTCATCAGCGTTTACGCCCAGTGCACCCTCGAAAGGCTGCAGCCATCAAGGCCGAAGTTGAAAAGCTTTTTCGAGCTGGTTTCATTTATGCCATTCCCCTCACGGAATGGGTATCTAATATAGTCCCTGTCAATAAAAAACAGGGCACTATTCGGGTTTGTGTTGACTATCGCGATATCAATCGCGCCTGTCCAAAAGATAACTTTCCTACGCCTTTTATTGACCAGCTTATCGATGATTGCGCAGGAAGCCAAATTTATTCGTTTATGGACGGCTTCTCTGGTTACAACCAGATCAACATAGCCCCCGCAGACCAGCACAAGACTGCTTTCATTTGTCCTTGGGGCACCTTCGCTTACAAGAAGCTACCTTTCGGTCTCAAAAATGCCGGCGCCACTTTCCAACGTGCGATGTCGTATGCTTTTCATGATATCCGACACATCGTACAACCTTACCTGGATGACCTACCCGCTCATTCAGCTAAACGTCAAGACCATCCATCTCATTTACGCGAAATCTTCCTTCGCTGTCGACACTACCGTATTCGACTCAATCCGCATAAGTGTGTCTTCTGCGTGGAATCTAGCCGACTACTCGGGTTTATCGTCTCCCGAGAGGGCATCCGCTTGGATCCCCTTAAAGTCGAGGCCATTGTGAATCTTCCTCCCCCTGCCACTCTACAGCAATTACAAAGCTTGCAGGGAAAAGCCAATTTTCTCAGACGATTCATCCCAAATTATGCCGAGGTGGCCAAGGGTTTCACATGATTACTAAAGCGAGACACGCCCTTTCATTGGGACGCTATCGCTCAGCAATCTTTTGAGCGTCTTAAAGACCTTCTGGTCTCAGCTCCGCTCCTAAGACCTCCAAATTACCACCGTGACTACACCCTTTATCTGGCCGCTGCCGATACCACCATCGACATGGTTTTAGTGAAAGACGACGACGATGGCTCGGAGCACGTTGTATACTATCTTAGTCGCAACCTCCTCGATACGGAGACTCGCTATGCATATGTCGAAAAGTTGGCATTGGCCGCTGTCTGTGCCGTCCAACGTTTCCGTCATTACATCCTGTTGCGCACAACGACCGTGATCTCTGACTGCAACCCCATGACCTATATTTTGTCACGTCAGTTGCTGGGGGGCAAATACTCGAAGTGGATCGTAATCCTCCAAGAGTTCGACTTGGAATTTACTACCGCCAAGTCTAAGAAATCACTGGTCTTTGCTGAACTGCTCTGTTCCTTACCATCTCAGTCTGCACCATCTCATTCAGAGGAGCAAATTCTGGATGAAACGCTCTTTCTCATCAGCACCCTCGACCCATGGTACGGGGACATCATTGTATATTTACAAACGTCTTCGTTTCGTCCCAATACATCAAAGGAAGCTCGACGACGGATACGTCATCAGGCTCAACCGTATCGCATTTTGGGCGACACCCTGTACCGCCTCGGCGTCGATTCTATTCTTCGTCGATGCTTAACTCTCGAGGAAGCTGAGCGAGTCATGAATGACTGCCACTCCGGCGCTTGTGGCGGCCACATGTCCGGATATGCTACCGCTCAAAAGATCCTCCGCGCTGGTTATTTCTGGCCTTCTATATTCAAGGATTGCATCCTTGCTGTACGCGCATGCCATGAATGCCAGGTTTACCACCGGAAGATGCGTGCACCTGTTGCACCACTGCACCCTGTCGTAACCGTAGGTCCATTTGCCAAATGGGGCATCGATTATACGTCCTGTAACCCTCGTTCGGCCGGGGGGCATGGGTACATTATCGTTGCCGTGGATTATTTCACCAAGTGGGCCGAAGCAATGCCTACATTAAACGAAGACGGTCACACAGCGGCGCAGTTTTTATTCAATCATATCATCACTCGCTTCAGAGTCCCTCAGGCTATTGTTACAGATCATGGAAAGCATTTCCGAAATCATATGATGACAGAGTTAACAAGCCAGTTAGGCTTGCGTCAAGATAGTTCGTCACCATACTATCCTCAATCTAACGGTCAAGTTGAAGCCGTGAACAAAGTTTTGATCACCATGCTTCAACGCACCGTCAATACACACAAGTCAAATTGGCATCTAATGCTTTTCCCAGCCTTGTGGGCCTACCGGACTTCTGTGAAGGATGCCACCGGTTTCACCCCGTTTCAACTGGTCTATGGACTGGAGGCTACCCTTCCCGTCGAATGTGAAATTCCTTCATTAAAATTAGCTGTCGAGTTGCTTCCCAACACCACTCCAGTGGAGGAACGGCTTCTTTACCTAGAACGGTTAGACGAGACTCGTCATTTGGCCTCTCTGGCTATCGAAGCGCAGAAGAAGAGAGTCAAAGCTCACTTCGATCAGAATATTCATCCTCGTTCCTTTGTTGAGGGAGATTTAGTACTGCTCTACGATCAAGCTAAGGATAAGCTGGGGGCAGGAAAACTCGAATCCATGTGGTTAGGTCCCTACATCGTGAAACGTGTTTTACAAAAGGGCGCATATGAGTTGATTGATTATGAAGGAAATCCTCTTGACAAGCCCCGAAATGGGCTGTATCTGAAGAAGTACTATGCATAGCTGCTCACAATCACTTTGTATATACGTGTGTTTTCGAGTTTTTACTGCATGAGTTTCTTTTGCTTTGGTGTGAAGGCGTGTTTTTGCCCCTTATTATGCTTTCTCTTTCCTGCGCAGATGTCTCGTATTCCTTATGTTGGTTTCGCTGATGGCGCCTGTCGTAGTACTTGTAATTTGTCTTCGGCAGCATGGGTGATCTACGATCCTCACGGGGAGTTGATAAACCTGCAGGGTGTATGCCTAGGTCGTACCACTAACAACGTTGCCGAGTACAGTGCTGTAATAGAATTACTTGCCGAAGCAGTTGACCTCGGCATCCGAGAGCTAGTGGTGAACCTGGACTCCCAGCTGGTTGTCCATCAACTCAACAGGCGATATTCCGTCAGAGACCAGCGCATATTAAGGTTATACCTACGTGTGAGATTGTTAGAACGGAATTTTGATTACATCACTTATCAGCATATTCCGAGACGATTAAATACGTTGACTGATGCATTGGCAAATCATGTATTGGATAGACATTTGCGAAACAGATAAACATCATACAAGAAAGTATAGACAGCATAGTAAGACCATAAGCATATGTAAATAAGTCATCTCAAGCATAGTTTGCGCATGTGTGTTTTTAAGCTTGCATTAAACATATAAAATCCATGAGTCGAGTGTCGTGCAAATTCATACATAAGATCACAAATTGTACTGAACAAACACATAACACAAGATAACACATCATCACATGTAACAACGACTCATCCAAAAATCGGTATGTATATATATATCGTGTGGCGCACTGAGGCGCTCAAAAATAGAAGTACATGTCCCAAAATCTCAATACATCTGAGTCATAATGTCTCAAAATAAACAGTGGAAATAAAACCTAAGTGACTAATCGGCTGGATGGTGCTCTCTGTAGTACACAGCCGCTCGTGCCACCCGCCTCAGAAGGCGGTGCACTCTGGGTTCCACACCCACTGTGTGGATCTGATGCTCCACAGGAACCTCCTCGACCCCCTGGAAGTCCGACACCCCCTCCAGCAACCCCTCAAGGTTGCAAGCCACAATCTCTGGTGCGTTGGCCCCTGGAGGGGCTAAGGCCAAAGCTCCGGCTCCCGGGCCCTCTCTCCGTGCCGTGGCAGCCAGGCCGATCGGTCTAGTAGGCCCCACATCTGCATGACAAGACATTTATTAGGACATGTACATAAAAAATTAAAAAACAATACAAAACTCAAAAGACAAAAGTGTCATACCTGCATCATCCCACTGTTCACCCGGAGGCAGCACCAAGTCAGGATCATTGCGGAAATCCATCCCCGCATATGGCCAATCCTGTACGAAGATCTCCTGCTGGTCCAACCAGTCTCTGAAAAATGCCCCCCAGCTATGTGGTCGGCCGCCACCCCCACGTGGCATAATCCGAGCCCATCGTGAGGCCCTCGTCTCTCGAGGATCTCTGGGGGCATCCACAGCCATAGACTGCAGTCGCATGGCTGGTACTCGCTCCAGAATGAGCAGGACCAGGATCGATCCATACCCGAACTGCTTCGTCTCTCCGCGACGGCAGTTGCTCAATTGCCTCTTCATGTTGTTGCACACTGCAGTGCACCAATCAAACACGGTAGGCTCGAGGCACTCGAGGGCTAGTAGGAGATGGGTCTTGGATGCCTCGTGGTTCGCCATGCTGCCCGCTGCCCGGGTCACCATGAACAGGATGGTGCGCAGCACTATGTCTCTCACTGTGGGGATCGAGCACTTCCCACTCCGCGTCTTCACCGCCCCTGGGCAAACCTGAGCCATCAAATCATCCAGAGTGCCGCCGCTAGGGCGCTGCCCCTCCAGAATGGGCCTCGCGCCTCGGCGCGACAATCCAGTCAAGAAAAATATGTCCATGTGGTCAAACTCAATGTCATGACCACGGATGGTGAATTTTTGGTCCACCGGGTTCCATGCCCTGATCAGCAGCTCCAGCAGATCATGTTGGGCCCTCAGACACGGCGTAAGGAAGAATTTCATGAATCCGCACGCCCGCATGGCGTTGCAGCAATTCACGTCTCCCCAAGCAGCCACATCCTCTACATCGTGAACTCTCTCTTGCCATTGAAAGGCCATGATGTCCTGCATGAACAATAAAAATCAATCAGAATCATTTTCATGGAGAAATTTACGTTCATTTACAAAAAGCAAAATTTTTCCGCGCCATCGCGGCTGTTTTAGAAACAGCCGCGATGACAATGGCGGCTCTGTGTAAAAAATGCGAGGTCAGCGTGGAAGAACGCGCCTTTTCCGCGCTGAGCCGAAGTTGGTTACATTGGCTATTTTTCGGTCAGCGCGACCCCGTGGGAAATTTCCGCGCTGACCGAGGGCGCGCCCATGCAAATAAAAAATGCCCAATTGGGCCCATTCAACCGTTAAAAAACTCCTAAAATGAACCAGAATGCAGGGCAAAGGAATGAGAACCTACCTGGAAGAAGCGGATCTGAAAATGGTCTCCGGATGGGCTGGAAATCGCTCCGTCAACTTTTTGGCTTCTCCACGTTCTTCGCACTCCAAATAGTAAAATGGTAAAAATGACTTATTACCCCCCCCTATTTATAGTAAAAACTCCTAAATTACCATATTTTTTGGGTTTTAACCATTTTTAGCCATAAAACTAGCCTTGGTTCTGTTTTCAAGCATGTTTCAATGTGTTTTTTATGTGTATCGAATGGATTTATGCAGGTAGTGCCCTTGTGCAGGTACAGGTATCGCAGCTTGGTCATGACAGTCCACAATTCATGTGATTCCCAAAGTGTCGTCTCTAAGCTCTTTTCCGACGTTAAACAAGAGAAGATGGCCGAGCTCCCTTTCAGCTCGTTAAAGGGAACGAAAGGCGGTCGTTTTTAAGCTCTTTTTCCGACCGTTGAACCAAAAAGATCACCGGGTGTTTGTCGTTTCGCACTCGATATTGGCTCTAAAACGACGTGTCTTCGACCACTTTTTTACTTTTTCCGGTCGGGGACACTATTCATGAAAAGTACTCCTCGGTTGTAATGACCGGGCGGTTCTTTCGAGCACAGTTTTATACTTTTTCGGGCTCGAGAGACACAACTGTACGAAAAAGGACCCCCCTGGAGTCTCCTTTTCCGCATTCTTTTCAGACTCTCGAAACAAGAAAAGAAGCCGAGTTTTTCCTTTGTCAGGCTCGTTAAACACTTAATGACATCGGATATTGTCAACATGACACACATCAAGCATATGTTATCCCCGTCAAGCTTGTCATCCAAAAATAATCGGGGTACCTGCCTGCAAAGGTGGGGAAAATGGAACTTTGATTACAGTCGTCTCGGCAGTACGTCACTCTTGAACATGGCACTCCGCTGTTTCGTGTCTGGGTGGGGTCATCTCATCTCGTTTTCACTAGCCTCCATGGGTTTGGGACATCCTATTTGACCTCTCATCTGTTCATTGCCGTCATCATCCTATCTGCTTCTCATTTGATGTCAAGTACTGCCAAATCCGTTACAGTGCCGTTATATGTTCAAGAGAAGTTGTCCTCTGCCACAATGCAACCTCGTTCGCTATCTCATCACAAATTATTATATCTCTGTCTCGTGTCGATGATGTGGGAATCATCATGGCCCACCTTCGATCAAAGCCACTTCTCGTCGACTTCAACTCATTATCCGAGAAAGTGACTTAGAGACTCCTTCCAGGTACCTTGGAGCCTGCATGCCTCAATGGCAGGTTCCTCGTGTTCGACGCAAGGTTTGCATCATTGACCTACGATCGAATGATTCCGTGGGTGTTCGACACCAGCTCATTGATTCACACGCCACGGATTGTACCTATAGTACCTTGAGGGCCATTGTCGTTATTGGTGATACCTCTCGCGTCTGTTAACGGTTCTCATCATTGGCCGGTAATCAGACGATGTTCATGCATGTTCGACTCCAACCCCTGTATTCACATGTGTGGACTTGTACTCTGTTCGGGTCGAGATGGAGCGCAAGACCCTGGATCCTTGCTCACTGTGGTCTAGGTTGCGATTTTGTGGATGATCATCACATGACTCATTGATGGATGGCTGCGCCCATACTTGAGTCTTCATGGATGGTTGTGACCATACCTTGTCATTATTATGGTCTTTTTAGCTGGGTGGCTGCGTCCATACCATAGACCAGTCTCGCATGTCTGTTGGATGGCTGCGCCCATGCCTAGACTGCATGTATATGATTGTCAGAGATTTTCGGTACTTCCTGGTGGTGTTCCAGTTCGGCGTGTGTTGTAAAGCATTTCACCCCTCCCACTCTCTCGGTCTTCATGCTTTAGGGGGCATCTGTTACACAGTAATTTATCACTGCCTTCCTGTCAGTCACCCTGCTGTGTCCAGAAGTCACAATCACTAAGTGTTTGATCCCTGAACTGGCTTAAAAACCCATTTTTCCAAAGTTTTGTGCATCAGCGTGTCTGTTCCTAAAATAACCGCGATGACAAGCGCCTCACAGTGTATTCCGTGCGCTGCCATCGCGGAAGAACATCACTTTTCCGCGATGACGCACAGCGCGGCTTTCCCGTGTCCTTCCGCGCTGACATGACTTGTTCAGTTATTGTTATGTGCTGACAGCGCGGCAGTCTCCATATAATCCGCGCTGATCCAGTTTGGGCGAATTTGTTCAAACAACCAGCCTTCCAGATCTCTCTAGGCTTGGTTGTTAGCTTTGTGAATATCAACTCCCTTCTATGGCATGTCTGTTCGACCCTTTGCAACTACTCCCCTTGAAGATAAGCTCATCCTTCCACCTTTTTAGGAGACTCCTTCTCCTATATAAAATTCCACCATTACCATGAGCAGCTAGTTAGAAACTAGGGGGAACTAGCTAGACTTAGCTTGGATCGTACAGAGCTTGTAGTGCTCAGATTGCTGCTATAGGTTTGGTGTGTTAGGAGTGGAAGTGATTGATTGCTTGGGGAAGTTTGTTTGTGACATTTGTGTGAGAGAGAGAGAGTTGTTTGTCTTGGGAGAACCATCCTCAAAGGTGAATGCTTGAGATACATGCTGACTGATCCCTCCTGAGAAGTTTATCGACGTCAGAACATTTGGTTGTACTCTTCTCTATTCTGATTAATAATAGATGACTGCTATTATTGTTCCATTCTCGTTTGTTTATGCAATGGATAAATGTGAATTATGTCTTTTCTGACTGACATATGGTTACTTTTACTAGATTTCACGCTTGCGTTTGCCTTCTCTTCGTGTGTGCAGGTGTCCGTTCGCGGGAATCGCGGAGGACTGTGACCAGCTGAAGCGAAGGAGCGAAGGAGACATCTCTTCGTCCAACGACAGCGCAGGAATCCAAGTAGGTGCTCTTTACTTCTTGTTTAATTGTAACTAGGAACATGCGTGGCAGCATTGTGTGATTGTTGCTAGACCCCTATTGGGCTAGTAGGGATTGCCTCTATCCGTAGAGGGGATTTACCTCTCCAACAAGGATTAATGTCACAAGAATCATAGGGGTCGAGATGTCAATCAAAATTTAAAACTATGCTGTAAAAACTCATATAGAAACGATGGTAACAGGTCCGATGGCATCCAACCTGCAATTTGCAATGGGAAATCCTAAAAAGCCTCTTTGAAGAAAGAATGTCCCATTGAGGGGTTCAAGAAGATGTGTGAGGCCCACCAATTTGATAGTTGAATAATTTTTAATATGGGTTTGTCAATTTTAGCCCCAAGTAGGCAAGGCAACATGGAAGGAGGTGACCCACTTAGAAGAGTTCAAAAGGTAAGGCCACATAAGGTCTTATATAAATTTCTAAATCCAAGGACCTCCCTCATAGAAAGAGTTAGACATGTATTGAAAGAAAGTAGACAACAACCCATCTAAATCTTGATAATAAAAAAATAGAACATCCCTTGAATCCCATAATAAATGGAGCATCTACAAATGAGGTGATCCTCTAATTCAATCTCGTGTATATGGAAAAGCTAGAAGATGTTATTGAGAAGAGGAATGTCATGATGATTAGTTTCAACTAGATGCTAATGTAAACCCACTTTAAACCCACCAAGGGGGATTTTAAGGGAAACATCTAGTGTTCTTGTGTGTATGAGTTAAACAATAAGGCCCCCTCTCATTTGCATGAAGTGTTCCTAGTACAAATCCGTCTTAGAGTCAAGGCCATGAAAAGATGAAGTCCAAGTACACTTAATTTGTTCTCTATAAATAACCTCTTTAACAACTTTACCCAAACATATAATGATGTCATTTACATTGGAGGTGTATGTCACTTGAATTGTGTTACAACTTTAATCACTCCCCCAAAAAAATGTGCCATTCTCCCTTGTGATGATGCATCAACCCTAACGGAGAATAATCTCATTATGTAAAAGGAATTTAAACATGATGTAACTTTAATAGTGCCCTACTCACCCCTGGATCACCACTCATGGAAAATGTGAGGCTATTTCAAGAATTGATGTGGATAATATCATTTTATTTTCTCTTATGTGTAGTATTCTACATTGACACAATTGGGATTTTTAGCAAACAAAATATTTGTATCAAGGGTTAACTCCTTGTGCATTAGGGCTAAAGAGTTCAAGTCATTATGAGTGATCTATTCATTTCCAACTCCTCATGTGGGAGAACACTACAAGCCCCATGTCAACACAAAGTGTAGATATTGTGAGCAATTATGATTGAGGTTTTGCAGATTATCTAGTTGTTATACATTAGGTATACATGGTAATAAGGGAATTACACACAAACACACACCATTGAGACCAATACCTAGTTCTCTAAAAATCAAATGGTCCCAATATTCTTAGTTAGAGGTGAAGGATTCTCCTAAGAGGTTAGTTTGTTGGTTTGAGGCATTGTTTTTGGCCTTGGATACTAAGTGGTTAAGGGCTTCAGGAGTTAAGAGTTAAGATCCAATGGCTTTGGGGCCACATGATTTAGGGTTGAAGGGATTAAGAGTTAGAGGATTTAGGGGTTTGGGGTTAAGGGGTTAGGTTTTAAGGTGTTTAGGAGTTAGGGGTTAAGGTTTAAGGGTCATGGGTTAAGAGAATAAGGGGTTATTGCTTAGGGGTTCATGGATTCTAGGTTAGCAGTTAATGGCTTAAGGTTTAATGGGCCAAGGGGTTGATGGGTTATGAGTTATGAGTGTAGTGGTTAAGGGATTATGGCTTGGGGGTTTAGGGGATAGGGAGTTTCATGGTTATGGGTTAATGTCTTATGGGTTGTGATAATGGGGCCCCTAATCCCCTTATCACCACTATCGATCGTTCCCCTTTCAATTTCTCTTGTTGTCTTCCCTCTAGGCCCCCTAATCCCCTTATAACCACTATCGAGTGTTCCCCTTTCAATTTCTCTTGTTTCCTTCCCTCTAAGCCCCCTAGCCCCTATGAAATTAGTTCCTAAGCCCCCTTATCATTCTCTAATGCTAGGATTATAGATCTTAATAAACCATGCTTGGACATCCCACTTCTTCCCATCCATGCTACCCTTGTGTCCCCTAGTCCCATTCAATACACCACAAAATACTCCTCCCACCTTTTTAGTCATATAATTCAACTCATCCTAACATAATGAACCCAAAATTTGGCCCCAATGTCCCTACAACTACACACTTGGGCCACCATGACTAAGGGCTTAAATGCAGTAGGTCTAATGAGTTGTGATAAGGGGGCCCATAATCCCCTTATCACAACTATTGGGGGTTCCCCTGTCAACTATAGTTGCTTCATAAAGAGGATAAATGGAGAGAAAAAGACAAGTTCCAAGGCATGCTAAGATGTGTCAGGTGCTAGGATGTGGCGCCAATGCATGCTAGTGATTGTTAGGGCCAAGTTCCAGGGAAACACAAGGGAGACTAGTTTCAAATGCATGGAAATGAATGAATATGAGTGTGTAATAGGGAGTGTCAACGATGTCCATGTGTGCTAAGGAGGGAATGACAAGGTATGCTAGGTAGTGCCAAGGCATTTTAGAGTGTTAGGGAAACATTCCACGATGTGCCAAGTGTCAAGGTGTGTCAATTCTTGATAAGGAGTGTTAGTGAGTGCTAGGGAAACACAAGGGAGAACTAGGTCAAAATGCATGGACAATGCCAATGCATACTGAGGAGTGTTAGGGAGTGCCAAGGCTATTGAGAAATGTAGGGCACAATAATTAGGTGATTTCTCTTCTTATGCTAATTGCTTGTGAATTATTTTTACTTCTTAAGATGAGGATCTTCTCTTTACTTAGATTATTATAGTGTTCTTCTTCATCAAACAAATACCAATGCATAAACAATGAGGAGACCAAAGACAAAGAGAATAGGTGATCAGCCAGGGCCAAACCTCTCCAACATGAGAGTAAAACCCAAACAAATTACTCTTCTTATAGAGACTTCAATTGACGAATACCAAGACCATGAACTAGACCCTTGACTCAATGACCTCTCCAAGAACAAGTCATAAGCCTCCTTGATTCAACTTCCTTATTTTTCCTTGAGTGAATGATGATCAAGATTCTTCCTTCAATAACTCGACTATCCTTCAAATTTCAGTTCCCTGGATCAGATCTGTAGTTCTTGGCCCTCTTGCAGAAACCCTAGCATGTGTGGTTGACCAACCTTTTGAACCTTGATCTTATTCTCTTGGATGGTATGACCTCTTATTATAGTTCAACTTATAACCTTGCTTATCCTCTTCCTTGATTTGAGTTCTTGGAAAACAGCAAGACCTTCGACCTTTTCTATAGTAGATATTTCTTCCTTCCTTCACATGTGTGGAGTTATTAGCCCTAAATCAAACCCATCAACAACACAAAAATATTCACTCTTCATTTCCTTATTTTCTCTAGTTATCTTTGCACTTCTTATTGCAGACTTACTTAACTGGATTTTCTTGTCCACAAATTGAGGCTGATTTTCCCTATATACAGTGTTTCATCCATCAAAATAAGACAACTTGTGATATAGGTAAGCCAAATCGACATTCTAAAAGCATCCTTAGGCCGACATGAAGAATAGTTTGTGACAAGGTCTTGGAGGGCTAATAAATTTTCTTTTAGAATGGATTACATGCCCAAAATGGGTCTTCAATATTTGACATCAACTCTATGAATTTTATGGCTTGATGACCAAACCTAATAGCTCACAATGGGAGATTTAACTAAAAGTAAAATTCCTTGATCATGAAACCCATGATTCAAGCATTACAACAATATTTTTATTTTCTTCTTTACGTCAATTGCATAAAATCGCAATTACACATGTCATTATGAAGACCAAACCTAGTGTTGAGGTATTATATCCCGTAGGGTTTTGGGTCAACACCCTAGAAGAGCAGAGGTTATCTATAGTAAAAAACAAGCATTCCACATAGCCATGATACTTCAATAAGCAAACTACGCGAAGAGAGGTGCACCTGGGGGTCCTTCGTTCGGGTAGATCCAGTGAGGGTCCAAACCCTCTAGGAGTTCCTCTCGATCCTTGAACCTGCAAAACAACTGATTCACAGAAGCATAGAAATATGTGGACAAAGTATCATATAGAAATCAAATTCATAACTTATTTAAAGATGGTTAATTATACATTGAAACAATTATTCATATGTAAACCATAACAATAACATCATATGCATAAAGAAGATTGATTTCAGGAACAAGACAAATGTTTCTTTATTGCAGATAACTAAAACAAAGCAAGGAATGATATCACCTAAATCTTCCACTTACTGGCTCCAAGTGGAACCATCCTTTGGGTCTGTCCAATCCCAAGTATTCAAAAGGCTCCTTCCATGACTCACAATAGGATATCTCAACTAGTGAAATGACATCATAACTCAAGGAAACAAGGGTTTCCTGTAGTGGGGGAAGTGTTGGAAGCACAGGGATCTTTGGACTTAATCAGGGATAATCTCAGCAGAGTATTTCTCTCTCTTCTCCCCTCCCTTAAGCCTTCCTATTGAAGCCTTTTTTATACTTCTCCCAAAGTAGTTTTTTAGTTGGGAATTCATTGGGAACAATTGGGCCACAGGCACTAATAGGTAATAAACAGGTAAAACCTATGATCTCTGCCTGAAATTAAGGAGATTTAATTTTTTTAAGTGTTTTAAGACATATACGTGGGTTTGGTATACACTGACCCATCTACACACGTGTTTAGCTCAGGGAAATGTCGCGTACAGGGAGTAAAACACTGTTTTTAAGTATTTGGACCAAGTCTGGAAGGAGGGGTTGCCCTAGGCCATAAATGCAGCACCACAAATATCAAGAGTCAGATTTGGAGCTATAACAGATGCCCCCTAATATATGAGGTCAGAAGGGGTACATGATGGCCGAAATATATTAAGTACATGGAAAGGAAACCTGTCAAAAATTGAGAAGCACTTCACCAGATTTTAGCCTGCCAAGCCACAAAAGTAGATCAGAAAGAAACACTATCTGAGGTGGGCATACCCATGCTCAGAGAAAGTAAGGCATGTCTGTATATCAAGTACAAGCGGATCCACTAAGTATACAAGTATAGAATACTGGGAATACATAATGGATCATCTGATCACAATCGAACAAGTACATGTCTGAATATCACATATAAGAATGTCAATGATGCTGAAGGATGAAGTTGATCATTGATATCAAAGACTAATCTCAATAGTAGAAAATGAACATGATGGAATAAGATGGTACTACACTGCAAACTCGGGTGCTAGCATATGAAATGTCACCATGAATGACTGCAACATATAAGGTGGAATGGTATCAACTAGGAGCAACAAGAGAAACTGTCAAATGAACCATGAATGCTGATGCAACCCGAGGTCTTCTCTAACCACCGTGGTACATTTCTACACAATGGGAATGAATGAGTTGAAGTTGACCATGTGAGAAATTGTTTGATTATTGATCATTGATGTATACTGTTAACAAATGTGAGACTACTCATCGATAATGATAATGAGAGTCAAGGTACCCTAGTACAATCTAACAAGTGTGAATAAATGATCTAAAGTCGAACACCTGGAAGAATCTATCGGTCAGGAGACAATGATGGTTTTCCACTATCGATAACGAAGGATCTGCCACTAATGACTGCAAACCCCAAGGTACTATCAAATGGACTCTAGACCTTTTCCCTAGAGCAATGAGTCATAGTTGATGGGGAAAGATTTGCTAGAAGGAAGGCATTAAGGCATCCTTCATCAGTCTAGCGTGAGTGTAACCTGCATGCCAATAATGTGGAAGGAATCGGACAAAAAAGATGTAGTAACCCAACCAAAGCACGTTTCTGGCGTACACAAGATGTGGCTAGCGCATGACATAAACCATTTGAACCAACCAATAATGAAAGTTGACATAGAGGTGAGGTATCGACTAATAGGATCAAATGGAAACCAAGGTATTGCACAAATCCCAATGTGTGATAACGTAAGCTGACGTTGAACACAAGGGAAACCACTCGGTCAAAGGCCCATGATACTGATTGATTCTAAGCACAAGGTGACCTATCAATAATGAAAATAGGGCTAGGGTGTAGCTCTAGGTCTATCCTCAGAGCAAGAAGTCGTCGTCGATAGGGACAAGACCTGCCAACAAGAAGTCAATGGATACCTTCTCAAACCAACACGAGTAAAGGACCAATATAACTGATGTGATGATAGACAAGACACTGACAACCAGGGATGGCAGACTAAAAAATGAGTCAAGAGACACTGCAAAGAGGTCGACTCAGGCTTACTTTCCTTGAATAAAAGCACGACTCAAATGATGACTTTGTGGCAGCATATGATAACTTTGTATAAGCTCATCACGCAGGAGGCATGAACGAACTCTCCATATGATTGGAAGAGATAACCAATTGGAGGAGGACTGACTCAACAACAAGGTTAAGGCATACCTAAGCTAAACTAGATCCCACCCAAATAGAGGAGACTTTGTTTGAGTGCTTGGTTCAAGGGCGACATGACTCTAGTTGCCAACAATAAATGAAAAGGTTGTCCTGTTCCTGCTCTTTTTGGAATATATAATTTTGTTCTATTTTTATTTAAGCTAGGAAAAGGAATAAAATAATGCTATAATACAATGTAAAGAAGGAGTGTTGGTGAAGCAGATGATCTGGTTCCTGGGATTGGAACAATCCTATGCTCAATGCAGGGAGGCAAAAAATGGTCAGAGACACTCAAAGGTGTGTTCCTTCCATGGGTCATAGGTGTGTCAAGTTGCAGAAGCTAATGGATTACAAGTTTTATTTTGCAGATGACTTGGTCAAAAGTTGGCTTAAACACGAGTCCAAGTGAAGCCGACTAAAGGCCAAAAGGTGAAAATAGTCAATATGCAGTGCAGTAGTACAACTCAACACAAAGGAGCCTCTAGGGTATAAGGCTAGAACGAAGTGTAGAAGCAAGGAGGAATGAGTCTTTAATGCATAAGTCATGGCGAGACTATAGAGGTCTCTTGAGCCTACGCAATCAAGCAGCATGGGCAACCAATGTCAATGAGGTGCTAACTACAATGCCCGTGAAAAGGATGGCTCTACCATCGTGTCATGATTTAAAAAATCAGCGAGTGAAGATGGTTTATGAACCATAACATGATGGAATCGACCCTATGGAAAGTGTATCGACAAATGGAGGCTAGTATGAAAAATGCAACGGAAAAATGGCTTTCCTAACCTATATGCCAGTGAGAAAATGATACCTGCCATGATGGGTTAGCTAGTCATGGAACCGACTTGAAATTTTCGAAAAAGCGTCCAAAATGTCTTGAAAAACAATCCATTCTCGACACTCCAAGCTCCCAAGTTAAAAGATACATGAGACAAAAAAAATCAAGTTTTGGAAAAATTTGACATTTTCAAAGCTTATAAAATAGTTTTTTGACCCACCATGGCTACCGTTTGAGTTGAGAGCACAAGGAGTGGAGAAAAAGAAGCAAGCTTGCCTTTTGCCAAATCCGACCGTTCAAATCTTCTCAAAATCATCAGGTAACCCCCAAACTTGTCTTGCATCAATTTGTGATTATTTTTAAGAATTTTAATTAAGGTTTCACTGTTCAATTTATGTTAAAGAATTTTTTCACAGCATATACGCAGTTTGGCTATATGAAACCTGCGTATACGCAGGCCCTAGACGTGACTGTGTATAAAACAGACCCATGTATATGCCGTTTTAATTTCAAAACAAAAAACTAACGGTCCAAACTTGTTTTTTTCTCAGGATGACAATCACCTGGAGGGAAAGGGAGCATGCCACTATTGATGATGAGGTTATGAATGATCAACAAGCCTTGGATGCCTTAAGAGGATGTGGTTTGCTAAAATTTTTCAAAATGCCAAATATGAAGGCAAATACTCGCTTGCTCGAAATGCTCATTCACTACTGGAGTATCGAGGATGACTCATTCATGATTGATCAAATGCCACTAAGGATAGAGATTGAGGATATCTATTTTATCACGGGCCTTTCCCAGAGGGGAGAGGTAGTACATTCTATGGGCCGATCATGAGGTAGCCTCTCTATCGAGGACTATGTGCATATATACTGCTCGAGCCATCTAGAAAAGATTGGAAACCAAATTCCAATCCAGCACATAGAGAGTTTGTCATTGAGGACCATCCTATTCACTATAGCTAGAGTGAATGGATCAGCCTCCTTACACCAGGCTTCATGACTTACCATGAGCTTGGCTGTAGACTGTCTCACCATAGTATTTGATTGGTGTACTCCTCTTCTCACCAACTTGAAGAGCCAACTATCATCTATCAAAAAAGGCCAGACCAAAAACTTTGGGTATGGGACTATTCTGTGCTCCTTCATTTTCGAGAAGGTCCCAGTGTTATGCCCTAGAGTACCAGTTCCGATCAGTAGCCCGCGAGATTCATGAATGGGTAGGTGGATCGATCTGATGAAACGACTAGGAGGTGGGGACGTACCATGGACAACTTTTAACAATGATTTCTTCTCCTAGTGGGAGAAACAAATCATTGTGGTGGATGATTACCCCTATGGAGGCTTGGACTTCCAGCGAGATCTAGATCTATCATTACCACCAGGCACGACATGGAGAGATATAGGTAACGAATATTTTTTGATTTAATGATATTTATGATTTTTCAAATATGAAAATGAACTTAAAAATATTTTTAATGGGATTCAAATGACTAATGTAATGATCATATTCCAAATATTGGGCCAGTATGACCAGATGGTTTCCCACGGCATGGACATCACAGCTGAAGTGCCAAAGAGGCGACTGCTGATACAAAGCAGCTCCTATACACAGTTCAACGGAACTTGGTGAGATTAACTCACCGACTACCGATGGCAGCAGTAGAGGATCTCCCTATAGACATGTAGTGTCACATGGTTGGAATTCCATGGGACTAGGTTCGGACTCTTAGGCATGTAGCTAACGCTGTAGTCACATACTTGGCCGCTCATCCTGAGCCAGGTCAAAGATAGTCTAGACATGATTATGGGCATTTGAGTCCCAATTTTTGTATATTATTTTGGACACACTTATGTACATTCAGGATGTTTTATGATATATATATATATATATATATATATATATATATATATATATATATATATATATATATATATCTATATATATATATATATATATATATATATATATAGATATATATATATATATATATATCTATATATATATAATTTCAAATTTTTTATGCTTGATTTTATTTTTATGATGATGAATGAATGATGTGCCAATCTAAAGCTTGATTAGCAATAGAATCTTCTAACCAATTATGAGATCTTGGAATGTGCAAATAAGTAATATAAGTAAATGATCTTTGCAACAACCTTACTCTTAAATATTGGTGATATAAACATGGATCCCTAACCCGATAAATGTTATTTAATTGAGACACTATCAGTTGTGAATCAAGATACACTACTAATGAATCAATTCCATAAGAAATAGCTTTAGATAGCAGATTAATAATGGCAGTATACTCAACCATATTGTTTGATGCAGGACCAATGCATACTCCCCTTGACACCATCAACTGACCAATTGGATAGTAGATCACCCAAGCTGCGGAAGCAAGGTTCCGAGTGTGCCGACTAGCACCATCGGCAAATCCAAAATAGACCAGATCATCCATCAACACCTGCCACAGCAGATCAAAAAGTGTTGATATCAAAAACTCCCTATGAGATATGTACAAAAATACAAAATATACAAAGAAGCCATTGCCTAGCTGCTACTTAAGCAAAGTACTTCTTAAGGTAGAGCCCATTTTGGGGCTCTGCCAACTTGTTCCCTTCAAAATCAACTAACTCATAAGCCCCTTTTTCTAAAACTTATTTAATTATAAAGGGACCATACCACATAGGCTTGAACTTTCCTACCCCCAAGGTGTCTTTATCTTGGTGATAGACCAGGACAAGGTCACCTTCAGAAAAGACTCGAGGATGGGCAACTTTATCGTACTGAGTTTTAACCCTTTTCTTATGAGCCTCATTGACTATGGTGACATCTCAACGATGCTCATCGAGATGTTCCAAATGGAGGAGGCGCTCTTCGAGACTAGAGGTCTTTGGAAGGAGCTCAACAGCTAGCTTAAGAGATGGAATTTCACATTCAACATGAAAGATAGATTCCAACCCATAAACTAACTTAAAAGGTGTAAAACCTGTGGCAGTCTTTACTGAGGTTCAGTATGCCCAAAGAGCCGGATACAACATAAGATGCCAATTGGACCGGCTTTTTATCGATCGTCCTTTGCAGGATCGTCTCAATGGTTTTGTTCATGGCCTCGACCTATCCATTGGCTTGAGGATAATACAGAGATGAATTATCCTACTAGAAACCCAATTTAAGAGCCAATTCAGACATTAGTTGGTTCTGGAAATGACTGCCATGGTCAGTGACAATCTCTTTTGGGATAATGAACCTTGAGATAATCTAATTGAAGAGGAACAATGTTTCTATTTCACTATCGTTTTTATGGGCATGGCTTCATCCCACTTAGTGAAGTAGTCTACGGCCACTATAATGTACTTGTGATTCGCTGCTGAAGGCAGATTACAAGTAGTAAAGTCAATACCCCACTTAGTAAAAGAACCGACAGTGACAACAGGGAAAAGAGGAGCTGGATGTGCACGCATCTTCTAAGTATAGACTTGACAAGGGTGGCAACATGTGATTGCTTCAACACAATCTTTGAAGAGCGAAGGCCAAAAGTAGTTGGCACGGAGGATGCGTTGGGCTATAGCAAGCCCTGAAAGATGGCCACCACAAACTCCATTGTGGCAATCATTAAGCACAAACTCTGCTTTCTCTAAGGTTAAACAACACCTAAGGATATAATCAACCCCTCGGCAATATAATTTATCACCAATGATCACATAGTTCTTAGCCAGGTGACGTAATTTTTTATGTTCATCCTTAGAGGCAATAGGAGGAAACTTCAAAGTTTGGAGATAGATTATGATATCTCCATACTAGGGATCTTGTGAAGAGATGAGGAACAAATGTTCGTCGGGAAAACTTTCCTCATAAATAGTATCCTCTCCACAAGGAATCTTGGAAATTAACTCCGCGAAAACCAATGATTTATTAGACTTGGCCGACAAGAACTTGAGATCGAATTCTTGTAAAATAAAAATCCATCGATTGTATTTGCCCCCAATCACTCACCTATTGAGGAAAAATTGGAAAGGATTGACCGCCGCTAAGACAAATGTTTTGCGTAGCAGAATGTAATAGCGAAGCCGTTGGATAGCATGGACAGTTGCCAAGGCTAATTTATAAATTGGAGAATAGCATAGTTCAGGGCCTACCAAGCCTCAACTCAAGTAGTAAATGACACGCTCTGTGAGAGCATCATCTTCCTGAACCAGAACCATACCTATGGTTGATTCTGCAGCTGCAAGATACAAAAGGAAATCTCTACCATAATCCGGTGGACTCAAAATCGGGGCAGAGACTAATGCCTTATTCAAGGCATCAAATGACTATTGTGCAAAGTGTTATCACTCAGGTT
Source organism: Pinus tabuliformis (assembly GCA_031772625.1). Taxonomy (NCBI): domain Eukaryota; kingdom Viridiplantae; phylum Streptophyta; class Pinopsida; order Pinales; family Pinaceae; genus Pinus; species Pinus tabuliformis. Next base: position 1,000,273,113 of record CM062813.1, on the reverse strand, counting down.
GTCCCTGAAGGTTAAGAAAGGGATACGGTCGAGGTAACGACAAACCAACTTTGAACTGCAGGTTCTAGCCAACCTGCAATCAGAGAGGGCTCTCCCTTTTAGATTTAGTTTTGTTTGAAAGGATTTTAGGGTAGGTCTTGGGGCCAGAGGGTTTTTTGTTTTGATTTTCGGTGGGAAAATTGACTTTTTTCAGGTAGAGAGGCAGAACATAGTCTGAATGTTTCAAACCATTGGGCGTGGAGTCGAGGAGGGGAACTGCTGGTGTGTTTCCTTAATAACAGTGAGGGAACATGGAGCAAGATAACTAAGCTTGAAGCAATTTTCAGGTTCAAAGGATGGAATGAATGCTAAAGAAAGAGAGGTAATCAAGAATCTCTCCAGAGATTAGCAAAGAAGGTAACAGGGCGCTACCTAGGGGCAATTAAGAATCCCTAGATAATTGGCCAACACAGATGAATTGGGGTAAACATGAGCCAGAAGGAATTCAATATTCATAACCAATTCATTCAGAGGAAAACAACAAGAAACAACAGAAATTGAGCATAGAGAGTATTTAAACTAATTCTAGTCTATTCCTTTTTCCTGCTATTTAGATAATGATAAACACATAGACAGAGATTAGAGGCACTTATTGTTTCAGGCTGCAGCGCAAGAATTCCATCTTCAACTCTTCAAAACATTCATCAACAACAGACAGTTCGCTCTCCAAGCTTTAAGCAATCTTTGATTACAGAAAAATTCAGGTATACACAGTGAGTCTCTAGTGAAAATTCTCAATTAACCAACCCTTAAAACTCTACAGAGGGTGGTATATATAGGGAAAAACTTTCTATCTACTAATTTTATTACATCTTGACCTAATCAGGTCATAAAACATAATTTATTGACCTAACTCTATCTGGAATTAAATGCAAAAAATCTCTTCAGCGGCGCTGAGGGTCGCCGTATCAGAAATAAGTAAATGATGTGGTCCTTGTTGGCTTGTTGTAGTGTCTTCTGAAGTAAATATGCATGGGTTCCTGCTCCTCGATGTCTGCCTGCATTTAAAGTTTAAGCTGTGATTTGAGTGCAGGAATGGGCTTTAGCTACTCAATTTGACTTTTTGGGGGGTTCATTAATTCTTAGCTGCTTCGAGCCACTAAAATATCTTCGGCTGATACTCTTTGTCTGCTTTTTGTCCACTGATACTCTTTGGCAAGATCTGGATTGCTGATCTGATGTGCTGCGGGTCTAATCACTAATAAATGGCCACTGTTCGGCCTCTGTATCTTCTGAAATTGTTTTCTGGTCCTTTCGGTATGCTCTGTGAAGAAAACAGATCATTTTTGCGCCTTTTCAGGCTTCCTGGGGCCGCACGGTAAGAAGATTCCTTAAAGATTCCCTGAAGATTCTCCATTTTGGCCTAAAAAATCCTGCGATGAGGCGCAAATCGCTCATCAAAAACTGCCTCAGAATTGGATTCCGGGGCTCCGAAGTGCCACTTTCGCACCTCTGCGCCCAAAAAAGTGCTGATGACGTCAGCATGATGTGAAATTGTACGGCGGGTGACGTCAGCATGACGACGTGGCGGGATGACGTCATCATGTACGGACGATGATGTGGCAGGTACGATGGCAGGGACGCACGACAGTGACGTGGCAGGTACGATGGCAGGGACGTACGGCAGTGATGTGGCAGGAGGCCATGCAGGCAGGTGACGCGACATGTGACTAGGCAGGGGGGTGACTCAGCAGGTGACGTAGGGTGTGACGTGGGCATGTGACGTCACTGGGCAAGGCGGTAAGCGGTATGTGGCGCACCGCTTTTCGAGGATGGCGGTTCCGGAGGGAGGGGCTCCGCCACAGCCCGGCGCTCGACGCGTGGCGGGAGTATGGCGGTAATACCGCCCATCTCCCAGACGCTAAGGTTCGGGCGGTTAAGGGATGGGGCGGCCCGCCCACCGTCGATCTGAGGGGCTGTGGATCGAACGGCTGGCAGCGGATGCGAAGGGTGGCGGGTTTAGTGCGAGGTATATGCAGAGTATATTCGTTTTTTAATATTTGCGCGGGTCGGTTAAAAACTTAGGGAAACGGGTTTATATGGGTTTTACAGGCGCGGGCTTGATACTTATGCATAGAAACTTTGAGTTAGGGGCGGAATATGGGTTTTTTACAGCGTTAGGGTGAAATTTTACAAGGGGAAAGGTGAAAACATGGGTTTTTGGGGGGTTTTGTTGGGTCCCTATAATACTAGTGATTACCCCATTACTATTGTAGTTATACCCCTTATTTATATTGTTGTGCCCCTATTACCCCCATATTGTTATTTTTGTGCCCCATAGAATCCCTCTATTGTTATTTTTGTGGCTTTATATTATTATTGTTAGGTCGGCTGGATTATATTGTGACTCCTTAGACTCCTATATGTAGAAAGGAGGTTTTGTCATTTGTATCATCCAAGAATTGTTCATTTATGTAATGTAAAGGAGGTTGCCCCCTCGAAGAGGCTGAATTCTAAGGCGTTGATCTATCTTTTCTATCTTTTCTTGAGCTGGTTTCATAACATTTGGTATCGGAGCTTTGGATTCTAGTGTTTCGCTGCTCCAAAAAGGTCATCGTGGGATTTTCGCTATAACGTTTTTTCTGTGACGTTTTAGAAGTCATAAACAAAACCCATTTGAGAAGAAATCGTTCTGAACCGTAGGTCCGAATTTCAGAGTTTGTCGCGCGATATTTGCGGAGATATGATCTGAGAAAGTTGGTATTTTTGCAGACTCCTGAATTACATTCAAAACAGGTGACCTGGGGAAAATCGTCATAACTTTCTCTCTACGGATCGGATTGAAATTTCATCAGAAGGAACAGAAAGAGGACGGATTGCAGTTTTTTGTGTGTGTGCTTCAGGTTCAAAGGTTGAAACAGTGACTCATGGCACGTCGTACAAGTTCGCTCTACTGAACCAGTTTAAAAGCAAGTCACTGTGGGAGATTTCACATAACTCCTCCTTGGAGAATCCAATTTGGCTCAGACTTGTGGCATTGGAAAGAGGGCACAGAAGGATACTAAAGGTAGCAATTTCAAAACTAGATGATCCAAAATTATACAGATACATCAGATTCAATATCAGGCTTCTATAAAGTGAAAAAGGGTGTGTAGTTTTTTTTTAAATTTTTGTGTAAGCTTGGTTTAACGGAATTCAAAGGGCATAGTAAAGCATTATTATTGGTAACTGATGCCCCGAGGAAAGAAAATGCAAACACCTAGTAAGGAACCTAAAATCTCTAGCATGACTCATGAAGAAGAGGAAGAAATGCTACATGATATATCAAAATTACAAGAACAAGTGCAACAAATGTCACGCTCACAAAAGTTAACAGATGCTAAGATAAATGGCATGGAAGCTAAGATAAGTGGCATGGAATCTAAGGTAAATGGCATGGAATCTAAGATAAATGGCATGGAAGCTAAGATGGATGAGTCGAAGACAGATTTGAAGAGAGACATGGCAGATTTGAAGATAGATTCGAAGATAGACATGGAAGAATTAAAGAAGTTGCTACAAGAAAGGGTCACTAATGGTGACAAGGTAGTAAAGGAAATTCATGATGAGAACAAAAGAAATGTTAATCATGATTCCATAGAAGCTAATGTTGGATCGAAGAATCACCATATTCCAAAAATCGATATGAGGAAGTTTGATGGCAAGGATCCCGCCACATGGATATTACAGATGGAGCAATTCTTCGATCTCAATAATGTGCAAAACGCACAAAAGGTACGTATGGCAACTGTATATTTGAAACCAAATCAGTTTGTATGGTATCAATGGCTTTTTTCTTGTAAAAATTTTATTACTTGGGCAATTTTTACGGAAGAATTGATAGCACATTATGAAGATACAAAAAGCAACACTTTTTTTAGCCAATTGATAAGTCTCAAACAAAAGGGTTCAGTAATGAAGCACATTGAGGAGTTCCAAAAATTGAACATAAGGGTAAAAGATATTCCAGAGGAGCATAGGATTGATGTGTTCATAGGGTCTTTAAAGGATAATATCCAACATGATGTCCGCCTTTGGGAACCTGATTCATTAGAGAAGGCATTCAGGTTAGCAAGAAAAATGGAAAGCAAAATTATGGCAACCAGGAAGCATACCACTCACAACTATAAAGACAGAAGTGTTGTTGCCCCTAGTCTTCCACAACCTATAAGGTTGACACCACAACAATTGGAAGAAAAAAGAGCAAAAGGGCTTTGTTACAGTTGTGATAGCAAATACACTAAAGGTCATAAGTGTGCTGAGAAGAAATTATTCTACATAGATTGTGAAGAGGAAGAAGAAAAGGAGCAAGAAAGGTCAAAAGAAGAAGATATACTCCAGGAACAAAGCCTAGATGAAGAACAAATAAATCCGACCATATCTTGTAATGCATTGGCAGGAATTACCACTCCTCAAACCATCAAGATAGAAGGACAAATCAAGAAGAAAAAGGTAATAGTGTTGATTGATTCAGGAAGCACCCACAATTTTATTCATTGTAGGGTAGCAAAAGAATTGAATTGCTTCCTATATCCAGCACCAGAGTGTCAAGTGATGATTGCAAATGGAGGAACAATAAATTGCTCTGGAAAGTGCCATAATATCAAGCTATCCATGGGAGAATATGTATTGACTAGCCCAATGCTTTCCATTCCAATGGGAGGTGCTGATGTTGTACTAGGAGTCCAATGGCTACAATCCTTGGGTACAATAGCTTTTAATTTTCAAGAACTTTTCATCAAATTTTCTATGGAAGGAAAGGAAGTTGAATTAAGGGGTATTGCAGGGAAACCAGGAAAGATAATCAGCTCTAATGGTATGACAAAGCTTCTAAAAAAGGAGCAAAGAGGTGTAATTGCACAATTATGTTCGCTAGATGTTTCCACATTGGAATCATCTATTTCTCCAGATCTCCAAAAAGTCCTGGACAATCATTCCAAGGTATTTGAGACTCCCAAGGGTCTCCCACCTATGCGTGATCATGATCATGCTATTCATCTGATTCCAGGAAGTGTTCCTCCAAACATCAGGCCGTACAGATATCCCTATGTCCAAAAAAGTGAAATTGAACGTATGGTTGCAGAAATGCTAGAGGCTGGTATAATTCAACCGAGTCAAAGTTCTTTCTCAGCTCCAGTAGTATTGGTGCACAAGAAGGATGGATCATGGCGCATGTGTCCGGATTATAGGGAGCTCAACAAGCTCACTATTAAAGATAAGTTCCCCATTCCTGTTATTGATGAATTACTGGATGAATTGCATGGATCAATTTACTTCACCAAGTTGGATCTTCGTTCTGGATATCATCAAATCAGAATGAAGATTGAAGACATTCCGAAAACGGCATTTAGAACTCATGAGGGTCATTATGAATTTTTGGTCATGCCTTTTGGCCTTACCAATGCACCTTCAACATTTCAAGGTTTGATGAATTCAATTTTCAAACCATTCCTTAGAAAATTTGTGTTAGTATTTTTTGATGATATACTAATCTACAGCAAGTCTTGGAAGGATCATGTTGAACATGTTGACAGGGTGCTACAACTATTGGAGGAGAAACAATTATATGCAAAAAGATCCAAATGTTTCTTTGGAGTCCAGGAGGTGGAATATTTGGGTCATATTGTATCTCATGAAGGAGTTAAGGTAGACCCTAGCAAAATTAAAGCCATTAAGGAATGGAAAATCCCCACATCCATAAAGCATCTGCGAGGATTTCTTGGGTTGACAGGGTATTATCGCAAGTTTGTTAAGAATTATGGGAGAATAGCAGCACCTCTAACAACATTATTGAAGAAAGATTCATTTTCATGGACTCCGGAAGCAACAAAGGCCTTTGAACATCTTAAAGAGGCAATGTGCCAAGCACCGGTCTTAGCTACACCGGACTTCACAAAAACCTTTATTGTGGAATGTGATGCTTCAGGAAATGGAATTGGTGTTGTTCTAATGCAAGATGAAAGACCCATTGCTTTTGAAAGTCGTCCAATCAAGGGAAAGTTTTTAAGCAAAGCTATTTATGAGAAGGAAATGTTGGCAATACTCCATGCACTTAAGAAATGGCGACCCTACCTAATGGGAAGACACTTCAAGGTAAAAACGGATCATGATAGCCTTAAATACTTTTTAGAACAAAGATTATCCTCTGAAGAGCAACAAAAGTGGGTCACAAAGATGTTGGGTTATGACTTTGAAATCATCTACAAAAAAGGGAAGCAAAATGTGGTGGCAGATGCACTCTCAAGAAAGGATGAGGATGTGGAAGCATTGTTGTGTGCCATTTCTATTATCCAACCAGATTGGATAAACGAAGCAAGGGAGGAATGGAAGAATGACGAAGAAGTGTGGGCACTTATTCGAAAGCTACAACAAGATTCCAGTACTTCTGATACATTTAGCTGGCAAAATGATTCGTTATGGTACAAAGATCGCTTATACCTCTGTAAGAATTCCCAGCTAAAACAAAAGATTCTTATGGAATTGCACACTTCTCCCTTAGGAGGGCACTCAGGATTTTTAAAAACTTACCACAGGGTTAAGAAGGAATTTTTTTGGGATGGCCTTAAATCAGATATTCAAAAGTTTGTGGCGGAATGTTTGGTTTGCCAGCAAAATAAAGTTGAAACAATTAAGACACCGGGTCTATTACAACCTTTATCCATTCCAAGCCAACGTTGGGAGGAGGTTTCAATGGATTTTATCACAGGTTTACCCAAGTCTGAGGGAAAGAGTGTCATCATGGTGGTAGTTGACAGACTTACCAAGTATGCACACTTTTGTGCATTATCACATCCATTTAAAGCCAGTACAGTTTCTACTGCATTTATGGAAACAGTTCAAAAGCTACATGGAAACCCAAAGATTATTGTAAGTGACAGAGATCCCATTTTCACTGGAAATTTTTGGACAGAATTATTTTCTTGTCTTGGTACTCAGTTAGCTCATAGCTCATCTTATCATCCTCAATCTGATGGGAAAACTGAGATAGTAAACAAATGTTTGGAAGGATATCTTCGTTGCTTTGTATCTGATAAACAGACACAATGGGTCAAATGGTTGCCTCTGGCTGAATGGTGGTATAACACTTCCTTCCATACAGCAACAAAAATGACCCCATTTATGGCACTTTATGGGTATCAACCACCATCCATCACATCATATTTAAGAGAAAATTCTAAGGTTCAGGCAGTGGAACATCACATCGAACATCAACAACAAGTCCTCCAACTCTTAAAGGATAACCTCGTGTTGGCACAAAATAGAATGAAACAACAGGCAGATCAACATCGCAGTGAAAGAAGTTTTGATGTAGGTGATTGGGTATTCCTACGGCTACAACCATATAAGCAAATGTCCCTAAAGCAAGCTAAGAAGGATAATAAATTATCACCAAAGTATTATGGTCCGTACAAGGTGTTGCAAAAGATTGGTACTATGGCATACAAATTGGAGCTTCCTGCAGCTTCTCGATTGCACCCAGTTTTCCATGTTTCATGTTTAAAGAAGGTTATAGGTGACAAGCTCCCAATTCAAACAATATTGCCAGAACTTGACGAGGAAGGAAAAATTATATTGGAACCGGAAGCAGTCACAGAAACAAGAACTCGACAGCTACGAAATCGATCAATTTCAGAGTATCTTATCAAGTGGAAGAACTTATCCGCTGAAGATTCCACATGGGAGGATGAGAATTTTATGCAGAAGTATCCAGAACTACTCAAGCATTGAGGACAACACTTTTTTGAAGGAGAGGGGCATGTTGGGTCCCTATAATACTAGTGATTACCCCATTACTATTGTAGTTATACCCCTTATTTATATTGTTGTGCCCCTATTACCCCCATATTGTTATTTCTGTGCCCCATAGAATCCCTCTATTGTTATTTTTGTGGCTTTATATTATTATTGTTAGGTCGGCTGGATTATATTGTGACTCCTTAGACTCCTATATATAGAAAGGAGGTTTTGTCATTTGTATCATCCAAGAATTGTTCATTTATGTAATGTAAAGGAGGTTGCCCCCTCGAAGAGGCTGAATTCTAAGGCGTTGATCTATCTTTTCTATCTTTTCTTGAGCTGGTTTCATAACAGGTTTTTAGGGTTAAGGGAGAGGTTACTAGCTGACCAGATGTCAACTAGTTCCTTAATGACTCGGATGGGCTAAAAACAGCCCCAGGTGGACTGTGATTTCCTGGACTTATAGAGAATATGGCTATATTGCCAGGGAGGGGTATTTACGTAGGGGCGTTTATATACATGATTTTAATAGGGGAAGGGAAAAACTGATAGGGAGTTATATAATAAAGTTAAAAGTTAATATGGAGATGAAAAGAGGGCACTAAGGTGTGAGACCTTATGCCATTTTGGGGAAAAGAAGGCTCACAGATGATGAGTGAGCAGTCCTTGAGTGAAGGAGATCCTCACCAAGGCAAATGTCATGGAAATGATGAAACTGAGAGGCTCAAGCAGATCTTGACCTCTTGGGGGATGTTAGTAAGTGACTTTGGGGTGATGAGAAGAAAGGGGAGGTTAGTGAATCTCCAGCTTGAGTACCTCCTTTGAATACAAAACTGCCTGATAACTGTGATCTGAAAAGATAAGACATTGTGAGATACAAAATTGATCACCAATCATGATTCTGCCACATCAAAGCTACCTACCCAGCCTACTGTCCTAACATTTTTTCTTCTTTCTGTTTTGGGTGCACTTAGACTTGCAAACCCATCCTTAAAATTTTTCCTTTTTTCTATTTTCCTATCTAAATCTACACTTGTTTCTGCCAGGGCCCAGATTAAACAGTTGGGTCCCTTTGATTCTCTACCTATCTATAAATCTGTGAAGATTAAACTATTTGGACAGATATCATTCTCTATATTCTACAACAAGAAATTGAAACCTAGGGAGACCAAGATTAGACTGTTTGGATCTCCCTAAAATGAAGAACTCTTCAAAACTGGGACAACTCCTCAAAATGGAATCACAGCAATGACATTTGGACTGGCACACTCTCATGGTATCTTCTGGAAATATGGAACACTGCAGCTTGCCAAGTATGACATATTTGGCATGTAAAAATGTCAATCATGAAAGATGATACCCTGTTGCAACAGGAGGCTAACAGTGGCTCCACTTGGGGATGGCTTTTCCTTGTGAAAAGTTAAGAACAGCAAGTCAGACTTCCTTGATCTCTAATGTCACCGTAAACTGAAAAACTTCTTTGCTTTGGTTGTTGGAAATATGAAACTCTGTGACAAGACAACCTTCTCCTCAAGTGAATCTTTGTGAACTGCTCAGCAACGCCTGCTTTCTTCTGCGTGCTGGATTATTATGTACAAAGCTACCTGAGAATATATCTTTGAAAACATGGATTGCAAATTGATGTACTTCCTTCAGCTTTGGTCTGAAACAATTTGCTGAAATTTTTCCTCTTCTGTTAACCTTTTCTTGCCTGCAAATTGCAAGTGCAAAACAACTTCTCTTTGACCCGAATTGCTGCTATGACATTGTTACTCTTGTTGTTTTGCTGAGATTGATACAGAGATAGGTCTTTAAAACTGGACAATCAACACCGGTTGTGCCTCCATGAATTTACTGTTGTTCCTTCAATAATCGGCCTGCTTATCAAAAGGAATTAAAAACAGTGCTCATATATACACAATATAACTGTACAAAGATATTTACAGAACTTGCGTTGTTTCAACAACAAGGATCGTGATAATGTTTCAACATCCTGCCATTCACAGGGCCTTCTTCAACAGTGTTGTCCTCCATAGACCTGAGAAAACAGGTGTTGTTTCCTTGAACAATAGAAATAATAAATGGGCCTTTCCATAGGAAATCTAACTTTGCATGCTTGCCCTTGTCTTCTCTTCTTGAGTCCCACTTCAAAACTTTGTCACCAATACTGGAATCTCCAGCTTTAGCGCTCTTATCAAACATCTTTTTGAGCTTTTCTTGTAGGATTTGTGCTCTGTCATAGACTTGTTCTCTCATTTGCTGAAGATGAATTGCCTGATTAATTCTTCTTTGAATTTCATTTAGTTCAGCCTAAATTTCCTGTAACAGTTTGATGGTGGGAATGCCCAGGGATGAAGGAAATCTAGCCTCCATGCCATATACCAGCTCATAAGGGCTCATTCCAATTGATCTTTTACTTGATAGTCTGTCTGCCCATAGGGCGTTTACCAGCTTTTTGTGCCAGTTCCTCTTGTTTTCTTCTACCACCTTCTTTATGATGTTGATGAGGCTCTTGTTAGATGATTCGGCCAATCCATTACCTTGAGGTTAATATGCTGTAGAGTGGCCCAGGGTGATATGAAACTTATGGCAGAAACTAATCATCTTTTTGGACTTAAAGGCAGCAGCATTGTCAGTGATGATTTTCTCAGGGCAGCCAAATCTGGAAAGGAAGTTGCATTCAAGGAATTGGATAATGATGGTATCATTGGCTTGTCTACAGGGAATGGCTTCAACCCACTTGGTGAAATAATCGGTGGCTGTTAGGATCCATTTGTGCTGGCCTGAGGAAGATGGATGAATTTCTCCAATGAAGTCAAGACCCCATTGTTGAAAATGTTTTTCGGTGGAGATTGGTTTAAGGGGCAGGGCAACAACTTTCTCTTGCCTTCAAAGATTTGGCACTTGTGGCACGACATGGAAAACTTTTTAACATCTGCAAAAAGAGTGGGCCAGTAGAAACCAGCCCTCTGGATTTTGTCTGTTGTGGACTTCCAGTAGAGATGTTCTCCACAATCACCTGCATGGAATTCTTTCATGACCTTGTTAGTTTCATTCATGGTTAAAAAATTTAACAATATACCTTCATGATTTCTCCAAAATAGTGCACCATCAATAACACAAAATTTCAAAGCCTTCATTTTCAAAAATCTTTTATTTGTTCTGGACAATCCTGGGGGAGCACACAGGTTTAAATACAAAGAAAATATCAGTGTACCAGGGGCATTGCAGAAATATTTCACTGATCTGTGGAGTCGCCAGCTCAGGTTCATTGTCCAGCTGGTTAATGTCTAAGGCTTGAAAATTTGTTTCGGACATCAGTTTAGCTAAACCTTGTCCCTTTATCAACTTGGTTGGTTTTATTTCAATGTCATATTCAAGGATGCTTGCAATCCATTTGCCTCTTTTTCCTTCTAATCCGTCTTGAGTCAATATGTCTTTTACAGCAGCGTGTGGGACGTAGGCAACCACGTGTGAATACAGTATGTACACTCTAAAATCCTTGATGGCCTTGACAAGTGCGTAGGCCTGTTTTTCCATTGTCGGGTATTTCAATGGGGCATCTCTTCAGGCTCGGCTGAAAAAAGCAATTGGCTTTTCAGCTCCCTGTTCATCCTTCTGTAGCAGGACAACAACTATTGTTTGCTCGGATGCAAACGAAAATATGATAAAATCTTTATCGAACTGTCGACTAGTTAGGACAGGGGTCTGAGTTAGGGAAGATTTGATACTCTCAAATGCTTGCTTAGCTTCCAGGGACCATCTTACCTTGGCTTCTTTCTTTAACATGTTGCTTAACAGTCTTATTAATTCAGCCAGATTTGGAATGAATCTCCTCAAGAAGTTAATTTTCCCAAGGAATGCTTGTAACTCTTTTATGTTTCTGGGGTATGGAATTTGGAGGATGGCCTGTATTCTCTCAGGGTCAATTCTGATCCCATCCTTTGATATAATGTGGCCAAGCAATTTTCCTTCTTCAAGGCCAAATAAGGACTTCTTAGGATTCAAAGAAATCCCATATTTCCTGCATGTCATGAAAATTTGTCTGGGATGCTTGAGGTGTTCCTCATCAGATTTGGAAAATGGGGTTAAATCATCAAGGTATACAACCAGGAAGTCATGTATTTCTTTGGCGAAAGCAATATCCATTGCTCATTGAAAAGTAGCACCAGCGTTTTTAAGTCCAAATGGCATCTTTACATACTTAAATGTTCCCCAGGGTGTGGTAAAAGTTGTTTTGTCTTGGTCATCTGGGTGAACAAGTATTTGGTTGAAACCTGAAAATCCATCTAGTAAAGAGATTCTAGATGATCCCACTACTCTCTGCAATATGTGGTCCATTTTGGGCAAAGGATAGTGGTCTTTTAAGGAGACTTGGTTTAAGTTTCTGAGGTCTACACAAAGTCTGATTTCACCTGTCTTTTTTCTTGTAGGAACAAGATTGGACACCCACTCAGAGAATCTGATAGGGGCTATTATGCCTGCTTCCCACATCCTTTTTACTTCTTTTTCAATCGGGGGAAGCAGCACAGGGTTGATTCTTCTCAATTTCTGTTTGAAGGGCTTCTGATTGGGCTTCAATGGGATTGTGTGCTAAATCACTGATGTATCATAGGACTTCAAATCCTCATAGCTCTAAGCAAATACATCTTGAAATTCTTTGAATAAGTCAACGTACTTGGGCTTTTGATCGGGTGGCAAATTTTTGGACAGTTTGATCATTTTTGGATTCTCTGGTGTCCCAATGTTGTGTTCTTCTATTTCCATGTTTATTGGTTGCAATTTTGGTTTTCTGGGAATGTCATTAGAGTCAAACATGTCTTCTAAAGGGGTGAGGCCAACAACAAAAAAATTATCCTTTAGGTCAATGATTTCTACTTTTGTTCTGTCTGCTTCTTCTGCCTGTGTTTGTTTCAACTGTTCAATGTTTTCATTGTCAAAAACGGTTGGCTTCAGAATCAGTTTGGCTGTCGCAGCATTTAGAGTTTGCTAATTTTCTTGTTGATTTTCGGCTGTTGGTTGTTGTGGGTCTGTCATAGCATCCATATCAATGTTAATGTTTGAAAATTCATGCGCAAGGGTAAGGAAATTGTTGATTTGGGCATCGTTTTCGAACACTTGCCAATCTCTGACGTTATTTGGGACGATGGGCCTATGTTTTATTTCGGTTGTGAAGCGATGATTCAGGTCAAAAGGAAGCTTGCATGTACTTGCGAAGGTGGCTAGGCTGTGTGCATGAATGTTGTGATTTCTGGAAATCTTGTCAAGCTTGAATTCAGTGAACGAATGGAGTATGTCAGTAGCAGCAGTTCTGTAGGCTCTCATTCTATTGTCATTGGTAACAAAATTACCTTTCATCTGTTGTATGACTAGATCAGAGTCACCTAGGATAGATATTTTAGCAACTCCTAGAGGTTTTAACAGTTTAAGGCCTAAAAGCAGAGCCTCATACTCTGCCATGTTATTTGTGCATTTAAAGTTCAGTCTGTAGGCATGTCCTTCTGCATGGTTATTGTGTGTGTTATGAATCTAGACACCTGGCCCTGCTCCTAAATTGTTAACAAAGCCATCAAAATCTAAGAACCATGTGGTTTCTTGCTTGTTGACAATGCTAGGAGTGTTATCCGAATCAGGGTTGGGCAGATTTAAAATTTCTGTTTGGGCAGGTTCTTGTAACATGCTGGTTGCATTTACTGTTTTGACAATTTCTCTACTGTGGGCAACCGTTTCTTCATTGATGTGCACTTGTTGTTCTAGAGACAAAGGCTCCTTATTAGTGGGAAGATTTGAATCATAATTGAATAAAATGAAAGAATCCATATCGGAGTGAATTGAATAAATGGGAAAATTTTCAGGCTTGCTTTCACTACTTACTACGTATTTCATCAGCCTTTCTCTGTACAGTCTCTTTGGTTGCCCAAAGACTAAAATGGTAGCATAGGAAAGGTCTAGTTGAAGGGATCCTTTAAGCTTCGCTCCCCATGATCTTGACAGGAGCATACCGTACTTGGGAGGAATGTCAGCGACTACTACATCCATGAGGATGGTTTTGTTCGGATATTGGACTAAGGAAACACACAGGTCTTTGATGAGACCTAGACATTTCACTTGACTTGAGTCAAATGAGTATAAATCTTTATAAGGCCTTGTGATGTCGAGATTCAGTTTTTCCATAACTGATTTGGGCATAAGGCTGTGCGATGCCCCTGAGTCAAACATAGCGTTGTGCAAAACATTGTCATGTATATGTAGACTGAAATAAAAGGGTGGGACAGGTCCATAGGTAGATTTTCCATTAACTTCTGGGCCAAATAGCAGTTCAGGGGAATCATCCAAAACATTTACATCATCTTTGTTTTCTGGCATTTGCAATGATCTTTGAATTTGCTGCCTATACACATCATGTTTAGCCAATTCTGAAAGAGGAATGGCTATCTTGAGTTTTCCAATCTCTGTTTCTAAACTAAAAGGCTTCTCCAATGGAGTCTTGGTATTGGCATTGGTAGTTTTCCCCCTTTCATTTGAATTCTCAGTGACTTGCTCTTGTTTATCAATGCTATGGGAAGTATTTGCTTGCGGTTTTGCAACTTCAGGAGTACTTTTTGGGATGCTGTTTGAATTTTCTTTTGAGAAAGGCAGCGTCAAAGGCTACTCAACACCAGGCTGCGTGTCTGTTATGTCCTCTATAGTCACTTGACTTGAGTATGAGGCAGTCGTATCAGCTGGTTGGGTTATAACAGCTGTGTTTTTAATCTTGTTGGGCTGTTTGGTTTCCTTTGTCTTGCTAGGCTCAAAGATGTCAATGGTCCTAGTTCTGAGCTTATATTGTTTGTGTACTTCATACACAGCAGTATCATAACCCTATTTGAAATAAAAAAACTCGCCAGTTTTAGTCTGAAATTGACTACCATCATGTTCATTTTGGTCTTCTTGTGTCAGGAAAGTTTGATGCTCACCCTTTAGGTGCATTAAATTCATGTGATCGTCTTCTATAGGCTGACTGGATGTGGATCCTTCTACATAGTTATCTTGAAAAGGGGGTCTTATGTCCTGGTCTTGGTTAGGCCTACCAGCATTTATGTTCTGTGTTTTCCTAAAATTCGGGTTTCTTATAGTGTTGGACTGCTGTCCTTCCCATGATGCTTTTCTCTCAACATTTTCTACTCTTTCCCCTAGTCTTTGCAGGCCATTAATGATAGCATCAAGCTTCTGGTCAAAGGCTGAGGGTTCTTCCTTAAAGGTGGTTCTCTTTTCCATTCTCGCTCTGTTTCTTTTGGAAATTAAGTTGGCTTCTACCGTGACAGCAACCTTTTGTGCGTCTTCAAGAGTTGCAGGAGCTCTTTCTTTTAACTGTTATGCCATATCAGGGTCAAAACCATCGGGAAATTTGTACAAGGCAAGGTCGAGTGGAGGCCTTAAATTCTGTGGTATCGCATTATATACATTATTGAATCTTGCACAATATTCTAAAACGGTCTCTTGAGGACCTCGTTTAATTGTATCATATTCAGCTAGTATGTGCAAGGGATCTTTCTTTTTCTCCCATCTGTTGGTAAAGGATAGGTAAAGCTCATCAAGAGCGGTTATGGAATTTGCAGCAAGTGATCTGAACCAAGTTCTTACATCACCTGTCAGGCTCTGGACAAAAATTCTCATTCTCACGCTGTCATCATCTATTTCATAGTTTTCGAAATATTCTTGCATCTTTTTGGCATGCTGAATAGCTGTGAAAGGGCCAGTGGAATCAAAATATGTGATTTTGGATTGGTAATCTTGAGGTAAAGCTGCAGCATTAGCAGGTAATTGCAGGGGTGCATATCTATTAGCCATATTGGTGGGGATAACAGGAACAACAGGGATTACAGGGACAACAGGGGTGATTGGAACAGTAGAAACAACAATAGTGGTAATGGGAATATGTGCAGTGAATGAAGGTGTGAAGGGAGGGCTTTGAGATGTAGATGATGAACTAGGGGAAGCAGGGGTAGACCGGAATAAAACCTTGACAGGAGTTGGAACAGAGCTAGGGTAAGCTGTTTCAGGACTCAAATCAGCAAAATTTTCCTGTCTTTGTTGCTTCCTAAGGTTTTTAGGGATTATGTTAGGGTTTTCAAAAACAGCTGGAGGATCTGGGTCTGGGTTTGACCTTGTATATCACGGATTTTTCTTGGGAGCCAGCTTCCGAACTTGTTTTTTGGGTATATTTTTTGGAATATTTTTGTATTCACAAGGGCCAGATAAGATTTTGGAATGGTTGTGTATATCTTAAAACTAGCATGAAGATTGACTGAAGCAGCTTTTATCTAAACCTGTTAATGTAAAACAGAAACAGTTTCAAAGGCTTCCTGGCTGACATTCAGGCTTCATCTGTAGTTTTAGGAAATATACAGCAATTAGAAAATCAATTTCTACAAGGGATTTTTTAACCTTCTTCGTGAAACTTTGTAAAATTAACTGAGGAAGTTCGCCAGTGGAGTCACCATTATGTTATCACTTAGGTTGTCCCTGAAGGTTAAGAAAGGGATACGGCCGAGGTAACCACAAACCAACTTTGGACTGCAAGTTCTAGCCAATCTGCAATCAGAGAGGGCTCTCTCTTTTAGATTTAGCTTTGTTTGAAAGGATTTTAGGCTAGGTCTTGGGTCCAGAGGGTATTTTTTTTTTAATTTTCGGTGGGAAAATTGAATTTTTTCAGGTAGAGAAGCAGAACATAGTCTGAATGTTTCAAACCATTGGGCGTGGAGTCGAGGAGGGGAACTGCTGGTGTGTTTCCTTAATAACAGTGAGGGAACATGGAGCAAGATAACTGAGCTTGAAGCAATTTTCAGGTTCAAAGGATGGAATGAATGCTAAAGAAAGAGAGGCAATTAAGAATCTCTCCAACAGATTAGCAAAGAAGGTAACAGGGTGCTACCTAGGGGCAGTTAAGAATCCCTAGATAATTGGCCAACACAGATGAATTAGAGTAAACATGAGCTAGAAGGAATTCAATATTCATAACCAATTCATTCAGAGGAAAACAACAAGAAACAGTAGAAATTGAGCATAGAGAGTATTTAAACTAATTCTAGGCTATTCCTTTTTCCTTCTATTTAGATAATGATAAACACATAAACAGAGATTAGAGGAACTTATTGTTTCAGGCTGCAGCGCAAGAATTCCATCTTCAACTCTTCAAAACATTCATCAACAACAGATAGTTCTCTCTCCAAGCTTTAAGCAATCTTTGATTACAGAAAAATTCAGGTATACACAACGAGTCTCTAGTGAAAATTCTCAATTAACCAACCCTTAAAACTATACAGAGGGTGGTATATATAGGGAAAAACTTTCTATCTACTGCTTTTATTACATATTGACCTAATCAGGTCATAAAACATAATTTATTGACCTAACTCTATCTGGAATTAAATGCAAAAAATCTCTTCAGCGGCGCTGAGGGTCGCCGTATCAGAAATAAGTAAATGATGTGGTCCTTGGTGGCTTGTTGTAGTGTCTTCTGAAGTAAATATGCATGGGTTCCTTGTTATAGACATTTTTGTGCCTCGCATCATGGAGCATGAAATGTCAATAATTACAGGGATCCTCAGTCCCTAAACATGTTGTTCTTACCCCTAAAAGAACAAGGTCATCAAACAACAGCACTTCCAATCAGTTCTCCACCTGAAAACACTTCAAAACAGGCTATTTTTGGATCATGTCAGCTGCTCCACTGAGCATCTGCACTGGAATGCAACTGCTCCTCCTTGTACCTGCGCTGGAAGTCAAATCTAATGAAGGCTACCTGCGCTGGGCGAGATTGGCCAAGTGGCACAGTCATTCTGCAAGGTGTCAACTGCCCAGGAAGCTTCCAAACTGACACTTGGTTCATGAGATTCGCCCTGTGATGAGTAAGAGGTACTTGATCACCATGTGTAAGCAAGGATCTCCAAGTGGACTCAAGAACTGAAGATTAACTGAAGAGGGAGAGGACACTAGTCAGCTCTATGCCAGCCTCAAGCTGACTCATCCTCTCTTCTTCTCTCCTATATATAGAGCTCTTCTATGAGGTCTAAGGAGGCTGGAATTTTGTGTTAAGCAAGGAGGTGCTGTTGGATTACAGTTAGAACTATTGGGTGATTGTTTTACTAGAGGTGAAGAGGAGAGTTCTTGCTGCTGGGGAGGTGCTGCTGGATTGGAGCCATCATTGGTTGTAACCTTCTCAGAACCCTGTTACTTCTATCAATAAAGTTTTGCATGTTCTCCTATATACTTGTATTGCATTGATGTATTGTATTTACATGTATATTTGATTCACTCTAATCCATGCATCAGTTATGAGTACTTGTATCTTGTAGTTTCCTCTCTTGTTTTGTGCAGGATCTGTGTGTAGCTGGACCGGCAAAGAGAGCAAGGAGCTGGGAACAAGAGACAAAGAGAGAGGATAAGAATTGACTAAGCGAAAGACACCAGGTTGGTTAATCCTTTCTTCCTTCTCTCTGTACTTTCATAAAGGAAAACATCAAAGCTTTACTTTCAGTTGTTGATAAAGACTGTCACCTTTAGAGTAGGGATAGGGTCATCCGCATCGGATACTTTTCCCCACAACAAACTAGCGACTCCGCTGGGGAAGCCTAGTATCTTGTTGGTGTTTGTAGTATTTTGCTATTCATTTCTTGAAGAAAAGAGTACCAAATCGAAAAGCTTTTGACTATATCAAAAGCGAAGTAGAGGGACTGCTACTCTTGCTCATTTGCTGAGCAAATTCAAGATTTGAAGAGCTTATCTACAAAAGACTCTTTACTCTTTGTGATAGATCTTCATCCTCTTGATCATCCCTTAGCCTGTACTTGACCTATAGCTTTTTATTTCAGCAAAAACAGTGCATTTTTGAGCTTTTTATGACCCGGAAAACTTTGCAGACGCAACTCTCGTGTGTCAGTGCAGGCTGTCCACAGGCAGTCTGCATTACAGCGCAGGTACTCCCTTCGGGAACTGCGCTGAGAGTCAAACTGGCATACTAGAACCTGCGCTGGTCCAGTTAGCCATTGTCTTGCTCAGCTTTCCCTTTGTGTCTTGGCCATGTTTTCACTGATTTTTTGCTGATTGCTTGCTGGTCATTGTACTTGCTGTAAACCATTCTCCTTGACATTATTCCGCCTCAGTTGTGTGATGAAACTGTGAATGTTCTTTCAGTATTTCTTGTTTCAGTTACAGTTTCCCATTGTGAAAAGCGAACCAGTATAGCTGTGGCCTCTTAGATCCTGAACTGTAAAAGTGTCTTGGTGATCTTAAGAGCTAGTTTTATTACTGTTCATGGCTATTTGAGTTTGTTTGTTTTTCACTTTATGGTTTGAATTCATGTATTTTTAGTGTTGAAACAAGTACCTGTAAAGCATCTTTTCATTTTAGACAATACTTGTTTGTTTACGCTTCAAATTGAATTCGAAGATTGCACAACAATTTCCTTTTGTCTGCATCAACATTAAAGGAAAAGAAAAGAAATACACGCATCTTGCATTTGCATTTTTGATAAGTTTGGGTGTCTGATCTAGGAGAAAGTGCATTAGTTTGTGCTTTATGCTCTGTGTGGAAGGATATTGTTTTTCTCTCCCCTCAGTAGTTAGGATTTTCAAAGCTAAAAAGATTGTGAAAGCTTGCTTATCATTTTAGCTGCATTTAGGAATTTGTACCAATACATCTCGTGCTGATCCTGAAAGACAAACTGATAAACAAGATCAACTTAAAATATATTGAATGAATCTAAAAACGCATTGTAACATAACGCTCACAATAGAGGTCTAGGTAGAGACGTGTTCCGGCGTCGTTAAACGTAGTGACTGTCGATCTCTACGAAGGTGGGTGATTCCTCCTGAGGGACGATAGCACTAATACGGACTTGAGCTCCCGCGTACCGTCGCGTATATTGGGAGACCCCTATAGGCATTTATCCTTTATCCTTAGGAAGCCGTGTCGACCGCCCTATTGATCGCGATGCAGTGAACACAGCATTCACGAAGATCGACCACCCGTACCGTAAAACGTATTCTGTGGTTTCGCGAAAGGTTTGGCACACCCTCTGCCTAGATCTCCAGAGCAGTTTCTTTTGGCCCTTTTCAAACTCTATAACTGAAAAGGTCCAACCGAGCATTTGTCACTTCGGGCTCGTTAATACATCGAAGGCGACTAGAGTCATCTTTAGCTTTTTCTCGACTCTTAAAACATGAAAAAGCAAAGTTGTGTCTAAAAGCGTCTAATAAAATTCATTCAATACGGAAACATAATTCCCCTTTTTGTATTTTAGTTGATCAAGTAATCCGCAACCGTGGAGGAAAGTCAATTAAAACTCCGTCGTTCGGGGAGACTCGCGAGTCAACCACCTTTGTCTCCGGAACCGAGAGTAGTACGGACGAAGTGAACTCGCTTGACCAGGTCAAAATCTCCTTTTAAAGTTAGAACGGAAGTTCCAACAACATCTGAGATTCTGGTCACTCCCAATATTTCTGGAATCCCTGCCTCTATTGAAGAAGTTCAACAGCAACAGAAGGATAGTTGTACTGATCCTAGTCTGAAGACAAGTACTTGCATAACTGAACCAGTTCCATCTGAAACCGGTCCACAGAGTCTTGTTGTTCAAACAACTGTCGCTGTCGAAGCAACCCCTTCTTCGGCACCAGAAATCTTTTACGGACCTGACGGTCTGCCTCTTCCTCCTGGTCTGATTGCAATAGAGGAAATCGTAGAGGACCAGCAAGCAAATACTCCAATTCATTTTGGAGTAGGTACCACTCTTTTTCCTTCTGCATCAGAAGTTTGTCCATCACCACTGGAAGTTCCTGAAGAATCGTTAGGAAGTTTATTGGATAGACTTAAAATGTCTGAACAACCGTCGACATCTAGAACTGTGCCAAACGACACAGCGACAGCAGAAGCTCCTGCTGCCAATCCAACGATGTTTGTCGGCATACCAGCCGTCCCAACTAGCTCTCATCAGCTAGAAGGAGTCCACCCAGGGACTATTATGACAACTTGGTCTGTTCCAGTTTGTTCTTCCGGTATAATACCCGGTAATTCTTATGTTGAAACTAGACAAATTGATCCCTTTGGGAATCATTTTGGGCCATCCAGTCCTCAAAGGCCATCTATACCCCTGAGCTCCGGATTGTTACCGTATGGGGGGCAATATGCCCTTTCACTTCCCCTTTCGGGGGGATACCCATACGGCAGTTTTCAACCACATTCAGGTTTGACTGAAGTAACGACGAGTGGTTGGGTACCTATGTTACCCCAACAACCAAGAGTTGTATATTCCATGCAACAGTGTGTACCTATGTCTAGTATCCCGACGACGCCAGCAATTGTAACCGTGTCGCAAGTTCAATCGATGCCTGTTGTATGTCAACCCCAAGTTGTAATGCAACAGCCTATTGACCCTGCAACGCAACCACAATCACCAACTGCCGGGACGACACAGATACAAACGGGAACCATAACCCCGCATCTTGGTCCGTCGGTTAGTGTCGCACAGCAAAACATGGCTTCACAACCATGGATGGTGCAATACCAACAACCTCAGTTTCAATAGGTGTACCAGGGATCTGAGCAACAGATCTTTGCGAATAGTGGGCAACCCTATATTCAGAACGGGTTAAATCAACCACTTTACAATGGCCAAGCCCATCAACCATATCAGTCATATCAACATCAGTTGCATTATGCTGGTGTGCAAAGGCCTACTGCTCAGGCGATTCCATCGTATCCTGGGTACGCCTCGCCAAACCTGAATCAGCAGTTGCCATTCGTGGCGACTTTAGAATTACCAGACTTACATCGATTGACGAACGATCCAATCGCCTATGCCCATTGGTGGCCAGTGATTCCTCACAAACTTCCTTCGGACATTCCTAAATTCAATGGAAATCCTGGCGAAGACCCGTCGAATCATGTGATGACATTCCATCTGTGGTGTTCATCGAATACCTTGAATGATGATTCGATAAGGCTTCGTCTTTTCCAGAGGACATTGACTGGTCCGGCGGCCAAATGGTATATTGAATTACCTAGAGCCTCTTTTGACAATTTTAGTTCCCTAGCCACGACTTTCTTAACACACTTTCAATTACCTATAAGGTACGAAACTGGAACAGAGATCTTGACCAATTTCAAGCAGACAACAGCCACACATATATCAGATCATATACATGAGTGGCGTCATCGGCGCAGAATGGTAAAAACCTATGTTCCAGATCAGCTATTGGCTGAGTGGTTTATAAAGTCGCTTCTGCCGGCAATAACAGAAGATGTGGCCAAGGGAGGCGTCGTAACAGAGGAGCAAGTTATTGCTCGTGCTCAATATTTGGACTTAGTGTATACTCAGTCGGGCACGCTCTATGATAAAATACCTGATGCCCCCAGACCGGAATTTTCAATCCCTCCTCCTCCCGGATTGAATAGTGACTCTCATGCCGGTGATGGCGTGATTGGAACTGCAAATGCTAAGTCGACAAGGGATTCGAATAAGAAAGCCCGTAAGACTTCGAATCAAAAAGCAAATCAAGAGATTCTTGCTTCGGAGGTAAATGCTGTATCTACGGATAAAGACAAAAACTCCAATCAACCAGGAAGCAAGAAGAAACAAAACAAAGGGAAGAATAAGAAACAAGGTGGGTCATCCCCTCAAAAACCTTCTTCAAACCCTCCTGGGCAAAGGAAACAATTTCCTCCATGTCAAATATGCGATGAAAACCATTCAACAAAGAACTGTCCGTTCAAAGCTGAGTTAAAGAGGTTCTTTAAAAGTTCGCAAACTTCAGCTGTGTTGACTGATCCGTTTCCCACCCCAGGTCAGAATATGGTTGATAGTGGAAATGCTTCCCCGTCTCAAGTGCTTATGCTGTCGGTTTCCAAGCAAAATGATGCTTTGATCTCAACTAGGAATAAAGATTATGGGAATCCGCCGGTGTCGAACGACAAAGGGAAAGATCAACCCAGCAGTTCGACAACAACTTCGGCAGAAGCTGTACCCCCCCTCACGAATGAATTAACAATAAAGCCGCCTAAGGGAGTAGTCCACAAGTCGACATTCAACCCTCGCGCCAGAGCGGCGCAACACTATAATATAGTGGAGGATTTGGCCCAATCGCCATCTGCTATGTCAACTCTTGAGGTACTACAAAATTGCCCATCCCAAAGACAGGCATTGTTATCAGCAATTGGTGGAGTGGATCCTAAAGATTCCAATATTGTATCCTTTGATCACAAAGGATATGATCCTCAGTTACCAGCACAATTAGCTTTCCTTATTCAAGTGAAAGCACTCAACAAAACTGTTCATAGAACGATTATTGATGAGGGAGCATCGACATGTATCATGTCGATGAGTTGCTGGAAAACTCTTGGATCTCCAACCTTGTCGTGATCTTCGACGACATTGAAAGCATTTGACGGTAGATCGTACACTCCGTACGGTATCCTAAATAACTTTAAGGTTGAACTAGGAGGAAAAACAGTGGAAATAGATGTTGAGGTCATTGATGGCAATCTTGACTATAACATCCTACTGGGAAGACCATGGATATATGCCATGGCAGCTGTAGTGTTGACATATTTTAGGAAGATCACATTCCCGTTTGAAGGAGGGATTACGGTCGTCGACCAGCAGAATTTCCTCCCTAATGGTTCACAAGTTACTGGAAGCATTCCCCTGATCCATGGGAGCGACCATTCAATACAAGATATCGGAGTAGGCTTGCTAAAAGATCCCACAATGATGGGAACTTTCGCGTTGCCACCTCCTTTCCATGTAGGGAATATCCCGTTTGTAGCAACATGCAACATGGTATCTTCCTCGAAGGTCGCAGAAGACAAAGTCGTCATGGATTATCAAGTGGTTTTGCTACCTAGCCCTATTGAAATATTGTAGCAATCAATGTTTCAAGCATGGGAGGCGAGCCCAAATCAACGCTCGTCAAGCGTTTGGGTAGATAGGTCTGGAGAATATGGTACCCCATTAGATCCATGGTCAAAAGTTCATGGGACTGACGAAGGAATCTTACAATCAATGATGATTGAGGGGGCACCGTGGAATGATCACCACCATCGTTCCCTTCTTCCAGAATGTGAAGAAGAAACTCATCACGACCTATACCACCCTTCAGTGTTTGAATTCCTAACAAATACTGTAAATACGGTGGATTCAGAGAGAAACCTATCCAATATTGAAGAAACCATAGCCATAAACATCTCGACAAAATCTGATGTTGTTGAGAATATTCATGTCGGCAAAAGTTGTTCCCCTTCAGAACTGGAAATATATAGTGCTCTCTTTCGCGAATTTAGAGATGTCTTTGCATGGTCATATGATGAAATGCCAGGCATTGACTTGAGCATAGTTGAACATGAGATTAAAATGTATCCTGATGTCAAACCAGTAAGACAACGGCTTCGACAGGTACATCCAAAGAAAGCCGCTGCCATTAAGGTGGAAGTTGAAAAACTTCTCCACGCTGGATTCATCTACCCGGTTCCTCTAACCGATTGGGTATCGAATATTGTCCCTGTTATGAAAAAACAAGGGACGATAAGAGTGTGCGTCGACTATAGGGATGTAAACCAAGCTTGTCCAAAGGACAACTACCCTACACCCTTCATCGACCAGATAATTGATGAATGCGCCGGATGTGAAATCTTTTCCTTTATGGATGGATTTTCCGGGTATAATCAAATAAATATCCGCCCACAGGACCAGTCTAAGACTGCATTTATTTGTCCGTGGGGCACATTCGCTTATCGAAAATTACCCTTTGGTTTAAAGAACGCAGGGGCGACGTTTCAAAGGGCAATGAATTATGCCTTCCACGACATCAAGAACATTGTTCAACCTTACCTCGACGATCTTCCGGCTCATTCGCAGAAGCGGACTGATCATCCGCAGCATTTGAGAGCAATATTTCTACGTTGCCGACATTACAAGATAAGACTCAATCCGCACAAGTGTGTGTTTTGCGTCGGTTCTGGTCATTTACTTGGCTTTGTTGTCTCTAAGGATGGGATTCATCTCGACCCCTGTAAGGTTCAGGCAATCATTAATTTGCCTCCACCTTCAAATTTGCTTCAGATTCAGAAACTCGAAGGGAAAGCAAACTTTCTGAGGAGGTTCATTCCAAATTACGCAGAACTTGCCAAAGGTTATACTCGTCTTTTGAAAAAGGATGTACCTTTTGTCTGGGACCAGGTTGCGCAAGCTTCCTTTGACGCTCTGAAAGATTCTCTAGTAAGGGCATCATTAATGTACGCCCCGGACTATCAAAGAGATTTTAACCTGTATCTAGCTGCAGCAGATACGACCATTGCGATGGTCTTAGTGCAAGAAGTCGGTGGAATTGAACATCCTATTTATTATTTAAGTAAAAACTTAAATGACACAGAAAGTAAATATTCCTATGTTGAAAAACTAGCGCTTACTGCTGTTCAAGCGATTCAAAGGTTTCGACATTATGTCCTCTTTAGGAAAACTACCGTTCTATCAGATTGCAATCCCATGACATATATACTGTCGCGACAGTTGCTTGGGGGCAAATATTCAAAATGGATAGCCATCCTTCAAGAGTTTGATTTAGATTTTGTAAAATCTAAATCGAAGAAAGCCCTAGTTTTCGCGGAATTATTATGCGATCTCCCATCGTCGTCCAACGATGAAACATCAGAAGAGTCAATCGTGGATGAAAATTTGTTTCTGATATCAGTAAGCGATGAGTGGTATGGAGACATCATTATTTATCTCCAAACCCAAAAATTTAGGCCTAATACCTCACACTCGGAAAGAAAACGTATACGATACCAATCTAAAGACTACATGATCGTCGGTGATACACTTTACCGTCGTGGCGTCGATACAGTTCTGAGGAGGTGCCTTACCCATGAGGAGGCCGAAAAAGCCCTGAATGATTGTCATTCAGGCGCGTGCGGGGGGCATCAATCTGGATATGCAACAGCACAAAGAATCTTACGAGCAGGATATTTCTGGCCAACTATGTTTAAAGATTACATAATAGCTGTCAGAAGTTGCCATGCATGTCAGATCTTTGATAGCAAAACCAGAAGACCGCCCGCACCCTTACAGCCGATAGTTGCTGTTGGGCCCTTCGCCAAGTGGGGCATCAATTTCATGCAATGTAACCCCACCTCGACCGGGGGGCATGGGTATATTATAGTCGCTGTTGACTATTTTACCAAATGGGCCGAGGCGATGCCTACATTGGATAACACTGGTGAAACAGCTGCCCTTTTCTTTTTCAATCATGTAGTCGCCAGGTTCGGCGTTCCGCAAGCTATAGTGACAGATCATGGATCGCATTTTCGCAATCACATGATGGTTGAGTTAGCTGCCAAACTAGGGCTATCTCACGACAGCTCTACCCCATATTATCCACAAGCCAACGGACAAGTTGAGGCAATCAACAAGGTCTTGAAGCGTATGTTGCAAAGGATGATCAGGGTTCACAAAAGAAGATGGCATCTAATCCTGTACTCAGCATTATGGGCTTACCGAACCTCGGTAAAGAACGCCACTGGGTTCACACCATTCCAATTGGTGTATGGCCTAGAGGCAGTATTACCGATCCAGTGCGAAATTTCGTCTCTTAAACTCGCCATTGACCTCCTCCCTGGAACCTCAGAAGAAGAGGCTCGTTTCTTGGAATTAATCCAATTGGATGAAAACCGTCGTGACGCCGCTTTGGCGAACGAAGCCCATAAGAAACGAGTCAAAGCACAGTTCGACAAAAATGTCAAACCTCGCATCTTCTCTGAAGGTGACTTGGTTTTGCTTTACGACCAAGAATCCGACAAATTAGGAGCAGGAAAATTTCAGTCCTTATGGATGGGTCCCTATATTGTTAAAAGGGTGTTAGCAAAAGGAGCCTACGAGTTAATGGATTATGACGGAATACCACTGGCGCAACCCCGTAACGGGTTGTACCTCAAGCGTTACTATGCCTAAATAGTAACCTGGGTGCTTTTGTTGTATTTTGTTTTCGCTAAAAGTGTTTGTTTCGGTTAAGTAATCCACCTTTCTCGTTTGTTGCAGATGTCGAATTATTCTGATACATATGTGGGATATGCCAACGGAGCGAGTCGTAGTACGCGGAATTTGTCCTCCGCGGCCTGGGCCATTTTTGATCCCAGCGGCGAGTTAGTGAGTTTCAGAGGTGTGTGTATTGGACGATCAACGAACAATATCGCTGAGTATAGTGCGTTGATTGAACTCCTCTCTGATACCATCGCTCATGGTATACGCCGACTAATTATTAGGCTAGACTCACAACTTGTGATACTACAACTCACTGGTATATATTCAGTCCGCAATCCTGTTATTTATCGTATGTTTCTAAGAGTTAAGATTTTGGAAAGAGAGTTTGATTCAATTCAATACCAACATATTTCCAGAAACTTGAACACATTAACAGATTCATTAGCAAACTATGTACTAGATAGACATTTACAACATATATAAAAAGAGATGCATCGGTGCTATGCAAGTGGATCACAAATAAACTGAAATAAACTCCGAAAATCAAAATATATAAAGCTGTTTATAGTTTGTACATAATGTGCTGTAATCAAAACAAAATTGGTCATATGACCTAAAGCTCAAAAAGATGCTGGGGGGCACCCTAGCCTAGTGGTGCTCATGAAAGTACGTCACGGTCTGTGCGATCATGCGCAAGAGACGAGTCCATCGTCTAGGCACGCCAATAGTGTGCCGCTGCAACTGTAAAGGTAACTCGTCAATCTGTACATCCGGAAGACCACGAGTAAGGCTCTCAACCTGCTCCTGCACAGCTGCAAGTATCTCGGTATCACCAATGTCGCGAATAACAACTCTCCTAGCAGGCTCTGCTGCTGGGGCAGCAACTGGCGATCGTGGACAAGCTACTGGACGAACAGGACCAACATCTGCATGCACCCAAGAGTTTGATCAGTTTTGAACAGTAACATCATGAATAAAAACAATAAACAGTGATATGGTCAGAGATTTTACCAATAGCACCCCATTGCTCGCCATCCGGAAGCACCAGGTCCAGATCACCTCGGTAGTCCATACCCACGTATGGATACTCAGAAAATGCCATCTCCTGACACTCGAACCACCTAAAGAAGGACTCAGTGAAAGTAATATGAGGTTGACCAGCATGCCGGGACATATGGTCAACCCACCTCTGCATGCGTGGCTCGGTCGGAGAAGGCAAATCAAGCAGGATGTACTGAGGTTGCATCAATGGGATTTTCTCCAAGACAAAGGCAGTCAGAATAGAACCAAATCCAAAGTTCTTAAGCCCCCCGTCCTTTACCTTGGTCAATTGACTTTTCATCTGGACAAGTACTGCATCACACCAGTTAAACAATTTCGGTTGGAGACACTCCAAGGCGTGCTGCATATAAGATCTGTTGGCAACATGTAAAGCTGCGCTACCGGCCATCCTACCAATGGTAAACAGAATGGACCTGAGAGACCTGTTAGTGATGTCACGGATATTGATCTTGCCGTCTTTACTCGGCTGTGAACCTTCCCGGCAATACTGACGAATGTAATCTCTGGTGGAAGTAGTCCCTCGAGCCGTACCTGACAAAGAAATGGGGGCACCCCGCCTTGACAACCCAGTCAAGAAGTACATGTCCTCTATGGTCAAGGGGAAGGACTTCCCCCTAATCTGGAATACTTGGTTAACAGGATCCCAAGCATCAAGCATATACTGCAGTAAAGAAATCTGTGCTCTCATGCTAGAGATACGGAAGAACTTCAGCAGGCCACAGTTCCGAAGCGCGTTCACCGTGACTGGGTCATGGAGTGCAACCATGTCCTCTGCTTCATGTTCTCGTTCTCGCCATGTAAGGGACATTTTGTTCAAAGTTCCCTGCAATCAAACAAGAGAAAGAGTAAGTTCCTGATTTTGATGAAAATCTGGCGAAAAATCATCAAAAAAGCACATGCAAAGTCAACTTTTCTAAGCCCAGCGCAGGCAGAGAGGCTTCCCCTTGCGATGTAAGGCAGTCTGCCTTAAGGCTGCCTGAAATACAGCGCAATTTTCGAAAGGGGAACCTGCGCTGATGCCAGGGCGCCCTGATGAAACCCCTGGGGCTCAGAAACCCTGAAAAACATGCATGAAACTGAAAAAGGAAACCATGAAAGTGAAGGGCTAAGGTTTATCTCCTACCTGGTCCAAACGGCACCGAAAATCGTCCACAGAATCTCCCGGAATCAGCTGGTGAAAATCAAGGAAGAAGAGGCACCTCCAGAGCTCCAACAAGCGAAATGCAAATGAAATGGTAAATGAGAGGTAAAAACCCCTTTTTATGACTTTTTACACAGTTTAAAGTTAAATATTAGGATTATAATCTCGTTTTCATGCAAATATTGTCCATTTCTAACAAAATTTGTTGCAGCAATTGAAGATGAAGTACTACATTTGAAAAGAGAAAAGCTAGTAAAAGTAAAAATTCAAATTTGACCATAAATTGAGCAGTTTTACCACAGAATTTATGCTCGTTAAAAAATAGAAAAGTGTGAGCAAAGTTTTTCCGCCAAAGTTCAAGCTCATTAAAAAATGAACCTATCTCGGTAAATAACCATTGCGATCATAAATTTATAAGCCTTAAAAGCCTTGGTCGTGTTTTCATCCATCACCTCCATTTCATTTGGCCAATCGTTCACCCCCATATGTGTGTTTACCCCTTTTGAGGAACAGCTGCGAAGAGTGATTTCACCTAGCCATCCTTGTGACACTACCGTGATTGGAAAATTCCAATTTGTACCTGGAATCTGCTGCTATCCCTGTTTATCACTCGTTCCTCAAAAAACGAGTCTTCTTTGAGCTCTTTTCACTGACTCGTAAAATATGAAAAGTTTGCCGAGTTTTGGCCTTCCAGCTCGTTAAACGACCGGAACGCTATCCCTCCTCTAGATTTTAATCTTTTTGGACCTGAGGGATTATTGCACAAAAAGATCGAGCGCTTGTCTTGTTCGGCTCGTAAAAGTACCGAATAGCCATCCCTTCTGTATTGTTTTATACTTTTTCGGACTTAAGGGATTAGATGACGAAAAAGGAATCATGGAGTTTACTTTCTGTACCTTTTCAGACTCTCTAAAAATGAAAAAGACCGAGTTTTCCTTGTCGTTAGACTCGTTAAAATGATTAAATAGCGACAAACTTGTCTTTAGACAAGAACGAGTTTCCCTATCGCTAGGCTCGTTAAATCATAGCGATGGGCTTGCCCGAAGGGCAGGTTATAGAACAAGCATATGTTATCCTCCTCAAGCTTGACAAAAATAAAGAGGTACTGGTCAGAAATGACTGGGGAAAAATTGGGAGAACATCAAAGTTTAATGGTAGCAAGTCACTCTTGAACATGACACTTTTCCTCCGTACCACATCGGGTTGGGTTGTTTCATTCACCGGTCTCATCGCCATGGTCCTCGCCAAACCATCCACATTTGGGGTAATGCTACCGATCCATCACATCAGTGTCGTTATATGTTCAAGAGGGGTCATTCTGAAAGTGTCAACCGTGTCCCATCCACTGCCATACATTATCTTTCATCCATTCATGATCGCCACCCTGAATCATATGTCACAGTTTGTTTTTACTTCCACTAAAATCATTAGCTCCGTTCCATGTCATTGATGTGGGATTCATTAAGGCCCTCCTTTGACGGATCGCTTCTTGTCGACTTCAGCTCATTATCCAAGAAGTTGATCTAGGAACACCCCCCCCAGTACTTTGAAGCTTGCATGCCTCAATGGCAAGTTTCTCACTTCCGGCGACAGGTATACATCAATGACCTTCGACCAGAAGATTTTGCGTGGCGTTCGACGCCAAGTCCTTTATTCACGCCACGTGAATTGTACTGCAGTACCTTGAGGGTCATCGTCATTATTGGTGATTCCTCTCGCGCTTGTTAACGGATTTCATTATTGACCGGTAATCAAGCGATGTCTTTCCATGTTCGACTTCAGCGAAATTCTCACATGGATCGACTTGTACTTAGAGTGAATATCGAATGAGTTTGAAGACCCCGGATCTAGTTTCATCCATCCGGGCTGCGATATATATTCAGGAAATATAAAAGCATTTGCCATGTACATCTTTGCAGTAGATGATCATCCTATTCAAAGGATGATAATTTCAGCAGAAAATTATCAGTCTATCTTCAGACGATCGTCTGTCATATGTACCAAAATGTATTTATAAAAGCTGAGCATGGGAATGCCCGCCTCAGCTAGATCATGAAAATAGAATGAAAAATAATGTATTGTATTGTATTGTATTACAGGGCTCCTCTTCAGCACTGGAACGAACTTCGGACCCTCTAGATAAAGCATTTCACCCGATAAACGGCCTCATACTTTAGGGGGCAACTGTTATAGACATTTTTGTGCCTCGCATCATGGAGCATGAAATGTCAATAATTACAGGGATCCTCAGTCCCTAAACATGTTGTTCTTACCCCTAAAAGAACAAGGTCATCAAACAACAGCACTTCCAATCAGTTCTCCACCTGAAAACACTTCAAAACAGGCTATTTTTGGATCATGTCAGCTGCTCCACTGAGCATCTGCGCTGGAATGCAACTGCTCCTCCTTGTACCTGTGCTGGAAGTCAAATCTAATGAAGGCTACCTGCGCTGGGCAAGATTGGCCAAGTGGCACAGTCATTCTGCAAGGTGTCAACTGCCCAGGAAGCTTCCAAACTGACACTTGGTTCATGAGATTCACCCTGTGATGAGTAAGAGGTACTTGATCACCATGTGTAAGCAAGGATCTCCAAGTGGACTCAAGAACTGAAGATTAACTAAAGAGGGAGAGGACACTAGTCAGCTCTATGCCAGCCTCAAGCTGACTCATCCTCTCTTCTCTCCTATATATAGAGCTCTTCTATGAGGTCTAAGGAGGCTGGAATTTTGTGTTAAGCAAGGAGGTGCTGTTGGATTACAGTTAGAACTATTGGGTGATTGTTTTACTAGAGGTGAAGAGGAGAGTTCTTGCTGCTGGGGAGGTGCTGCTGGATTGGAGCCATCATTGGTTGTAACCTTCTCAGAACCCTGTTACTTCTATCAATAAAGTTTTGCATGTTCTCCTATATACTTGTATTGCATTGATGTATTGTATTTACATGTATATTTGATTCACTCTAATCCATGCATCAGTTATGAGTACTTGTATCTTGTAGTTTCCTCTCTTGTTTTGTGCAGGATCTGTGTGTAGCTGGACCGGCAAAGAGAGCAAGGAGCTGGGAACAAGAGACAAAGAGAGAGGATAAGGATCGACTAAGCGAAAGACACCAGGTTGGTTAATCCTTTCTTCCTTCTCTCTGTACTTTCATAAAGGAAAACATCAAAGCTTTACTTTCAGTTGTTGCTAAAGACTGTCACCTTTAGAGTAGGGATAGGGTCATCCGCATCGGATACTTTTCCCCACAACATTCTTGCTCCTCGATGTCTACCTGCATTTAAAGTTTAAGTTGTGATTTGAGTGCAGGAATGGGCTTTAGCTGCTCGATTTGACTTTCTGGGGGGCTCATTAATTCTTAGCTTCTTCGAGCCACTAAAATATCTTCGGCTGATACTCTTTGGCTTATTTTTGTCCAGTGATACTCTTTGGCAAGATCTGGACTGCTGATCTGATGTGCTACAGGTCTAATCACTAATAAATGGCCGCTGTTCGGCCTCTGTATCTTCTGAAATTGTTTTCTGGTCCTTTCGGTATGCTCTGTGAAGAAAACAGATCATTTTTGTGCCTTTTCGGGCTTCCCGGGGCCGCACGGTAAGAAGATTCCTTAAATATTCCCTGAAGATTCTCCATTTTGGCCTAAAAAATCCCGTGATGAGCGATTTGCGCTAGGCACAAATCGCTCATCAAAAACTGCCTCCAAATTGGATTCCGGGGCTCCGAAGTGCGACTTTCATGCCTCTGCACCCAAAAAAGTGCTAATGACGTCATCATGATGTGACATTGTACGGCGAGTGATGTCAGCATGACGAAGTGGTGGGATGACGTCAGCATGACATCGTCATGTACGGACGATGATGATCCAGGTGGATGTTGGTGGCCACCCACCTATCCCATTTGGACCCCCACAACTGTCTCTTTCAGCTTTTTCAGTTTCCTAAATTGTAGCACAACTTACTATTTTTAGCAGTTTTTCGGGTCCTGAACTTCCGGAGCCGTTTTGAGGCCCTAAACGACGTTTTTTTGGGAATCTGGGGGCAACATGGGTCTATAGACCGATGTTTCCCTTCCCAAAGTGGTAGTACTCGGATAGATCTTTCTAACGAGATATCGTACGCGTCAAACGGAGATCGTATGCCAAAGTTACGACCCCGGGAAATTGATGTACCAATTTACCCAAACGGGGCCCACAATTTGGCGTTTCATCTTCTAGGGTTAGGTTTCAGGATGTGAAGGGTTTTCCATTGTTTCTCAACAATAAATAGGCCTTCGAGCCTCATTGTAATACAGTTCGGAACAGTTCAGAGGCATGTAGCCGCCACATCTCTTCTCAGAGATAAGCTACCATCGCCCTAGCTGGTTTCTTTCCATTTCTGTTTGTAAACATATTTCAGTATTTTACAGTAATGAAATGAAGTATTATTTCCGCTGCATCTCTGTTTTTATGGTTATCGCATCTCTGTATTTATGGTTATCTCTGTAATCTATTGCGTTCCTGTTTAAATCCGGATCAGTGGTATCAGAGCGGTCTGCTTTTTCTCTGTTTTTCTTTGCATGTCCCCAACGAGGTCGGGATATAAGGAGTTAGGGCTTGAACTGGTCGAACCTTTGCAAGACCAGCCTCGCAAATCCCGACGGCCTCCCATGGCGGATGAGAAGAAAGACGAGGGGGCAGGAGATCCTATCAAAATCTTGCTCGAAGAAGCGCTCGAGCGGCAAAGGAACGCGATGATGGATAGCTTTGCGCAGATCCTTCAGCGGCTACCCAGAGGCGACGCATCGACTTCCAACAGCGACTCTGGAAATGCCACACCCTTCAAGGTACAAGTCAATTTTGAAATCCCCATCTTCGAGGGTAAAATAGACGCAGATGCCGTAGATAAATGGTTAAATCTGCTAGATGGGTATTTTTCTGTTCATGAATTTTCGAGTCGGGAAAAGATTGTTTTCGCTCTTCTCAAAGCAGCCCCCCACGTCAAGGACTGGTGGGAAACCTACTGCGAGCAGAAGGATGAAAGTACAGGCTCACTATTTTCGGCCACACCCACTTGGAATGACTTTCGGGATGCCATCAAGGAGCAGTACTACCCTGTCGGAAGCTATGAGGACAAATACATCAAATGGACCACACTGCGGCAGGGACGAGACCAAGATGTGCCGGAGTTCACTAACATTTTTCATACCCTTCGCACACAGTTGGGTATCAAAGATTCTGAGCTGCATCTGGTACTCAAATACCGCGGCTGCCTACACAAATACATCCAGGAAGAGATGGTGTTCTTGAACATCTCCTCACTCGGCACAGCATACCGATACGCTGTCAAAATCGAGCAAAAGTTCAAACAGAAGAAGCGAGACTTTGGATCTGCAAATCCGAAGCCCAAAGGACAAAGCCAAGGCGGGGTGACCCAAGACAACCCGTCAAGGCCGCAAGAAAAGAACAACACCACGAAGCCGAGGAAGGACACAGGAAAGTGGTGTGAGTTCCACAAGAGTCCCACTCATAACACAAGTGAGTGTCGGACCAAGCAGTCGTTGGTGGCTGAGTTGAAGGCTTCCGAATCAGATGCATGTTCTGACCCTGAGCCAGAACCCGACAAGGGTAATGGAAAAGGGAAGCAGATCATTGATGCGGATCCCAGCGCCACTGTTGCCACTGCCAAGATCCAGAAAGATGAGCCCACAGATCCAGAAGAGGGGGAGCGTCTTTTCCACTCACAGATGTGGGTGAAGGGTTCGCCGCTACAATTCATTGTCGACAGTGGCAGCCAAAAGAACCTCATTTCAGCAGAGGTCGTGAAGCGGTTGGGCCTACCGACTACACCACACCCACAGCCGTACAGTATCGGGTGGCTTCATGAAGGACGAGATCTCAAAGTTCGCCAGCAGTGCCGCCTTCCCTACAGTATCAAACCATTCACAGACGAGGTATTGTGTGATGTTACACCTCTGGATGTTTGCGATGTATTATTAGGCCAACCATACTTGTGGAGGCGACATGCTGTGTATGAGTCAAGGCCTCGTGCTGTCATTATTTCTTTGAATAATTCATTATACAGGATACCAGAGGTAGCCCCACCTACTGCCACATCCTTGATCACTACCAAGAAAGGCAGCAAGCTCATATCACAGACCAGGAAATTCATCTGTCTGGTTCACTCCCAAAATAAGGGGAAGATCGTTGCTACATCCATGACCCCTGCAAAGGGTTCCTACACACAGCAGCAGCAACAAAGGGATACAGTCATGACAGAACACAGCAACAACTTCTCCTCACCCACAGGGGTACCACATAAGTTTCAGGTGGGCGACAAAGTTTGGTTACATCTGCAGAAAGAACACCTCACAAGAGCCCATCAGAAGCTCCGACCACTCCGACATGGTCCTCACAGCAGTACCAAGGCTACGGGCAACAATGCTTCGAAGCACAGCATTCCTCCATTCCTTGGCTTGCATCGAGTGTTCAATGTGGACCGTCGTCGACCATGCTTCCCACCATCACTGGACACATCAGAGATTGCAGGACAAGTTCAGCAGATGGAGGAACTCAACGCAATGGGGACCATTGCTTCCTAAGGGGGGAGGAATGATCCAGGTGGATGTTGGTGGCCACCCACCTATCCCATTTGGACCCCCACAACTGTCTCTTTCAGCTTTTTCAGTTTCCTAAATTGTAGCACAACTTACTATTTTTAGCAGTTTTTCGGGTCCTGAACTTCCGGAGCCGTTTTGAGGCCCTAAACGACGTTTTTTTGGGAATCTGGGGGCAACATGGGTCTATAGACCGATGTTGCCCTTCCCAAAGTGGTAGTACTCGGATAGATCTTTCTAACGAGCTATCGTACGCGTCAAACGGAGATCGTATGCCAAAGTTACGACCCCGGGAAATTGATGTACCAATTTACCCAAACGGGGCCCACAATTTGGCGTTTCATCTTCTAGGGTTAGGTTTCAGGATGTGAAGGGTTTTCCATTGTTTCTCAACAATAAATAGGCCTTCGAGCCTCATTGTAATACAGTTCGGAACAGTTCAGAGGCATGTAGCCGCCACATCTCTTCTCAGAGATAAGCTACCATCGCCCTAGCTGGTTTCTTTCCATTTCTGTTTGTAAACATATTTCAGTATTTTACAGTAATGAAATGAAGTATTATTTCCGCTGCATCTCTGTTTTTATGGTTATCGCATCTCTGTATTTATGGTTATCTCTGTAATCTATTGCGTTCCTGTTTAAATCCGGATCAGATGATGTGGCAGGTACGGTGGCAGGGACGCGCGACAGTGACGTGGCAGGAGGCCACGCAGGCAGGTGACGCGACATGTGACTGGGTAGGGGGGTGACTCAGCAGGTGACGTAGGGTGTGACGTGGGCATGTGACGTCACTGGGCAGGGCGGTAAGCGGTATGTGGCACACCGTTTTTTGGGGATGGAGGTTTCGGAGGGAGGGGCTCCGCCACAGCCCGGCGCTCGACGCGTGGCGGGAGTACGGCGGTAATACCGCCCATCTCCTAGACGCTAAGGTTCGGGCGGTTCAAGGATGGGGCGGCCTGCCCACCGTCGATCTACGGGGCTGTGGATCGGACAGCTGGCGGCGAACGCGAAGGGCGGTGGGTTTAGTGCGGGGTATATGCGGAGTATATTCGTTTTTTAATATTTGCGCGGGTGGGTTAAAAACTTAGGGAAACGGCTTTATGTGGATTTTACAGGCGCGGGCTTAATACTTATGCCCAGAAACTTTGAGTTAGGGGCGGAATATGGGTTTTTTACAGCGTTAGGGTGAAATTTTACAAGGGGAAAGGTGAAAACATGGGTTTTTGGGGGGTTTTTAGGGTTAAGGGAGAGGTTACTAGCTTACCAGATGTCAACTAGTTCCTTAATGACTCGGATGGGCTAAAAACAGCCCCAGATGGACTGTGATTTCCCGGACTTATAGAGAATATGGCTATATTGCCAGGGAGGGGTATTTACAAAGGGGAGTTTATATACATTATTTTAATAGGGGAAGGGAAAAACTGATAGGGAGTTATATAATAAAGTTAAAAGTTAATATGGAGATGAAAAGAGGGCACTAAGGTGTGAGACCTTATGCCATTTTGGGGAAAATAAGGCTCACAGATGATGAGTGAGCAGTCCTTGAGTGAAGGAGATCCTGACCAAGGAAAATATCATGGAAATGATGAAACTGAGAGGCTCAAGCAGATCTTGACCTCTTGGGGGATGTTAGTAAGTGACTTTGGGGTGATGAGAAGAAAGGGGAGGTTAGTGAATCTCCAGCTTGAGTACCTCCTTTGAATACAAAACTGCCTGATAACTGTGATCTGAAAAGATAAGACATTGTGAGATACAAAATTGATCACCAATCATGATTCTGCCACATCAAAGCTACCTACCCAGCCTACTGTCCTAACATTTTTTCTTCTTTTTGTTTTGGGTGCACTTAGACTTGCAGACCCATCCTTACAATTTTTCCTTTTTTCTATTTTCCTATCTAAATCTACACTTGTTTCTGCCAGGGCCCAGATTAAACAGTTGGGTCCCTTTGATTCTCTACCTATCTACAAATCTGCCAAGATTAAACTGTTTGGACAGATATCATTCTCTATATTCTACAACAAGAAATTGAAACCTAGGGAGACCAAGATTAGACTGTTTGGACTTCCCTAAAATGAAGAACTCTTCAAAACTGGGACAACAACTCAAAATGGAATCACAGCAGTGACATTTGGACTGACACACTCTCATGGTATCTTCTCGAAATATGGAACACTGCAGCTTGCCAAGTATGACATATTTGGCATGTAAAAATGTCAATCATGAAAGATGATACCCTGTTGCAACAGGAGGCTAACACAAAGTCATCCCATACAAATGGAACTCCTTTCCATAGCAAACACATAAATCCTTTAGTGATCTCAGCATAATTCGCTATAAACCTTCTTAAGAAATTAACCTTCCCCTGAATACTTTGAAGTTGTCGAATAGAGGACGGGGGAGGCAACTAAATTATTGCCTCTACCTTGAAGGGATCAACTTGAATCCTTTCAATTGACATAATGAACCCTAATAACCAACCAGATGTAATTGCAAAAATGCACTTATTTGGATTCAACCGGATCTGGTAAAATCGACATCGTTCAAAAACCAATTGAAGGTGACTAGGATGATCGATTCTCTTTCGAGAACGAGAAGCTAAATCGTCCAAGTATGTTTTGATGATATGCTTGATGTCGTAGGGAAGCAGGAAAAACGATGGCGGCATTCCTAGGTTAGGGTTTCTGAGCAACTGTTACAGACCCAGAGCTGGAAGCGAATAGATCGAGGCTAGCGGTTTTACTCATAAGGGTACAAGAACTGACCCTCCAGATGGTCAACGAGGGGTCCATTAGGACCCCTACCTTTAAACAAATAGTTATGCAGAAGCAGAACCAGACAGCGCAGGAAGGATTCAGAATCTCAGGATATGACAGGCTCAAGTAGAACAGTGGGAAAAATAAGGAGAAAAAATAAGTAGAAGTCAGAGAGCCCAGCAGCAACCCAGAAATCAAAGGAAAATGAAATGAGGGTTTGGAGAACAGTGGAAAAAATGACACTACAGGACAAAAACTTACAGTAAATAATGAAAAAAATTCAAAGGAAAAGGGGGAACATAAGGAAGGCTCCCAGGGGAAAGAAGAAACGGAATGTGAAACCAGCTCGAACCCCAGTAGCAACCCAACAGTAAGCGGAATCTGCAAACCTAAAAAAGCAGATACCCTAAGAGTTGTCATAATAGATCCGGAGATTCAAGAATATCGAGAGCACATGGCAGAGCATGCAGTCATTTTCAAGTTTATGGGCTTGTGGCCAACTGAAAGAGCATTATGTCAATGGATACGACAGCAACGGAAACCCAAAGGTGATGTGAAACTACACTTAGGAGAAAAAGGTTTCTTCACTGTAGTTTTCACCAACCTAGAAGATAAGGATAGAACTTTTGATGGAGGATCGTATTTCTTCGATTCAGCCGATCTCTACATGCGACCATGGAAACCAAATTTTGTTCCAGAAAAAGAAACTTTCACTCAGGTACCAGTGTGGATCCACCTGTTTTCTCTTCCCATAGACTATTGGGGTCTATCAGCTCTTAAACAAATTGGGGATCAGCTGGGCACTTTTATCAAAGCCTCAGAAGCGACCATGCAAAGAAAATACACCTCATGTGCAAGAATCTGTGTGGAAATGGATGTATTAGGTGCTCTACATGAGGGTTTATGGCTAGAGTACAGGGATGAGGATTACTTCCAAGCAATAGACTATGAACAGATTCCTTTTCGCTACCGAAGATGTCATGAGCATGGACATATAATGAGGGAATGCCCCTTGAATAAACAAGAATAAGTTACTAAAAGAGAGCAAGAAAGCAAAGGCAGAGATAACTTTGTTAAACCAAAGATAAGACAAAGAGCCAACCGAAGAAGAACAAACAGAATAGAAACAGAACGAGGTCAACACAGCAACACTTTTGAAATCTTAGAGTTAGATATAGACTCATAGGATTTGAATAAAGTTCTAACTTTAAATGAAGGGCTAACAGAAAAAGCCCAGCAAACTATAAAAGAAGCAGAGAAAGCCATTATTAGCAAAGAAGTCCAAATGAAGGAACATACAGAAGAGCCAGAGGAGGATGCATACATGCTAACCAATGATGGAGGAAGTGACGACTTAGAGTTGGAGGAGGTTCTAGCATAGGAAGGGATGAACCTACCAGTCATGGCCGAGAACTGGAAAGCTTGAGGTATAGAAAATGTACCGGAAGAAGAGATCAGGAAGGTCAATGATTTACTTATAGCAAGGCAGAAAGTGGAGTTAGAAAGGCAAAGTAGAAAGTTAGGTATAGAAAAAGGAGCTGGGAACCAGCCAAAGAGTCTTCTCTGTAACTCAACAAGCTCAAAGAAAAGGAAGAAGAGAGGCCGAAGAACAAGTGGTGAAGTTTTGCAGGAGCTAGGGATAATAATGATAAACTCAAGGAATATGAAGGCTCTAAATGCCTTCCCATCTTACCAATAATTCTTCTAGTTAATTATGAAAATCATTTCATGGAATGCAAGAGGGCTAAACAGCCAAGCAAAGCATAGAATTCTGAAAAGAAAATTTCAGAAAGAAAAACCAGACATCATATTCATTCAGGAAACTAAATGCGGCATTACTAGCATGGCCAACATCAGTAAGAAGCTCGGCAATCACATAGATTATATGGAAGTAGAAAGTCAGGGTCGAGAAGGAGGTTTAGTCACTTTGTGGGACTCGAGGATGATTCAAGTCCTCTCAGCAGAAGCAACCAGAACATTCATAGCCGTGGAAGCCCCACCCACAGGTAACTCTGAATCCTTCCTATGCACAAATGTTTATGGACCGCAGAAGATAGAGGATAAAATAACCTTTTTGAGTTCTCTGTTAAGTTTGATTTCTAGGCATCCATATTCCAAATGAATTAAGGGGGGTGACTTTAACATGATAACTACCCTTCTAGAGAAGAAAGGGGGAATAAGAAAACTCAGTAAGGATGTGGAATTATTTACAAATTTCATTAACAATGCTAAACTGGTGGATATCCCAGCAAAGAGTGGCACTTTCACATGGAATAACAGACGAGCTGGCGATAGGCTGATTGCCTCTCATTTGGATAGATTCCTCATTTCTGAGAGCATCATTATGGATGGTATTCTAGTTGAATCAGACATCCTTCCAAGTGGAGGATCTGACCATTGGCCAATATCCTTGATAGCAGCTATCCATGGCACTCCAAGGAATAAACCTTTCAGATTCGAGAAATTTTGGCTGGAGCACCCCAACTTCCTCCATCTAGTGGAGAAATGGTGATCTGAATCTGTGATTGGAAGGGGATCCAAAATGTTTAATCTTCAGAAGAAATTAAAGTACACTAAATCCAAAATAAAAGAATGGAATATCACGGAGTTTCGAGATATTTTTAAGGAGAAAACCTTAATAGAAGATAAACTAGAACAAATACACAAAGCTTGGGCTTCAGGGCACAATAGTGAGGAGTCCGTAGAGTAGGAAAAAGCTCCAACTCATCAGTGGCATACACGCTGTCAGTAGGAAGAAATTCTTTGGAAGCAAAAATCCAGAATTCGGTGGCTAAAAGAGGGAGAGCAGAATACCAAATTTTTTCACAGATCTGCTCTAGATTACAGGAGTGCGAATAAAATACTAGAACTCAAGGATGAGAATGGGGAAACTTTAAAAAATCAGCAAGACATAGCGGGTTTACTCAGTAGGCATTTCAGCATTATTGCCCAGGAACCGCAAGAAAACAGAGAGGATGCTATAAAGGAGCTCATTATGGCCATTCCCAAAACGATCACCAACGATCAAAACTCAGCCCTTAGAAGAGAAATTTCCCTAGAGGAAGTGGAAGAAGCAGTCAGAAGCATGCCAAGTGATAAGGCCCCTGGACCGGATGGTTTCACCATTAATTTTTACAAAGCTTGTTGGAACCTAGTGAAACATGAAGTTTGGGAAGTTGTAGAGGACTCTAGGCAATCTGGATCCATCCTCAAATCTCTTAACTCCACCTTTATAGCACTTATCCCAAAGATGGAAGAAGAAAACACTCCTGAGAAGTTTAGACCAATTGCTCTATGTAATGTCATTTATAAAATCATATCAAAAGTTATAGCTAATAGACTGAAGCCAATTCTTCCTAGCCTCATTTCAAAAGAGCATTTGGGGTATGTCGAAGGGAGACAGATCTTAGACAATATTCTACTAGCTCAAGAAATGGTTCGCACTCTTCAAACTAGAAAATTAGCAGGGATGTTAATGCAGCTTGATCTATCGAAAGCCTATGATAAGGTCAGCTGGCAATATCTAGAAGCCATTCTAAAAGCCTTCGTTTTTTGCAAGAAATGGATCAATTGGATTCTAGCCCTTATTAAATCCTCCAGGTTCTTGATCCTTGTCAATGGATCCCCCTCTGAACCCTTTTCATCCACTCGTGGAATTAGACAAGGAGACCCTCTCTCCCCCTTCCTATTCGTAATCCTCATGGAAGGACTCAGCAGACTCATAGCCAAAGCAAAAAGAGAAGGGAAGATCAAGGGACTTCTGCCTCTCCAATCCATTCCAGCTACCACACACCAAAAATTTGTGGATGATACGATGTTACATGGAACCCCTATGGTGAAAGAGGCTCTAGCGTTTAAGAAAATCCTTGATCTATTCAGCAAGGCGTCAGGAATGGAAATTAATTTTTCCAAGTCCATGATTTTTTTCTTTCACACCCATCCAACTATTCAGAAGCATCTCTCTAATTTACTTGGTTTCAGAAAAGGATGTCTACCATCAAGATATTTAGGAGCACCTCTAACACTCAAACCCTGGCAAAAAGTGCACTGGGAGAAAATCTTGGCTAACCTGGAGAAAAGGTGTAAGCACTGGACGCACAGGGCACTTAATTTTGCTGGGAGATTAGTCCTCACCAAGGCAGTTCTGCAGGCTATCCCGCAGTACTTACTCTCCATGCTGCCGTCCCCCAAGGGCATCCTTCAACAAATTAGAACAATCCAAAGATCCTTTTTATGGAACGGAAATGGGGAAAAGAAAAAATGGGCGCTTGTGGCATGGCACAAACTCTGCAAACCGAAAAGTTTGGGAGGCCTAAATCTGGTGGATCCTTCAATCATCAACATGACTTGTGGAGCAAAACTCTGGTGGAGATGGATAAAAGAGCCCAATCTTCCCTGGGCAAGACACTGGAAAGAGAAATATACCCCAGAGTGCAACAATCAGGATCTTATTAGACTTCAGGAGGTTCCTGAGGGTTCCCCCATATGGAATCTTGCTAGGAAAAATCGCAACTTGGTGC
This sequence comes from Pinus tabuliformis, assembly GCA_031772625.1. Classification (NCBI taxonomy): domain Eukaryota; kingdom Viridiplantae; phylum Streptophyta; class Pinopsida; order Pinales; family Pinaceae; genus Pinus; species Pinus tabuliformis. Next base: position 1,000,230,286 of record CM062813.1, on the reverse strand, counting down.
AGGAAAACAGTTTTTGGGAAATTTGAAATGGGCATTCAGCTCTTTTTTGGGAAGATGCTTGGTAGCAACTCCCAAAACTGGAAAAGCCAGAGCTCGCTCTTCTCAAGCAGAAATGCCAAAACGAAGGCCGATACAGAGTCCAACATTACTGGAACCAGAACAGCAGGGATCCTAACTGGAGAGAATGGATAAACTTCAACTTCGACAATAACAATGGGGAAAACGACAGCACAAAGCATCTAATTGATCAACTACTCAAAAGGAAGATAAGAAATACGGAAGAAAAGGACCAGCTCAGATGGGGAATGAAAGGCAGCGGTAACTTCTCACTCAAGGAAGCCAGGGAACTGATAGAAAATGCAGAGCAAAGGGAGGTAATTCCTTGGAGTCATAAAGTGTGGGACAACTTGTTTTGGCCAAAAATCAAAACGTTCCTCTGGCTTTTAATGAGGAAAAAAACCTTAACGTGGGAAAATCTACGCAACAAAGGTTTTCATGGGCCCTCCAGATGCCCAATGTGCCTGGTAGAGGAAGAAACAATAAACCATTTATTTAATTCCTGTGACTGGGCCTGTCATTTATGGAATTGGGTGGAGGGCATTCTGCTAAATTCTAACAGAAATAGGGAGTCCATCCAAGATACCATACAAAATTGGTAGAGAAATTACTCAAAGAATCCCAGAGTCAACAACATTTGGAAAGTTATGCCAGGTTTCTTAACATGGACCATATGGAAGGAGCGTAACAGGAGAATTTTCCAAGATGAATACAGAAACACAGAGCATTCCATAGATACTATTATGATAAATATCAGACAGTTAATTCAAGCAAAATGCAAAGCGGAAACTAATGAGAAGCCTTCGTCTAGCGACTTACGCATTTTAAAACTCTTCCAGCTGGACATCAACCAGAGCATGCCCACATCGAGATGCCAGCAGAACCCAAATTCTGAGTCCAACAGTTGGAAATATCCGCCGGTTGGTTGTCTGAAGTTGAATTTTGATGGCGCGTCCAGAGGTAACCCTGGAATGGCAGGTATAGGAGGCATCATAAGAAACCATGAAGGAGACATTCTTCATATTTACTGCAAAGCTCTGGGAGAAGGGACGAACAATGAAATGGAGTTTGCAGCCTTAGAACAGGGGCTACGGATTCTAAAAGACATGCAGAATTGTACAGTGGTGGTGGAAGGCGACTCAGCCCTGGTAATTTCTGTGGCAAAGAAAATCTATGGCGGAACCAAAGCGAGCAAAGCAACGAAACATTGGAGATTAGCAAAGGTGACGGAAAACATAGCCGAGTTAATCAGCGGAATGAGAGGGTTGGTCTTCCAGGCGGTGAGACGTAAGGCGAATGCGATAGCGGACCACCTAGCAAATCATGGCATCGACAACCAAAACAGGGGATGGGACAGCTGTTGGCAGCATCTGAACTATCCAGACCTAAAGGAGAAATGCATCCAGCTTGCCAAACAAGACATGGATAATGCCAACCGGGCTTAACCGGAAGGCGTTCGGCTTCCGTGTTATTCTATGATGGGACACGCTGGAGTTGCTACAGACATTAAAAGTTAGCAGAGGGCAGAAGGACTGGTATTTCCGATGCTTTTATGGCAACAGAAGGGGAATAAAGGAAACAAATCTAAAATGATGAGCCGAAACAATCACCACCTCTACCACATCAAGTTAGCGGACACTTGGCACACTCAGGTTAGAGAGAGAAGAGATAACATTTATGTCGAGGTTTTGATACATCACATGGAAAACACAGCTCTATGCAGTAACAATTATGTTAGTACCTCCACGTCGTTTCGGGAGGATCGGATAGGCATGGGTAATATCCTCCAGAACAATTATTTAACAGTGAGTAGAGGCAGAGGCACCATCAGCATTTTTCAGTGCATCGTTCCGGTACATTTTCTTTCAGCTCTCTACGCCTGTTCTCACGTCGCAAGCGTTAAGCTCAGTATGGAAGGTGATGGCTGCCGCAGCATTGCTGCGAACATGGAGCTCAAGACAGCGAGGGAAATGTACGAGACCAGAACCGCGTCGAAGAACAAATGCAAATTGTCTGACCTGGAGGCTTCTGTGAAGGAAGAAGAGCGAAAGCGGTCTGAGGAAGATATAGCGCAGGAGGTTGATTGGCTTCAGGATCCTGGAACAGTAACCAAACGCGCCACTCAGTTTGTGCGCACTCAGGCGGAAAGCTGGCGAGTAAAAACCCTGCTGGCGCATGCTTTGGAATCTAGGGAAGATAGTAAGAAGCTGCCTCAAAGTGACCAGTTCATCCCTGAGGCCCAGATGAAAAGTTTATATGGAATTTATGAAGCTCTGGACTTCAAGATCACTGCGGTGCATGAGGTAGTAGATTCTCTGTCCAAGAAGATGACGGTGCTTATTAAGCTCCTCAGGCAGACGCTAAGTCCAGAAGCTCGGCAGACTGGCGAACCGCAGCAAGAGAATCAGGCGGAATGTCGTAGCTATCAATCCCTGCAAGCGAGAGTGGACAGCCATGTTCTGGATCAGGCCTTGGACACAGCGAGCAGGTTCGGGATGCCCCCTCAGTAATTCAGTGTTGATGTTAATTCTCATTTGTCTTAACCGGCTGTTCATCTGTCTTGACCGGTATTTTGGTCTCCCTAAGATCTGGGGTGTTGTCATTTCCATAGTTTCTACCTGTTGAAGGGTGGCGATCTTCAATTCTCCCTCTCTTATTCTCAGGCGAAGTTAGATAGAAGATTTAGCCACCCTGCGTGGTGTGCAGATAATAGTTTTTGGTTAAAGTGTATGGAAATTATGGTTTCTGGCTTGCTATCTTCAGGCCTCGATCTACTATGGCAGATTTTTTGTACTATATTTTTACCTTATTAATATAATCTTCTGACTTACAAAAAAAAAGATATGCTTGATGTCGTGCAAAGCATATGACATGGCCCACTGGAAGGTAGCTCCAGCGTTTTTAAGACCAAAAGGCATCTTCTTGTATGCAAAGGTAACCCAGTGACATATAAAAGTGGTCTTGTGCTAATCTTCAGGATGGGTAGGGATATGATTATAACCGGAAAATCTTTCCATGAAGGAGAAAATATCATTACCCACACATTCATCAATTATCTGATCAATAAATGACATGGGGTAATTATGTTTGGAACATGCTTTGTTTAGGTCTCTAAAATATATGCATACTCAGATTGTTCCTTTCTTTTTATCAATTAGAACTGGATTAGAAACCTAATCCGTAAGAGGAACAGGGTATATAAAACCCACCTTGAGCAACTTCTCTACTTCAGTTTTAATAGTTGCTGCTTTCCTAGGATTAATCGGCCAAAGCTTCTGACGAATCGGCTTGGCATTTTCATACGTCTTGATCTCATGTTGAACTATGGATGGGTCAATACCAGGCATTTATTCGTAAGACTAAGCGAATACATCTCGAAACTCTTTAAAAAGGTCAGTGTAAATTTGAGTTTCCTCACAAGAACATTCAGCTCTGATGAAGAGATTCTCGTTCACATTAGGGTTCCTAGAGATTTTTATAGGTATTGTTTTTTAAATCACCGACATATTACCTTTGTCACGAATGTGTGCTGGAGCCAAAGGATTTGATACCTTACAAATATCACTAGTAAATATCTCGGAGAACCTAGATTCAACTTCCTGCAATGGAGGAAGAAAATATGAACGATGGTGTAAGTCTTCCCAAGGTTGATCTACACCCATCGTTGCTTCTAATATTGCTTCTTTATATGGAAAAACTATATCTAAGCAATCCATAGTGGAGGTAGAATCAAGGGTCCAAGCTAGGGCCAAATCACCATCTAACTCCTCCTCAAAGAAAGGAGTAGAATGGTTGTCTGCAAATTTGACGATAAACTAATATATAAGGTCTGCTGCAGACATAGGAAATTCAATTGCACCAACTTGTCCTTCATCTAATGTGGTCATAGGTGAAGGCAAGGTCCAAGGGTCTGAAAAATAACGAGTTAGGAGGAACTCTTTCCGTGAAGACTCTTTGGATGATGAAATGACATTGATTCTAGTAATAGGAGAGGGAAAATCAAATGTACCCATCAATGAAGAATACATCCCAACTCCCAGATTCTCAATAGTCAGATGGGGGTTATCCACTAAGGTAATAGTAGAATGTGAAGTTGCTCCAGGATCAACTGGATAATAATCCAATTGATCAACCTTAACAATTTTCCACTCATGAGGAATGCAAATGACATGAAACAGAGTCGAAACAACGGCATCCATTTCATAAATCCAGTTCTGTCCTAAGAGGAGATTATAATCTAAGTTAGCATCAATGACTTCTACTTCAATATTAATGACCTTTCCCCCAGCGCATATAGGAAAGGCTGAGATAATCCCATGCGGCCTATGAGAATTCCCATCAAATGCTGTCAGGATGGTAGGTGAAGGAACAACTGAAGGAGATCCAATGGCTTTCCAGCATGATATAGACATTACAGATGTGGAAGCCCCCTCATCTGCAACAGTTCAAAAAATATTAGTTTTTCGATAAGTAGACTTAATTTGAAAAGCCATATGATGAGGGAGTCGCTTTTTGACATTGAGCATGTCAAAAGTGAGCACTAACACATTATTTGGATCAACTACCCTATCATCAAGAGAAAAGCACTTCATTGAGTTGGAAATGAATGGGGGACCTCTAAAGCGGACATAGCGCATGGACTCTGAGCCAGATCCTCAACAATGGAGTAATTCTGGGCGGCCCTAGCATTAGGGTTGATAATCGTGCATTTCGTGGAACCTTTCGATATCTGAGTTATAGTCTCGATAGAGGGTTGCTCAATATGAAGTGGGTCGGTAGGAGCATATTTGTCCTTGGATGTTTTAGTTTCGCCATAATCATGTGATTGAGTGGCCACATTAACATGAGAACCCATCATGAAAACATTTTATGATTTATCCCCTTCCTGGTTGTCCCTTGCAGGGGTACCAGGATTTGAATTTGCACCGGCAAGCAACTATTTCCCTTGGGGAAAAGAGTTGGTTAACACATCTTGAGAGCTAGAAGACCCTTTCTACATTACCAAGTGCTGATCATATTGAATTTTAGGGCAGAGATGAGTCAAATTGTCTCCGTTGCATAACTTGCATGGAAACTTAAATTTCTTTTTGGACTGCTTTCCACCCTCACCAGCACTATTGCCAGGTTTATTTGTGTCTCCCTCCCCATCCTGGTTCTTCTTTTTACCTTGTCCTTTCTTCTTCCCATTGGAATTTTTATTTTCTTTGGGGTTAGAATATTGGAAGGAGTTAATGGAAGAGCGTTGGGAAGGCAAAGGGTTAGACGGTGTGACCTGATTGGTAGGAGAAAATTGTAAAGATAACTACTACATTTGGCTCAACAGGTTCACCGCATTGGTGTCTATCGATCCCACAATACCATATGCATGGGGACCAGGCTTGGATTTGGATATATCAACCTTAGTCCTAGGAGCATTAGGCAACATTTTCTAAAGAATCCCAAACTGAGAGTAAATCAATTCTAACTGCTGGGCCCGAAAAATAGCTTGCTCTTTAGAATAGACTCCGAACAGAAAGACATCCTTAGAGATCTCAGGTTGTAAGGATTTCAAAAACCATTCGAGACGGTATTCAGGAGGAATTTCAGCTTTAATGAGCTTCTTTCTTCGTCTCCATTCTTGAATATGATCAGAGATGTGAGTTGCTATATTCTAACAGAAATTGGCCAAAAATTCAGTTCTAACATCATAACGAATGGGCCACTGGAAATGGTTTAGGAAAATGTTAGCCAAATACGCTAAAGATGTAAAGTTTCCACCTGGAAACTCTATATACCACTTAGCCACATCACCGGTTAAGGTGCGTTGAAAAGGTCTCAACCTAATCGAGTCATCGATGAGGGAGTTTGATGAGAACCACAAATGGAATGTGGTTACATGGTCACCTGGGTCTTCACCGCCCTTCCCCTCGAACTTTGGAATATTTGATGGGAGTTTGGTTGGGACCGGAGGCCAGGGTGGATTATATTTGATTGGATCATTTTTCAACTTTGTGAGATCTGCCAAATTCAAAGTTGCCAGAAAAGGAAGCCTAGGAGGACCTTGGGGATTCCACCCAGATTGGGCGGAGTTCCCAAAGTTTTGAAAAGATTGGCTTGGATTTTGAAAGGCACCAGGCTACCCGAAGTAACCAACAAAACCCGCTGAACCAAAAGGGGATCCTTATGGTCCAGCAAAACTCGAAGTTTGACCAACTCCCACCAAAAAACCTCCATAACTAGAGAAGTTCCCTCCTAAAGAATTATAAGGAGCCGATAACCCTTGATAAGGATTCCAAGTGGTAGATAAGGGAGGAATACTTCGAAACAAACTAACTGTGGAGTATGGCCTATTCCCTTGTTGGCCGAAAAATGGATTCCTAGTTCCTATGCCACTAACCACAGGGTTAGTCCAACCTTGAAAGGGATTACTGCCTTGACCTATAGAAGAGAAAGGAATAGATCCTGTCATCAGGTTGGAATGTGGTGTATGACCACTTCCAAAATGAAAACCCTGAAATGAAGCCGATCCACTCATCATGGATGTGGAGGCACTAAATGGAACTGACGGAATACCCTGAGAATGGGTGCCAAATGGGAAAAATCTAGAACTAGATGCATTGGCTTGGGAATTTCCACTCGTAGGTGGAATGGAAGTAGACCAAAGTAAGGATGTGCTAGCAATAGACCCAAATAAGGATGAAGAGGGGATGGAAATATTTCCTCCCCCTTGTACTGATGTTGGAGTCTGCATGGTTGTAGCACTGGTGGTAGATGCCATGCTTCCAGCTGTGGTCATCGAAGGTAAGTGCGTGAAATAACATGGACTTGATGGTCTATGCATTGGAGTCCCAACATATAATAATACGTCTGGATGATCAGAAGGTAGAGGAGAATTCAGAGCTGCTAACGACTCTGAGAGTTCTTCTACCTCAATGTTATCTTCTGACTGGAAGAGAACTCGAGAAAGAACTGGGGTGTTCCTCTCTAGCTCTGCGGAAGTACTAGGCCTATCCTAAACACTAATGCCCTCGAGTGGAGGATCAATCTCCGATGCGTCAGCTGCCACGGGGTGAAAACCACTGGCAGTATTGCCTTTGTGCCTTCTAGGAGAAGGCTCTGAACTTGGTGGTGAAAGACCATGAAGTCTTCAAGACCGTCTAGGCGATCGGTCAACCACTTTGAATTTTAATTAAGATCTAATTAAAGACTCAAGAAAAATGAAAGTTAGGACAACTCAGAGGACAAAGCACACACTAAAAATTTCTCTAAAAGATGTCAGCCAATCAAACAACTTTTAAGTATTTCCTCTCCAGGTGATGAGGAACAGATACCAAAAAAAAAGAAAGTTAAGTAGGGGCCTTCCGAAGATAGTCTGGGATAATGAAGGCCCAGGCCTACCAGCGAAGGTATCAAAGGAAGTTATGCTAACCTCCAAACAACAACCTATACTGGTGCAAGCCCCCAAGCTTCGCAAGGGTGCCCTCCAGAAGTATCGTTGAGAGTGACACAACGGCAACCTCATGTGCCACGGGATTCCCCTCCACAACCACCTGTGTAGATCCCTAGGATAAGCAACTAAGGTTACCAACTCATGTCAGAAGCCACTAAGAATAGTCTTGAGGTAAGATCCAACAAGTAGGAGAGGGGGTATCTCTCTTCCTTATCTTCAAAAACCCTCGTGCTTAACTCCCAGTTCTGAAGCTTTCCTAGTCTCCCTAATGCTATTGGATTTGCATTCGTTATTCAGACTTCTATGTTTGACTGTTTAAAGTGGCCTTGGAGATTTTTCTCTCCACACACCTAATCCAAGGCCCTAAATATCCTAAAACTTGTTGGTGTGTCTAAATTGACAATATAAAAAAGTTCTAATATATTTTAATTAGCGCTTGTTTTTAAATGGGTTGTTCTTAAGTCAAGGGATAAACGGAAATGAAACTTGTGGTGTTTATCAATGCAAAAGAAATTAATAAAAACCAAACTGTAATCAAATGCACTTGTTTCCTTATTCGATGAAAAAAAATTTCTACCAGGTTCTAAGGAACTTCTAAGAAAACAATAAATTTCTCTTTTCTTTTCTTTCAACAAGCTTCACACTCACAAAAACAAACAAAAACTATTGGATGCACTAAAAGATGCACAAACTATCCTAATGCAATGAGTATATGGTGATGCAAAAACTTAAGATTACTCTAAAGAAAAGAATGAAAGCATTTTGTTTATCACTTCTAATTAGCCACCTTAGATGTTTAGATAGAATATAAGTTCCTAATGCTCATTTTCGTCCAAACACTAAAAGAAAATCTTAAGACAAACAAAATGCACTCTCATTCGCAAAAAGAAACCAAATCAAAACAAGGCAAAAGAAAGCAAAAACCAAGATTTTAAGGAGTTTTATTTTTCACAAAAGCAAAAAACACAACTTTTCAAAAGCACTCCAAATGCAATTGAAGACTTTGAGACCGAAAAATAGGCAACAAAAACACTTTGTAAGTTATCAACTCAAAATGGGCAAAAACTCAACAAAATAGGTGTTTCAAGATGCCCTGAATGACCAAAAGGGAACAAAAAGAGCTTGGTGACAATGATCAAAAGACCAAGAAAGACAACTTTCAAAATCGTCAATCAACAACTTTCAAAAAGTGAGAAAAGAAAATGGCCACAAGATGCAGTTTTGACACAAAGCAAGAAGATCACAAATATAAAGTTTGTCACAAAGATTGAAACCAATCCTTCTACTCTGGAAGATCAGAACAGCCAAGATTCCCAGAAAGAAATCTCATGCAATCAAGCACAAATGATGACACTTGCAACAAAACAAAAGAAGACCAAAACTTTCCACAACGGGAGAGAATTCAAAACCATAAACTTGCTGCAAAACCAAGGACTGACAACCAAACTTGACTTCTCAGGAAACACTGAGACCAACAGACAAATCTTCTGAGACAGAAAGACTTGAAAAAACCTTGGAAAATTAGGGTATACGTGACTGTGTCAATACACAATTGCATGTATACGCGATTCAGCCCAAAGAAACCTGTGTATACACTGGCTCATATGGGGAAACTTGCGTACATACGCTACTGTAACCTGACAAAACTGCGTATATAACAGTTCACAAGAAAAAACAAAAAAGAGGTCTAAAGAAACTACTTAGACTTAAAGTCTAAGTTCCTATAGGAACAGAAAAATCAGTTACAACAAGAAAACCAATGGCTGAGCCCTGATTGGCTTAAATTAACCCAAACTAGGAACAACAATACTATTGTCCCCAGTGGAGTCGCCAATTCTGTTGAGAGATTATATCCACTAGTGTTTTTGGACAACACCTTAGCATAGCAAGGGTTATCTACAGTTAAAAACAAGCATTCCACACAACTGATACATAAATAAGCGAGCTACATGAAGAGAGGTGCACCTGGGGGTCCTTCATTTGGGTAGATCCAGCCAGGATCCAAACACTCTAGGAGTTCCTCTCGTTCCCTGAACCTGCAAAACAACCAATTCAAAGAAGCATAGCAATATATGGACTAATTATCATATAAAAATCAACTTCATAACTAATTGAAAGATGGTTAATTATACATTGAAACAATTATTCATATGTAGACCATAACAATAACATTATATGCATAAATAATATTGATTTCAGGAACAAGACAAATGTTTCTTTATTGCAGATAACTAAAACAAAGAAAGGAATGATATCACCTAAATCTTCCTCTTGCTAGCTCCAAGCGGAACCATCCTCTAGGTCCGTCCAATCCCAAGTCTTCAAAAGGCTCCTTCCATGAGTCACACAAGGATATTTCAACTAGTGAAATGACATCATAACTTAAGGAAACAAGGGTTTCCTGTAGTGGGGGAAGTGTTGGAAGCACAAGGATCTTCAAACTTGATCACGGATAATCTTAGTAGAGTAATTCTCTCTTTTCTATCCTCCCTTAGGCCTTCCCATTGAAGCCTTTTTATACTTCTCCCAAAGTATTTTTTTAGTTGGGAATTCATTGGGAACAGTTGGGCCATGGGAACTAATAGGTAATCAACAGGTAAAACCCATGATCTCTGCCCAAAATTAAGGATATTTAATTTTTTTAAATGTTTTAAGACATATACGTGGGTTGGGTATACATTGACCCGCATACACATGCATTTAGCTCAGGGAAATGTCGCGTACAAGGAGTAAAACACTGTTTTTTAAGTATTTCGCCCAAGTCTGGAAGGAGGGGTTTCCCTAGGCCATAAATGCAGCATCACAAATATCAAGAGTGAGATTTGGAGCTATAACACTCAAAAATTCATGTAAAATCAAATATCATGATATATGTATTGTAATTGATGCAGGTCACCTTCGACTTCGATACCTCCTGATCACATCGTAAATAATTTCATTCGACATTGGAATTTTTCTGAATTCATGCTTTAGGGGGCAGTTGTTACATATCCATTTGGGCACATCAATCCCATCATCCAGATCAGTGTTTTAGGGCTCATCAAACCCTAATTTCAATTGCTTCATGCCCTAAACAAGTCACCCCTTTGAATGCCTCCTTCCCAGACAGTTTCATAGCTTGAAGACATCCAGAAATAGCCTCTGGAGGGACCAGGATAGGTAAGCCCTTGTAAAGGTGCACTGTAGAGAAGTTGAGTCCACTACTAGGGTGCTTTGTAGAGCACTTAGGCTTCCTTTCACCTGTGTTGGGCGAGATTGAGTGAAATTCACATAGGGCTTGGGGAATATTCTTATCTTTTGGAGTCATATAGAAGGTTCCCTCACTTATCAACTCCTATGAGCTTGAAAATGGATGAGGAATGAGTTAAGGTGCATCCTATCATCTCATCCCTTCCTCCATGGAACTAATTCTAAGTATGGAAGGCCATTCAATGCTACCATTTATGAAAAAACCTCCTTCACCTTCCTATAAATTGACCACTCATCTAAGTGATGAAGGGCTAGATTATGTTGAATTGTAAGGAGATAATGTTTCTATGACATTTGGCTTTGAAGCAAGTACTTTAATGATAAAAGTTTGTCATGATTTTTATGTGATGTGGATGGGATCCAAGCTAGAGGAATGGCTTTGAATGAGACACCAATGGTTGTAATTCCTTCTTCTCTTTAATAAAGTGTTTGAACCTTTCTCCCATATGTTTGTATTGTTTCATAATGCTTATATGTGTGAATTGTATCTGATTCCTTTCACTTATATTCAATAGATCGTGTGCTTTGATCGATTCTTTGTTTTCTGTTGTGTTTATAGGTACTTCTCAAGCATATTAAGTATGAGAAGGAGCGACAAGATTGATACAAAGGAGATGAGAGGAAAGCGGAACTACAAGTAGGTCTTCTCATCTTCTCATATTATCTATTGCTTATAGGAAAAGACAAAAACTTTAAGTTTTTATTCTAGATAGAACTACTTATCTAGGGAATTAGTATTTATTCGTAGATACCAAATTCTCCAAAACACTAGGGATGATATACTCCATAGGGATTACGACTTCCATACCATAGACCAACCTAAAAGGTGTTTGGCCTATGAGCATTTTACAAGTAGTTTTGTATGCCCATAACACTATTGGTACATGCACGTCCCAAGCATTCCACTGTGCGTTGCAAATATTCGTTAGTGTATTCTCCAATATTATTAAAAGCCTCAACCATTCCATTGGCTTGAGGATGATATGGAGTACTCTTCTGATGGTAAACCTAGAACTCTTCCGTTACTGCACTGATCGTCTCATTGAGAAAATGTGTACCGTGATCACTCATCAATACCTTAGCAAAACCAAACCTGGTCAACACATATTCAAAAAAAATATTGTTGTTGTTTCCCCTATATAGTCCTTCACAGGCTATGCCTTTGCCCATCTGGTCAAATATTCAGTCGCAATGATGATATAGTGCGCACCAGTTTTCTTTCCTAGGGGATGAATCAGTCGTACGAAATCAATTTCCCATTTCTCAAATGGATGCAATGATCCCTACACATTCTGTTATCACTGAAAATGCTGTAGTAAAAATTTTTTTAGCTTGGCTTAAAGTCAGGGTATTTTCGCAGCGCCAGAATTCTTTTTAGCAGTTTCGCAGCGCTACCTGTTTGAGTGGTTTCGTAGCGTGCTACGAAACTGGGGATTTGTTTGAGTTTTCAGTGAAGGTCCAAATCCTAGCATGCTTATTGTACAGAGTTCTACTTCCCTCCAGGAATTTTGATGAGAGCAGTGGCAGTATGTTCAAGGAGACACCTTATGATGATGCAGCTATTGTAGGATTGCCATCAAATACATTAAGGGAGTTATCTCTGAATTCTGGCTCATGGGTGATTGTGAAAGATGTACATACTAATGTGGGAGACTTGCAGGAGATTTTGTGTTGAATCCTCTAGACAAAGAATCTATTAAATTTTATAAGTCATAGAGTGTTTGATATTTGGGATTGTCTTTTCACAATCTGTAACTTCTTTCACAAAGCAGGGTGCCACAATGGATTGAAAGATTTGAAAAATATTTATAATAAAGTTCATGTTCCCGTTTGTTGGGTATTGGTGTTCAAAGTTGGATTAGGTAATAAAGGGGCTGCGCTTGCAAATAGCATTTCCAATTGGCTAAATGTGGCACTTCTATCAATTTATGTTAAATCTTCCCCTGCATGCAAGAAGACATGGACATCTTTCTCAAGGGAAGCTTTATGTGACATTACAAATTTTCTTAAGCTTGCTATTCTATCTGCAGTAATGCATTGCTTGGAATACTGGTCTTTTGAAATGCTTGTTCTCTTCTCCGGTTTGTTGCCTAAGCCTTAACTTGAGATATCAGTTCTCTCCATCTGTCTTAGCACTGATGCAGTTGCATATATGATCCCCTTTGGCGTGGGTGCTGCTGTAAGTACACGAGTTTCCAATGAACTAGGAGCTGGACGCTCACGCACTGCACAGTTATCAGTGTGTGTCAGGGTTTGTATGGTAGTCAATGAGGCTCTTATGATAGGATATATTTTATTCTCTATCAGAAATGTATGGGGCTATGCTTATAGCAATGAAGTAGAGGTAGTTGAATGCATTTCAACCATGATGCCACTGCTTGTACCCTCAACATTTATGGATGCCATCCAAGGTGTTCTATCAGGTATTGCTAGAGGATGTGGATGGCAAACGTTGGGTGCCTATGCAAATCTTGGGGCATACTATGTGGTTGGCATGCCTATAGCTGTCATTTTAGCCTTTGCACTGCATGCTGGCGGCAGGGGACCTTCGGCATTTGAGCACCTGTTCTGTTGCTAAGAACATTGCGCTAACGAAGGAAAATCTTATCAAAAATTTATCACTGCTGCACAGAAAAGGATATATGGGAGCACCCAAAAGAAGTTGATCAGGTTTTGGTTAAATATGAGCGCCTTCAAAAATTTTGCATTCATACTCCAAGGTATGCACTTGTGAACAGAGATTACCCCTATTAAGAGTTGAACTACTTTGTGGAGCAAGGGATTTTGTTCAAAACCATGCATAGCGAATTATCAAGCCTTTTGTGGAAAAAACCAGTTTATGGAGATGATCACAATGTCTATGGTTTAGTGGCCAATCTTCTGGCTTATCATATGTTTTCGAGCCTCTTACACTATTATGGAGGATTGAACCCGCGTTATCAAAGGCAAACAGAGCGAAAAGTTGTAGAAGGACAATGGGATTTCCAAGAGCTAAGGCCGCTGCATTACTTGTATCATTTTGTCCGACAATATCCATATGGAGGAGGCGAAGGCAGATATGAAGAATGCAGTTCTGAAAGTGTTCATGTCGAAGGTCGAGGAAGCTAAAAGCCAGAACCTTTATCAATATGAAGGTTGAATCAATTTTGGAAGATTTGTCTTCGGGATTATTAGAGTCTATGAAGAGACACGTCTTTGGTCCCGTGGCAAATTCATGGAATAGCTTAATGTATGGGCGCAAGTGTTTGATGAAACAGACGTAGCTCATTATCATCGTGGCCTAGCTTCATAAGACCTCTTTTTCTACGCAAACAGGTGGCAGGGGTGATCAATAGTCACTGTTGTTATAATGAGACATCTGGCAATTCTGTTTCCAGGAATTCGTTCACTTGAAATAAAGACTCTCATTGGAAATATATACGCTATATATCTATTTGAAGCTATGCAACAAGTTGTGATATGAACCGGTGAATGAAACTGTGATATCTATTATAATAGCTTGATATGTGGGCGCAAGTGTTTGAAGTCACTTCAGGTAGAGTATTTGTTGCTTGGAAGAGATCACAAGGTTGAATACGAGTTGCAAATGAATTGCCTAACAAGACAGTTCCAAGGGCGCGGAGGATTTTTAGAGCATGAGCATGTATCAGAGCAGGAAAAGATGCTCGTCGCTCGAAGATTTGCAAGGAGTGATCAATAGATGGAACAGTTTAGATCTTTTCGACTCCTTCTTCATTTTACATAAGCTCGAGCTCATCATGTCAGCTTGTAGAAGAACTCTGTTAAAGGCTGTCATCCTTGGCAATAGTGCGGTGGGTAAAAAACTTGCTGATGAATTAATATACAAATAAGAGTTTCGTGGCAAGACTGCTACCTCGAGCACATTAGGTTTATTACCAAGATGAAGCAAGGAGATACTTCCAGCAACTTATTAATGTTGTTGATTACTGCCATAGTAGGAGTGTCTACCATAGGGACTTGAAGCCAGAAAATTTGCTTCTGGATACATATGGAAATCTTAAAGTATCAGATTTTGGCCTAAGTGCACTGTCTCAACAAGTCAGGGATGACGGTTTGCTTCACACTACTTGTGGAACACCCAATTATGTTGCTCCTGAGGTCATCAATGATAAAGGTTACGATGGGGCAACTGCAGACTTGTGGTCATGTGCTGTCATCCTATTTGTTTTAATGGCAGGTTACTTGCCTTTTGATGATCCAAACCTTATGACATTGTATAAAAAGATATATAAAGCAGATTTTACGTGCCCTTCATGGTTTTCTTCTGGTGCAAAGAAATTAAGTACAAGGATTTTGGACCCAAACCCTAAGACACGAATTACAGTACCTGAGATTTTAGACAATGAATGGTTCAAGAAAGGTTATAAGCCACCCAAGTTTAATGAAGAAGAAGATGTAAATCTGGATGATGTTGATGCTGTTTTCAATGATTCAGAAGAACATCTTGTTACAGAAAAAAAAGGAAACAAAACCAGAGGTGATGAATGCATTTGAACTTATCTCCATGTCCCAGGGTCTCAATCTTGGCAATCTCTTTGAAATGGACATGGGTATGGTTAAGCGAGAAACGAGGTTTGCATCTAAACGCCCTGCAAACGAGATAGTATCAAAAATTGAGGAAGCTGCAAAGCCTCTTGGATTCAATGTGCAAAAGAGAAATTACAAGATGAAGATGCAAGGTTCAAAGACTGGAAGAAAGGGTCATTTGAATGTAGCTACAGAGGTATTTGAAGTAGCTCCTTCTCTTTTTATGGTTGAAGTCCGCAAGGCTGGAGGTGATACCTTGGTATTTCACAAGTTTTACAAGAACCTTTCGGCAGGCCTAAAAGTATCTCCAGAAAGCAGAGGAATCCGGGCATGCTGTTTGAGTTTGTTTTTAGGAAAAGCTATTGACATTGAAGCCTGACAGCTAAACAGGATTATTTGCAAATTGTTGTTCATTTGTTGGAATGAGGAAGATCATTAATAAATGTAGCACAGTGTTAGCAGAAAAGCAGTGAGGGGGACTGTGTTTTTAAATCACACAGCAGTTTCGTAGCGCGCTACGAAACCGCTGTAGGTGATGATTTAAAGCGCAGGGCAGCTAGTGTGATACTGTGAGCAGCTAGACTGCTGTAGGTGATGATTTAAAGCGCAGGGCAGCTAGTGTGATACTGTGAGCAGCTAGTCTGACATGGTGAGCGGGAGTTGAGGAAGAAGAATAGCTGTCTATCAAATACCACCTACAGCACATCAGAAGCCTGGCATCATTCCATATTTGGGGTTATTAAAACATTTGGGAGCAGGCTGCTATACTTTAGGAGAATGTTGGGAGACAGAAGCTGATAAATAGGAGCACACCTTCTGGTCATTAAATGAGCTATCAGCGCTTTCAAGCATCCCAAGTCAGCATCCATTGCATCTGTAGCTTAGCCATATCAGATTAATCGAAGGAGGACAGTTGTCAAAGCATTCAAGAAAGCATCCAGCATACGAGGAGAATGGAATTAATATTTTAGTTTGATTAGGATTGTGTGTAATTACAGTTCAGCATGTTTGTAATTAATGCATTAGTTAGAAGCATGTAGGAGGAGTTAATAGGGCATTCGAGCTCATTCTAGAGAGGAGGAATGTATTCCTATATATGGTGAAAACTAGGATGTAATAGGGGTTGGATACTTAATAGAAAAACAGTGTTGCTTTGGGCCATTGTAAGACCTTTTTGACAGTAATAGTAAAACAGAGTCATTCTCTTCTCAAGATTCTCGAAGGATTGTCATGATCAAATGTAGTGATGATGTGTTATACTTTATGTTATTTTATGGTTTTGTTGTATGCAATCACTCAGAATTCATAATTATATGCTCTGACTTCCTGTGTATACAGCAAGCTATGTGTTTGTGGAATATGTTTGACATGTAATGCTAAGAGCCTTGATTTCCATGAGGTCACTATGTTTTCCTTGTTTACTTGATATTATAGACTCCATAGCCCAATGAGAGCTAGTTTGATGTGTTTCCAACCAGTTATGCTTTCATAAGTGAATAAAGAGTTAGCCATCTAGTGTTTGAAGTATTTTATCAAGAATTGTGAGAGAGCCCTCTCTGATCAAAGAGGCTAATCTTTGGTCTAAAGATTGGTTGAAATAGTTACATGAAATCATGCTTGGTTGCAGCCCTCAGCTGTGATTTTGTGATAACATTTTGGTGCGTCTGCCGGGAGCTTAAGATCGAATTTCTGAAGGTAGCAGGAGTTCAAATGATTTTCAAGGCTGCAAAACTACCTTGGCGACTCCATTGTTGAAGAATTCAAAGTTATATATTTATGGTGATTCCACTGGAGTTATGAAAGACCCAGAAGCTGCCCTTCTTTGTTCAAGGTATGCATGCATTGATTTCTCAGGAATTCATGATTTTCCAAATCATTTTCCCAAGGATGCATACTTTCTAAGGAGTGGTTCAAAATTCAACGGTGAAGATTTGAGTTTAACCTTGGATCATATTTCAGATTTCTGTCATTTTGCTGAGCTTCTTAGAGTTAAACGTGAGGATGTTTGCATAAGGTTATTTTATGATTCACTCCAAGGGAAATGCAAACAGTGGGTTGAATGCTTGCCTGCCAAGTCCATTAAGTCATTGCCAGACTTTTGGCTTATGTTCTTGGAGGAATGGATAGATAGGTCAGAGGTGGAAGTAAACTCTCCTTCAGTTGAAGGTTTTAAACAGTGGAATGATGATCATAATAAAGAAGAAACAAATGAATCTTTTTCTTTGTCTTTATCCTCATATCTGAAATCCTTTGACTGCAAGTCAGAGGATAAGATGAAATTTTTTGATGAAATTGCCAAAGATATTGAGAAAGAAATTGAAGGTTTAGAAGGACAGATTCAGGCATACAATTCTCCTGATCATGATTATTATTCTCAAAAGTTTCCTGTGACAGAGCGCAAGGAGACTATGCTGCTTCCATTCTCTTTCATGATTGAGGAACTGAACACTGTGATTGAAGATCAGTTTGCACAGCTGGAAAGTTTCAAGGAAGGACAAGCTGATCATGTGTTTTGGGACCCTATAGCTGATTACATGGAAGAGTTTTACCCTCCAGTGTTTCAGTTTTCATATGAAGATCAGAGACTATTTCAGTGGCAATGGTCTTTACACTATCACATTGGATCTGAAATCCGATACAGTCAGATAAGATTTCAGTGGCAGCGGTTATCACACTATCACATTGACCCTGAACTCCAGGACAGTCAAAGAAATCAAATATCAGATGAGGCTAATGATTGGCTGCATTGGAAGTTTCATATTGATTGAGCTGAAGAAGTTGAAATGGTTAGGGTAGGTAGGTAGGTAAATTGCAAATAAGCTCAAGGTTGGCTGAGCATTTATTTTTCAGTAGCAGTAGTTTCTTTCTCCTACAGTCATGCTTGTCAAGCAAATTTTTGTTTGTCACAAATGGATAAGGCACTGGAGCTGCATGTTCTTAGTGCACCACAGGGGCACACTATCCCAAGTGGAGCCACTGTTATCACTGAAAATGCTGTAGTAAAAATTTTTTTAGCTTGGCTTAAAGTCAGGGTATTTTCGCAGCGCCAGAATTCTTTTTAGCAGTTTCGCAGCGCTACCTGTTTGAGTGGTTTCGTAGAGTGCTACGAAACTGGGGATTTGTTTGAGTTTTCAGTGAAGGTCCAAATCCTAGCATGCTTATTGTACAGAGTTCTACTTCCCTCCAGGAATTTTGATGAGAGCAGTGGCAGTATGTTCAAGGAGACACCTTATGATGATGCAGCTATTGTAGGATTGCCATCAAATACATTAAGGGAGTTATCTCTGAATTCTGGCTCATGGGTGATTGTGAAAGATGTACATACTAATGTGGGAGACTTGCAGGAGATTTTGTGTTGAATCCTCTAGACAAAGAATCTATTAAATTTTATAAGTCATAGAGTGTTTGATATTTGGGATTGTCTTTTCACAATCTGTAACTTCTTTCACAAAGCAGGGCGCCACAATGGATTGAAAGATTTGAAAAATATTTATAATAAAGTTCATGTTCCCGTTTGTTGGGTATTGGTGTTCAAAGTTGGATTAGGTAATAAAGGGGCTGCGCTTGCAAATAGCATTTCCAATTGGCTAAATGTGGCACTTCTATCAATTTATGTTAAATCTTCCCCTGCATGCAAGAAGACATGGACATCTTTCTCAAGGGAAGCTTTATGTGACATTACAAATTTTCTTAAGCTTGCTATTCTATCTGTAGTAATGCGTTGCTTGGAATACTGGTCTTTTGAAATGCTTGTTCTCTTCTCCGGTTTGTTGCCTAAGCCTTAACTTGAGATATCAGTTCTCTCCATCTGTCTTAGCACTGATGCAGTTGCATATATCATCCCCTTTGGCGTGGGTGCTGCTGTAAGTACACGAGTTTCCAATGAACTAGGAGCTGGACGCTCACGCACTGCACAGTTATCAGTGTGTGTCGGGGTTTGTATGGCAGTCAATGAGGCTCTTATGATAGGATATATTTTATTCTCTATCAGAAATGTATGGGGCTATGCTTATAGCAATGAAGTAGAGGTATTTGAATGCATTTCAACCATGATGCCACTGCTTGTACCCTCAACATTTATGGATGCCATCCAAGGTGTTCTATCAGGTATTGCTAGAGGATGTGGATGGCAAACGTTGGGTGCCTATGCAAATCTTGGGGCATACTATGTGGTTGGCATGCCTATAGCTGTCATTTTAGCCTTTGCACTGCATGCTGGCGGCAGGGGACCTTCAGCATTTGAGCACCTGTTCTGTTGCTAAGAACATTGCGCTAACAAAGGAAAATCTTATCAAAAATTTATCACTGCTGCACAGAAAAGGATATATGGGAGCACCCAAAAGAAGTTGATCAGGTTTTGGTTAAATATGAGCGCCTTCAAAAATTTCGCATTCATACTCCAAGGTATGCACTTGTGAACAGAGATTACCCCTATTAAGAGTTGAACTACTTTGTGGAGCAAGGGATTTTGTTCAAAACCATGCATAGCGAATTATCAAGCCTTTTGTGGAAAAAACCAGTTTATGGAGATGATCACAGTGTCTATGGTTTAGTGGCCAATCTTCTGGCTTATCATATGTTTTCGAGCCTCTTACACTATTATGGAGGATTGAACCCGCGTTATCAAAGGCAAACAGAGCGAAAAGTTGTAGAAGGACAATGGGATTTCCAAGAGCTAAGGCCGCTGCATTACTTGTATCATTTTGTCCGACAATATCCATATGGAGGAGGCGAAGGCAGATATGAAGAATGCAGTTCTGAAAGTGTTCATGTCGAAGGTCGAGGAAGCTAAAAGCCAGAACCTTTATCAATATGAAGGTTGAATCAATTTTGGAAGATTTGTCTTCGGGATTATTAGAGTCTATGAAGAGACACGTCTTTGGTCCCGTGGCAAATTCATGGAATAGCTTAATGTATGGGCGCAAGTGTTTGATGAAACAGACGTAGCTCATTATCATCGTGGCCTAGCTTCATAAGACCTCTTTTTCTACGCAAACAGGTGGCAGGGGTGATCAATAGTCACTGTTGTTATAATGAGACATCTGGCAATTCTGTTTCCAGGAATTCGTTCACTTGAAATAAAGACTCTCATTGGAAATATATACGCTATATATCTATTTGAAGCTACGCAACAAGCTGTGATATGAACCGGTGAATGAAACTGTGATATCTATTATAATAGCTTGATATGTGGGCGCAAGTGTTTGAAGTCACTTCAGGTAGAGTATTTGCTGCTTGGAAGAGATCACAAGGTTGAATACGAGTTGCAAATGAATTGCCTAACAAGACAGTTCCAAGGGCGCAGAGGATTTTTAGAGCATGAGCATGTATCAGAGCAGGAAAAGATGCTCGTCGCTCGAAGATTTGCAAGGAGTGATCAATAGATGGAACAGTTTAGATCTTTTCGACTCCTTCTTCATTTTACATAAGCTCGAGCTCATCATGTCAGCTTGTAGAAGAACTCTGTTAAAGGCTGTCATCCTTGGCAATAGTGCGGTGGGTAAAAAACTTGCTGATGAATTAATATACAAATAAGAGTTTCGTGGCAAGACTGCTACCTCGAGCACATTAGGTTTATTACCAAGATGAAGCAAGGAGATACTTCCAGCAGCTTATTAATGCTGTTGATTACTGCCATAGTAGGAGTGTCTACCATAGGGACTTGAAGCCAGAAAATTTGCTTCTGGATACATATGGAAATCTTAAAGTATCAGATTTTGGCCTAAGTGCACTGTCTCAACAAGTCAGGGATGACGGTTTGCTTCACACTACTTGTGGAACACCCAATTATGTTGCTCCTGAGGTCATCAATGATAAAGGTTACGATGGGGCAACTGCAGACTTGTGGTCATGTGCTGTCATCCTATTTGTTTTAATGGCAGGTTACTTGCCTTTTGATGATCCAAACCTTATGACATTGTATAAAAAGATATATAAAGCAGATTTTACGTGCCCTTCATGGTTTTCTTCTGGTGCAAAGAAATTAAGTACAAGGATTTTGGACCCAAACCCTAAGACACGAATTACAGTACCTGAGATTTTAGACAATGAATGGTTCAAGAAAGGTTATAAGCCACCCAAGTTTAATGAAGAAGAAGATGTAAATCTGGATGATGTTGATGCTGTTTTCAATGATTCAGAAGAACATCTTGTTACAGAAAAAAAAGGAAACAAAACCAGAGGTGATGAATGCATTTGAACTTATCTCCATGTCCCAGGGTCTCAATCTTGGCAATCTCTTTGAAATGGACATGGGTATGGTTAAGCGAGAAACGAGGTTTGCATCTAAACGCCCTGCAAACGAGATAGTATCAAAAATTGAGGAAGCTACAAAGCCTCTTGGATTCAATGTGCAAAAGAGAAATTACAAGATGAAGATGCAAGGTTCAAAGACTGGAAGAAAGGGTCATTTGAATGTAGCTACAGAGGTATTTGAAGTAGCTCCTTCTCTTTTTATGGTTGAAGTCCGCAAGGCTGGAGGTGATACCTTGGAATTTCACAAGTTTTACAAGAACCTTTCAGCAGGCCTAAAAGTATCTCCAGAAAGCAGAGGAATCCGGGCATGCTGTTTGAGTTTGTTTTTAGGAAAAGCTATTGACATTGAAGCCTGGCAGCTAAACAGGATTATTTGCAAATTGTTGTTCATTTGTTGGAATGAGGAAGATCATTAATAAATGTAGCACAGTGTTAGCAGAAAACCAGTGAGGGGGACTGTGTTTTTAAATCACACAGCAGTTTCGTAGCGCGCTACGAAACTGCTGTAGGTGATGATTTAAAGCGCAGGGCAGCTAGTGTGATACTGTGAGCAGCTAGACTGCTGTAGGTGATGATTTAAAGCGCAGGGCAGCTAGTGTGATACTGTGAGCAGCTAGTCTGACATGGTGAGCGGGAGTTGAGGAAGAAGAACAGCTGTCTATCAAATACCACCTACAGCACATCAGAAGCCTGGCATCATTCCATATTTGGGGTTATTAAAACATTTGGGAGCAGGCTGCTATACTTTAGGAGAATGTTGGGAGACAGAAGCCGATAAATAGGAGCACACCTTCTGGTCATTAAATGAGCTATCAGCGCTTTCAAGCATCCCAAGTCAGCATCCATTGCATCTGTAGCTCAGCCATATCAGATTAATCGAAGGAGGACAGCTGTCAAAGCATTCAAGAAAGCATCCAGCATACGAGGAGAATGGAATTAATATTTTAGTTTGATTAGGATTGTGTGTAATTACAGTTCAGCATGTTTGTAATTAATGCATTAGTTAGAGGCATGTAGGAGGAGTTAATAGGGCATTCGAGCTCATTCTAGAGAGGAGGAATGTATTCCTATATATGGTGAAAACTAGGATGTAATAGGGGTTGGATACTTAATAGAAAAACAGTGTTGCTTTGGGCCATTGTAAGACCTTTTTGACAGTAATAGTAAAACAGAGTTATTCTCTTCTCAAGATTCTCGAAGGATTGTCATGATCAAATGTAGTGATGATGTGTTATACTTTATGTTATTTTATGGTTTTGTTGTATGCAATCACTCAGAATTCATAATTATATGCTCTGACTTCCTGTGTATACAGCAAGCTATGTGTTGGTGGAATATGTTTGACATGTAATGCTAAGAGCCTTGATTTCCATGAGGTCACTGTGTTTTCCTTGTTTACTTGATATTATAGACTCCATAGCCCAATGAGAGCTAGTTTGATGTGTTTCCAACCAGTTATGCTTTCATAAGTGAATAAAGAGTTAGCCATCTAGTGTTTGAAGTATTTTATCAAGAATTGTGAGAGAGCCCTCTCTGATCAAAGAGGCTAATCTTTGGTCTAAAGATTGGTTGAAATAGTTACATGAAATCATGCTTGGTTGCAGCCCTCAGCTGTGATTTTGTGATAACACATTCAAAGGTAGATCATCCCTCCCTGATGGCCTACCCGCTCGTTGACATGAATCACATGCCCTCCAATATGCTTTAGAGTCTTTATGCAGCATCAACCACCACAACCCACGAGCAAAACTTACTGTGTTGTTGCTTTCCTTGCATAATTCCCACCCACAGCTCCTCCATGAGCTTCATTGAGGGTACTATTTCATTCAAAATTTGGCACATAACATCGAAGTATCTCATCCGATCCCATTTTATACAAATGACCTGCAATGACTGAAAAGTCTATCGCGCACACCAACAATTCTTTCCTCTATTGAATGGTGTATCCCTCTAGAGCCGTCTCTGTACTCAGGAAGTGCATAATATCTCCAAAGTGATTATCTGCTATGTGCACCACAATGAGCTACGCGTCAAGAAACCCTCCCTCCAAATTAGTAGGCTCCTCTCCTGTTTCAATGCAAGGTAGATGGTCAGGTGTTGTGTTTAGCCGTCTAGGATTCACAATTACCTCAAAATCATATTCTTGAAACAACAACAACCATCTGCATATTCCCCCCCCCCTCCCCCAACAAAAGATTATTGAGTAAATAATTCAACGCAGAATGGTCTGTGTACATTTTGAAATGTCCACCCAATAGATAATGTCTGAATTTCTAGAGTGCATACACCATAACTAGCCCTTCGCGCTCTGTCGTTGAATAATTCTTTTCATCTTTTGATAATTTTCTGCTTTCAAATGCTATAAGATGATCCAGTTCTCCTTCGCCAGCTTGTGTCGGTACTGCACCGAATGCAATACACGAGGCATCAACTTGCACATGGAATTATTTCTTCTAGTCCAAGAATAACAAGATCGATGTGGTAACCATTTTCTCCTTCAAGACATCGAGAATGTGCTGACATTCTTCATTCCAACAGAATGTAGTGTCCTTCTTTAGCAACTTTTCCATGGGCATGGTAATCTGAGCATAACTCTTGATGAACTTCCAATAGTATCCAGTATGACCCAACGTTACGCGTAGCTATTTGACACTTCTTGGTGCCTCTATATTAATTATGACTGTGATCTTAGCAGGGTCCACCATTAATCCTTGCTTGCACACCACATGACCCAATTAAATTCTGAAAGGGATGCAGAACAAGCATTTCTTCAAGTTTAGCACAATCTAATACCTTCAACATGTATCCAACATCAAGTGAAAACTAACTACATGGAATTTTACAAGTCCAAACACTATCCAGTCATCGAAATATACTTCCAATAATTTGTGAATTCCATGAACACCGCGATGATTACGCGTGAAAAGATCACCTGTGCATTCTTAAGTCCAAATGGCATCATTGTATACTAGAAACATCGCCATTCTGTCACGAAGGTGGTATTACTCTTGTCCTATGGTGTGATATTAATTTGATGGTATCCAAAGAACCCATCAGTGAATGAATATGCTTCTTGTCCTCCAACATTGTCCAATACTTCATCAGTAAATAGTTTCAGAAAGGGATCATGGACACAGGCATCGTTAAGCTTTCTGAGATCTACACAAATCTTTATTTCATCCTTTTTCTTCTTTTCCTGAACTACCATTGGACTCACCCAATAGACGCCTCCACGGGTTCAATAATACCTTCTTCAAGCATCTTTTCCAACTCCAAGAAAAACTTTTCCTTGTATTTGGGATTAAGGCGATATGGCCTCCGCTTAACAGGTTTCGTGTCTAGTTTTAGAGTTATTTTCATCACTCCCAGGTCGCCTATGATGCCTTTCAAGTCCAAAAATTTTGTTGGCAACAAATATTGATATTCACAGAGGAACTCAGTGACTTTATCTACTATAGCATCATCCCAGTAATCCCCAATATTCACAAACTTTGGCTCCACCTCTGTGCCAATGTTTACTTGCCTAGTTTTCAGTGGTGCGGTGATGTTTGGATTATCTATCTACAGTTCCTCCACCTCATGGTGGCATTATGATTCTAGAATTTTAATATTCCTTGGATCCTCGTCGTCTCCTTCAGCAGTCACATTATAGCATTCCAGCACATGGTGCAACTGGGTGCTCCAATTTGGTTGAATCAATTCCAAGGGATCCTGTGGGATTCGGAAGACCACTGCCTTAACCTCTTGCAACACCTCATCAATACTTTTGAACCCATATTCAAAGATGAAGGTCCTCAAGAATCCTTCTCTCAAAACATCCCACTCCACGGTGTTGTGGCGGAGCTCTGTTTCCAAATACCAGTTCACAGGGATGATATCCAAAGTGTGACAGAATAAATGTACCCATTCTGGCTATGGCTCCATTCCATAAACCTCAGTCCATTTTTCCAAGTGATCATGCAGATCATTCCTCCCATCATACTTCTCTGTTACCCATACCTTAGGCTGACCAAACCTCTTTCTCATCATCCTTTTGTACTCGTGCAATTCATCAAAGTTGTCTTTGTGGATACCCCACCATTGAGCGGGCATAGTGCACAGTGCCCAATCTAATGCTTGAAAGCGGTAATCCTCTGGAACTTCTCTTTCAGAAGCATCCAAAAATTTATCCACGTTAGTTAAACCATCATAATAAGAAAAATTTCTTACCTCTGATGACACAAAGTGCAATGATTAGGTCATGAAGTTGCAGCGCAGTGTGGATACTTCATGGAACCTATTATGCCAATTCTCCAACTCTTCATCTGAATATGATGTAAGAGAACTTTAGCGGTCCCATGTAATTCATCCATCATCTATTGGATTAACCCAATCTTGGTCTCACGTTGTTATTTTATAGATTTGATCCAAATCATCGTTGCTTTCATAGTCGTGAACTGGTTCAGTATAGCACGGTCCTTCTGCAGGGTCTAATGGGACTACAATGCGAAGTGATTTCCTTTCAAATGACATTGTCTGTTTTTTCAAATTGATTACCCAATTCATGTCAATAGCCCAAACAATTCCCAAGAGTGTGGGGTATGGATTGTTTTCATCCACAATCTCTATCACTTCAAAATCAGCTAGCGCACTTGCACCTTCTATATCTATTGTCACTCTATGCAATCGCCCCATAGGGATAATATTCTGTTGGTTTTCCATCCTTAATTGAATCGGGGACCATTGCAGTGCATGTCTCCCCATCCTTTCCCATGCTTGTTTAGGTAAAACATTCACATCTGACCCTAGATCCAAAATAACCTGATCCATCTCATAGTCTCCTATTTGCGCGGTGAGCCTCATCTTGCGCCCTATTCTTGTCTTATGTTTTCCTATCTTTCTGACTGTATGATGCCCTTCAGGAGTAGTTTCCTTACCAACACACTTATTTATCAGCTCTTGTAGCCATTTTATAGCCTTTCTATCGTGCAACAGCTTCATACAAGTCTCCAAGAAAGTAGTAAGCATGGAGGGGTCAACCTCTTCAGATAGCTTGTCTTGACTTCCTGAGGTAGAGACCTCAACAAAGCTTTTCTTTTCTTCCATGAATGTTTCCTTTGCACGATCCAGGTCAAACCCAACTTCTTTTTCTGGATCCTTGTGGACCCATTCACTTTCTTCAGGTTGTTCCCCTTTATCATCACCAGTCATCATTCCACTTCATGGCACAATATTCACATTGGGATCCTATTCATGGGGCTTGGCCCTCATCATTTGTAAATTATGGGTAGGTCGCTAAGGTTGCACCTTCTTCTCCTGCATCTTAGCTATCAATATAGGGCATTCTTCTATTCCATGATCAAACTGAGTATGGTATCAGCATGATGGGTGTGTCTGGATCGTACACTCCTATGCATAGTGTCGTGGCACTCCATAATTATAGAAATTAACTTGTCCCTAACCTTTATCAGGTCCTCCTCCTCCTCGGTTTCATCCACGCCTCTGATATCCTCTGCACGCTCCCATAACACCCTGATCCATAGGCCAATATTTTTCTTGCATTCGATATGTAGGTGTCCTTAACATCATCATTTCATAACTACGGTACTTACACTCATCCTAGCCCATTGATTTATAGAAATTACAGAATAATTATTGCAACGTCTATACAAACTTATGTAGAAAATGACAATTATCCGTAACACGTTTTCCAACCACCTGACGAATAGCATAGCATAGCGCGGGCCCTGTACTTGGTCCTCCTAAAGCTTCCTGCCTCAGAGGCATTGACCCTCCTCTTGTAATATAATTCACGAAGACAGGGAAATTATCTTTATCATGCCATTGGATTTTACATTTGAGGTACCAAACTTCTTCATGCACTTTCAGCTAAGTTGCTTTTTCATTTTTCAAGCTCTGTATTTCCAAGTAGAGATTCTGCAATTCCGCGTGAATCTGTTGAACTCCAAAAGCAAAGTCTTGAATAGGCATTTCATGCAATCTCATCGCAATTTCAAGGGATTCCTCCTGGGTCCCTATCTTTTGCTCCAATAAAGTAACCCTTAGGTGGTGCAGGAGTGAGGCTACAAACTATTCGCAGTTTTAACTATTTGTGAGATTCATATTAGCTTCACGGATCTGCCACTTCAATCTTTGATCTAATTCCCAGGGTGTTTCACTGGGCCTCATCATGATTTCCTTGAATCCAATGGCTAATTACGATTTATACTTGGGCTTACCGAATTCTTTGTTGAGGGTGGTCTGAGTGTTTGCTAATGATGCCAACAGGTTATCAATACAGTACTTAATGTACCATGTCAACATGCAATATTGCAGAGCAGTAACCAAATGTGCCTTCTTTATATGATCATTTGTAATATTCTGTGCCGCCTATACAACCTTCACAACAAACCAAATCTGATCATGGTCCTCACTTCCCAAGCACTTGAAAACAGGCAATTTCATGGTATTTGACATTGTGAACGGTGTCGGAGGTGGTGGTTGTTGTTGAGCTTTGAAATTACACCTCTCCTACACATTTTCCCAGACTTTTTCCCCTCACCAGTACTCCATAAGCTATCAGAAATCATTGCATATTGATTCTAAAAGAGCATTTAAGTGGTTTTCTAACTATGTTTTTGTGTTTGCTATTTGACTTAGACTTTTCTCATTAGTTGCGGAATGTAGCTACTTTTTGCAGTTGATTCAACTTTCTGCAGTTGTTTTTGTTAACCTCCAGGTTGTAGATGTCATCAAGCAAAACGGGACACGTGGGTAGATCAGGAATGACCTGGACATGGATAAGGTCCTATTGGTTCAACCAGATTCATCAAGGAAAGTCGTGGTCAATGGTGGTCAAGTGGTGGTCAAATAGAGGAATCCTATAGCAATAGGACTCCGTCTTCAAGCACGTGAAGGATTTGTGGCCGTTCCTAGATCCTTGGGGTCATGTTGACAGCTGTAGACTACCCCACAATGCGAATCCAATAGCCACTTTTCATATATTGAATAATCTCAGCAACCATTATGCTAAATCCATGGACACTGTCTTTTATTTGTCCTCTGTTGACGTAGTTTCACAGGAAAATAGTTATGAAGCTTTTGTTATAAATAACGTGTTTCCAAACGCATAGTTTTAGTTTTTGTCAATGTAATTTTGTTGTTAAAGTTTACTGTGCCGTGACACTAGTTCCACTGTGGTAACGAGAGGATTCTTCCTATGTTTGAATTATAAAAGAAGACTTTGTTTTTATATGACTACGTGCACATAATTTTGGATTGATAGCTTGTTGACGAAGGCCGTGCAGAGGGCCCTTGCACGGTAATGTTTTTGTTTCCTTTTTGCTGTACAGTTTTTATGTATTGTTTCCTTACTTCCACTGCACATGTTTCATAGTTATCCACCTGTGTATATATTTCATCTGTTATGATACTAACATTTCATTTTTGTTTATGATTTTACAAGCTTTGTATATTGTTGTTAACGCTGATCAGTGTGTGTATGTTTCAGGATAGAGTAGGCCCGGGAATTTTCATATAATTTTCGCAATAACTAGTGACATGGGATTAGCCTCTCTGTTGACTTTGCTTTTCTTAGTTTTTTTAGTTCCAGTTCTATTTTGTTGATTTCAGTCTTATTCACTTGCCTTGTTAGTTAGTTTAGATATCAACTTGTTCATATCATTGACGATTATCTCCGAAAGCCATAGCTTAGACTACATGGCGAGGTATTGGACTATGAATGATGTGATTTGATTTTAGTTTTAATTTTCTACAATTAGACATCAACTTGCTCATATCATTGATGATTATCTCCGAAAACCATAGCTTAGACTACATGGCGAGGTATTGGACTATGAATGTTGTGATTTGATGTTAGTTTTACTTTTCTGCAATTAGACATCAACTTGCTCATACAATTGATGATTATCTCTGAAAGCCATAGCTTAGACTACATGGCGAGGTATTGGACTATGAATGATGTGATTTGATTTTAGTTTTACTTTTCTGCAATTAGATATCAACTTGCTCAGATCATTGACATTATCTTTGAAAGCCATAGCTTAGACTACATGGCGAGGTATTGGACTATGAATGATGTGAATTGATTTTACTTTTACTAGATTGCAATTTTTTATTTATTTGAGTTCATTTTTTTGTATTTAGACAACAGTAGAGATAATAGTTTCATGATCAGTAGTTCATTATTTGCTTAATTTGAATAGCAGCACATTTTTGTTCGAGTATTAATTTCATCACTAGTATGTTCTAATACTCTCTGAAGTGTTAAGCTCTAGAAATCATTATAGAGAACATAATTGCCTTAAACTCTATATCCATACTTGCCTTCTAGAGTATTGTTAAAACTCAGGAATAGGATTTCCATTCATATTAGGAGATAAACGAAGATAAAAACCCCCAAAACAAAATAAAAATTGAAAACGACAAAAAGGTAAGAAAGAGGTTGTCTTGCACATATAGTGCGCCACACTTCATCAGTCTACGACTCCCGGATTGATAATTAATGTAGAAATTTAGGACACACTAAATTGACTAAATAGTTGTGTGGGTGAAGGTGTATGTTGTGGAGGTGAAGGTGGAGGTAGTATGGGCAGATGAGGTATTTGCATAAAATCTTGCTTCATCAAGTCTACAACACTTCGTGGTGAGGCCTGTACCACTCCCTCATCGTCACTTGAAGGAGGTTCTATCAATGTGCTGTATTCAAGACCTGCTCTTTCCTGATTTCTAAAGAATTTTCCACTTCACGTAGATCTAAACATAAAGGCAGTGGCATAACCTAATTTTCACACAAGAGCATTTTAATCCAAGTATTCAAAGATCTCAAATACTTACCTCGTGGCCCTTTGAAGAAGCATCGTTCTTCTTCACTATAGTTGACTAAGGTATCGACCATGAATTCTATCACAAAGCCTCCTATGACTCTATCAAGTCATTGATCAACAACGCGCACAATATTATCTTCAGAAGCTTCCAACCTTCACACTAGCTCCGGGGTCCACACTATTAGACCGTTAAGCCTTCACCTACCTTGGTCATTTGCTAATTTAGCGATCCACTCGTATAGTTCGATCAGGAAGGTGCAAAAGAAAATCTCTAGTATTTCTATGTATAAATATATGTCCAACCACTATGCTTTTGTCAAGCGAGGATTTATGTTTTCTTGCACCGCGAATGCGTGGATATTTATATCCAACCACCTCTCAATTTCTTTCTTTGTCAGATTCTAGTGATGCGACGTCACACATCTCTTTATGCAGATCCTGGTCCTGACAATGGAACCATTTGTTGGCTTACTGGGTCCTGACCCAGGTTCAAAGTTAGTTGCGCCAAACAAATCCCTACACTACTGGCCCTTTTGGCATCAATCTGCAGATAATGGACTGAAATCTCACCCGAAGCAGTATGGGGGGATGCTGGAACCAAGTTTCCGCACCTAGAGATCATCATGATGTCGATTTGTGCCCTAAATCTGTCTTTGCGCAGATCGATAAGCCTTTATGTCTTACCAATGTAACTTCGTTTAATCAGCCTCTAGACCTCCACGAAAGTCTACGACTAGCTTTCGCAGACCCTGAATAGGTAAATTAACTATTTACGTGCATCAAAGATTATTATTAACCAAGAATTTAGTTAGATCTGCTTATGTGTTTGATAATTTTAATGTACAATGATATAATCTTCATGTAAACCCTTAATGTCAATTGTGTTCACATAACAATATAGATCCAGTAAAGTTGCACATCAATACAACATTATTTCATAAACCCATCATTCATCACAGCATAAAGCACATTCATACATAACAAAAGTAAATAGGTAAAACACAAGAATTTCTGTAATAATCTTCTTTATTAATATTCAGTTCATCTTACAGACTCAAGACTTCCCTACGCACTCAGCTGCAGGGGTCCACGCACTCATTTACAGACTCTACTCTAGGCCTCTGTGCACAGAGCCGCAGAGACTTTTCCTCCTCTAAGACCTCTATGATCTTCCTTCTATTGACCCATTGCATTCATCTTCATCATCAATATCCTGCCTTAGACTCTCTAAGACACACCTATTTATATAATCCCATGGTCCACGGACCATGGGTGAACCTTTAAAAAGTTGACTTAACTTACATAAATAAGGGTAAAACCCTTTTTGAATATTTAATTATCTAAGCGCTCTGTGACCATAATTTGCAGATACTTTACATTCCTTTACATAAAACTTTGGGCTTTTACCCCAAAATTAACTCAAGGGATCCCATTCCAACATAATGTTGTCACTCACTACTTTATCAGTCATCAGTTGCTTCAAATGCCAAATAGTAGTGACGTCTGATGCTAAGTTTTTAGCCATAGAAGCTATCAGAGATTAATCAGACCCTTTCCATTTCCTAGTGCTCAGAAATATATTTCCAATGGTATATGGAAGTCCAAAAATGGAATTATGGAGTAGAAGTTAAAGAATTTTGACAATTACCCTTGGAAAACCCAACAAGCAAAGGAAAAAGCCCCAAAGTAGTGAGGCAAATCACAATTCCACATCCTGCAGGTCCCGTGGTAACGCGATCTCGTAGTCCCGCAGTCTTGTGATCTCGCATTCCCGCATCTTGCAGGTTCCAAGGAATACACATAAGGTTATCAACAGTTCGCAGTGTCAAACACCAATATCGTAGCCCACAGTCTTGTGATCTCGTAGTCCCGCATCCCAAAGGTACCAAGGAATACACTTAAGGTTGTCGGTAGTTCACAGTGCCAAATGCCGATATCGCAGCCCATAGTCCTGTGATCGTACAGTCCCGCGATATCAGCGATTGGAGATAGACAGGGTTCTGAACCTAAAAGACCTGTAAATTGCCGATCTAGTGATATGGGAGTACATCGTCGGGGAGGCTGAAAAATTGTTTACAAAGGAAAAACATGTAGAAACCAAGGTTGGGAGACCCCCTTCTCTCTCCTCCATGTGGTGGTATGGCATATTGGTGATGGGAAATCCCGTATCTCGCAATCCCGCATGATCAGTAATCACAGGAACAAAGGGGCTACCTTACCAAAAACCTTACGGGGTTGTGATTTTGTGATTTTGTATAAGATCGTCGGGGAAGTCCAAAATTATTTAACAAAGGAAACCCATGCAAAAATAGGCACCAGATGGGCATTTTCTCTCTCATCTAGGGGACCACGTGGTGGCATATGATTGGTCCTCGAAGCTAACATGGAAAATGGCATCATCAGTGATGTGGCAATATGGATGCTAATGTCGCAGATGATACATGTCACACAGTGTTACACTAAAAAATGTCACCTTGACTACTTACAGTTAGTATGGCTCAAATCAACAGTCATGCTACCCTCTTAGGCAAGTCTTATGCCTCTGTTATCCATCTCAAACTCAAAGAAGAGAGAAAGTCTTGTAAAAACTATGTTTATCTCTGGGGTCGCAGGTTCTCTCTAGCCTTACCTGCGGGGACGCTGACCATGTTCACAAAATCTGCATCCATAGACGCTCTGTATGTTAAGGGACAGGTGCGTCCCTCTGTAAAAGGCAAAATGCGCGAGTTTTATCTTGAAAAAGTTACTTGTGGTTACTTCTAGAACATTCTAGAGGTCGGTTTGATGAAATGGATGCGCCTCCAGTTGGTTCATGTATCTCTATTAAGGGGGAACTTATCCCATCAATAAGGGAGCTATCCCACCCAAAGAGGGGGATAATCCCATTGATAGTGGACCTGAATAACCTCTTTACAGCACTATAAATAAAGGCATTGAGCCAGAAGGAGAAGAGGTTGGAGCTATACATTTTCTTTGGGTAAATGCTGCAGGATTTAGGTCTTCCATTAGAACCTTTGTGAGGAGAAATTGTCTTTACATGATTCTACTTGGAAGTGGGTGAGCTTTGTCAAAGTAGAGGAAAACACTTGATGGACCCTGGGAGGAACTTGCACAACACCAAGGCCAGGTTGTAAGAGTTTCTTTGTTTCGTTATTAATACAAACTGGTTTATTTTTCTCAATAGCTTGTGTTAATGAGTTATTTCATGTGTTCCTTGGTCTGCATGTTGAATATATGTTTTATTATATGAAATGCAAGTGCTTGGTAATTGTTTGATTGTTTGTGGTTGCAGGAATTGACTTGAAGGAGGAGCTCATCCGGATTGGCAAGGACAAACTACAACAATAGCGTTTTGGAATAAGGTAAGCCTAAACACTTGTAGTTTTCATGTTGTAAAAGGTGTATTTAGAGAAAGATCACTCCACTTTGTCTTGTTTGTCATTAGAATGTCTTAGACTTCTAGGAAGGTCAGTCGTGTCCGCACCCTTGACAAATTCCGTGTGACAAATTGGCGACTCCACTGGGGATTCCATTAATGAAAAGTCTTTTCCTTTATGTGAACTTTGCTTTGAGAAAATTGGTTTATTTTTTTGGTTTTGGCTCTGTGATTCTGTCTCTGGGTGGGTTAGCTTAGGATTAGTTTTATTTTGTTTTTTTTTGAGTTTTTCAGTAGGACGCACCCTCTGAGTGCTGCACAGTGCGTCCCTGGACGCATTGTCGCTGTGTGCACAGTGCGGGCCCGCACCTGTTCTAACGGGTTGCCTGCGTCCCCTGCTAAAATTTGAAAAAATTCCATTTTTTGCATTTTTTGCTCTTATATTTTGTTTTTTCTTAGTTTTTTCTACCCAGATTCATTAATCCCTTGTCCAGAATCTTCACCTAAGCTTGTTCCTGCTCTTAGCTTTCATCAATTGGGTGTTTTGAGTCTCTTTCTTGAGAAATTCTTGATTTGATTTCCTTTGGTCATTACTTGGAGGTTTCTCTCAGTCTTTTCACAATTTTGCATCTTTATGCTTTTGTTTCTGCAAAAAAATTTCCCCCTCATTCGCCGGGGGGGGCTAAATTGTGTATGAGTGTTAATCGCCTGTAAGTGTTTTTATGTTTTGATCTTTGGAACTCTCACCCAATTTTCTCGACTTGCACTTGATTGGTTCTTAGATTACATTAGAATCATCTTGTGTTTGAGAATTCTTTTGCATAGATCACATTTGCACAATTAGAATTCTCATTTTCAGAATATTATTGAAAAATGTGCATAGATTACATTTGCATACTTTTTGAGTGAATTGTGCTTAGATTACAATTGCATAGTTTACATTCTGAAAAATCTATTGTAGATTTAGATCAGCTTTCTTTGATTTGAATTTACACAAAAAAAAATAAAAATAAACAAATGGTTTGGAATTGATTTGCATTAGTTTTTCTTAATGAAATTAGTGCATTAGAGAATTTGTTAAATTTTCTCTTAATGATCAATTTTTTGCATTGTTGGAAGTGAATGGAAATTCTCTCCTTACTCTAGTTAGGATTCATCGAATTGAAAGGATTGCATTATCATATTCGATTGCATTCAGTTGAGTCGGGTCATAACACCATTGGTTTCATCTCCATTTACCCATTTGAGTAATAACAGCCTTAATAACACAGCGCTTAATTAAAATTCATCTAGTAATTTTTACATTTATAGGGCTCTGAAACACCAACATAGCTTAGGCTAGGGTCTTGGAGTAGGTGAGTACTTAACTCTCCAAGACTACAAAACCAAACAGATAGTTTATCTTGAGTAGAATAAATCCAATTGTTTCAATTGCACTCTGGGAAAGCTCCTCTTAAAGGAGAAGCACGAGCTCGTGTCTGAACCAGTGAGGGGATCATTCCCCCCTCGTTGGGAACGACGCCAGACAGTACGTATTACAAACGGTAAACCTCGGATTAACCATTGTCGAGGAGCCAGGGGTCACTTATCGGTAAACCTTGGATTGTTGTCAAGGAGCCGGTAAGGGGATTGAGCTTGCTACTCTGCCCTTGCGTGCTGTCGGAGTTTAGACTGTTCCCCCAGGTGTATTTGTTACTGTTGGTGACCTTAGTGACCATAATCATTAGGGTTCTACCGAGGTGACGGTGGAGGGAAGGTCCCACTGTACCTGGAGCAGACGTCGGTTATACTCACTTGGATTTTCCGGGGGGTTCACTTCACTTCGAGATGGTTAAAGTGGAGGAACTTGTGCCGGTCTATTCATTAAGCAGGTTGCCGGGGTAACTGTTCCACCCGCCATTTCTGTACTGAATTCTGCGAGGTTGGGCTTCATCACCAACTAGTGTTTTCGGTCCGGAGAGCTTACTGTTTGTGTGTGGTTTGACTCCTAGATTTGATAGCGCGTGTTAATTTGTTTGTTTTTACTTTTAGAGACCATAGGTGTGAATTGTGAATTTTAGTTGTTAAGTGTGAATTGTGAATTGTTAATTTTAGTTTTAAATTGTTAATAAAATTCACTGAAGTTGAATATAATGGCAAATGTTCCGGAATTTATCAACCTAGGAACCCCTCCTAATGAGAATCCTAGTACTTTTCCTTACTTTGGAAATGTTGGTCCTCCTTATATGGCTACTTTGTCATTACCTGGATTTACAATAGGTTTACCGATATGGTTATTTTCAACTTCGTTGGCCCAAAATACTCCAATTGTTCCATCTCAACCGGATGCTTCACCTCAACAGAGTTCACCATCTCAACATCACCAACCTTCTGTTGACCCTTTACCTTCTTCGCCTAATTTTTCTTCCTCCATTTCTTCCTCTTCGCCTGGTAAAAGCCTTGATGTTAGTAACCAGGAGGCTAAGAAGAAGAAGAAGAAGAAGAAGAAGCAAGATAAGAAAGAAGTCAACCAACCAACCATGGTTGTAAGTGTTAGTTGTGTTGAGGAAAATTCCGACATGCATCGTAAACCCAAATACCCTTGCAGGCTTTGTAAGGGTGACCACTTCCTTGTCAATTGTCCTGGTATACCAAAGGTCTTGGAAGTATGGTCAGAAAAATCTCATCAACTTTCTGTTGATCCATCAACCAGTGATAGTCAGGTTCCTGGGGAAAAGGGTAAAGTTAGGTTTCCTTGTAAGTTATGCAAAGGGAGTCATCAAACTCACATTTGCCCTCACATGGATGAAGCCTCAACGTTGTTGGAAAACCTTACTGTTCCACAGAAAGAATTTCCGACTGGTTACCGTAAACTTTCTCCCAACCTACCGTCATCTAACGGAGTGATTGATTTAAATTCAAGTATAGTCAATCACACTCTCCCATTGGAGAGTGAAACTCATGTCACTCAGGTTGATGATCCATTAGTTGATCAAGTGGTCGGTTCAATTTCACATTCGGTCGATCACACTCTCCCTTTCGAGAGTAAATTTCATACCGCTGATGTTCTTCTTGTTACATCAGATTCTTCTATGCCGGGGGGCATTTCACCTGTTTCTACAAAACCCTCTCCAAGTACTGAGGTCTTTTCCTTTGATTGGAATAGACTGACAGAACCTCGTCTTCCTTCCTCCATCCCTTTCCAAATCATTGTCAAGGCTGGTGGTAGGGACATACATCATACTCAGGTAGATGAAGGTGCTTCTATTAGTATTTTATCCTCAGCTGTTTGGAAAGCTTTGGGTTCCCCTCAGCTTGCGCCTATTACGCAGAATCTGAAAGCTTTTAACAGAACCATTAGTGAACCTTTAGGGATCCTTCCTAAGTTTTCCATTACATTGGAAGGTAAAACCATCTGTATTGATCTTATGGTAGTTCGAGGTCCCTTGGATTTCAATTTACTCCTTGGGCGAGACTATGTTTATGCAATGAAAGCTGCCGTATCGACACTCTTTCGCGTGATGTCTTTCCCTCACAATGGCAGTATTGTGACTGTAGACCAGCTTTCGTTCCCTAGTCTTGTTTCAACTACCAATAATATGACACCCCTAGATGTTTCTGATTCTAAAGTGGTATCTACCCTGCCACGGGTTAATTATGTGGCAACCGGTCCCATGTTTTCAGTTGCTAATGTCAGTGAGCCTCTCACTGTTGATTTAGATCTGGTAATTGACATGGAAAACTCTATGGGATTACTTGAACACGATGTTCTTATCCCTTTTGAGTCCCTTGACATGTGTTCCTTCCAAAGAACTGTTCTTCCTTCTGATGAAGATCTCTTGGAAGCCATGATCAAGGTGTGTCCATTGACATGTCTTTCTTCCAGTTAGAAGCCATGCTCAGTGTGTACGAGGATAGTTTTTTCCTGTATCAACCTCGTTAAAAAATGAAATAGGCTGTAATGAGGATAGTTCTTTTACTGAGTCAACCTCATTAAAAAATGAATCAGCTAGTTTTTAGGTCATATAGATAGTTAGAAAGTAGGATTGTGAGGAAAGTTCCTTTTACTGTGTCAACCTCATTAAAAATGAATCAGTGTGTGTGAGGAAAGTTCCTTTTACTGTGTCAACCTCATTAAAAAATGAATCAGTGTGTGTGAGGAAAGTTCCTTTTACTGTGTCAACCTCATTAAAAAATGAATCAGTGTGTGCGAGGACAGTTCCTGTTACTGAGTCAACCTCATTAAAAAATGAATCAGGTTTGAGGATAGTTCCTGTTACTGAGTCGACCTCGTTAAAAAATGAATCAGGTATGAGGATAGTTCTTTTCTTGTGTCAACCTCTTTAAAAATGAAACAACTCCCTTTTCAAGTTAAATATTGAAAGTAAACCTTCATTTCATCCAGCCGGTTGACTGCAATGAAGCCTGGGGGGCATGTACCTCATTTCGCATCATTATGCTGGGGGCATGCGAACTTTTTGAGCATAGTTCCTTGTCTTGTGTCAAGCTCGTTAAAAAATGAAACAAGGGTAGGTTAAGTAGGTAGATTGTAGAGAGTAGTCATGAGCATAGTTCTTTGTCTTGTGTCAAGCTCGTTAAAAAATGAAACAAGGATTTTAGAGCATAGTTCCTTGTCTTGTGTCAAGCTCATTAAAAAATGAATCAAGGTTTTTAGAGCACAGTTCCTTGTCTTGTGTCAAGCTCGTTAAAAAATGAATCAAGGTTTTTTAGAGTATAGTTTTTTGTTAGGTAGATTGTAGAAAGTAGTTATGAGCATAGTTCCTTGTCTTGTGTCAAGCTCACTAAAAAATGAAACAACTCCCATGAGTCTTTCCAAGATTTTGAAAGTAAAGCTTCATTCCATCCACCTCATTGAATGCAATGAAGCTTGGGGGGCATGTACCTTGATTTGCATCATTATGCTGGGGGCATGTGAACTTGTAACAAGCATAGTTTTTCGTTTCAAGCTTGTGTAAACATGAAACCGAATCCGAGCATAGTTCTTTTCCTGTGTCAAGCTCGTTAAAAAATGAAACAAATCCTCCTCTACTTGAGTCGAGAGATTGACTAGATCTCGTAAATGTTAAGTTGTATATTTAGGTTAGTTATTTCAGTGTTTTGCATAATTTTCTTACAGTTTTAGGTCGAGTCTTTCAAATGATCTCGTTCATGAACCTTCATTTCATCCAACTGGTTGAATGAAATGAAGCTGGGGGGCATGCGCTCTAGCAGTTATGCTTAGGGGGCATCAAGCACAGTTTTCTCTCTGTTTCAAGCTTGTGTAAAAATGAAACTACTTTGAAGCATAGTTTTTGTCTGTTTCAAGCTTTTGTAAAAATGAAACCTATCTCGAGTCAATTTTAGTTATTTTCAAGACTCGTTAAACTCATGAAAATACCGAGATTATTTTGCTATCTTTCATTCTCGTAAAACAAATGAAAATGCCGAGTTCTTTCCGTCTTTTCCTGCTCGTAAATTAAATTGAAAGTCGGCCATATGAGTACATTTTTATCCCTTTTTCGAACTCATTAAAATTTATGAAAAAGTGAAAACCATGAGTACATTTTTATCCCTTTTTCGAACTCGTTAAAACTTACGAAAAAGTGAAACCTCAGAGTCATCTTTTAAGCCCTTTTCTGACTCCTAAAACATGAAAAGATCGCCGAGCGTTTCTTTTACACTCGTTAAAACGGAATTAAAAGACGGTCCCCTTTTAGCTCTTTTCTGACCGCAAAATCAGGAAAAGATTGCCGGGTTTTTGTCGTTTCGAACTCGATAAGGAAATAAAACGACGTGTCCTTGATCGCTTTTTAATTTTCAGGTCAACGACACTATTATGAAAGTACTCCTTGGTCGCAAGATCATGCGGTTCCCCCAGGTATTATTTTATACTTTTTCGGGCTTGAGGGACACAAACATACGAAAAAGTTCAACGTGGAGTCTCCTTTTGTTTTTTCAGACTCTCTAAAAATGAAAAACGCCGAGTTTCTCCTATACTGGACTCGTTAAAC
Organism: Pinus tabuliformis; assembly: GCA_031772625.1. Taxonomy (NCBI): domain Eukaryota; kingdom Viridiplantae; phylum Streptophyta; class Pinopsida; order Pinales; family Pinaceae; genus Pinus; species Pinus tabuliformis. The sequence continues at coordinate 1,000,190,557 of CM062813.1, read as the reverse complement.
TTTTACAGTAAAGGACCTGTTCAATTACAAACAGGAACGAACCACTCCTTCCTAGGGTTCGAATTTAAACTAGGTTGGACTCGTCCGAAGGATGAGCTTATAATCAAGCATATGTTATCCTCCTCAAGCTTGTTAAAAATAAAGAGGTACTTGCCAGAAATGGTGGGGGAAAAGAGAGAAGAATGAACCTGTTTGTTACCTTTTGTCTCAAAAGAAACTTTATTACCACTCTTGAACACGACACTTTTTCATTCACCTGGGTTGGGAAATCTTTTACCTCACAGTTGACCAAACCACTTTGAAAGTCTTTAACCGGGTTCCGGGGATTAACTTTGAGTTATTCGTCACCAAGCCATCTGTCGTGTCGTTATGTGTTCAAGAGGTCTGCAAGCAAAACTTTCATCTGCAAAATACTTGTCATCCATTTGACCATCCCTGAGTCAGTCCTTACAGCAACATTTCTTCAACTTGAACAATGATTTCGTGTTGCAGGCTTGCCTGCAACGGGTCGCTTTCTATCGACATCGACACATTATCTAGAAAGATGACTTAGGAATCGACAGTACCTTGAGGTCTGCATGCATCAATGGCAGGTTTCTCGCCTTTGACGTCAGTTTACATCATTGACTTTCGATCAAAGGATTCTGTGAAGTGTTCGACATCAAAACATCTATTCACATTTCACGGGTTGTGCTTGGTACTTTGAGAACCATTGACATTACTGGTGGTTTCTCTCACGCTTGTTAACAGTTTACATCATCGACTGGTAATCAAGTGGTTTCTAACATGTTCGACATCAAATCATTTAATCACATGGCTAGAATCGTACCAATTCGGGAAGTAGAAGTGAAGACCCTGGATCTAGTTTCTACCATCCAGGGTGTGAGGAGTTTTGTATTCATTATCTATGTAGACTAATCATAAACAGATGGCTGCGTCCATACTGTGTCTACAAAAGTCTATAAAAATGATGTACTGCAAGATCATTCCTGTATCAGAATAGTTAGTCCATTAGTTAAAGTTTTGAATCTGAGTATGGGAATGCCTACCTCAGTGATGATATAATCTTATCCATGTATTTTGTGTTGAAAATTGCAGGTTCCAACCAGGCCATCCACAAGGCAATCCTTGAAATGATAAAGCGCTTCACCCTTCCTAGAATTATAAAACCCTACTCTATTCCAGGCTTCGCACTTTAGGGGGAAATCTGTTACACTAAAAAATGTCACCTTGACTACTTACAGTTAGTATGGCTCAAATCAACAGTCATGCTACCCTCTTAGGCAAGTCTTATGCCTCTGTTATCCATCTCAAACTCAAAGAAGAGAGAAAGTCTTGTAAAAACTATGTTTATCTCTGGGGTCGCAGGTTCTCTCTAGCCTTACCTGCGGGGACGCTGACCATGTTCACAAAATCTGCGTCCATAGACGCTCTGTATGTTAAGGGACAGGTGCGTCCCTCTGTAAAAGGCAAAATGCGCGAGTTTTATCTTGAAAAAGTTACTTGTGGTTACTTCTAGAACATTCTAGAGGTCGGTTTGATGAAATGGATGCGCCTCCAGTTGGTTCATGTATCTCTATTAAGGGGGAACTTATCCCATCAATAAGGGAGCTATCCCACCCAAAGAGGGGGATAATCCCATTGATAGTGGACCTGAATAACCTCTTTACAGCACTATAAATAAAGGCATTGAGCCAGAAGGAGAAGAGGTTGGAGCTATACATTTTCTTTGGGTAAATGCTGCAGGATTTAGGTCTTCCATTAGAACCTTTGTGAGGAGAAATTGTCTTTACATGATTCTACTTGGAAGTGGGTGAGCTTTGTCAAAGTAGAGGAAAACACTTGATGGACCCTGGGAGGAACTTGCACAACACCAAGGCCAGGTTGTAAGAGTTTCTTTGTTTCGTTATTAATACAAACTGGTTTATTTTTCTCAATAGCTTGTGTTAATGAGTTATTTCATGTGTTCCTTGGTCTGCATGTTGAATATATGTTTTATTATATGAAATGCAAGTGCTTGGTAATTGTTTGATTGTTTGTGGTTGCAGGAATTGACTTGAAGGAGGAGCTCATCCGAATTGGCAAGGACAAACTACAACAATAGCGTTTTGGAATAAGGTAAGCCTAAACACTTGTAGTTTTCATGTTGTAAAAGGTGTATTTAGAGAAAGATCACTCCACTTTGTCTTGTTTGTCATTAGAATGTCTTAGACTTCTAGGAAGGTCAGTCGTGTCCGCACCCTTGACAAATTCCGTGTGACACACAGATTTGGCATTTTTAAGGGTCCTATAGGGTAATTTCCATGTGACACATGTCACCACTCATAGGGTGCCATGTGGCAGTGATGACCTCCCCCAACCCCCACAAATTGGCAATCGGTGACCGCGCATATCAAAGTCTCTCTCCTACCCAATTTCATTTCAGGCTTGAGATTGTGATAAGCGGGGATCCTCCGTGAAGAGATATATTATGTGATCTAGCCTATAAATCCCCCATTTCTAGATAATCAGCTAGTACTAAGGAAGAAAGTAAAATGGCCTTCCCCGCCTGTAGTGTGATTGTGATATCTTGGGTGGACCCGACCCCACAGATCAGTGATCATGGGTGTCTTGGGGAAAAGATAAGGGTAAAACACTGTAAAGCACCGATATGTGGGATTTTGCATTACAAAGGAAACAAGCCCCCTGACACAGGTCTAAATAGCTTAGCGCATGAAGGCTAAGCCCCTGGTCTCAACCCTTGGTTATATGAAGGAAACAAAGGAAAAGGGGTCTATACCAAAGGGGGCTTAAACGGATATCTAAACGTGATTGTTTCATGATATTTCAGTGTTGAAAACCTATGCTCAAAGGACTTCTGGGTACATCATAAGCATGTCCCCAGGTCCACCAGAGTTCCGAAAGGGTTTTCAAAACTTTAAAGGATGTATGGATCGGTAGCTGGGGTGTTGAATGGAATTATCGAGCATTCAAGCCACGTATGTGCGCATTCAAGATAAGGTCCTCTCATAGCATTCATCCATAGTCGGCGCCAAAGGCATTTAAGGGAGAATAGATAGTAAACAAGACAAGTAGCGTGGGAAGCACACTATGACAGAGACAGGGCCTGATCTGAAGCTTTCATAGGGATAGCAAAGGATGCCTTCCTCCATTCTTCCTCATGTTTCTTTTTGGATTTTTGTAGTCATTTGTTTCCAAGAAGGGATCGAATCCCAATTGTAATCGTTTTGGGCAACAATGCCTTACATGGGGTGAGATAGATAGTCTAGCAGAAAACTGGAGCTCTAGCTCAGATATTTTGTAAACTGTAATTCCATCTCCGCCTTTTCTTATAAAAGGGGGAAGAAACACTTTAAAAAAGGTTGGCTAGTTCCGGAATTTCTCACCCGCAGGGTTTGAGTTTTGTGATGCCATTTGGTTCTAATGTGTTTATTCATGGGGGCTTCACTGATATCATGCTGAATGTATGGACTGGTTATTTGGACCCTTTGAGATAAATGGTGTTTCCCTATTGATTCCAAGCATTCTTAATGTGTAGCATGTTCCTCTCGGTAATCTCATTTCATCTATGTTTTTCTCCCTTTGAAATAGTATAATGAATGTAGTTGGTTCCTCTTCAATCGATGGATTTATCTTAGCTGGTCATAGAAGATAGTACTTGTGCTTATCACAGTCCTATATGTTTTATTCAATAGCATTGAAATACCTATAAAATTATAGACTTGTGCATTTGATTAACCTGTAGAACCTGTATTAGTCCATATCTACATTTTTGGAAGAGAATAATACCCATGTCATGTTTGATCAGAAACCTTCTTTTTCACTCCCCTATTTCTATTATTTCATCAGAAAACCATGGTTTAGGATTTTGTTTTGTTTACATCCCTATCTATCGAATTCCACTTTTTGCTAGAACATTGCTACCTAGGATTCTGTTTGTTACATCCCTATGCATCTATTTCCCTCCTTCCTCTCCTTCTCTCCACCATTACTACAACTTCAGTTTTAATCTGTCTCATTTTCGTGTGTCGGCCACCAAAAGAAGAAGTCATTTCTCTTTAAGATTGCCCCGATATACCCCTTTGTTTGAATCCATGTATTGGATTAAGTCTACCTTAATGAAATCCTCTTGAACCAAGCCCCTCCTATTATCTTGCATTACATTACAATTGGAGTGTTGTAAACCCCTCACATATAACCTTTCATGCACTCCTCTATCTAAGATGTCCTAGGAACTAGTCTACAATCAACCCAAAGGCCATCTCTAGGAGGCTTTCTATCTCCCCTACATCACTTGTGCTGCTTGTGTGATTTGAAGGGACAACATATTTCTGGCACTGCTGCTGCGGAACGGATTAAAATATTTCTCCCTGGGTACAACAAAGTTTTACATTTCCTCTGTTATGTGAGCAATGGAAGTGTGGGTTGAATATCTCTCACCTTGGAGACTCCACTGTCCCTATCTCTGATTAATCATCCTAGTTTTCAAGCATCCCCATACTCACTCAGATGCTACAGCAGCCCAAAACTCTCCCCACTTTTGAAGTTGAAATCAATCACATAGGGAGGTTTTCAAGATGGCCCTTCTTGCATTCCTGGCCAACCAATTTGTCCCACTGGTTTTCTCTTATATTGCTAGTTATCCAAATCATGTCCCTGCATGTAATGAGTGGAATTCCTATTTCCCTATATTCAATGGGAACACAGAGAGAAGACTTGACCAGCACCTCAAAGACTTTCATGAATTCATGGATAAACAAGGTGTTTTTCTTGAAGATGTACAAATGAAGTTTCTCAAGTGGTATTTACATGAGGATGCTAGAGTTTGGTTTAAAACAATACCTCATGAGCAACATATATTCTTTGAAATTTTTTCATTCAACATTCTATCAATACTTCAAAAGATTTTATCCACCGAATGCTCTATTTGAATATTGTTGCACACTTTGTAATGATGAAGATATTCCTGAGGTAAATAACCCTGCTGATGATGTATGTGAGAGATCATTCCAAGAAGATATCTACTCAAAATGAGAAGCATCTCCCCATGAGCAAGAAAGAGAAGAAGGAAACACCATTCAGCTACCAATAAACTCTTAGATGGCTTATTCAGCTGAGTCTAATGTTTCTCCTTCTTATTATGAATATAAATCTAATGGAGAGTCAAGAGAGGGAGAGCTACCATACTCCCAGTTATGGGAATATGAAAAATAAGAAGAGGTCCATTAGGAGGTCAGCAGAGAGGCTCCTGTCCAGGATGCATATCCTTCACATGGAGAGAAATATCAAGGATCCCCTCTAATCTATGATTCATATGATTCAGAGGAGGAGGAAATGGTCATGAAGGTGCAGAAGGAGTTATTTACCAGTAAGTGGGAGAAATCTCCCAACAACAAGTTTTTTAAGAAGAGACCAAAGGTGAATTGTTGCAAAAATATTTCTGTCAAGAATTATCAACATAACGTCCAATTTATGACTCTTATAGTTTTGACAGTGAAGAGTCTATTTCCGATTTCCAAAATAGTTGTCCCATTAAAAAATGGGCAGTAAAACATCAGCAACCATTTTTTCTTGAAAAGGATGAAGTTGGGGATCTGAAAGGTGTTTGTGGCTGCCCTAGCTAAGAGGATATTGGTCAACAGACTGCTTATGAAATTAAGGAATCTACAAACTTTCCTTGCATATTCCATGACCCTGAGGCTGAGTACATGAGCCTACTCTTAAGCCAACAATAGAGGTTGTTTTAGCATCATGTATTAGGTTCTTCATTTTCTGATTTTTCATGGTGCATGCTTATTTTTATATTTATTTTTCAGCAGTATGAAGGCATATGGTCCAATATTGTTAGGTCCCTATAATACTAGTGATTACCCCATTACTGTTGTAGTTGTATCCCTTATTAATATTGTTGTGCCCCTATTGTCCCCATATTCTTATTACTGGCACCGTAGAATCCCTCTATTGTTATTTTTGTGGCTTTATATTATTATTGTTAGGTCGCTGGGTTATATTATGCCTCCTTAGACTCCTATATATAGAAAGGAGGTTTTTTCATTTGAATCATCCAAGAATTGTTCATTTTTGCAATGTAAAGGAGGTTTCCCACTCGAATAGGCTGAAATCTAAGGCATTCAACTATCCTTTCTATGTTTTTGTGAGTTGGTTTCATAACATTTGGTATCAGAGCTTTGGATTCAAGGGTTTTGCTGCTCCAAATAGGTCATCGTGGAACTTTTTCTATAACCTTTTTCTGCGACATTTCAGAAGCAAAAAAAAACCATTTGAGAAGAAATCGTACTAAATTTGGGTCCGAATTTCAGAGCTTTTCGCGCTATATTTGCGGAGATATGCTCTGAGGAAGTTGGTCTTTTTGCAGACTCCTGAATTACATTCCAAATAGGTGACCTAGGGAAAATCGTCACAACTTTCTCTTTGAGCATCGGATTGCAGTTTCGTAAGAAGCTACAGAAAGAGGACAGATTGTAGTTTCTTGTAAATATTTTTCAGAGCCAAAGGTTGAAACAGGGACACGTGGCATGTCATACAAGTTCGCTCTACTGAAGTAGTCTATAATCAGGTCACTGTGGGAGATTTGGCATAACTCTTCCTTGGAGAATCCAATTTGGATCAGACTAGTGGCATTGGAAAGAGGACACAGAGGGATACTACAAGTCACAATTTCAGAACTGGATGATCCGAAATTATAGAGATACATTAGAGGCAATATCAAGCTCCTTCAAAGTGAAAAAATGCGTGTCGATTTTTTTAAATTTTTTCTTAAGCTTGGTTTAAAAAATTATTTTGAAGAATTCAAAAGGCATAGTAGAGAATTATTTTCGGTAACTAATGACCCGAGGAAAGAAAATTCAAACACTTAGTAAGCAACCTGAAAGCGCTATCATGACTCATGAAGAAGAAGAAATGCTACATGATATATCAAAATTACAAGACCAAGTGCAACAAATGTCACTCTCACAAAAGCTAACAGAAGCTAAGATAAATGGCGTGGAATCTAACATAAAGGGTGTGGAAGCTAAGATGAATGGCATGGAAGATAAGACGGATGATTTGAAGACAGATTTGAAGACAGACATGGAAGAATTGAAGATAAATATGAATAAGTTGCTACAAGAAATGGTCACTAATGGTGAAAGGGTAGTAAAGGAAACTCATGATGAGAACAAAAGAAATGTTAATCATGATTCCATAGATTCTAATGTTGGATAAAAGACCCACCATCTTCCAAAAATCAATATGAGGAAGCTTGATGTCAAGGACCCCGAAACATGGATATTATAGATGGAGCAATTTTTCGATCTCAATAATGTGCAAAACACACAAAAGGTACTATTGCAACTTTATATTTGGAACCAAATCAGTTTGTATGGTATCAATGGCTTTTCTCTCATAAACAAATTATCACTTGGGCAATTTTTACAGAAGAATTGACAACACATTATGAGGACACAAAAAGCAACACTTTCTTTAGCTAATTGATAAGTCTCAAACAAAAGGGTTCAATAATGGAGCACATTGACGAGTTCCAAAAATTTAACATAAGAGTAAAAAATATTCCAGAGGAGCATAGGATTGATGTTTTCATAGGGACTTTAAAGGATAATATCCAACATGATGTTCACCTTTGGGAACCTGATTCATTAGAGAAGGCATTCAGGTTAGCAAGAAAAATGGAAAGAAAAATTATGGCAACTAGGAAGCATACCAGTCACAACTATAAAGATGGAAGTGTTGTTACCCCTAGACTTCCACAACCTATAAGGTTGACACCACAACAATTGGAAGAAAAGAGAGCAAAAGGACTTTGTTGTAGTTGTGATAGCGAATACACTAAAGGTCATAAATGTGTTGAGAAGAAATTATTCTACATAGATTGTGAAGAGGAAGAAGAAAAGGAGCAAGAAAGGTCAAAAGAAGAGCATATACTCCAGGAACAAAGCCTAGATAAAGAAGAAATGAATTTGACCATATCTTGTAATGCATTGGCTGGAATTACCACTCCTCAAACCATCAAGATAGAAGGACCAATCAAGAAGAAAAAGGTAATAGTGTTGATTGATTCAGGAAGTACCCACAATTTTATTCATTGTAAGGTAGAAAAAGAATTGAATTGCTTCCTATATCTAGCACCAAAGTGTCAAGTGATGGTTGAAAATGGAGGAACGATAAATTGCTCTGGAAAGTGCCATAATATCAAGCTATCCATGGGAGAATATGTATTGACGAGCCCAATTCTTTTCATTCCAATGGGAGGTATTGATGTTGTACTAGGAGTCCAATGGCTACAGTCCTTGGGTACAATAGCTTTTAATTTTCAAGAACGTTTCATGAAATTTTCTGTGGAAGGAAATGAATTTGAATTAAGGGGTATTGAAGGGAAACCGGGAAAGATAATCAGCTCTAACGGTATGATAAAGCTTCTAAAAGGAACAAAGAGGTGTAATTGCACAATTATGTTCGCTAGATGTTTCCACATCGGAATCATCTATTTCTCTAGATCTCCAAAAAGTCTTGGACAATCATTCCAAGGTATTTGAGACTCCCAAAGGTCTCCCACCTATTAGTGATCAAGATCATGCTATTCATCTGATTCCAGGAAGTGTTCCTCCAAACATCAGGCCGTACAGATATCCCTATGCCCAAAAGAGTGAAATTGAATGTATGGTTGCAAAAATGCTAGAGGCTGGTATAATTCAACCTAGTCAAAGTTCTTTCTCTACTCCAATAGTATTGGTGCACAAGAAGGATGGATCATGGCGCATGTGTCTGGATTATAGGGAGCTCAACAAGCTCACTATTAAAGATAAGTTTTCCATTCCTGTCATTGATGAATTAATGGATGAATTGCATGGATCAATTTACTTCACCAAGTTGGATCTTCATTCAAGATATCATCAAATTAGAATGAAGACTGAAGACATTCTGAAAACAACATTTAGAACTCATGATGGTCATTATGAATTTTTGGTCATGCCTTTTGGCCTTACCAATGCACCTTCTACATTTCAAGGTTTGATGAATTCCATTTTCAAACCCTTCCTTAGAAAATTTGTGCTAGTATTTTTTGATGATATACTAATCTACAACAAGTCTTGGAAGGATCATGTTGAACATGTTGACAAGGAGCTACAACTATTGGAGAAGAAACAATTATATGCAAAAAGATCCAAATGTTTCTTTGGAGTACAAGAGGTGGAATATCTAGGTCATATTGTATCTAATGAAGGAGTTAAGATAGACCCTAGAAAAATTAAAGCCATTAAGGAATGGAAAATCCCCACATCCATAAAGCATCTGTGAGGATTTCTCAGGTTGACAGGGTATTATCGCAAGTTTGTTAAGAATTATGGGAGAATAACAGCACCTATAACAACATTATTGAAGAAAGATGCATTTTCATACTGTTTTCACGATCTAGATGAGGCGGGCATTCCCATGCTCAGCTTTATAAATTCATCTTTATGTACATAGGACAGACAATTGTCTGATGGTAGACTGATGATTCTGATGAAATCATCATCCTTCTGGTAGGATGATTATCTGTTCCGCAATGCTGTACATGTCAATGTCTTTATTTTTCCTAAATATATATCGCATCCCGGATGGATGAAACTATATCCGGGGTCTTCAATCTCGTCCGATCTTCACTCGAAGTACAAGTCGATCCATGTGAGAAATGTTTTGAAGTCAAACATGGAAAGACATCACTTGATTACCAATCAATGATGTAAACTGTTAACAAGCGCGAGAGGAATCACCGATAATGATAATGACCCTCAAGGTACTGCAGTGCAATTCACGTGGTGTGAATAAAGGACTTGGCGTCGAACACCACGCAAAATCTTTCGGTCGAAAGTCATTGATGTATACCTGTCGCCGGAAGTGAGAAACTTGCCATTGAGGCATGCAAGCTTCAAAGTACTGAAGGGGTTGTTCCTAGATCAACTTCTTGGATAATGAGCTGGTGTCGACAAGAAGCGATCCATCAAAGGAGGGCCTTGATGTATCCCACATCAGTGACACGGAACGGAGCAAATGATTTTGATGGAGGTGAAAACGATCTGATGATATATGGTTCAGGGTGGCAGTCATGAAAGAATGAAGTATAATGTATGGTAGTGGATGGGACACGGTTGACTTCTCTGGATGACTTCTCTTGAACATATCGGCGACACTTATATGATGGATTGGTAGCATTTACCCCAAATGTGGCTGGTATGGCGAGACCATGGTGATGTGACCGGTGAATGAAACATCCTAACTGACTCAGGCATGGAGTGGAAGTGTCATGTTCAAGAGCGACTTGCTACCAATAAAGGTTCTTTGAGTTTCTTCCCAATTTTCCCCAGTCATTGCTGACGAGTACCTCTTTATTTTTGTCAAGCTTGAAGAGGATAACATATGCTTGTTCTATAATTTTCCCTTCGGGCAAACCCATCGCTATGTTTTAACAAGCCTAGCGATAGTGAAACTCGTTCTCGTCTAAAGACAAGTTTGTCGCTATTAATGTTTTTAACGAGTCTAACGACAAAGATAACTCGGTCCTTTTCATTTTTAGAGATTCTGAAAAGCTACGTAAAGTTAACTCCGGAAGTCCTTTTTCGTCATCTAATCCCTTAAGTCCGAAAAAGTATAAAACAATATAGAAGGGATGAATTTTCGATAGTTTTAACGAGCCGAACAAAACAAGCGCTCGATCTTTTTGTGCAATAATCCCTCAAGTCCAAAAAGATTAAAATCTAGAGGAGGGATAGCTCTTCCGGTCGCTTTAATGAGCTGGAATGCCAAAACTCGGCAATCTTTTCATATTTTACGAGTCAGATGAAAAGAGCTTAAAGAAGACTCGTCTTTTGAGGAACGAGTGATAAAATGGGTAGCAGCTGATTCCAGGTAAGGGTTGGAATTTTCCAAGCACTGCAGTGTCACAAGGATGGCTAGTGAAATCACTCTTCGTAGCTGTTCCTCAAAATGGGTAAACAATCAAATGGAGGTGAATGATCGGCCAATAGAAAAGTGGAGGTGACGGTGCAAACACGACCAAGGCTTTAATGGCTGATAATGTTACATTCACGGTGGTTATTTACCAGAGGATAGTTCATTTTTTAACGAGCTTAAACGCGGATTGAAACACTTGCTCAGTCTTATGTTTATATTTTAACGAGCATGAACTATGTGCTAAAACTGTTCGATCTTATGTTTATTTTTTAACGAGCATGAACTATGTGCTAAAACTACTCGATACGGGTTTATTTTTTAACGAGCTTGAACCCTACAGTAACACTGCTCGTGATACGTTTTTATGCCCCCAGCATAATAACGCAAATCGAGGTGTATGCCCCCCAAGCTTCATTGCATTCAACTTGGTGGTTGGAATGAAGGTTTACCTTTGAGATTTGGAAAGGGGATTGTTTCATTTTTTAATGAGGTTGACACAGTAAAAGAACTGTCCTCATGACTCCTTGTTTCATTTTTTAACGAGGTTGACACGAGATAAGAACCGTCCTCGGAGTCTAAATCCATTAGATTAGAAGGTTTCATATTCCACTGTGGCCACTTCCACCAGATTACTCGGAGGCGGTAGGGCAAAAGTACCCATTAAGGCAGGGTCTTTTAGGAGACCTACTCTGATATTTTGGAGTGAATGATTGCTTCCATGGATCATTGGAATGCTTCCAGTAGCTTGATAACCATTGGGGAGGAAGTTTTGCTGATCGACGATTGTAATCCCTCCTTGAAAGGGAAATGCAATCTTTCTGAAATAGGTCGACACAACAACTGCCATGGCATATATCCACGGTCTTCCTAGTAGGATGTTGTAATCAAGATTCCCATCGATGACTTCAACATCTATTTCTACTGTTTTTCCTCCTAGTTCAACTTTCAAGTTATTTAGGATACCATATGGGGTATATGTCCTTCCGTCGAATGCTTTTAACGTCTTCGTAGACTGTGACAGGGTTGGAGATCCTAAAGTTTTCCAGCAACTCATCGACATAATACATGTAGATGCCCCCTCATCAATAATTGTTCGATGAACAGTTTTGTTGAGGGCTTTCACTTGAATAAGGAAAGCTAGTTGAGCTGGTAACTGAGGGTCATATCCTTTATGATTAAAGGCTACAAGATTGGAATCCATTGGGTCAATCCCACCTATTGCTGATAAAGCTTGCTCTTGCGAGAGGCAATTTTGCAGTACCTCAAGTGTCGACATAGCGGATGGCGATTAAGCCAGATCCTCTATTATATTATAATTCTGTGTTATTTTTGCACGAGGATTAAATGTCGATTTGTGCACTACTCCCTTTGGCAACTTTATCATTTGTTCAGGAATGATGGGTGGCACAACTTTGGTCAAAGTCGTTGTCGAACTACTAGGTCGTTCATTAGCCTTGTTATTCGACACCTGTGGATTCTCGTAATCTTTATTCCTTGCCAAAGCATCATTTTGCTGCTTTGAGATAGACAACATAAGCACTTGGGATCGGGAAGCATTTTTATTAGCAACCAGTTTGGTTCCTGGGCTTGGAAACGGATCAGTCAATACTGCTGAGGTTTTCGAACTCTTAAAGAGTTTCTTAGCTTCAGCTATATGCGGACAATCTCTCGTCCAATTATCCTCATCGCATATATGACACCCTGCAGGGGGTTTCGTTTTTCTCCCTTTCTTTTTCTTCTTGCCCACTGGTTGCTTTAGTTGTTTGCCCTTGTCGGTCGACACGACATTTACTTCCGAGGCAAGAATTTCGTCTTTTGCATTTTGATCTGAAATCTTACGGGCTTTTTTTGACGTAACCTTTGTCGATTTCACGTTTGTCGTGCCAATCACGCCATCGCCAGCGTGAGAGTCATTGTTTGATTTAGGAGGAGGAGGAATTGAGAATTCCGGTCTAGGGGCGTCAGGTATTTTGTCGTAGAGCGTGCCAGACTGAGTATAGACCAAGTCTAGATATTGCGCACGAGCGATGACTTGCTCTTCCGTTACGAATCCCCCCGTTGCCACATCTTCCGTGATGGCAGGAAGTAATGATTTGACAAACCATTCAGCTAATAGCTGATCAGGAACGTACGTTTTTACCATCCTACGACGACGTCCCCACTCATGTAATTGATCAGATATGTGAGTGGCCATCGTCTATTTGAAGCTAGTTAGGAGTTCCGTTCCCGTTTCATACCTTATCGGTAATTGAAAATGGGTTAAGAAAGTTGTGGCTAAGGTACTGAAGTTGTCGAACAAAGCTCTAGGCAATTCAATATACCATTTTGCCGCTGGACCCGTTAACGTCCTCTGAAAAAGGCGAAGCCTTATCGAATCATCGTTTAGGGTGTTTGATGAACACCATAGATGAAAGGTCATCACATGATTCAACGGATCTTCACCCGGATTTCCATTAAATTTAGGAATATCTGACGGAAGTTTATGCGGAATCACTGGCCACCAAGGGGCATAAGCAATTGGATCATTCGTCAGCCAGTTTAGATCTGGTAATTCTACAGTTGCTACAAAAGACAATTGTTGATTCAGGTTAGGCGAAGCATACCCAAGATAAGATGGAATCTCCTGAGCAGTGGGTCTTTGCATACCAGCATAATGTATTTGATGCTGGCAATTTTGACAAGGTTGATGGGTATAACCGTTATGATATGGTTGTTGATAACCACTTTGGAAATGTAGTTGCCCATTACTTACAAAGACTTGTTGCTCAGGTCCTTGATATGATTGCTGGAATTGCGGTTGTTGAGATTGAACCAGCCCTGGTTGTTGGACCATTTGTTATTGTCCAATACTGGATGATTGACCAAGATGAGGAGTCATAGTACTTGTTTGAGCCTGAGTCGCTCTAGATAAGGAGTCACTAACCTGAGGTTGTGATTGAGTCGTTGAGACAAGAGGCTGTTGTATTGCAACCTAAGAAACTTGGGGTTCACATACAATAGGTAGAGCTTGTACTTGCAACGCAGTCACCATAGCAGGTATAGTGGGAATATCCGACACAGGGTGGACTGGTTGCATTGAATATACAACCCTTGGTTGTTGAGGTAGTATTGGTACCCAACCACTGGATGTAATTCCAGTTTGACCTGAACTTTGTTGTAAACTCCCATATGGTTGTTCTCTGGGAGGGAAAAATGAAAAGGCATACTGCCCTCCATATGGTGGCAATCCAGTACTTAAAGGGTAGATTGGCCTTTGAAGACACATTGGATCAATTTGTTGAGTTTCAACATAAGAAATACCAGATGATAATCTGGATGAAGAAATAGGAACTAACCATGTCGTCGTCCCTAATTGGACTCCATCTTGTTGTTGATAACTTGCCGGGACAGATGGTATACCAGCGTACATTGTTGGAGTAGCAGCAGGAGGTTCTGTTGCTGCTGTGTCGGATGACACGGTCCTGGATGTCGACGGTTGTTCAGACATATCTAGTCTATCCAAAAGATTTTCTAGCGATTCTACAGGACCTAGCGATGAAGGAAGACTAATTTCAAAGATCAACGAGGGAAAGGTGATGATTATTCCGTTTAAAATAAATTTTAACGATGCTTGGACACAACTTGCTTTTTCAATTTTAAAGAGTCGAGAAAAAGCAAAAGATGACTCTAGTCTCCTTCGATTTTTAATGAGCCTGAAGTGACAAGTGCTCAGATGGACCTTTTCCGTTAAGGAGTCTGAAAAGGAACGAAAGGGACTGCTCTGGAGTTCTAGGTAGAGGGTGTGCCAAACCAATCGCAAAACCGCAGAATACTTTTGAGGGTACGAGCAGTCAATCTTCCCGAATGTTGTGTTTAGTGCATTGCGATCAGTAGGGCGGCCGACACGAATTCCTACGGATAAAGGTTTTATGCCTAGAAGGGTCTCCCAATATATACTCGACGGTACGTGGGAGCACAATCCATACTAGCGCTTATCGTCTCTCAGGAGGAATCACCCAACCATCAGCGAGATCGACAGTCACCAGGTTTTACGATGCCGGAACACGTCTCTAGCCTAAACCTCTATGTTGTGCGTTAAGTTACAAAGCGTTGTTAAGTTCATTCAATTTATTTTAGGTTGATATTTTTTAGAAGTTTTCCTTTTTGGATCACCACGAGATGTAGATGAAATTCCTAAATGCAATCTAAATATGATAAGCAAGCATTTATCTCTTTTCAACAATGAAAATCCTAGCTACAAGGGGAAAAGAAAGACACAAACTTTTCTCAAAGAGCAAAGAGCACACTGTAAATGCACTTTTCCTAAATCAAACCATACAAACTATCAATATGCAAATGCACAAATGCATGTATTTGTTTTCGCTTTCTTAATATTGATGCCTAAAAAGATAGCTGTTGTACAAAATTTGAATTCGATTTCAAGTGAAAACACAAACAAGTTTCTTTTTGAAATCAAAAAGACGATTACGACACTTTATGATTTTGAAGTAAACACTTGTTTCGACACTAGAAATCCATAAATTCAAACCAAAAGACAAAAGTAAAAGCGCAATCAATTGTCAACAACAAATAAATTTACTCCTAAGATCAAAACGACACTTACGACAGGTCTAGATCTAAAGGCGACAGTATGACTAGTTTACTTTTGTAATGGGAAACTGCAAATGCTGTAACAAATACAAAAAAACAAATACAGTTTCTTTTATACAACTAAGGCGAAATTAAGGCAGAGAAAAGGGGTTTTTAGATAGGTACACACACTGATAACAGGCTGCAAAAAATAGAGATAAAACTGAACACAAGGATGCAAAGAACCACAGCTGCACAGGGCAAAGGCTGATCAGCGCACCTGCAGCACAGAGAAACTGAATTGCAGCGCAGGTAGCCCTCTTGGGACCTGCGTTGAAATGCAGAGTCTCTTCACAGAACCTACGCTAAAGCAGAAACGAGAATTGTCTCTGGGTTCTGGGTCACGGTTTGCAGTTTGATCTGAGGTTTTTGGCCGAATAAAAACTATCAATAAGGTACAATTAGAAGGATGATTTAAAGGAGGACTAAGAGCTATCACAAAGGGCAGTTAGAGCATTTTTGGATCAGCTTGTTCAGATCATAAATAGGCCCAGTGAGTGGACTAGAGTGGCAGATCTCTACTTTGCATTTGTAAATGGAAAATGCAGTTCGATTCTCCACTACTAAGTTTATGAGAAGAACAACAATAGAAACACAAATAAACTAACTAGATACGGTCCCCAGTGGTGTCGCCAATTTGTTGTTGGGAAAAGTATCTATTCAAAGCGCCCCTATCCCACTCTAAGGTGTGATAGTGCCTTAGCAACAAACAAGGGAAACTGCTTGAGTATTCTTCTTTATGAAATGTAAATGTGGAGGAAGGATGTAACTAACCTGTGTCTTTCGCTAGTTTGTTGATCCAATTTCTCCTCTCTTCAATAACTCCCAGCTTCCTGCTCCCTTACCGGCCCAGCTTCACCGAATTCCTGAAAGATCACAAGAGAGAGAAACTACACGAAGATATAGATATACATTCATAAAAAGCTCAGGATCAGATTAAGCTAAACATGCAAATATAGCAAAACATCATTGATACACAACATGTAGGAGAAACTCAAATAGTTTATTGATATGATAATAAAGTCCAAGAGGAGATAAAACCAAGTGAGTCCCGATCCAGCATCTACCTCCCAGCAAAGGAATCCCTTCCTCTCCTCCAACAAAGCATAAATCACCCAATGTATTAATCTCAATCTCAAACCAACAGCAATTCTCTGCAAAGTACAAAATTCCAGCCTCTGGATCTCTGGGATGAGGGATCCATATATAGATGTAAGCAGAGAGGATGAGTCAGCTTATGTTTTGACTTGTGGCTTCCCTCTGTCAGTTCTTGCTTCCACTTGGAGACTGAGAGCCTCTTACTCATCACTTGGTCGAATTCAGTGAGGCAAGTGTCATTGGTGAAGATTCTGAAAGCTTCCATGGTCTTTCCACCTCGTTGAATGACTCTGCCACTTGTCATTTCCCGCTCAACACACCTGGGTAGTGCATTCAAGTGCGTTGCAACGCACCTAGCTAGTGTACTTAGGTGCTTTGCAACGCACGCAGCTAGTGGAGCTTCTGAATTGATCCTGATTTGACTAGTTCTGAGTGGTTTTTGGTGGAGAACTTCTGGGAGAAGCTGTCATTGGTTGACCTTGTTTCTTTAGGAGCTGTAACAACATATTTAGGGACTTTGGATCCCTTGGATTATGGACATTTCATGCTTAAAGCTGTAAGGCACAAAAATGTCTATAACAAGTTAGCTCATAGCTCATATTATCATCCTCAATCTGATGGGCAAACTGAGATAGTAAACAAATGTTTGGAAGGATATCCTCATTGCTTTGTATCTGATAAATAGACACAATGGGTCAAATGGTTGCCTCTGGCTGAATGGTGGTATAACACTTCCTTCCATTCAGCAACAAAAATGACCCCATTTATGGCGCTTTATGGATATCAGCCACCATTTGTCACATCATATTTAAGAGAAAATTATAAGGTTCAAGCAGTGGAACATCACATTGAACATCAACAACAAGTCCTCCAACTCTTAAAGGATAACCTCGTGTTGTCACATAATAGAATGAAACAATAGGCAGATCAACATCGCAATGAAAGAAGTTTTGATGTAGGTGATTCGGTATTCCTACGGCTACAACCATATAAACAAATGTCCCTCAAGCAAACTAAGAAGGATTATAAATTATCACCAAAGTATTATGGTCCATACAAGGTGCTGCAAACGATTGGTACTATGGCATAACAAATTGGAGCTTCCTATAGCATCTTGAGTGCACCCAGCTTTCCATGTTTCATGTTTAAAGAAGGTTATAGGTGACAAGCTCCTAGTTCAAACAATATTGCTGGAACTTGACGGGGAAAGAAAAATTATACTGGAACCGAAAGCAATCACAGAAACAAGAACTTGACAACTGCGAAATCGATCAATTTCGAAATGTCCCATCAAGTGGAAGAACTTATCTGCTGAAGATTCCACATGGGAGGATGAGAATTTTATACAGAAGCATCCAGAACTACTTAAGCGTTGAGGACAAAACGTTTTTGAAAGAGAGTGGCATGTTAGGTCCCTATAATACTAGTGATTACCCCATTATTGTTGTAGTTCTATCCCTTATTAATATTATTGTGCCCCTATTGTCCCCATATTCTTATTATTGACCCCATAGAATCCCTCTATTGTTATTTTTGTGGCTTTATATTATTATTGTTAGGCCGGTTGGGTTATATTGTGACTCCTTAGACTCCTATATATGGAAAGGAGTTTTCTATCTTTTTGTGAGCTGGTTTCATAAAAAATACTCTAATGTTGGTCTGGCTCCATTGGAGGGTTGAGCATACTTAGCTAAATTAAGCTCTATGCATAAGTAGGAATGTACATAAATAATCTCACCAACTAAGAATTTACTTTTCAGTTGTTAGAATTTTTATTTCTGCATTTTAGATTGAAGAGGAAAGTCCCAAGGATATTTTGTTGATTACAAAGATTTATTTATTACTGACTCCATGCCCAATGCTAAAGGATATTGGTCTATAGGTTCTTAGCACCTTGCTAGAAAGGAACTGTCCCCAGTAGGAGCCAATGTTGTCACTCATTGGTTTATCAGTCATCAGTTTCTTCAAATGCCAAATAGCAGTGAAGTTTGATGCTACTAATTGAGCCACAGAAGCTATTAGATCTTAACCAGACCCTCTCTATTTCCTAGTGCTTGGAAAGATCTTTCCAATGGTATATGGAAGTCCAAAGATGGACTCCTGGAGCAGAAGTTAAAGAATTTTGAAGATTACCCTGGGAAAGCCCAATAAGCAAAGGAAAAAGAACCAAAGGAGTGAGGCAAATTACAATCATGCATCCCATAGGTCCTATAGTACCGTTGATGGCTTGATGGTCCCTAACCTAGGTTCAGCATTAATCAGCCAAGAAAATCCCTACACTACTAGCCCTTTCGCCATTAATTCGTGGAGCACAAACTGAAGTCTCACCCGAAGCAGTATGGGGGGATATAGGAACCAAGTTTCTGCATCCTGAGATGGTTGTGATGTTGATTTTTAGACCTTCACTCTACCTTCAAGTAGATCAATAAGCCATTTAGGGCTTATCAATGTACTTCTCTTATTTTCCTTTGGAGCCTCCGCGAAAGTCTTCGATCATTGTTCGTGGACCCTAAATAGATGGATCAGGTGCTTATGCGCTTTTGTAATTAGTCTTACTTCCATGTTTGCCCAGACTAGCTTAAGTATTGGCTAACTTTAGCATTCATTACAATTATCTTTGCGTAAACATATATTCTTACTTGTGTTTATATGACAAAGTGAAATACATAGATTCACGCATTAATATAGCATTAATTCCTATTATGCTTACTTCGATCTTATCTCTTGAGACCCATATTGCTCTCTTCTTGCGAACTTCCGGCAATCAACTTCGTATTTGTTGGTTGGAGGTCGACGGCGTATCAGGAACGCCATTGAAATCTGTTCAAACCTCCGCCTCCTCTCCTTATCAGTCGAGCCCCCTAAAGGGTCCTGAAAATGCTATAATAGTAGGGTGAGGGTGAGCCTGTCGAACTCTCGACCTCTGGGAGAGGCAACGAACGCTCGACCACCGCCATCGAAATCTGTTCAAACCTCCGCCGTATTCAAAATAGCATAATCGAAACATTCATAACAGAAGAAAAATAACGCACACAAATGGAAAGTACACAGTAATTTTAGAATACTTCTCTTTATTGATGATTCAGATTCACAATACAGACTCTATCTACCCTGCACACATAGCTGTAGGGGTCCAAGCACTCAGCTGCATACTTCTACCTAGGCCTCTACGCACTTAGCTATAGAGCCTCTTCCTATGCTAAGACTCTCACTCTTAACTCTTTTGAGACTCATCCAGTACTTCTACTTTTCTTACTTTCTCTTCTACTACTACTACTAACCTAGAATCCTCTTAAGACCTCCTTTTTATACAATCCCATGGTTCACGAACCAAGGGTGGATCTACAAAACTGACACAGCATATCCAGACTAAGGGTGGAAAACCATTTTTGACTTTAGATATCTTCATGCTCCGCGACCAAAAAATGCGGATACTTTACATTTATTTATACAAACTTTGGCCTTCTGCCACAAAAATTATGTTTTCAACCCCAAAATTCACCCCAGGGGACCCGTTCCCAACAGGCCTCCAACACAAACATGATGGCTCACCATTGAGTCACTTAGCTGGCGTGGAGATCTTGTCGCGAAGAGATCCTAGCTCGACTTGGAAAAATTCTACCTCGACAGTGCACTGTGTTGCCACCTACTTCATCTCCTCGACCAACTGCTCTATTGTTGGCCCTATGTTGTCAGACTTAATCTTCTGCTAAGTCTCCTATAGACTAGCCAACTTACCTTCAATAATGGTCATGATCAAGTAGGCCTCATCCAACCAAGGCTTCAAGTGAGCCTTCAACACAGCTTCCTTGTGCTGAGCTACATCTACCTGCTTTTTCAATGCCTTGGTCTCCTGTAGCTTAGCTAACCTTTGCATGATGGCAACAATGTGTGTTGTTGCTTTGACTTTGTTGTAGTGCTACTACAGCTCTTGTGCTTCTGTTTCCAGCTACTGTACCATAGGATATTGTTGCAGGAAGGTGACAACCTCGAGCAGCTACTCGAAGAGCATGGCATAGTCCTTTATTGTGCTCTCCACTGCTGCTACCACATCTTTCATAGCGGTCTCGCACTGCTATCTGATCTCTGGCAAAGTTGAAGGATGGGCCTTCAACTGCAATTCTTCAATTTTGAGGTTCAGCTCCAGCTGAACCTTTGCCAATTCAGTTTGTGCATCTCGCACTCCAGCAGTGAGCTTCTGAACCCTCACATTGATCGGCTTAGCCTCTCAAATGCCCAACTCCAGGATAGTCCTGCATGCCTCAATTACGATGGTGGTAATGCGCTGCTTCTTATTTGTAATTTCTTTGACAAGGTTAAGGGTGAAGTCTCTCTACACAGTTAGCTGGTCATTGTTGACCTTCTCTTCGCTCACCTTTAACACATGCTTTTCACGGGCCCGAAGTTCCATGATCATGTTGTCCTGGAAAAGGTAAAGCGCCTCATTTGGAAGCATGACCAAGTTGAGTCCAAGTCCCTTGAGTGATTTGATAGTGATTTTGTCAGCTTCAGTCTCTGTTGTTAGTGCTCCATCTGGTAGCACTATTTCTCGGGGATCCCTTCCATGCAGCATCCCTGTGGCTTTTGAGGTGCCAGGCGCAAAGCTGGTTGACTCCACACTGGTTTGTATTTGAGATGTGTGGATCTTCAGCTCGCATAGACCTATGTATATAAATCCCAACACTTGATGCTTTTGCTGCTCGAACTTCTGCAGTGGCATCCAGCACCATATCCCCTGTGTCATTTAAGTCCCCCTCTATTAGGGTGATCAGGTCAAAAGACTTCTTGCTAACCTTGGATGTCTTCCGCAACCCTACTTTCTCTAGATCTCTGGTGCGCTTGGTGTAGAACAGAGTCATCTCCATGTCCACTCCTCCTTGCTCCGTCTGATCATCTTCTTCCTCGGTCTCCGGGGAAGGCGATTTCTAACTCCAGTTAGAGTCATGCTCTTCTTTGCCTACCTATCCACCTGACTGCTATATGGCAGTGGGCTCTTCCTTAGCCTTATTGTCGACCTTCTTTCTCCTCTTCGCAACCAACTATTCCATCTTCAACTTGGCTTCTTCCTTCTTCCATTACACAACAATGTTGCTAGACACCGCCGTTGAATCTATGGCATTGCGCCAATATGCTGGCCAACAATTGAGGACTGCTGCAATTGCATCATCAATGGCCAAGTATGGGAAATCATGCCATTTTTTCTTAGGGTCCTTCCATGCCCATATTGACACATGGTGGAAGTCAGCCTTGAATTCCACGTATTCCTACAACTTCTCAAAATTTGTAGGTGTCAACTGCAGCTTGCGGTTGATGGCCATATGTATGCTCATTTCCATCAAGATCCAGAAGATCTTGTTTTCCTTTATCCACTAAGGATCCTTCATCACCAATAGCAAAGCGAACTTCACTGCCTCTGGTAGGTCTGGCGTGACCAGAGTGAACTAACTATATTCAGGTAGCTCCCACGTAACCAACACTATGGACATCAATAACCATGCATAGTGAAAGGCCTTACTATGATCTTGTGCCTTGCGGTAGTTCGCAATGAACTCATGACAGAGGTAGTGCACCTAGTTAAATTGAACTCCCTCCATGCATTGGGCCAATAAAGCTATCACTGGTGTTGGCACTTCGTCTGTGCGACACTTCCGCATGACTTCTCCTGCTAAGATTTGTGTCACCACTTTGACCGGGGGTCATAGATGCTCGAAATGGCATAGCCGCACGACTTCTTTACCAGCTTGAATTTTTCCTTCATTGCCTCGGCAAGCACATGCTCGCCAGCCTTTCCACAAAATGCCATGGCTGGATTTTCTCCTGTGTATGGAAGTTGTGTGATCTATGGATCAACATGTCTGTGATGGGTATCAACTCCTCCATCAATAGACACCAGTCATGCACCAAGCACATCAGTTGCTTGATCACTACCAGCATGATAGGTGCATAGCTCTAATGTGGCACCCATAGGAGGTTTAGTAGGCCTGCCTTGTCCACACCTTTCAACCACTTCCTCGGCTCTAACGTGGTCACTCTAGTATTTTTGTGGAAGACCCAGTGCATAAGTTGGTCTGTCGCTAAACGAGGGAAGTGCTCCGTGTCTGCTAAGTCTCAATCCTCCAACTTCAAAAGGGGGACATGCCCCAATCGCAGTCCCTCAAAGATTATTTGGTTCGGTGGGAGGGGTGTGTGCAGGGTGAATTTACTCTCATCAATATCTCTAGGCACCTTCGTCTTGCCCCTCTGTGGAGGAATGTATTCAGGAAACTTAGATATGGGGTCCGACCCCTCAATTTCAAAGGCCTCCATTTCCACTGCAATATCCTCATCATCCATGGAGATTTCTTCGACCTCTTCTTCTGACTCTAGTTCAATCATTTTGGCCTTTTCTTGCATGGTGGTTTTTCTTGACTATGGGTGCCTCCTAGGTGATGCACGCATTGGCAGTGACATTTTCTACTTATCCTTCTTCGATTTTGGCCCCTCCTGGGTCAGCATAGGCCTTGGCTGAGGTGTCTTAGGGGATTTAGGCACTTTTGTTGGTACTTCCAGAGGGGAAAATTCTAGGGTACCTCCCTTTGTTGCCATAGCCACTTCTAGAACAACTCCCTGAGATGTGTTGGCTTGTTGGGGCCTAACCCAAGTTCGGAGTTGATTTAGCCAAAAAAATTCCAATACTACTGGCCCTTTCGGTAACAGTCTGCGGAGCGCGGACTGAGGTCTCACTCGAAGTAGTATGGGAGGCTGCTAGAACCAAGTTTATGCACCCTCGAGATGTATGATGAGTTAAAGTGGTCCACGGTTTGACCCTACACATATGTCACTATGCGCTCTTACCCATTCCTTACAGTTGGAGGTGCTTCCTTTGCGCAGCCCTACTCAGGGGCCGAATAGTGTTATTACCCAAGTCCTTACTAGTAATTTGTTATTAGTTGATTAACTTAGCTTATCTGTATGCGTTCAGTTATACTTAAAAATATTCACAATTCATACAAGTGTGTGTAGTAAAGAAACAATATATTCGCAATTGATATCAAACATGTAACAACTCAAGAACAAATATGTAGAATTTAGATAAACCTTCTCTTTATTATTCTCTTCTTCAATTACAGACTTGACTCTGCCCGCGCAGTTAGCTGTAGGGGTCCACACACTCAGCTGTAGACAACTAGGTCTCTGCGCACTTAGCTGCAGAGCCTTCTCCTACCCTACGACTCAAAGCACACTTGGAATCTTGCTCTTTCCTTCTACTTCACTATCTATTAGATCCCATTCCTTCTATTCCTTTACAACTTAGAGCCTCACTCTATTTATACAATTCCATGGTCTGCAGACCATGGGTAGGCCGGAATTACATTCAAAACTAGTGCGGACAGACCTATGACTCTAACATATATTTCATGCCCGCAATTCGTGGAGCTTTACAACAATATCAACTCAAAACTTGGGCCTTGAGCCCCAAAACATGCCATGGGGGGATTCCATGCCCAACAGGCCCCCAACATAAACATTGTGACTCGCCCTCGAGTCACTCTGTCGGTGCGGAAATCTTGGCACGGAGTCCCTCCAACTATTTTCAAATGGTGCTGATGTCTGCAGTGCATTGAGTTGCTGTTTGTTGAAGCTACTGCATCCGTTCTTCTGAGACCTCTGTGTCTGGAGTGTTTCCCGACATCTGTGCGTGCATCCCTTATATGCGCGTTGTTATAGACATTTTTGTGCCTTACAGCATTGAGCATGAAATGTCCATAATCTAAGCGATCCAAAGTCCCTAAACATGTTGTTCCTACCCCTAGAGGAACAAGGTTGACTAACCACAACAATTCACAGAAGTTCTCCACCTGAAACCACTCAAAAACAAGCCAATTCTGGATCATGTCAACTGCTCCATTGAGCATCTGTGCTTAATGTCAACTGCTCCACTGTCTACCTGCGTTGAATTTCAACTCCAACAAAGGCTACCTGCGCTGAGCGAGTTTGGACAAGTGGCAGAGTCATTCCTCAAGGTGTCAATGCCCAGGAAGCTTCCAAAATGACACTTGGATCAGGGAATTCGACTAGTGATGAGTAAGAGGTTCCAAATCTCCAAGTGGAAGCAAGAACCTCCAAGTGGACTCAAGAACTGACAGAGAGAGAGGACACTAGTCAGATCTCAAGCTGACTCATCCTCTCTCCAAATATCTATATATGGATCGTACCTCCATGAGATCTAGGGGGCTAGAATTTGGTGAATGCAAAGAATTGTTGTCGGTTTGTGGATGGAAACATTGGGTGCTTAATGCTTTGAAGGGAGCTGAAGAAGGAATTCCATTCTGCTGGGAAGGAGATGCTGGATTGGAACCCTATGGGTTGTATCTCTTCATGAACCCTGTTACTTATCAATAAAGCTATCTTGATTCTTTCCTATATGATGGTGTATTTTGTATGATTGCATTAGTGTATTTGATTTACTTCTAATCCTGAATCATTTATGAATATGTATATTTGCCTTTGCATTGTGTCCTTCTCTTGTCGCAAGTAGCTGTTCTCTTGTCACAGGTAGCTGTTCTCTTGTGATCTCGTGGGATTTAAGTAGTTGTTCTCTTGAGCAAGCGAGGAGACAAGTAGCTGTGGACACACAAAGAGAAGAGGATCTAGATCGAGGGACAACCGGAAGACAACGGTAAGTTTGCCAATCTCCCCTCTTTCACATTTCATAAAGGAAGAAATCATAATAGCTGTATTCGTTTGTTGCTAAGGCGCTGTCACACCTTAGGTGGATAGGATCGTCCTGCATAGGCATTTTTCCCCACAACAAATTGGCGACTCCGCTGGGGAAAATTTGTTTATTCATTTCATTTGTGTTTCCGTCATTTGTTTACTTCATAGACTTGACAGCAACTATTGAACTGCATCTTTCCCGGATGCAAAGTAGAAAGTTGTTGTTTTGATCCAGTTGTTGGACTTTTCTATGATATAAACTAGATCCACAAATGATTTGATGATCCTTTGTGATAGTCTTTAGTACCCTCTCAAAGCATCCCTTTGTTTATACCTTGCTTGTGTTTCTGATTTGGCCTGAAACAGTTGATTTTTGAGCTTTTTATGACCCAGAACCCAAGGGAAACGAGAGTTTCTCCTTCAACACAGGCACTGTGAAGGCAGTCTGCATTTCAACGCAGGTCCCGTGAGGGCTACCTACGCTGAATGTCAACTCCACAGTGTTGGACTTGCGCTGAACCAGTTTGGCCTTGTGCAGCTGGGGTTCTCTATTATCTGTTTCCCTGTTTTGATCTCTGTTTTTTGCAGCCTTTAACCAGCATAGGTACCAGTCTGATAAACCTTTTTCTTTGCTTAGATTCAGCCTCCTTTTGTACAAAAAGACTGTAAGTGTTTTTATGTGTTTGTGGCGTCATTTACAGTTTTCCTTTGCATGAGTAAAGTAGTCATCCTGTAGCCTTTGATTCAGATCTGATTGATTGTGATCTTAGAAGAGAGTTCATTAGCTGTTTGCAGATTGATTATAGACTTACTTTTGCTTATTGGTTTGAATTTGTGTCTTTTAAGTGTCAAAACAAGTCTTTATTTCGAAAGTAGCGAAGTGATTGTAATCTCTTCTACCCTTGTTGTTTTCGAAAGAGTGAACTTGTTTGTATTGATCATTTTAAAAGCAAATTCAAAGTTGTGCAAAAGGCTTTCTTCGTAGGCATTTATACTAAGAAAGTGGAAAACAAACACCTACATTGTGCATTTTGCATTTGATAGTTTGCATGTTGGATTTATGGAAAGTGCATTAGAGTGTGCTAATTGCTCTTTGAGAAAAGATAGTGTTTTTCTTTTCCCTTAGTAGCTAGGATTTTCAAAGTTGAAAGATAATAAAGCTTGCTTATCATCTTAGACTGCATTTAGGAATTTGTATCATACATCTCGTGGTGAACCTTGAAAGGCAAACTTTAAAAAGATCAACCTAAAATAAACTGAATGAACCTAACAACGCTTTGTAACATAACGCAGAACATAGAGGTCTAGGTTAGAGACGTGTTCCTGCGTCGTTAAGCCTAGTGACTGTCGATCTCGAAGAAGGTGGGTGATTCCTCCTGAGAGACGGTAGCGCTAGTATGGATTTGTGCTCCCACGTACCGTCGTGTATATATTGGGAGACCCCTATAGGCATATATCTTTTATCATTAGGAAGCCGTGTCGGCCGCCCTACTGATCGCAATGCAGTGAACACAACATTCACGAAGATCGACCGCCCGTACCCTAAAAAGTATTCTGCGGTTTTGCGAAAAGTTTGGCACACCCTCTGCCTAGATCTCCAGAGCAGTTTCTTTTGGCCTTTTTCAAACTCTATAATAGAAAAAGTCCACCCGAGCATTTGTCACTTCGGGCTCGTTAAAACATCGAAGGAGACTAGAGTCATCTTTAGCTTTTTCTCGACTCTTTAAAAGTGAAAAAGCAAGTTGTGTCTAAAGCGTCGTTAACAATTTATTTTAAACCTAACAATCACCCTTTAATCCTGCGTTGATCTTTAGGTTGAAAAGCTGGAGCACACCAACCAAGGAGTTCCCCTTGGTGGAAATCCTAGTCCCTTCTCCTCTTGGGGAGATGTTGGTGCGCCCCACATGGCCACATTGTCACTTCCAGGACTGACAGTTGGCCTACCAGTATGGCTCTTTTCAACCAATGTCGTTCAGAATACCACCATTCCTGAACAGTCGAGTCAACAGTTAGATCAGACAAGAGTTGCCTCCCAGCCTTCCACTTCATCTTCCTCCCCTCCTTCCTCTTCGCTTGACGAAACTGGTAAATCAAAAAACCGTGTTCCTAAGGAGAAGAAGGAGAAGAAGAAGAAAGAAAAGAAGAAGAAGGAGCCTAAGGCGACTGGGGGCAAACAAGTGTCATCTAAAAAAAATCCACACACAGCACTCGTAAGGCCTAAATCGCCATGTGTCATATGCAAGGGAGACCACTTCCATAGAGATTGTCCCTGTATCCCCCTGATACTAAGGGACTGGTCCCCCCATTTGCACAATTCGGTAGCATCGACCTCTGATAGCCATGTCGACGCTCACTGTCAACTAGTGGGAGTGAAGCCCCAGGACAGAGCGGGAGAGCTAAATTTCCCTGCAGACTGTGTGAAGGCGATCACGCCATCCACCGTTGTCCCTTCTTAGACGAGGCAAAAAGAGTTCTGGAAGATCACCCGATTTTACGAGCGCATCTCCCTCCTGGATATCAAAGACTCCTGCCAAGTCCTTCACTAGTTGAGAACCCGGCTGACCACTTGGGCGGGTCAGCCGAAGCACCTGTCATTGAAGATGAACCGTCTGAATCCATACCTGACGAAAGTCTAAAGGTTGAAATGGCAGTTGACCCAGTTTTGCCTTCAGAGGATCTATCTTTGAATGACACCATCACAGAGGAGAATCAAGACGACACCGTCTAGATTCTCTTCATCAGCACTGACTCTGATGATCAAGGAGGCAATGCCACCATTCCTTTATCGCAGGAAGGAAGTTCGTCAGAGTGATATCCGACCGTATATTCGGTCCCACCACCATGCAACCTAGTTGTGTCCTTGGACTGGAACCAACTAGGCAGACCCCGGTTGCCAGCCAGTATACCATTCAGAATTATTTGTCAAATATACAGAATGGTAATGGCTGGCACTATCATTGATGAGGGGGTATCTGTGAGTATCCTTTCCTCTATTGCTTGGAAAGCGCTTGGTTCGCCAGTGCTTTTGCCTGAGATGAGAAGTCTATCAGGTTTTGATAAAGGAACCAGTCGACCTTTAGGGATCCTCCCCAATGTGCCTATAACATTGAAAGGGAAGACCGTTCAAATGAACGTGATGGTCGTTCAAGGACCCTTGGATTATAACCTACTCCTTGGACGAGACTATATATATTGCATGGGAGTTATAGTCTCCTCACTCTTTAGAGTAATGTGTTTTCTGCATGGAGGAAGAGTGGTCAAGCTCGTGGACCAACTTTCATTTCCCGGATCACGCATCGCAAATAGTCATGATCCATCCCTAGATGGTCTATTCACGCATGAAGTGTCTCAACTCACGATCTGTCCTCCTGATGAGCGCGAGTAATCCGGGAGGATATGACCGGAACCCAGGGGGCATGCGTCCTGGCCTGCTTCGGCAAGAAAACTTTGGGTATAGGGTAGGTTTCCGCAGGAGAATATGACTAGTCCGTACCCCGTCCATGGATGGAAGAGGGGTTGTTCCAAAATAGGATTCTTTTGTCAAATTTACGTGTTTGGCACCAGAGTCATTCACCCTTGTCTATTTCGGTAGACATTCCCGAGGAAGTGTTTTGTTTGAAAGATTAACGAGACAATCTTTGGGTAACCTGAAAGAGGTAGGCCTCTCCCGGTAAAACAAATCTTTTATCTGCAAATTGAGGGGTAACCTTGAAATCGTACTTTATACCTGGGGGCATGCAAACCTTTCGGAGTGCAAGCAAGGGGCAACTATTTATTTTTTAAATTTTTAGGACCTCTAACCCTTTAAACTTGTAGGATTAGTCGTTTCCAAACTTGCATAAAGAAAGGATCCGGGGCAAAGCTTACGTGAGATGAAGCTCCATAAAAAATAGCATCTCCAATGAGACACTCTTATCATATGACTGGTATAATCGAGCAGTTTTAGCACATAGTTCATGCTCGTTAAAAAATAAACATAAGAACGAGCAGTTTTAGCATAGTTCATGCTCGTTAAAAAATAAACATAAGATTGAGCAGTGTTTTGGTGCATTCAAGCTCATTAAAAAATGAACCTATTCCGGTAAATAACCACTGTGATCATAGACTTATCAGCCATAAAAGCCTTGGTCGTGTTTGCACCTGCCACCTCCACTTTTCATTTGGCCGATCGTTCACCTCCTTATGATTGTTTACCCATTTTGAGGAACAGCTGCGAAGAGTGATTTCACCTAGCCATCCTTGTGACACTATCGTGATTGGAAAATTCCAACCTGTACCTGGAATCAGCTGCTATCCCTGTTTATCACTCATTCCTCAAAAGACGAGTCTTATTTAAGCTCTTTTCAACTGACTCGTAAAATATGAAAAGATTGCCGAGTTTTGGCCTTCCAGCTCGTTAAAAGACAGGAAGAGCTATCCCTCCTCTAGATTTTAATCTTTTTTGGACCTGAGGGATTATTGCACAAAAAGATCGAGCGCTTGTTTTATTCGGCTCGTTAAAACTATCGAAAACTCATCCCTTCTGTGTTGTTTTATACTTTTTCGGACTTAAGGGATTAGATGACGAAAAAGGAATTTTGGAGTTGACTTTATGTATCTTTTCAGACTCTCTAAAAAAGAAAAGAACTGAGTTATCCTTGTCGTTAGACTCGTTAAAATTATTAATAGCGACAAACTTGTCTTTTGACGAGAATGAGTTTCCCTATCGCTAGGCTCGTTAAAACATAGCGATGGGCTTGCCCGAAGGGCATGTTATAGAACAAGCATATGTTATCCTCCTCAAGCTTGACAAAAATAAAGAGGTACTGGTCAGAAATGACTGGGGAAAAATTGGGAGAAAACTAAAGAGAACTCTGATGGTAGCAGGTCGCTCTTGAACATGACACTTTTCCTCCGTACCACAATCGGGTTGGGTTGTCTCATTCACCGGTCACATCACCATGGTCTCGCCATACCATCCATATTTGGGGTAATGCTACCAATCCATCGCATCAGTGTCACCATATGTTCAAGAGAAGTCGTTCAGAAAAGAGTCAACCGGGTCCCATCCACTGCCATACATTATCCTTCATCCATTCATGACCGCCACCCTGAATCATATATCACAGATTGTTTTCACCTCCATTAAAATCATTAGCTCTGTTCCGTGTCACTGATGTGGGATTCATCAAGGCCCTCCTTTGACGGATCGCTTCTTGTCGACATCAGCTCATTATCCAAGAAGTTGATCTAGGAACAATCCCTTCAGTACTTTGAAGCTTGCATGCCTCAATGACAAGTTTCTCACTTCCGGCGACAAGTATACATCAATGACCTTCGACCAGAAGATTTTGTGTGGTGTTCGACGCCAAGTCCTTTATTCACACCACGTGAATTGTACTGCAGTACCTTGAGGATCATTATCATTATCGGTGATCCCTCTCGCGCTTGTTAACGGTTTACATCATTGACCAGTAATCAAGCGATGTCTTTCCATGTTCGACTTCAGCGCAATTCTCACATGGATCGACTTGTACTTAGAGTGAAGATCGAACGAGTTTGAAGACCCCGGATCTAGTTTCATCCATCCGGGCTGCGATATATATTCAGGAAAAATAAAGACATTTGACATGTACATCATTACAACAGATGATCATCCTACTCAAAGGATGATAATTTCGCCAAAATTATTAGTCTACCATCAGATGATCGTCTGTTCTATGTACAAAAATGAATTTATAAAGCTGAGCATGGGAATGCCTGCCTCAGCTAGATCATGAAAGCAGTATGAATCATAATGTATTGTATTGTATTTTATTACGTGTCTCCTCCCAGCAGATGGATGAACTTCGGACCCTCCTGGATAAAGCATTTCGCCCGATAAACGGCCTCATACTTTAGGGGGAAACTATTATAGACATTTTTGTGCCTTACAACATTGAGCATGAAATGTCCATAATCTAAGGGATCCAAAGTCCCTAAACATGTTGTTTCTACCCCTAGAGGAACAAGTCTAACTAACCACAACAATTCACAGAAGTTCTCCACCTGAAACCACTCAAAAACAAGCCAATTCTGGATCATGTCAACTGCTCCACTGAGCATCTGCGCTGAATTTCAACTGCTCCACTGTCTACCTGTGTTGAATGTCAACTCCAACAAAGTCTACCTGCGCTGAACGAGTTTGGACATGTGGCAGAGTCATTCCTCAAGGTGTCAATACCTAGGAAGCTTCCAAAATGACACTTGGATCAGGGAATTCGACTGGTGATGAGTAAGAGGTTCCAAATCTCCAAGTGGAAGCAAGAACCTCCAAGTGGACTCAAGAACTGACAGAGAGAGAGGACACTAGTCAGATCTCAAGCTGACTCATCCTCTCTCCAAATATCTATATATGGATCTCACCTCCATGAGATCTAGGGGGCTGGAATTTGGTGAATGCAAAGAATTGTTGTTGGTTTGTGGCTGGAAACATTGGGTGTTTAATGCTTTGAAGGGAGCTGAAGAAGTAATTCCATTCTGCTGGGAAGGAGATGCTGGATTGGAGCCCTATGGGTTGTATCTCTTCCTGAACCCTGTTACTTATCAATAAAGCTATCTTGATTCTTTCCTATATGCTGGTGTATTTTGTATGATTGCATTAGTGTATTTGATTTACTTCTAATCCTGAATCATTTATGAATATGTATATTTGCCTTTGCATTGTGTCCTTCTCTTGTCGCAAGTAGTTGTTCTCTTGTCACATGTAGCTGTTCTCTTGTGATCTCATGGGATTCAAGTAGCTGCTCTCTTGAGCAAGCGAGGAGACAAGTAGTTGTGGACACACAAAGAGAAGAGGATCTAGATCGAGGGACAACCAGAAGACAACGGTAAGTCTGCCAATCTCCCCTCTTTCACATTTCATAAAGGAAGAAATCATAATAGCTGTATTCGTTTGTTGCTAAGGCACTGTCACACCTTAGGTGGATAGGATCGTCCTGCATAGGCATTTTTCCCCACAACACGCGCGAGCTTTCCTTCGATATTCACCATGATTGTGAAGGCCTCATCAATCCATGGCTGAACACGTGCTTTGATAATTGCTTCCTTATGTCACGCCGCATCCACCTGCTCCTTCAGTGCCTTAGCTTGCTACATCCTTGCAAGCTGATGAGTGAGGACTACTGTCTACGCAATTCCTCAGACACTGTCATATTGCTGCTGGAGTTCTTACACCTCTATCTCTAGGCGCTGGATGTTGGGGTCCTCCTGCAAAGTCGTGAGGACCTCAATTTCTTATTCCAACATGCTGGTATAGTCTCACACTACACCCCTAATTTCTTCCAACCCTGCTACGATAGCGCTAGCACACTATTATCTGACTTCCGGGGGAGTGGAAGGTTGTGCCTTCAACCGCAGCTTAGAAATCTGAAGATTCAGCTTGAGCTGAACCTTGGTCATTTCTTCCCTGGCCTCGTGGACTTTGGTTACCAATCTATGGATCTGCACCTCTACTGGTAGATTTGCTAGGATGGCCAGCTCCGGGACATGTCGGCAGGCATCATCTACCATCTGCTCCAAGTGTTGATTTTGCGACACTAATTCGTCACGCTGCAAGGTGAGTTTTTCCATGTTTATCTTTTGTTCGCTAAGAATTTGGATCGCGTGGCTCTCCTTGGTATATAGCTCTGCCATTATCCCATCTTGTAGCAGATACAGTGTCTCTCACGGAAGGGAAACCAAATTAAGGCCAAGGCCTTTCAACATGTTAACCAAAAATTTATCGGTCACATTCGCTGCGACTAGGGACCCTTCGGCAACACTACTGTGTTTTCCATTCGTGCGCATAGCCTCCGCTCTACTGTTGAGGATCCTATTGCGCGTTGGGTAGAAGGGGTACCCACCTGAGGAGGACGCACCTGTAACTCTTGCAACTGTGCCCTGAGGGCCCCAAACACAGTCTGGTGCTCCTACATAAAATCCTGAAGAGCTTCATTGGTGACATCATGGACCGTCTTATCAATGTCATGGAGATTACCTTCGGTTAAGGTGATCGGGTCAATGGCCAACTTTGAGGACTTAACCTTCTTCCTTGCTCCCACTCTCTCTGTGATGCGTGGGAACTTTAACTGTGTGGATGCGGTCCCTAGGTCCGTGCTCCCTCCTATTGTTTCTGCTTCCTCTGCCTCCTGCCCTTGTGAGGACATTGCTTGGTCCTCATTTGCCTTCACTATTGCGTCCTCTGTCGCTTGTGCTACTGCTACTGCTTTTGCAGCCTTTTTCTGTTCTATGGCTTTCTGTGTTGTTTCCTGCACTGCCCTTTCCTTAGCTGCTGCTGCTTCCTTTCACCTATTCTCGGCCAATTGTGTGACACACAGCTTGGCATCACCCTTTTTCTTCTGCGCTGTCACCTTCTTAAGTTCTGCCAGGTTTGGGGCACACCATTTGAAGGCCATGTCTCCAAGATAGTGAAGATGGTGTCGTCAGTGGCTATAAACAGGAGCTTCATCCACTGCTTCGTTGTATCCTTACAGGTCCTGATGTATACATTATGCATGTCGGCTTTGAATTCTACAAAACTCTGCAGACTTTTGTACACCGTAGGTGACAGGTGTGGCCACCAATTGATCCACATCCGGATTCTCATCTCCATGAGAACCAAGAATATTTTGGTGTCATGTATCCATTTCACATCCTTTATGGCCCAGAGCGAAGCGTACTTCACGGCCTCCAATAATTCTCTATCAATGCTGGGGAATTGAGTATCCTTTGGAAGTTTCCCCACTACGAGCATTATGGATAACAAAAACCATGCGTAGTGGAAGGTTTTACCTTGCTCCTAGGCTTTGTGATAGTTCTTCAAAAATTCCTTGCAGAGGAAGTCAGACTAGTTGAATTGGACCACCTCTGCACACTACTCGGCCAATGTGACTACCAGTGCCGGTACCTCATTAGCGTGGCACTTCCTCATAACTTTTCCAGCTAGGAGTTGGGTTGCTATGTGTAACTCTTTTTCCTTTATGCTAGAGATGGTGTAGCCCCTTTTCTTCTTCTCCAGCTTGTATTTTGTCCTCATGGCTTCTGCAAGGGCCAAATCACTGCCCTTTCCTCCGACGATGGTTGTGGGGTCCTTTCCTTTGTAGGGGAGCCGAGAAATGCATTGCATGAGGTCTACCGTGATGGGAATAGGCTCCTCTAGCCATAGATACCCATCATGCATGAGGCAGATGCTATGGGGTAAAATGAACGAGATGGAAACTACCCTCAAAGGCCTTCTCAGGACCTTCGATAGACTATAAGATTATCTGCAAAAGCTACCAGTTACACACATGTTCATCTATCAAACATAAATTGACAGGGTATGGAAAGAGGATCACCTTTAGCTCCTTCTAGATTTTCCTGGGGATCTCTATGCGGCAAGAAGAACTCCTTCAAGGTCGGCTCCATGACAATTCCTGCACAAAAGACAAAGAAAACCAATCACAGCATACACTCTTGAAAACTAATGTAAGAATCCATAACAAACATGTATTAATGTATAACTTAACTACTCAACTCGACAAGCATCAGAATGAACAAATAAATGAACAATATCACCAACACTTTGGAGTAGGGAAAACAACTGCAGTTCTATATTTGGAATGGAAGAGTGATTACAACCATCCATTGTATCAGCCTTCCTTACCCCTTCTTCCTCTCTCTCTCTCCCTCTTTCAGCTAACTTCTTCAAGAATATGATAGTTCACAATAGCTCTATGGTCTATCCTTCGAAATGCTCTAACCCTTTTGCAATGGCCCTCTCGCTGCTTATTTAGAAATCAAATTAGGGCTGAAAAGCTCCACCTAGAGTTCATTATGGCATAAGTGATGAAGCTTCCCTGTTTACAAGATTTTTCCCATTTTCCTTCATTCTCAGAATGGAATTTCTCCAAATATCTTGATTTTTGGAGTTTCCTTGCTTTTCTTGAGCAAATTTAGAGATTTAATATCTAGATATTTATGAGTAGATTCGTTGGCCTGACCTTCTGAACATCCCTTAAGTTCACTAATGCTCCCCCCGATCTAACAACATGAGTTAGCAAGGTGACTAATGCTCCCTTATGCTTGGTAACAAGCTTTATAAAGTAGGTTGTAAGTGTATAGAGAGCGTTAGTGTGGATTCCAGGCCTGCAATTGTGGTCTTTGCTTCAATCATCTTGTCATTCACCTCTAAGTTGATGAGGAGGTCAATTTGTCCTATAACAGATGCCCCCTAAAGTATGAGATCGGAGGCAGAGATGATGGCCGAAATACTTTATGAGAAACACTGTAATTTGCTGTCAAAAATCTTTTTAGAGAGAGAGAGAGAAGTTTCGGGTGGCAAGGAAAACCTGATACAACACAGATACATATATATAAACTGCTAAAATCATGTCTTGAGTCGGGCATTCCCATGCTTAGTAGCTATGTCAAAGTAATTTTCTCATCTGAGATATAACAATGCTGGCTGCCAATATGGTGCAGGGTGGATCCAGTGTCATAATAGATCATCCTGAAATAGTTGTCTCCAAAGAACAATATCCGCAGCTTGGGAGAGGAAACAAGGCTAAATGATGCAAGCCTCTACCCAAGGTCTTGATTCCCACTTCACCAAACAGCATAGATCAGTACATGTGATAAGATGTGTTGACGTTGAACATGCATGAAATCATCTGATTACCAGTCAATAATGGAGACTGTTAACAGATGCGAGGAAGGCCACCGATAATGGTGATGGTCTCCAAGATGCACAGTGTAAACTAGAAAGTGTGAAAAATTTCTTT
Organism: Pinus tabuliformis; assembly: GCA_031772625.1. Lineage (NCBI taxonomy): Eukaryota > Viridiplantae > Streptophyta > Pinopsida > Pinales > Pinaceae > Pinus > Pinus tabuliformis. The sequence goes on along the minus strand of CM062813.1, from coordinate 1,000,154,420 downwards.
GTCATTGAACACTCATAGAATCGCTTAACCAAGAGCCAATAATGAAAACCCATGATCAAACACAAGGTAACCTGCCACTAATGTCTGCAAGTACCAAGGCATTGAATGTGTTTCTGGGTTGTCTTCCTAGATAGAGTGTTGAAGTCGATAAGAAGAAACCTGTCGAAAGGTAGGCAATGACATGTCCTACTTCGGTTGACACGAAACTAGACAAGAATGGTTTTGTTTTTTGAGGAATATTTTGAGCATTTGGGTCTAAACAATAGAGGGCATGATGAAAGGATATGTAGGATCAGTTGATAGAGGAAACAAATGGGGACCCTTGAACAATAGAAGGCACGACAACGGTTTTAACCAGAGAACACTAGACTCATGAACACTATTGAGTGTTTAAGATATGGAGATGCAATTACATTAGGGTATATAGGCTAAAAACTCATAGGTTGGTAGGGTTCATATTGAGAGGCTATCAAAATGAAGGTTTATCTGAGGAAGTGCCATGTTCAGGGGAACGATTGCTGCCAAACCACACTTTCAAATACGAAATACAGTTGTATTGTCCACTTTCCCCGTATGATTTTTTAATGAGTCCAAACAGGTAAACTCATCGATCTTTTCATGTTTAAAGAGTTTGAAAATGATCACAAAAATAACGACTCTTTTCCCTATCTGATTAGTTTAATGAGTCTAGACAGGAAAACTCGTCAATTTTTTCATCTTTTAAGAGTCTGAAAAGTATCGTAAAATGAACGACTCTATATCTTGTCCGTGTATTTAAAGACTCTATACTAGACAACTCAGTGGTGTTTTCATATTTAGAGAATCTGAAAATATCGTAAAGAGAGACTCCATGGTGGTCCCTTTGTCATAGTCGTTAACTGGGTGTGACAAAAGGTTAATAATATACCCGGATTGGTTACTTTTCTACATTTTAATCTATTGAACCTGAATAAAGAGAAACCTTTTTCCAATAGATGTCGATCGTTACGAGTACAAGGCGACGGACTAAACTCGTGTTTTGTCATGACGCTTTAATGAGCTCAGTAACAAAACTAAGGATTTTTCATTTTTTAACGAGCAAGAAAAAGTACCTAAAAGAATACGCGGGTCATCTTTAGCAGTTTTAATGAGTAGCAAGACATAGCTCGGGATTTTTTCAGTTTAAAGAGCAAGAAAAAAGTGCCTAAAAGGAATTCTCTTTTGGTCTTTTTCAGTTTAAGCGCTGGAAAAACATCGAAAAAGAGTTTCTCAAAGCATCACTTGCATATATTTAACGAGTGCAAATGATGAAAAACTCAGATAGGTTTATTATTTTTTAAAGAGCAATAAAATATCACAAAAGTGTTCTGACCATCGTTGCATATATTTAACAAGTGCAAATGATGAAAAATCAGGGATGTTTATATTTGTTAAAGAGTGATAAAATATCCCTAATAGTGCTCTATTGATTGCGGTATATATGTTTAACGAGCCCTACTACAAAAACTCGGAGATGTTTATATTTTTTAAAGAGCAATAAAATGTCTCCAAAAGTGCTCTATTGATTGTGGTATATATGTTTAACAAGCCCTACTACAAAAAACCCATAGATGTTTATATTTTTTAAAGAGAAATAAAATATCTCCAAAAGTGCTCTAATTAGAATTGCATGCAGCTTTCACTACTTTTCATTCCTGAAAGAACTTTCATCAAAAGTGGTAAGAAGTATAAAAAAGCAGCAATTCCCATTATCTAGGTTCATGCATGATAAAAAATCATGGAGAATGGACTACTTCCTCTTTAATGATTTTCAAAAAGTCATGTCTCTCAAAGTTATATAAGGAGATGCTTTGAGCTTTCACATGCATTATTTTCACTATTTTCAAGTTTGTGAGAGCTTGCTAGAGCTAAAGAGGAGTAAATTTTCCACAGACCATTGCAGGAGATTCGAGCAACCATTTGACATGCTGTAAATCCCATGTGAGAGCTAAAACCTTGCTCTATGCCTTACTAAGCCTTTTTTAATAGTTTTATGGGTGGAATTTTGTAGATCTGAGGTGCCCTAGAGCCATATTTGCGCACTAACACCCTCCAGATGGCCAATAGAGAGCATTAAATGCTCTGTACGAGCCACTGGAGGGTGTTAATCCTCCTTTTACAACACTGGGAGGGGCGTTAGGGCTGTAGGGCACAGTAAAAACCCTCATGCATGGATTCCTTAAGTGATTTTTCCCCATTTTAACTGTTTTTAGGGTTATTTTCTGCAAGTTTCAGGCTGAAAATGACTCACCAATGGAGAGAATGGGCCCATGACAATGAGGAATTTCTGATACGAAATGATCCAGCCCGTATACTTGCATTGTGCTGCTGCGGTTTGTTGAAGTATGCAAGGCTAGAGTTGATGAAAGGACAGGAGGATTTACTAAGATGGATCATACAGCGCTGGGATGGACACGAGCAATTGTTCAGGATTAGAGACCAGGAGCTGCTGATTGACCAGGATGACATTTACTTTTTCACTAGTTTGTTGTGCCATATGGAACAAGCAAACCTCACCAGTGGAAGGTCAGATCCGTGATCTACTTTAGAGCTAGTACAGATCTACTGTATCCCTGGGAGTGGACTAGTTAGCAACAGATTCCCTATAGAGAGGATTTGATCTTGGTTTATGAGTGCAGTTTTATGGTTGATTGTGCGATTGGCAAGGTCAAAAAGCCCCCACGTAGTGACAAAGGCCCAACTTTTTCTTTTCATTGACTGTGTCCAGCCCGAGATGTTCAACGGGTGTGAAGCAGTGCTTCACCAGTTGAAGGTAGAATTGATAGCATGCAAGACCCGTACCCAACACAGTTTTGGGTACAGTACTATCATAGTCTCATTTTTCCTTGAGAGGGTACCTGTCATGTGCCCATAGGTGAGCTTAGGTCCCTTTGATTTGAGGGAGCCAAGGCAGGGTCGCTAGTCATCACTTGATCCTCGCACAAGAGGAGGACCACTCCGGCACTTCTTTGACGAAGACTTCTTCTAGTGGCTTCGTAGCCAGATTGTGATTGTTGATGACTATGCCTATGAAGGCATGGACTTTACCGGCGACCCAAACTTGATGCTACCGCCCGAGACCAACTGGGGTCCTCAAGGTGAGAATAATTTTGATAGTACTTAAGTATTTTTGCACTTTTGAATGTATATGTAATGTTTTTTAATGGTGAAATAAGAACTAACATGAAACTTTTATGCTTAACATAGATGTGGCGCCAGTACAACCTGCAAGCGAACCTCGCTATGTGCGACGAGGTGACCAACTACTTGCTGGAGGGGGCGATGCCAACAGTCTCCACGAGGTTTTGAGGAACCTAGAGGGTTTGACTATGAGCGTCCCACCTTCCTATGAGGGAGATTCCCGCTCATATGCAGTGACACACCATTGGTGTACCTGAGTGGTTTTTGGTTCCTCTTCGGAGGGTAGCTAGAGCTGTTTTAGCTTTTTTGGAGGAATAGGCTCATTTTAGCAAGTGTTCTGGCATAGCCATATCAGTGTTTGTAGCTAGGCTTTGAGCCATTTTGTACTTAAATCATCCAAGTTTTGGAATATTTTGATGTAAAAAACTGGATTTCGATCTATATATATATTTGGTATTTTGGTGGTAAATGTGTTTTTAAATGTTTTTTGTAACAAATTTTTAACTTTAGTAAATGTTTTACTTCTCATGCATGCTGCTATAACAAATGAGACAAATGCCAATCCAATACATAGTTAGCTAACGAACCAGTGACTGTATTTAGTTCTCAAGGAACATGCTCATATGTGATTATTTCAAATCGACGTTCCAAGAGTTGCACCCTTAGACAGTTACATAACAAGGCTAGATTACGGACATGATAATGGTTTGTCAATTGCATAACGACTAGCTGGGAGTCTAACCTGACCAACAGATTGGAGATGCCCTTGATGATGCTTCCGTGAGAAGCAAAATGATGAACAAGTACCCGAAAATATTGTTGGTGGCAGTACCAAGAAAGACCCCCCTGAAGCAAAATAGTTTCGACTCGGGTGTATAGATGACCCAAGCAGCTGATGCAATGTGCCGTGTGTGATGACTGGCACCATCCACGTATCCTACATATGCTAAGGGAAATGACAACATCTACATTGCGAGAAGAATGCATGAGACAAGTAATCCACTAAATAACAAAACAATCCAATCACATCAAAAAAGGTAAGAAAAACTTATGAATACAAAAAATTACAAGCATATGCCCAGTGCAATACTAGGCACAATACTTTTTCAGATAGATCCCATATGTGGGCTCCTTGAGTGGGATTCCATCCCAGTCCTATAGTTCATATGCTCCCAAGGGGAGGAATTTCATTATGACATAGGGGCCTAGCCAAATGGGTCGAAGCGTGCATGCCTACAAGAGGTTATCTTTTGGATGATAGAGGGATACGAAGTCGCCCTCTTGGAAAGAATAAAACCTAACCTCTTTCATAAATTGGGATATACCCACTCCTTGTGAGCTGCGAGTGCCAAATCGTCATCTCTATGGGTTTTATCGAGCAATTTGAGGTATAGTAGGCGTTCTTCTTCGGCAGTGGGGTCGGGCATGGGTTTAATGGCTATTTCGAGGGAAGGGATTGGCCACCCATTTCGTTTTGCCTCATCGTAAAGTTGGATCTCATGCATGACAAACGATGGATTAAAGTCAGGCATTTACTCGTGAGACCAAACAAGTTCATCATGGAATTCCTCATGTAGGTAGGTGGAGCTTGTAATTTCCTCAGGACTACAATCTACTCGCATCTAGGTGTCTTCCATGATACATGTCGTGACTGAAATATCTATGGGCATTGACCTGGAAGTGTCGTCCATATTTTCCTCCACCCCCAAAGTTTGGATGCTTGTATAGGGTGGGGAAATGATTTCGTTTGTGTCAGTGGACAGGACTTGAAGAGGCATCATGACCAAATCAGATGTCGGACCCCAAAGATGCTAATCCCCCCAATGTTACTCTCCAAAACTCATGATTTCTTGAATGGCTTAGTCCATAGATGGGATTTTATCGCATGGATCTAAAGGAGGAGAAGTTATGGGAAGGGGGTGGAACATCGGTGATAGCCAACATGACCAAAGATGTGGATGCAGATTGAATGCCTTGGTAGGCTCATTCAGCTGGTGACAGTGGCATTTGGTCTCCGAAAGTGTTAAGGTCTGAAGGCACCGTTAGGATCTAGGGATCAATCAGTTCATGAGGAATTGATGAAAGCATGTTGACCGATTGTGAAACCTACGGTGGCTGAAGAGGAAAACAACCCATCAGGGAGGAAGCCTTCAATAGACCGTACCTATACTGACAAAATTGTCAGTTACACCTCCTACTAGGGGTATGAAGCCGCTTTGTAATGGTGAATAATCAGGGGTGCAGAAAGACAACTGATCCACTGTAATGACCTTTCCATCCAATGGAAAAAGGATGATATGAAAGAAAATGGATATGACAGTCATCATGGCATATGTCCAACTGTGACCCAGCAACAGATTATAGTCGAGTTTCTTGTCCATGACTTCTATGTCCACCGTTACTATTTTCCTAGCCAAAGTGATGGGAAAACTGGCTAAGTATCCTTTTGGGACAAAAGTGTGGCCTTCGAAAGATTTAAGGGAGTTCGAATGTGGGGATACGGTTAGGGAACCCAGAGCGAGCCAACATGATGCGGGTTGAAGCACCTTCGTCGATGACAGTTCTATGTATACCTTTACCTTTCGAAGTGATATGCACCTGAAATGCGAGCTGGTGGGAAAGGGGAGGTTTACACTTGTCCATGTCAAACATAGCAAGCATGAAATCTTTAGGGTCAATACCCCTAATAGCTGAAAGCAAAGCTTTTCATTGGCTGGGGCATGACTGTAATACTTTGAGTGCCGACATAGCCGACAACGCTTGTACCAAATCCTCTACGATATTGTAGTGTTGGGCAGCACGTGCAGATGTATTGTGCATTGTGCGTTGAAGTGACCCCTTGGGGGGTCGAATTACAAATTCCTCAACTGGACTTTCAATATGTAGATCGTTGGGCGGCGATGGGTTTTGACCTGAGGATGGTTCTACTGTTGGAACGGTAGGAGCTCCATAAGATTTGGCTCTTGTGGCTAGTTCTACCATTTCAAATGTGTAAAGGGTAGAACTTCCTTCACCAGCTGAAGGATGTTGCGAACCGTCTCTACCCCCTGATGTGGGTTGCGGTTGGTTGGCAATGAGATTTTTTCGTTGTTGAGTAGGAAAAGGATTTCTAAGGATAGCAAGTGCCTTACTATAATCTCTCTTGGCAAGGTAATCCGTGCATTCTTGAAGATGCAGACAACGCCAGGTTACGTGTTCTTCAAGACAGAGTTTGCACAAATATTTGGTGCATTTATCCTTTTGTTCATCAGTTGGTGCAGCGACCTTCTATTTCCGGTTGGGCTGCTTAGATGACTGCTCTTGAGAAGGAGCAGTCTTGTTGTTATTCTTCTTGTTCTTGCCACTAAATTTATGTGTAGACTGCATAGAGTTAATCGCAGTGGCAAGAAGAGCAATCTCTTTGGTAGAGGGGTCCACTGCTAGCTTGGCAATGGAACAACTAAGTTGTTTTACAGCGACCACAGAGGTTGCACCAAAAATGCCATCAGCGTGCGCTCTAGGGTGCTGAGTGGTGGGAGGATTGGGGTTACCGGGAGCATAGGGGATTATTTCATAGAGAGTTCCAAACTATGAATAAATTAGATATAAGTGTTGGGCACGATGTATGGATTGGTCTTCTTTGACCGCACCACCTAGAGCGAAATCTCTAGTGATTTGTGGGAGAAAGGACTTACAAAACCAGTCCATTAAGAGAAAATCGGGGATGGGAGCTTTGACTAACCTCCGCCTATGTCTTCATTCATGGATATGATCAGAGATGTGGGTGGTAGTATCCTGATTAAATGAAGTAAGCAGCTTTGTCCTTGTCTCATAGTGGATAGGTAACTGAAAGTGCTTTAGGAACTCCATCGCTAAAGCGTTAAAGGTATTCACTGACGCGCGTGGTAACTCAATATACCATTTTGCGACATTGCTAGTGAGGGTGCGGGGAAAAAGATGTAACTAGACACTATCATCAACCATGGAGTTAGAAACACACCAGAGATGGTAGGTGGTGACATGAGTGCCCTGATCCTCCCCTTTTTTCTATCAAACTTAGGAATGTCCATCAGTATTTTACGCGGGATCGACAGCCTTTGTAAGTTGTGGTAGATGGGGTTGTTTATCAACTTGTATAAGTTGTGAATATCCAGCATTGCCAAAAAAGGAAAATTGTTGGGTGCCCTCGACTCGGACCATGGTGATGATGGATGACCTAAGGAGCTCTGTGCTCCTCCCACTGTTTGGTTTCCCATGGTGTACATGGTGTGGAGCTCTGGAAAGGTATGTTTTTGACCAACAATTTAGTGACTTTTTGGTAGCAATTGTAACCCTTTCGACATAATGAATTTAAAGAGATAAAGCATTTTTTGTAGAATATGTGAGAATTAGTATGAAAAGCTTAATCACTGATAATTGCTATTTTTCTATGCAGGAAAGGGTGGAAACGAAGGATCACTCTTTAAGAGGAAAAGACAAAGGAAGAGTAACTGCTGTCCCTTTGGAAGGAAACCAGATGCGAACAAGATCAAGCGGATTGAAGCAGAACGACCTGGGAAAGAAAGAAGAATTATCGATTCGGCGGAGCAAGGAAAGGAAAATCAAGGAGTAACGGCTTGGCGAATCCCTCAGGATCTTTGATCCTGAGGGATCGCTGTCTTGTTTATTTTTGCTATCTAGATACCTCCGCCAATTCTCTTATAAAAAGGGGCAGCAGTGTTAAGCTAGGGAGACCTTTTTTCCATATATGTAAATTTAAGTCTCAGTTCAAACTTTGATCATCGAGTCTCGTTAAGACTTGTTTTGATGTACTTTTGTTGATGCATTAATATGAAAGACTTGGTGTTTTATTTCATCTCTGCGACTGGAGTAATCTAAGGCAGTGTATCCTTGGAAGCTAAGGGCCCGGCTCCGAAGGAAACTTGCTTTTGTATCATTATAATTTGGTTTCTGTGTGGATTGTCTGTATAATTTGGTAATCTGACGTGTTCGTCATATGTTGTTCCATGCTCTGTTATGACTACCTCATTAATGGTTTCATTCAGGAGATTAATGTAAGTAACTCTGTATCGTGTAAATGAATCTCTTCAGAGTTGATTGCATGTTCACTATTTAAACCAATCGTTTCTGTTACAGAGCTTTCATATTAAATATTGCTATTGGATTCATTTGAACTCCTATTCGTGGGAACCCGGAAGTAATATTATTCCATTTGGAAGCAGAATTCATGTTATTTGGAAACATCAGATTGCTGTAATAAGTGTGTTGTGTATATATGATAAATGTTGTTCCATAATTCATTTGTGAATATTTCCTCATAAAGTAAGGTTCATTGGAATTGCTTTTGACGATTGTTGTTTGATTGCCGAATGAGAGTTCAGTTCTAACTCGTGAGATCTAGTTTACTGAGTTGCTGTTCCATTTCAGATTTGCTGTTCCATTTTCCGTTTGCTGTTCCATTTCACTTTCTGTTGTTCCATTTTCCTGCATTTACTGTTTTGGCATGAGAGGAGGTCGAAAGCTGTAGTGAGTCAGCAAGTCGCTGCTTAGCTCCCAGATCTTTGGTCCATACTCTATTTTTCCTTCCACCAGTTTCTAGAGGGATGGGTTATTGCTTCCGCACCCTTGATTGATAAATTGCCTGGTGTGATTCCTTTCTTTTAAAAGAAAATTAGTTATAGCTTAGCATCCATTTACTCTTGTATTTGCTAGACACTGTACTACGAAGCATTACTCTGACGAATAGCCTCGGATTGAGCTACTCTTTGCAATAACAAAGCGTTCCCGGATTGACTTATTAATGTAGCATAACTAGAGGTGAAAGAGACCCTTGTTACAGCCCTACATTTTGGCACCGTTGCCGGGGAAAGAGTATAGCCATTTGTCTTTTACAAAGTAGTGTACGAATCTGCTAGGGGAGAGTTGGATTTTAAAAACGGAAGGTAAGAACCTGCGTACAGAGCATGTAAAAGCCCTGCTCCACCATCCACTTTCCTGGCAGAATTGTGGGTTGAATAGAATTTGGTAGTTTATAGAATGAATGACTAAGCAAAAAAAGCCAGAAAAAATTATCAAACCTCCATTCAAACCCGAAAAAGCCAAAGGGCCGGTAACCCTTGGCCGAACGACCTTCATAGACGAAATCTATAAGAAAACTGAATCTCAGCCATCAGTAGGTTTCAGAAAAACCAACTCCAAGCAGCCTACTAGTTCCCTTCAGGCCACAGGATCACCATCTGTAGCCTTCGCTGAGGTGCATAGTCAAACTGATGAACAGGACTTTCAAGAAATTGAAAATTCTATTCCAGAACGACTGTAGGAAGGGAATCTAAGCAATGTTTGTGAAGGAGAAGGGGAAATAGGAGAAGTTGAAGAACCAAGATCTCCTAGGATAATCCATCCATTAGAAAGTCCAGATAAAGGGAGCGCTGTAAAAATCATTGAAGGGATTCAATCTCCTCAGATAGCAGGAGCTCCTACTATTCCGGACAAAGGAAGTGCTATTAAGACAACCAAAACTGTACCTTCTCAGCCTAAGAATACCCTTTTAGAAATCCCTGAAGGTTATTGGCACATATTCGATCCGATGGCGCAGAATCAGCCCAATACTCAAACTTCTACATTTCAATATCCTATAGTGGATTCTGCAGCAAATGCTCCTATGAAAGCAATTCCCCTTCAACACATTCCTACATTTCATGCACTGACATCAGAAGACCCGGATGCATTCTTATTCGAATTTGATGTCTTATGCGGCGGATATGATTACACCACTGACCCCCAGAAATTAAAGTTGTTCCCCTCTACTTTGAAAGGAGCAGCCTTAAGATGGTTTATGGGTTTAGGTGGTGGGGTTATAAATAACTGGGAGCAGATGAAGGAATCTTTTCTAAAGAAATATCAAGACTATTGTAGGTCTAGAGAATTGAAAGACGAAATATTCCAAATGATAGCTAGACCAAACGAAACATTAGAAGAATATGTAGAACGTTTTCAGTATAATTTACAAAGGTCGCCTTATGCATCATTACCACTGCCCGATAATGTGTTAAAAACTGCATTAATCAAGGGCATGAAAAGCAGTGGATCGAAACATTAAATATCATGGGAAAAGGGGATATTTATCAAGAAAATTTTGCTGACATCATTGATCTATGTATGAGAAGTTCGAGAGGCAGCACAAGGATAAAACTAGCAGAATATGATCGGTTTGTCAGAGATAACAAAGCACCAACAGAAGGAGTAACACGTGTAGAACTTGGCAATTTATTAGAAAACTTTAAAACTGATATTCTAGGGACATTAACTACACAACTTGATATTGTGTAGGCTAAACAGAAGCAGATAGAGGCAAAACAGAATTTGGCGATCTTCTGCCCCCGATGTAGAAAGAAGCATAGCCACAAGGAATGTCCGCTGGATACAGTTCAAACATGTGCCATCTGTACAAAAGATCACCTGACCGAAAGTTGCCCCTCACTTCCTGGATTGAAAGCAGTATATAAGGAAGCAGAAGAAGAACCGGAATCAGCATACTTTGTTAACCAGCGTCGCCAATGGCAACCAAGGCAATCAGGTATGTTTTCTGACCCGACTTCTTATTTTCAGCCTCCACAATACAGTATGTGGCAAAATCAATCTCAACCCCCATTTTCGAACTGGTCATCACAACCATTTCCTTCCCCAAATCCGTGGATGAATCAGCTAAGCCAATTTGGTTGGCCAAATTTTCGTTACACTCCGCCATATTGGCAAAATAGCTCATACCCTCCGCAGTGGACCCCCCATACTTCACAAAGTTCACCCTGGCAGACAAATTGGCCAAGATCGACATATCAGCCAACAGGAACTATTCCACTCCCTCAACCGACTCTGCCAGCTTTGCAACAAAATCCCCAGTCTAATCTGAGACCGTAACTCCCAGCCCAACCTAATCCTAATCCCAATAATAGGCCGGTCCAGTCTCTCCAAATCATAGAATCAACAGAAATCGAACCTGAACTGAGGGAGTGCAATGATCTTAAGTTAAGATCTGGACGAATAATAGAAACAGAGGGAGATAAAACAATGCACATTGAAGATCAGTTACCAATAGAACAACTGTTACAACAAGAGAGTGTAAATAAGGAGCAGACTCCTCATCAAATAAATGAACCCGCTCCTCCCTTCCCAGAACGATTAGTCTTACCAAGACCTGTACAGCAACCAGACTTCGACATTCTGGGGGAGTTACAAAATCTGTACATACGAATTCCATTTCTCCAATCCATTCAAGACATCCCCATATACGCAAAAACTATAAAAGAATTGTGCATAAAGAAATCAAGGAGGAATCCAACCACTAACCCAAGAGTCCAAGTAGTCGGTACTTTATCTGATTTGTTATCAGGAATACCCATTAAATATGAAGATCCAGGAAACCCCATAGTAACTGTTCAAATCTATGGACAGACTCTGACTAATGCCTTAGTTGATTTAGGAGCTGCAATTAATATTTTGACAACTTCTACGTGCCAAAAGCTTGGGATTACATCGGTAGAACCCACTTCTACTTTGTTAGAATTGGCTGACCGATCTGTAGTACGACCAGAAGGAACTCTATACGATGTCATGGTCTCTGTAGATTCTTGGGAATACCCGACTGACTTCCTGGTAATTAATCCAAAAACCCGACTGGATGCACACCCTCTAATTTTAGGTAGACCCTAGCTGGCCACTGCCGATGCATACATTGGTTGTCGGCAGGGGAATATGACAATAACCAGAGGACCAAATATCAAAAATCTAGTCCTATATCCTCCAGCACAGCGAAGTCTTATAGCAATAAAAACCAACCAGCACCCGGTATCATACCTTACTGACAATATCAGATCACCATTGACTATACAAAAGGCTCTAGACTTTAAAGATATAACAGAAGATGATGCCATCAATAACTTCGTTAGTCAAACGGAATCTAGACCTCTTGCACAGTGTTTTATTATAGAAGCTGCATTTGAGAATGAACTGGAAGAAGACCCCTTAAAAGATACACATGACCAAACGATACATGTGACTTCTGTTGCTAATAGTAAAATAGTGGAAATTGAACCGGGAAAAACACTAAACATTAATGCCAACCTTACACCAGAACAAGAAATCAAACTCATCCATTTGTTACGAAAATATCAAGAAGCATTTGCATGGGACTATCCTGATATGAAAGGGATTGATCCCCAACTGTGCACCCACCATATTTACATAGAAAAAGATGCAAGACCTATCTGTCAACCGCAAAGAAGACTCAACCCCCATCTAAAAGATGTTGTGAAAGCAGAACTTCAGAAGCTTTTAGATGTTAATTTTATTTATCCTATTTCTGATAGCAAGTGGGTCTCTCCACTTGTGGTTGTGCCCAAGAAGAATGGGAAATGGAGGATTTGTGTGGATTATAGGGAGCTAAACAAAGCCACACAAAAAGACCATTTTCCCCTCCCATTCATAGACCAAGTATTGGACATGTTAGTAGGAAAGAAATTCTTTTCTTTCCTAGATGGCTTCAGTGGATACAATCAGATTCAGATTGCCCCTGAAGACCAGGACAAAACTACCTTTACTTGTCCTTGGGGGACGTACGCTTATAGAGTTCTACCCTTTGGCATATGTAATGCCCCTGCCACATTCCAAAGGGCCATTCTTAGCATCTTTGCAGACTTAATAAATGATGGGCTTGAAGTCTATATGGATGACTTTACACCGTATGGAGATGATTTTGATCCAACTCTAGACACTCTAGAAAAAGTCCTACAGCGCTGCATTGCTACCAAGCTTTGCTTAAGCCACGAAAAGTGTTATATGATGATGACAGAAGGGCTTATTCTAGGGCACTACGTCTCAGCAGCCGGCATTCAGGTAGATCCGGCTAAAATTCAGATTCTTTTGCTTATTCCAACCCCCACTACTCAGACGGAGGTACGCAGCTTTCTTGGATTTTCTGGGTATTACAGACGATTTATAAAACATTATTCACACATTGCTGCACCTTTATATGCACTAACAGGTAATGTTGATTTCATGTGGACAGAAAATTGTGACCGCGCTTTCCAGGATTTAAAGAAACTCGTATCAACAGCTCCAGTCCTTCGAGGACCGAACTGGAATTTACCATTTCAAATTTCATCTGATGCCTCAAACACAGCAATCGGTGCAGTCCTTGGACAAGAGGAGGATAAAAAACCTTATGCTATTTATTACATCAGAAAAAATTTAACCCCTGCTAAATTAAATTACACTGTCACCGAAAAAGAATTCCTTGCTGTAATACATGCTGTCAATAAATTTAGACATTATATCACAGGCTATCCCGTTGTTTTATATACAGATCATTCTGCTATTAAATATTTAGCAAATAAGCCTGTTACAAATGCCAGAGTAACAATATGGTTGATCTTATTGCAGGAATTTGATATCACAATCAAAGATAGACCCGGAAAGGAGAACCCTGTAGCTGAGTTTCTCTCACGGATACCAAAACCAATTGAAGCAGCAGCAGTAGAAGACCAATTTCCGGACGAACACCTGTTTGTTGTTGCTTCCCAAACACCCTGGTATGCTGATGTTGCCAATTACCTTGCAGCAGGTAAACTACCAAAGCACTTAACCCCTAATGAACATAAGGAGATTGTTCAGAAGAGCACTCGATTTTCGTGGATTGGGGGCTATTTGTTTCACACAGGGGCAGACATGCAAATCAGGAGATGTATTCGAGAAGATGAAATTTTTGACATCTTAAAAGCCTGTCATGAAGAACCTTATGGAGGACACTTTGTAGAAAAAAGAACAGCACATAAAGTGCTGCAGACAGGATACTATTGGCCTACAATATTTAAGGATGCGAAGAAATTCGTTCAAGCCTGTGACAGTTGCCAGCGAGCAGGTCGACCTAGTCAAGCCGATGAGATGCCTCTGAGGCCACAATTGGTTATTGAACCATTTGAACAGTGGGCTCTTGACTTCGTTGGACCCATCAACCCATCATCAAATCAGAGAACATATATCTTGGTAGCCACAGAATATGTTACTAAATGGGTTGAAGCAGAAGCGTTACCTAGAGCTACAGAAGATTCGATAGTTCAATTCCTATTCCATTTGTTTGTACGATATGGCCTTCCGAGAGAAATAATTACAGATGGAGGACCTCAATTTGCCGGAAACAAATTAGCTGCAACACTTAACAACTATCACGTCCAGCACAAAATTACTACCCCATATCACCCGCAGGCAAATGGGCAAGTAGAGAGCAACAATAAGGTAATAGAATCAATTTTAACAAAAACCATTACTTCACATAGGCGTGATTGGGCCGCCCGACTACCTGAAGCACTCTGGGCCTATAGAACCACCTGGAGAAGTACCACTGGTTATTCGCCCTATCAATTAGTGTTTGTGAAACAACCTATTTTCCCTATAGAATTCGAAATCCAAACCCTATGAACTGCACAGGAAGTTGGCCTAGATTTAAGTGAGGCACAAATCAATCGACTACAGTAGATTAATGAATTGGATGAAATAAGGCTCTCCGCATTACAGAATACACCACTTATTCAACAACAGCGAGCTAAATGGCATGATGCACTTATCAAGAACAAAGTCTTTCGTGAAGGGGACTGGGCTCTGTTATATGACTCTCGGTTTCAGGATTTCCCAGGGAAACTGCAGACTCGATGGCTGGGGCCATATGAAATTCAGAAAGTACATGATAATGGGACCCTTACTCTCATTACAATCGATGGTTCTGGATATGCATTCAAGGTAAATGGCCATCAAGTTCGTCTCTATCACAGGCCACTCACTCGGGAATCCTTCTGTGATCAGCTACGTCAAGATACTGACATGAAAATTTTAGGAGAGGAAGTAAAATCTTCCTCACCTATAATTCAGTGAGGAACTCATTCTTTTGACTTGTACATAAGTTCTTGTATATACGTTTTTTAATATTTCTTTGATCTCTCTTTCTTAAGATTGCTTTTTACAGTTAGTGTGTTTTTGCTGTTCCTTTTCCGGAAGGAACAACAGTGGTTTGTTTTTGTGTTTTTGCTGTTCCTTTTTTCCAAAAAGAACAGCAGGTGTGAATTTTTGCTGTTCCTTTTCAGAAGGAACAACATTTTTGGATTTCTGTTGTTCCTTTTCAAAAGGAACAGCAGTTGCTTGTTTTCGTGTTTTTAGCATTGTCGTGTTTTTGCTGTTCCTTTTTCAAAAGGAACAGCACTTCGTGTTTTTGTTGTTCCTTTTTCAAAAGGAACAGCACTTCGTGTTTTTGCTGTTCATTTTTCAAAAGGAACAGCACTTCGTGTTTTTGCTGTTCCTTTTTCAAAAGGAACAACACTTCGTGTTTTTGTTGTTCCTTTTTCAAAAGGAACAGCACTTCGTGTTTTTGTTGTTCCTTTTTCAAAAGGAACAGCACTTCGTGTTTTTGCTGTTCCTTTTTCAAAAGGAACAACACTTCGTGTTCTTGCCATTCCTTTTTCAAAAGGAACAGCATTTTGGGTTTGCTGTTTTGAGTTTTTGCTGTTCCTTTTTAAAGGAACAGCTTTTTGAGTTTTGTTGTTCCTTTTCAAAGGAACAATAGTGTGGTTTTTGCTGTTCCTTTTCAAAAAGGGACAACATTTGCGAGTTTTTTGTTGTTCCTTTCCAAAAGAAACAGCAGTTGACAATTTTTTAGACAGCACTCATGATCTTAGGAGAACGACATCCCAACTAATTGCTTGCATGTATCCTTTTCTTTCAAAAGGAACACCATAGTCATATCTTTGTCTTAGTCATGATTCATACCGAGGATGCTTTCTCACCCATCATCTTTCCAGTCTCTAAGATTCAGCTATACACCTATGCAATGAACATCAATTACAACACACCGAAGTCAGGATATCATAAAATCGCTATCTTTATAGAGCCTAGTATTGATAAGAGGACAAGAGGGGGGACATATTTACTTCTCATCCTCGTTTTCATTGACCTATTCCCATTGCCCTGGTTGGTTATCTTTATCATGGCGATTTCCTTTAAAGAAATTTTTTTCTGATTATTACATAAGAACAAGAACAGAGGATTTATATTTTCCTGTTGGGATGATAAGACTTCTTCCGCCATTCCCACTCTTAAGGAGTGTTGAACCACCCTTATGTGTAAATACATAAGAAAAAGTACTGGAAAAACAAAAGAAAAAAAAAAGAAAAAATGATGATGAATGTGATTTATTGTCAAATGCAGGATAGGGGGTCTCAGCAAGAGCCAGCCTACCATGATCATCAGGTTGGAAGCGAAGTGGCATTCCCAGCATGGCCACCATACCAGGGATATGGTCCAAAGGTATATTAACTAAGCAGACCTTGGAACAGGGGGTCTCATCACGAGTCGGCCTGCCCACGTTTCGCGCCTTCCTGGTGAATGGCATTATGGTTACCTGGTTACCAAGCCAGCATAGTGGCCTGTATTTTGACAAAATATTTTTATACACATATAGGATCACGGTTTCGGGGGCGAAATAAAAAACTCTGCCAAGGTTATGGACACCTGTTGGCAGCAGAGCTCTGTTAATGGTATCGAAGTCATAAATGGTTACACCAACAGGGATAATATCAATACCTCTTTATTTTTTCTATCTTATGAATAATTCATATTTTATTCCCTGATTAACATATCGCATGAATACTCATTACTACCAATCATGGCAAAGGAACTAACAATGACCCCTTGGGACTTCGTACGAGTGACAAACGTCCCATCCCCCGGCCTCGCATCATATTACGAAAGCTCTTATGTAAAACGTGATCCACCTTTTTGCCTCGATTTCGGTATTTAGTTGTCTATCCAAAACATGACGTAATTTTATATGTTGTTCTTAATGACTGGTAACACGATGGCTGCTGCTCCTCTATTTGACGGCTGGGGCAGCCTATCACATCGTGGGGGGGGAAGGTAATCTCATTACTCCACGGGGTACGTGTCACCACACCATTCGGGGTAGATAGTGTACGAAGGAATGGCATGGTTTAACGGTATGATAGTTCTATTTTACGCAAAGTTGCCATCCGCAATCCATTTTTGTTGCATGCTCTGTTTTTTCGCGACGATCATCTTCTCTGCATCCCAAAACAGCTCAGACAGTTGTTGTTCCATTAGAAATTTTAGTAGAACCATGGGAGGTAAGGCAGTCCGAAGCGAGCCCCGGGAATTGACAGCCTCTGCTACTGCTCGGGAGATCCTGGAAAAGGCCGGATGGCTAAATTATTTCAATCGCTTACAAGAACCAAACAAGACAGTGGCGTTGGAATTTCTGCAAAACTTGCAAGAAGACTAATCCACAGTAAGAGAAAGACGGATACTGGTCACTGACAATGTAATTGCAGAAGTTTCAGGCCTACCAGCCACCGGACCTATTTGGATGCTGAAGAAAGAAAGACTGCAGAAGATTATAGAGATTTTTCAGGATGAAGGCCAAAGCCTGACAGTGAAAGGGAAAGGAGTTCTGCCAGCTACGTTAGGAGAACCCTGGACCGAACTAGCAAAGATAGTACAGAGCTACATTACTTGCGAAGGAAGGAAGGACATGGTAAGACCTCGCCATCTTAAACTGTTAGCTGTTTTAAAAGAAAAATGTTCTGTAAATATGCCTGCACTTTTAAATTCACTATTGCATGACGCGGCCCGAAGCCTGAAAATGGCCCAGCACGAAGACGCAGTTGTTAGCCACCATGGATTGATTCGATTGATAGTGAGCCATAGTCTCACTCAATAGCAGAGCAGCTGGGAGGAGCTTATTGCCGTAATTAAGGGGGGATTGGTTGCACCACCTCCAAAACCTGAAACCTCCTCCAGCACGCCAGAACAATCAGAGAAACGTAGAGAAGTGGCAGTTGGAAAACGTGTCGCTTCGAAACGAAAGCATTCTTCAGATACACCGGAGCGACCAAAAAAACACAGAGAAGTGATAGCAGAGAAACTTGTTGCCTGTACACCTGAACAGCCAGAAAAACCAAGGAAATCAGTTCGCCTAGATCGAATATGGGGGAGGCTGGAAAAGATTCGGAACACCAGCCAACCAATTGATATCACAGACGAACCTCTAGAACCAGAAGAAATACCTTCTGATGAAAATGCTGGACAATTTGAGGATAAGGCTAAACAAGCCAGAGAAGGAGGAAAGGAAGGAGAAATGCACTCAGAAGCTGAACACCCCAAGGTAGTCACTGAGCAAGACAATCGGGAGGAGGAAGTAAGACAGCCAGAAAGCAGTCCGCTGCGAGACCCTGTGGGCGAAGAAGAATTGGCCGCAATCCTGGCCAGCTTGGGGGAATATGGCCAACCCTCCAGCCCAGCAGGCCCTCCTGATGGACCGCCAGAGGAAGAGATACCCGAGAATTCACATGCAGAGAACCAAGGAGAAGAAAATCCACCCGTTCATGAGGAAGAAATAAGGGATACCAGCCGGGAACAATCTGTTCCCGAAGCACCAGAAGAAATGCTGGACATAGGGGCAGATTTAAGGGCTAGGTCCAAACCCTCTGCCGAGACAAGGGAAATCAAGAAATTAAAGACTAAACAGCAGAGGCTACTGAGCACTATAGCCCGACTCCGACAGAAAATTCGCATTCTGAAAGCGAGTCTGAGGATACAAAGGACCACACAGAAGAGGAAGAGGACCGCTACAGCAGAATCCCGTCGAACAAGAAGCCGAAGGACTTACACTCGCACTATTGGTCGAAACCCAATTAGAAGACCTGCAGCTGTTCCAAATGACGCTGAGGAACAAACTGTTGTTCCAATGGCCACTGAGGGACAGACTGCTGTTCCAATTGATAATGAGGAATAAACTATTGTTCCAATTGCTACTGAAGAACAGACTACCGTTCCATTAGCAGAGGAACCACAACAACCTTTTGTTCATGTCAAGAAAGAAAAGGAGAATAAGGAAATCCAAACGGAGGCACCGCCCTCAGGGGTGATCCGGGTTCGGAACTCTAAGCAGCATAACAAAAAGGTTCAGGTAAAACTCCCGGCCTCTATGGCCTTATGGAAAAAGGATCCAAAAACAAGGACCTTGCATAAAATGATGAAGGAAGCTCAACAGGAAACTGAAAGATTGAAGGAACAAACAGTCCCCCGGGAGAGATATGAAGAGTTGCAGCAGCAACTTCGGAATATTAGTCAGTCTGAGAGCCAAGCCTTCGAAGGCTGGCAAAAAGAGTAGGAAAAGGTTGCAAAGGTAACTCGTCGATTAGATATTGTTGTTAGACAGATGGACACTGTGTGTTCCTTGTATAATGACGTTCTAGCCTGTAGGGCCCCTGCTAAAAACTATGCTTTATTTTTGCTTGAACGATATTTACGATTAAAGATAAAAGATGTCAGGGCAGGTGCCCCTATACAAATCAATACCCTTAATGATTTCATAGATTGTTGCAAGCATTATGGAAGTAAGGTCCAAAGATTATTATGTGAATTTTACTTGCATAACCTCGTACTAGACCAGGAAACTGATTTAAATCATGGCCCTTTCGTTGGGGACATACAATTGCAAGCCTTTGTTTCCTTCGGGGTTAATCAGCTAAAATGGCTCAGGGCTTACACCACTTTCCAGAGACAGGAAAATAGCCTAGACTTGTGGGTGAGGGCCGAGCCTAGAGACCCAGTACGGTTATGGAGAGCACATAGGAACCTTATGAGAACCCTGGGTGTTATGGAGACATTAGGACCCATGCATGAGGATTTAATCAGATAAAATTTGGAATATTTTCTGACTATTAAAGACCTTGCTACCGATGCTGCAAAATTCCGATATCAGATTTCGAACCCAAACATCCAGCTCAGGGAACCATTCAGATATGAAAATTTTGAGCTGGCAGACAGCCGTTTGAGCCTTTATGGCGAGCGAATTTTGCAAGCAGGGCCATCTTGGTTAGGGTATCGATTTCGTAGTCCAATAATTTGGCACCCTGCACCCAGATACCAGGCCTTGTATGAAATGCCTATAGAAATTTCTCATTTCCCACCCCGGTTTTCAGTTTCTCCTTATTTCTCCCATATAGTTAAATGCCATTTCCCATAACCATACATTCAACAAGCTGGAAAAAATAAATATTGCTAAAAACACAAATTCTGGAAATTTTACAGAATGCAGGAAATTGCAGAAATAAAAATCAGCAGTAATAAACAGCCATTAAAACACATTTAAACACTGAGATTTTTGGTCAGTGTGACCTTGGAAAATCCCCTACATCTCTTGGGGAAAACCAGTTTGAGAGCTCTTCTTTATTTCTGGAAAATGCCTTTTTACAGTGAAAGAAATGTTCAGCAAAAATCAACAAACAGACTTTTACAACTTATCTCAGCCTTGCTGATACTCCACAGCTGTTGTTGTTACACCGCGGCTGTTGCTGTTACACCGCTGCTGTTGCTGTTACACCGCCACTGTTGCTGTTACACCACGGCTATTGCTGTTACTCTGCTTTCAGCTTTGCTGTTACTCCGCTTTCAGCTTTGCTGTTACACCGCTTTCAGCTTTCATGTTACTCCGCGTTCAGCTTTGTTGTTACACCGCTTTCAACTTTGTTGTTACACCGCTTTCAGCTTTGTTGTTACTCCGCTTTCAGCTTTGTTGTTACTCCGCGTCAGCTTTGCTGTTACACCGCTTTCAGCTTTGCTGTTACACCGCTTTCAGCTTTGCTGTTACACCGCCCAGAAATCTCCCTTGCTCTCTTGCTCTCCTTCTCTCAATCTGCTCATGAAAGAATGAATGATCTTTTCCTCCTTTTCCTCCCTTAACCCAACCCTAAGTGACTTTTGGGTGATCCCTAAATCCAATGGCTGAAATAGATTTAGATCAATGGCTGAGATTAAATGTTCATTTAAATCTCACTTTCTATTTTTTAATTCACCCCACTTTAATAAAGACCCACTTAGTCATTTATTTCCAAAGTCACTTTTCCTTTCTAATTTTTCATTGACTTTATAAAAGTCACTTTAAAATTAGACTTAGTAACTTTATCACTTAAAGTCACTTTTAAATTAGATTTAACTTTATAAAAATTATAAAGTTACTTTAGGAGAAAAATTAAATTCTTTTGGACACTTTTCCCTAGGCCAAAGATCAAAGCCTAAGGGAACCACCTGCCCTCCGGTACCAAATTTCAACACTCCCTCCTACCGAGGAAGGTGTTCCTCACCACACCCATCATGTCTCTGAAATAGACATGCTTGCCCCGTGGTAAGGCTTTGGTAAGAATATCTGCAACCTGCTCATCAGTGGAAATATACTCAAGCTTCATAGCTCCCTTCTGAACATAGTCTCTGATGAAATGATATCTGATCCCGATATGCTTTGACCTGTCATGAAATACTGGATTCTCCGTGAGTTTAATGCAACTTTGATTATCACAGTAAATCACTGAAGGTCTCAACGGCTGACCAAATAAGCCAAACAACATCTTGCGAAGCCAGATGGCCTCACAGCTAGCTAGACTGGCTGCCATATACTCTGCTTCCGCTGAACTCAGTGCTACTCACTGCTGCTTCTGGCTGAACCATGACACTACTGCTGAACCCAACCCAAAACAACACCCTGAAGTGCTCTTCCTATCAGAAGCACAACCTGCCCAATCAGAATCAGTGTATCCTGCCAATCTCACTCCATCTCCCTGCCTGTAGTCCAGACCATAATCCACTGTCCCCTGCAAGTACCGCAAAATGTGTTTTGCAGCCACCCAGTGAACCTTCCTAGGCTCACACATAAACTGACTCATCGTGTTGACTGCAAAACATATATCTAGTCTAGTGTTGACCAAATACATCAAGGAACCAATCAGCTGCCTGTACAATGTGGGATCCACCAACTCAGAATCTGAAGCATGAAGCTTCTTCCAGTTGGTGATCATTGGTGTCGACATGGGTCTACAATCCTCCATTTGGAATCTGCTAAGGATGTCCACAATATACTTCCCCTGCCCCAGGAAGAAACGCCCCTCCTCCTGCCACACCTCCAAACCCAAAAAGTAATGCATCAAGCCGATGTCCTTCATCTCAAACTCCGCCGTAAGATCTCTCTTGCAGTGCTCTATGAGTCTCTCTGCACCTGTAATGATCAAGTCATCCACATACAACACCCGAATGAGAGGCTCCTCACCAATCACAATAAAGTAAAGGTTTGGATCTGCCTCACTCTTTGTGAAACCCATCCCCTGCAAATATGTATCTATCCTGGAGTACCAAGCTCTGGGAGCTTGCTTCAGGCCATAAAGGGCCTTCTTCAATCTGCACACATGGGACTCCTTCCCATGCGCCTCAAAGCCCTGTTGCTGCTCAATGTACACCTCCTCCTGTATGAAGCCATTTAGAAATGCGGTCTTCACATCCATATGGTGGATCTTCCAACCCATCTCTGTTGCTATCGATATAATGGAGCGTATCGAAGTATATCGAACCACGGGAGCGAAGGTCTCCTCATAATCAACTCCATCTACCTGGGAGAACCCTCTAGCCACAAACCTTGCTTTGAATTTCTCAATGCTGCCATCAGCAGCATGCTTTACCTTGTAAAGCCATTTGGAAGTAACCACGGATTTTCCCTCAGGCCTCGGCACCACCTCCCAAACATCATTCTTCATGATAGAAGAATACTCCTCCTGCATGGCCTCTCTCCAGACCTGCTGGTTAGCTGCCTCCTCATAGCTAGAAGGCTCAGAGTCAAGGATGCTGGTAACCATCGCCATATAACTACAAAACCTCTCAGGTGGTCTACTCTCTCTGACCGGCCTCTTCGGCTCAGCAACAGATGTGGCATCTCTCAAGGTGTCCTGAAGCCACTTGGGCTTCCTCTTCCCTGAGCATGCTTCTCCCATAGGAGAATGAAACTCCTCCTCCTCATCATCATCAGTAACCTGAACTCCTGACTGTCTGTCTGCTATCCTCCTGCCTGCACCTGAACCTGTAGAAGCTGAGGTACCGTGTGAACTGTCCATCAATGGACTCCCTAGTGAACTGCTCTGCATGCTACCCGGAGCACCACCCCTCTAGCTCGACGAGCCACTGCTCACTGATGGACCTGACATCCTCATAGATGTACCTCCGGATCCTCCCGATCCCTGCCCACTGGATCCCTGCGACTGACTCAACTGCTGCTGAGGGTCTGGTTGATCCAGATACTCTAACTCTCGTGACCTCCTAAAGGCCCTGTCCTCCTCGAACTTCACATCCCGTCTGACAACAACTCTCCTCTGTGCAGGAATGTAAATCCGAAAGGCCTTTGAGGTCTCACTGTAGCCCACAAAGATACCCTTCTCTGCGGTGGGCTCTAGTTTGGTCCTCTTCTCCTTGGGTATATAGGAGTATGTAATGCATCCAAAGATATGAAGATGACCAAGATCAGGCTTCTTCCCAGAGAAAGCCTCCTCTGGAGTCATGTGCCCCAAGGCACGATGCGGACTCCTGTTCTGCAAGTAAACAGCTGTGTTGCAGGCCTCTGCCCACAAGAACAATGGCAACCCCTGATCATGTAACATGGCTTTGACAGCCCCTATGATGGATCTGTTCTTCCTCTCCACAACCCCGTTCTGCTGGGGGTTGTAAGGAACAGTGAACTCCCTCCTGATGCATGCCTCCGCACAATAGTCAACAAACTCTCCAAGGGTGTACTCTCCTCCATTGTCCGACCTCAGGGACATGATCTTCCGACCTGTCTGTGTCTCCACAAGAGCTCTGAACTCCTGAAACCGCTTGAAGACCTCACTCTTGGTCTTCAAAAAATAAATCCAAGTCCTCCTGGAGTGATCATCAATGAATAAAACATAGTACTCATATCCACTCAAGGAAACATGAGACATCCGACCGCTCACATCGGAATGAATCAAATCAAGTATCCCCGTCGCTCTGCTGTCACTGCTGGGAAAAGGGGATTTGGCAAACTTGCCCATCGCACAACCTTTACAAGTATCAAAGTGATCAGTACTGAAATCTGGCACACCTGTAGTGATCTCCCACAATGTCCTCAAGGCTCCATGATACATGTGTCCCATCCTACGGTGCCAAATCTCACACAGTTCAGAACTGCTAGCTCTGCTGTCGGTACTACTGCTCAATGCCAAAAGGAGCTGGAATGCAAACTTGTACACCTTTGCATGGCGTACACCTATCACTCTAGCTGAATCAGCTGGAGTGCCCCTGGGATACATTAACACCTGTCCTCCCCTGAACAATACCTCATATCCTCTGTCCTCCAAAGCTAAGATGGATATGAGGTTCTTCCTCATCCCTGGCACATAAAGAACCTCTGACACCATCAAGGGAGGTTTGGACTCCCTCTGAAATGTCACTGTCCCCACCCCGACTACTCTAACAACTCTGTCATCACCGAGTACTACCTCAATATCAGTGCCACTCTCTGAAAGCTCTGAGAAGTACTCACGGACTCCTGTCATATGACGTGAAGCCCCACTGTCCACATACCAGATACCTGAAGATGCTCCGCTAATCGAGGGAAAAGCATGCTCCCTCTAAACCTGTGTGGCAGGTGATCCTGCACTAGAGGACTCACATGTAGTGAACGCAAACTCCCGGTCAAAACAACCTGCAAAGTCCTCAATCTCTGCTGAAGCTGCCACGTCCTGGTTCTTCCCCTTCTTCTTCTTCTTCTCCGGACACACAACTACATAGTGTCCCATCTTCTGACAATTCCAACACTTCACCTTGGAATAGTCCTTCTGTGTGTTCCCCTGTTTACCTTTACCTTTGCCTTTGCCCCCACCACTGCTTGTGGAAGCCTGCTTCTTCCCTTTGCCTTTCTTGCCTCCTGCCACCAGTGCTACGTCCTCATCTTGCTCAACTAGCTTGGCTGCCCCAAGCTGTCCTTTCTTGATCTCTGTTTGAATGCAATCATCCCAAAACCCCTCCCATGTGGGAAGGGTCTCACGTGCACAAACCCCATCAGCAAAGTTCAACCATGAACGGGGGAGGCCATTCACTGCAATCTGTACCAACTCAATGGGTGAAATGGCCTCTCTAATCGCTGCCAACTCATCTCTCACATTGGTTATCTTTGTGAGATATCCAGCTGCACTATCATTACCCATCTTAATGTTCTTCAGCTTCTCCTTCAGGACCATTTTCCGGTTCTCATTGGTACTCTGGTAGAGATTGGACAATGTTGTCCACATCTCATGGGCATTGCTCTTTCCTCTCACATGAGGAATGCAATGGTCTTTGATTCCGTCTAGAATCAGCCTCTTACCCTTGTTGTTCTTTCTATTATACGCAGCCAACTGAGTAGCATCAGTGGGCACAACAACAGGGTTCTGTGCTGTATGCACCATGATATCCCAGACTTCTGCCTCCTCAAAGATACTCTGCATTCTCTCCTTCCAAACGCTGTAATTTGTATGCCCATCCAACCTATCCTCCACCCTCAATCTCAATGACATCTTGCTATCCTAAAACTGAAAAATAGCACTGCTGTAGTAAAGATAAAACTGTTGTTTATGAAAAAATCAGCTTGCTGGAATTTTCTGAGTGAAAAATCAGCAACTGTAATTTTTCCTTTTGTTGTCCCAAACTGCCTTTCAGCACTCAAGCTTTGATACCATGTAGAAATTTCTCATTTCCCACCCCGGTTTTCAGTTTCTCCTTATTTCTCCCATATAGTTAAATGTCCTTTCCCATAACCATACATTCAACAAGCTGGAAAAAATAAATATTGCTGAAAACACAAATTCTGGAAATTTTACAGAATGCTGGAAATTGCAGAAATAAAAATCAGCAGTAATAAACAGCCATTAAAACACATTTAAACACTGAGATTTTTGGTCAATGTGACCTTGGAAAACCCCCTACAACTCTTGGGGAAAACCAGTTTGAGAGCTCTTCTTTATTTCTGGAAAATGCCTTTTTAGAGTGAAAGAAATGTTCAGCAAAAATCAACAAACAGACTTTTACAACTTATCTCAGCCTTGCTGATACACCACTGCTGATACTCCGCAGCTGTTGCTCTTACACCGCGGCTGTTGCTGTTACACCGCTGCTGTTGCGGTTACACCGCGGCTGTTGCTATTACACCACGGCTGTTGTTGTTACTCCACTTTCAGCTTTGCTGTTACTCCGCTTTCAGCTTTGCTGTTACACCGCTTTCAGCTTTGCTGTTACTCCGCGTTCAGCTTTGCTGTTACACCGCTTTCAGCTTTGCTATTACACCGCTTTCAGCTTTGCTGTTACTCCGCTTTCAGCTTTGTTGTTACTCCGCGTTCAGCTTTGCTGTTACATCGCTTTCAGCTTTGCTGTTACACCGCTTTCAGCTTTGCTGTTACACCGCCCAGAAATCTCCCTTGCTCTCTTGCTCTCCTTCTCTCAATCTGCTCATGAAAGAATGAATGATCTTTTCCTCCTTTTCCTCCCTTAACCCAACCCTAAGTGACTTTTCGGTGATCCCTAAATCCAATGGCTGAAATAGATTTAGATCAATGGCTAAGATTAAATGCTCATTTAAATCTCACTTTCTATTTTTTAATTCACCCCACTTTAATAAAGACCCACTTAGTCATTTATTTCCAAAGTCACTTTTCCTTTCTAATTTTTCATTGACTTTATAAAAGTCACTTTAAAATTAGACTTAGTAACTTTATCACTTAAAGTCACTTTTAAATTAGATTTAACTTTATAAAAATTATAAAGTTACTTTAGGAGAAAAATTAAATTCTTTTGGACACTTTTCCCTAGGCCAAAGATCAAAGCCTAAGGGAACCACCTGTCCTCTGGTACCAAATTTCAACAATGCCTGAAGGTCAAACAAATCAGTTTTTTGATGATTTGGTTGCTCATCACGGTTGTAGGTCTCCACACGAGATTCCCTCTCCGGCCTACTCTCTTACTGCTCTGCATATCAACTATAATGTTTTCATGAGGGCATGAAACAGGGTAAGCAGGGGGGTGTGTGGAGCTCTGGAAAGGTATGTTTTTGACCAACAATTTAGTGACTTTTTGGTAGCAATTGTAACCCTTTCGGCATAATGAATTTAAAGAGATAAAGCATTTTTTGTAGAATATGTGAGAATTAGTATGAAAAGCTTAATCACTGATAATTGATATTTTTCTATGCAGGAAAGGGTGGAAACGAAGGATCACTGTTTAAGAGGAAAAGACAAAGGAAGAGTAACTGTTGTCCCTTTGGAAGGAAACCGGATGCGAACAAGATCAAGCAGATCGAAGCAGAACGACCCGGGAAACAAAGAAGAATTATCGATTCGGCAGAGCAGGGAAAGGAAAATCGAGTAACGTCTTGGTGAATCCCTCAGGATCTTTGATCCTGAGGGATCACTGTCTTGTTTATTTTTACTATCTAGATACCTCTGCCAATTCTCTTATAAAAAGGGGCAGCAGTGTTAAGCTAGGGAGACCTTTTTTCCATATATGTAAATTTAAGTCTCAGTTCGAACTTTGATCATCGAGTCTCGTTAAGACTTGTTTTGTTGTACTTTTGTTGATGCATTAATACGAAAGACTTGGTGTTTTATTTCATCTCTGCGACTGGAGTAATCTAAGGCAGTGTATCCTTGGAAGCTAAGGGCCCAGCTCCGAAGGACACTTGCTTTTGTATCATTATAATTTGGTTTCTGTGTGGATTGTCTGTATAATTTGGTAATCTGACGTGTTCGTCATATGTTGTTCCATGCTCTGTTATGACTACTTCATTAATGGTTTCATTTAGGAGATTTATGTAATTAACTCTGTATCGTGTAAATGAATCTCTTCAGAGTTGATTGCATGTTCACTATTTAAACCAATCGTTTCTGTTACAGAGCTTTCATATTAAATATTACTATTGGATTCATTTGAACTCCTATTCGTGGGAACCCGGAAGTAATATTATTCCATTTGGAAGAAGAAGTCATGTTCTTTGGAAACATTAGATTGCTGTAATAAGTGTGTTGTGTATATATGATAAATGTTGTTCCATAATTCATTTGTGAATATTTCCTCATAAAGTAAGGTTCATTGGAATTGCTTTTGACGATTGTTGTTTGATTGCGGAATGAGAATTCAGTTCTAACTCGCGAGATCTAGTTTACTGAGTTGCTGTTCCATTTCAGATTTGATGTTCCATTTTCCGTTTGCTATTCCATTTCACTTTCTGCTGTTCCATTTTCCTGCATTTACTGTTTTGGCATGAGAGGAGGTCGAAAGTTGTAGTGAGTCAGCAAGTCGATGCTTAGCTCCCAGATATTTGGTCCATACTCTATTTTTCCTTCCATCAGTTTCTAGAGGGATGGGTTATTGCTTCCGCACCCTTGACTGATAAATTGCCTGGTGTGATTCCTTTCTTTTAAAGGCAAATTAGTTATAGCTTAGCATCCATTTACTCTTGTATTTGCTAGACACTATACTACGAAGCATTACTCTGACGAATAGCCTCGGATTGAGCTACTCTTTGCAATAACAAAGCGTTCCCGGATTGACTTATTAATGTAGCATAACTAGAGGTGAAAGAGACCCTTGTTACAGCCCTACACATGGGTTGCGTGGTGTAGCATTTTCTTTGTGGTATGGTGTTGTAGAGTGGATTTCCATGAGGATTTTGATACTGGGGTATGAAGTTGCCCCTAGTATAAGCGGTGCCCCCTTGACTCATCTGAGTTTGTGAGTAGGGTGCCCCCATGGATTGGGTGGGAATCCTTTGTTGATTCCCAGCTGACATAGAACTAACCATATGGCTTTGCTTGTCAGAGAGAACACTCATGTCAATCAGCAACTGTCCATGCATGCCTAAGAACGGTGGGGGAACTGTGACATTCCCCACTGGCATGTGCATATTGGGAACCGCCGCAGATATTTGAATTTGGGGGTTGGAACTGTACATTGGTGGTCAACCTTGTTGTTGGTCAACTGGGACTGCGCCCGTAATGATGCATTGAGTGTTATATGGAGCACTATATGTGGCACTAGTCGAAGGTATGCTTTGTGGCACCATAGGAGTGGAACTCGGCATCTACTGGGTTCCACTTATAGAGGGTGTTATTTGAGTTTCCGTACCTAGGACAAACGGGATAGTGGGATTCCACATTACCAATGTTGTGATGACCGTTGAATGGGGAAGTGATAGAGGACCAATAGTGTCTCTATAATTCCACAACCCTTGAGGCGTCGACTAGATAGATGGGAAAGTTCCACCTACTGAAGAAGGAAGTATAGGTACCACGAGAGTAATGATAGGTTCCGACAGATTTGTAAGCAGAGTGTTAAAGTTAGGAAGAAATCCTTCCATGAAGAAATCCTCTGGCAAACTGGAATCATTGGTCTTCCACACAGACCCTGTGTGCAAGTTAGGAGACTGATTCCTCAAAGATGAGGAATCTGAATCAGTAGAAGACAATGGATCCTCCACAATGAGTGGAGGAAGTCCTAACAATCGTCTAGATTGACGATGAGTGCCAGATGTAGCCACAGTGACTCTTAAGTTTTATCAAATAGATTTTAATGTGATATTCTTTCAAGTATCGAAAATAGTAGCACTCAAGTACCTAAAAAGAAAAAATACACTAAATATATCAATCAGAAAATAGAGGGAAAATACCTCGTCTGATAAGCACTGATTACTGGAGATGAAACCCAGTCTCTCAATGAATAACAGAGAAGGATGGCCAAATGTATGGTTATGGTTACTTTTGAGCTTCGCTCGAACCTTAGATTGAGGGCCAAGTACTCTCGTGAAGACGAGCACCCCCCCAAAAACTGAAGACAAAGTAGATCTGTCCATTTTAGGTACCAGGACAGCTCATCCCAGTCACCTTATCTAAGTAACTAGAATTTTTTTCCACTAGAGATACCGCAAATCACAGACATTACCAGGGGGGGACATAGTCATAGATAGCACGCTATGTGGGCAGGATACCTGAGTCCCCAACTCAGTTCCAAAATCCCCAAAGGGACCCCCAATACACAGAATTACCAAAGGAGTTGTAAGAGAAGGCGGGCTACCTTCAATTACAGTTCGATTTTGTCTCATATTTCACTCCGTTCTTAGTCGAGTTGTCCTGGTAATATGAGTGCAGAAGGATTTTTCACTTGTTAGTGACACTAGTTTTGGTTTTCAACCTTGGGCAATTCACTCACATGCTTATCCCAAGGTCCTAATCTAGCTAATGTTGGTTTTCTCAAAAAGAGTAACTGATTGATTTTAATGTAAATCTTAGTGTACTTGATTATTTGTCTTCGGTAGGGATGTTGACGTATGAATATTGTGAGACTCTCGACTCAATAAACCATGCAGAACAATGCTCTGATTTTTTTTTTCAATTTCTTATGCAAACAAGTCTTATTCTACACATGTATCTTTTCACATATTCATGGATTCATTAGTGCATCTAAATCCATTCAACACTTTCATAACCAAACGATTCTTTTCTCAATATTCCCTAACAACTACTAAAAACCAAAATGAAGCAGCTTACAACTATTTCAACAGAAGGATCAATACAATTTATCAGCCTTTCTTTAAAAAAAAATGTATTTTAACAGAGAAAAACTAAAACATTTTCTTAAAAATAAATTTTTAAGACACCAAATTTGTTAACATGATACTGTTGCAAATCTTACTTTATCCCCTGAGACAAGTTTCACCCCCTTTTGGTCCACAGAATCTTCTGGAAAACATGGAAATGGGAGACTAACACTCTGTTTCTGTGTAAACAGAGAGTTAGCTTGGCCACTAACGCTCCTTGTGCATAGGCAAAGAGATTTATAAAGCTCTATGTAGACTAGAAACCTCCATTAGTGAGGGAAATAGCTCAAACAGAGGGCCTTTAGGATCAATTTCTGAGGAGAATGAAAACTAGCAGGATGTAATGTTATAGGGAAAAGTATCCGATTCGGATGACCCTATCCCACTCTAAGGGTGATAGTACCTCAGCAACAACTGTAAAGGAAACTACTGAAGGTTTACTTCTTTATGAAAGCAAAAGAGAATGAAAGAATGCACTAACCGTTGCCTTGCGCTTAATGTCGAATCCAAACTCTTCTCTTCGCTGCTTGTTTCCAGCTCCTTGCTCTTTTGCTGGCCCAGCTATAATGAGATCCTGCAAAATGACAAAGAAAGAAACTACAAGAAGCATGCAATCATAACTGATTCACGGATTAGCATAAACCAAATATACAATTATCACAATACATTATTGAAACAAATGCATATAGAAGAACCTCAATAGATTTTATTAATGAAGAAGTAAAGGTTCTGAGAGTGTTACAACCATTGAAGGCTCCAATCCAGCAACACCTCTCAGCAGAAAGAATTTCTCCTCTTCACCTCCTTCAAGCAATCACCCAATAGATCTATAGTGAAACCAACAACATATCATTACTTTGCACAAAATTCCAGCCTCCTGAGCTCATGGGAGAGAGCTCAATATATAGATGAATTGAGAAAGGATGAGTCAGCGTGCAACTGATGTGTAGCTGCCTTGTGTCCTCTCTCTCTTCAGTTGATCTTTAGTTGATCTTCAGTTCTTGAGTCCACTTGGAGAACCTTGCTTCCACTTGGAGAAACAGAGCCTCTGACTTATCACAAGGCGAAATCCCTGATCCAAGTGTCATTTTTGGAAGATTCCAGAGCAATGACTCAGTGTGCCACTTGTCCCATCTCGCTCAGCGCAGGTGGCCTTTGTTCCACTTGCTTTGCAACGTAGGTACACCATGGAGGAGTTGAGTTTCAGCGCAGAAGCCTAGTGGAGCACCTGCTTTGATTTCAGGATTGCTTGTTTTTGAGTGTTTTCAGGTGGAGAACTGATCTGAGAGCTGTTGGTTTGCTGACCTTGTTCCTCTAGGGGTAGGAACATCATGTTTAGGGACTTTGGATCCCTTGGATTATTGACAATTCATGCCTATTGCTGTAAGGCACAAAATTGTCTATAACAGATGCCCCCTAAAGTATGAGGTCGTTTATCGGGTGAAATGCTTTATTAGGAGGATCCGAAGTTCATTCAATCTGCTGAGAAGTGTCTTGTAATAAGATACAATACAATACATTATTTTTCATACTTTTTCATGATCTAGGTGAGGCGGGCATTCCCATGCTCAGCTTTATAAATACATTTTGGTACATAGAACAGACGATCGTCTGATGGTAGACTGATAATTCTCTGCTGAAATTATCATCCTTGGAGAAGGATGATCATCTGCTGCAATGATGTACATATCAAATGTCTTTATATCCTGAATATATATCGCAGCCCGGATGGATGAAACTAGATCCGGGGTCTTCAATCTCTCCCGATCTTCACTCGATGTACAAGTCGATCCATGTGAGAATTTCTTGAAGTCGAACATGGAAAGACATCGCTTGATTACCGGTCAATGATGTAAACCGTTAACAAGTGCGAGAGGAATCACCGATAAGGATGATGACCCTCAAGGTATGGCAGTACAATTCACATGGCGGGAATAAAGGACTTGGCGTCGACCACCATGCAAAATCTTCTGGTCGAAGGTCATTGATGTATACCTGTCGTCGGAAGTGAGAAACTTGCCATTGAGGCATGCAAGCTTCAAAGTACTGAAGGGGTTGTTCCTAGATCAACTCCTTGGATAATGAGCTGATGTCGACAAGGAGCGATCCGTCAAAGGAGGGCCTTAATGAATCCCACATCAGTGACACGGAACGGAGCTAGTGATTGTGATGAGGTGAAAACAAATTGTGATGTATGATTCAGGGTGGCGGTCATGAAATGGATGAAGGACAATGTATGGTAGTGGATGGGACACGGTTGACTCTTTACAGAACAACATCTCTTGAACATATAACGACACTGATGTGATGGATCGGTAGCATTACCCCAAATGTGGATGGTGTGGCGAGGACCATGGTGATGAGACCGGTGAATGAAACAGCCCAACCCGATGTGATACGGAGGACAAAGTGTCATGTTCAAGAGCGACTTGCTACCATTAAAGCTGTGAGGTTCTCCCAATTTTTCCCCAGTCATTGCTGACCAGTACCTCTTTATTTTTATCAAGCTTGAGGAGGATAACATATGCTTGTTCTATAACCTGCCCTTCGGGCAAGCCCATCGCTATGTTTTAACGAGCCTAGCGATAGGGAAACTCGTTCTCGTCTAAAGACAAGTTTGTCGCTATTTAATGAATTTAACGAGTCTAACGACAAGGATAACTCGGTCCTTTTCATTTTTAGAGAGTCTGAAAAGGTACATAAAGTCAACTCCAAAATTCCTTTTTCGTCATCTAATCCCTTAAGTCCGAAAAAGCATAAAACAATACAGAAGGGATGAATTTTCGATTGCTTTAACGAGCCGAACAAAACAAGTGCTCGATCTTTTTGTGCAATAATCCCTCAGGTCCAAAAAGATTAAAATCTAGAGGAGGGATAGCTTTCCGGTCGCTTTAACGAGCTGGAAGGCCAAAACTAGGCAAACTTTTCATATTTTACGAGTCAGTGAAAAGAGCTCAAAGAAGACTCGTCTTTTGAGGAACGAGTGATGAATAGGGCAGCAGCAGATTCCAGGTACAGGTTGGAATTTTCCAATCACGGCAGTGTCACAAGGATGGCTTAGTGAAATCACTCTTCGCAGCTGTTCCTCAAAATGGGTAAACAAACATATGGAGATGAACGATTGGCCAAATGAACGGATGGAGGTGATGGCATATAAACACGACCAATGGCTTTTAAAATGGCTGTCAAAGGTTACATTTACCAAGGTTATTTACCGGTTCATTTTTTCTGGGTGAGCTTGAACTCTAGGGGAAGACTGCTCACAACTTATGTTTATTTTTTAACGAGCATGAACTATGTGCTAAAACTGCTCGGAGATGGCTTCATTTTTTAACGAGCTTGAAAGCGATCAAACCTTGCTCAATTATACCAGTCATAATACAAGAAACGCCTCAGGTGAGATAGCTATTTTTTAAGGAGCTTTAACTCACGAAGCTATGCTCCTATTTGGCAAGTTTTAACTTTTGCCCCACATCCTTTCTTTATGCAAGCTGGAAACAGCTAATCCTACGAGTTTAATGGGTTAGACCTACAGGTTTAAAGGGAGGACCTAAAAATTTTAAAAATAAATAGTCGTCCCGTGCTTGCACTCCAAAAGCTTCGCATGCCCCCAGGTATAAAGTATAATTTCTAGGTTCGTCCTCTTACTTATTATCCGAAAAATGGTTATGTTCGCTGCCGCAAACTAAACTCTTTTTCCTGGCGATGTCTATTATTAGGTTGCTAAGGATGGTGACTACTTGTTGCAACAACTTCATCGCTTTCTTTGGAGGCTGCCCCTACTTATCCTTCAAAACATATGTTTTAATGGGTGAGGCTTGCCTTCAAAGATGGTGGCTACTTACTGCCACAAATGGATCTCCTCCCTTAGGAGAGCCTAATTTCTAGACAAAGGGAGCCGATTATTTCGCTCACATAACTTTGACAAAAGAATTTTATCCTAGAACAACCCTCTCTTCCTTCCTTCGGACGGGGTACGGACTAGTCATATTCTTCTGCGGAAATTAACTTTATACCCAAGGTTTCCTCTGCCCAAGGCAGGCCAGGGTGCATGCCCCCTGGGTCCCAGTTCTTTCTTTCCGAATCACTCGCACTCATCGGGAAGTAGAACCGGGGGTGGAGGCATTCCTTGAGTGAATAAACCGTTAAGGGATGGTATTTGACTATTTGCGATGCGTGATCCTCGAAATGAAAGTTGGTCTACGAGCTTGACCATTCTTCCTTCGTGCGGAAAACACATAACTCTGAAGAGTGAGGACACTATCGCCTCCATGCAATATATATAGTCTCGTCCAAGGAGTAAGTTATACACCAAGGGTCCCTGGACGACCATGATGTTCATATGAACTGTCTTCCCTGTCAATGTAACTGGAACATTGGGGAGAATCCCTAACGGGTGACTGGTTCCTTTATCAAAACCTGATAGATTTCTCATTTCAGGTAAAAGCACCGGGGAACCCAGTGCTTTCCAAGAAATAGAGGAAAGGATACTCACAGATGCCCCTTCATCAATGATAGTTCCAGCCATCACCACTCTGTAGATTTGGACGATGATTCTGAATGGGATACTGGCTGGTAATCGGGGCCTGCCTAGTTGATTCCAATCAAAGGATACAACTAGGTTGTTTGGTGGTGGGACCGAATACACGGCCGGATACGACCCTGACGATGTTCCTTCCTGCGATAAAGGAATGGGCACATTGCCCTGATGCTCATCAGAGTCTGTGTTGATGAAAAGAATATGGACAGTGTCATCCTTATCCTCTTCAGTGAGGGTGTCATTTGAAGATGGATCTTCAATGACGGAGTCATTTGAGGATGAAACCTCTGAAGGAAGAACCGGGTCAACTGCCGTTTCGACCTTTAGACTTTCGTCTGGTCTGGATTCAGTAGTTTCATTTTCAATGACTGACACTTCAGCTGACCACTTGAGCGGGCCAGCTGGATTTTCAACTATCGAGGGATTAGGCATGAGTTTTTGGTATCCAGGAGGAAGTTGTAACGGTGATACCGGACGATCTTCCAAAACTCTCTTCGCCTCATCTAAGAATGGACATCGGTGGATGGCATGATCGCCTTCACACAACATACAGGGTGATCTTGGTCTCCCTTTTCGTCCTTCAGTCTCGCTAGTTGACGGAATGCAATCAACATGTCTATCAGAGGTTGATGCTACCAGAATGTGCAACCTGGGGGACCAGTCCCTTAGTATCCGGGGAATACAAGGACAATCACAATGGAAGTGGGCCCCTTTGCAAATGACACATGGCGATTTAGGCCCGGTCGGTGCAGTGTGTGGATTTTTGTCAGATGTCTTTTGCTTGCCCCCAGTCGCCTTCGCCATAGGCCCCTTCTGCTTCTTTTCTCTCTTCTTCTTTTCCTTCTTCTCCATGGGAGTCTGACTTTTGCCAGCTCTACCTTGCGAAGATGAAGGATCAGGGGAAGAATTGTAAGAAGTGGAAGGCTGGTGGGTAGCTCTAGACTGATCTGACTGTTGATTCGACTGCTCAGGATTAGTGGCGATCTGAACTACATTAGTTGAAAAGAGCCATACAGGTAGGCCAATTGTCAATCCTGGAAGTGACAATGTGGCCATATGAGGCGCACCAACATCTCCCCAAGAGGAGAAGGGATTGGGACTTCCGCTAAGGTGACTTCCTTGGTTGGTGGGCTCCATACTTTTCAACTGAAAGATCGACGTGGGAATAACAGGTGATTATGTTCCGATTAAAATAAATTTTATTAGCGACGCTTTAGACACAACTTTTCTTTTTCATGTTTTAAGAGTCGAGAAAAAGCTAAAGATGACTCTAGTCTCCTTCGATGTTTTAACGAGCCCGAAGTGACAAATGCTCGGATGGAATTTTTCAGTTATAGAGTTTGAAAAAGGCCAAAAGAAACTTCTCTGGAGTTCTAGGCAGAGGGTGTGCCAAACCTTTCGCGAAACCACAGAATACGTTTTACGGTACGGGTGGTCGATCTTCGTGAATGCTGTGTTCACTGCATCGCGATCAGTAGGGCGGCCGACACGGCTTCCTATGGATAAAGGCTTTGTTCCTATAGGGGTCTCCCAATATATACGCGACGGTACGTGGGAGCACAAGTCCTTATTAGTGCCACCGACTCTCAGGAGGAATCACCCACCTTCGTAGAGATCGACAGTCACTATGTTTAACGACGCCGGAACACGTCTCTACCTAGACCTCTATATGTTTGTGTTATGTTACAAAGCGTTGTTATGTAAATTGAATTTATTTTAATGTTGATCTTGTTTAGCAGTTTGCCTTTAAGGATCACCACGAGATGTATGTAACAAATTCCTGAATGCAGTCTAAGATGAGAAGCAAACTTTTCAATCTTTCAACTTTGAAAATCTTAACTACTGAGGGAGAAGAAAGGAAAATCTTTTCACACAGATCATAGAGCACACACTAATGCAAAATTTCCTAAATCGTCATGCAAACAGTCAAATGCAAAATGCACAATGCATGTATTTTCTTTTCCCTTTCTTAATGTTGATGGGTTACAAAAAGAAAGTTGTTATATAACTTTGATTTCGATTTAAAGCGAAAACAAACAAGTTTGTCCAAAATCAAAAGACACCTTAAGATTTACTTATTTAATCACTGGAAATACATGAAATCAAACCATAATGACGAAAGTAAAAAGACTAATCAGCTATGGACAGCCAACAAGCTAACTCTTTAGACCAGCAAAATGCCTAACACAGGTTCAGATCTAAGAGGCCAAAGCAAGACTAGTTTACTCTTCGTTATGGGAAATTGTAAATGAAGTAAGAAATACAAAAGAACAAGTACAATTTCATTATATAACAGAGGCGGAATGATGGCAAGTAAGGTTGGTTTCAGAACTGGTACAAGAAAGACAACTTGCTGCAAAAACTATAGTGAAAACAGGCAAGAAAAAGGAAGGAAACCCCAACTGCACTAGGCAAAATTGGGCCAACGCAGGTGCTGCTCAGCCAGTCTGGCTCTCAGCGCAGGTAGCCCCTTCGGGACCTGCGTTGAAAAGCAGGTAGCCTGTGTACTACCTGCTTTGGAAAACGAAAGTTGCGTTTTCTCAATTTCCGGGTCACAATTTTCTCAAAAATGCACAGTTTTTGCTCAAATCAGAAGCAATCAGTCAAGCACACACAAAGGGATGATTAGGAGGATGAAAATCTATCACTAAGAGCTTAAAAGGATCCTTGTAGATCAGCTCTTCAAATCATGAACATGCTCAGAAATGAGCTAGAGTAGCTGTCCTCTACTTCGCTTTTGATATAGTCAAAAGCTTTTCGATTTGGTACTCTTTTGTTCAGGAAATGAATAGCAAAATACTACAAACACAATCAAACATATACGATCCCCAGCGGAGTCGCCAGTTTGTTGTAGGGAAAAGTATCTGATTCGGATGACCCTATCCCACTCTAAGGGTGATAGTACCTCAGCAACAACTGTAAAGGAAACTACTGAAGGTTTACTTCTTTATGAAAGCAAAAGAGAATGAAAGAATGCACTAACCGTTGCCTTGCACTTAATGTCGAATCCAAACTCTTCTCTTCGCTTCTTGTTTCTAGCTCCTTGCTCTTTTGCTGGCCCAGCTATAATGAGATCCTGCAAAATGACAAAGAAAGAAACTACAAGAAGCATGCAATCATAACTGATTCACGGATTAGCATAAACCAAATATACAATTATCACAATACATTATTGAAACAAATGCATATAGAAGAACCTCAATAGCTTTTATTAATGAAGAAGTAAAGGTTCTGAGAGTGTTACAACCATTGAAGGCTCCAATCCAGCAACACCTCCCAGCAGAAAGAATTTCTCCTCTTCACCTCCTTCAAGCAATCACCCAATAGATCTATAGTGAAACCAACAGCATATCATTACTTTGCACAAAATTCCAGCCTCCTGAGCTCATGGGAGAGAGCTCAATATATAGATGAATTGAGAAAGGATGAGTCAGCTTGCAACTGATGTGTAGCTGCCTTGTGTCCTCTCTCTCTTTAGTTGATCTTTAGTTGATCTTCAGTTCTTGAGTCCACTTGGAGAACCTTGCTTCCACTTGGAGAAATAGAGCCTCTGACTCATCACAAGGCGAAATCCCTGATCCAAGTGTCATTTTTGGAAGATTCTAGAGAAATGACTCAGTGTGCCACTTGTCCCATCTCGCTCAGCACAGGTGGCCTTTGTTCCACTTGCTTTGCAACGCAGGTACACCATGGAGGAGTTGAGTTTCAGCACAGAAGCCTAGTGGAGCACCTGCTTTGATTTAAGTATTGCTTGTTTTTGAGTGTTTTCAGGTGGAGAACTGATCTGAGAGCTGTTGGTTTGCTGACCTTGTTCCTCTAGGGGTAGGAACATCATGTTTAGGGACTTTGGATCCCTTGGATTATTGACAATTCATGCCTGTTGCTGTAAGGCACAAAATTGTCTATAACATGTAACAAGATAGATGGTGGATCAAAAAAGGATTTTAAGAAACAGGAAGCTCATAGAAGAAAGAGAATAATTGAGACGAGTCCAGGTTGACCGAGAACTAGATGTATAGTCCCCAGTGGAGTCACCAATTCTGCTATGGGGTAAAATGCACGAGATGAAAACTACCCTCAAAGGCCTTCTCAGGACCTTCGATAGACTGTAAGATTATCTGCAAAAGCTACCAGTTACACACATGTTCATCTATCAAACATAAATTGACAGGGTATGGAAAGAGGATCACCTTTAGCTCCTTAGACATCCCCAGTGGAGTCTCCATTTTGTTACAGGGAAAAGTGTCTATTTAGAACTGCTCTATCCCACTAAGGTGTGACAGCTGCCTTAGAAACAAACAGAGAAAAACTACTTTTGTATTTCCTTTATGAACTATAGATAGAGAGGAATAGAAAGAACCAACCTGTGTCTTGTGCTAATCCTTTGATCCAATCCCTCTCTTCTTTGACAGTCTCCAGCT
Organism: Pinus tabuliformis; assembly: GCA_031772625.1. NCBI lineage: Eukaryota > Viridiplantae > Streptophyta > Pinopsida > Pinales > Pinaceae > Pinus > Pinus tabuliformis. The sequence goes on along the minus strand of CM062813.1, from coordinate 1,000,114,807 downwards.
ACCTGCTCCCTTACTTTCCTAGCTTCACAAAGTACGTGTAAGATCACAGAAGAAGAACACTATACAAAGACATAGATCTATATTTATAAACAACTTAGGATCAGATTTAAGTTAACCATACAACTGTAACAAGCATCGATAATACAAAAGCATGGAGGAAAAACTCAAATAGCTTTTATTGATAAACAAGAAAAGATCCAGGAGGAGTTACAACCGGTGGTTCCTGACCCAGCATCAACCTCCCAGCAAAGAAGCCCCTCTTCACCTCAAACAAAGCATAGATCACCCAATACTCTGATGTTTGTCTCAAAAACCAACAGCAATTCCTTACAATATGCAAAATTCTAGCATCTCGATCTCTGAGATGAGGGATCCATATATAGATATGTGTAAGGAGGATGAGTCAGCTTGTGATTTGATTAGTGTCTTCTCTCTATCAGTTCTTGCTTCCACTTGGAGACTGAAGGCCTCTTACTCATCCTTGGTTGAATTCAGTGAGGCAAGTGTCACAGGAGAAGATTCTGGAAGCTTCCATTGTCTCTCCACCTCGCGGAATGACACTGCCATTTGTCATTTCTCGCCCATCGCACCCCACAAAAGGGACTTTTGAAATGCAACGCACCCTCACAGTGTATTTAGGTGCAATGAAACACACCTAGCCAGTGGAGCAGCTGAAATGATCCTGTTTTGACTTATTCTGAGCAGTTTCTGGTGGAGAACTTTTGGGAGAAGCTGTAATCTGTTGACCTTGTTCCTTTAGGGGTTAGAACAACACTCTTAGGGACTTAGGAGCCCTTGGTTTATGGACATTTCATGCTTGGAGTTGTAGGGCACAAAAATGTCTATAACATCATGATAGCCTTAAAAACATTTTAGAACAAATATTATCCTCTGAAGAGAAACAAAAGTGGGTCACAAAGATGTTGGGTTATGACTTTGAAATCATTTACAAAAAAGGGAAGAAAAATGTGGTGGTAGATGCACTCTCAAGAAAGGATGAGGATGTGGAAGAATTGTTGTGTGCCATTTCTGTCATCCAACCAGATTGGAAAAATGAAGGAAGGGAGGAATGGAAGAATGATGAAGAAGTGTGGGCACTTATTCGAAAGTTACAACAAGATTCCAGTACATATGATACATTTAGTTGGCAAAATAATTCTTTGTACCCATCCAACCAGATTGGAAAAATGAAGGAAGGGAGGAATGGAAGAATGATGAAGAAGTGTGGGCACTTATTCAAAAGTTACAACAAGATTCCAGTACATATGATACATTTAGCTGGCAAAATAATTCGTTATGGTACAAAGATCGCTTATACCTCTGTAAGAATTCCCAAATCAAACAAAATATTCTTATGGAATTGCACACTTCTCCCTTATAAGGGCACTCATGACTTTTAAAAACTTACCACAGGGTTAAGAAGGAATTTTTTTGGGATGGCCTTAAATTGGATATTCAAAAGTTTGTGGCGGAATGTTTGGTTTGCCAACAAAATAAAGTTGAAACAATTAAAACCCCGGGTCTATTAAACCTTTATCCATTCCAAGCCAACGGTGTGAGGTGGTTTCAATGGATTTTATCATAGGTTTACCCAAGTCTGAGGGAAAGAGTGTCATCATGGTGGTAGTTAACAGACTTACCAAGTATGCACACTTTTTTACATTATCACATCCATTTAAAGCCAGTACAGTTTCTACTACATTTATGGAAACAATTCAAAAGATACATGGAAATCCAAATATTATTGTAAGTGACAGAGATCCCATTTTCACTGGAAATTTTTGGACAAAATTATTTTCTTGTCTTGGTACTCAGTTAGGTCATAGCTCATCTTATCATCCTCAATCTGATGGGTAAACTGAGATAGTAAACAAATGTTTGGAAGGATATCTTTGTTGCTTTGTATATGATAAACAAACACAATGGGTCAAATGCTTGCCTCTGGCTAAATGTTGGTATAACACTTCCTTCCATACAAAAACAAAAATGACCCCATTTAGGGCACTTTATGGATATCAGCCACCATCCATCACATCATATTTAAGAGAAAATTCTAAGGTTAAAGCAGTGGAACATCACATCGAACATCAACAACAAGTCCTCCAACTCTTAAAGGATAACCTCATGTTGGCACAGAATAGAATGAAACAAAAGGTAGATCAACATTGCAGTGAAAGAAGTTTTGATGTAGGTGATTGGGTATTCCTATGGCTACAACCATATAAACAAATGTCCCTCAAGCAAGCTAAGAAGGATAATAAATTATCACCAAAGTATTATGGTCCGTACAAGGTGTTGTAAAATATTGGTACTATGGCATACAAATTGGAGCTTCCTGCAGCTTCTCCAGTGCACCCAGTTATCCATGTTTCATGTTTAAAGAAGGTTATAGGCGACAAGCTCCCAGTTCAAACAATATTGGCAGAACTTGACGAGGAAGGAAAAATTATATTGGAACGAGAAGCAGTCACATAAATAAGAACCATACAGCTACGAAATCGAACAATTTCAAAGTATCTCATCAAGTGGAAGAACTTATTTGCTGAAGATTCCACATGGGAGGATGAAAATTTTATACAGAAGCATCCATAACTACTCAAGCATTGAGGATAACACTTTTTTGAAGGAGAGGGGCATGTTAGGTCCCTATAATACTAGTGATTACCCCATTACTATTGTAATTATATCCCTTATTAATATTGTTGTGCCCCTATTGTCCCCATATTTTTATTATTGTGCCCCACAGAATCCCTCTATTGTTATTTTTGTGGCTTTATATTATTATTGTTAGGTCGGTTGGGTTATATTGTGACTCCTTAGACTCCTATATATAAGAAAGGAGGTTTTTTCATTTGAATCATCCAAGAATTGTTCGTTTGTGTAATGTAAAGGAGTTTTCCCCCTCGAAGAAGCTGAATTCTAAGGCGTTCAACTATCTTTTCTATCTTTTCTTGAGCTAGTTTCATAACACTTGAGCTCACCCAATGAGCTTTTGTGAAGTTTTTTCACCTTTTTTCTTGTTTGACCAATAGTCATCTTTCGACATGTTGATTGCTTTTTCATTCTTGCGATCTTTTTCTGGCGAGTTTGAAGGTTTTTCTTTGTGTGTTTGGGTTGTCTTCAATATGTGAACACTTGTCATACTCACACACAATGTTATAGGCACTGTCACATGAGTGTCGTCACGGTCGTCCAAAGGGCTATCACAAGTGTCATGCTTATTGATCTTAGCTCTAATAAAGTCTCACCTAGGGCATGCTTTATCTTGTTTTCATGGTGGTCTATGTTGTCGCGGCATCAAGTATGTTAAGTGTATGATCACAATGTCAGTATGCACAAGTTCACTTGCTTTCGACACTTAGCAATTTTCCTAAAAATCTATCCGACCAGACAACCCTCTTCCACCGGACCCTGACTGAGTTGTACTACATAGTCTCAGCCCTCAGTGACCCTACTCTACTACCTAAAACTATGTAGTGCTTGAGATTGTCCTCTAGGTCATATGCATTCTGTAATGTCAAAGGTGAGCAACCTGTTTGCCTCCCAGAATTCCAAAGAAACTGCCTCCATGTCCAACTGAACTGTGCATTTATCAAGCACATTCATTAACCCTCTTTATTTCTTGTGGAAGCCTACACTACTCTGAGACTTGGGTCTGCACTTCTCCCCAAAACTATGCAAACATGCCCAGCTGGTCCTCTGCTACCTTTCCTTGCACTGTTCTCAGAAATTGCACAGAACTACCTAGCTGACCATTGCTACCTGTTATAGACATTTTTGGGCACTGCAACCCCAAGCATAAATGTCCATAAACTAAGGGCTCCTAAGTCCCTAAAATTTTTGTTCTAACCCCTAAAAGAACAAGGTCAACTGATTACAGCTTCTCCCAGAAGCTCTCCATGAAAAACTGCTCAGAACTGGTCAAAACTGGACCATTTCACCTGGTCCATAGGCAAAGTGCGTTGCATCTCACCTAAATACACACAGTAGGTGCGTTTCATTTCAAAAATCCCTTCTATGGGGTGCAATGGGCGAGAAGGGACAAATGGTAGTGTGAATCCGCGAGGTGGAGAAGCATGGAATCTTCCAGAAACTTCTCCTGTGACACTTGCCTCTCTGAATTTGACTAGGGATGAGTAATAGATCATCAATCTCCAAGTGGAATCAAGAACTATCAGAGGGAAGACACTAATCAAATGACAAGCTAACTCATCTCCCTTGCAGACATCTATATATGGATCCCTCATCCCAGAGATCCAGAGGCTAGAATTTTGCATCTTGTAAGGAATTGTTGTTGGTTTCTTGAGGCAACATCATAGTGTTGGGTGATCTAAGGTTTTCATGAGGTGAAGAAGGGCTCACTTGCTGAGAGGATAATGCTGGATCAGAATGATTAGTTGTAACTGTCTTGGCTATTTCTTGATTATCAATAAAGCTATTCAAGTTTTCCTCCATACTCCTATGTGATTTATGTTTTATGCATTCGTATGGTCAATTTACATCTGATCCTAGATTGTGTATGATAATAGATCCATGTTCTCGTATAGTGTTATGCTGCTTTGATTCTACAGGTACTATATGAAGCTGGGTATACAAGAAAGAAAGTAGCAAAGGACTATCAGAAGAGAGAGGAATTGAGCAAGGAACCAAGCGCAAGACAGAGGTTGGTCTGCTTTATTCTTCTCTCATCTATCTTTCATAAAGGAAAACGAAAGTAGTTTTACTTTGTTTGTTTCTAAGGTAGCTACCACCCTTAGTGGGATTAGCAGTTCTGCATAGACACTTTTCCCTGTAAAAAAATGGCGACTCCGCTGGGGAGCGAATAGATTGATTGTTTATCGACATTTGTTTACTTTATAAATTTACAGACAGAGCCTGAAGTCAAGCCATCTAGCCTTCGAACTGCATTTGCTATGCAAGTGCAAAGTAGATCAATGCTGCTTCAGTCAATCTCCAGGTTTTGTTTATGAATTAAACAATTGATTTACAAGCTTTCTAATTGCCCTCGTGGTGGCTCTAGTAACCTCCTTAGATCTACCCCTGTGATTGATTTACTGATTACCACTTGCTCGGCCAAAATCCCTGAATTGAACTGCAAACTATGACCCGGAACCCAATCAAAGTCTCATCCCTGGTCCAGCGCACTGTCTGTTCTGTGAATCTCAAATTCAGCGCACTTCCCGAGTGTAGTAGGTGTGTTGCATTTCAGTTTCACTGTGTTATAGGTGTGTTGATCAGACTAGGCATTGTTCCTAAATTTTGGTTTCTGTGTTCACTCTTTTTAGATCTATTCAAGAGTTTTGCTGCCTGTAGTCAGTACACCTCTGTTTGAAACCCTTTCCTTGCTGTTATTCCGCCTCCATTGTGCAAAGAACTGTAAATGTTTTTATGTATTTTTTGAGTCATTTTCAGTTCTCCTTTACAACGAAGTAACGTAATTGTACTGTCATTTCTTGATTTGAAAGTGTCGCAAGTTTCGTTTTCAGTCATAGAAGAGAATTTGATTGTCCTTGATAGTCAATTACCCTGTTACTATTGTATTCGATCTGAATTAGTAGTTTTTCTAGTGTCGAAAGCAAGTTTTCATTTCCAAATTGCAAAGTGTTGTCATTGTCTTCATTTTGATTTTGAAAAGAAACTTGTTAGTAATTGTCGCTTTGAAAAATAATTCAGATTTGCGCATTAGCTTTCTTTTTATCATTCACATATTAAGAAGGCTGAAAACAAATACATGCATGTGCATTTGCATTTAGACTGTTTGATTGGTTTGATTTAGGATAGTGCATATAGTTTGTGCTCTATGCTCTTTGTTGAAAGAATACTGTCTCTCTTTCCTTAGTAGCTAGGATTTTCATTGCACAAAGAAGATAAAACGGCTGTTTATCATCTTAGATTGCATTTTAGGAATTTTACATCTACATCACGCGGTGAACCTGAAAGGAAAATTTCTTAAGCAAGATCAACTATAAAATAAATTTAATGAATCTAACAACGCTTTGGAACCTAATGCACAACATCTAGAAGTCTAGGCTAGAGACGTATTCCGGCGTTGTAAAACCTGGTAACTGTTGCTTTCACTGTTCGTTGTGTGATTCCTCCACTTTGAGACGATAAGTGCCAGTACGGACTTGTGCTCCCACGTACCATTGAGTATATTTTGGGAGACCACAATAGGCTTAATCCTTTATCCATAGGAAGTCGTGTCTGCCGCCCTATCGATCGCAATGCACTGAACACAACATTCGGGAAGATTAACTGTCGTACCGTAAAAAGTATTCTGCAGTTTTGCAATTTGTTATAGACATTTTTGTGCCTCGTAGCATGGAGCATGAAATGTCAATAATTACAGGGATCCAAAGTCCCTAAACATGTTGTTCTTACCCCTAGAAGAACAAGGTCAGCAAACCACAGCACTTCCCATCAGTTCTCCACCTGAAAACACTCAAAAACAGGCTATTTTTGGATCATGTCAGCTGCTCCACTGAGCATCTGCGCTGAATGTCAACTGCTCCTCCTTGTACCTGCACTGAAAGTCAACTCTAATGAAGGCTACCTGCGCTGGGCGAGATTGGCCAAGTGGCACAGTCATTCTGCAAGGTGTCAATTGCCCAGGAAGCTTCCAAACTGACACTTGGTTCAAGGAATTCGCCCTGTGATGAGTAAGAGGTACTTGATCTCCATGTGTAAGCAAGGATCTCCAAGTGGACTTAAGAACTGAAGATTAACTGAAGAGGGAAAGGACACAAGGCAGCTTTATGTCAGTCTCAAGCTGACTCATCCTTTCTTCTTCTATCCTATATATAGAGCTCTTCTATGAGGTCTAAGGAGGCTGGAATTTTGTGCAAAGCAAGGAAGTGTTGTTGGTCTACAGTTAGAGCTATTGGGTGATTGCTTTTATAGAGGGGAAGAGGAGATTTCTTGCTGCTGGGGAGGTGCTGCTGGATTGGAGCCATTTATGGTTGTAACCTTCTCAGAACCTTTTACTTCTATCAATAAAGCTTTGAATGTTCTCCTATATACTTGTATTGCATTGATGTATTGTATTTACTTGTATATCTGATTCACTCTAATCCATGCATCAGTTATGAGTACATGTTTCTTGTAGTTTCCCTCTCTTGTTTGTGCAGGATCTTTGTGTAGCTGGGCCAGCAAGAGAACAAGGAGCTGGGAGCAAGGGACGAAGAGAGAAGACAAGATCGACAAAAGCGAAGGATATCGGTTGGTCAATCTTTTCTTCCTTCTCTGTACTTTCATAAAGAAGAAACGTCAAAGCTTTACTTTCTGTTGTTGCTAAGGAACTATCACCCTTAGAGTAGGGATAGGGTCATTCCGAGTCGGATACTTTTCCCCACAACAAACTGGCGACTCCGCTGGGGAGCTAGTATCTTGTTGGTTTATTGTGTTTCTTGCTATTCATCTCATAAACAAGGAGAGCACCAAATCGAACTGCAATTGAGTCCTTCAATTGCAAAGTAGAGGGCAGCTGCTCTGGCTCAATTTCTGAGCAAGTTTATGATTTGAAGAGCTGATCCAGAAGGACTCTTGTGCTCTTTGTGATAGCTTTTCATCCTCTTGATCATCCCTTAGCTTGTACTTGACCTATAGCTTTTTATTTCAGCAAAAACAGTGAATTTCTGAGCTTTTTATGACCCAGAAACCCTTGTAAACGCAACTCTCGTGTCTCAGTGCAGGCTGTCCAAAGGCAGTCTGCATTTCAGCGCAGGTACTCCCTTCGGGAACTGCGCTGAGAGTCAGTTTGACAGACCAGAGTCTGCGCTGGACCAGTTAGCCAGTGTCTTGCTGAGGTTTCCCACTGAGTCTTGGCCCTGTTTTCACTGTTATTTTGCTGCTGATTGCTTGTCATTTGTACTTGCTGTAAACCATCTTTCCTTGACATTATTCCGCCTCAGTTGTGTGATGAAACTGTGATTGTTCTTTTAGTATTTCTTGTTTCAGTTACAGTTTCCCATTGTGAAAAGCAAACCAGTATAGCTGTGGCCTCTTAGATCCTGAACTATAAAAGTGTCTTTGTGATCTTAAGAGCTAGTTTTATTACTCTTCATGGCTGTTTGAGTTTGTTTGTTTTTCATCTTATGGTTTGAATTCATACATTTTTAGTGTCGAAACAAGTACCTATAAGGCATCTTTTGATTTTAGACAAAACTTGTTTGTTTACGCTTCAAATTGAATTCGAAAATTATACGACATTTTCCTTTTTGTCTTACATCAACATTAAGGGAAAAGAAAAGAAATACATGCATCTTGCATTTGCATTTTTTACAAGTTTGCGTGATTGATCTAGGAGAAAGTGCATTAGTTTGTGCTTTGTGCTCTGTGTGGAAAGATAATGTTTTTCTCTCCCCTCAGTAGTTAGGATTTTCAAAGCTAAAAAGATTGTAAAGCTTGCTTATCATTTTAGCTGCATTTAGGAATTTGTACCAGTACATCTCGTGGTGATCCTGAAAGACAAACTGCTAAACAAGATCAACTTAAAATATATTGAATGAATCTAAAAACGCTTTGTAACATAACGCTCACAATAGAGGTCTAGGTAGAGACGTGTTCCGGCGTCGTTAAACGTAGTGACTGTCGATCTCTACGAAGGTGGGTGATTCCTCCTGAGGGACAATAGCACTAATACGGACTTGTGCTCCCGCGTACCGTCGCGTATATTGGGAGACCCCTATTGGAATAAATCCTTTATCCTTAGGAAGCCGTGTCGGCCGCCCTACTAATCGCGATGCAGTGAACACAGCATACACGAAGATCGACCACCCGTACCGTAAAACGTATTTTGTGGTTTCGCGAAAGGATTGGCACACCCTCTGCCTAGATCTCCAGAGCAGTTTCTTTTGGCCTTTTTCAAACTCTATAACTGAAAAAGTCCAACCGAGCATTTGTCACTTCGGGCTCGTTAATACATCGAAGGCGACTAGAGTCATCTTTAGCTTTTTCTCGACTCTTAAAACATGAAAAAGAAAAGTTGTGTCTAAAAGCGTCTAATAAAATTCATTCAATACGGAAACATAATTCCCCTTTTTGTATTTTAGTTGATCAAGTAATCCGCAACCGTGGAGGAAAGTCAATTAAAACTCCGTCGTTCGAGGAGACTCGCGAGTCAACCGTCTTTGTCTCCGGAATCAAGAGTAGTACGGACGAAGCGAACTCGCTTGACCGGGTCAAAATCTCCCATTAAAGTTAGAACAACAGTTCCGACAACATCTGAGATTCTGGTCACTCCTAATATTTCTGGAATCCCTGCCTCTATTGAAGAAGTTCAACAGCAACAGAGGGACAGTTGTACTGATCCTAGTCTGAGGACAAGTACTTGCATAACTGAACCAGTTCCATCTGAAACCGGTCCACAGAGTCTTGTTTCTCAAACAACTGTCGCTGTCGAAGCAACCCCTTCTTCGGCACCAGAAATCTTTTACGGACCTGACGGTCTTCCTCTTCCTCCTGGTCTGCTTGCAATAGAAGAAATCGTAGAGGACCAGCAAGCAAATACTCCAACTCATTTTGGAGTAGGCGCCACTCTTTTTCCTTCTGCATCAGAAGTTTGTCCATCGCCACTGGAAGTTCCTGTAGAATCGTTAGGCGGTTTATTGGATAGACTTAAAATGTTTGAGAAACCGTCGACATCTAAGACTGTACCGAATGACACAGCGGCAGCAGAAGCTCCTGCCGTCACTCCAACGATGTTTGCCGGCATACCAGCTGTCCCGACTAGCTCTCATCAGCTAGAAGGAGTCCACCCAGGGACTATTACGACAACTTGGTCTGTTCCAGTTTGTTCTTCCGGTATAATACCCGGTAATTCTTATGTTGAAACTAGACAAATTGATCCCTTTGGAAATCAGTTTGGGCAATCCAGTCTTCAAAGACAATCTATACCCTTGAGCTCCGGATTGTTACCATATGGGGGGAAATATGCCCTTTCACTTCCCCTTCCGGGGGGATACCCATACGACAGTTTTCAACAACATTCAGGTTTGACTGAAGTAACGACGAGTGGTTGGGTACCTATGTTACCCCAACAACCGAGAGTTGTATATTCAATGCAACAGTGTGTACCTATGTCTAGTATCCCGACGACGCCAGCAATTGTAACCGTGTCGCAAGTTCAATCGATGCCTGTTGTATGTCAACCCCAAGTTGTAATGCAACAGCCCATTGACCCTGCAACACAACCACAATCGCCAACTGCCGGGACGACACAGATACAAACAGGAACCATAACCCCGCATCTTGGTCCGTCGGTTAGTGTCGCACAACAAAACATGGCTTCACAACCATGGATGGTGCAATACCAACAACCTCAGTTTCAACAGGTGTACCAGGGATCTGAACAACAGATCTTTGCGAATAGTGGGCAACCCTATATTCAGAACGGGTTAAATCAACCACTTTACAGTGGCCAAGCCCACCAGCCATATCAGTCATATCAACATCAGTTGCATTATGCTGGTATGCAAAGGCCTACTGCTCAGGCGATTCCATCGTATCCTAGGTACGCCTCGCCAAACCTGAATCAGCAGTTGCCATTCGTGGCAACTCTAGAATTACCAGATTTACATCGATTGACAAACGATCCAATCGCCTATGCCCATTGGTGGCCAGCGATTCCTCACAAACTTCCTTCGGACATTCCTAAATTCAATGGAAATCCGGCGAAGACCCGTCGAATCATGTGATGACATTCCATCTTTGGTGTTCGTCGAATACCTTGAATGATGATTCGATAAGGCTTCGCCTTTTCCAGAGGACATTGACTGGTCCGGCGGCTAAATGGTATATTGAATTACCTAGAGCCTCTTTCGACAATTTTAGTTCCCTAGCCACGACTTTCTTAACACACTTTCAGTTACCTATAAGGTACGAAACTGGAACAGAGATCTTGACCAATTTCAAGCAGACAACAGCCACACATATATCAGATCATATACATGAGTGGCGTCGTCGTCGCAGAATGGTAAAGACCTATGTTCCAGATCAACTATTAGCTGAGTGGTTTATAAAGTCGCTTCTTCCTGCTATAACAGAAGATGTGGCCAAGGGAGGCGTCGTAACAGAGGAGCAGGTTATTGCTCGTGCTCAATATTTGGACTTAGTATATACTCAGTCGGGCACGCTCTATGATAAGATACCTGACGCCCCCAGACCGGAATTTTCAATCCCTCCTCCTCCCGGATCAAATAGTGACTCTCATGCCGGTGATGGCGTGATTGGAACTGCAAACGCTAAGTCGACAAGGGATTCAAATAAGAAAGCCCGTAAGACTTCGAATCAAAAAGCAAATCAAGAGATTCTTGCTTCGGAGGTAAATGTTGTATCTACGGATAAAGGCAAAAACTCCAATCAACCAGGAAGCAAGAAGAAACAAAACAAAGGGAAGAAGAAGAAGCAGGGTGAGTCATCCCCTCAAAAAACTTCTTCAAACCCTCCTGGGCAAGGGAAACAAATTTATCCATGTCAGATATGCGATGAAAAGGATCATTCAACAAAGAACTGTCCGTTCAAAGCTGAGTTAAAAAGGTTCTTTAAAAGTTCCCAAACTTCAGCTGTGTTGACTGATCCATTTCCCACCCCAGGTCAAAATATGGTTGATAGTGGAAATGCTTCCCCGTCACAAGTGCTTATGTTGTCGGTTTCTAAGCAAAATGATGCTTTGATCTCGACCAGGAATAAAGATTATGGAAATCCGCCGGTGTCGAACGACAAAGGGAAAGATCAACCCAGTAGTTTGACAACAACTTCGGCAGAAGCTGTACCCCCCCTCACGCATGAATTAACGATAAAGCCACCTAAGGGAGTAGTACACAAGTCGACATTTAATCCTCGCGCCAGAGCGGCGCAGCATTATAACATAGTGGAAGATTTGGCCCAATCGCCATCTGCTATGTCGACTCTTGAGGTACTGCAAAATTGTCCATCCCAAAGGCAGGCATTGTTATCAGCAATTGGTGGAGTGGATCCTAAAGATTCCAATCTTGTATCCTTTGATCACAGAGGATATGGTCCTCAGTTACCAGCGCAACTAGCTTTCCTTATTCAAGTGAAAGCACTCAACAAAACTGTTCATAGAACGATTATTGATGAGGGAGCATCGACATGTATCATGTCGATGAGTTGCTGGAAAACTCTTGGATCTCCAACCTTGTCGCGATCTTCGACGACATTGAAATCATTTGACGGTAGGACGTACACTCCGTACGGTATCCTAAATAACTTTAAGGTTGAACTAGGAGGAAAAACAGTGGAAATTGATGTTGAAGTCATTAATGGCAATCTTGACTATAACATCCTACTAGGAAGACCATGGATATATGCCATGGCAGCTGTAGTGTCGACATATTTTAGGAAGATCGCATTCCCGTTTGAAGGAGGGATTACGATCGTCGACCAGCAGAATTTCCTCCCTAATGGTTCACAAGTTACTGGAAGCATTCCCATGATCCATGGGAGCGACCATTCAGTGCAAGATATCGGAGTAGGCTTGCTAAAAGATCCCACAATGATGGGAAGTTTCGCGTTGCCACCTCCTTTCCATGTAGGGGATATCCCGTTTGTAGCAACATGCAACATGGTATCTTCTTCGAAGGTCGCAGGAGACAAAGTCGTCATGGATTATCAAGTGGTTTTGCCACCTAGCCCTATAGAAATATTGTAGCAATCAATATTTCAGGCATGGGAGGCGAGCCCAAATCAATGCTCGTCAAGCGTTTGGGTAGATAGGTCTGGAGAATATGGTACCCCATTAGATCCATGGTCAAAAGTTCATGGGACTGACGAAGGAATCTTACAATCAATGATGATTGAGGGGGCACCATGGAATGATCACCACCATCGTTCCCTTCTTCCAGAATGTGAAGAAGAAACTCAACACGACCTATATCACCCTTCAGTGTTTGAATTCCTAACAAATACTGTAAATACGGTGGATTCAGAGCGAAACCTATCCAATATTGAAGAGACTGTAGCCATAAACATCTCGACAAAATCTGATGTTGTAGAGAATATTCATGTCGGCAAAAGTTGTTCCCCTTCAGAACTGGAAATATATGGTGCTCTCTTTCGCGAATTTAGAGATGTCTTTGCATGGTCATATGATGAAATGCCAGGCATTGACTCGAGCATAGTTGAACATGAGATTAGAATGTATCCTGATGTCAAACCAGTAAGACAACGGCTTCGGCAGGTGCACCCCAAGAAAGCCGCTGCCATTAAGGCAGAAGTTGAAAAACTTCTCCATGCTGGATTCATCTACCCGGTTCCTCTAACCGATTGGGTATCGAATATTGTCCCTGTTATGAAAAAACAAGGGACGATAAGAGTGTGCGTCGACTATAGGGATGTAAACCAAGCTTGTCCAAAGGACAACTACCCTACACCCTTCATCGACCAGATAATTGATGAATGCGCCGGATGTGAAATCTTTTCCTTTATGGATGGATTTTCCGGGTATAATCAAATAAATATCCGCCCACAGGACCAGTCTAAGACTGAATTTATTTGTCCGTGGGGCACATTCACTTATCGAAAATTACCCTTTGGTTTAAAGAACGCAAGGGCGACGTTTCAGAGGGCAATGAATTATGCCTTCCATGACATCAAGAACATCGTTCAACCTTACCTCGACGATCTTCCGGCTCATTCGCGGAAGCGAACTGATCATCCACGGCATTTGAGAGCAATATTTCTACGTTGCCGACACTACAAGATAAGACTCAATCCGCACAAGTGTGTGTTTTGCGTCGGTTCTGGTCGTTTACTTGGCTTTGTAGTCTCTAAGGATGGGATTCGTCTCGACCCCTGTAAGGTTCAGGCAATCATTAATTTGCCTCCACCTTCAAATTTGCTTCAGATTCAGAAACTCCAAGGGAAAGCAAACTTTCTGAGGAGGTTCATTCCAAATTACGCAGAACTTGCCAAAGGTTATACTCGTCTTTTGAAAAAGGATGTACCTTTTGTCTGGGACCAGGTTGCGCAAGCTTCCTTTGACGCTCTGAAAGATTCTCTAGTAAGAGCGTCATTAATGTACGCCCCGAACTATCAAAGAGATTTTAACCTGTATCTAGCTGCAGCAGATACGACCATTGCGATGGTCTTAGTGCAAGAAGTCGATGGAATTGAACATCCTATTTATTATTTAAGTAAAAACTTAAATGACACAGAAAGTAATTATTCCTATGTTGAAAAACTAGCGCTTGCTGCTGTTCAAGCGATTCAAAGGTTTCGACATTATGTCCTCTTTAGGAAAACTACCATTCTGTCAGATTGCAACCCCATGACGTATATACTGTCGCGACAGTTGCTAGGGGGCAAATATTCGAAATGGATAGCGATCCTTCAAGAGTTTGATCTGGATTTTGTAAAATCCAAATCGAAGAAAGCTCTAGTTTTCGCGGAATTATTGTGCGATCTCCCATCGTCGTCCAACGATGAAACATCAGAAGAGTCAATCGTGGATGAAAATTTGTTTCTGATATCAGTAAGCGATGAATGGTATGGAGACATCATAGTTTATCTCCAAACCCAAAAATTTAGGCCTAATACCTCACACTCGGAACAGAAGCGTATATGATACCAATCTAAAGACTACATGATCGTCGGTGATACACTTTACCGTCGTGGTGTCGATACGGTTCTGAGGAGGTGCCTTACCCATGAGGAGGCCGAGAAAGCCCTGAATGATTGTCATTCAGGCGCGTGCGGGGGGCATCAATCTGGATATGCAACAGCACAAAGAATCTTACGAGCAGGATATTTCTGGCCAACTATGTTTAAAGATTGCATAATAGCTGTCAGAAGTTGCCATGCGTGTCAGATCTTTGATAGCAAAACCAGGAGACCGCCCGCACCTTTGCAGCCTATAGTTGCTGTTGGGCCTTTCGCCAAGTGGGGCATCGATTTCATGCAATGTAACCCCACCTCGACCGGGGGGCATGGGTATATTATAGTCGTTGTTGACTATTTTACCAAATGGGCCGAGGCGATGCCTACATTGGATAACACTGGTGAAACAGCTGCCCTTTTCTTTTTTAATCATGTAGTCGCTAGGTTCGGCGTTCCGCAGGCTATAGTGACAGATCATGGATCGCATTTTCGCAATCACATGATGGTTGAATTAGCTGCCAAACTAGGGCTATCTCACGACAGCTCTACCCCATATTATCCACAAGCCAACGGACAAGTTGAGGCAATCAACAAGGTCCTGAAGCGTATGTTGCAAAGGATGATCGGGGTTCACAAAAGAAGATGGCACCTACTCCTGTACTCAGCATTGTGGGCTTACCGAACCTCGGTAAAGAACGCCACTGGGTTCACACCATTCCAATTGGTGTATGGCCTGGAGGCAGTCTTACCGATCCAGTGCGAAATTTCGTCTCTTAAACTCACAATTGACCTCCTCCCCGGAACCTCAGAAGAAGAGGCTCGTTTCTTGGAATTGATCCAGTTGGATGAAAACCGTCGTGACGCCGCTTTGGCGAACGAAGCCCATAAGAAACGAGTCAAGGCACAGTTCGACAAGAATGTCAAACCTCGTATCTTCTCTGAGGGTGACTTGGTTTTGCTTTACGACCAAGAATCCGACAAATTAGGAGCAGGAAAATTTAAGTCCTTATGGATGGGTCCCTATATTGTTAAAAGGGTGTTAGCAAAAGGAGCCTACGAGTTAATGGATTATGACGGGATACCACTGGCGCAACCCCGCAATGGGTTGTACCTCAAGCGTTACTATGCCTGAATAGTAACCTGAGTGCTTTTGTCGTATTTTGTTTTCGCTAAAGTGTTTGTTTCGGTTTAGTAATCCACCCTTCTCGTTTGTTGCAGATGTCGAATTTTTCTGAGACATATGTAGGATATGCCGACGGAGCGAGTCGTAGTACGCGGAATTTGTCCTCCGCAGCCTGGGCCATTTTTGATCCAAGCGGCGAGTTAGTGAGTTTCAGAGGTGTGTGTATTGGGCAGTCAACGAACAACATCGCTGAGTATAGCGCGTTGATTGAACTCCTCTCTGATACCATCGCTCATGGTATACGCCGACTAATTGTTAGGCTAGACTCACAGCTTGTGATACTACAACTCACTGGTATATATTCAGTCCGCAATCCAGCTATTTATCGAATGTTTCTAAGGGTTAAGATTTTGGAAAGAGAGTTTGATTCAATTCAATACCAACATATTTCCAGAAACTTGAACACATTAACAGATTCATTAGCAAACTATGTATTAGATAGACATTTACGACATATATAAAAAGAGATGCATCGGTGCTATGCAAGTGGATCGCAAATAAACCAGAATAAACCCCGAAAATCAAAATATATGAAGCTGTTTATAGTTTGTACATGATGTGCTGTAATCAAAACAAAATTGGTCGTATGACCTAGAACTCAAAAAGGATGCTAGGGGGCACCCTAGCCTAATGGTGCTCATGATAGTACGTCACGGTCTGTGCAATCATGCGCAAGAGACGAGTCCATCGTCTAGGCACGCCAATAGTGTGCCGCTGCAACTGTAAAGGTAACTCGTCAATCTGTACATCCGGAAGACCACGAGTAAGGCTCTCAACCTGCTCCTGCACAGCTGTAAGTGTCTCAGTATCACCAAGGTCGCGAATAACAACTCTCCTAGCAGGCTCTGCTGCTGGGGCAGCAGCTGGCGATCGTGGACGGGCTGCTGGACGAACAGGACCAACATCTGCATGCACCCAAGAGTTTGATTAGTTTTTTCACAGTAACATCATGAGTAAAAACAGTAAACAGTGATATGGTCAGAGATTTTACCAATAGCGCCCCATTGCTCGCCATCCGGTAGCACCAAGTCCGGATCACCTCGGTAGTCCATACCCACATATGGATACTCAGAAAACACCATCTCCTGACGCTCGAACCACCTAAAGAAGGCCTCAGTGAAAGTAATCTGAGGTTGACCAGCATGTCGGGACATGTGGTCAACCCACCTCTGCATGCGTGGCTCGGTCGGAGAAGGCAAGTCAAGTATGATGTACTGAGGCTGCATCAATGGGATTTTCTCCAAGGCGAAGGCAGTCAGAATAGAACCAAATCCAAAGTTCTTCAGCCTCCCATCCTTTACCTTGGTCAATTGACTTTTCATCTGAACAAGTACTGCATCACACCAGTTAAACACTTTCGGTTGGAGACACTCCAAGGCGTGCTGCATGTAAGATCTGTTGGCAACATGTAAAGCTGCGCTACCGGCCATCCTACCAATGGTAAACAGAATGGACCTAAGAGACCTGTCAGTGATGTCACGGATATTGATCTTGCCGTCTTTGCTCGGCTGTGAACCTTCCCGGCAATACTGACGAATATAGTCTCTGGTGGAATTAGTCCCTCGAGCCGTACCTGACAAAGAAATGGGGGCACCCCGCCTTGACAACCCAGTCAAGAAGTACATGTCCTCTATGGTCAAGGGGATGGTTTTCCCCCTAATCTGGAATACTTGGTTAACGGTCAAGCATATACTGCAGTAAAGAAATCTGTGCTCTCATGCTAGAGATACGGAAGAACTTCAGTAGGCCACAGTTCCGAAGCGCGTTCACCGTGACCGGGTCATGGAGTGCAACCATGTCCTCTGCTTCATGTTCTCGTTCTCGCCATGTAAGGGACATTTTGTTCAAAGTTCCCTACAAGCAAACAAGAGAAGGAGTAAGTTCCTAATTTTGATGAAAAACTGGCGAAAAATCATCAAAAATCACATGCAGGATCAGTTTTTCTAGGCCCAGCGCAGGCAGAGAGTCTCTCCCTTGCGCTGAGGCGCAGTCTGCCTTAAGACAACCTGACATGCAGTGCAGGTTTCGAAAGGAGAACCTGCGCTGATGCCAGGGCGCCTTGATGAAACCCCTGAGGTTCAGAAACCCTGAAAAATGTGCATGAAACTGAAAAAGAAAACCATGAAAGTGAAGGGCTAAGGTTTAGCTCCTACCTGGTCCAAACGGCGCCGAAAATCGTCCACAGAATCTCCCGGAATCAGCTGGTGAAAATCAAGGAAGAAGAGGCACCTCCAGAGCTCCAACAAGCAAAATGCAAATGAAATGGTAAATGAGAGGTAAAAACACCTTTTTATGGCTTTTTACACAGTTTAAAGTTAAATATTAGGGTTACAATCTCATTTTCATGCAAATATTGTCCATTTCTAACAAAGTTTGTTGCAGCAATTGAAGGTGAAGTACTACATTTGAAAAGAGAAAAGCTAGTAAAAATAAAAAAAAATCAAATTTGACCATGAATCGAGCAGTTTTACCGCGGAATTTATGCTCGTTAAAAAATAGAAAAGCGTGAGCAAAAGTTTCCACCAGAGTTCAAGCTCATTAAAAAATGAACCTATCCCGGTAAATAACCATTGCGATCGTAAATTTATCAGCCTTAAAAGCCTTGGTCGTGTTTTCATCCATCACCTCCACCGTCATTTGGCCGATCGTTCACCCCCATATGATTGTTTACCCATTTTGAGGAACATCTGCGAAGAGTGATTTCACCTAGCCATCCTTGTGACACTGCCGTGATTGGAAAATTCCAATTTGTACCTGGAATCAGTTGCTATCCCTGTTTATCACTCGTTCCTCAAAAGACGAGTCATCTTTGAGCTCTTTTCTGACTCGTAAAATATGAAAAGTTTGCCGAGTTTTGGCCTTCCAGCTCGCTAAAGGGACCGGAAGAGCTATCCCTCATTTAGACTTTAATCTTTTTGGACCTGAGGGATTATTACACAAAAAGATCGAGCGCTTGTCTGGTTCGGCTCGTTAAAAGTACCGAACACCCATCCCTTCTGTATTGTTTTATACTTTTTCGGACTTAAGGGATTAGATGACGAAAAAGGAATTATGGAGTTAACTTTCTGTACCTTTTCAGACTCTCTAAAAATGAAAAGGACCGAGTTTTCCTTGTCGTTAGACTCGTTAAAATGATTAAATAGCGACAAACTTGTCTTTAGACGAGAATGAGTTTCCCTATCGCTAAGCTCGTTAAATCATAGCGATGGGCTTGCCCGAAGGGAAGGTTATAGAACAAGCATATGTTATCCTCCTCAAGCTTGACAAAAATAAAGAGGTACTGGTCAGAAATGACTGGGGAAAAATTGGGAGAACATCAAAGCTTAATGGTAGCAAGTCGCTCTTGAACATGACACTTTTCTTCCGTACCACATCGGGTTGGGTTGTTTCATTCACCGGTCTCATCACCATGGTCTTCGCCAAACCATCCACATTTTGGGGTAATGCTACCGATCCATCACATCAGTGTCGTTATATGTTCAAGAGAGGTCATTCTGAAAGTGTCAACCGTGTCCCATCCACTGCCATACATTATCCTTCATCCATTCATGATCGCCACCCTGAATCATATGTCACAGTTTGTTTTCACCTCCACTAAAATCATTAGCTCCGTTCCGTGTCATCGATGTGGGATTCATTAAGGCCCTCCTTTGACGGATCGCTTCTTGTCGACTTCAGCTCATTATCCAAGAAGTTGATCTAGGAACAACCCCATCAGTACTTTGAAGCTTGCATGCCTCAATGGCAAGTTTCTCACTTCCGGCGACAGGTATACATCAATGACCTTCGACCAGAAGATTTTGCGTGGCGTTCGACGCCAAGTCCTTTATTCACGCCACGTGAATTGTACTGCAGTACCTTGAGGGTCATTATCATTATCGGTGATTCCTCTCGCGCTTTTTAACGGTTTTTCATCATTGACTGGTAATCAAGCGATGTCTTTCCATGTTCGACTTCAGCGAAATTCTCACATGGATCGACTTGTACTTAGAGTGAAGATCGAACGAGTTTGAAGACCCCGGATCTAGTTTCATCCATCCAGGCTGCGATACATATTCAGGAAATATAAAAGCATTTGTCATGTACATCATTGCAGCAGATGATCATCCTATTCAAAGGATGATAATTTCAGCAGAAAATTATCAGTCTACCATCAGACGATCGTCTGTTCTATGTACCAAAATGTATTTATAAAGCTGAGCATGGGAATGCCCGCCTCAGCTAGATCATGAAATCAGAATGAAAAATAATGTATTGTATTGTATTGTATTACAGGGCACCTCTCAGCACTTGAATGAACTTCGGACCCTCTGGATAAAGCATTTCACCCGATAAACGGCCTCATACTTTAGGGGGCAACTGTTATAGACATTTTTGTGCCTCGCAGCATGGAGCATGAAATGTCAATAATTACAGGGATCCAAAGTCCCTAAACATGTTGTTCTTACCCCTAGAAGAACAAGGTCAGCAAACCACAGCACTTCCCATCAGTTCTCCACCTGAAAACACTCAAAAACAGGCTATTTTTGGATCATGTCAGCTACTCCACTGAGCATCTGCGCTGAATGTCAACTGCTCCTCCTTGTACCTGCGCTGAAAGTCAACTCTAATGAAGGCTACCTGCGCTGGGCGAGATTGGCCAAGTGGCACAGTCATTCTGCAAGGTGTCAATTGCCCAGGAAGCTTCCAAACTGACACTTGGTTCAAGGAATTCGCCCTGTGATGAGTAAGAGGTACTTGATCTCCATGTGTAAGCAAGGATCTCCAAGTGGACTTAAGAACTGAAGATTAACTGAAGAGGGAAAGGACACAAGGCAGCTTTATGTCAGTCTCAAGCTGACTCATCCTTTCTTCTTCTATCCTATATATAGAGCTCTTCTATGAGGTCTAAGGAGGCTGGAATTTTGTGCAAAGCAAGGAAGTGCTGTTGGTCTACAGTTAGAGCTATTGGGTGATTGCTTTTATAGAGGGGAAGAGGAGATTTCTTGCTGCTGGGGAGGTGCTGCTGGATTGGAGCCATTTATGGTTGTAACCTTCTCAGAACCTTTTACTTCTATCAATAAAGCTTTGAATGTTCTCCTATATACTTGTATTGCATTGATGTATTGTATTTACTTGTATATCTGATTCACTCTAATCCATGCATCAGTTATGAGTACATGTTTCTTGTAGTTTCCCTCTCTTGTTTGTGCAGGATCTTTGTAGCTGGGCCGGCAAGAGAACAAGGAGCTGGGAGCAAGGGACGAAGAGAGAAGACAAGATCGACAAAAGCGAAGGATATCGGTTGGTCAATCTTTTCTTCCTTCTCTGTACTTTCATAAAGAAGAAACGTCAAAGCTTTACTTTCTGTTGTTACTAAGGAACTATCACCCTTAGAGTAGGGATAGGGTCATTCCGAGTCGGATACTTTTCCCCACAACACAATTGGTTTGGTAATCCCTCTACCTAGATTTCCAGAGCAGTCCCATTCGTTCCTTTTCAGACTCCTTAACGAAAAAGGTTCATCTGAGCACTTGTCACTTCAGGCTCATTAAAAATCGAAGGCGACTAGAGTCATCTTTTGTTTTTTCTCGACTCTTAAAAATTGAAAAAACAAGTTGTGTCAAAGTGTCTAAAATTTATTTTAAACGGAATAATCATCACCTTCCCTACATTGGTCTTAGGTTGAGGAAAATGGAGTCCACCAACCAAGGAGTTCCCCTTGGAGGAAATCCTAGTCCCTTCTCCTCTTGGGGAGATGTTGGTGCACCCCATATGGCCACATTGTCACTTCCAGGATTGACAATCGGTTTGCCCGTATGGCTTTTCTCAACCTCTGTTGTTCAGAACACCGTGATTCCTGAACAATCGAGTCAGCAACTAGACAATTCTAGAGTTACCCCCCAACCCTCTACTTCGTCCAATTCTTCCTCTCCTCCTTCCTCTTTGCTTGATGGGGCTGGTAAAGCCAAAAATCAAGTACCTGAGAAGAAGAAGGAAAAGATGAAGAAAGAGAAGAAGAAAAAGGAGCCAAAGGCGAAAAGGGGTAACCAAGTGTCATCTAGTGAAAATCCACACACTACATTGACCAGGCCTAAATCGCCATGTGTCATTTGCAAGGGAGACCACTTTCATATAGATTTTCTTTGCATCCCTCGGATCTTAAGGGACTGGTCTCCTCATTTGCACAACCCGATGTTGTCAACCTCTGATGATCATGTTGAAAATACACCGTTGACTAGTGAAAGTGAAGCCCCTGGACAAAAAGGAAAAAGAAAATTTCCTTGTAAACTGTGTGAAGGTGGTCACACCGTACACCATTGTCCCTTCTTAGATGAGGCTAAAAGAGTTTTGGACGATTTTCCGGTTTCACCATTATGACTTCCTCCTGGATATAAGAAACTCTTGCCGACTCCATCACTAGTTGAAAATATAGCTGACCTGCCCAGATGGTTGGCCAAAGTATCTGTTAGCGCTTGAAATTTCACCTCAGGCTGAGAAAGGTAAACCTCAAGGCAACATCAAACGACTTAGCCTCGTAGCTAGCCCTACGGGGCAGGAGAGGGCTCTCTCCGGTCTATCTCGGTAAAGATCTTCAATTGGTGAGATGACCAATAGGGTAACAATGATTTTAGGCTAGTAAACTGATCAAATGGGTTGATTTGGGGTTTTTAGGGTTTTTGGTGGCAAATTGAGGAAATGGCAATTTTGGGTGTGGGGATTGGACACAGTTTCTGCAGGGGGTTCTTTGGGGCGAGATAGGAGACAGTATTGATGCCTTAGATTGAGGTGAATGGATGAGAAAGACAGGTGAGGAGCTAAGGAGAGCAAACAATAACTTTGAATTCTCCTTAAACAGTAGAAAACATTGAAATTAAACAAACTTAAAAGTAGAGCATGACAGTCATGAATTCTACTTTAACACTTCATTTGTTTAATGTGCAGAAGGAAAAGAAAGGAAATGATTCACATAACACACTTACAAGTACATAGAGAAACACACCATTAATACATGTAACCACAAGAATCCCAAAAAGGACTGCAAAACCCTGGTCTTCCTTAGCCAAAAATTGCAGAGATACAGTGAATAATACAATGATAGCTTCTCCCTCAAGAGTCCAACCATGAAAATGAGCAAGAAAGTAAAAAATATAGATCATTGAACATCTTTTCCTACCTCTAGGGGTCGATCTCACTATCCTAGGAGCTGTTTCAACCACTTCTAAACTAAGCACTCAAAACTAGGCAGTCAAAACAACTTGCCTCTATAAGCTAGGAAACCAATTCATTCATTTAATTTTCACCTATTTCATGAATGAATCTTCTAGAAGAGATACATAAGTGTAAAAGTATCAAAAAGTTACATTATTTACATCAAGTAGGATAAAAATCCACTCCAAAAATTCAAACATGGTCAAATCTGCGTTTTTCTGATCTGTACAGTGAAATTTTGAGAAAATTGCCTGATAGGTCGCGCGCCTCTGCCTGACGGGTCGCGTGCCTTTGAGGGCATGTTTGGGGCACTTCCAGGTGTCCAAATTGGGAAAGAGTAGTCTTTTTGGAAAGTTCTGTGAGTCTACTTTCTAACCCAACTGGAATTTCTGAATTTGGCGGTCATTTGCCCCTCCAAAATTGCAATCTCCCAAGATTGCTTTCTGTGTCTCAAAAATGTGGCAGAAAGTCATTTTTTGCTTGTTGTTTTACCTTCTGGATGCCCAAAAATTCATAAAATCTCTCGTAAATGGATGAGCATATGTAACTTTTCATGAAAAATCTGGAAATGCTGAGTTTTTGCAAAATGAAGTTGCCAAGAGAAAGGGTCGCGCGGGGGGTGAGACCCGTTAAAGGGACAAAACCTGTAAATTGCCTTAAAAACCAAAAATCAACCAAAATGCTCAAAATTTCTTGGAACTTGTGTTGGGGCTGAAGTATTTAGTGCCTTGCTCCTTCAAGGAAGCCTCGGCCAAGATGTGGAGGGGATCGGGCCATTTTCTTCGTTTTTGTGCCTTGGCCAACCTCCTTGGATCTAGCGATTGCAAGTTTGACATTTCTCTGAAACCATGACACCTGTGCAAAAAGTGAACGAGGTTTTCTTCTTCGAAATGTTATGGACAAAAACCTCTCTCAGGTTTCCAAAATTCATCTTTTATTGCTTTGGAACATCATTTGAGTGCGACTTGTCCCGATGTGTGAAACAAGGAAGTTTGTCGAAATGAAGCGAAATGAAGGGGATAGGGGCTTCTAAATTATTGGGGAAATTTTTGGGAGTGGGGAGGGATGTTAGGAAGTAGGGGAAAGTGGAATCTCAGAGATTGAGCGAGGGGAAGGGGTCCAAAAGGGAAAAACACAGGCCCAACCTAGAAAATTGCCAGGTTGTAGCTAGAAACTAGGGTTTGTGCAAAAATGAGGATTTTGGGGGATCTCAGTGATGGGAAGCATTTGATAAGGTATATGAAGGATAGGGGAAGGTGTATGAACATATGGGTACAAGTTTTGTCGATGATTTGACTGTCCAAGAGATATTGCCTTCAAAACCCTAGGAGAGGGAAATGACCTTGCCTGGGCGCAACTGAAGCATGAACAAGGTGTACAATGACTCATTAGACACTGAGATGATAATGAAAACCCTATGAATAATGATAGACTTAGCTGAATGATGACATGGACTGACATTTGGACAAATTTAAAAAGATTGGGAGCAAACCCTAGACCTAATGCCTAGTGACCAAATTTTGCTTGAGAACTCTTTGAAATGACAAAATTTGACTTGGAAACTCTGAGACCACTTTGTAAGAGCATATTTGATCACTGGAGGAAGGCTCGAAAGACTGACACTAACATTGGCTCCAATGGGGATGGTAGCTCCTTGGAGGTGCCAAGAACCTCAGACCTCTGGGAGAGCAGACCAGTGCTTTCAACCATTGGGCGATGGAGTCTATTATTTCGGCGAACGACACAAGACTTTGACTCATTTATTGACTGAAACTTGACTCAAGCTGACACAATTATGAAACCTACATGACTGAAAAATGAATCACAAATGACTCATGACTGACTTAACTAAAACAAAAACTTACAAAGCTTATTGAAGGGCAGCAGTCCATCAAGATTTGAAATCATGATGACAACCACCTGTGTTTCTTACAAGAAAATATACATCAAACTATATCAAAATGCCAATGAAACCAATCAAGCAGATGCCTTCTTGATTGATTCTCCTGATTAGATCTTCTGGTCAACAATACAAACCTATCACTGGGCATCCAAAAACATAGCTGACCATGATCTCCTTCATCACTGAACACAACAATAATCACTTTCACTGCTGGCTGCAACAAACTTGCTAGAGGATCGTGAAAAACATGAAGATTTTCCACTGCCACCTCCTGCTGAAAGAACAAGGTTTCTTTTGCTTCAAATTCTGATCTGCCTTCATCATGTGCTTCAGTAAAAGTATGCTCATAAGCTTCAAAAAACTCCGAACAAATGGATGAGCACATCTCTTCTGGGAAAGACATTTCAGCACATGAAACATATGAAGAATCTAAAAGGTAATCCTGTATGCTCTGATCTTCTATAGTCTGACAATATGGTAGGTCATCTTCATATGATATCACAACCAAATTCCAGTTCCTTATTACATTCTTCAATATTATCAAGCACAATATTATCATTTACATCGTCTACCACAAATTCACTCAAAGAAACTTTTTCACTTGCTTGAATGAAGATGTCATCTTGTTTTTCATGAACTGACTGAATTACCTCCACATGTAGGCTTTGTTCTGATGGCATGAGAACATTTGGATCAAAAACTCTGTCTATGGTCTCAACAACAAAACCCTCCTTTTCAGGATTCAGCAAAAGGTATGCTTGGTCATCACAATCTGAATGTTGGTCTGAAATAGTTGACTTAACTGCATCACATGAATCTTGACTACCCTGCACGCTGTCTTCTTCTATGGGCAGATCTGAAATAGAACCCTCTCTTTCATCATTTTCAACCATATGGCCATCTTCAAGCCTGCTGATCTTGACAAATATCCTCTAAGATTTCTGTGTGCTGCTGAAATGGATTCTCATACAGGGCCTCCATAATCTCAACGTCCATAAAATTATCATCTTCATAATATGTCTCAAGGCTTTCAATAAAACTATAAGCATGCTTGCAACAGTCTTGAACTAAATTTAATGATGGATAAGAGTCCTTATATCATTCAATGAACATAGCATGAAAATCCTTTAAACAGTAAATACAAGCAGGCGGCAAACTTTCATACCATGATTGGGCTTTACCTTCCAGAGTGGCCAAGAATATCTTCATCAAGCAATCTTCAGGAAAATCCACCTTCAACTTGCGAATATGCATATGAAATCTAACTAGATGTAGAGCAGCATCCTTCTCACCATCATCTTTAAATGTAGGCAGATTCCTTGACCAATCTACCTTCGGAATTTTATTCGGAAAACCAGGGATGTGATCTCAGCTCAGGGGAGCGTATCTTCTTGTGATTCGGTCCATCTTGAAAATCTCACAGCTGTTGATCTCTCTGCAGTGAAGTCACCATGAAGCATTGATCTCTGGATTTTTCAGTGAAGGAGTCGCCAGTTAATGATTTCAGCCTTGTCAGTGTCTGATCATTGTCCACTATCAACAATCAGATCTGAACTTGATACATGTACTGGGGTAAAATGCAAATGAAGTGTTGTATTCACAAGCTCACGGAGATTGACTGAAGCAACGTTTATCTACTAACACTGATGTAAAACAAGAGCGTTTTCGAAGGCTACCTAGCGTAACTTCAGGCTCCGTCTAAGACTTATGAAATAACACATCAATGAGCAAACGATTAATTTGTTGTCCCCAGTATGGTCGCCAATATGTTAGCGCTTGAAATTTCACCTCAGGCTGAGAAAGGTAAACCTCAAGGCAACATCAAACCACTTAGCCTCGTAGCTAGCCCTACGGGGCAGGAGAGGGCTCTCTCCGGTCTATCTCGGTAAAGATCTCCAATTGGTGAGATGACCAATAGGGTAACAATGATTTTAGGCTAGTAAACTGATCAAATGGGTTGATTTGGGGTTTTTAGGGTTTTTGGTGGCAAATTGAGGAGATGGCAATTTTGGGTGCGGGGATTGGACACAGTTTCTGCAGGGGGTTCTTTGGGGCGAGATAGGAGACAGTATTGATGCCGTAGATTGAGGTGAATGGATGAGAAAGATAGGTGAGGAGCTAAGGAGAGAAAACAATAACTTTGAATTCTCCTTAAACAGTAGAAAACATTGAAATTAAACAAACTTAAAAGCAGAGCATGACAGTCATGAATTCTACATTAACACTTCATTTGTTTAATGTGAAAAAGGAAAAGAAAGGAAATGATTCACATAACACACTTAGAAGTACATAGACAAACACACCATCAATACATGTAACCACAAGAATCCCAAAAAGGACCGCAAAACCCTGGTTTTCCTTAGCCAAAAATTGCAGAGATACAGTGAATAATACAATGATAGCTTCTCCCTCAAGAGTCCAACCATGAAAATGAGCAAGAAAGTACAAAATATATATCATCTAACATCTTTCCCTGCCTCTAGGGGTCGAGCTCACTATCCTAGGAGCTGTTTCAACCACTTCTAAACTAAGCACTCAAAAGTAGGCAGTCAAAACAACTTGCCTCTATAAGCTAGGAAACCAATTCATTCATTTAATTTTCACCTATTTCATGAATGAATCTTCTAGAAGAGATACATAAGTGTAAAATTATCAAAAAG
Organism: Pinus tabuliformis; assembly: GCA_031772625.1. NCBI lineage: Eukaryota > Viridiplantae > Streptophyta > Pinopsida > Pinales > Pinaceae > Pinus > Pinus tabuliformis. Next base: position 1,000,087,254 of record CM062813.1, on the reverse strand, counting down.
TTACATTATTTACATCAAGGAGGATAACAATCCACTCCAAAAAGTCAAACATGGTCAAATCTGCGTTTTTCTGAGCTGTATAGTGAAATTTTGAGAAAATTGCCTGATAGGTCGCGCGCCTCTACCTGACGGGTCACGCGCCTTTGAGGGCACGTTTGGGGCACTTCAAAGTGTCCAAATTAGGCAAGAGTAGTCTTTTTTGAAGGTTCTGTGAGTCTACTTTCCAACCCAACTGAAATTTCTGAATTTGGCGGTCATTTGCCCCTCCAAAATTGCAATCTCCCAAGATTGCTTTCTGTGTCTCAAAAATGTGGCAGAAAGTCATTTTTTGCTTGTTTTTTTACCTTCTGGAGGCCCAAAACTTCATAAAATCTCTTGGCAATGGATGAGCATATGTAACTTTTCATGAAAAATCTGGAAATGCTGAGTTTTTGCAAAATGAAGTTGCCAAGAGAAAGGGTCGCGCAGGGGGTGAGACCCGTTAAAGGGACAAAACCTGTAAATTGCCTTAAAAACCAAAAATCACCCAAAATGCTCAAAATTTCTTGGAACTTGTGTTGGGGCTGAACTATTTAGTGCCTTTCTCTTCCAAGGAAGCCTCGGCCAAGATGTGGAGGGGATCGGGCCTTTTTCTTTGTTTTTGTGCCTTGGCCAACCTCCTTGGATCTGGCGATTGCAAGTTCGATATTTCTCTGAAACCATGAAACCTGTGCAAAAAGTGAAGGAGGTTTTTCTTCTTTGGAATGTTATGGAAAAAAACCTCTCTCAGGTTTCCAAAATTCATCTTTTATTGCTCTGGAACATCATTTGAGTGCGACTTGTCCCGATGTGTGAAACAAGGAATTTTGTCGAAATGAAGCGAAATGAAGGGGATAGGGGGCTTCTAAATTCTTGGGGAAACTTTTGGGAGTGGGGAGGGATGTTAGGAAGTAGGGGAAAGTGGAATCTCAGAGATTGAGCGAGGGGAAGGGGTCCAAAAGGGAAAAACACAGGCCCAACCTAGAAAATTGCCAGGTTGTAGCTAGAAACTAGGGTTTGTGCAAAAATGAGGATTTTGGGGGATCTCAGTGATGGGAAGCATTTGATAAGGTATATGAAGGATAGGGGAAGGTGTATGAACATATGGGTACAAGTTTTGTCGATGATTTGACCGTCCAAGAGATATTGCCTTCAAAACCCTAGGAGAGGGAAATGACCTTGCATGGGCGCAACTGAAGCATGAACAAGGTGTACAATGACTCATTAGACACTGAGATGATAATGAAAACCCTATGAATGATGATAGACTCAGCTGAATGATGACATGGACTGACATTTGGACAACTTTAAAAAGAGTGGGAGCAAACCCTAGACCTAATGCCTTGTGACCAAATTTTGCTTGAGAACTCTTTGAAATGACAAAATTTGACTTGGAAACTCTGAGACCACTTTGTAAGAGAATATTTGATCACTGGAGGAAGGCTGGAAAGACTGACACTAACATTGGCTCCAATGGGGATGGTAGCTCCTTGGAGGTGCCAAGAACCTCAGACCTCTGGGAGAGCAGACCAGTGCTTTCAACCATTGGGCGATGGAGTCTATTATTTTGGCGAACGACACAAGACTTTGACTCATTTATTGACTGAAACCTGACTCAAGCTGACACAATTATGAAACCTACATGACTGAAAAATGACTCACAAATGACTCATGACTGACTTAACTAAAACAAAAACTTACAAAGCTTATTGAAGGGCAGCAGTCCATCAAGATTTGAAATCATGATGACAACCACCTGTGTTTACAAGACAATATACATCAAACTATATCAAAATGCCAATGCAACCAATCAAGCAGATGCCTTCTTGATTGATTCTCCTGATTAGATCTTCTGGTCAACAATACAAACCTCTCACTGGGAATCCAAAAACATAGCTGACCATGATCTCCTTCATCACTGAACACAACGATAATCACTTTCACTACTGGCTGCAACAAACTTGCTAGAGGATCGTGAAAAACATGAAGATTTGCCACTGCCACCTCCTGCTGAAAGAACAAGGTTTCTTTTGCTTCAAATTCTGATCTGCCTTCATCATGTGCTTCAGTAAAAGTATGCTCATAAGCTTCAAAAAACTCTGAACAAATGGATGAGCAGATCTCTTCTTGGAAAAACATTTCAGCACATGAAACATATGAAGAATCTGAAAGGTAATCCTGTATGCTCTGGTCTTCTGTAGTCTAACAATATGGTAGGTCATCTTCATATGATATCACAACCAAATTCAAGTTCCTTATTACATTCTTCAATATTATCAAGCACAATATTATCATTTACATCGTCTACCAAAAATTCACTCAAAGAAAAATTTTCACTTGCTTAAATGAAGATGTCATCTTGTTTTTCATGAACTGACTGAATTACCTCCACATGCAGGCTTTGTTCTGATGGCATGAGAACATTTGGATCAAAAACTCTGTCTATGGTCTCAACAACAAAACCCTCCTTTTCAGGATTCAGCACAAGGTATGCTTGGTCATCAGAATCTGAATGTTGGTCTGAAATAGTTGACTTAACTGCATCACATGAATCTTGACTACCCTGCACGCTGTCTTCTTCTATGGGCAGATCTGAAATAGAACCCTCTCTTTCATCATTTTCAACCATATGGCCATCTTCAAGCCTGCTGATCTTGACAAATATCCCCTAATATTTCTGTGTGCTGCTGAAATGGATTCTCATACAGGGCCTCCATAATCTCAACGTCCATAAAATTATCATCTTCATAATATGTCTCAAGGCTTTCAATAAAACTATAAGCATGCTTGTAACAGTCTTGAACTAAATTTAATGATGGATAAGAGTCCTTATATCGTTCAATGAACATAGCATGAAAATCCTTTAAACAGTAAATACAAGCAGGCGGCAAACTTTCATACCATGATTGGGCTTTACCTTCCAGAGTGGCCAAGAATATCTTCATCAAGCAATCTTCAGGAAAATCCACCTTCAACTTGCGAATATGCATATGAAATCTAACTAGATGTAGAGCAGCATCCTTCTTACCATCATCTTTAAATGTAGGCAGATTCCTTGACCAATCTACCTTCGGAATTTTATTCGGAAAACCAGGGATGTGATCTCGGCTCAGGGGAGCGTATCTTCTTGTGATTCAGTCCATCTTGAAAATCTCACAGCTGCTGATCTCTCTGCAGTGAAGTCACCATGAAGCATTGATCTCTGGATTTTTCAGTGAAGGAGTCACCAGTTAATGATTTCAGCCTTGTCAGTGTCTGATCGTTGTCCACTATCAACAATCAGATCTGAACTTGATACATGTACTGGGGTAAAATGCAAATGAAGTGTTGTATTCACAAGCTCACGGAGATTGACTGAAGCAGCGTTTATCTACTAACACTGATCTAAAACAAGAGCGTTTTCGAAGGCTACCCGGCATAACTTCAGGCTCCGTCCAAGACCTATGAAATAACACATCAATGAGACAACGATTAATTTTTTGTCCCCAGTATGGTCGCCAATATGTTAGCGCTTGAAATTTCACCTCAGGCTGAGAAAGGTAAACCTCAAGGCAACATCAAACCACTTAGCCTCGTAGCTAGCCCTACGGGGCAGGAGAGGGCTCTCTCCGGTCTATCTCGGTAAAGATCTTCAATTGGTGAGATGACCAATAGGGTAACAATGATTTTATGCTAGTAAACTGATCAAATGGGTTGATTTGGGGTTTTTAAGGTTTTTGGTGGCAAATTGAGGAGATGGCAATTTTGGGTGCGGGGCTTGGACACAGTTTCTGCAGGGGGTTCTTTGGGGCGAGATAGGAGACAGTATTGATGCCTTAGATTGAGGTGAATGGATGAGAAAGACAGGTGAGGAGCTAAGGAGAGCAAACAATAACTTTGAATTCTCCTTAAACAGTAGAAAACATTGAAATTAAACAAACTTAAAAGCAGAGCATGACAGTCATGAATTCTACTTTAACACTTCATTTGTTTAATGTACAGAAGGAAAAGAAAGGAAATGATTCACATAACACACTTACAAGTACATAGAGAAACACACCATCAATACATGTAACCACAAGAATCCCAAAAAGGACTGCAAAACCCTGGTCTTCCTTAGCCAAAAATTGCAGAGGTACAGTGAATAATACAATGATAGCTTCTCCCTCAAGAGTCCAACCATGAAAATGAGCAAGAAAGTACAAAATATAGATCATCTAACATCTTTCCCTGCCTCTAGGGGTCGAGCTCACTATCCTAGGAGCTGTTTCAACCACTTCTAAACTAAGCACTCAAAACTAGGCAGTCAAAACAACTTGCCTCTATAAGCTAGGAAACCAATTCATTCATTTAATTTTCACCTATTTCATGAATGAATCTTCTAGAAGAGATACATAAGTGTAAAAGTATCAAAAAGTTACATTATTTACATCAAGGAGGATAACAATCCACTTCAAAAAGTCAAACATGGTCAAATCTGTGTTTTTCTGAGCTGTACAGTGAAATTTTGAGAAAATTGCCTGATAGGTCGTGCGCCTCTGCCTGACGGGTCGGGCGCATTTGAGGGCACGTTTGGGGCACTACCAGGTGTCCAAATTTGGCAAGAGTAGTCTTTTTGGAAAGTTGTGTGAGTCTACTTTCCAACCCAACTGGAATTTCTAAATTTGGCGGTCATTTGCCCCTCCAAAATTGCAATCTCCCAAGATTGCTTTCTGTGTCTCAAAAATGTGGCAGAAAGTCATTTTTTGCTTGTTTTTTTACCTTCTGGAGGCCCAAAACTTCATAAAATATCTTGGCATTGGATGAGCATATGTAACTTTTCATGAAAAATCTGGAAATGCTGAGTTTTTGCAAAATGAAGTTGCCAAGAGAAAGGGTCGCGCGGGGGGTGAGACCCGTTAAAGGGACAAAACCTGTAAATTGCCTTAAAAACCAGAAATCACCCAAAATGCTCAAAATTTCTTGGAATTTGTGTTGGGGCTGAACTATTTAGTGCCTTGCTCCTTCAAGGAAGCCTCGGCCAAGATGTGGAGGGGATCGGGCCTTTTTCTTCGTTTTTGTGCCTTGGCCAACCTCCTTGGATCTGGCGATTGCAAGTTCGACATTTCTCTGAAACCATGACACCTGTGCAAAAAGTGAAGGAGGTTTTTCTTCTTTGGAATTTTATGGAAAAAAAACTCTCTCCGGGTTCCAAAATTCATCTTTTATTGCTCTAGAACATCATTTGAGTGCGACTTGTCCCGATGTGTGAAACAAGTAATTTTGTCGAAATGAAGCGAAATGAAGGGGATAGGGGGCTTCTAAATTCTTGGGGAAATTTTTGGGAGTGGGGAGGGATGTTAGGAAGTAGGGGAAAGTGGAATATCAGAGATTGAGTGAGGGGAAGGGGTCCAAAAGGGCAAAAACACAGGCCCAACCTAGAAAATTGCCAGGTTGTAGCTAGAAACTAGGGTTTGTGCAAAAATGAGGATTTTGGGGGATCTCAGTGATGGGAAGCATTTGATGAGGTATATGAAGGATAGGGGAAGGTGTATGAACATATGGGTACAAGTTTTGTCGATGATTTGACCGTCCAAGAGATATTGCCTTCAAAACCCTAGGAGAGGGAAATGACCTTGCCTGGGCGCAACTGAAGCATGAACATGGTGTACAATGACTCATTAGACACTGAGATGATAATGAAAACCCTGTGAATGATGATAGACTCAGCTGAATTATGACATGGACTGACATTTGGACAACTTTAAAAAGAGTGGGAGCAAACCCTAGACCTAATGCCTAGTGACCAAATTTTGCTTGAGAACTCTTTGAAATGACAAAATTTGACTTGGAAACTCTGAGACCACTTTGTAAGAGCATATTTGATCACTGGAGGAAGGCTCGAAAGACTGACACTAACATTAGCTCCAATGGGGATGGTAGCTCCTTGGAGGTGCCAAGAACCTCAGACCTCTGGGAGAGCAGACCAGTGCTTTCAACCATTGGGCGATGGAGTCTATTATTTCGGCGAACGACACAAGACTTTGACTCATTTATTGACTGAAACCTGACTCAAGCCGACACAATTATGAAACCTACATGACTGAAAAATGACTCACAAATGACTCATGACTGACTTAACTAAAACAAAAACTTACAAAGCTTATTGAAGGGCAGCAGTCCATCAAGATTTGAAATCATGATGACAACCACCTGTGTTTCTTACAAGACAATATACATCAAACTATATAAAAATGCCAATGCAACCAATCAAGCAGATGCCTTCTTGATTGATTATCCTGATTAGATCTTCTGGTCAACAATACAAACCTATCACTGGGCATCCAAAAACATAGCTGACCATGATCTCCTTCATCACTGAACACAACAATAATCACTTTCACTGCTGGCTGCAACAAACTTGCTAGAGGATCGTGAAAAACATGAAGATTTGCCACTGCCACCTCCTTCTGAAAGAACAAGGTTTCTTTTGCTTCAAATTCTGATCTGCCTTCATCATGTGCTTCAGTAAAAGTATGCTCATAAGCTTAAAAAAACTCCGAACAAATGGATGAGCAGATCTCTTCTTGGAAAAACATTTCAGCACATGAAACATATGAAGAATCTGAAAGGTAATCCTGTATGCTTTGGTCTTCTGTAGTCTGACAATATGGTAGGTCATCTTCATATGATATCACAACCAAATTCAAGTTCCTTATTACATTCTTCAATATTATCAAGCACAATATTATCATTTACATCGTCTACCACAAATTCACTCAAAGAAACTTTTTCACTTGCTTGAATGAAGATGTCATCTTGTTTTTCATGAACTGACTAAATTACCTCCACATGCAGGCTTTGTTCTGATGGCATGAGAACATTTGGATCAAAAACTCTGTCTATGGTCTCAACAACAAAACCCTCCTTTTCAGGATTCAGCACAAGGTATGCTTGGTCATCAGAATCTGAATGTTGGTCTGAAATAGTTGACTTAACTGCATCACATGAATCTTGACTACCCTACACACTGTCTTCTTCTATGGGCAGATCTGAAATAGAACCCTCTCTTTCATCATTTTCAACCATATGGCCATCTTCAAGCCTGCTGATCTTGACAAATATCCTCTAAGATTTCTGTGTGCTGCTGAAATGGATTCTCATACAGGGCCTCCATAATCTCAACGTCCATAAAATTATCATCTTCATAATATGTCTCAAGGCTTTCAATAAAACTATAAGCATGCTTGCAACAGTCTTGAACTAAATTTGGATAAGAGTCCTTATATCGTTCAATGAAAATAGCATGAAAATCCTTTAAACAGTAAATACAAGCAGGCGGCAAACTTTCATACCATGATTGGGCTTTACCTTCCAGAGTGGCCAAGAATATCTTCATCAAGCAATCTTCAGGAAAATCCACCTTCAACTTGCGAATATGCATATGAAATCTAACTAGATGTAGAGCAGCATCCTTCTTACCATCATCTTTAAATGTAGGCAGATTCCTTGACCAATCTACCTTCGGAATTTTATTCGGAAAACTAGGGATGTGATCTCGGCTCAGGGGAGCGTATCTTCTTGTGATTCGGTCCATCTTGAAAATCTCACAGCTACTGATCTCTCTGCAGTGAAGTCACCATGAAGCATTGATCTCTGGATTTTTCAGTGAAGGAGTCGCCAGTTAATGATTTCAGCCTTGTCAGTGTCTGATCGTTGTCCACTATCAACAATCAGATCTGAACTTGATACGTGTATTGGGGTAAAATGCAAATGAAGTGTTGTATTCACAAGCTCACGGAGATTGACTGAAGCAGCGTTTATCTACTAACACTGATGTAAAACAAGAGCGTTTTCGAAGGCTACCTGGTGTAACTTCAGGCTCCGTCTAAGACTTATGAAATAACACATCAATGAGCAAACGATTAATTTGTTGTCCCTAGTATGGTCGCCAATATGTTAGCGCTTGAAATTTCACCTCAGGCTGAGAAAGGTAAACCTCAAGGCAACATCAAACCACTTAGCCTCGTAGCTAGCCCTACGGGGCAGGAGAGGGCTCTCTCCGGTCTATCTCGGTAAAGATCTTCAATTGGTGAGATGACCAATAGGGTAACAATGATTTTAGGCTAGTGAACTGATCAAATGGGTTGATTTGGGGTTTTTAAGGTTTTTGGTGGAAAATTGAGGAGATGGCAATTTTGGGTGCGGGGATTGGACACAGTTTCTGCAGGGGGTTCTTTGGGGCGAGATAGGAGACAGTATTGATGCCTTAGATTGAGGTGAATGGATGAGAAAGACAGGTGAGGAGCTAAGGAGAGCAAACAATAACTTTGAATTCTCCTTAAACAGTAGAAAACATTGAAATTAAACAAACTTAAAAGCAGAGCATGACAGTCATGAATTCTACTTTAACACTTCATTTGTTTAATGTGCAGAAGGAAAAGAAAGGAAATGATTCACATAACACACTTACAAGTACATAGAGAAACACACCATCAATACATGTAACCACAAGAATCCCAAAAAGGACTGCAAAACCCTGGTCTTCCTTAGCCAAAAATTGCAGAGATACAGTGAATAATACAATGATAGCTTCTCCCTCAAGAGTCCAACCATGAAAATGAGCAAGAAAGTACAAAATATAGATCATCTAACATCTTTCCCTGCCTCTAGGGGTCGAGCTCACTATCCTAGGAGCTGTTTCAACCACTTCTAAACTAAGCACTCAAAACTAGGCAGTCAAAACAACTTGCCTCTATAAGCTAGGAAACCAATTCATTCATTTAATTTTCACCTATTTCATGAATGAATATTCTAGAAGAGATACATAAGTGTAAAACTATCAAAAAGTTACATTATTTACATCAAGGAGGATAACAATCCACTCCAAAAAGTCAAACATGGTCAAATCTGCGTTTGTCTGAGCTGTACAGTGAAATTTTGAGAAAATTGCCTGATAGGTCGCACGCCTCTGCCTGACGGGTCGGGCGCATTTGAGGGCACGTTTGGGGCACTTCCAGGTGTCCAAATTGGGCAAGAGTAGTCTTTTTGGAAAGTTATGTGAGTCTACTTTCCAACCCAACTGGAATTTCTAAATTTGGCAGTCATTTGCCCCTCCAAAATTGCAATCTCCCAAGATTGCTTTCTGTGTCTCAAAAATATGGCAGAAAGTCATTTTTTGCTTGTTTTTTTACCTTCTGGAGGCCCAAAACTCCATAAAATCTCTTGGCAATGGATGAGCATATGTAACTTTTCATGAAAAATCTGGAACTGTTGAGTTTTTGCAAAATGAAGTTGCCAAGAGAAAGGGTCGCGCGGGGGGTGAGACCCGTTAAAGGGACAAAACCTGTAAATTGCCTTAAAAACCAAAAATCACCCAAAATGCTCAAAATTTTTTGGAATTTGTGTTGGGGCTGAACTATTTAGTGCCTTGCTCCTTCAAGGAAGCCTCGGCCAAGATGTGGAGGGGATCGGGCCTTTTTCTTCGTTTTTGTGCCTTGGCCAACCTCCTTGGATCTGGCGATTGCAAGTTCGACATTTCTCTGAAACCATGACACCTGTGCAAAAAGTGAAGGAGGTTTTTCTTCTTTGGAATGTTATGGACAAAAAACTCTCTCCAGTTTCCAAAATTCATCTTTTATTGCTCTGGAACATCATTTGAGTGCGACTTGTCCCGATGTGTGAAACAAGGAATTTTGTCGAAATGAAGCGAAATGAAGGGGATAGGGGGCTTCTAAATTCTTGGGGAAATTTTTGGGAGTGGGGAGGGATGTTAGGAAGTAGGGGAAAGTGGAATCTCATAGATTGAGTGAGGGGAAGTGGTCCAAAAGGGCAAAACACAGGCCCAACCTAGAAAATTGCCAGGTTGTAGCTAGAAACTAGGGTTTGTGCAAAAATGCGAATTTTGGGGGATCTCAGTGATGGGAAGCATTTGATAAGGTATATGAAGGATAGGGGAAGGTGTATGAACATATGGGTACAAGTTTTGTCGATGATTTGACCGTCCAAGAGATATTGCCTTCAAAACCCTAGGAGAGGGAAATGACCTTGCCTGGGCGCAACTGAAGCATGAACAAGGTGTACAATGACTCATTAGACACTGAGATGATAATGAAAACCCTCTGAACAAATGGATGAGCACATCTCTTCTTGGAAAAACATTTCATCACATGAAACATATGAAGAATCTGAAAGGTAATCTCGTATGCTCTGGTCTTCTGTAGTCTGACAATATGGTAGGTCATCTTCATATGATATCACAACCAAATTCAAGTTCCTTATTACATTCTTCAATATTATCAAGCACAATATTATCATTTACATCGTCTACCACAAATTCACTCAAAGAAACTTTTTCACTTGCTTGAATGAAGATGTCATCTTTTTTTTCATGAACTGACTGAATTACCTCCACATGCAGGCTTTGTTCTGATGGCATGAGAACATTTGGATCAAAAACTCTGTCTATGGTCTCAACAACAAAACCCTCCTTTTCAGGATTCAGCACAAGGTATGCTTGGTCATCACAATCTGAATGTTGGTCTGAAATAGTTGACTTAACTGCATCACATGAATCTTGACTACCCTGCACGCTGTCTTCTTCTATGGGCAGATCTGAAATAGAACCCTCTCTTTCATCATTTTCAACCATATGGCCATCTTCAAGCCTGCTGATCTTGACAAATATCCTCTAAGATTTCTGTGTGCTGCTGAAATGGATTCTCATACAGGGCCTCCATAATCTCAACGTCCATAAAATTATCATCTTCATAATATGTCTCAAGGCTTTCAATAAAACTATAAGCATGCTTGTAACAGTCTTGAACTAAATTTAATGATGGATAAGAGTCCTTATATCGTTCAATGAACATAGCATGAAAATCCTTTAAACAGTAAATACAAGCAGGCGGCAAACTTTCATACCATGATTGGGCTTTACCTTCCAGAGTGGCCAAGAATATCTTCATCAAGCAATCTTCAGGAAAATCCACCTTCAACTTGCAAATATGCATATGAAATCTAACTAGATGTAGAGAAGCATCCTTCTTACCATCATCTTTAAATGTAGGCAGATTCCTTGACCAATCTACCTTCGGAATTTGATTCGGAAAACCAGGGATGTGATCTCGGCTCAGGGGAGCGTATCTTCTTGTGATTCGGTCCATCTTGAAAATCTCACAGCTACTGATCTCTCTGCAGTGAAGTCACCATGAAGCATTGATCTCTGGATTTTTCAGTGAAGGAGTCGCCAGTTAATGATTTCAGCCTTGTCAGTGTCTGATCGTTGTCCACTATCAACAATCAGATCTGAACTTGATACATGTACTGGGGTAAAATGCAAATGAAGTGTTGTATTCACAAGCTCATGGAGATTGACTGAAGCAGCATTTATCTACTAACACTGATGTAAAACAAGAGCGTTTTCGAAGGCTACCTGGCGTAACTTCAGGCTCCATCTAAGACTTATGAAATAACACATCAATGAGCAAACGATTAATTTTTTGTCCCCAGTATGGTTGCCAATATGTTAGCGCTTGAAATTTCACCTCAGGCTGAGAAAGGTAAACCTCAAGGCAACATCAAACCACTTAGCCTCGTAGTTAGCCCTACGGGGCAGGAGACGGCTCTCTCCGGTCTATCTCGGTAAAGATCTTCAATTGGTGAGATGACCAATAGGGTAACAATGATTTTAGGCTAGTAAACTGATCAAATGGGTTGATTTGGGGTTTTTAAGGTTTTTGGTGGCAAATTGAGGAGATGGCAATTTTGGGTGCGGGGATTGGACACAGTTTCTGCAGGGGGTTCTTTGGGGTGAGATAGGAGACAATATTGATGCCTTAGATTGAGGTGAATGAATGAGAAAGAGAGGTGAGGAGCTAAGGAGAGCAAACAATAACTTTGAATTCTCCTTAAACAGTAGAAAACATTGAAATTAAACAAACTTAAAAGCAGAGCATGACAGTCATGAATTCTACTTTAACACTTCATTTTTTTAATGTGAAGAAGGAAAAGAAAGGAAATGATTCACATAACACACTTACAAGTACATAGAGAAACACACCATCAATACATGTAACCACAAGAATCCCAAAAAGGACTGCAAAACCCTTGTCTTCCTTAGCCAAAAATTGCAGAGATACAGTGAATAATACAATGATAGCTTCTCCCTCAAGAGTCCAACCATGAAAATGAGCAAGAAAGTACAAAATATAGATCATCTAACATCTTTCCCTGCCTATAGGGGTCGAGCTCACTATCCTAGGATCTGTTTCAACCACTTCTAAACTAAGCACTCAAAACTAGGCAGTCAAAACAACTTGCCTCTATAAGCTAGGAAACCAATTCATTCATTTAATTTTCACCTATTTCATGAATGAATCTTCTAGAAGAGATACATAAGTGTAAAAGTATCAAAAAGTTACATTATTTACATCAAGGAGGATAACAATCCACTCAAAAAAGTCAAACATGGTCAAATCTGCGTTTTTCTGAGCTGTACAGTGAAATTTTGAGAAAATTCCCTGATAGGTCGTACGCCTCTGCCTGACGGGTCGGGCGCCTTTGAGGGCACGTTTGGGGCACTTCCAGGTGCCCAAATTGGGCAAGAGTAGTCTTTTTGGAAAGTTCTGTGAGTCTACTTTCCAACCCAACTGGAATTTCTGAATTGGGTGGTCATTTGCCCCTCCAAAATGGCAATCTCCCAAGACTGCTTTCTGTGTCTCAAAAATGTGGCAGAAAGTCATTTTTTGCTTGTTTTTTGTCCTTCAGGAGGCCCAAAACTTCATAAAATCTCTTGGAAATGGATGAGCATATGTAACTTTTCATGAAAAATCTGGAAATGCTGAGTTTTTGCAAAATGAAGTTGCCAAGAGAAAGGGTCGCGCGGGGGGTGAGACCCGTTAAAGGGACAAAACCTGTAAAATGCCTTAAAAACCAAAAATCACCCAAAATGCTCAAAATTTCTTTGAATTTGTGTTGGGGCTGAACTATTTAGTGCCTTGTTCCTTCAAGGAAGCCTCGGCCAAAATGTGGAGGGGATCGGCCCTTTTTCTTCGTTTTTGTGCCTTGGCCAACCTCCTTGGATCTGGCGATTGCAAGTTCGACATTTCTCTGAAACCATGACACCTGTGCAAAAAGTGAAGGAGGTTTTTCTTCTTTGGAATTTTATGGACAAAAACCTCTCTCCGGTTTCCAAAATGCATCTTTTATTGCTCTGGAACATCATTTGAGTGCGACTTGTCCCGATGTGTGAAACAAGGAATTTTGTCGAAATGAAGCGCAATGAAGGGGATAGGGGGCTTCTAAATTCTTGGGGAAATTTTTGGGAGTGGGGAGGGATGTTAGGAAGTAGGGGAAAGTGGAATCTCAGAGATTGAGTGAGGGGAAGGGGTCCAAAAGGGCAAAACACAGGCCCAACCTAGAAAATTTCCAGGTTGTAGCTAGAAACTAGGGTTTGTGCAAAAATGAGGATTTTGGGGGATCTCAGTGATGGGAAGCATTTGAGAAGGTATATGAAGGATAGGGGAAGGTGTATGAACATATGGGTACAAGTTTTGTCGATGATTTGACCGTCCAAGAGATATTGCCTTCAAAACCCTAGGAGAGGGAAATGACCTTGCCTGGGCGCAACTAAAGCATGAACAAGGTGTACAATGACTCATTAGACACTGAGATGATAATGAAAACCCTTTGAATGATGATAGACTTAGCTGAATTATGACATGGACTGACATTTGGACAACTTTAAAAAGAGTGGGAGCAAACCCTAGACCTAATGCCTAGTGACCAAATTTTGCTTGAGAACTCTTTGAAATGACAAAATTTGACTTGGAAACTCTGAGACCACTTTGTAAGAGCATATTTGATCACTGGAGGAAGGCTGGAAAGACTGACACTAACATTAGCTCCAATGGGGATGGTAGCTCCTTGGAGGTGCCAAGAACCTCAGACCTCTGGGAGAGCAGACCAGTGCTTTCAACCATTGGGCGATGGAGTCTATTATTTTGGCGAACGACACAAGACTTTGACTCATTTATTGACTGAAACCTTACTCAAGCCGACACAATTATGAAACCTACATGACTGAAAAATGACTCACAAATGACTCATGACTGACTTAACTAAAACAAAAACTTACAAAGCTTATTGAAGGGCAGCAGTCCATCAAGATTTGAAATCATGATGACAACCACCTGTGTTTCTTACAAGACAATATACATCAAACTATATCAAAATGCCAATGCAACCAATCAAGCAGATGCCTTCTTGATTGATTCTCCTGATTAGATCTTCTGGTCAACAATACAAACCTATCACTGGGCATCCAAAAACATAGCTGACCATGATCTCCTTCATCACTAAACACAACAATAATCACTTTCACTGCTGGCTACAACAAACTTGCTAGAGGATCGTGAAAACATGAAGATTTGCCACTTCCACCTCCTGCTGAAAGAAAAAGGTGTCTTTTGCTTCAAATTCTGATCTGCCTTCATCATGTGCTTCAGTAAAAGTATGCTCATAAGCTTCAAAAAACTCGGAACAAATGGATGAGCAGATCTCTTCTTGGAAAAACATTTCAGCACATGAAACATATGAAGAATCTGAAAGGTAATCCTGTATGCTCTGGTCTTCTGTAGTCTGACAATATGGTAGGTCATCTTCATATGATATCACAACCAAATTCAAGTTCCTTATTACATTCTTCAATATTATCAAGCACAATATTATCATTTACATCCTCTACCACAAATTCTCTCAAAGAAACTTTTTCACTTGCTTGAATGAAGATGTCATCATTTTTTTCATGAACTGACTGAATTACCTCCACATGCAGGCTTTGTTCTGATGGCATGAGAACATTTGGATCAAAAACTCTGTCTATGGTCTCAACAACAAAACCCTCCTTTTCAGGATTCAGCACAAGGTATGCTTGGTCATCACAATCAGAATGTTGGTCTGAAATAGTTGACTTAACTGCATCACATGAATCTTGACTACCCTGCACACTGTCTTCTTCTATGGGCAGATCTGAAATAGAACCCTCTCTTTAATCATTTTCAACCATATGGCCATCTTCAAGCCTGCTGATCTTGACAAATATCCTCTAAGATTTCTGTGTGCTGCTGAAATGGATTCTCATACAGGGCTTCCATAATCTCAACGTCCATAAAATTATCATCTTCATAATATGTCTCAAGGCTTTCAATAAAACTATAAGCATGCTTGCAACAGTCTTGAACTAAATTTAATGATGGATAAGAGTCCTTATATCGTTCAATGAACATAGCATGAAAATCCTTTAAACAGTAAATACAGGCAGGCGACAAACTTTCATACCATGATTGGGCTTTACCTTCCAGAGTGGCCAAGAATATCTTCATTAAGCAATCTTCAGGAAAAACCACCTTCAACTTGCGAATATGCATATGAAATCTAACTAGATGTAGAGCAGCATCCTTCTTACCATCATCTTTAAATGTAGGCAGATTCCTTGACCAATCTACCATCGGAATTTTATTCAGAAAACCAGGGATGTGATCTTGGCTCAGGGGAGCGTATCTTCTTGTGATTCGGTCCATCTTGAAAATCTCACAGCTACTGATCTCTCTGCAGTGAAGTCACCATGAAGCATTGATCTCTGGATTTTTCAGTGAAGGAGTCGCCAGTTAATGATTTCAGCCTTGTCAGTGTCTGATCGTTGTCCACTATCAAAAATCAGATCTGAACTTGATACATGTACTGGGGTAAAATGCAAATGAAGTGTTGTATTCACAAGCTCACGGAGATTGACTGAAGCAGTGTTTATCTACTAACACTGATGTAAAACAATAGCGTTTTCGAAGGCTACCTGGCGTAACTTCAGGCTCCGTCTAAGACTTATGAAATAACACATCAATGAGCAAACGATTAATGTGTTGTCCCCAGTATGGTCGCCAATATGTTAGCGCTTGAAATTTCACCTCAGGCTGAGAAAGGTAAACCTCAAGGCAACATCAAACCACTTAGCCCTAGCCCTACGGGGCAGGAGAGGGCTCTCTCCGGTCTATCTCGGTAAATATCTTCAATTGGTGAGATGACCAATAGGGTAACAATGATTTTAGGCTAGTAAACTGATCAAATGGGTTGATTTGGGGTTTTTAGGGTTTTTGGTGGCAAATTGAGGAGATGGCAATTTTGGGTGCGGGGATTGGACACAGTTTCTGCAGGGGGTTCTTTTGGGCGAGATAGGAGACAATATTGATGCCTTAGATTGAGGTGGATGGATGAGAAAGACAGGTGATGAGCTAAGGAGAGCAAACAATAACTTTGAATTCTCCTTAAACAGTAGAAAACATTGAAATTAAACAAACTTAAAAGCAGAGCATGACAGTCACGAATTCTACTTTAACACTTCATTTGTTTAATGTGCAGAAGGAAATAAAGGAAATTATTCATATAACACACTTACAAGTACATAGAGAAACACACCATCAATACATGTAACCACAAGAATCCTAAAAAGGACTGCAAAACCCTGGTCTTCCTTAGCCAAAAATTGCAGAGATACAGTGAGTAATACAATGATAGCTTCTCCCTCAAGAGTCCAACCATGAAAATGAGCAAGAAAGTACATAATATAGATCATATAACATCTCTCCCTGCCTCTAGGGGTCGAGCTCACTATCCTAGGAGCTGTTTCAACCACTTCTAAACTAAGCACTCAAAACTAGATAGTCAAAACAACTTGCCTCTATAAGCTAGGAAACCAATTCATTCATTTAATTTTCACCTATTTCATGAATGAATCTTCTAGAGGAGATACATAATTGTAAAAGTATCAAAAAATTACATTATTTACATCAAGGAGGATAACAATCCACTCCAAAAATTCAAACATGGTCAAATCTGCGTTTTTCTGAGCTGTACAGTGAAATTTTGAGAAAATTGCCTGATAGGTCGCGCGCCTCTGCCTGACGGGTTGCGCACCTTTGAGGGCACGTTTGGGGCAATTTCAGGTGTCCAAATTGGGCAAGAGTAGGCTTGTTGGAAAGGTTTGGGAGTCTACTTTCCAACCCAACTATAATTTCTGAATTGGGTGGTTATTTGCCCCTCCAAAATGGCAATCTCCCAAGACTGCTTTCTGTGTCTCAAAAATGTGGCAGAAAGTCATTTTTTTCTTGTTTTTTGACCTTCGGGAGGCCCAAAACTTCATAAAATCTCTTGGAAATGGATGAGCATATGTAACTTTTCATGAAAAATATGGAAATGCTGAGTTTTTGCAAAAATGAAGTTGCCAAGAGAAAGGGTTGCGCGGGGGGTGAGACCCATTAAAGGGACAAAACCTGTAAATTGCCTTAAGAACCAAAAATCACCCAAAATGCTCAAAATTTCTTGGAATTTGTGTTGGGGCTGAACTATTTAGTGCCTTGCTCCTTCAAGGAAGCCTCGGCCAAGATGTGGAGGGGATCAGGCCTTTTTCTTCGTTTTTGTGCCTTGGCCAACCTCCTTGGATCTGGCGATTGCAAGTTCGACATTTCTCTAAAACCATGACACCTGTGCAAAAAGTGAAGGAATTTTTTCTTCTTTGGCATGTTATGGACAAAAACCTCTCTCAGTTTTCCAAAATTTATCTTTTATTGCTCTGGAACATCATTTGAGTGCGACTTGTCCCGATGTGTGAAACAAGGAATTTTGTCGAAATGAAGCGAAATGAAGGGGATAGGGGGCTTCTAAATTCTTGGGGAAATTTTTGGGAGTGGGGAGGGATGTTAGGAAGTAGGGGAAAGTGTAATCTCAGATATTGAGTGAGGGGAAGGGGTCCAAAAGGGCAAAACACAGGCCCAACCTAGAAAATTGCCAGGTTGTAGCTAGAAACTAGGGTTTGTGCAAAAATGAGGATTTTGGGGGATCTCAGTGATGGGAAGCATTTGATAAGGTATATGAAGGATAGGGGAAGGTGTATGAGAATCTGGATACAAGTTTTGTCGATGATTTGACCGTCCAAGAGATATTGCCTTCAAAACCCTAGGAGAGGGAAATGACCTTGCCTGGGCGCAACTGAAGCATGAACAAGGTGTACAATGACTCATTAGACAATGAGATGATAATGAAAACCCTTTGAATGATGATAGACTTAGCTGAATGATGACATGGACTGACATTTGGACAACTTTAAAAAGAGTGGGAGCAAACCCTAGACCTAATGCCTAGTGACCAAATTTTGCTTGAAAACTCTTTGAAATGACAAAATTTGACTTGGAAACTTTGAGACCACTTTGTAAGAGCATATTTGATCACTGGAGGAATGCTGGAAATATTGACACTAATAGTATCTATCACTGAAGGAAAACTGTTTGAATCCATACCAAACGAAAGTCAAAAGGTCGAGGCGGCAGTTGACCCGGTCTTGCCTTCAGAGGTTCCATATTCAGATGATACAGTCACCAAAGAGAACAAGGATGACACCGTCCAAATTATTTTCGTAAGCACATACTCCAATGAACATGGGGACAATTCACCCGTTCCTTTATCGCAGGAAGGAAGTTCGTCAAAGTCATACCCGGCCGTCTATTCGGTCCCACCTCCAAGCAACCTAGTTGTTTCCTTTGATTGGAATCTACTAGGCAGACTCCGTTTACCGGCTAGTATACCATTCTGAATCATTGCTCAAATATATAGAATGGTTATGGCTAGTACCATCATAGACGAAGGGGCTTCTGTGAGTATCCTTTCCTCGACTGCTTGGAAAGTGCTTGGTTCGCCATTGCTTTTGCCTGAGATGAGAAATCTAACAGGCTTTGACAAAGGAACTAGTCGACCGTTAGGGGTCCTTCCCGATGTACCCATAACATTGAGAGGGAAAACCATTCACATGAATGTAATGGTAGTCCAAGGACCCCTGGATTATAATCTACTCCTTGGGTGAGACTATATTTATTTCATGGGAGCCATTGTCTCATCACTCTTTAGAGTAATGTGTTTTCCGCACAAAGGAAGAGTGGTCAAGCTCATAGACCATCTTTCATTCCCCGGTTCATGCATAGAAAATAGTCATATACCATCCCTGAATGGTCTTTTCACACAAGGAATGTCTCATCAATCCCCAGTCCGTCCACCTGATGAACGCGAGTAATTCGGGGGACATGACTGAAACCCAGGGGGCATGCACCCTGGTCTGCTTTGGCAGGAAAACTCCAGGTATAGGGTAGGTTTCCGCAAGAGATATATGAATAGTCTGACACTCCCATCCGAAATTGGAAAAGGGGGTTGGACTGGAACAAGATTCTCTCGTCAAAGTTATGTGAGTGGAGGCATCTGTGCCATTCACCTTTGTCTATTTCAGTAGACATCACCGAAGAAGTGTTTTGTTTGGGGTACAAATAGAACAATCTTTGGTAACCTGAAAGAGGTAGGCCTTTTGGCAAAACAAATGTTTTGTCTGCAAAATTGCGGGATAACCTTGAAACTCTATGTCTCTATACCTGGGGGCATGCAAACCTTTTGGCATGCAAGCAAAGAGCGACGATTTATTTTTTAAATTTTTAGGTCCTCTAACCCTTTAAACTCGTAGGATTGGTCGTTTCCTAACTTGCATAAAGAAAGGATGTGGGGCAAATCTTTGAAATAATGTCGTTTTTATATATGAGACATTCTTATTATACGACTTGATTAATCGAGCAGTTTTAACGCGGACTTCATGCTCGTTAAAAAATAAACATAAGCAATGTGCAAATGTTTCCCCCAACATTTAAGCTCATTAAAAAATGAACCAATTTCCAGTAAATAACCATCGTGAATGTAGTACTTCAGCCTTCGAAGCCTTGATCCTGTTCTCATCATCACCTCCACTTTGTATTGGCTGATCATTCACCCCCACTTGATTTTTTACCCCTTTTGAGGAACAGCTGCGAAGAGTGATTCTATTAGCCATCCTTGTAACACTACCGTGATTGGGAAATTCCAAACCTTACCTGGAATCAGCTGCTACTCGAATTTATCACTCGTTCCTCAAAAAACGAGTCTCCTTTAAGCTCTTTTCAGCTGACTCGTAAAATATGAAAAGATTGTCGAGCCATTGGCCTCTCCAGCTCGTTAAAGTGACTGGAAGTGTTATGCCTCCTCTAGATTTTAATCTTTTTGGACCTGAGGGATTATTACACAAAACGATTGAGCGCTTGTTTTTTTCGGCTCGTTAAAAGTACCAAAAATTCATCCCTTCTGTATTGTTTTATACTTTTTCGGACCTAAGGGATTAGATGACGAAAAAGGATTTTTGGAGTTTCCTTTACGTCCCTTTTCAGACTTTATAAAATTGAAAAGGACCGAGTTATCTTTGTCGTTAAACTCGTTAAAACCTAATAGCGACAAACTTGTCCATAACAGACAAGAACGAGTTTCACTATCGCTAGGCTCGTTAAAACATAGCGATGGGTTTGCCCGAAGGGAAAATTATAGAACAAGCATATGTTATCCTCCTCAAGCTTGACAAAAATAAAGAGGTACTGGTCAGCAATGACTGGGGAAAAATTGGGAAGAAAACTTGAAGAAGCTTTGTTGGTAGCAAGTCGCTCTTGAACATGACACTTTCACTCCGCATCCAAGTTGGGTTGGGTTGTTTCATTCACCGGTCACATCACCATGGTCACATCATACCATCCATATTTGGGGTTAATGCTACCAATCCTTCATGTCGGTGTTGCTGATATGTTCAAGAGAAGTCACTCAGAGAATTCACCTGTGTCTCACCCACTGCAATACATTTATGCTCCATTCTTTCATTACCGCCACCCTGAACCTTATATCACCAGATCGTTTTCACCTCCATTAAAATCATTTGCTCCATTCCGTGTCATTGATGTGGGATTCATTAAGGCCCTCCTATGACAGATTGCTTCTTGTTGACATCAGCTCATTATCCAAGAAGTCGATCTAGGAACACCCATTTCAGTACTTTGAAGCTTGCATGCCTCAAATGGAAAATTTCTCACTTCCGGCGACAGGTTCACATCAATGGCCTTCGACCAAAAGATTTTGTGTGGTGTTCGACGCCAAGTCCCTTATTCATACCACGTGAATTGTACTGCAGTACCTTGAGGATCATTATCATTATCGATGATTCCTCTCGCGTCTGTTAACAACTTACATCATTGGCTGGTAATCAGGCAATGTATTTCCATGTTCGACTCCAGAACATCTCTCACATGGATCGACCTGTACTTTGAGTGAAGATCAAACGAGATTGAAGACCCTGGATCTAGTTTCATCCATCCAGGCTGTGATATATATTCAGGAAAATAAAGACATCAAATGTACATCATTGCTGCACAGAGAATCATCCAATCTAAGGGATGATGGCTCTACCAGAATCATCAGTCTACACTCAGACAATTGTCTGTCCTATGTACATGAAAATGAATTTATAAAGCTGAGCATGGGAATGCCTGCCTCAGCTAGATCATAAAAATATTATGAAGATAATGTATTGTATTGTATCTTATTACAGGTCTCCTTCCAGCTTGAAAGAACTTCGAATCCTCATGATAAAGCATTTCACCCGACATCAAAACGATTAACGACCTCATGCTTTAGGGGGCAACTATTATAGACATTTTTGGGAACTACAACCCCAAGCATAAATTTCCATAAACTAAGGGCTCCTAAGTCCCTAAAAGTGTTGTTCTAACCCCTAAAAGAAGAAGGTCAACTGATTACAGCTTCTCCCAGAAGTTCTCCATGAAAAACAGCTTAGAACTGGTCAAAACTAGACCATTTCACCTGCTCCATAGGCAAAGTGCGTTGCATCTCACCTAAATACACACATTAGGTGTGTTGCATTTCAAAAATCCCTTCTATGGGGTGCGATGGGCGAGAAGGGACAAATGGCACTGTCAATCCGCGATGTGGAGAATCATGGAATCTTCCAGAAATTTCTCCTGTGACACTTGCCTCTGTGAATTCGACCAGGGATGAGTAAGAGATCATCAATCTCCAAGTGAAATCAAGAACTATCAGAGGGAAGACACTAATCAAATCACAAGCCGACTCATCTCCCTTGAAGACATCTATATATGGATCCCTCATCCCAGAGATCCAAAGGCTGGAATTTTGCATCTTGTAAGGAATTTTTGTTGGTTTCTTGAGGCAACATCATAGTGTTGGGTGATCTAAGATTTTCATGAGGTTAAGAAGGGCTCACTTGCTGAGAGGACGATGCTGGGTCAGAACAATTGGTTGTAACTCTCTTGGCTCTTTCTTGATTATCAATAAATCTATTCAAGTTTTCCTCCATACTCCTGTGTGATTTATGTTTTATGCATTTGCATGGTCAATTTACATCTGATCCTAGATTGTTTATGATAATAGATCCATGTTCTCATATAGTGTTATGTTTCTTTGATTCTACAGGTACTCTGTGAAGCTAGGTATACAAGAAAGCAAGTAGCAAAGGACTATCAGAAGAGAGAGGAATCGAGCAAGGAACCAAGTGCAAGACAGAGGTTGGTCTCCTTTATTCTTCTCTCATCTATCTTTCATAAAGGAAAACAAAAGTAGTTTTACTTTGTTTGTTTCTAACGTAGCTACCACCCTTAGTGGGATTAGCAGTTCTGCATAGACACTTTTCCCTGTGACACTACCTTGCTCTGCACTACCTAAGGAAATTATGCAGACATGTCTAGCAATTCCCCTACTTCCTATCTTGCACTCTTCCTAGAAATTACACAATCACACTCAACAGGTCCCTCTACAACCCTTCTCTGTCTTCCCTATGGAAATTCCATAGTCAAGCTGAGTAGGTCCCTCTATATCCCTTATTTTTCCTCTCTCTGAAAACTGTGTAGAAATTCCCAACAATCCCTCTATATCCCGGCTCTTTCCTCCCTCTAAAAACTACGTAGAGGTGTCCCCCATTAGGGTCCACCTTGCGTCTGACACTAGTGACTTTCACTGCCAAATTATGTCTCCCAGTGATCACTACATAGGTTTTCCCAACAGTGCAGGTTATCCTCCCAAAATTCCTCATTCTAACTGAGTCACATTCTACACTGTCTCAATGAGTTGTCCTCCCTCCCTGTCACCCATAACATGAGAATAATGCATCGTGCTAGACTAGGAGGTTTTTGATTTGATGTTCTCTTGTCATGAGTGAATTGCAGGAACAGGTACATTGGTATATCATGGTGAGATGAAGAACAGGATGAAGAAGGAGCGCACATGCTGGAAGACTTGCTTGCAGTTGGACAGGCATACCAAGCATATCAAGCAACAAGTGAAAGGAACACATGCATTGAAACATCAAGAAATACCAATACCATCGATGACCCCACAACGTTATGCCATGCGGAGGAGAAGAAAAAGCACACCAAGAGTACATCCATCACTTAGCAATGCAACAAATTGACATGGACAATAGATTCAGCCAGTACATGTCAGCAATGTCACATAGAGTTGTGTCGTGAAATCTCTCGGCCACATCACCATTATGGTCCATATCTGTTGTAACTAAATGTAATGTAAAGTGAAGTCCAATGGATGCACACAGGAAGTCTAAGAGTCATGTTAGTTGAAAAGTCATGGGAAGTTGAACAGTCACGAGAGTAGTCCAAAAGTCACAAGGGTCATATATACCCCTCCCATTGTATGAGCAAAGGAATTTTCACCTTGGCTCCTCCCACATAGCCTTGAGAGTTTGTAGTCTATTACTTGAGGAGCAAGCAGTGGCTCCAATGTCCCACTACTGGGACTAGTGATGTATAGTGTACATACATGTCTTGGGACTTTTCCTTAATTCATAAGCTTATTAAGGCCAACATGTTTTCATGCATGTTTTGTAGATGTTTGTAAGACTACTACTTAAACATTTGTAATGCATGTTTTCTTAACCTGTACTAAGATAGTTGAAATACTTTTGTTATTTTAGTAATTACATTGTTGAACATGTGTTGTCTTGCTTACCATAGCTGTCTCATCCCTATGGACTACTCCGTAGGATACTTGACATACCAACTTTGTGTATTGATTGTCATCACTCTCACATCCTTGTGGACTACTCCGCAGGATACTCAAGAGACCATCTTTGTTTTCTTATTATAACGACCATAACATTCGTGTGGACTACTTCGCTAGGTGGTGTACATGTTTTCCCCTTCACCTCAGTTTTAACAACTCCCACATCTGATGTGGAGTATTTTGCTAGGTGTTGGACAGACCTTTTTGGTTTGTGTGTGTCTTTTCATGTGCGGTACTACTACCTCTCACTTTGAGGTCACTTACTCTCCCCCTTTGTAGTAAGAGAACTTTGACACATTTACATTACGCAATCACCAAACACACATACCTTATTGTTTGGAGATACCAATGTAACACTCTCATGTGCTGATAGCTAGAGCCAAGGTAGATCTCTAAGTAAATGGCAACTAATCCATCATACTGGATGGGACACCTACACCAAATGGTGTGAGTTCTAGTTGGGATTTCATATAGGGTAGATCCTCTTTGATGGCGGGTCCAGCACTGTCAACATCTACTTAGATGATATATTGATATTTAGTAAGACTCATGAAGAGCATGTAAAGAATGTAAATTAGGTATTGAATTTCTTAGAAAGGGAAGAGTTGTATTTAAATATGTCCAAATGTGAATTTGGTAAGACATATTTGGTGTATTTGGGTCATATTGTAGGGGTGGTGAATTGAAAATTGATCCCTCTAAAGTTGAGGTTATTGTAAATTGGCCTAAGACCAAAAATGTAATTGAAGTTAGAAGTTCCTAGGAGCATCCCAATACTAGAGGAATTTCATTGTAGGTTTTTGATCTATTGCAGCACCGCTGCATGCTTTGACAAGTGCGAAACATGCTTTTCAGTGGGGAGGCAAACAACAAAAAAATTTCGATTTATTGAAAGAGAATACTAGTACATCACCGGTTCTAGTACTTCCAGATCTTGAGTAGCCATTCTAAATCCAAATAGATGTAGTTATTATGCCATGGCGGCAGTATTGATGTAGCATGGTAAGACTATATGCTTTCACTCTAAGACTTTTACAACTGTAGTAATTAATTATCCAACATATGATAAGTAATTGTACGCTCTAGAACAAAGTGTGAAAAAATGGAAGCACTATTTAATGGGTAAAGAAACAATCATACATACAGATCATCAACCATTACAATACCTTGAAATACAAACTAAGCTACAACAATCAAGGCACATTAGATGGATGGGATTTTACCAACAATTTCACTTGATCATCAGATATAAGAAAGGAACATATAAAAAAGTTGCAGATATTTTATCAAGACCTATAAGCAATGCTTCTACAATTCTTAAGCATAATTCAATCACACATGAAAGCAACAATAAACAATATTCTCAAGATGAATATTTTAAAGATCTATATGAAACTTTGAGTAAAGGCAATCAAATTGAAGAACTAGATTATCAAGTTCATGACAAATTATTATATCATCTTGGAAAGTTATGCATTCCACAAAGTAAAAGAGTTAATCTTATAAGGGAAGCACATAAATCTTATATTGCTGGTCATTTTGGTGTAGGAAAAATAATTTCTTAATTGTAGAGGTATTGTTGTTGGTCGCGTATGAATGAAATTGTATCAATATATGTAAAGGGGTGTTCTATGTGTGGTAGTAGTAAGCCAAGTAATAGGAAATTGAGAGTGTATATTCCACTTCCTATTCCTTCATGTCCTTGGGAAGGTTTTTTCGTGGATTTTGTGGGGGGGTTACCTATGTCTAAGAAACGTCATGATTATTTGTATGATGTAATGGATAGGTTCAGTAAAATGTATATCTTAATGCCTCATAAAAAGAAGGTCATAATTGAACAAACAACACAATTGTTCTTTCAAAATGTATGGGTTCACTTTGGGTTACCCACATCTATTTTATCTAATCGAGGTTCTCATTTTCTCAGGAAATTTTGGTCATGTCTATGGGAATTAATGGACACCAAGTTGAAGAAGAGCACAACATTTCATCCACAAACCGACAACCAAATCGAGGTGGTGAACAAGATGATGGTACATTTGCTCCGAGGATACTGTGGCAAAAATCCTAAGCTTTGGGATGAGCACTTACACTACATTCAACATGCCTACAACTGTGTCAAGCATTCATCGACTCAAACATCTCCATTCAAAGCATGTTATGTTTATTTACCAAAATATCCTTTATATTTCATCTTTGGGAAAGATATTGCAGTTGATGGACATAGTGATCTAGAGAAAGCCAAACATTTCATTGAAAAAATTTAGTTGCTACATCAAACAGTGCAAGAATAGTTGGAAAAGAGTCAAGCCAAATACAAAGCTAGTCAAGACAAGCATCATGTTGATCACAATTTTCAGGTGGGAGACCAAGTTTTATTATACATAAACAAAGAAAGGTTGCAAGGAGAAGGTAAAAATCTCAAATTGATTCGGTATGGTCCATTCTGAATCTTAGAAAATATTGGAAATAATGCTTTTTGATTAGATTTTCCTCCTTATATGCAAATCTATTATGTTGTAAATGTTGAAAACTTGAGATTGTATGAGCCTCCTATGATCATGGATCAAGAAGAAAGTATTCAGGTACCTTCCATAGAATACTTTTCTCCTAAATACATGTATGAGTTACATGAAGACACCATTCTTGACAGAAATACAAGGAATTCATGAAAAGGTGATGTGGAGTACCTTCGTATGGGGTTCAAAGGTACCAGAAAAAGAAAATCACGATGGATCGAGATCAGGAAGGTGAGAGAGCTTTACCCTCAATTATTTTCTAAGTAGTACAAAAATTTTGGTGTTACAAAAACTTCCAGTTGGGAGGAGTGATCTGGAGGATGCAAAAGATGCTCAATTTTTATAAAATGCTAAAAATAATTTTTTTTGAAATGTATATGAAACCAAGCTCGATGTGTAGAATTCATCTCCCTGATTCCAACACAACTTGAATGGGTGAAAACAAACATTGTATGAAAACGTTATGCAAGGTCAAAGTTCAAGTTCAAACAATTCAAAAAGTCAAAGGTCAAAGTCAAAGTCAATGAGCAGGGTTCCAACAGTCAACATTCAACTCAGGGTTTTGGTGGTTAAGTTCCAATATCATGGTTCTGCTAACACATGGTGCTTCTAGATTTTGACATGTGTCATTGTGTGGTTGGTTGATTTTGGACCAATCCTGAGGTGACACATGGCCTTACAAGATTGGAGCTTGTAAACATATGTAATTGACAATTTGAGTATCTTAATAAAATGGTCACATTGGAATTGGACCTAGAGATGTAGCCCAAGAGGGGTGAAATCCGTTATCAACTTGTCTTTTTTCTTCTTGCTTCTATTTTTAGTCTCCATTATTTTATTTTGCTGCAAATATTTATCAAGTTTATGCGTTTTTGCATTTTTGATCCGATGCATAAGAATACATAAACTAACTTTTAACTTGTTTAGTAATACCTTCATTTCATTTTCGAATCATTGTTGAGATGGGGTCCCCTAAGGTCAATTTTGGGGCAAAATCCCAAGTTTTGTTGTATAAATATGTAAAGTCTCCACAACTTGTGGTCACAAAGTGCGTAGATAATTAAACAGTCATCAACAGTTTTACCCTTATTTTATGTAAGTTGAGTTGGATTTTCAAGATCTACCCATGGTCCACGGACCATGGGATTGTATAAATAGGTGTGTCTTAGGATGTCTAAAGAAAGTAATGAAGTTTGGTCAATGGGATAAGTCTAAAGAGTTAGCAAAGAAGAGTAGAAAGAAAAGCTCTACAGCTATGTGTGCAGAGGCCTAGAGTAGAGTTCATAGCTAAGTGCATGGACCCTTGCAACTGAGTGCATAGGGAGGTATTGATTTTATAAGTAGAACTGAGTATTAACAAAGAATATTGTTGTAGAAATACTTGTGTTTATCTCTTTAATTTTGTTTATATGAATGTGCCTTATGTTATAATGGGTTTATGAAATAATGATGTATTGATGCCCAACTTTACATGACTTACACTATTATATGAATGTAATTATTATTAACTGTTTATGTGAAGATTTTCTTGTTGTATGTTGAAGTTATCGAATACTTAAGCTGATCTCAGTAATTACTGGGTTATAAGTAATCTTTGATGCGGATCCATCGATTCAGGGTCCACGAAAGATAGTCATAAACCTTCGTAGAGGTATAGAGACTAATTAAATTAAGTTATGTCGATAAGCCTTAACAACTTATCGATCTATGTGAAGGAAGATTTAGGGCATAAAACGACATCACGCTCATCTCTGGGTGCAGAAACTTAGTTCCAAGATCCCCTCCATACTACTTCAGGTGAGACTTCAATTCGCGCTCCGCGGATTATTGCCAAAAGGGCCAGTAGTGTAGGGATTTGTTTGGTGCCACTAAGTCTAAACCTGGGTCAAGACCCACTAAGCCAACAAATTGTTCTGTTCCTGGGACTAGGATCTGCATAAAGAGATGTGTGGTGTCGCATCACTAGAATCAGACCAAGAAAGAAATTAAGGAGTGGTTGGATAGAAAGATCCACGAATTCGCAGCGCAAGAAAATAGGAATCTATGCCTAATGAAGGAACAGTGGTTGGAAAAATATCTATACATATAAACACACAAGATCTTCTTTTGCACCTTCCCAATCGAACTATACTAGTGGATCGCTAAATTGGCAGATGACCAAGGAAGGTGGAGGCTTGAGGGTCCAATAGTGTGAACCCCGGAGCTAGTATGGAGGTTGGAAACCTATGAGAATAATTTCGCGTGCGCTGTCGATCACTAGATTGATTGAGTCATAGGAGGATTCGTGATAGAATTTTCAGTCGATACCTCAGTCAGCTACATCAAAGCAGAGTTACACCTTTTCAAAGGACGCAAGGTAAGTATTTGAGATATTTGAATACTTGTATTAAAATTATCTTGTGTGAAAAGAGGGTTATGCCATTACCTTGATGTTTGGGGCTACGCGAAGTGGAAAGTTCTTTAGGGATAGAGGGAGAACAGGCCCTGAATATAGCCTATTGATCGAGCCTCCTCTGATCGATGACGAGGGAGCAACAGAGGCTTCACCGCAAAGCATTGTCTGGTTAATAAGGCAAGGGTTTTTGTGAATACCTCATCCATCCACACCACCTCAACCTCCACCTCCACATCATACACCTTTGCCCACACTACCACCACGTCCGCCACCATTCAATATGTCGAATACGATGAAATTACCCATTTTCAAGGGCTTGGGAAATGAGGAACCAGACCAGTTTTGGTTTGTTGCGAAGGCCATGTGGACAACACAAAGTATTATAGATGATCATATGAAGAAATCGCAGTTGGTTATTTCCCTACAAGATTACACGTTCACATGGTACATTAAGTATTGCACTAATAACCTAGTGGTGTCATTAGCGATCACTTAGATTGTTCTGAACAAGGAATTCGATAGGCCTAAGTTTGAAACACAGTCGGTAGTGGCATTCAAGAAAATCGTGATGAGGATCAGTGAAACATCCTGGGAGATGGATCAGAGACTAAAGTACTGAATCTGCGAATCCAATATGAATCTCATAGACAGTCAACACCGCAACTAGTTTATAGCCACACTCCTGCTGTAGATTTTTCTCTACAAATCAGCTAGCTCACTGATATCATGTAGAAATTTCACCTGCAGATCCAACTGATATATGCAATGTACTAAATCATAATACTAGATCTACATCTACCATAAACTTAGTGGAAGCTTAATAAAAAATGAGAAACATCAAGCATGAACAGATACAACTGAGAATGAGAAGTAATCAACCATAACATAGAAGATATAACCAGGGGAAAGCGTCAGCCTAAAACCCCATATCTATATTATCAATCAAGTGGAAATCCTCAACAACATATTTTTAGGCTACTATACTACTAGAGTAACCCCTTATTGTTACTAGTACAACCTCCTTATTATATTGTTGTACCCATGTAGTCCCCATATTGTTACTATTGTGCCCCATAGAAGCCCACTATTGTTATTATTATGTCCTTACATTATTATTGTTATGTCGACTCTGATTATATTATGACCCCTTAGACTCCTATATATAGAAAGGAGGTATTTTCATTTGTATCATCCAAGAATTGTTCATTTTTGTAATGTAAAGGAGGTTGCCCCCTCAAAGAGGCTTATTTCTAAGGCATTCATCTATCTTTTATATCTTTTTGTGAGCTGGTTTCATAACATTTGGTATCAGAGCTTTGGATTCTAGGGTTTCGCTGCTCCAAATAGGTCATCGTGGGATTTGTGCTATAACTTTTTTTTTTCAACGTTTTAGACACTAAATGAAAAACCCATTGGGCTGAAATCATTCTGATCTGCAGGTCCAAATTTTAGAGCTTTTTGCGCTATATTTACAAAGATATGATCTGAGGAGGTTGACATTTTTGTAGACTCCCGAATTACATTCCAAACAGGTGACCTAAGGAAAATAGTCATAACTTTTGTTTTGAGCATCACATTGAAATTTTGTAACAAGTTACAGAAAGAGGACGGACTTTAGTTTCCTTTGTACATTTTTCAGATCTTAAGGTTGAAACAATGACACGTGGCACTTCCTACAATTTCGCTCTTCGGAAATGGTATATAATCAGGTCATCTTGGGAGATTGTGCATAACTCTTTCTTGGAGAATCTAAATTCGATCAGACTGGTGGCATTAGAAAGAGGACATAGAGGGCTACTACAGGACGCAATTTAGAACTGGAAGAGCTAAAATTACAGAGTTATAGTCATTTCAATATCGAGCTCCTAAAATCAAGAAAAGGTGATATGAGGAATTTTGATGGCAAGGATCTGGTAATTTGGATACTTCAGATGGAGCAATATTTTGATCTACATGGTGTACCACTGTTACAAAAGGTATGTATTGCATCTTCATATTTAGAACCAAATCAATTATTATGGTATAAAGGGCTTTGTTCTCGTAAACAACTTGTTACGTGGTCAATTTTCATGGAGGAAATGATAGCACATTATGAGGATACAAAGAGCAACACCTTCTTTAGAGAAACACCACAACAATTGGAAAGAGTAAAAGGGCTTTGTTACATAGTGGAAAGTAAAATTATGGCAATAAGGAAGACTACCCATCACAACTATAAAGATGGAAGTGTTGTTTCTCCTAGCTTTCCACAACCTACAAGGGTTACACCACAACAATTGGAAGAAAAAAGAGAGAAAGGGCTTTGCTACAATTGTGATAGAAAATGCACTAAAGGTCATAAGTGTGCTGAGAAGAAATTATCTTACATAGAGTATGAAGAGGAGGAAGAAAAGGATCAAGAAACATCAAAAGAAGAGGATATATGCCAGGACCCTATTATCAAGAAATCTAGTGTCCACTCGGAGCTGCTAGTCCCACTAAGACTGGTAGCTATCTTAGAAACAAACAAACTAAAACTACTTTCGTTTTCCTTTATGAGAAGTAGATAATAGTGGAATGAAGGACACCAACCTCAGTCTCATGCTTGGTTCCTTGCTCGATTCCTCTCCCTTCCGACAGATCCTTTCCGCTTCTCCTTCGTCTACCTAGCTTCAAAGAGCACCTGTGGAATCAAAGCAACATAATACTATCGAAGAACAGATATCTACAATAATAAACAATATAGGACCAGATGTATATTGACCACACAAATGCATATATCATCAAACATACAGGAATGTGGAGGAAAACTTGAATAGCTTTATTAATATCAAGAATAGCAAAGAGGATTACAACCAATTATTCTGACCCAGCGTCATCCTCCATCATGATAGCCGTTCTTGCACCTCATGAAAGCTTAGATCACCCAACACTATGATATTCCAACAAGAAACCAACAACACTTCCTTACAAGATACAAAATTCCATCCTTGGATCTCTGGGATGAGGGATCCATATATAGATGATTGCATGGGGTTGAGTCAGCTTCTAGCTTTTTGATTAGTGTCTTCTCTCTGATAGTTCATGATTCCACTTGGAGATTTCTTTGATCTCTTACTCATCCCTGGGTGAATTTAGAGAGAAAAGTGTCCTAGGGAAGTTTTTGGAAGATTCCAATATCATCCACTTAGCAAACTGCCTCTGCCATTTGTTTACTCTCGTCCATCACACCCTATAGAAGGACTTTTTAGTATGCATCGCACCCCCTGTGTGTATTTGGTGCGATGCATCTCACCCTCAACACTGAGCAATCAGTATGGTCCAGTTTTGACCATTTCTGAGTAGTTTTTCATGGAGAACTTCTGGGAGATGATGTAACCAGCTGAACTTGTTCCTTTAGAGTATGAAACAACACTTTTAGGGACTTAGGAGCCCTTGTTTTATGGACATATATGATTGGGGTTGCAGTGCCCAAAAATGTCTATAACAGTTGCCCCCTAAAGCATGAGGTCGTTAATCTTTTGATGTCAGGTGAAATGCTTTATCATGAGGATCCGAAGTTTTTTCGAGCTGGAAGGCGACCTGTAATAAGATACAATACAATACATTATTTCCATAATATTTTCATGATATAGCTGAGGCAGGCATTCCCATGCTCAGATTTATAAATTCAGTTACTTGTACATAAGACAGACAACCGTCTGTGTGTCAGACTGATGATTCTGATAGAGCCATCATCCTTTGATTTGGATGATCATCATGTAGTAATGATGTAAAGTTGATGTCTTTATTTTTCATGAATATATCGCAGCCCAGATGGATGAAACTAGATCCGGGGTCTTCAAACTCATCCAATCTTCACTCGGAGTACAAGTCGATCCATGTGAAAGATGTTTTGGAGTCGAACATGGAAAGACATCGCCTGATTACCAGCTAATGATGTAAGTTGTTAACAAGCGTGAGAGGAATCACCGATAATGATGATGACACTCAAGGTACTACAGTACAATTTGCATGGTGTAAAAAAGGACTTGGTGTTGAACACCACACAAAATCTTTCGGTCGAAGGCCATTGATGTAAACCTGTCGCAGGAAGTGAGAAACTTGTCATTGATGCATGCAAGCTTCAAAGTACTGAAAGGGTTGTTCCTAAGTCGACTTCTCGGATAATGAGCTGATGTCGACAAGAAGTGACCCACCATAGGAAGGCCTTAATGAATCCCACATCTATGACATGAAATGGAGAAAATGATTTTTGGAGGTGAAAACGATCTGATGATACAGGGTTCAGGGTGGCGGTCATGAAAGAATGGAGCGTGAATGTATTGTAGCTGATGAGACACAGGTGAATTCTCTGAGCGACTTATCTTGAACAAACCAGTGACACTGACATGGATTGGTAGCATTAACCCCAAATATGGATGGTGTGATGGACCAATGATGATATGATCGGTGAATGGAATAAACCAACCCGACTCGGATGTGGAGTGAAAGTGTCATGTTCAAGAGCGACTTGCTACCAATAAAGTTTCTTCAAGTTTTCTTCCCAATTTTTCCCCAGTCATTGTTGACCAGTACATCTTTATTTTTATCAAGTTTGAGGAGGATAACATATTCTTGTTCTATAATTTTCCCTTCGGGAAAACCCGTCGCTATGTTTTAACGAGCCCAGTGAGAGGGAAACTCGTTCTTGTCTATATGGACAAGTTTGTCGTTATTTGGTTTCTACGAGTTTAACGACAAAGATAAGTCGGTCCTTTTCAATTTTAGAGAGTCTGAAATGGATGTAAAGGAAACTCCAATAATCATTTGTCGTCATATAATCCCTTAAGTCTGAAAAAGTATAAAATAATACAAAAGGGATGAATTTTCGGTAATTTTAACGAGCCGAACAAAAAAAGCGCTCAATCTTTTTGTGTAATAATCCCTCAGGTACAGAAAGATTAAAATCTAGACGAGGGATAGCACTCCCAGTAGCTTTAACGAGTTGGAGAGGCCAATTGCTCGGCAATCTTTTCATATTTTACGAGTCAGATGAAAAGAGCTTAAAGGAGACTAGTTTTTTGAGGAACGAGTGATAATATCAGGTAGCAGCTGATTCCAGGTAAGGTTTGGAATTTTCCAATCACAACAGTGTCCCAAGGATGGCTAACAAGATCACTTGTCGCAGATGTTCCTCAAAAAGGATAAACAATCAAATGGAGGCATATGATCGTCCAAAAACATAGTGGAGGTGATGATGAGAACACGACCAAGTCTCAAAAGTTGATGATAATGCATTCAAAATGGTTATTTATCAGAGATTGGTTCATTTTCTTAATGAGCTTAAACTCTGGTGGAACATTTGCTCATTGCTAAGTTTAATTTTTAACGAGCTTGAACTTCGCATAAAAACTACTCATGGCAGGTTTATTTTTTAATGAGCTTGAACCTTGTGGTAACACTGCTCATGGCGGGTTTATTTTTTAACGAGCTTGAACCCCACGGTAACACTGCTCGTGATAAGTTTGCATGCCCCCAGCATAATAATGCAAATCGAGGTGCATGCCCCCCAAGCTTCATTGCATTCAACGCAGTGGTTGGAATGAAGGTTTACCTCTGAGATCTTTAAAAGACTCGATTTGGATTTTACGAGATCGTAATCAAAGACTCGATTTGGAAAGGGATTTGTTTCATTTTTTAATGAGGTTGACACAGGAAAAGAACTATCCTTAGAATCCACCATATTTATAGTATTCGATAGAAAATAAAAAACTGAAGGATGATTAAGGTTGCCGGAATAGTCTTCGTGGTAATCCGGAAGATGGGAATAATGGTGGTAATCTTCCTATGGTGCCTCTCCTATCATCTTTGACTAAATGATTCCTTCGTCTGTAGAATGTACTTGTGAGCAAGGATCTAAAGAGGTGCCATATTCCTTAGACCTATCTATCCAAACACTTGATGAGCATTGATTTGGGTTTGCCCTCCAGGCCAAGAAAATTGATTGCTACAATATTTCTAAAATGGTAATGATCCATGCTGTCAAAATGATCAGGAATCTTATAAATCTAGAAGATATCATATTGCAGGTTCCCACTGTGGCCACTTCTGCCAAATTTTTTGGAGGCGGTAGGGAAAAAGTACCCATCAATGTAGGGTCTTTTAGTAGGCCTACTCCGATATTTTGAAGCACCTGAGAGCTTCCGTGGATCATCAGAATGCTTCTCGTAACTTGTGAACTGTTGGGGAGAAGTGTTTGTTGGTTGACGATTGTAATTCCTCCTTGGAAGGGAAATGAAATATTCCTAAAGTAGGTCAACACAACGGCAGCCATAGCATATATCAAGGGCCTTCCCAATAGGATGTTGTAATCGAGGGTTCCGTCGATAACTTCAACATCAATTTCTACTGTTTTCCCCCCCAGTTCGACTTGCAAGTTACTTAAAATCCCGTATGGGGTGTATGTTCATCCATCAAATGCTTTTAATGTTGTCGAAGATCGCGACAAGGGTGGAGATCCTAAATTTTTCCAGCAACTCATCGACATAATACATGTAGATGCCCCGTCATAATAATTGTTCGATGAACAGTTTTGTTCAGGGCTTTCACTTGAATAAGGAAAGCTAGTTGAGCTGGTAACTGAGGGTCATATCCTTTGTGATTAAAGGACACAAGATTGGAATCTGTTGGGTCAATCCCACTTATCGTTGATAATAAATCTTGCTTTTGAGAGGGGCAATTTTGCAGTACCTTAAGTGTCGACATAGCCGATGGCGATTGGGCCAGATCCTCCACTATATTATAATGTTGTGCTGCTTTGGCACGAGGATTAAATGTTGATTTGTGTACTACTCCCTTTGGCAGCTTTATCGTTAATTCAGGAATGATGGGTGGCACAACTTCGGTCGAAGTTGTTGTCGAACTATTGGGTTGATCATTGGCCTTGTTGTCCGACAGATGTGGATTCCCGTAATCTTTATTCCTTGTCGATATCAAAGCATCATTTTGCTGCTTTGAAACCGACAACATTAGCACTTGGGATAGGGAAGCATTGTCACTAGCAACCAGATTTGTTCCTGGATTTGGAAATGGATCAGTCAATACTGCCGAGGTTTTTGAATTCTTGAAGAATTTTCTAAGCTCAGCTTTATATGGACACTCTCTTGTCCAATGATCCTCATCACATATTAGGCATGGACGATTTGGTTTCCTATCTCCAGAAGGGTTTGCAGAAGATTTTTCAGGGGACGACTCCTCCTATTTTTCTTCCTCCCTTTCTTTTTCCTCTTGCCTCCTGGTTGCTTGGTTTCTTTGCCTTTGTCAATCGATATGGCATTTACTTCCAAGGCGAGAAGTTCTTCATTCGCATTTTAACCTGAAACCGTACGGGCCTTTTTCGACTTAGCCTTTACGGTTTTTGTGCTGGTCGTTCCTATCACGCCGTCCCCAGCATGAGAGTCTTTGTTTGATTTAGGAGAAGGAGGAATGGAAAATTCCAGTCTAGGAGCATCAGGGATTTATCGTAGAGCATGCTAGACTAAGTATAGATCAAGTCTAGATATTGTGCATGAGCAATTACTTGCTCTTCAGTGACGACTCCTCCCTTTGCCACATCTTCCGTAATAGAAGGTAACAATGACTTAATAAACCATTCTGCCAATAGCTGATCAGGAACATATGTTTTTACCATCCTACGACGACGTCGCCACTCATGAATATGATCGGATATGTGATTAGCCGTCGTTTGCTTGAAATTGGTAAGAAGCTCTATTCCCATTTTGTACCTTATGGGTAATTGAAAATAGGTTAAAAAGGTTGTGGCTAGGGTATTGAAGTTATCAAATGAAGCTCTAGGAAATTCAATATACCATTTTACTACCGGAAAAGTTAACGTTCGCTGGAAAAGGTGAAGCCTGATAGAATCATCATTTAGAGTGTTAGATGAACACCATAGGTGAAAGGTCATCACATGATTCGACGGATCTTCACTCTGATTTCCATTAAATTTAGGAATATCTGACGAAAGTTTATGAGGAATCGCTAGCCACCAAGGCGCGTAGGTGATTGGATCGTTTGTTAGCCGGTTTAGATCTGGTAACTCTAAAGTTTCCACAAAGGGAAACTGCTGATTCAGGTTCGGCGAAGCATACCCAAGATAAGATGGGATTGCCTGAGCAGTGGGTCTCTGCATACCAACATAGTGCATTTGATGCTAATAACTTTGGTAAGGTTGATGGGCATAACCATTATGAAATGGTTGATGTTGACCATTTTGAATATACGCCTGCCCATTACTTGCAAAGACTTGGTGCTCAGATCCTTGGTAAACTTGTTGGAATTGTGGTTGTTGATATTGCACCATCCATGGTTGTGAGACCATGTGCTGTTGTCCAATATTGGTTGTTTCATCGAGATGAGGGGTAATGGTAACCGTTTGAGCCTGGGTCACTCCAATCAAGGAGCCACTAATCGATGATTGTGGTGGCGTCGCAGGGACAAGGGGCTATTGGATTGCGACCTAAGAGACTTGAGGTTGGCATACAACAGGTAACGCTTGTACTTGTGACACCGTCAAAATAGCTGGTGTAGTGGGGATATTTGACATAGGCAAATGATGTTGCATTGAGTATACAACTCTTGGTTCTTGAGGCAATATTGGCATCCAACCACTGGATGTAATTCTAGCATAACCTGAATTCTGTTGTGAACTCTCGTATGTTTGACCTCCCGGAGGTGACAATGAAAGGGCATATTGCCCCCCATATGGCAGTAATCTGGTGCTTAAGGGAATTATTTTCCTTTGACGACCAAACTGCCTAAATTGACATTGCAAAGGATCAATTTGCTGAGACTCAACAGAGAAGATTCCAGATATTATTCCAGATGAACAAACGGGAATAGAACATACTGTCGAAATAGCCCTTGGATGGATTCCATCCAACGATTGAGTGTTAGTTGCGACAGATGGTACACTGACAAACATTGTTGGAGTGGAAGCAGGAAGTTCTGTTGTTTCTGTGTCAGATGACACAGTCCTAGATGTCGATGGTTGTTCAGACATATCTAGTCTATCCAAAATATTTCCTAGCGATTCTACAGGAACTTCTGATAATGGTAGATTAATTTCTGACAAAGAAGGATATAGGGTGATCCCAACTCCAAAATGCGATGGAGTACTAGATGGGGGATCCTCCTCAATCTCTTATATAGAAATCAAACCAGGTGGAAGAGGTATACCGTCAGGTCTGTAAAATATTTCCAGTGCCGAATAAGGTATCGATTCTACAGCGACTGATGTTTGGGGAACAACACCTTCCGAATAAGCTATAGATTGAGCCACTTAGGGTATACTAGGATCAGTTCTACTGACCTATAGATGCTGCAGAACTTCTTCTGTAAAGGTAGGGGTACCAGAGATGTTTGGAGTAACCGGAGTCTCTGAGGGTGTTGAAACACTTGTTCCAACCCGACCAGGGGACTTTGAGCCGGTTAAACGAGTTCGCTTTGTCCGGAATAGTTTTGATTCTAGAGAAAAAGACGGTTGACTCGTAAGTTTCCGCGAACAACGGGGTTTTAATTGACTTTCCTCCACGATTGCGGATTACTCGATCAACTAAAAATAAAAGGGAAAAATGTTTCCGAATTAAATGAATTTTAGATTCTTTGACACAACTTGTTTTTTCAATTTTTAAGAGTCGAGAAAAAATAAAATATGACTCTAGTCGCCTTCGATTTTTAATGAGCCTGAAGTGACAAGTGCTAAGATGGACCTTTTCCTTGAAGGAGTCTGAAAAGGAATGAAAGAGACTCCTCTGGAAATCTAGACAGAGGGATTACCAAACCAAATGTAAAACTGCAGAATACTTTTTACGATACGGCAATCAATCTTCCCGAATGATGTGTTCAGTGCATTGCGATAGATAGGGCGGTAGACACGGCTTCCTATGGATAAAGGATATAGCCTATTGTGGTCACCTAATATATAATCGACGGTACATGGGAGCACAAGTCCGTACTATCACTTTTCGTCTGAAAGAGGAGGAATCACCCAACCAACAGCGAAAGTGACAGTTACAAGGATTTACGACGTCGGAATACGTCTCTAGCCTAGACTTCTAGATGTTGTGTGTTAGGTTCCAAAGCGTTTTTACATTCATTGAATTTATTTTACAGTTGATATTTCTTAAGAAATTTTCCTTTCAGGTTCAATGTGTGATGTAGATATAATTCCTAAAATGCAATCTAAGATGATAAACAATCATTTAATCTTCTTTTTGCAATGAAAATCCTAGATACTAAAGAAAGAGAGATGATATTCTTTCAACATAGAGCAGAGAGCACACACTAGATGCACTGTCCTAAATCAAACCAACAAGGAGTCTAAATGCAAATGCACATGCATGTATTTGTTTTCAGCTTTCTTAATATGTGAATGACAAGAAGAATACCATGTACAAATCTGAGTTATCTTTTCAAAGCGACAGTACAAACAAATTTCTCTAGAAAAACGAAAGGAAGATAATGACGACACTTTGCTATTTTGAACTGAAAACTACTTTAGACACTTGAAAAACTACTAATTCAAATCAAATACAAGAGTAACTGTATAATCAACAATCAAGAACAATAGAATTCTTTTCTTTGACTGAAAATCACACTTGCGACACTTTCAAATCAAAAGACGATTGTTTGATTATGCTACTTATTTGTAAAAGAGAACTGAAAATGGCGCACAATACATAAAAACATTCACAGTTCTTTGCACAATGGAAGCGGAATGATGGAAACGAAGGGAGTTTCCACAGTGGTATACTGATCATAGACAGCAAAACTCTTGAATAAATCTGGAAGAGAGTGAACACAGAAACGAAAATCTGAAGACAGAAGAGGTCTTGTCTGATCAGCGCACCTGCAACACAGGGAAAGTGCGATGCATCGCACCTACTGCACACGGGAGGTGTGATGCATCCAGATTCCCAAGAGGAGAAGGTACGATGGTCTAGGGACGAGACTTCAACTGGGTTCCGGGTCACAGTTTGCAACTCAGTTTAGGGATTTACGTCGAGCAAGTGATGTACAGTAAATAGAAATCACAGGGGCTGATCTAATCAGGTTACTAGAGCCACCACTAGGGCAATTAGAAGGTTTGAAAATCGATTGTTCAGTTTATAAACAAAACCCAAAGATAGATTGAAGCAGCATTAATCTACTTTGCACTTGCATAGCAAATGCAGCTCGAAGGCTAGCTGGCTTGACTTCAGGCTCCGTCTGTAAGTTTATAAAACAAACAAATATAGACAAGCAAATAGAGTCGCAATTTTGTTATCGGGAAATCTAGTGTCCACTCAGAGCTGCTAGTCCCACTAAGACTGGTAGCTATCTTAGAAACAAACAAACTAAAACTACTTTCGTTTTCCTTTATGAGAAGTAGATAAGAGTGGAATGAAGGACACCAACCTCAGTCTTGCGCTTGGTTCCTTGCTTGATTCCTCTCCCTTCTGACAGATCCTTGCCACTTCTCCTTCGTCTACCTAGCTTCAAAGAGCACATGTGGAATCAAAGTAGCATAATACTATCGAAGAACAAAGATCTACAATCATAAACAATATAGGACCAGATGTATATTGACCACACAAATTCATATATCATCAAACATACAGGAATGTGGAGGAAAACTTGAATAGCTTTATTAATATCAAGAATAGCAAAGAGGATTACAACCAATTGTTCTGACCCAGCGTCATCCTCCAGCATGAAAGCCTTTATTTCACCTCATGAAAAGCTTAGATCACCCAACACTATGATATTCCAACAAGAAACCAACAGCACTTCCTTACAAGATACAAAATTCCAGCCTTGGATCTCTGGGATGAGGGATCCATATATAGATGATTACATGGGGGTGAGTCAGCTTTTGGGTTTTTGATTAGTTTCTTCTCTCTGATAGTTCTTGATTCCACTTGGAGATTTCTTTGATCTCTTACTCATCCCTGGGCGAATTCAAAGAGACAAGTGTCCTGGGGAAGTTTCTAGAAGATTCCAAGATCATCCACTTAGCAAACTTCCTCCACCATTTGTCTACTCTCGTCCATACCACCCTATAGAAGGACTTTTCAGTATGCATCGCACCCCCCATGTGTAGTAGGTGCGATGAATCTCACCCTCAGCACTTAGCAATCACTATGGTCCAGTTTTTACCATTTCTGAGTAGTTTTTCATGGAGAACTTATGGGAGATGATGTAATCAGCTGACCTTGTTCCTTTAGGGTATGAAACAACACTTTTAGGGACTTAGGAGCCCTTGGTTTATGGACATATATGAATGGGGTTGCAGTGCCCAAAAATGTCTATAACAGACCCAACCCCAGAGAAAGAAGAAATGAATTAGACTATATCTTGTAAAGCATTGTCAAGAATTACCACTCCTAAAACTCTCAATATAGAAGAACATATCAAGAAGAAAAAGGTGCAAGAAGTCAAATATCACATCGAGAAAGAAGAAATGAATCCAACCATATCTTGTAATTCATTAGTCGGAATTACCACTCCTCAAACTATTAAGATAGAAGGACATATCAAGAAGAAAAATGTTCAAGAAGTGAAAGATCACATTGAGCATCAAGAAATGAATCTAACCATATCTTGTAAAGGCCTGGAATAAATTACCACTCCTCAAACTCTAAAGATAGAAGGACATATCAAGAAGAAAAAGGTTAAAGCAGTGAAATATTACATCGAGCATCAACAACAAGTTCTCCAACTTTTAAAGGATAATGCCACTTTGGTGCAAAATTGAATGAAACAACAGGGAGATCAACATCGTAGTGAAAATTTTTTTGATGCAGGTGATTGGGTATTTTTACTGCTACATCTCAAGCAAGCTATTTATGAGAAGGAAATGTTGGCAATACTACATGCACTTAAGAAATGGCGACCTTACCGAATGGGAATATACTTCAAGGTAAAAATGGACCATGATAGTCTTCAATACATTTTAGAACAACTATTATCCTTAGAAGAATAGAAAAAATGTGTTACAAATATGTTGGGTTATGACTTTGACATCATCTATAGAAAATGGAAGCAAAATTTTGCTGCAAATGCACTCTCAAGGAAGGATGAGGATTTGGAAGCATTGTTTTGTGCTATTTCTATTATCCAACCAGATTGGATAAACGAAGCAAGGGATGAATGGAAGAAGGACGAAGAAGTATGGCCACTTATTCAAAAGTTGCAAAAGATCCCAATTCGAACAATATTGCCAGAAATTGAAGAGGAAGGAAAAATCATATTGGAACCTGGAGCAGTCATAGAAACAAGAACCCGACAGCTATGAAATCGATCAGTTTCTGAGTATCTCATCAAGTGGAAGAGCTTACCCGCTAAATATTCCACATGGGAGGACAAGAATTTTATACAAAAGCATCAAGAACTACTCAAGCATTGAGGACAACACCTTTTGAAGGAGAGGGGCATGTTAGGCCCCTATACTACTAGTGTAACCCCTTATTGTTATTAGTACAACCCCCTTATTATATTGATGTACCCATGTAGTGCCCATATGGTTACTATTGTGCCCCATAAAAGCCCACTATTGTTATTATTGTGCCCTTACATTATTATTATTATGTCGGATCTGATTATATTATGACCCCTTAGACTCCTATATATAGAAAGTAGGTCTTTTCATTTGTATCATCGAAGAATTATTCATTTCTGTAATTTATAGGACATTTCCCCCTCGAAGAGGCTGAATTCTAAGGCATTGATCTTTCTTTTCTATCGTTTTGTGAGATTGTTTCATAACACATACAAAAAGAATCAGCTCAAAAGCTATCCTTCTCTCTCTGTACTCTAATGATGTAGCTCATGGACTACCTAGGCCTGTATATATAGGCTGCACAAGTCGTCCAAGCTCCTATTTCCTTGTGCAATTTTGATTGGGGTCCAATGTCATAACATGTGTGAATTGGCCACATCATACCTGATGTAAGCTCACGTCCAACTACACAATCCATAAGAAAAAATATTCCTTCTGCATGCAAGGAATATTCACAAGGAATATCCTAGCAACTGATAGTACACTATCCCTCCATCTAATCTCAATTGGGTCTCTGTCTAAACTGACATGCATGAGTTATCCATGAGTGAATCTTTAGTTATCTAAAAATACCAGTTGTTACATGCATGAAAGTATTAACAAACTGAATCTCATTAATTTAACAACTTGTTGAATTAATATAACTGGACTTGACTCAATTAACTGAGCCAACTAATTACATCTCATCCTCATCCTTTAACTAATGGTTAAATCCCTCAATCAAAGGAGAAACTGTTGCATGTCCTCACATAGACTTCAAGTTCATAATTCCTTAACTAATTAACTCAAACTGAATTACTTAATTAATTTACAAACTGCTGTTAATATCAAATTTGAATTTTACTTCCTATTTCTAGTCTAGGGATTGACTAAAATAGGAATCCACACTGAACTGCTAAAAATAGAACTTCTATTTTTAGCACTTCCATTTTTCATTCCTTATTGTCCAATCCAACACTGATACTCAAACTTCTATTTATAGCAGTGCTACATTTAGCATTTCTTGTTGCCATTTTCAGCACTCCCTCTCAACAAGAAAGGCTTCCTCTCTAACCTAATCCTGTACCTTCAGAATGTTCTGCGTGTAACACTTCTACCAAGTGTGGTTGCTCCAACAACTCCCAGAACAAAAAAACTCCCAACTGACCTCTCTGTTGGGCTAGAAACATACTCGGATGTTGAAGCTCTACCTGCTAATGACAAGTACTCCCTCTCTGACCTCTGCACTACTGCAACATCTCCATCCATCTCACACCATTGTACACCTCTCTGTGCTACCCTGCACTTTGCAACACACTTGTGCCTCTCACATTGCTGCAGCCTGCTAGCTCTACACTATCCTGGGATTCCCTGCACTGTAGCTCTCTCTGTCCCTCCATCTGCATCTGTCTCTACCCAATCAGTTAGTTTTGCTACTCCTCATTGGGAATCCAGTAGCAAAGTTGAATCAAAGAGGTTGGGTACCTCAAGGATCCTTCCCCTCTTTCTTAGGACGATCACTCCACATCGCCACACCTCCTACTTGGAGGTATGGCTGCATGTGATCCCTCAGCCCACCTAGCTCGAAGTTTCCCCCTACTAGAGGTC
The DNA here is from genome assembly GCA_031772625.1 of Pinus tabuliformis. Lineage (NCBI taxonomy): Eukaryota > Viridiplantae > Streptophyta > Pinopsida > Pinales > Pinaceae > Pinus > Pinus tabuliformis. The sequence continues at coordinate 1,000,043,228 of CM062813.1, read as the reverse complement.
TCTGCATGAGTAGATGTCTCTACTCGATCTCCTCTTAGATTCTCTAGTTGTGGCTGCTCCACAACCTCCTGAAGCTACTGTAGCAATCGTGGCTCCTCCATAATCGTATGAGACTTCTTCTAGTGTTGCATGTTGAGAGGTAATATACTCTACCTCTCAACCACCAAGTCTCCATCAGTTACCTTGCTGCTCAAGGCTTTGAATGCTTCTTGAACCTCCAGAGCATATAGATTCTTGACCCATGAACCAATCTGCTTTACCTGTCATGATGTGTCTTCCCTTACTGAAGACTACATCATAGCCTCTGTCTTCCAGCATCACGATCGACACCAAGTTTCTCTTCAGTCCTGGTACATACTTGACATCATTTAAGGTGAGGTGAGCTCCATGCTCCCTTTGAAATTGAATAATCGTGCCTACACCTGGGAAACTATACTTTTCATCATTACCCATCTCTATGAGTATCTGGAGATCTTTCTCCTCTAAAGTATTGAACAAACTCTTGTTGCTGGTCATGTGGAAGGAAGCTCCATTGTCAAGAAACCAACCGCTTTCCCACCATGGATGAAACCATGCATGTGAAGAGTGTGAAATCCAACTCGAAGTGCCTCACCTTCAGATCCTTCCCCGGATCCCTTCTTGGATTTCCTCAGTGGACAATTTATAACAAAATGGCCCACCTCATGACAATGAAAGCATTACACTTTTGATTTGTCAAACTTCTTCCCACCATGGGAAGAACTGGACTCAGAAAGAGAAACCTTCTCCTTCCCCTTCTTCGCCTTACTTGCTAAGGCACGGTTCTCTTCATCCTCCATGGATGAAGAACCGTCTTTGGTGCTTCTTCTTATCTCCTCCTCATCAAAGCCAACCAAAGTTGTTCCAAATCTAGTAGTTTCTCTCTTCCATTAACCAATTCCTGGTAGCTATGCCAGCTCTTAGGAAGATCGAGGAGTGCAAGACTCACCATGTCATCATCAGAGGTCATGATCCCTACACTTCCAAGCTCATCCCTACATGAGGTGAGCTTGTTCAAATACATAGAGATTGTGTCACCCTTTTCACACTTCATCTTTCGAAGTTTGTCCTTCAGTGCTAGCTTCCTTTGTTCACTACTATTCTGATAAAGATCTTTCAATGTTTTCCACATCGAAAACAGAGTCTCCTTCCCATGGAGGCTTGAGACAATGTGATCTCGAACTCCCTCCAGGAGGATTCTCCTAGCTCTAGCTACACACTTCTTCCATTCTACCAATTGAGTAGCATCAACCAGCTTCTGGACTTCTTGATCAATGAATTCCTTTAGACCATTATCTTCTAATACTACCTCCATGCGATCCTTCGAGGCTATATAATTCGAACTGCCATCAAGGGCATATTCGAGTCTCAAACCATAGAACGCCATCGGTGAAATAGATGTGATAAGAACTCAATTCAATATTTAGAAACCACAAACTTCAACTTCTCCCTTCTTGTATACTATTCTTCTTTGATCACCTATGCTCTGATACCATGTAGAATTTTCTCTACAAATCAGATAGTTCACTGATATCATGTAGAAATTTCACCTATAGATCCAACTACTATATGCAATGTATTAAGGAAAACCTGTTGTAACCTCAGGTCCAACTACGCAATCCATAAGGAAAAATATTCCTTCTGCATGCAAGGAATTTTCACAAGGAATATCCTAGCAACTGATAGTACATTGTCCCTCCATCTAATCTCAACTGGGTCTCTGTCTGAACTGACATGCATGAGTTATCTGTGAGTGAATCTTCAGTTATCTGAAAATACCAGTTGTTACATGCATGCAAGCATTAACAAACTGAATCTCATTAATTTAACAACTTGTTAAATTAATCTAACTGGACTTGACTCAGTTAACTAAGCCAACTAATTACAACTCATCCTCATCCTTTAACTGATGGTTAAATCCCTCAATCAAAGGAGAAACTATTGCATGTCCTCACATAGACTTCAAGTTCATAATTTCTGAACTAATTAACTCAAATGGAATTAATTAATTAATTTACAAACTTCTGTTAATATCAAATTCGAATTTTACTTCCTATTTCTAGTCCAGGGACTGACTAAAATAGGAATCGACACTGAACTGCTAAAAATAGAATTTCTGTTTTTAGCACTCCCATTTTTCATTCCCTGTTGCCAAATCCAACACTGATACTCAAATTGCTATTTATAGTAGTGTTATTTTTAGCACTTCCATTTTAGCATTTCTTGTTGCCACTTTCAACACCTGCCTCACTTTAGGATTGCTCTGTCACAACAAAATATAGGAACACAAGTGGAAGCACTGGAGATCGCAATGAGATTACATGAGACACCTATCCAGGACGCGACATTGGGAGTTCAACAAATTCATGCTAAGTTGCAAAACCTCTGCTTGGAGTTTCCAAACTTGAAGAAGGAAAAATTGGCTCGGCTGAAAGTGCGTGAAGAGGTTTGGTGCCTCAAGTGTAAAGCCAGGGGAATGATAAGGATCACTGCCCTATTTTCAGAAATTGTATGGTAGGAGGAGTGCCAATTCCCCTGAGGCAGCAAGCTCAAGCTGGAGCAAGTACAGGGCCTACGGTGTGGTGTTCTATATGTCAAGTAGCAGGAAAACATATAACAGACAATTTCCACTACTGCAAAAATTTGTACAGACGTTGCAACAGTTATTATGCAACTTTTGTAAATCAGTAGGCCATGATGAGTGTAATTGTTGTAGCTATGAATTAATGATGGAAAGAATGCTCATGTATTGGATGCAAATAGAAACTTGGCCTTTGGATCAAGGTGATGGAGGAGTGCACGGAGGATATCAGGGTGGCGGACAAGGCCGAGGAGGAGGAGGAGGACCTGAGAGAGTTCGAGGGAAAGTTATTTTCTATAATTACGGAGTGCCAGGACACTACGTGCGAGAGTGTATGATCCAGACATGCCCATCATGCCTGTATTGTACTTAGTTTGACCACACAATAGAAGAATTCCCTATATTGATAGCCAAAATGCGGGAGAAGAAGGCACAGCCTTAGCAACCTACCCAAAACCTACAGATGATGAGGGTAGAACCTCGTAAAGAGGATTCCAATGTCAATATCATGTTGTGAAGTGGTATGAAAACTAGTGATGATAAGGGAAAACAGTCTTAAGAAGGTGGATGGGTCTGCAAGGCTCCAAAAAAAGAAGCTGTGTTTGATCTAGAGCGTGCAAAGGAAACGTTCATGCATGGAAGCAATGAAAAGATTCGCTGAAGCCTCTATCTCAGGAAGTCAGGATAGGCTATCTGAAGAATTTGACCCCTCCATGCTTACTACTTTCTTGGAGACTTGCATGAAATTTCTATGCGACAACAGCGCTGTGAAAGGATTATAGGTGTTGATAAAAAAATGTGTTGGTAGGGATAATGCTTATGATGTCCACCGCACGGTTAGAAAGATTGGTAGAAATAAGATGAGAACAAGACGCAAGATGAATCCCACCACGCAAATAGGAGAATACGATGTGGATCAAGTTATTTTGGATCTAGGGTTGGATGTGAATGTTTTTCCTAAACAAACTTGGGAAAACATGGGGGGGCCTATGTTGAGTGGTCTCTGATTCAATCAAGAATGGAAAATCAACAAAATATTATCCTTATGGGGAGATTGCATGGACTAACTATAGATATAGAAAGTGCGAGTGCATTGGCTGACTTTGAACTAATACAAATTGTTGATGATAGCAATCCATATCCCACGCTCCTTGGAATTGATTGGGCTATCGACATGAATGGGGTGATCAATTTGAGGAAGTGAACAATGTCGTTTGAAAGAAAAATGCTCCGCATGGTAGTACCATTGGACCTTGCAGAAGGATTGCATTATACTGAACCAGTCCATGACTATGAGGAAAGTTACGATGATTTGGACTAGATCTATAAGATAAAAACGTGAGACCAAGATTGGTTTAATCCGACAGCCGATGGAAGAATTGCATGGGACCACGAAAGCTCCTGTACATTTGATTCGAATGAAAAATTGGAACACTAGAAGAATAGGTTACATGAAGTATCTACGCTACAATGTAATATGATGACTAAATCATTGCACTGCGTATCATCTGAGGTAAGAATTTTTCCTTATTATGATGGTCTAACTGATGTAGATAAATTTCGGGATGCATTGAAAGGGAAGTGCCTAAGAAGCATCACTTCTAAGCATTGGATTTGGCACTACGCGCTAGGCCTACACGGTGATGGGTAGGGAAACTTTTAGCGGCTAATATTCGCAAGTGGGCTAATTTTCCAAGCTTTTTCCAAAAAAAAGATTCTTTAATTTCCATTTTTTCTAAATGTTATTCGCCTAAATTTTATAGTATAAAATTATTTTACCTTAAAAATTACCAACATTTATATAAAAAATATATAAAATTAATGGAAATTTGAATACTTTTACAAAAACATTTCCAAACATTTTAAAACTTGCATATTATGTATTAATGAGATTCGCCAAGGTTTCTAAACTTCAAAATAAATTTCCTTCATTAAAATTTTCCATGGTGGTGGGGTACGCATAAATACAGTTTTGAAGAATGGCGCGACTATACGAATATGATGAGTGAAGGCGATCACGCCATCCACCGTTGTCCCTTCTTAGACGAGGCAAAAAGAGTTCTGGAAGATCACCCGATTTTACGAGCGCATCTCCCTCCTGGATATCAAAGACTCCTGCCAAGTCCTTCACTAGTTGAGAACCCGGCTGACCCGCCCAAGTGGTCAGCCGAAGCACCTGTCATTGAAGATGAACCATTTGAATCCATACCTGACGAAAGTTTAAAGGTTGAAATGGCAGTTGACCCAGTTTTGCCTTCAGAGGATCTATCTTTGAATGACACCATCACAGAGGAGAATCAAGACGACACCATCCAGATTCTCTTCATCAGCACTGACTCTGATGATCAAGGAGGCAATGCCACCATTCCTTTATCGCAGGAAGGAAGTTCTTCAGAGCGATATCCGACCGTATATTCGGTCCCACCACCAAGCAACCTAGTTGTGTCCTTGGACTGGAACCAACTAGGCAGACCCCGGTTGCCAGCCAGTATACCATTCAGAATTATTTGTCAAATATACAGAATGGTAATGGCTGGCACTATCATTGATGAGGGGGTATCTGTGAGTATCCTTTCCTCTATTGCTTGGAAAGCGCTTGGTTCGCCAGTGCTTTTGCCTGAGATGAGAAGTCTATCAGGTTTTGATAAAGGAACCAGTCGACCTTTAGGGATCCTCCCCAATGTGCCTATAACATTGAAAGGGAAGACCGTTCAAATGAACGTGATGGTCGTTCAAGGACCCTTGGATTATAACCTACTCCTTGGACGAGACTATATATATTGCATGGGAGTTATAGTCTCCTCACTCTTTAGAGTAATGTGTTTTCTGCATGGAGGAAGAGTGGTCAAGCTCGTGGACCAACTTTCATTTCCCGGATCACGCATCGCAAATAGTCATGATCCATCCCTAGATGGTCTATTCACGCATGAAGTGTCTCAACTCACGATCTGTCCTCCTGATGAGCGCGAGTAATCCGGGAGGATATGACCGGAACCCAGGGGGCATGCGTCCTGGCCTGCTTCGGCAAGAAAACTTTGGGTATAGGGTAGGTTTCCGCAGGAGAATATGACTAGTCCGTACCCCGTCCGTGGATGGAAGAGGGGTTGTTCCAAAATAGGATTCTTTTGTCAAATTTACGTGTTTGGCGCCAGAGTCATTCACCCTTGTCTATTTCGGTAGACATTCCTGAGGAAGTGTTTTGTTTGAAAGATTAACGAGACAATCTTTGGGTAACCTGAAAGAGGTAGGCCTCTCCCGGTAAAACAAATCTTTTATCTGCAAATTGAGGGGTAACCTTGAAATCGTACTTTATACCTGGGGGCATGCAAACCTTTCGGAGTGCAAGCAAGGGGCAACTATTTATTTTTTAAATTTTTAGGACCTCTAACCCTTTAAACTTGTAGGATTAGTCGTTTCCAAACTTGCATAAAGAAAGGATCCGGGGCAAAGCTTACGTGAGATGAAGCTCCATAAAAAATAGCATCTCCAATGAGACACTCTTATCATATGACTGGTATAATCGAGCAGTTTTAGCACATAGTTCATGCTCGTTAAAAAATAAACATAAGAACGAGCAGTTTTAGCATAGTTCATGCTCGTTAAAAAATAAACATAAGATTGAGCAGTGTTTTGGTGCATTCAAGCTCATTAAAAAATGAACCTATTCCGGTAAATAACCACTGTAATCGTAGACTTATCAGCCATAAAAGCCTTGGTCGTGTTTGCACCTGCCACCTCCACTTTTCATTTGGCCGATCGTTCACCTCCTTATGATTGTTTACCCATTTTGAGGAACAGCTGCGAAGAGTGATTTCACCTAGCCATCCTTGTGACACTATCGTGATTGGAAAATTCCAACCTGTACCTGGAATCAGCTGCTATCCTTGTTTATCACTCATTCCTCAAAAGACGAGTCTTATTTAAGCTCTTTTCAACTGACTCGTAAAATATGAAAAGATTGCCGAGTTTTGGCCTTCCAGCTCGTTAAAAGACAGGAAGAGCTATCCCTCCTCTAGATTTTAATCTTTTTTGGACCTGAGGGATTATTGCACAAAAAGATCGAGCGCTTGTTTTATTCGGCTCGTTAAAACTATCGAAAACTCATCCCTTCTGTGTTGTTTTATACTTTTTCGGACTTAAGGGATTAGATGACGAAAAAGGAATTTTGGAGTTGACTTTATGTATCTTTTCAGACTCTCTAAAAAAGAAAAGAACTGAGTTATCCTTGTCGTTAGACTCGTTAAAATTATTAATAGCGACAAACTTGTCTTTTGACGAGAATGAGTTTCCCTATCGCTAGGCTCGTTAAAACATAGCGATGGGCTTGCCCGAAGGGCATGTTATAGAACAAGCATATGTTATCCTCCTCAAGCTTGACAAAAATAAAGAGGTACTGGTCAGAAATGACTGGGGAAAAATTGGGAGAAAACTAAAGAGAACTCTGATGGTAGCAGGTCGCTCTTGAACATGACACTTTTCCTCCGTACCACAATCGGGTTGGGTTGTCTCATTCACCGGTCACATCACCATGGTCTCGCCATACCATCCATATTTGGGGTAATGCTACCAATCCATCGCATCAGTGTCACCATATGTTCAAGAGAAGTCGTTCAGAAAAGAGTCAACCGGGTCCCATCCACTGCCATACATTATCCTTCATCCATTCATGACCGCCACCCTGAATCATATATCACAGATTGTTTTCACCTCCATTAAAATCATTAGCTCCGTTCCGTGTCACTGATGTGGGATTCATCAAGGCCCTCCTTTGACGGATCGCTTCTTGTCGACATCAGCTCATTATCCAAGAAGTTGATCTAGGAACAATCCCTTCAGTACTTTGAAGCTTGCATGCCTTAATGACAAGTTTCTCACTTCCGGCGACAGGTATACATCAATGACCTTCGACCAGAAGATTTTGTGTGGTGTTCGACGCCAAGTCCTTTATTCACACCACGTGAATTGTACTGCAGTACCTTGAGGATCATTATCATTATCGGTGATCCCTCTCGCGCTTGTTAACGGTTTACATCATTGACCAGTAATCAAGCGATGTCTTTCCATGTTCGACTTCAGCGCAATTCTCACATGGATCGACTTGTACTTAGAGTGAAGATCGAACGAGTTTGAAGACCCCGGATCTAGTTTCATCCATCCGGGCTGCGATATATATTCAGGAAAAATAAAGACATTTGACATGTACATCATTACAACAGATGATCATCCTACTCAAAGGATGATAATTTCGCCAAAATTATTAGTCTACCATCAGATGATCGTCTGTTCTATGTACAAAAATGAATTTATAAAGCTGAGCATGGGAATGCCTGCCTCAGCTAGATCATGAAAGCAGTATGAATCATAATGTATTGTATTGTATTTTATTACGTGTCTCCTCCCAGCAGATGGATGAACTTCGGACCCTCCTGGATAAAGCATTTCACCCGATAAACTGCCTCATACTTTAGGGGGAAACTATTATAGACATTTTTGTGCCTTACAACATTGAGCATGAAATGTCCATAATCTAAGGGATCCAAAGTCCCTAAACATGTTGTTTCTACCCCTAGAGGAACAAGTCTAACTAACCACAACAATTCACAGAATTTCTCCACCTGAAACCACTCAAAAACAAGCCAATTCTGGATCATGTCAACTGCTCCACTGAGCATCTGCGCTGAATGTCAACTGCTCCACTGTCTACCTGTGTTGAATGTCAACTCCAACAAAGTCTACCTGCGCTGAACGAGTTTGGACATGTGGCAGAGTCATTCCTCAAGGTGTCAATACCCAGGAAGCTTCCAAAATGACACTTGGATCAGGGAATTCGACTGGTGATGAGTAAGAGGTTCCAAATCTCCAAGTGGAAGCAAGAACCTCCAAGTGGACTCAAGAACTGACAGAGAGAGAGGACACTAGTCAGATCTCAAGCTGACTCATCCTCTCTCCAAATATCTATATATGGATCTCACCTCCATGAGATCTAGGGGGCTGGAATTTGGTGAATGCAAAGAATTGTTGTTGGTTTGTGGCTGGAAACATTGGGTGTTTAATGCTTTGAAGGGAGCTGAAGAAGTAATTCCATTCTGCTGGGAAGGAGATGCTGGATTGGAGCCCTATGGGTTGTATCTCTTCCTGAACCCTGTTACTTATCAATAAAGCTATCTTGATTCTTTCCTATATGCTGGTGTATTTTGTATGATTGCATTAGTGTATTTGATTTACTTCTAATCCTGAATCATTTATGAATATGTATATTTGCCTTTGCATTGTGTCCTTCTCTTGTCGCAAGTAGTTGTTCTCTTGTCACATGTAGCTGTTCTCTTGTGATCTCATGGGATTCAAGTAGCTGCTCTCTTGAGCAAGCGAGGAGACAAGTAGCTGTGGACACACAAAGAGAAGAGGATCTAGATCGAGGGACAACCAGAAGACAACGGTAAGTCTGCCAATCTCCCCTCTTTCACATTTCATAAAGGAAGAAATCATAATAGCTGTATTCGTTTGTTGCTAAGGCACTGTCACACCTTAGGTGGATAGGATCGTCCTGCATAGGCATTTTTCCCCACAACACGCGCGAGCTTTCCTTCGATATTCACCATGATTGTGAAGGCCTCATCAATCCATGGCTGAACGCGTGCTTTGATAATTGCTTCCTTATGTCATGCCGCATCCACCTGCTCCTTCAGTGCCTTAGCTTGCTACATCCTTGCAAGCTGATGAGTGAGGACTACTGTCTACGCAATTCCTCAGACACTGTCATATTGCTGCTGGAGTTCTTACACCTCTATCTCTAGGCGCTGGATGTTGGGGTCCTCCTGCAAAGTCGTGAGGACCTCAATTTCTTATTCCAACATGCTGGTATAGTCTCACACTACACCCCTAATTTCTTCCAACCCTGCTACGATAGCGCTAGCACACTATTATCTGACTTCCGGGGGAGTGGAAGGTTGTGCCTTCAACCGCAGCTTAGAAATCTGAAGATTCAGCTTGAGCTGAACCTTGGTCATTTCTTCCCTGGCCTCGTGGACTCTGGTTACCAATCTATGGATCTGCACCTCTACTGGTAGATTTGCTAGGATGGCCAGCTCCGGGACATGTCGGCAAGCATCATCTACCATCTGCTCCAAGTGTTGATTTTGCGACACTAATTCGTCACGCTGCAAGGTGAGTTTTTCCATGTTTATCTTTTGTTCGCTAAGAATTTGGATCACGTGGCTCTCCTTGGTATATAGCTCTGCCATTATCCCATCTTGTAGCAGATACAGTGTCTCTCACGGAAGGGAAACCAAATTAAGGCCAAGGCCTTTCAACATGTTAACCAAAAATTTATCGGTCACATTCGCTGCGACTAGGGACCCTTCCGGCAACACTACTGTGTTTTCCATTCGTGCGCATAGCATCCGCTCTACTGTTGAGGATCCTATTGCGCGTTGGGTAGAAAGGGTACCCACCTGAGGAGGACGCACCTGTAACTCTTGCAACTGTGCCCCGAGGGCCCCAAACACAGTCTGGTGCTCCTACATAAAATCTTGAAGAGCTTCATTGGTGACATCACGGACCGTCTTATCAATGTCATGGAGATTACCTTCGGTTAAGGTGATCGGGTCAATGGCCAACTTTGAGGACTTAACCTTCTTCCTTGCTCCCACTCTCTCTGTGATGCGTGGGAACTTTAACTGTGTGGATGCGGTCCCTAGGTCCGTGCTCCCTCCTATTGTTTCTGCTTCCTCTGCCTCTTGCCCTTGTGAGGACATTGCTTGGTCCTCATTTGCCTTCACTATTGCGTCCTCTGTCGCTTGTGCTACTGCTACTGCTTCTGCAGCCTTTTTCTGTTCTATGGCTTTCTGTGTTGTTTCCTGCACTGCCCTTTCCTTAGCTGCTGCTGCTTCCTTTCACCTATTCTCGGCCAATTGTGTGACACACAGCTTGGCATCACCCTTTTTCTTCTGCGCTGTCACCTTCTTAAGTTCTGCCAGGTTTGGGGCACACCATTTGAAGGCCATGTCTCCAAGATAGTGAAGATGGTGTCGTCAGTGGCTATAAACAGGAGCTTCATCCACTGCTTCGTTGTATCCTTACGGGTCCTGATGTATACATTATGCATGTCGGCTTTGAATTCTACAAAACTCTGCAGACTTTTGTACACCGTAGGTGACAGGTGTGGCCACCAGTTGATCCACATCCGGATTCTCATCTCCATGAGAACCAAGAATATTTTGGTGTCATGTATCCATTTCACATCCTTTATGGCCCAGAGCGAAGCGTACTTCACGGCCTCCAATAATTCTCTATCAATGCTGGGGAATTGAGTATCCTTTGGAAGTTTCCCCACTACGAGCATTATGGATAACAAAAACCATGCGTAGTGGAAGGTTTTACCTTGCTCCTAGGCTTTGTGATAGTTCTTCAAAAATTCCTTGCAGAGGAAGTCAGACTAGTTGAATTGGACCACCTCTGCACACTACTCGGCCAATGTGACTACCAGTGCCGGTACCTCATTAGCGTGGCACTTCCTCATAACTTTTCCAGCTAGGAGTTGGGTTGCTATGTGTAACTCTTTTTCCTTTATGCTAGAGATGGTGTAGCCCCTTTTCTTCTTCTCCAGCTTGTATTTTGTCCTCATGGCTTCTGCAAGGGCCAAATCACTGCCCTTTCCTCCGACGATGGTTGCGGGGTCCTTTCCTTTGTAGGGGAGCCGAGAAATGCATTGCATGAGGTCTACCGTGATGGGAATAGGCTCCTCCAGCCATAGATACCCATCATGCATGAGGCAGATGCTATGGGGTAAAATGCACGAGATGGAAACTACCCTCAAAGGCCTTCTCAGGACCTTCGATAGACTATAAGATTATCTGCAAAAGCTACCAGTTACACACATGTTCATCTATCAAACATAAATTTACAGGGTATGGAAAGAGGATCACCTTTAGCTCCTTCTAGATTTGCCTGGGGATCTCTATGCGGCAAGAAGAACTCCTTCAAGGTCGGCTCCATGACAATTCCTGCACAAAAGACAAAGAAAACCAATCACAGCATACACTCTTGAAAACTAATGTAAGAATCCATAAGAAACATGTATTAATGTATAACTTAACTACTCAACTCGACAAGCATCGGAATGAAAAAATAAATGAACAATATCACCAACACTTTGGAGTAGGGAAAACAACTGCAGTTCTATATTTGGAATGGAAGAGTGATTACAACCATCCATTGTATCAGCCTTCCTTACCCCTTCTTCCTCTCTCTCTCTCCCTCTTTCAGCTAACTTCTTCAAGAATATGATAGTTCACAATAGCTCTATGGTCTATCCTTCGAAATGCTCTAACCCTTTTGCAATGGCCCTCTCGCTGCTTATTTAGAAATCAAATTAGGGCTGAAAAGCTCCACCTAGAGTTCATTATGGCATAAGTGATGAAGCTTCCCTGTTTACAAGATTTTTCCCATTTTCCTTCATTCTCAGAATGGAATTTCTCCAAATATCTTGATTTTTGGAGTTTCCTTGCTTTTCTTGAGCAAATTTAGGGATTTAATATCTAGATATTTATGAGTAGATTCGTTGGCCTGACCTTCTGAACATCCCTTAAGTTCACTAATGCTCCCCCTGATCTAACAACATGAGTTAGCAAGGTGACTAATGCTCCCTTATGCTTGGTAACAAGCTTTATAAAGTAGGTTGATAGTGTATAGAGAGCGTTAGTGTGGATTCCAGGCCTGCAATTGTGGTCTTTGCTTCAGTCATCTTGTCTTTCACCTCTAAGTTGATGAGGAGGTCAATTTGTCCTATAACAGATGCCCCCTAAAGTATGAGATCAGAGGCAGAGATGATGGCCGAAATACTTTATGAAAAACACTGTAATTTGCTGTCAAAAATCTTTGTAGAGAGAGAGAGAGAAGTTTCGGGTGGCAAGGAAAACCTGATACAACACAGATACATATATATAAACTGCTAAAATCATGTCTTGAGTCGGGCATTCCCATGCTTAGTAGCTATGTCAAAGTAATTTTCTCATCTGAGATATAACAATGCTGGCTGCCAATATGGCACAGGGTGGATCCAGTGTCATAATAGATCATCCTGAAATAGTTGTCTCCAAAGAACAATATCCGCAGCTTGGGAGAGGAAACAAGGCTGAATGATGCAAGCCTCTACCCAAGGTCTTGATTCCCACTTCACCAAACAGCATAGATCAGTACATGTGATAAGATGTGTTGACGTTGAACATGCATGAAATCATCTGATTACCAGTCAATAATGGAGACTGTTAACAGATGCGAGGAAGGCCACCGATAATGGTGATGGTCTCCAAGATGCACAGTGTAAACTAGAAAGTGTGAAAAATTTCTTTGTCATTGAACACTCATAGAATCGCTTAACCAAGAGCCAATAATGAAAACCCATGATCAAACACAAGGTAACCTGCCACTAATGTCTGCAAGTACCAAGGCATTGAATGTGTTTCTGGGTTGTCTTCCTAGATAGAGTGTTGAAGTCGATAAGAAGAAACCTGTCGAAAGGTAGGCAATGACATGTCCTACTTCGGTTGACACGAAACTAGACAAGAATGGTTTCGTTTTTTGAGGAATATTTTGAGCATTTGGGTCTAAACAATGGAGGGCATGATGAAAGGATATGTAGGATCAGTTGATAGAGGAAACAAATGGGGACCCTTGAACAATAGAAGGCACGACAACGGTTTTAACCAGAGAACACTAGACTCATGAACACTATTGAGTGTTTAAGATATGGAGATGCAATTACATTAGGGTATATAGGCTAAAAACTCATAGGTTGGTAGGGTTCATATTGAGAGGCTATCAAAATGAAGGTTTATCTGAGGAAGTGCCATGTTCAGGGGAACGATTGCTGCCAAACCACACTTTCAAATATGAAATACAGTTGTATTGTCCACTTTCCCTGTATGATTTTTTAATGAGTCCAAACAGGTAAACTCATCGATCTTTTCATGTTTAAAGAGTTTGAAAATGATCACAAAAATAACGACTCTTTTCCCTATCTGATTAGTTTAATGAGTCTAGACAGGAAAACTCGTCAATTTTTTCATCTTTTAAGAGTCTGAAAAGTATCGTAAAATGAACGACTCTATATCTTGTCCGTGTATTTAAAGACTCTATACTAGACAACTCAGTGGTGTTTTCATATTTAGAGAATCTGAAAATATCGTAAAGAGAGACTCCATGGTGGTCCCTTTGTCATAGTCGTTAACTGGGTGTGACAAAAGGTTAATAATATACCCGGATTGGTTACTTTTCTATATTTTAATCTATTGAACCTGAATAAAGAGAAACCTTTTTCCAATAGATGTCGATCGTTACGAGTACAAGGCGACGGACTAAACTCGTGTTTTGTCATGACGCTTTAATGAGCTCAGTAACAAAACTAAGGATTTTTCATTTTTTAACGAGCAAGAAAAAGTACCTAAAAGAATACTCGGGTCATCTTTAGCAGTTTTAATGAGTAGCAAGACATAGCTCGGGATTTTTTCAGTTTAAAGAGCAAGAAAAAAGTGCCTAAAAGGAATTCTCTTTTGGTCTTTTTCAGTTTAAGCGCTGGAAAAACATCGAAAAAGAGTTTCTCAGAGCATCACTTGCATATATTTAACGAGTGCAAATGATGAAAAACTCAGATAGGTTTATTATTTTTTAAAGAGCAATAAAATATCACAAAAGTGTTCTGACCATCGTTGCATATATTTAACAAGTGCAAATGATGAAAAATCAGGGATGTTTATATTTGTTAAAGAGTGATAAAATATCCCTAATAGTGCTCTATTGATTGCGGTATATATGTTTAACGAGCCCTACTACAAAAACTCGGAGATGTTTATATTTTTTAAAGAGCAATAAAATGTCTCCAAAAGTGCTCTATTGATTGTGGTATATATGTTTAACAAGCCCTACTACAAAAAACCCATAGATGTTTATATTTTTTAAAGAGAAATAAAATATCTCCAAAAGTGCTCTAATTAGAATTGCATGCAGCTTTCACTACTTTTCATTCCTGAAAGAACTTTCATCAAAAGTGGTAAGAAGTATAAAAAAGCAGCAATTCCCATTATCTAGGTTCATGCATGATAAAAAATCATGGAGAATGGACTACTTCCTCTTTAATGATTTTCAAAAAGTCATGTCTCTCAAAGTTATATAAGGAGATGCTTTGAGCTTTCACATGCATTATTTTCACTATTTTCAAGTTTGTGAGAGCTTGCTAGAGCTAAAGAGGAGTAAATTTTCCACAGACCATTGCAGGAGATTCGAGCAACCATTTGACATGCTGTAAATCCCATGTGAGAGCTAAAACCTTGCTCTATGCCTTACTAAGCCTTTTTTAATAGTTTTATGGGTGGAATTTTGTAGATCTGAGGTGCCCTAGAGCCATATTTGCGCACTAACACCCTCCAGATGGCCAATAGAGAGCATTAAATGCTCTGTACGAGCCACTGGAGGGTGTTAATCCTCCTTTTACAACACTGGGAGGGGCGTTAGGGCTGTAGGGCACAGTAAAAACCCTCATGCATGGATTCCTTAAGTGATTTTTCCCCATTTTAACTGTTTTTAGGGTTATTTTCTGCAAGTTTCAGGCTGAAAATGACTCACCAATGGAGAGAATGGGCCCATGACAATGAGGAATTTCTGATACGAAATGATCCAGCCCGTATACTTGCATTGTGCTGCTGTGGTTTGTTGAAGTATGCAAGGCTAGAGTTGATGAAAGGACAGGAGGATTTACTAAGATGGATCATACAGCGCTGGGATGGACACGAGCAATTGTTCAGGATTAGAGACCAGGAGCTGCTGATTGACCAGGATGACATTTACTTTTTCACTAGTTTGTTGTGCCATATGGAACAAGCAAACCTCACCAGTGGAAGGTCAGATCCGTGATCTACTTTAGAGCTAGTACAGATCTACTGTATCCCTGGGAGTGGACTAGTTAGCAACAGATTCCCTATAGAGAGGATTTGATCTTGGTTTATGAGTGCAGTTTTATGGTTGATTGTGCGATTGGCAAGGTCAAAAAGCCCCCACGTAGTGACAAAGGCCCAACTTTTTCTTTTCATTGACTGTGTCCAGCCCGAGATGTTCAACGGGTGTGAAGCAGTGCTTCACCAGTTAAAGGTAGAATTGATAGCATGCAAGACCCGTACCCAACACAGTTTTGGGTACAGTACTATCATAGTCTCATTTTTCCTTGAGAGGGTACCTGTCATGTGCCCATAGGTGAGCTTAGGTCCCTTTGATTTGAGGGAGCCAAGGCATGGTCTCTAGTCATCACTTTATCCTCGCACAAGAGGAGGACCACTCCGGCACTTCTTTGACGAAGACTTTTTCTAGTGGCTTCGTAGCCAGATTGTGATTGTTGATGACTATGCCTATGAAGGCATGGACTTTACCGGGGACCCAAACTTGATGCTACCGCCCGAGACCAACTGGGGTCCTCAAGGTGAGAATAATTTTGATAGTACTTAAGTATTTTTACACTTTTGAATGTATATGTAATGTTTTATAATGGTGAAATAATAACTAACATGAAACTTTTATGCTTAACATAGATGTGGCGCCAGTACAACCTGCAAGCGAACCTCGCTATGTGCAACGAGGTGACCAACTACTTGCTGGAGGGGGCGATGCCAACAGTCTCCACGAGGTTTTGAGGAACCTAGAGGGTTTGACTATGAGCGTCCCACCTTCCTATGAGGGAGATTCCCGCTCATATGCAGTGACACACCATTGGTGTACCTGAGTAGTTTTTGGTTCCTCTTCGGAGGGTAGCTAGAGCTGTTTTAGCTTTTTTGGAGGAATAGGCTCATTTTAGCAAGTGTTCTGGCATAGCCATATCAGTGTTTGTAGCTAGGCTTTGAGCCATTTTGTACTTAAATCATCCAAGTTTTGGAATATTTTGATGTAAAAAACTGGATTTCGATCTATATATATATATTTGGTATTTTGGTGGTAAATGTGTTTTTAAATGTTTTTTGTAACAAATTTTTAACTTTAGTAAATGTTTTACTTCTCATGCATGCTGCTATAACAAATGAGACAAATGCCAATCCAATACATAGTTAGCTAACGAACCAGTGACTGTATTTAGTTCTCAAGGAACATGCTCATATGTGATTATTTCAAATCGACGTTCCAAGAGTTGCACCCTTAGACAGTTACATAACAAGGCTAGATTACGGACATGATAATGGTTTGTCAATTGCATAACGACTAGCTGGGTGTCTAACCTGACCAACAGATTGGAGATGCCCTTGATGATGCTTCCGTGAGAAGCAAAATGATGAACAAGTACCCGAAAATATTGTTGGTGGCAGTACCAAGAAAGACCCCCCTGAAGCAAAATAGTTTCGACTCGGGTGTATAGATGACCCAAGCAGCTGATGCAATGTGCCGTGTGTGACGACTGGCACCATCCACGTATCCTACATATGCTAAGGGAAATGACAACATCTGCATTGCGAGAAGAATGCATGAGACAAGTAATCCACTAAATAACAAAACAATCCAATCACATCAAAAAAGGTAAGCAAAACTTATGAATACAAAAAATTACAAGCATATGCCCAGTGCAATACTAGGCACAATACTTTTTCAGATAGATCCCATATGTGGGCTCCTTGAGTGGGATTCCATCCCAGTCCTATAGTTCATATGCTCCCAAGGGGAGGAATTTCATTATGACATAGGGGCCTAGCCAAATGGGTCGAAGCGTGCATGCCTACAAGAGGTTATCTTTTGGATGATAGAGGGATACGAAGTCGCCCTCTTGGAAAGAATAAAACCTAACCTCTTTCATAAATTGGGATATACCCACTCCTTGTGAGCTGCGAGTGCCAAATCGTCATCTCTATGGGTATAGTAGGCGTTCTTCTTCGGCAGTGGGGTCGGGCATGGGTTTAATGGCTATTTCGAGGGAAGGGATTGGCCACCCATTTCGTTTTGCCTCATCGTAAAGTTGGATCTCATGCATGACAAATGATGGATTAAAGTCAGGCATTTACTCGTGAGACCAAACAAGTTCATCATGGAATTCCTCATGTAGGTAGGTGGAGCTTGCAATTTCCTCAGGACTACAATCTACTCGCATCTAGGTGTCTTCCATGATACATGTCGTGACTGAAATATCTATGGGCATTGACCTGGAAGTGTCGTCCATATTTTCCTCCACCCCCAAAGTTTGGATGCTTGTATAGGGTGGGGAAATGATTTCGTTTGTGTCAGTGGACAGGACTTGAAGAGGCATCATGACCAAATCAGATGTCGGACCCCAAAGATGCTAATCCCCCCAATGTTACTCTCCAAAACTCATGATTTCTTGAATGGCTTAGTCCATAGATGGGATTTTATCGCATGGATCTAAAGGAGGAGAAGTTATGGGAAGGGGGTGGAACATCGGTGATAGCCAACATGACCAAAGATGTGGATGCAGATTGAATGCCTTGGTAGGCTCATTCAGCTGGTGACAGTGGCATTTGGTCTCCGAAAGTGTTAAGGTCTGAAGGCACCGTTAGGATCTAGGGATCAATCAGTTCATGAGGAATTGATGAAAGCATGTTGACCGATTGTGAAACCTACGGTGGCTGAAGAGGAAAACAACCCATCAGGGAGGAAGCCTTCAATAGACCAGTACCTATACTGACAAAATTGTCAGTTACACCTCATACTAGGGGTATGAAGCCGCTTTGTAATGGTGAATAATCAGGGGTGCAGAAAGACAACTGATCCACTGTAATGACCTTTCCATCCAATGGACAAAGGATGATATGAAAGACAATGGATATGACAGTCATCATGGCATATGTCCAACTGTGACCCAGCAACAGATTATAGTCGAGTTTCTTGTCCATGACTTCTATGTCCACCGTTACTATTTTCCTAGCCAAAGTGATGGGAAAACTGGCTAAGTATCCTTTTGGGACAAAAGTGTGGCCTTCGAAAGATTTAAGGGAGTTTGAATGTGGGGATACGGTTAGGGAACCCAGAGCGAGCCAACATGATGCGGGTTGAAGCACCTTCGTCGATGACAGTTCTATGTATACCTTTACCTTTCGAAGTGATATGCACCTGAAATGCGAGCTGGTGGGAAAGGGGAGGTTTACACTTGTCCATGTCAAACATAGCAAGCATGAAATCTTTAGGGTCAATACCCGTAATAGCTGAAAGCAAAGCTTTTCATTGGCTGGGGCATGACTGTAATACTTTGAGTGCCGACATAGCCGACAACGCTTGTACCAAATCCTCTACGATATTGTAGTGTTGGGCAGCACGTGCAGATGTATTGTGCATTGTGCGTTGAAGTGACCCCTTGGGGGGTCGAATTACAAAGTCCTCAACTGGACTTTCAATATGTAGATCGTTGGGCGGCGATGGGTTTTGACCTGAGGATGGTTCTACTGTTGGAGCGATAGGAGCTCCATAAGATTTGGCTCTTGTGGCTAGTTCTACCATTTCAAATGTGTAAATGGTAGAACTTCCTTCACCAGCTGAAGGATGTTGCGAACCGTCGCTACCCCCTGATGTGGGTTGCGGTTGGTTGGCAATGAGATTTTTCCGTTGTTGAGTAGGAAAAGGATTTCTAAGGATAGCAAGTGCCTTACTATAATCTCTCTTGGCAAGGTAATCCGTGCATTCTTGAAGATGCAGACAACGCCAGGTTACGTGTTCTTCAAGACAGAGTTTGCACAAATATTTGGTGCATTTATCCTTTTGCTCATCAGTTGGTGCAGCGACCTTCTATTTCCGGTTGGGCTGCTTAGATGACTGCTCTTGAGAAGGAGCAGTCTTGTTGTTATTCTTCTTGTTCTTGCCACTAAATTTATGTGTAGACTGCATAGAGTTAATCGCAGTGGCAAGAAGAGCAGTCTCTTTGGTAGAGGGGTCCACTGCTAGCTTGGCAATGGAACAACTAAGTTGTTTTACAGTGACCACAGAGGTTGCACCAAAAATGCCATCAGCGTGCGCTCTAGGGTGCTGAGTGGTGGGAGGATTGGGGTTACCGGGAGCATAGGGGATTATTTCATAGAGAGTTCCAAACTATGAATAAATTAGATATAAGTGTTGGGCACGATGTATGGATTGGTCTTCTTTGACCGCACCACCTAGAGCGAAATCTCTAGTGATTTGTGGGAGAAAGGACTTACAAAACCAGTCCGTTAAGAGAAAATCGGGGATGGGAGCTTTGACTAACCTCCGCCTATGTCTTCATTCATGGATATGATCAGAGATGTGGGTGGTAGTATCCTGATTAAATGAAGTAAGCAGCTTTGTCCTTGTCTCATAGCGGATAGGTAACTGAAAGTGCTTTAGGAACTCCATCGCTAAAGCGTTAAAGGTATTCACTGACGTGCGTGGTAACTCAATATACCATTTTGCGGCATTGCTAGTGAGGGTGCGGGGAAAAAGATGTAACTGGACACTATCATCAACCATGGAGTTAGAAACACACCAGAGATGGTAGGTGGTGACATGAGTGCCCTGATCCTCCCCTTTTTTCTATCAAACTTAGGAATGTCCATCAGTATTTTACGCGGGATCGACAGCCTTTGTAAGTTGTGGTAGATGGGGTCGTTTATCAACTTGTATAAGTTGTGAATATCCAGCATTGCCAAAAAAGGAAAATTGTTGGGTGCCCTCGACTCGGACCATGGTGATGATGGATGACCTAAGGAGCTCTGTGCTCCTCCCACTGTTTGGTTTCCCATGGTGTACATGGTGTGGAGCTCTGGAAAGGTATGTTTTTGACCAACAATTTAGTGACTTTTTGGTAGCAATTGTAACCCTTTCGACATAATGAATTTAAAGAGATAAAGCATTTTTTGTAGAATATGTGAGAATTAGTATGAAAAGCTTAATCACTGATAATTGCTATTTTTCTATGCAGGAAAGGGTGGAAACGAAGGATCACTGTTTAAGAGGAAAAGACAAAGGAAGAGTAACTGCTGTCCCTTTGGAAGGAAACCAGATGCGAACAAGATCAAGCGGATTGAAGCAGAACGACCCGGGAAAGAAAGAAGAATTATCGATTCGGCAGAGCAGGGAAAGGAAAATCAAGGAGTAACGGCTTGGCGAATCCCTCAGGATCTTTGATCCTGAGGGATCGCTGTCTTGTTTATTTTTGCTATCTAGATACCTCCGCCAATTCTCTTATAAAAAGGGGCAGCAGTTTTAAGCTAGGGAGACCTTTTTTCCATATATGTAAATTTAAGTCTCAGTTCGAACTTTGATCATCGAGTCTCGTTAAGACTTGTTTTGATGTACTTTTGTTGATGCATTAATATGAAAGACTTGGTGTTTTATTTCATCTCTGTGACTGGAGTAATCTAAGGCAGTGTATCCTTGGAAGCTAAGGGCCCGGCTCCGAAGGAAACTTGCTTTTGTATCATTATAATTTGGTTTCTGTGTGGATTGTCTGTATAATTTGGTAATCTGACGTGTTCGTCATATGTTTTTCCATGCTCTGTTATGACTACCTCATTAATGGTTTCATTCAGGAGATTAATGTAAGTAACTCTGTATCGTGTAAATGAATCTCTTCAGAGTTGATTGCATGTTCACTATTTAAACCAATCGTTTCTGTTACAGAGCTTTCATATTAAATATTGCTATTGGATTCATTTGAACTCCTATTCGTGGGAACCCGGAAGTAATATTATTCCATTTGGAAGCAGAATTCATGTTATTTGGAAACATCAGATTGCTGTAATAAGTGTGTTGTGTATATATGATAAATGTTGTTCCATAATTCATTTGTGAATATTTCCTCATAAAGTAAGGTTCATTGGAATTGCTTTTGACGATTGTTGTTTGATTGCCGAATGAGAGTTCAGTTCTAACTCGCGAGATCTAGTTTACTGAGTTGCTGTTCCATTTCAGATTTGCTGTTCCATTTTCCGTTTGCTGTTCCATTTCACTTTCTGTTGTTCCATTTTCCTGCATTTATTGTTTTGGCATGAGAGGAGGTCGAAAGCTGTAGTGAGTCAGCAAGTCGCTGCTTAGCTCCCAGATCTTTGGTCCATACTCTATTTTTCCTTCCACCAGTTTCTAGAGGGATGGGTTATTGCTTCCGCACCCTTGACTGATAAATTGCCTGGTGTGATTCCTTTCTTTTAAAAGAAAATTAGTTATAGCTTAGCATCCATTTACTCTTGTATTTGCTAGACACTGTACTACGAAGCATTACTCTGATGAATAGCCTCGGATTGAGCTACTCTTTGCAATAACAAAGCGTTCCCGGATTGACTTATTAATGTAGCATAACTAGAGGTGAAAGAGACCCTTGTTACAGCCCTACATTTTGGCGCCGTTGCCGGGGAAAGAGTATAGCCATTTGTCTTTTACAAAGTAGTGTACGAATCTGCTAGGGGAGAGTTGGATTTTAAAAACGGAAGGTAAGAACCTGCGTACAGAGCATGTAAAAGCCCTGCTCCACCATCCGCTTTCCTGGCAGAATTGTGGGTTGAATAGAATTTGGTAGTTTATAGAATGAATGACTAAGCAAAAAAAGCCAGAAAAAATTATCAAACCTCCATTCAAACCCGAAAAAGCCAAAGGGCCGGTAACCCTTGGCCGAACGACCTTCATAGACGAAATCTATAAGAAAACTGAATCTCAGCCATCAGTAGGTTTCAGAAAAACCAACTCCAAGCAGCCTACTGGTTCCCTTCAGGCCACAGGATCACCATCTGTAGCCTTTGCTGAGGTGCATAGTCAAACTGATGAACAGGACTTTCAAGAAATTGAAAATTCTATTCCAGAACGACTGCAGGAAGGGAATCTAAGCAATCTTTGTGAAGGAGAAGGGGAAACAGGAGAAGTTGAAGAACCAAGATCTCCTAGGATAATCCATCCATTAGAAAGTCCAGATAAAGGGAGCGCTGTAAAAATCATTGAAGGGATTCAATCTCCTCAGATAGCAGGAGCTCCTACTATTCCGGACAAAGGAAGTGCTATTAAGACAACCAAAACTATACCTTCTCAGCCTAAGAATACCCTTTTAGAAATCCCTGAAGGTTATTGGCACATATTCGATCCGATGGCACAGAATCAGCCCAATACTCAAACTTCTACATTTCAATATCCTATAGTGGATTCTGCAGCAAATGCTCCTATGAAAGCAATTCCCCTTCAACACATTCCTACATTTCATGCACTGACATCAAAAGACCCGGATGCATTCTTATTCGAATTTGATGTCTTATGCGGGGGATATGATTACACCACTGACCCCCAGAAATTAAAGTTGTTCCCCTCTACTTTGAAAGGAGCAGCCTTAAGATGGTTTATGGGTTTAGGTGGTGGGGTTATAAATAACTGGGAGCAGATGAAGGAATCTTTTCTAAAGAAATATCAAGACTATTGTAGGTCTAGAGAATTGAAAGACGAAATATTCCAAATGATAGCTAGACCAAACAAAACATTAGAAGAATATGTAGAACGTTTTCAGTATAATTTACAAAGGTCGCCTTATGCATCATTACCACTGCCCGATAATGTGTTAAAAACTGCATTAATCAAGGGCATGAAAGAGCAGTGGATCGAAACATTAAATATCATGGGAAAAGGGGATATTTATCAAGAAAATTTTGCTGACATCATTGATCTATGTATGAGAAGTTCGAGAGGCAGCACAAGGATAAAACTAGCAGAATATGATCGGTTTGTCAGAGATAACAAAGCACCAACAGAAGGAGTAACACGTGTAGAACTTGGCAATTTATTAGAAAACTTTAAAACTGATATTCTAGGGACATTAACTACACAACTTGATATTGTGCAGGCTAAACAGAAGCAGATAGAGGCAAAACAGAATTTGGCGATCTTCTGCCCCCGATGTAGAAAGAAGCATAGCCACAAGGAATGTCCGCTGGATACAGTTCAAACATGTGCCATCTGTACAAAAGATCACCTGACCGAAAGTTGCCCCTCACTTCCTGGATTGAAAGCAGTATATAAGGAAGCAGAAGAAGAACCAGAATCAGCATACTTTGTTAACCAATGTCGCCAATGGCAACCAAGGCAATCAGGTATGTTTTTTGACCCGACTTCTAATTTTCAGCCTCCACAATACAGTATGTGGCAAAATCAATCTCAACCCCCATTTCCGAACTGGTCATCACAACCATTTCCTTCCCCAAATCCGTGGATGAATCAGCTAAGCCAATTTGGTTGGCCAAATTTTCGTTACACTCCGCCATATTGGCAAAATAACTCATACCCTCCGCAGTGGACCCCCCATACTTCACAAAGTTCACCCTGGCAGACAAATTGGCCAAGATCGACATATTAGCCAACAGGAACTATTCCACTCCCTCAACCGACTCTGCCAGCTTTGCAACAAAATCCCCAGTCTAATCTGAGACCGTAACTCCCAGCCCAACCTAATCCTAATCCCAATAATAGGCCGGTCCAGTCTCTCCAAATCATAGAATCAACAGAAATCGAACCTGAACTGAGGGAGTGCAATGATCTTAAGTTAAGATCTGGACGAATAATAGAAACAGAGGGAGATAAAACAATGCACATTGAAGATCAGTTACCAATAGAACAACTGTTACAACAAGAGAGCGTAAATAAGGAGCAGACTCCTCATCAAATAAATGAACCCGCTCCTCCCTTCCCAGAACGATTAGTCTTACCAAGACCTGTACAGCAACCAGACTTCGACATTCTGGGGGAGTTACAAAATCTGTACATACGAATTCCATTTCTCCAATCCATTCAAGACATCCCCATATACGCAAAAACTATAAAATAATTGTGCATAAAGAAATCAAGGAGGAATCCAACCACTAACCCAAGAGTCCAAGTAGTCGGTACTTTATCTGATTTGTTATCAGGAATACCCATTAAATATGAAGATCCGGGAAACCCCATAGTAACTGTTCAAATCTATGGACAGACTCTGACTAATGCCTTAGTTGATTTAGGAGCTGCAATTAATATTTTGACAACTTCTACGTGCCAAAAGCTTGGGATTACATCGGTAGAACCCACTTCTACTTTGTTAGAATTGGCTGACCGATCTGTAGTACGACCAGAAGGAACTCTATACGATGTCATGGTCTCTGTAGATTCTTGGGAATACCCGACTGACTTCCTGGTAATTAATCCAAAAACCCGACTGGATGGACACCCTCTAATTTTAGGTAGACCCTAGCTGGCCACTGCCGATGCATACATTGGTTGTCGGCAGGGGAATATGACAATAACCAGAGGACCAAATATCAAAAATCTAGTCCTATATCCTCCAGCACAGCGAAGTCTTATAGCAATAAAAACCAACCAGCACCCGGTATCATACCTTACTGACAATATCAGATCACCATTGACTATACAAAAGGCTCTAGACTTTAAAGATATAACAGAAGATGATGCCATCAATAACTTCGTTAGTCAAACGGAATCTAGACCTCTTGCACAGTGTTTTATTATAGAAGCTGCATTTGAGAATGAACTGGAAGAAGACCCCTTAAAAGATACACATGACCAAACGATACCTGTGACTTCTGTTGCTAATAGTAAAATAGTGGAAATTGAACCGGGAAAAAAACTAAACATTAATGCCAACCTTACACCAGAACAAGAAATCAAACTCATCCATTTGTTACGAAAATATCAAGAAGCATTTGCATGGGACTATCCTGATATGAAAGGGATTGATCCCCAACTGTGCACCCACCATATTTACATAGAAAAAGATGCAAGACCTATCTGTCAACCGCAAAGAAGACTCAACCCCCATCTAAAAGATGTTGTGAAAGCAGAACTTCAGAAGCTTTTAGATGTTAATTTTATTTATCCTATTTCTGATAGCAAGTGGGTCTCTCCACTTGTGGTTGTGCCCAAGAAGAATGGGAAATGGAGGATTTGTGTGGATTATAGGGAGCTAAACAAAGCCACACAAAAAGACCATTTTCCCCTCCCATTCATAGACCAAGTATTGGACATGTTAGTAGGAAAGAAATTCTTTTCTTTCCTAGATGGCTTCAGTGGATACAATCAGATTCAGATTGCCCCTGAAGACCAGGACAAAACTACCTTTACTTGTCCTTGGGGGACGTACGCTTATAGAGTTCTACCCTTTGGCATATGTAATGCCCCTGCCACATTCCAAAGGGCCATTCTTAGCATCTTTGCAGACTTAATAAATGATGGGCTTGAAGTCTATATGGATGACTTTACACCGTATGGAGATGATTTTGATCCAGCTCTAGACACTCTAGAAAAAGTCCTACAGCGCTGCATTGCTACCAAGCTTTGCTTAAGCCACGAAAAGTGTTATATGATGATGACAGAAGGGCTTATTCTAGGGCACTACGTCTCAGCAGCCGGCATTCAGGTAGATCCGGCTAAAATTCAGATTCTTTTGCTTATTCCAACCCCCACTACTCAGACGGAGGTACGCAGCTTTCTTGGATTTTCTGGGTATTACAGACGATTTATAAAACATTATTCACACATTGCTGCACCTTTATATGCACTAAAAGGTAATTTTGATTTCATGTGGACAGAAAATTGTGACCGCGCTTTCTAGGATTTAAAGAAACTCGTATCAACAGCTCCAGTCCTTCGAGGACCGAACTGGAATTTACCATTTCAAATTTCATCTGATGCCTCAAACACAGCAATCAGTGCAGTCCTTGGACAAGAGGAGGATAAAAAACCTTATGCTATTTATTACATCAGAAAAAATTTAACCCCTGCTAAATTAAATTACACTGTCACCGAAAAAGAATTCCTTGCTGTAATACATGCTGTCAATAAATTTAGACATTATATCACATGCTATCCCGTTGTTTTATATACAGATCATTCTGCTATTAAATATTTAGCAAATAAGCCTGTTACAAATGCCAGAGTAACAATATGGTTGATCTTATTGCAGGAATTTGATATCACAATCAAAGATAGACCCGGAAAGGAGAACCCTGTAGCTGAGTTTCTCTCACGGATACCAAAACCAATTGAAGCAGCAGCAGTAGAAGACCAATTTCCGGACGAACACCTGTTTGTTGTTGCTTCCCAAACACCCTGGTATGCTGATGTTGCCAATTACCTTGTAGCAGGTAAACTACCAAAGCACTTAACCCCTAATGAACATAAGGAGATTGTTCAGAAGAGCACTCGATTTTCGTGGATTGGGGGCTATTTGTTTCACACAGGGGCAGACATGCAAATCAGGAGATGTATTCGAGAAGATGAAATTTTTGACATCTTAAAAGCCTGTCATGAAGAACCTTGTGGAGGACACTTTGCAGAAAAAAGAACAGCACATAAAGTGCTGCAGACAGGATACTATTGGCCTACAATCTTTAAGGATGCGAAGAAATTCGTTCAAGCCTGTGACAGTTGCCAGCGAGCAGGTCGACCTAGTCAAGCCGATGAGATGCCTCTGAGGCCACAATTGGTTATTGAACCATTTGAACAGTGGGCTCTTGACTTCGTTGGACCCATCAACCCATCATCAAATCAGAGAACATATATCTTGGTAGCCACAGAATATGTTACTAAATGGGTTGAAGCAGAAGCGTTACCTAGAGCTACAGAAGATTCGATAGTTCAGTTCCTATTCCATTTGTTTGTACGATATGGCCTTTCGAGAGAAATAATTACAGATGGAGGACCTCAATTTGCCGGAAACAAATTAGCTGCAACACTTAACAACTATCACGTCCAGCACAAAATTACTACCCCATATCACCCGCAGGCAAATGGGCAAGTAGAGAGCAACAATAAGGTAATAGAATCAATTTTAACAAAAACCATTACTTCACATAGGCGTGATTGGGCCGCCCGACTACCTGAAGCACTCTGGGCCTATAGAACCACCTGGAGAAGTACCACTGGTTATTCGCCCTATCAATTAGTGTTTGTGAAACAACCTATTTTCCCTATAGAATTCGAAATCCAAACCCTACGAACTGCACAGGAAGTTGGCCTAGATTTAAGTGAGGCACAAATCAATCGACTACAGTAGATTAATGAATTGGATGAAATAAGGCTCTCCGCATTACAGAATACACCACTTATTCAACAACAGCGAGCTAAATGGCATGATGCACTTATCAAGAACAAAGTCTTTCGTGAAGGGGACTGGGCTCTGTTATATGACTCTCGGTTTCAGGATTTCCCAGGGAAACTGCAGACTCGATGGCTGGGGCCATATGAAATTCAGAAAGTACATGATAATGGGACCCTTACTCTCATTACAATCGATGGTTCTGGATATGCATTCAAGGTAAATGGCCATCGAGTTCGTCTCTATCACAGGCCACTCACTCGGGAATCCTTCTGTGATCAGCTACGTCAAGATACTGACATGAAAATTTTAGGAGAGGAAGTAAAATCTTCCTCACCTATAATTCAGTGAGGAACTCATTCTTTTGACTTGTACATAAGTTCTTGTATATACGTCTTTTAATATTTCTTTGATCTCTCTTTCTTAAGATTTCTTTTTACAGTTAGTGTGTTTTTGCTGTTCCTTTTCCGGAAGGAACAACAGTGGTTTGTTTTTGTGTTTTTGCTGTTCCTTTTTTCCAAAAAGAACAGCAGGTGTGAATTTTTGCTGTTCTTTTTCAGAAGGAACAACATTTTTGGATTTCTGTTGTTTCTTTACAAAAGGAACAGCAGTTGCTTGTTTTCGTGTTTTTAGCATTGTCGTGTTTTTGCTGTTCCTTTTTCAAAAGGAACAGCACTTCGTGTTTTTGCTGTTCCTTTTTCAAAAGGAACATCACTTCGTGTTTTTGCTGTTCATTTTTCAAAAGGAACAGCACTTCGTGTTTTTGCTGTTCCTTTTTCAAAAGGAACAGCACTTCGTGTTTTTGCTGTTCCTTTTTCAAAAGGAACAACACTTCGTGTTCTTGCCATTCCTTTTTCAAAAGGAACAGCATTTTGGGTTTGCTGTTTTGAGTTTTTGCTGTTCCTTTTTAAAGGAACAGCGTTTTGAGTTTTGTTGTTCCTTTTCAAAGGAACAATAGTGTGGTTTTTGCTGTTCCTTTTCAAAAAGGGACAACATTTGCGAGTTTTTTGTTGTTCCTTTCCAAAAGAAACAGCAGTTGACAATTTTTTAGACAGCACTCATGATCTTAGGAGAACGACATCCCAACTAATTGCTTGCATGTATCCTTTTCTTTCAAAAGGAACACCATAGTCATATCTTTGTCTTAGTCATGATTCATACCGAGGATGCTTTCTCACCCATCATCTTTCCAGTCTCTAAGATTCAGCTATACACCTATGCAATGAACATCAATTACAACACACCGAAGTCAGGATATCATAAAATCGCTATCTTTATAGAGCCTAGTATTGATAAGAGGACAAGAGGGGGGACATATTTACTTCTCATCCCCGTTGTCATTGACCTATTCCCATTGCCCTGGTTGGTTATCTTTATCATGGCGATTTCCTTTAAAGAAATTTTTTTCTGATTATTACATAAGAACAAGAACAGAGGATTTATATTTTCCTGTTGGGATGATAAGACTTCTTCCGCCATTCCCACTCTTAAGGAGTGTTGAACCACCCTTATGTGTAAATACATAAGAAAAAGTACTGGAAAAACAAAAGAAAAAAAAAAGAAAAAATGATGATGAATGTGATTTATTGTCAAATGCAGGATAGGGGGTCTCAGCAAGAGCCAGCCTACCATGATCATCAGGTTGGAAGCGAAGTGGCATTCCCAGCATGGCCACCATACCAGGGATATGGTCCAAAGGTATATTAACTAAGCAGACCTTGGAACAGGGGGTCTCATCACGAGCCGGCCTGCCCACGTTTCGCGCCTTCCTGGTGAATGGCATTATGGTTACCTGGTTACCAAGCCAGCATAGTGGCCTGTATTTTGACAAAATATTTTTATACACATACAGGATCATGGTTCCGGGGGCGAAATAAAAAACTCTGCCAAGGTTATGGACACCTGTTGGCAGCAGAGCTCTGTTAATGGTATCGAAGTCATAAATGGTTACACCAACAGGGATAATATCAATACCTCTTTATTTTTTCTATCTTATGAATAATTCATATTTTATTCCCTGATTAACATATCGCATGAATACTCATTACTACCAATCATGGCAAAGGAACTAACAATGACCCCTTGGGACTTCGTACGAGTGACAGACGTCCCATCCCCCGGCCTCGCATCATATTACGAAAGCTCTTATGTAAAACGTGATCCACCTTTTTGCCTCGATTTCGGTATTTAGTTGTCTATCCAAAACATGACGTAATTTTATATGTTGTTCTTAATGACTGGTAACACGATGGCTGCTGCTCCTCTATTTGACGGCTGGGGCAGCCTATCACATCGTGGGGGGGGAAGGTAATCTCATTACTCCACGGGGTACGTGTCACCACACCATTCGGGGTAGATAGTGTACGAAGGAATGGCATGGTTTAACGGTATGATAGTTCTATTTTATGCAAAGTTGCCATCCGCAATCCATTTTTGCTGCATGCTCTGTTTTTTCGCGACGATCATCTTCTCTGCATCCCAAAACAGCTCAGACAGTTGTTGTTCCATTAGAAATTTTAGTAGAACCATGGGAGGTAAGGCAGTCCGAAGCGAGCCCCGGGAATTGACAGCCTCTGCTACTGCTCGAGAGATCCTGGAAAAGGCCGGATGGCTAAATTATTTCAACCGCTTACAAGAACCAAACGAGACAGTGGCGTTGGAATTTCTGCAAAACTTGCAGGAAGACTAATCCACAGTAAGAGAAAGACGGATACTGGTCACTAACAATGTAATTGCAGAAGTTTCAGGCCTACCAGCCACCGGACCTATTTGGATGCTGAAGAAAGAAAGACTGCAGAAGATTATAGAGATTTTTCAGGATGAAGGCCAAAGCCTGACAGTGAAAGGGAAAGGAGTTCTGCCAGCTACGTTAGGAGAACCCTGGACCGAACTAGCAAAGATAGTACAGAGCTACATTACTTGCGAAGGAAGGAAGGACGTGGTAAGACCTCGCCATCTTAAACTGTTAGCTGTTTTAAAAGAAAAATGTTTTGTAAATATGCCTGCACTTTTAAATTCACTATTGCATGAGGCGGCCCGAAGCCTGAAAATGGCCCAGCACGAAGACGCAGTTGTTAGCCACCATGGATTGATTCGATTGATAGTGAGCCATAGTCTCACTCAATAGCAGAGCAGCTGGAAGGAGCTTATTGCCGTAATTAAGGGGGGATTGGTTGCACCACCTCCAAAACTTGAAACCTCCTCCAGCACGCCAGAACAATCAGAGAAACGTAGAGAAGTGGCAGCTGGAAAACGTGTCGCTTCGAAACGAAAGCATTCTTCAGATACACCGGAGCGACCAAAAAAACACAGAGAAGTGATAGCAGAGAAACTTGTTGCCTGTACACCTGAACAGCCAGAAAAACCAAGGAAATCAGTTCGCCTAGATCGAATATGGGGGAGGCTGGAAAAGATTCGGAACACCAGCCAACCAATTGATATCACAGACGAACCTCTAGAACCAGAAGAAATACCTTCTGATGAAAATGCTGGACAATTTGAGGATAAGGCTAAACAAGCCAGAGAAGGAGGAAAGGAAGGAGAAATGCACTCAGAAGCTGAACACCCCAAGGTAGTCACTGAGCAAGACAATCGGGAGGAGGAAGTAAGACAGCCAGAAAGCAGTCCGCTGCGAGACCCTGTGGGCGAAGAAGAATTGGCCGCAATCTTGGCCAGCTTGGGGGAATATGGCCAACCCTCCAGCCCAGCAGGCCCTCCTGATGGACCGCCAGAGGAAGAGATACCCGAGAATTCACATGCAGAGAACCAAGGAGAAGAAAATCCACCCGTTCATGAGGAAGAAATAAGGGATACCAGCTGGGAACAATCTGTTCCCGAAGCACCAGAAGAAATGCTGGACATAGGGGCAGATTTAAGGGCTAGGTCCAAACCCTCTGCCGAGACAAGGGAAATCAAGAAATTAAAGACTAAACAGCAGAGGCTACTGAGCACTATAGCCCGACTTCGACAGAAAATTCGCATTCTGAAAGCGAGTCTGAGGATACAAAGGACCACACAGAAGAGGAAGAGGACCGCTACAGCAGAATCCCGTCGAACAAGAAGCCGAAGGACTTACACTCGCACTATTGGTCGAAACCCAATTAGAAGACCTGCAGCTGTTCCAAATGACGCTGAGGAACAAACTGTTGTTCCAATGGCCACTGAGGGACAGACTGCTGTTCCAATTGATAATGAGGAATAAACTGTTGTTCCAATTGCTACTGAAGAACAGACTACCGTTCCATTAGCAGAGGAACCACAACAACCTTTTGTTCATGTCAAGAAAGAAAAGGAGAATAAGGAAATCCAAACGGAGGCACCGCCCTCAGGGGTGATCCGGGTTCGGAACTCTAAGCAGCATAACAAAAAGGTTCAGGTAAAACTCCCGGCCTCTATGGCCTTATGGAAAAAGGATCCAAAAACAAGGACCTTGCATAAAATGATGAAGGAAGCTCAACAGGAAACTGAAAGATTGAAGGAACAAACAGTCCCCCGGGAGAGATATGAAGAGTTGCAGCAGCAACTTCGGAATATTAGTCAGTCTGAGAGCCAAGCCTTCGAAGGCTGGCAAAAAGAGTAGGAAAAGGTTGCAAAGGTAACTCGTCGATTAGATATTGTTGTTAGACAGATGGACACTGTGTGTTCCTTGTATAATGACGTTCTAGCCTGTAGGGCCCCTGTTAAAAACTATGCTTTATTTTTGCTTGAACGATATTTACGATTAAAGATAAAAGATGTCAGGGCAGGTGCCCCTATACAAATCAATACCCTTAATGATTTCATAGATTGTTGCAAGCATTATGGAAGTAAGGTCCAAAGATTATTATGTGAATTTTACTTGCATAACCTCGTACTAGACCAGGAAACTGATTTAAATCATGGCCCTTTCGTTGGGGACATACAATTGCAAGCCTTTGTTTCCTTCGGGGTTAATCAGCTAAAATGGCTCAGGGCTTACACCACTTTCCAGAGACAGGAAAATAGCCTAGACTTGTGGGTGAGGGCCGAGCCTAGAGACCCAGTACGGTTATGGAGAGCACATAGGAACCTTATGAGAACCCTGGGTGTTATGGAGACATTAGGACCCATGCATGAGGATTTAATCAGATAAAATTTGGAATATTTTCTGACTATTAAAGACCTTGCTACCGATGCTGTAAAATTCCGATATCAGATTTCGAACCCAAACATCCAGCTCAGGGAACCATTCAGATATGAAAATTTTGAGCTGGCAGACAGCCGTTTGAGCCTTTATGGTGAGCGAATTTTGCAAGCGGGGCCATCTTGGTTAGGGTATCGATTTCGTAGTCCAATAATTTGGCACCCTGCACCCGGATACCAGGCCTTGTATGAAATGCCTATAGAAATTTCTCATTTCCCACCCCGGTTTTCAGTTTCTCCTTATTTCTCCCATATAGTTAAATGTCATTTCCCATAACCATACATTCAACAAGCTGGAAAAAATAAATATTGCTGAAAACACAAATTCTGGAAATTTTACAGAATGCAAGAAATTGCAGAAATAAAAATCAGCAGTAATAAACAGCCATTAAAACACATTTAAACACTGAGATTTTTGGTCAGTGTGACCTTGGAAAACCCCCTACAACTCTTGGGGAAAACCAGTTTGAGAGCTCTTCTTTATTTCTGGAAAATGCCTTTTTACAGTGAAAGAAATGTTCAGCAAAAATCAACAAACAGACTTTTACAACTTATCTCAGCCTTGCTGATACTCCGCAGCTGTTGTTGTTACACCGCGGCTGTTGCTGTTACACCGCTGCTGTTGCTGTTACACCGCGACTGTTGCTGTTACACCACGGCTATTGCTGTTACTCCGCTTTTAGCTTTGCTGTTACTCCGCTTTCAGCTTTGCTGTTACACCGCTTTCAGCTTTCATGTTACTCCGCGTTCAGCTTTGTTGTTACACCGCTTTCAACTTTGTTGTTACACCGCTTTCAGCTTTGTTGTTACTCCGCTTTCAGCTTTGTTGTTACTCCGCGTCAGCTTTGCTGTTACACCGCTTTCAGCTTTGCTGTTACACCGCTTTCAGCTTTGCTGTTACACCGCTTTCAGCTTTGCTGTTACACCGCTTTCAGCTTTGCTGTTACACCGCCCAGAAATCTCCCTTGCTCTCTTGCTCTCCTTCTCTCAATCTGCTCATGAAAGAATGAATGATCTTTTCCTCCTTTTCCTCCCTTAACCCAACCCTAAGTGACTTTTCGGTGATCCCTAAATCCAATGGCTGAAATAGATTTAGATCAATGGCTGAGATTAAATGTTCATTTAAATCTCACTTTCTATTTTTTAATTCACCCCACTTTAATAAAGACCCACTTAGTCATTTATTTCCAAAGTCACTTTTCCTTTCTAATTTTTCATTGACTTTATAAAAGTCACTTTAAAATTAGACTTAGTAACTTTATCACTTAAAGTCACTTTTAAATTAGATTTAACTTTATAAAAATTATAAAGTTACTTTAGGAGAAAAATTAAATTCTTTTGGACACTTTTCCCTAGGCCAAAGATCAAAGCCTAAGGGAACCACCTGCCCTCCGGTACCAAATTTCAACACTCCCTCCTACCGAGGAAGGTGTTCCTCACCACACCCATCATGTCTCTGAAATAGACATGCTTACCCCGTGGTAAGGCTTTGGTAAGAATATCTGCAACCTGCTCATCAGTGGAAATATACTCAAGCTTCATAGCTCCCTTCTGAACATAGTCTCTGATGAAATGATATCTGATCCCGATATGCTTTGACCTGTCATGAAATACTGGATTCTCCGTGAGTTTAATGCAACTTTGATTATCACAGTAAATCACTGAAGGTCTCAACGGCTGACCAAATAAGCCAAACAACATCTTGCGAAGCCAGATGGCCTCACAGCTAGCTAGACTGGCTGCCATATACTCTGCTTCCGCTGAACTCAGTGCTACTGACTGCTGCTTCTGGCTGAACCATGACACTACTGCTGAACCCAACCCAAAACAACACCCTGAAGTGCTCTTCCTATCAGAAGCACAACCTGCCCAATCAGAATCAGTGTATCCTGCCAATCTCACTCCATCTCCCTGCCTGTAGTCCAGACCATAATCCACTGTCCCCTGCAAGTACCGTAAAATGTGTTTTGCAGCCACCCAGTGAACCTTCCTAGGCTCACACATAAACTGACTCATCGTGTTGACTGCAAAACATATATCTAGTCTAGTGTTGACCAAATACATCAAGGAACCAATCAGCTGCCTGTACAATGTGGGATCCACCAACTCAGAATTTGAAGCATGAAGCTTCTTCCAGTTGGTGATCATCGGTGTCGACATGGGTCTACAATCCTCCATGTGGAATCTGCTAAGGATGTCCACAATATACTTCCCCTGCCCCAGGAAGAAACGCCCCTCCTCCTGCCACACCTCCAAACCCAAAAAGTAATGCATCAAGCCGATGTCCTTCATCTCAAACTCCGCCGTAAGATCTCTCTTGCAGTGCTCTATGAGTCTCTCTGCACCTGTAATGATCAAGTCATCCACATACAACACCCGAATGAGAGGCTCCTCACCAATCACAATAAAGTAAAGGTTTGGATCTGCCTCACTCTTTGTGAAACCCATCCCCTGCAAATATGTATCTATCCTGGAGTACCAAGCTCTGGGAGCTTGCTTCAGGCCATAAAGGGCCTTCTTCAATCTGCACACATGGGACTCCTTCCCATGCGCCTCAAAGCCCTGTTGCTGCTCAATGTACACCTCCTCCTGTATGAAGCCATTGAGAAATGCGGCCTTCACATCCATATGGTGGATCTTCCAACCCATCTCTGTTGCTATCGATATAATGGAGCGTATCGAAGTATATCGAGCCACGGGAGCGAAGGTCTCCTCATAATCAACTCCATCTACCTGGGAGAACCCTCTAGCCACAAACCTTGCTTTGAATTTCTCAATGCTGCCATCAGCAGCATGCTTTACCTTGTAAAGCCATTTGGAAGTAACCACGGATTTTCCCTCAGGCCTCGGCACCACCTCCCAAACATCATTCTTCATGATAGAAGAATACTCCTCCTGCATGGCCTCTCTCCAGACCTGCTGGTTAGCTGCCTCCTCATAGCTAGAAGGCTCAGAGTCAAGGATGCTGGTAACCATCGCCATATAACTACAAAACCTCTCAGGTGGTCTACTCTCTCTGACCGGCCTCTTCGGCTCAGCAACAGATGTGGCATCTCTCAAGGTGTCCTGAAGCCACTTGGGCTTCCTCTTCCCTGAGCATGCTTCTCCCATAGGAGAATGAAACTCCTCCTCCTCATCATCATCAGTAACCTGAACTCCTGACTGTCTGTCTGCTATCCTCCTGCCTGCACCTGAACCTGTAGAAGCTGAGGTACCGTGTGAATTGTCCATCAATGGACTCCCTAGTGAACTGCTCTGCATGCTACCCGGAGCACCACCCCTCTAGCTCGACGAGCCACTGCTCACTGATGGACCTGACATCCTCATAGATGTACCTCCGGATCCTCCCGATCCCTGCCCACTGGATCCCTGCGACTGACTCAACTGCTGCTGAGGGTCTGGTTGATCCAGATACTCTAACTCTCGTGACCTCCTAAAGGCCCTGTCCTCCTCGAACTTCACATCCCGTCTGACAACAACTCTCCTCTGTGCAGGAATGTAAATCCGAAAGGCCTTTGAGGTCTCACTGTAGCCCACAAAGATACCCTTCTCTGCGGTGGGCTCTAGTTTGGTCCTCTTCTCCTTGGGTATATAGGAGTATGTAATGCATCCAAAGATATGAAGATGACCAAGATCAGGCTTCTTCCCAGAGAAAGCCTCCTCTGGAGTCATGTGCCCCAAGGCACGATGCGGACTCCTGTTCTGCAAGTAAACAGCTGTGTTGCAGGCCTCTGCCCACAAGAACAATGGCAACCCCTGATCATGTAACATGGCTTTGACAGCCCCTATGATGGATCTGTTCTTCCTCTCCGCAACCCCGTTCTGCTGGGGGTTGTAAGGAACAGTGAACTCCCTCCTGATGCATGCCTCCGCACAATAGTCAACAAACTCTCCAAGGGTGTACTCTCCTCCATTGTCCGACCTCAGGGACTTGATCTTCCGACCTGTCTGTGTCTCCACAAGAGCTCTGAACTCCTGAAACCGCTTGAAGACCTCACTCTTGGTCTTCAAAAAATAAATCCAAGTCCTCCTGGAGTGATCATCAATGAATAAAACATAGTACTCATATCCACTCAAGGAAACATGAGACATCCGACCGCTCACATCGGAATGAATCAAATCAAGTATCCCTGTCGCTCTGCTGTCACTGCTGGGAAAAGGGGATTTGGCAAACTTGCCCATCACACAACCTTTACAAGTATCAAAGTGATCAGTACTGAAATCTGGCACACCTGTAGTGATCTCCCACAATGTCCTCAAGGCTCCATGATACATGTGTCCCATCCTACGGTGCCAAATCTCACACAGTTCAGAACTGCTAGCTCTGCTGTCGGTACTACTGCTCAATGCCAAAAGGGGCTGGAATGCAAACTTGTACACCTTTGCATGGCGTACACCTATCACTCTAGCTGAATCAGCTGGAGTGCCCCTGGGATACATTAACACCTGTCCTCCTCTGAACAGTACCTCATATCCTCTGTCCTCCAAAGCTAAGACGGATATGAGGTTCTTCCTCATCCCTGGCACATAAAGAACCTCTGACACCATCAAGGGAGGTTTGGACTCCCTCTGAAATGTCACTGTCCCCACCCCGACTGCTCTAACAACTCTGTCATCACCGAGTACTACCTCAATATCAGTGCCACTCTCTGAAAGCTCTGAGAAGTACTCACGGACTCCTGTCATATGACGTGAAGCCCCACTGTCCACATACCAGATACCTGAAGATGCTCCGCTAATCGAGGGAAAAGCATGCTCCCTCTAAACCTGTGTGGCAGGTGATCCTGCACTAGAGGACTCACATGTAGTGAACGCAAACTCCCGGTCAAAACAACCTGCAAAGTCCTCAATCTCTGCTGAAGCTGCCACGTCCTGGTTCTTCCCCTTCTTCTTCTTCTTCTCCGGACACACAACTACATAGTGTCCCATCTTCTGACAATTCCAACACTTCACCTTGGAATAGTCCTTCTGTGTGTTCCCCTGTTTACCTTTACCTTTGCCTTTGCCCCCACCACTGCTTGTGGAAGCCTGCTTCTTCCCTTTGCCTTTCTTGCCTCCTGCCACCAGTGCTACATCCTCATCTTGCTCAACTAGCTTGGCTGCCCCAAGCTGTCATTTCTTGATCTCTGTTTGAATGCAATCATCCCAAAACCCCTCCCATGTGGGAAGGGTCTCACGTGCACAAACCCCATCAGCAAAGTTCAACCATGAACGGGGGAGGCCATTCACTGCAATCTGCACCAACTCAATGGGTGAAATGGCCTCTCTAATCGCTGCCAACTCATCTCTCACATTGGTTATCTTTGTGAGATATCCAGCTGCACTATCATTATCCATCTTAATGTTCTTCAGCTTCTCCTTCAGGACCATTTTCCAGTTCTCATTGGTACTCTGGTAGAGATTGGACAATGTTGTCCACATCTCATGGGCATTGCTCTTTCCTCTCACATGAGGAATGCAATGGTCTTTGATTCCGTCTAGAATCAGCCTCTTACCCTTGTTGTTCTTTCTATTATACGCAGCCAACTGAGTAGCATCAGTGGGCACAACAACAGGGTTCTGTGCTGTATGCACCATGATATCCCAGACTTCTGCCTCCTCAAAGATACTCTGCATTCTCTCCTTCCAAACGCTGTAATTTGTATGCCCATCCAACCTATCCTCCACCCTCAATCTCAATGACATCTTGCTATCCTAAAATGAAAAATAGCACTGCTGTAGTAAAGATAAAACTGTTGTTTATGAAAAAAATCAGCTTGCTGGAATTTTCTGAGTGAAAAATCAGCAACTGTAATTTTTCCTTTTGTTGTCCCAAACTGCCTTTCAGCACTCAAGCTTTGATACCATGTAGAAATTTCTCATTTCCCACCCCTGGTTTTCAGTTTCTCCTTATTTCTCCCATATAGTTAAATGTCCTTTCCATAACCATACATTCAACAAGCTGGAAAAAATAAATATTGCTGAAAACACAAATTCTGGAAATTTTTACAGAATGCTGGAAATTGCAGAAATAAAAATCAGCAGTAATAAACAGCATTAAAACACATTTAAAACACTGAGATTTTTGGTCAATGTGACCTTGGAAAACCCCTACAAATCTTGGGGAAAACAGTTTGAGAGCTCTTCTTTATTTCTGGGAAAATGCCTTTTTAGAGTGAAAGAAATGTTCAGCAAAAATCACAAACAGACTTTTACAACTTATCTCAGCCTTGCTGATACACCATACTGCTGATACTCCGCAGCTGTTTTTTGGCTGTTGCTAAAACCGCGGATGTTGCTGTTACACCGCTGCTGATTGCGGTTACACCGCGGCTGTTGCTATTACACCACA